>JAPWDM010000007.1:16396492-17883992 GCA_035578155.1 Brachynemurus nebulosus
ATATATATATCATACATATATGTATATATATATATATTATATTATATATATATATATATATATTATATATATATATATATATATATATATATATATATATATATATATAATATATATATATATATATATATATATATATATATATATATTATATATATATATATATATATATATATATATATATATATATATAATATATATATATATATATATATATATATATATATATATATATATAATATATATATTAATTTATATATATATAATATATTATATATATATTATATATATATATATTATATATATATATATATATATATATAATATATATTATATATATATATATATATATATATTAGCAATAATTATTGCTACATGTGACGAATCAATTCGATACATTATTGTATTCTATTTACTTTGGAAAACGGTAACAAAAACATTAATTAATAATTAATCGATTTGCAAAATGTCAAAACACTGACATCTAACATTTTACGTTTGAAGTTAATATCAGTTTAATATATCAAATCATAGAATTCAATAAAATCAATTATATACTAACGACATCTAGTGTTATAGTTTCAAATTGATATCTAGGCACAATGTAAAAATTAATTACACGTTTGCAGAAATCTGAAATTTAATTGACTTTATAACAAGTGCGTACATTATTTAATTAAACATTTATTTGCGATTTTACAGGTTTTGGATTGCCGACCTGGGTATACATTTTTATGTATATTTTAATCTTACCGTCTTTGACTTCTTTGTGTGTGTATGTATCTTCTTCTAGTTAGTTTTAGTATATATATTACATATATATATATATATATATATATATAAATATAACATTTCAATTTGTTTAATTTTGGTTTATCATAAATTTTAAAACTTAATATAGAAATTTTGATTTTTATTATAAAATTATAAGTAAATAGTAATTTCAATAGTATAGTGTAAATAAAATTCTTATCTCTATGGCTCGTCGTCGTGTGATGTGCGTTACAGTGTTTAGAAACAGTAACAAGGCTCGAAAAGTTAGAAAAGCTGGTCTCCAAGAGACCTATACGCTCCAGAAAAATTGGTTACTAAACCTAAAAGCTCGTCTGTCGTAAAAGTTGTTAGATCTATTTTGTCATTTTTACCAGGACAGACAGTAATACAACCGCTTGCTGATATAATATTTAAAGGTTTGGGATATTCAGATAAAATATCAGTTACGTCTGTTGAAGGTGGAAAAGTACAATTTCAAGCTGCGGTTAGTGTGATTGGACTTTTGTCCAGTACTATGATACGAGGTTAGAGATATCGTAGCGTTTGCCTCGAATTCAGTGAGGAATGAGAATAATGAAGTATATACTGGAGCTCAATTTAAAACGAAAATCGATATTGTTCGTATGTTAAATATTGAAATCTCATTGCGAAACACCACGCCCGTTGGAACCAAGACAGGAAACTGGGGCTGCTTGGTTAAAGTTAATTAAACATGAAAAACAAGGTGATGATACACATCCATATACATATAAGGATTTAAGTGAAATGTCGTTTGCGACAGTTGCTACAGCACGCGAGGATATTGTGCTGCGTGTTCCAAAGTTTCATCCATATTGGAAGTGCGGTAGAGAATTATTGTTAGATGATGCAATAGCTGTTTTGTATATTAGTTTTGAAGATTTAAATAGAAATACTTATAGAGATTTTACTGCAAGTGATTTTAGTTGTAGTGGAACTATTAGTTCGAAATTTGTAGTATTGGCAGAACATCCTGGAAATTATCCAAAGGAAGATGGTTATAAAATGAAAGATTTATTTTCAACATTTGATTATTTGGTGTATGGCAATGGAGTAAAATACAAAGTAAAATCCACCAAAACTCAAGAACATAATAAGACGACGTACATACACGGTAATGTGTATGATGAGCACAAAGAGAAGAGATACAGATATGGTGGTAGTTTAAGTAATTAATAAATAAGTAAACACATAAAGATAGTGGGTTAAAGGACTGTTATAGAGTAAAGACGTGCATATGTTGTGTTGTTATAATAATAAACAAATACTCATTGTACCGAAAGGTACAGTGAAGTATAGTAGTGTTCCACTAAGTTAAGTGAAACATTTATATGAGTATTAACTATGAGGGTCAATACTATTAGGTGTGACTTTCATCAAGAAATTCAAGAAAAACCATCACCGAAAGAAATATTCAACTGGATATACAACGACTTGCCTAGTCTCTGCCTAGATGTATCCGATAAAATAATTGGAGTTCAAATGGAACCAACCGGCTTTTTTATAAAATTCGAAGATGAAGACACGTGCAATAAAATAATCTCGAGAAGCGAAGGAGCCAGCAAGATTAAAAAACAAGACGGAAGCGTAATCAGCATAAAGATAAATCGTGCTGGCATCGGGTTGAGAACAATTCGAGTTTTACGTGTACCCTTCGAAACATCCGCGATATTTATCAAGACAGCATTAACAAAGTATGGTGACGTAGTAGCAGTCGAAGATGAATTCTGGCCAACCACTATGACCAACAGCAAGAAAACTTAAGACGGGAAACCGAAATGTGAAAATCAATTTGAAAAATCATATTCCATCCTTCATAGCAATAAATGGTCACAGAGCACTTATCACATACGAAGGTCAACCTAAGACATGCTCATACTGCGGAAGCTCAGAACATTTAATAGCAGTGTGCCAAAAACGAATCCAAAGCAATAGTAACAGAAATTACAGCGAAGTACTAAAAGGAGCAACCAACCAACCAGAGATATCTGAAAACTTAAACATACCAACAGTTCATAACACCGAAGCCACTGTAACAATGCCTTCTGAAGAACATTTAGAAAATATGGAATATGAAGAGACAAGACCGTCAAGAAAGAGAACTATGAACAGTAGCTTAGAAAGTATTGGAAATGTCGAAACCGATTATAGGGAAACACAATCAGACGGAGCAGATAATCTTTTAACTCATAGTCAGACAAACACACAAAGTGAAGACCAGAAACGACCAAGATCACTGTCTAGTCTAGAAACCACTCAATCTTGTCTAGATGCCTTTGAAACACTAAGAAATCAAATAGATAAAAATCATGAATTCTTATTAACAACGGACCAGTTCAAACTTTTTGTAACAGAAGCAAGTACATCTAAGGATCTATTAGCAACTGCTGAAAAGTACACGCCGAACATAGACACTATAATCGAAAATCTACAAACAGTTCGAGAATTGATACCGACGGGAGACAATAGCAGAAAAGTAAAAACTAAGCTGACCAAGATTATACAAGCAATTAAATCACAACTAGAAGCTCAATCACTTATATTATAAAATGGAGGACATAAATAGGACAATCAATATACTTCAGTGGAACTGCAATGGCTGTCGCAAACGTAGTGAAGAACTGAAGCAACTGATATCACTTTACTCTCCGACGTGCATAATAATACAAGAATCCCGTCTGTCACCTGAACACCCATATAACATAAAAGGATATCAAAGTCATAGAAAGGATTACACCGCAAACAATATCGCATCCGGGGGAATAATCACACTGATTAAAAATAATATCTATTCCGAAAACATATACATTCAAACACCCCTACAAGCACAAGTAATTAAAATGAAAATTAATAACAAGTACATCCATATATGCAATTTATACTTGCCTCCACAAGAAAATATCGAGGAAAATGATTTGCAAAGTCTCCTGGATCAAATCCCACAGCCATATATCTTAGGAGGTGATTTTAATGCACACAATCCTATATGGGGATCGACAAAAATAGACCGTAGAGGAAAATACGTCGAACAGATCTATTTAAATAACGACGATATAATTTTACTAAACAACGGACAACACACTCATGTCTCTTTAGCAAATCGCACATTTACAGCTATCGACCTAAGTTTCTGTAGTCCAGAACTGCAATGTAATATTGAATGGTGCATACATGAAGATTTGTGCGGAAGTGATCATTTCCCCATTTTAATTAGCCTACCAGACGATAATCAAACAAGTACCAACAGTAAATATAAATTTAATTTTGACAAAGCAAACTGGAAGTTATACATGGAATTAACTTCAACCGACAGTGAAATAGACCAACTGGATATAAATGAAATAGTTGAAGATTTTTGCAAGAAAATGACTTTGGCTGCCAAATTCTCGATACCACTAACAACATATCAACTAAATAAACCAAAGCCTGTTCCATGGTGGAGCCCCGAAATCAAAGCCGCAATTAAAAAAAGAAAATCGGCACTTAAAAACTTTCGAAAAAGCCCTACCGAAACCAATATGATACTGTTTAAAAAGGAAAGAGCGAAAACTAGATTACTCATCCGAAATAGGAAGGCACAATCATGGCAGCAATATCTCTCAAAAATGCGCACCAACACATCCTCTAAAGAAGTCTGGACTGCAGTTAGAACTATATCTGGAAAAAATACTTATAATCAGATATCTGTAATCAAAAGTAACAACGAAATAATCACAGACGCAAAACAAATTGCAGAGGCTTTCTCAGGAAAATTTGCAGCTACATCCAAAACCGAAAATTACAAAAGAGAATTCACAGAGTACAAACAAAATAAAGAAAAAGAACTTTTAGAATTGGATGGGAATGAAAGAGAAAATTATAACCTCGAATTTTCGCTAACAGAACTCCAGATCGCTTTAGATAACTGCAAAGACTCATCGCCGGGACCAGACAATATACATTATCAATTAATCAAACATTTAGATATTACTGCAAAGCAAAAATTGCTTAACATATACAACCACATTTACAATAATCATATCTTCCCGGAAAACTGGAGAAAAGCAATTATAGTACCAATATTGAAACCAGGAAAGAATAAACTAAATCCTGAAGCATATAGACCTATTTCGTTAACAAGTTGCATGTGCAAGTTAGCAGAAAAAATGGTGAACACGAGGCTACAACATGTGCTAGAGGGATACTCACTCATAAAAGACTTCCAGTGTGGATTTAGAAAAGGAAGAGGAACTCTAGATCATTTAATTAATATTACAACTGAAATATGTAATGCCATTCTTATGAAAGAAGAAGTATTTGCCGTATTCTTCGACCTAAAAAGCGCTTACGATATGACATGGAGGCGTAAAATCCTTGACACCCTCATCAAATGGAACATCCGAGGAAATATCACACACTTTATTGCTAACTTTCTATCTAATCGCCAAAACCAAGTAAAAATAGGAAATACTCTGTCATCTTCCGAGACACAAGAGAATGGGATTCCACAAGGCTCAATTTTAAGTACCACTTTATTCAATATAGCGGTCAACGATTTGGCTGAACAATTCTTACAACCAATCAAAGTGTGCCAATATGCTGACGACTTAGCCATTTATATTCGAACAAACAACAGAACATACGCGCAGGACCTAATACAACATTCCCTACGAAACCTCCAAGAATGGTCGAATAAAAATGGACTTCAATTTTCGGCAGAGAAAACCCAGGCAATGATTTTCAGCAGAAAAAGAGGAAGAAGAAGCGAGCCTTTAAATTTAGCCTTAGTTGAACAATCAGTCAACACAGTGCATAAAACGAAATTCTTAGGGATCATAATTGACGAAAATTTGACTTGGTCGGAACACTTCAAATATGTGAAAACAAAATGTCTTCGAGAATTAAACTTACTGCGAATGATAAATGGGAAATATAATGGTGCAGACAGAAAAACAATGATTCGAATACATAACATGAGGATACGTTCCATCTTAGAATATGGAAATATCATATATGGTAACGCCTCACCTAGCCAGTTGCGTACATTGGACGTAATCCATAACGCAGGGATAAGAATAGCTACCGGCGCATATAGAACTTGCCCAATAATAAGCATTCTAAACGAAGCTGGAGAATGGTCACTAAATGATAGAAGAAAATGGCTATTAATGAAATATGCAACTAGGATAAAACCTAGAAAGTCTCACCCAACACATAGCAATATTTTTAACCCAAAATACATAACACTTTATGCCAGAAACAGTAGAACACCTAAACCACCAGGAATACTCCTTCGTCAAATTCTAAATTCACTCAATTTAAAAATACCAGAAATTTTCGAATCAGATAGAATTATAGACCCCCCTATATGGATATCGCCGAAGATAGAAACCTATGAGCACTTGTCAACGCTTGCTAAAAGAGATACTTCTTGCCAGGAATATAAGCAAGAATTCTTGAAACTAAAAGAGAACCTCTCAAGCCATAAATTCATCTTCACAGACGGGTCCAAAAAGGACGACCAAGTTGGATGCGCAGTTCTTATGAACAACAGCACGAAAACATACAAACTATCCGGCCAGTGCAGTTCATACACGGCAGAATTAATTGGAATCATTAAAGCTTTAGACAATATAACATATGAAACGTCAAAAAATTTTTGTATATGTACAGATTCGAAAAGCGGGATTGAGGCAATAAAAAAATGCAACTACAGCGCCACAGATCTTATTTCGCATATTAAATATCAGCTATTGGATTTAGAATCCAAAAACAAATCAGTTGCCTTTTGCTGGATTCCCGGACACATAGGAATTCCAGAAAATGAAATAGTAGACAAGGCTGCCAAGGACCTTGAAAAAGCCGTAGAAACGATATCAACTGTTCCCCTTTTAGATGCTTTGCATTTGTGCAAAAAATCTTTGCACAGAGGTAAGGAAATAGAATGGGGAAATATAAATAATAAGCTATCATTAATTAAAAAAACTATAACATCTTGGAAAACATCTTGCCGAAGTAACCGCCGTGATGAAATAGTTTTAACCCGAATCAGAACAGGACATACACAGCTTACACACGAATATCTTATAACTAAAAATAACCCACCAACCTGCAACGCCTGCAACGTCAATATCACTATGGAACATATTCTGATTGACTGTCCACAATTTAATAAAGAAAGAAAAATTGTGAGTCTAGCCAATAACTTACAAACCATCTTGGGAGATGATGAAAGTGAAACAGTGAAACTTTTGAAGTATATGAAAATTATACAAATATATCAAAAAATTTAACTAGACCAAACCGAACACTACTGTAAAATAGTATTGTTTTCTATTTGTGATTTTAATTGTGTAACTACTTAATAATTATTTGTTAATTATTAGATTATAATTTTGCATAAACTGCTATATTTATTTTTGATGAAATCATGATGTATTTTATGTTTGTACAATAGTGCATATAACCGAGCAGTTAAGCACTATATTTTTTTGATAAATCAAAAAAAAAAAAAAAAAAAAAAAAAACATTTATTTTTCAAAAATAATTAACAAAAATAAATTATATAACAAATAAGTAACATACTAATTAAAAATGACACACGATGCAGTTAGTGAGAAGTTCTCTCCTCAAGTGGCCTTTGGGCCGCTAACATCAAAAATAAAAAAAAAAATTATATTTTAAAATTAGTTTAAGTATTATTGTTTAAGTGTATTGTTGAAAAGGAGAAACTCCTCATAGTTAAGACAAGTATTATTTTATTATAACATGTATTTGGAAATTTACTTAAACGTAGTCAAAAAATAATTTATATTTAAATGATTAGAAAATAATTAAAACGTAGCATGTAGGATAAATTTAAATTTTGAAAAATCGTATAATTTATTTAAGATAAATATATTTTGAAAATTTATTTAAACAAAATAAAAGATAATTTATATTAGATATATAAAAGTAAAATAATTAAATGTAGCATGTAAAAATAATTTATATTTAAATATTTAACGTCGTTTGTACTTTCGCATTCATCCAGATTTCCAAAAGATTTCTGGGGATTTAGCAAAAAGAAGTCTACGACTAAAATTTAGATAGCTTATAGTTTAAAATATGAATATTATAGTTTAAATTGATAAGTTTATAATTTAGTTTTCCCGACACGTAGGTCGATGCGGAGAACGTAAGTTCAGCCAGTATAGGTTAGTTAATCTAAATTAAATTTCCGACACGTAGGTCGATGCGGCGAACATCAGTTCTGCCAGTATAGGTTAAGTTAATTTAAATTTATTTAATTCATTATTAAGTTTTCAAATATCTAAATATTCTATTTTTAATTTAATGTTCTTTCAATTACGTAATTATTTCCGGTTTAAAAAATTTAAAAAGCACGTGTGACCTTTACTAATATTTCGATATCTGGTATAATCTTTTAAATCGTATAATTTATTTGCGAAATATAGCTTACAACTTAACTTTCAGTATTTTTTCAATTCAATTTCAATCGTAATTTTGTAAAAAAAAAAAAAAAATAATATAGACTAAGTTACAATTGGACAAAGTTTGATATTTATGAAAACTCGTATACATGTTATTCTAGTCATGATTTCAAAGCGTAAAATTGGTGTAATAATAAAATTTCAAATTAACGAAATTAATTTAAATCTTGTATTCATAATTTGTTATCATATGTTCAAGGAATGTATTTCGCAACGATATTTAAAATCATTCCATAAATTCAAAACTTTAATTTTATATTTAATTTCAAATTGTATATTTTTACCAAAAGACGTGGTAATACATTTCTAAAAATAGTGCATACAATATACCTAAATATTGTACGCCTCAGTTTGAAAAGTATCACCACACCAAAAGGCTAAGATGCAAATTCTATTTTAAAACGTATTATGTAAATTTACTTGAATTGGCATATCAGTCATTCAAAAATAGTAAAGAAACACTTGTATAAATTCTCAAAAATTGTAATAATTTATTGTCGTAAATTTTAAAGGTTTCAAGTATTGTAATCCAAAAATTGTTTCGAGTCACCCTTTTATTGTAATAAATTGTAATTGATGAACTTTCGTATTTCTAATTTAAAACCACTCTTTTGGTTGTCGAAAACAAAATTTCAGGTTATTTGGGGATCTTGTGGTTTTGGGAAAACGATCTGCGACCATAACCTTCCACTGACACACACTCTCGTCTCCGTAACACCTGGAGAATGCTCTGCTGATCGAAACCCAAACCAAACCCGAAAAGTAGCACCCAAATTCAAACCCGAAAACATAACCCCCTATCAATAAATAATCAATAAATGTAATAATATTAATTTTATAAATTTTTAATTTAATTTTTTTGCTACTATATATATATATATATATATATATATATATATATATATATATATATATATATATAATATATATATATATATATATATATATATATATATATATATATATATATATATATATATATATATATATATATCTAGCAATACAAAGGCGTACATGGCATGACTATTATGATCTTACGTTATCATTATGAACTTACAATCAAACAATTAAGGCGTCGCGTCGATTCAATGACGCCGATTTAGTGATAATATTGTACTTACGTTGGAGGTGGAAGGAAATTGATAGAGAAGGAGATTCTATAATTAAAAGTGAAAGTGATTTAGAATTTATGAGTGATGAAGACGAAAACAATAGTGACAATCAGGATTTACAAGCGATGAGGGTGAAATTAATGGCAATAATAATTTAGGACCTAATGAAGAGTAATAAATTCAATCTTCAAATTTCGATTATTAATATATACCTCATTAATAAATACCTCAAAGACGAATACAACTGATATTAAAAGACAACAGTGTGTTTTCTAAGCTATAAATTTTATTTGATGTTTTAGTTGGATAAATTTTGTATTTTATATATTCTGTATTTTGTAATTTAAAATAATTATGCTATACTATAAGTGCAATTAACGTTCTCTACTATTAAGATATAAAATGTAGTATGAATACAACTTCAAAGACTTCTACCAATAGAAGTTTGACTATTATGTATGAGTATACAATATATATAATGTATAAGAATAAAACATTATATACATTTACAATCTTAATAATAATTATTTAAATAAGTATGCAAATAATTTTAGGATATAATTAAACTGTAATAGACGTGGTAGTTGAAATTTTGCTAACCATTCCATTTAATTTTTTAGAAAAAGTTTATACGTAAATAAGTAAGAAGAGACTTACGAAATAGGATTTAGTAGTAGTCTCCGCACATTCATCTTTCATTTTGCCTAAAATTTTTACAGTTCAATATGATGCGACAGCTATTAATAAAAAAAATAAGGTTATTATTTCGGTACACCATTAACAGATGATACAAATACGAAATCGTCTAAATGGGGACATCAAATAACATTTGTATTATATTTTGAAACTGCTTCATATTTTACAATGTCTAGTAGAAAAATGGAATATTGTTGGTAAAATATTGTAAAATTTTTATTTCAGAAATAAAAATGGATGAAAATAAACGTGTTTGTGCTCCTTTTTTTTTCGATCCTGACTAAAAAATATAATGATAGTTTTTTGGAATATCCAAATTATTTTGAAAAATTGTCTAATTATGATAATATGACACAGGAAATGGATCCCAATTCTACAAGCTATACATCAAATACGATTAGGTATGAAAGGACTATAAGCATAAAGAGAGTTGGGTTAGCTTAGATCAAAGTTTTTTGATTAGGACAATCGAAAAACTAGTTTTGATATACCCCAAAATTTCTCTAGCGTTATGGAGGGCCCCGCAAAGCTGAGCCCGGCGACTTTATTAATTGTTATATTTACGAGTATTGTATTATTTTCAGGATTGCAACCTAAAATTCTATATAAACTGCAACATCATATGAATTTTATGCACATTGGCTTTTACGCATTTGATTTGGCTCAACGTAATTTTGCATTATAATATTACATTTGGTGTGTCATACACCAATATCATCTAGTAGTGAATTCACCATACACCATGATCATCATGCACCAATGTCATTTAGAACTGATTCTGGAAAAGAATCAGTTTAAAGTTGATACGCAACACTTTAAAGTATTTACTATTAACCTGCAAAAATCTGCACTTTAAAGTATTTACTATTAGCCTGTAAACTTTACTATTAACCTGCAAAAATCAATTATTTTCAATCCTTTTGTGATACAACAGGTCGATGCCGTTATTTAAATATTTTAATAAAAATTACCTGTTGTATCACAAAAGGGCTGAAAATAATTGATTTTTGCAGGTTAATAGTAAAGTGTAATACTTTGACGTGTTGTGTATAAGTAGCTAACCTATGGGGAAACGGCCACACAGTAGAACCCCAATTTTACGGAATACTTTCCAAATTGTTTTAAGGTGTGTGGTTCGGAGTCCTACTGCACTTGGCTTCCGGTGACTAATTGGCATGTAGCTATTTTTAGACATCCGTATGCAATAAGCCTTTCCTGTTTGTTGAGTCTCAAATTAGTTAATTGGTCTGTGTGTGGGGGTTTTATGCCCATTAAAATTAAATGAACTTTGATCTCATTAAAATTAATTGGATAGTTTTTTGGATTTTGAGCTCATTAAAAAAATAACTGTTTCTGATAACCCCCTTCCTCATGTCAGAAATTTGAGTTATAAATTAATTGACATATTTAAATTAAATTAATTGACATATGCGTGGGATGTAGATAACCTTTCGATCTCGCCGCACTGGAATTTTAATTAATTGGTAACCTTAATACGTGATGTTAGCCAGAGCGTGTATATAAACGAGCAGAGAAAATGTACTCGTACCACTCATGCTTATACATTTCGTGAGCATATTCGCTAAGTATTAATACTTTGCTATTGTTACATTGTTATTGTTGTAATTATGGCTAAAATAAATGAAATTACAACCAAAATGCTTGAAAATGTTCGCCAAGAATTAATCAATTTAAATCAAACGAAGAACATCGATGAATTGGAAAGATGGGTCAAACATTGTAATACGAACATACGGCTTATCAATAGAGCTCTTCAAACCGCGAAAGATTTTGGTTCAAAACATCTCGAATCATGTAGTGGTAAAATCCGCGTATTTCGTTGCAAAAACAAGGTAATCATTTACAATATTTAAATATTGATTTATATATACTCCTCAAAACAAAATAAAGGCCACTTGAAAGTTTGTATTTTAAAACTGATTTATGTCGATCCACGTCAAAATAACTTTTCTAAATGACTGTTGTTATGATATTAAGTGGTTGAGTAAATGATAACAGTAAGGTTTAAGTGATATTATTGTTGAGGGGAAGATTTAAACGTTTTTTTGTCTCGCACAGCGTCAAGTGGTTAGTTTTACTTATTTTTTGAATTTGATTTTAAATCAGTTTGCGCTAGGTTATTGATTGCTGAGGTTGTTTTTTGAAGTTTGGCGTGTTATTCAATCATTTATTTTTACAATGCCGAGAATTCGACACCATATGGACGAAGCTACTGCTACCAGAGCCGTAACGATGATTGAGGGTGGTCAATCTCAACGTTCCGTGGCTCTGCAGTTGGGTTGTTCACGAAGGGCTATTCAAAATAGGGATGGTAAAGTCGACTCCGACTTTAGTCGAAAGTCGATTATTTACTAAAAATAATCGATTTTTTAGAATCGATTTCAGTCACGTCAAGTCCAGCTGGAATCGACTCTCACTCGATGACTTTTCGACTTTTTACGTATGTGCAATGTGCATTTATAAATTACGCAAAAACAGCTTTACATTGGGCCGATTCGTATCGGTGTAAGCCAAAGCCGGTTGCACTCTTTTTGAATCAATTAGCACTTGTTTTGAATCACATATAGCTTGCTTTTGACATTTTTGTATATTCCTGTCTCTTTCCATGTTTTAGAGCAGCGATTTTCACCCTGTGGTACGCGTACCCCTAGGGGTACGTGGGGATCTTCTTAGGGGTACGTGGAAATATTATTAATAATAGCGAATGTTACAAAAACATAAGATACTTCAGTTACAAAGAAAATTATAATTTAAAAAGGAAAATGAAAGAAAAAGAAAAGGAGTGACGTGATTATAAGTATTGAGTTTTATGCTGGAACTAATTAACTACCACCTAATGAAACTATTTTTATTTATTTTTTTATTTTATAAGATGCTCGACTTAAAACCACCACCCTAAGATTACTTACTACGAAATGATTTCTTATATCCTGAATATTTGTAATTATTGGGTTTTGTTATTTAAGATCCTATTACCTATTATAATCTTAAAAAGGATTGTGAAGAAATTCGTAATAAACAAGAATATTGGTAATAAGAACTTGAAGACTCCATTTTAAGAGGTAGGGGGTACTCATAAATGGAAAACCTCCTCAAGGTGTACGTGAGAGAAAAAAGGTTGGGAACCGCTGTTTTAGAGAAAAGGGTCAAGTATTAGTGTTCGGTATATATCATATACCATATACGCTGTACACCGATGTATACAGCGTATACGTCGATGTATATATCAAAACAAATGCAAATTGATTAAAAATGAGTGCAAGCGGCTTTGGCTTACACCGATACGAGTCGACCCATTAATTCTACTGTCCATTTTAATTTTAATTTTAATGTTCAACGCCAAATCGCGTGCAATTTATTGACAAATTATCTCTTGTTAAATTCTTAAAAATTATATGTTCATTATTTAATGAATTGTTTAAAACTTAATACAGTACAGATTGTTTAAAGTATATACTTAATAGTTTCTATAAATAAACTAATAAATTTTTGAAAAGTCGATTCAAGTCGAAAAGTCGATTTTCAGAGTCAATTAATCGACTTTGAGAATCGAAAAAATGAAAGTCGATTTTAAAGTCGAAAATCGATATTGCGCGCGCCTTTTTCATCCCTAATTCAAAATGTTTGGAATCGGTATCAGCAGACCGGTAGTGTAACCCGGCGTCGTGGCTCAGGAAGAGTTCGTGCTACCACTGCCCGTGAAGACCATTACATTCAACTGTGTGCACGACGTGAGCCGACTGTTACCGCAGGTACTCTGCAAAATCGCTTACATCGATCTACTGGTACTGTTGTCAGTAATCAGACCATACGAAATCGTTTGCATGAAGACGAACAACGTTCAAGAAGACCAGTAATCCGTACCAAACTGACCGGAGTGCATCGTGCAAACCGTTTAAGATTTGCACGTGAACACCTTGAATGGGGCTTGGAGGAATGGCGTCACGTACTCTTCACGGATGAGTGCAAGGTGAAGTTTTTTAGTGATGATCGACGTGTAAGAGTGTGGAGAAGAAGTGGGGAAAGGTTTTCTGATCGTCACATTCATGAACGCGACAGATTTGGCGGTCCTAATGTCATGGTCTGGGGTGAAATTAGTTTGCAAGGCAAAACTGAGCTTGTTTTCCTGAACGAGGGTACTGTAACGGCTCAAAGTTACATCGAACAGGTTGTCAGACCCCACGTGATCCCCTTTGCACAACGAGCGGCCGACGGATTTATCCTGATGCAGGATAATGCCCGAGCGCATACCGCTCGAACGACGACAACTGTCCTTAGGGAGGCTAATATACAGGTTTTACCGTGGCCTGCAAATAGCCCTGACTTGAACCTAATAGAACATCTTTGGGATCAATTAAAACGGCGAGTCAGAGCAGCCGGAGAGGATGTGCACACCCAACAACAACGGACTGATGTCTTGAGAAGATGTTGGGAGGAGATTGCTGATGAAACCGTTAGGCATCTTATTGAAAGCATGCCGAGGAAGCTGCAAGAATGTGTCTTAAAAAGGGGAGGGCATACTCGGTATTAAATCACCTAAAAGTTGCATAATGTGTGCTTTTACTCAAAGCGTGAACGTTTGTTGATGACTGTAAAAATGACTATAAAAATGATAAAATCCTAAAAAAATGTAATTATGGATTAATTTTTTATTTAATCTTATTAAAATTAATTTTATTTAGTAAAAAATTAGTTTATTAATTAAATGTAAGCATATCTTATACTGTAACTTATATAAAAATAAACTTATGCAGCAAAACATGAGTGGCCCTTATTTTGTTTTGAGTAGTATATATTATAATATATTGATGTGAGAACAAGTATATATATGATGCCAGAACAAGTGTTATTACGAATCTTACACATAAGGATCCGAAAATTTTCTTAGAGGATTCCGCATCAAGGTGATACGTCGAATAAGAAATATTCTAAAATCATATTTGACGGTGAAAGTCAACACCACTTTTTGCACCGAATTTGTTAAAACAAGTGGTGATTAGAAAATATATGACCTGAAGCATTTTAATACGCCGAATAAAATTATTGATGGCTCAACAAATTTAAACAACTGGTTCAATGAATACATACAACAGCCAATTTTAAGAAAACTTCAAACTTTCGAAGAGAGTGGGAGCGGCTGAGCATTGTCCTCAAATCTGAACCTGGCTGTACATATTAATATACATCATTCAGGGGCTCCAGTTATATCGATTTACCCACCGAAATTAAAGCTAAAAAAGTTTGTGTGAACATTCAAAATTTCAATGATGATGCATGTTTTGCGTGGGCAGTTATGTCAGCGCTCTATCCAGATAGAAAAGTTGCTCAAAGAACTTCAGGCTACCCACATTATTCTACTGAATTTGGAAGGAACACAATTTCCCATGACTGTTCAACAAGTACCAAAATTCGAGAAGCTTAATCCATTTAAGTAGATAAGCTATGACAGAGCGGGAGCACCGTAGAACCCCAATTTTCTGGACTACTTTTTTGACGATGTTAAGAACCGTGTAGTTTGGGGTCCTACTGTACCTAGTGTATGAATTGACCTTTGACCTGGCACGTACATGTATTAAAAAATTTGTTTTTGACATTTGACCCCAACACTCGCTCATACTGCTGGCCTTGAAATTCCTAAGAGGTGAGTCATCACCAGCGACCAAATTAATTTATGTTAACCCATTATGCGTCACCACAATTTAGTTATTACCCGCCATAGTTTTTGAATGCAAACCTAACGCATGCGCAGACTGAGTTTAAGTACACAACGCATGCGCAGACTGAATTTTAGGTTACAATTTGATAGATGGGGTACACTACCGCGTCAAAAATGTGGGGTTACCCTGACTCAGGGGTGGCCCCAAACTTTTGACGCCGTACTGTACTTAAATTTTTGGTACACTACCGTGTCAAAAATGCGGACCCCCCTGACCAAAAAGGTATCCGATCACTTTTTGAAGCGTACTGTACGTGCAAACCTTGACCCCAATACGCGCTTGCCTTAATTGCGTCATTTTAAACGAACTACCAAGTCAAAAATGTGGGGAATACCCTAACCCAAGGGGTGGCCGCTAAATTTTGTGGGGGCACTGTACCAAGCGCTAGCCGCAATCATGACTCCAGACTCCAGATTTCTGACCGCTACTGTACTGCCGGAAATTTGGGTGTCAGCTGTACTTGAGGTTTTTTTTTTGTATATGAGTCAAGTCTTTATAAGATTAATTTGTTTATTTAATAAAAACTTGTGACTTTATACGGTTTGAGTTTGTTTATTTAAGATTTTTTAGCTGACTTAGGATGATGTAATTTCATGATATGTTTGCATCATAGCCAGAGGGGAATTTTATTTAAAAGCAAGTCACAACTTGTCAGTTCCAGGAATTTGTTTACATTAATGTCATCGTAAATCATTAATTTAGCTATGTTTATTTAAGATTTTGCTGACTCATACTCAGATATTTTTTTTAATTTGTTTATTTAAGTTTTAATTTAAAAAATGTTTATTTAGGATTTTGACAACACAGCAATTTCTTTGATTTCAAATATGAAATAGTTTTCTCGGAATTTTTAATTTATGGCCTGATAATAATCGGGGGTTTTTTCAATTTGTTTATATAAGGTTTAATTTTAAAAAATGTTTGTTTAAAATTAGTCAGCAATTCTTTTGTTAGGTTTCAAATGCTAAATAAATTTCTCGGAATTTGACATTTGACCTTCGGTTATTTGCGTTGTAAAAATTCTGAGCCAGCATTTTTTGTGATCCCCCTCCAGAATTTTTCGAGTGTATAAAAGCTAAGAGTTAATTTCATTAAATCATTCAATCAGACGAAAGTAAGAAAAAAGTTTCTAAATCAAATCCTTACTGTATATTCTAAAATTAAAAAATAATCAAACGTGAAAATAATCTACGTTTATTTTAACAAAATAAAAAATGGAAACGTTTCAACAACTGAAGAATAGTTACAAACCACTTATTAAAATCAGTGATCTTAAAGTGGGTGAAACGTATCAAGTGTTCAATTTTCGACGAGTTAAGACAAAGTATGGAGATAGAGTTATTGTAGAACTGAAAACACATGCGTTATTTCTACGGGCTCGACTTAATCAGCTAACAGATGAAGATTTAAGTGAACTGTGTAAACAGAAACCATCTGTTGTTAACCGAGGCAAGATTGATGGGAATTCTTACAACATCGATTTGGTTAACAATCAGTAGAATAAAAAGAAGAAGCAGAATTGTCATAATCTACAACATGATGAAACCAATAAGTTTCTTGGAATACAATATCAACTATATGCAGTACCTGAATCTTTTACAAGAAAGATTAAATAAGTTGGGAGTATTCGTGTTAAGGAAGCCATTCAAGTTAATATCAACACTTACACACAGCACTTACCATTGGAAACTCTCACTGCAAGATGATTGGATTACGGATTCCCTATAGCTCTGGAACTTGGTAACATTCATTTATACTTATCAAATCATTTCACTTATTGTATAATTGATAAAGAAATATTGAAATATTCCAAATATTATATTACATATAAATTACTTAATTTTGAAACACACAGTATTGAATTTATTTTCAAAATGTCATAATTCTGTATTTATTATTGTATGAAAAAGGTACAGAAACATATATTTATTTCTAAAAATATGTTATAATTCTGTATTTTTATTATATATAAATAACTTAATTTTAGAATATACAGTATTGAATTTATTTTCAAAATGTCATAATTCTGTACTTATTATTGTATGAATAACTTACAGTAATATATTTACTTCTAAAAAATATGTTATAATTCTAATATGTTATAATTCTATATTATTATAAATAAATAAAAAATTATTTGAAAAAAAGGTGTTTGATTTTTTTTTTTAAATATACCTATATATACCTATTACAGTTTTTAGTTGAAATTTGTAAAAAATTTCTATCATTCTAACTTATGGTTATAAAGAAGAAGAAATTTTGTTATAAGAGATTTGTAAGTATATACGTAGGTCACGGTATAAGTCTTGTCGTACTGCATTTAAATATAAGGTGACGTCAATTTGCTTACTTTATCAAAAAGTATTCTCTTTGTATTGTCTAAGTATAAAATATAAACTATTAGCTATTAACATAATTCATGATGTTTTAAATGGATCGCTATAGAGTCGTTTCCAACTTTCGTCGCTTACTATCTGTCAAACAGTGTGAAGAGGAAATGAAGCAGGTATTTGATAAGTCCGTCCTTAAGAACTACTGAGAGATAGTTCTTAAATTTTAAGCGTAGGTTATTTAGAAGACGATTCTCATTCAGGCCGACTGATAGAAGTCATAACTAAAAACAAACATTGAACTTGTGAGAGAAGTTATAATTAAAGATAGATCAATCACTTACGTAGTTTATATTTTATACTAAGACAATACAAAGAGAATACTTTTTGATAAAGTAAGCAAATTGACGTCGCCTTATATTTAAATGCTATACGATAAGAGTTATACCGTGACCTACATACAATCACATATGTATGTAAAAATCTCTATACATACATATTATATGTCAGCTGATAATAATTAAACATTATTACCGGGTATTTATTTATATCTTTTTTCTTTATTACTTATAAATGATCTTAATTAAAATTGACATAGTGTTTGAAAAATTACCAAACTGGATCGGCTGGGACTCGAACCCGGATCTCTTGGTTACCAGCCAAGCGCCTTACCAACTAGGCCACCGATCACTTGTTCGAGTGCCACTCCAATTCAGTAATCAATCAAACACAACCTCTCTCTAATGCGAGACGCAGTTTTATAGTTTTTTTAATTTCAAATGTTATCGAGTGCCTGTGAAACATTATTAGTGTATGGCGGATTTTTATCCGTATTTAAACATACACCAATACTCACATGTTCACTCAATGACCAGCTTTAGCTGATACTTGAACACTCGATCGAATGAATTGGCCATTTGCCAAAGTACATCGAGTGTTCAAGTATCAGCTAAAGCTGGTCATTGAGTGAACATGTGAGTATTGGTGTATGTTTAAATACGGATAAAAATCCGCCATACACTAATAATGTTTCACAGGCACTCGATAACATTTGAAATTAAAAAAAACTATAAATGATCTTATTAAATTTAATGAAAAATTAAAAAATATTCAACTTACACTTTTTCTATGATTTTAAATTGGAATAAAATGTATTGATTTAATGCAATCCTACAATGCAGTTTATATGATTTATACATAAAACTACCTCTGTACTTTATAATTATACAAGATGTATCATGAAAGATTTTTTGAAAATTGAATAAAATTATTAAATTAACTTAAAAATTCTTTATAGTTAGTTAAACAAACACTTCAACAAAGAGGTTGTTGTTCCACCTTTTATTTCAACCCTTCAACACTTAAACTTGTTAAAGCAAATAAATAGTGGATAACATTAACTTCAAATTAGTATATAGTGTAAAACAAATTACCTGAAAATATGAAAAAATTACATTCCGGTGTTATTGAATATGTAAACAAATCATACAATTTTTAATATTTATTTATTATTAAATTATTTATATACATACATACAATACAATACATGCATTTATTATTTTTAAAAAAGAAAATATTTTTTTTTAGTATCCTTGACTGGTCCAAGTTAGTTCCAGATTTACTATAAACAGAGGTTCTAAAAAATATCAGAAAAAAAAAAAACGTTTTAATGAAAATTCATGAAAAGATAATGTTAGAAAAATATGTATATTTACATACCCATCACAACATAAAAATTACCCAAACGGGTTTCATTGTTCTCTGTTACGATGGCTATTGTAGCCTCCCCGAGCACCTCATGTCTAGCACCACGATAGTACAAATGATTCAAACCCGTTTCGAATCTCACTAAAAATGGTGGAATCCCTACAGCAGAAATTATATTGTAATTGCTGTAGGGATCAATATGTAGCCTACCCATCAAAAAGTATTGTACGGACATTTTTTGATATTGAATTCTACAATTCGCAGTCACTGGATTTATATACCAAATTATTATAAACAAAAATGGTTATTAGAATTTTAATATAAACTAAATTAAATAAACAGCATTCGTTTTAATTGTTATAGTTTATTTATTTACAATATAAAAGCTCACCCTAGAAAATATATACACGTATTGCTATTTTTGCAAGTTTCAAAGCTAGATTTTTGAATATATAGAGACAGGAAAGCATCGAATACCCGAACATTTATCAACTAAAACGTTATTTAAGTGAATATGAACCTTTAGGAAGGTTAAAATTTAAAGGTGCAAGAAACAATTGTTAAGAAGTGAATGCTGCTTTTTAAAAGAAATGAGATTCTCAGATATAATTATTCGTATGAAATTTGATATTTTCTATCGAAATCAACACGTTTGATCATCGAAACCTTCAATTTCATCTAAAACATTAATAATTCCAATCAACACGGATAATCAATACCCTACTGTACAATACATATATAAAATATACCTTATGTTTCAGAGAAGTAAGAACTGATAAATTTTAACTTGGTATGAAATTATTAATATTAGAGTACACACTTATTTTTAGAGATATGATAGCAATAATTTTTTGCTATTGGTTCCTACTTTCCATGTTTTTTCTCCATAATTTAAATAAAATTATTATGAAACTAATTTAGTTATGTTTAATAATTTTAATGAAATAAACTAACTAAAATCTTTAATTCAACTTATATTTTACAGAAACTTAAATCACTAGTTAAAATTTTAGAAAACGGTGATAGGTATGGGTGTTAACAAATTACTAACTTTATCAACCCAGGTTTTTTCAGTGAAATATAAAATTGTTAAATATTCCGCTATTATTCACATTCTGTTGTTAATTGCAAGTAATATCTAATAATGAAACTTAATAGATTTCAAATTTTGACAGGTGTTCCAATTATGATATAATAATATTCAAATGCAAATGTTGTTACCATTACACTAGATATCAGTTAGTAATTTTAGAATTGTTAAAGAATCCTAACTTTACCAAACTTATAGTAACCATTACTTTAAACGAATTATTCAATAACGTATGAATAAATTAATTTGAAAATCATACAGCATACATTAGCGAACATACTTTTATTAATATTTTAATTTTTTAAATTTCATTAACAACGGTCCTTTTTATAAATTTAGCAATATGTATGTATGTATTCAAGCTTTTGGAGCAATCAGTATCTCAACTTTTTAAACTCTTAGAAAACCCAATATTAACTATGATTTTTCTTTTAATATAGTAATTTTAGGATACACCTTGGATTCTCTCTGATTTTAACACTTATACACCAGTATCTCTACAAATCTTTTCGAGGTGATTATTTTATTTAGGTTTTTAAAATATACATATAGTCACTTAATATTGTAAACATCTAATCCATGCATTTGAGCAAGTAGTTTTATTTTAGGATATATTATAAAGTTTCAAGCTAAAATTGTAGAAAGTTTGGTAAATTAGCTTTTTTCATTTTAAATCAATTTTTTTTTTTAACCATTTTTTAAAAATTCAATGTATATAGATAGAATTTATTTATCTTAAAGTAAGCATAGTTATTAGAGATTTGAGAATTTTGAATCAATAAAATTGTTTTATTAATCTTTTTAAAAAATTTCTCTGAAAAAGGAATTGATTGAAATGAATGTGTGTTTTAATATCTACATATTGTTAAGAGATTAAATTAATATGTTGTTTATTTAACATTGAAATCAAGAATGTATGAAGAAGTGATGTGCATATATGATACTTCTAAAAACATATTTAATGATTAGCTAAATAGTTTTCCAATATGTATTCATTTAGATATGTATATACGTGCGCATATTATAGTAATGTATTAGCAATTTATAAATATGTATATAGGGTGTGTTGTGAAATATGTTTTTTGAAGTATCACATACATCATATTTTTATACAGTATGGCAGTGAAAATTCATAACTCGGAGGATTATCATAATTGTTGCAAAGTGATGGTTGTAGATATTTAATTTGTTGAAGCTCCTCTTATCCTGGTAGATTATTAAATATCCATTTTAGATAAAATATTGGAATATTTCAGTCAAAATACTATAAATACAACTGAATTATTAACCACATGTCATTTGTTGGTTAAGTTCCAGAAGGTAAACAACAACAGCAACATGCCGATTTGTGGTATTTGTAAATTTCAACCGTCACAGTGTAAGTGTGCCTTCTACGAGTACTGTGATAGGTGTCGAAATGAAAAACGAATTTGCATGTGTTGTAAACGATGTATGATGCCATTTCCAAACTGTGTTTGCAATTATATAAACTGTACCACATGTAAAAGCCGCTGCAATTGCAAATAGTTTAGTAAAATCAATCATCTGATTGCCACATAATACATATTGACCAATTCCACGGTTGCTCAAACCAACGTAAACATTTATTTATAAGGCAATGACCAGCGATGTAATGAGGTATAATGCATATTTTGTGTAATAGTGGAATTGGTTAATATCGATTAAATATCGATTTTTTATAAAATATTGGATTATTTGGTTTCAGTCAAAATACTATAAATACAACTGAATTATTAACCGGATGTCATTTGTTGGTTAAGTTCCAGAAAGTAAACAAAAACAACATGCCGATTTGTGGTATTTGTAAATTTCAACCACCACAGTGTAAGTGTTCCTTCCCCGAGTATTGTGATAGGTGTCGAAACGAAAAACGAATTTGCATGTGTTGTAAACGATGTATGATGCCATTTCCAAACTGTGTTTGCAATTATGTAAACTGTCCCACATGTAAAAGCCGCTGCAATTGCGAATAATTTAGTCAAATCAATCACCTGATTGCCACATCATAAGTATTGACCAATTCCACGGTTGTTAAAACAAAAATTAGCATTTATTTAGTAATGAGGTATAACGTATATTTTGAGTAACAGTGGAATTGACCAATACCTATTAATCAGTATTAAAGTTTTTGTTGAATACTCAAAATATGCATTATACCTCATTACTAAATAAATGTTAATGTTTATTTGATATTTTCCATTGGTTGTGATGTATAAACACTGATCATATGAAGGTGTGGTTGCTTTAGAGTAACTTAATTTGTAGCTGTGTGGGAATAAACATATCGGTGGGGTAAAATGAGCAACTCAAATTTTGTAGTTGTGTTGGGGTGGTGGTGGTGGTGGTGGTGGTGGTGGTGGTTTTTGTGGTGGCAACTCATAATTTATTTAGGCGACGTGCTGTAACAGAAATTGGCAGTGTATTGGCAAAATGTTTGAACAACACGGTGTTAAGTATAAGTGATCTGTGGACCACTTTTACTGCCACTGATACAACAATGGATCCGGTTTTGGAGAAGTTGAATAAACTTGGTGCTGGTAAACCATTCAAATCGCTATCTACACTCAAACCGTATGAAACGTGGAAAATTCTTGACGTACGATGCATGGACACTCGATATGGGCCAGCGGTTGCGGTGAAACATGCAGATGCTCAAGTGTTCCTTCCAAAACGATTCGCGGATTTGGATGAGCAGACCATGCAATGTTTACGTACAGGACAATATTTTATTACATATAAAGGAATTGATTCCAGTGATTTTTTACATATTGTGGAATTTAGTAAGTAGCTATCACATGTATGATGTTTGGTGTAAGCTTAAGGAAACTGTCAGATGTGAAAATGAATTGATTTACTTTTTAATTTTAATATTGTAAACGTATATTTTATTAAAAAATAAATTATTTTACGTATAAATTATTATATTGTTCTTATTTTACAACACATTAGAACCTCCCAAATTATATCTTGAATAATGATAAGACTCTTAGTAGGTATGGGGCCACTTGGCAATGCAATGTAATTGCCTATATTCGGGAGCAAGTATGTTAATGTTGGTGTTGAGTCACCTGACACTTGTATATAGCTTTTCATTCATTTTTCTAAACTAATTTCCGAATCGAAAGAGCGTAATGGAGGCAAAATGTGTAAGCTGAATGTCAACCGCTACTCCATGGAGTAAAATGAGCAACTCAGATGTGGCGGTGGTGGTGGTGGTGGTGGTGGCGGTGGCGGCGGTGGAGTATATAAGTAATCGCTAACACAATTCTGAATTAATCTTGTAAGACTAGTTGAGCTTTACACATCTATTATAATGTTCAAGTGTACGCAGTGCTATAAAAGCTTCTCGCGGAAAGATTCTCTTTCACGTCATATAAGAAATACATATATGCGGGAATTTTCACCAAAAAGGTTTGAAAATAGTTACTCTCTTGATCCGCTAAAAAGACAAACATTAGACACGGCTGATGACTTATCTAGTTATGATACCGGGAGGAATGATGTTGATGATGAATTTCTAAACAATAAAGTTGAAGAAAGGGTCAATCCACTTGAACAAAGAATTAAAGCTGCATCAAAAGCAATTCAAACTAAATTTAATAATTTAAGAAATCAAAATAGTGTTTACACACCCAGCGATGAGTCTAATAACAGGGTTTTAACCACTCTGATAGTGAAACTGTTATCATTCCCAAGTTAACTACAGCTCTGCAAACCCTTTTGGATATTTTATTAATCAAAGAAACTCAAAATAAAGGTGAGGATTCTAATGAACGAATAGCAATAAAACGTCCAGTCAATTCAACGGACCAAGAGCTACTTGCTAAGCGTATCAAATACAACGACTCGGAAAATGCTAATGGGCAATCGAAAAAAATAAAATACTGGCATAATCCTAATACTTTAATAGATGAATTACGACGTTTATACGAGACTTCAGAGACTGGTGAAAAAATACTCAATATTATTCGGAGTTTAGAGGAAAATAAAAACATGTTGCTTAACGTTGATGATAGTGAAGCTTTAATGGAAGAGTTAGATGCTTTAAGAGAAACTACTGTCGGTCAAGAAATATTCTCTATACTTCGTAAACTTCAAAAGGCTGATGTTATTGAGCCACTAGGTGATTATCTGGATGAAACTGATAAAGAAGATGCTAGCGATTATGATGATGATTAATTTAGATATTGCGTTCAACAAACACCGCGAGATGTCACTACCGATTTATTGTCTACAGTAAA
Organism: Brachynemurus nebulosus; assembly: GCA_035578155.1. Classification (NCBI taxonomy): domain Eukaryota; kingdom Metazoa; phylum Arthropoda; class Insecta; order Neuroptera; family Myrmeleontidae; genus Brachynemurus; species Brachynemurus nebulosus. Next base: position 16,421,692 of record JAPWDM010000007.1, read on the forward strand.
TTGCTGTTTCGATTGAATTAATGATAAAGTTGTTCACTTCAGCCGCAAACACCGCTGCTACCCCGCCACAACCGCAACACAACCACCGCATTTGTGTGTTACGTCACCACCGCTATATAATTTGCTGAGTTATACTCCAGCTCATACACCTTATCATGGTTGAAGGGTATAAAATAGTTGAACTTACATAAAATATTATCTATTTACCGGTGGTTGTCAAAGAGTTAACATCTCTTTCGCTGAAAATTATACTTTCGTGGTAAAATAATTGCATTTCGAACCATGTTAATTTACAATTCAGCGCAGTCCACCGCTAGCCAACATAGCAAAGGGTTTTCGAAACCTAAGATCATTAAACGTAAAACTTTTAAGCAACAACACATTTCACCCGAAAATTTAGTATTCCTTAGATCACTAGGTCTTAAAGTAAAAAGAACCTGGTACTGACCAATGTGCTAAATATTATTAACAGTTTGTAATTTGATGGTAAACTAGCAATAGCTATTAATAGCCATTTTCGAATACGTTCCACAAATTAACTAACTATCCCCACCACTTTTAATTATTCTATATAAAGTTGTGGATTATGTGAATAATTTCAGTTCTACGGCGGCGGTGAAAAATGGCGTTTTTTGACATACAAGGCTATCAAGGAGCTAACAACGAATTTTATTTTAAAGAAGTTGGTATCGCTGCAGAAAATTCGGATGATATATTACATCTTATATTCGACGCACCGTTTGATTTCAACGAGTTGCCGAAGAAATATCAACGAGTAGCCCGTTGGCTTTGCCGAAATTGGCATGGAATACCTTGGTCGTATGGATTTATTTCGTACAAAAAACTTCATACCATATTGAAACCTGTATTAAAGAAGTATGATGTTATATACGTCAAGGGCGGTGAAAAGAAGAAATGGATATCAAGTTTGTTTGATAGTACCGAAAACCAGCCGTGGATTCTGAATTTGGAAGAAATATTTGATGTACCGAAGATTTCTATTCTGCGAGATGAATATTATTCAAGACGCTGTATGCTTCATTCAGATAAAATTTGTTCATTAGAAAATTGTATTCTTTTAAAAAAATTTTATATGGAAAATAAATAGATTTTAAGTAATATATAGATTTAAGCAATTTTATTTTTCTGTATACATATTCTATAAATAAAATTTAAAAAAAAAAGAAAATTATGTGCGTTTTATTTAACTGTTACCCTGAATTTCCCTATTTTTTACAGCAAAAAGTTTATTTCGTTAACTTATAAAAGTATTGAAAAAAAAATCTAATGATATTTACAATGATACACCCTGTATATGAAAACATTCATTAAAACATTAAATATACACCCGTTATATATGCATATGTATATTACATATGTGTGTTAATACTACGGTAGCTATTTATATATTCAAATTTTTGATTTTTCATGTGAATTTTCATATTATACAACGTGTTTATAGTAATTTAAAACCAAAAAATTTTGAATTTTATACTGGTTAAAATATATAATTTGTATACTCTTATAATATATATTAGTATTAAAATGTTATACAAACCAAGATCATTTGATTGATTAGTATATTATACTATACAGGTTAGCCAGTTTCGCTAGTTTTTTGGTTCCAATTTTTAAATGCATCTATAACTCAGTGGCGTAGAATCTAATTATTAAAAAATTGTAAACTAAATAAGTTTTTATGATATAGGTACGTAAAAAAGAAAAATGTTTACAAACGTGTGCTTTCGGAAATGGAAAATTTCTAACTTCGTCTTAATGAAGGTTAATTAGCGAATATTTACTTATACTTTAAATACAAAATCTGTTTTCCATTTTTAAATTATACTTTTTACCTAGTTGAACGTCACTGGCAAAATATATGAAAATTACAGAATTTTTGTGTAATTATGATATTTACTATGGTAATTAAAAGTTTGTTTACTTTTGTAACTACGGAGATACCCCGGACTCTGGAGTCTGGAGTCATGATTGCGGCTAGCGCTTGGTACAATGCCCCCCACAAAATTTAGCGGCCACCCCTTGGGTTAGGGTATTCCCCACATTTTTGACTTGGTAGTTCGTTTAAAATGACGCAATTAAGGCAAGCGCGTATTGGGGTCAAGGTTTGCACGTACAGTACGCTTCAAAAAGTGATCGGATACCTTTTTGGTCAGGGGGGGCCGCACTTTTGACACGGTAGTGTACCAAAAATTTAAGTACAGTACGGCGTCAAAAGTTTGGGGCCACCCCTGAGTCAGGGTAACCCCACATTTTTGACGCGGTAGTGTACCCCATCTATCAAATTGTAACCTAAAATTCAGTCTGCGCATGCGTTGTGTACTTAAATTCAGTCTGCGCATGCGTTAGGTTTGCATTCAAAAACTACGGCGGGTAATAACTAAATTGTGGTGACGCATAATGGGTTAACATAAATTAATTTGGTCGCTGGTGATGACTCACCTCTTAGGAATTTCAAGGCCAGCAGTATGAGCGAGTGTTGGGGTCAAATGTCAAAAACAAATTTTTTAATACATGTACGTGCCAGGTCAAAGGTCAATTCATACACTAGGTACAGTAGGACCCCAAACTACACGGTTCTTAACATCGTCAAAAAAGTAGTCCGGAAAATTGGGGTTCTACGGTGCTCCCGCTCTGTCATAGCTTATCTACTCATTTATATCGGCGAATATATTTATATTGAAGAAAAGAAATGATAAATTTGAAACAGTATCAACCGCCTTAACAAAACAGAAAAAACAACATCACGTTAATTTACTTATGACTCAAAATGAGTATTGCGACGAAGGAGATGTGACTAGCGTTGAAGATCAAGACCTTCGTGATCACTTTTGCCAGATAAGAAATTAATCGAGATTAATATCAAAATAGTCATCAAATCACAAAACTAAAAAACATATTTGCGACCGATGTTTAAATTATTTTTATACTGAACAGAAATTACAAAAACATGTAGAGGGATGTGAAAAAATGAGCGAGTGTCGTGTAGTGAAACGAGAAGGAAAAATCTTTTTTTATTTTATTTTTGTAACAATGATGTCGATTATTATTTCTATAATTGATCTTAGATTTTAGTTTAATTTTTTTTCATTCTGATTTTTCACTAACGGTTACAATAATGTACGATTAAACGCAGGAATTTATAATAAATGCTTGTTAATTTTGTGAATTACTTATTTTTCATTTAGTGTGTCCAACGAACCGTTAAACTTCCGATTTCTTCCAGTTATTCGACCGGCACAATTCGGTTTCAAGGGTTAATTTATTAAAGTCAACCACCCTGTACTATCACCCATAACCACCTCGCACCGTCACATTTGGTAGCATTAGTGGGATTGTTCGATTGGTCGCCCTGTGCAATCTACCCTCGGACCGTCACAGGGACATCAAATAGCATTTACATTGTATTTTGAAATTTCTTCATATTTTACAATGTCTGGTAGAAAAATTTAATATTGTTTGTAAAATATTGTAAAATTTCATAAATAAGAATAGATGAAAATAAACATGTTTGTGCTCCTTTTTTTTCTTTCGTTCCTGATTGTAAAGAATATAATGATAGTTTTATGGAACATTCAAATTATTTTGAAAAAATTGTCTTACTGTGGTAATATGACTAATAGGATTTGGATCCCAATTCCACAAGCTATACATCAAATGCAATTACGTATGAAAGAACTAGAAGCTTAAAAAGCTAGATGGGTTAGCTTAGATCAAAATTTTTGGTTAGGACAATCGAAGAAGTAATTTTGATATACCCCAAAATTTCTCTCGTGTTATGAACGCCCCGCAAAGCGGGGCCCGCCGACTTCACAAGTTATTATATTTACGAGTATTGTGTTATTTTCAGGATTGCAGCCTAAAATTTTATATAAATTACAACGTCATATGAATTTTATGCATACTGGATTTCACACATTTGATTTGGCTCAACGTAATTCTGCATTATATTTGGTTTGTCATACACCAATGTCATCTAGTAGTGAATTTGAAAGTGACTCTACAAACGACTCAGTTTCAAGTTGTTACGTCATCTGTATCTTACAGCGTGCCGGTCGCACTCTAACTAGAGTAACCTTATGGCGCGTATGGGCTAAGCAACTATCAAAATCTGTATTGCAAAGCCTGCGACATTCTGTAAATTAAAATAAATTGTTATCTATAATTTTGACCTTAAATTTTTATCATTAGTTTACTTTTAGATAAGCCTACAAAAACGGCCTAAAAAGGCCGAAAAACGTCAATTTGTTTGTAACTGTAAGGAATGATAATCAAGACGTCACATGACTAAAAATTGAAAAAACAAATTGCAGCTACGATTGAAATATGTGATCGGACCGTGTACAATTATTCACAAATATAAGATCAATAAGGAATTGTCATCCCCCCCCCCCCCAAAAAAAACCAAAAAAGAAAATTATTAATAGAATCCTTTAATGAATCTACAAATAATGCAGTAGTTGGAAAAGTTCATCAATATTTTTTAGGAATAAAATACCAACGATTAATAAAGTGCTAAGTGATGTGAACGCTGATGAAGATTTGCCAAATTTTAAAAGGACTTCGTTTTATAAGCTTTTAAAAGAAAAGAGGAGAGAAGGGAAGCACTAAAGAAAAGAGGGGAGATATACTATTTGGATTAGATCGTAATTTCAATGGCAGCTCAAAATCCATGGAGGCAAGCATCGCAGTTGACATATTAAGAAAGAAAACATTTTTGATGGTGAATATCTAAAATTAAATGTGCTCCTTGATGACGAAGACTCATCAACGATTTTTGATTCAAAGTTAGCTGTTGAATATTTGAAGTATTGTTTCTATTGCGCCACTTATTCTAATCAGAATAACGTTAACAAATAAAGCTAGATTGACTATTACACCAGGTGTAATTGGAAGACATGAGAATTGTGGTTCTTGGTGTATGTACAATGTTCAGACAACGCCTAATCTCGGTGGTTACTTGTGACGCGAGTATACTTTTTTTTTTTGGTGGATATGTATGGAGTATACAAACAAACGTATATAAACTGATCCAGTTTAAAGTTGTGCAGTCTACTCTTCAAAAATTCGTCAAGTGTGTGTTTTTGACACGCACTAAGTAATGTCACCTCAGTGAAAGTGTTAATTTATGATTTTTTGGCTCGTTTTCTAAGACAGTGAGAATACAGCCAACTTGCGTTTATTCAATATATGCATGTACAACTCTATAATACAGTGAGAATACAACCTTCTTGCATTTATTCAATATATGCATGTACAACTGTATAATAATGTTTCCCCCACTATGATCACACAACGAGATTAACATGTCATCCTTCGGTGACATAAAAAGGGAAAAAGAGTTCATTTACTTGCGAAATATTTCAGACAATTCTTTCAGTACTTACATATAAAACGTAAGATTAACTCCATTTTTATACAAGGAAAAAATTAATAAAAGGGAACAATTATCAGTAAGAACATGTTACTATAATGTAGAGATGTCAATCGGACGAGAAAAAAATGTGTCCTGTGGGGATTTTCTTCAAAATGGGCGGGAGTAGGAATATAATTCTTCTTACTGGATTGGGAGCGGGGGAGGGGGGGATGGTGACACTAAAAATAAGGTAACTTCCAACGGGACCCGGTTTTTACCCCGGATTAATACTGATAAATTGGGTAGGAGTGAGATTTGACAATGTTTCTTAGGATGTGCAGTGAGCGGGAATGGAAAATTAATTTTGAGAGTGGACGGGAACGGGACTAAAAAATTACTCCCTGCAACATCTCTACTGTAATGGTTTCATTGATAATGTTTAATAATCGTGTGCATGCGTAAGCTCATCAGTTAGTTGGAGATACATCGTTATTGAGTGTATACGTTGTCGCTCTCATCACTTACTTCTAAATGATGTAGGCACATGCGCACACTAATTAAAAATTCTCGCCCAGTTTTTAATTAGTATACGCATATGGGCCTTATAATACATAGTGACAGTTATTTTTATTGAATTATCAAAATAAAATTTTCTGAGTTAAAACAGATGCGACAGATGCTCTGTTTTCACCCGAATTTAGTAACTTGTTTCAAATTTAGTAACCACAAAAATCACTCATAAAGGTGGTTATATTGGAAAACTACATTAAGTTTCATCCATGCTCATTAGATGGTACCACTCTTTACGGTTTACGTCATCCATTGCGTGAAGACCTTTATTTACTCTTTGGACGTCCAATTTTTTGGCAGTTTTACTGATCAACCACGTGAAAAAATCTAATTAAAATATGTAAGTCATATACAAGGGGTCAAACTAATATGTCTACCAAATTGTGGCTGCTGTAACCAGCGAGTGACGTAACACAGGACACATACAACCGAAACACATGATGTATGGACAGGAATATACGAATGTATCAGTATGATATGCTGACGATGATGTATGCAGTTCGCATACATATTCTATATACTATGATGACCACAATTAAAAATACACTGCCAATGGGTGTGGCACACAACTTCCTCGTACTCGTAAAAAATTTAAAAACAGTATTCTACCAAATATATATACCGTGAAATTATATTTTCGCCTTATAGTTCCTAAAAAATTGATGTAACTCAAAATACTTAAGGACTAAATTATAAAATAATAGCTAAAATAGTTTAGAAACTAACTCCCAAAATACTCTAAAAATTTGAGCGAGATAGGACTAGCAGTAAATAAGATATTGACATTTAATGGGATTTTATGGTAGCGGCGTAGCTACCGTTACTCCGATTTCGATTAAATTACCATCTAGGAACCAAACTACATAATTTCTGAAAATTTCATAAAAAAGAATTGAGTAGTTCAGAAGTTATGCCATTTGGTGCAATTTTGGAATGACATGGTAGCGGCGTTGCTACCGTTACTCAGATTTTAATTAAATTCATAGGGGACCGTCGAGGAGCCAAACTGCATAATTCCTGAAAATTTCATTAAAAACAATCGAATAGTTCAGAAGTTATGCCACTTGGTGCAAAATTGGAGACACACAGACGGACAGACAGACGGACGGACAGACACCAAACCAAAATTGTTCAGGAAGCTCTAAAACGTAAAATGTGCGTAAAAAATTTGATTTTGGAGAGAAAAATATTTTTATTTTCAAATGTGATCACAACGCTACTTTAGCAGTCTCGGAAGCAATAAATTTATTTATTTTAAGAAAGATATCCCTTTATTTTGAGAAATTTTTTATTCAATAGAATTTTCACACTTAAATACGACACACTTCATATTTTTTTCTGTTTAAATTTCACGAGTTGATTAAAAACATGATACTTATTACGACGTGAACACCACGACGGACAGTAACAGACTAAATCAGTAGTGGTATAAATTTCTACTTATTGAAACTTTTGGATTACACTTTTTTATATGTAGGCTTGATCTGTCTCATCTGTGGTCATATACTTACGTAGTTTAAGACTCCGTCTCTTTCAATTATGAAAGATAATCAATATCTTTTAATTATTTTAAATAGTTAAAGTAACCTCTTAAACAAGCCCGGGAACTCATAAGATTTTGCATGACTGATGTGCGGATTCATAAAAGTAATTAAAGAAAGGGGTATTATTTTCGCGTTACCAGCAAACTGGTGCACAAAATGCTATGGGCTCTCGAACTATACACTGTTTTTCAAAATTGTCTGCCCAGACAGCAACATTTATTTTTTTTCACTAGCTCCGCTCATTCCTTTACCAACAAAATCATCAAAAATTGGACGCACGGTAACAAAAATATTTTTTTACGATTAATAAAAAAAACGTATAAAAAAAAAATATTTTATTTATTCAATCAATTACAAATATTATTTAAATAAATATACAGGGTGGGGCAGGGAAACATCCCTACTTTCGAGGTGGCATTGTGAGTAGTGGGGACATGTTGGAGGAGTGGGGGTAGGTTCGAATGACGCTGTGGCCACGGAATTTTCCGATAGTAGCGCTGTCAGTTGTAGACATGGCTTGGTCGAATGAGCAACGCGCTTTTGCTGTCGAGACGTATTTTTCTCAGAATAAGTCTATTGTTGCAGTGCAGCGTGCGCTGCGAACTCGTTATCGGATTCCCCCTCGCAACCCTGTTCCTGACCGCAAATCCATTTTGTTGTGGGTGGAAAACTTCCGTGCATGTGGTAGTGTAGTGAAAAAGAGAGTTGGGGCTCGGAGAACTGTCCGAACTCCAGAAAACATTGACCGTGTCAGAAGATCGATCTTGCAGTCTCCTAAGCGTTCTGCCCGCAAGCATGCATCCGCCCTTGCATTGTCTAATCGCACTGTGCGTCGTATTCTCCACGAAGAACTCCACTTCCATCCATACAAGATGGTCATCGTTCAAGAACTCACACAACGGGACTGGCAACAACGAGTACAGGCATGTGAAACTTTAATTGCTGACTTGCCTCATGATGCACGAGTTTTGTTTAGTGACGAAGCGCACTTCCACATTTCTGGAGTTGTTAATAAGCAGAATATGCGTTATTGGAGTGGTGCAAACCCTAGGGTAGTTCATGAGAGGCCTTTACACAGTGAAAAAGTGACTGTTTGGTGTGCAATCAGCAGTGAAGACATAATTGGGCCTTATTTCTTCGAGGAGGACAATCGTGTTACCATCAATTCCGAGCGGTATGTAAACATGCTCCAACAATTTCTTGCACCACAATTGCAACAGAATAATTTTGGAGTAGTGTGGTTTCAGCAGGATGGTGCCACAGCCCATACTGCTAGACATTCGATGGCTGTTTTGAGGGAAATGTTCCCCGGGCGATTAATCTCCCGGTATGGTGACATTCCATGGCCTGCGCGCTCGCCGGATTTAACTCCGTGTGATTACTTTTTATGGGGATATCTCAAGAGTGAAGTGTTTAAACATCGACCCAGAACCCTACAAGACTTGAAGGATGCAATTCGCGTTGAAGTTGCCCGCATTCCACAACAAATGCTTCGCAGAGTTATGCAGAACTTCAGAACCAGACTAGATCAGTGTGTTGACAATGAGGGACATCACTTGAATGATGTATTGTTTAAAACAAAGTAAGAATTAACTTCCATCTGTACCCTTTTGATGCCACAATAAAGTTTTGTTCTAACACTTTTCGTTTTTTTTTAATTTACCTTCAAAGTTAGGGATACTTCCCTGCCCCACCCTGTATAAATTAATATTTTTATTAATTTTCTAAAAACAAAACAAATTCCGTTTAGTTTATAAAGTTGGTCCTCGCTCGAGGTTTCACCCGTAGGAACAATTACCGGCCGACACGGAAGAATCATATTAAATTCCGGCTCCACTTTCCATTCATGTTTTGCGGCCACTTTTGCCACTTCCGCGGCGTTTAAACCCGTCATTACCGACACAGCCTCAACCGAAAGCGAGGAATAAGCTTGAGCAATTAAATTTATTGCACGCGATTTTACATTTACTGAAAAAAATGATCGATTGAGGTTATAAAATATCTAAATGTACCGCAAAAAAAATTATTTTACATACCAGTTAATGCTTTCATAATTTCACTGACAGATTCTGGCCAAGTTGCCGTACAAAGTGCCGTGTACGTCGCGGGATAATCTCTTTTCCACATATGTTGCCCCACCGTCCATATTTGTAACAATTCCGGATGGGATGATTTGACTGCTACCGGAATTCGTTTCCAAAGGTATTTGGCATTACATCTACAAAATTAAATTTATTCGGTCAAAAAATTTAAACATTTTTAGTAATTACTAAAAAAAAATACTTACAAATCATGCTGATATAAGTACGCAGCTAATAATTAAGCATATATTTGCGCTGATGGGGTGTTATTTTGCGCCTGAAATATAACCAGATTTTAATTTTATACTTTGAGAATTTACGAAATATCATACCCATGCTTCCAATTCTTGTTTTTCTAAATCGTCGACTAATTTTTCAATATTTAATGTCATTTCTGATTACTTTTGTACAATTTTGTATTTTATAAACTGACAGCAATGTCGAGTAAGCTGTCAAATAATTTTCGTATTTTCGTGGACGGTGTTGCCATCTATTCGTCACTTAAAATACTACATATGAAATATAAAATACGTTACATACCAAGAATTTAAGAATATTAAATTCATCGTAAATATTTTATAAAATATTGATACAATTATTAATATAATAATAATATTTTGTTTTGAAAATTTATTTTCTTTTAAATAGGAGAAAAACTGGAAAACAAATATAATAAGTACAGTGAGAATACCCTCTTGCGTTTATTCAATACATGTACAACTCAGTGAGAATACAGCTCTCTTGCGTTTATTGATATGCATGTAAAACTCTATAATTATTTCCTATATGATCACAGACCGGGATTATAATATCACCGAAGATGTCATCCTTCGGTGACATAAAAATGGAATTTATTGCGTGTCCTATCAACAAATCGCATTGTGTATTGCCACACAGAATGCAAATGCACTTAGTGAAGTGTCTACGGCAATGCAGAAGACCATTTAAACGGTGTTTATATAATACTACACATATAATTTTTTTGGATGAAGGAACAGAAAAAGAACATTTCCAACAATGTCCAGACCGGAAAAGAGAAATGGCACACAACATATTGGAACAATTGCTGGAGAAGCCGAGACAAAAAATACGTGGCTGCAGCTGGAACGAACACCCGGGGGAATTCTCTTCATATTGCTCTTGGAGGAATTTGAAAGAAAAACTTGGAACAAACCAGTTTCCGAAAATTATATAATTATAAAATATTAAAAGAAAATTATAAAATAGTAAAAGACCGGTAAAGGACCGGATACAGAAACGGAAAAAGAACATTTCCAACAATGTCCGGATCGAGCATGAGAAACAGCACACAATATATTGGAACAATTATTGGAAAAGAAGGAAAAATTCGAGAAGACAATGAAGAAAATGTGTGGCTACAACTGGAACGAACACCCCGGAGAATTCTCTTCATACTTCTCATGGAGAAGTTTGAAGGAGAAACTTGGAACAACTCAATTTCCAAAAATTATAACGCCACCAGTTAAACTGTGGTTACAAAATATAAATACCGAATAATATTGTTTTTTAATAATTTTTTTTTTAAATTTATATTTTGTTTTTTTATGCATATATAATGAATCAACCAAGGTATTTGCAATCAATTTGATTATGATCATTATCGCTATCACTTCTACAATGAGATTTTTCTTGTTTGAATGTTATCTAATGTCACTGCTCAAACCTTAAGTCTTAAATAGCTAACCGGAATATAATATTGATATATTTTATCTTCTATCTCGCTTAGTTTTATTTAGTCAGATGACAATTAGACAATGTCGCAGAGATAGTAGACATTTGGTAAATATTTCATCCACAGAGGTCACTGTAGTTTGTTTACTTGCGATTTATGAAATATTCGGATTTTTAAATTAGTTTTCAAGAGTGTTACTGGCATTTTTTTAACGTAAAAACTCATTAATAAAATTTTTGAATTTTTAAATATAAAGTTAATTTTAATACAAAATTGAGTACATATTTGACAGAATATTTTTAAAATTTCTGTCATTCGCCTACTGATTCGCCTATCAGTTATTTGCTGGAAGTGGATTTGGAATATTCGTGTGAACTCCTCGATAAACATAATAATTTGCCGCTGTGTCCGGAGAAAACGTGTCCACCGGGTAGTAAACAAGAAATGTTGTTAGCTACGCTATACAATAAACAAATATATATAATTCACTATCGCAATTTAAAACAATGTTTGCAACACGGCGTGAAATTGACGAAAATTCGTTGGGTACTACAGTTTCACCAAAAGCCATGGTTGAAATCATATATCGATTTGAATACGGAGTTAAGAAAGAAAGCAACTAATGAATTAGAGAAAAATCTATACAAGCTCTCGAACAACGTAGTTTTCGGTAAAACGATGGAAAATGTACGCAAAAATTCAATTGTCAAACTGTTAACCAAATGGCATGGTCGTTATGGTGCTGAAACTATGCTTGCCAGACCAAATTTTCATAGCCGTACAATATTTTCTGAAAATCTTATCGCCGTTGAGTTACGCAATACAGAAGTTATAATGAACAAACCGATATATATTATGTGGGTCAGGCGATTCTTGACATTTCTAACATGCGTGTCAAGAAGTATAGCTGTCAAGTGGACGGCGAGGACCATTGCAAAAAAACGAAAAGTCTGAAAACATCTGTTGTGAAGAAGACCATCACATGTGGAATGTTTAAGAAATAGCATTATACTAACTCGCCCGCAGAATATGATTCGGTTTAAAAATCATAATGTGACCAGTGTGACGCAAAAGAAAATAGCGCTTAATCCGTATGATATGAAACGTCATATTGTGGAAGGGGAAACCGGATGCACTTCCGTGGGGACACTATTCGCTGGATGAAATAAATACTGGAACAGCTTAAACTTCGGCTTAAATATACAAAAACAATGTCGTCGTCATCGTCAGCTTACTGGAAGCGTTTACAAGTGTTCTCAAACGAATTGGATAAGTTACGCAAACGAACTGACACATATGAAAAAATGGTTGATGCAACTGTGAAAATTCAAAATTTGAATCCGTCATCTGAACCGATGTATTTAAATATGCAAACAATTTGTTATTCTACTTATACATCTATATTTTGTTATCTAAAATGTGGTTAAAACTTTTCAAATAAAAATAAATATTAAAAATACATACTTTGTTTTTCGTATTTATCATAGTAAAAATTCCTACAATATTCCAAGATTTCACTGACCACATAATATTATGTTCAAATGTTGACGTAACTCCAATAGTTTGGAAGTTATATTACTTAAAATTGTAAGTAAAATCGCAGTCATTAACAATTAATTGAGCAAACTCCAAAATACATGGAACAAACTCCAATTTGCTTGTCTTGCAGCAAATACTTAAATAAATACTTAATTACGTTTTAATCTTGTTTTATCGTACAGTTTTTTTGGCGTAAGTCGATTTTTATTCTGTTTAAAAAAATGTCTCGCAGAAAATATTTAACTGAAACTGAGAAAGGACAAATAATCGCTTTTCAAGAAGAAAATAAGTCTATTAGCCAAACAGCAAAAAGAACTAGAAGCTCGAGAAAAGTGATTAATAATTTTTTTTTCTAAAATACCGAGATTAACGGGACTAAACGTACTGGAGGACCCAAAAAAAAAAAACTTTCACAGCGAGAACGGCAAATTTGCGCTTGACAATACAGGAAAATTTATCTCTCGCGCTAGTAAAAACTAAATTAAACATTTAATATAATATGGTTTTTGGGATAATGTAATAATTTTAACAAATTTTTTAAACCTGAGTTCCCAAATAATTTAATTACTAATTTATCCAAGGAGGTGAAGGATTAGAAATAATACTCCGACTATCTTCCGTAGAATAAATTGTTTCTTTATTTTTGTCCAAAAATTTTTCGGTATATTTTATACCTTCTTCAGTGGCTACAAGTACAATAAATATTTAGAATGTAATAATATCTAATATATCTAATATTGTATTAACAATAATAGTTACAAAATTTTTTTGAAATTTTTTTAGTTTTGGTTTGTTGGAATGTATAATGAAAAATTATTTATGAACAACAGAGAGAAAAAACATTTTTATTTAAAAATATGTTGGAGCGAAAAAAAGAACGAAAACAATTTAATTCAAGTAACGGAAAAATTAAATTGTTTTCGTTCTTTTTTTCGCTCCAACATATTTTTAAATAAAAATGTTTTTTCTCTCTGTTGTTTATAAATAATTTTTCATTATACATTCCAACAAACCAAAACTAAAAAAATTTTTTGTACATATTTATTGTATTTGTAGCCACTGAAGAAGGTATAAAATATACCGAAAAATTTCTGGACAAAAATAAAGAAACAATTTATTCTACGGAAAATCGGAGTATTATTTCTAATCCTTCATCTCCTTGAATAAATTAGTAATTAAATTATTTGGGAACTCAGGTTTAAAAAATTTGTTTAAATTAAACATTTCAAAAACAACAATATGGAATACTATGAAACGTTTACAACATACAGTACACAAGAAAAAATTGCGTGCCACCATTATCTAAGCATCATAAAATGGACTGTTTAAATTTTGCAAAAAAATATATGGATTTTGGCGACAAATGGCTTTCGGTAATTTTTTTCAGACGAGAAGAGATTCTTTTTAGATGGTCCCGATGGCTATTCATATTACTGCCACGATCTTCGTAAAGAACAAATTTTCTCTAAATGCCAGTCTGGTGGTGGCGGAATAATGGTATGAGGAGCCATGCCATTCAATGGACAAACCGACATAGCTTTTGTAACTGAAAAAATGAATTCACTAGTATACTAGGATGTTTTAAAAAAATATCTTTTACCATTTGCCGAAATACTTGCTGGTCCCGAATGGATATTTTAACAAGATGACGCTTCTGACCACTGTTCCAAGGCCATGAAGAAATTTTTTCTGCGAATAACATTGAATTGCTGATGTAGTCTTTTCACAGGCATGACCTTAATTCAATGGAAAACGTGTGGGCTCAATTATCACGAGCCCAAGGTCCTCCTTTGTTTCAAAAATTAGTGCTATTGATGAAAGAATATATGAACTAATTCGAAGACAGGGGAATTCAATTAATTATTAAATTTTAAACTAAAAATTAAATCAATACGAAAATGTGTTAATGTGCTATAGTTATTGAATAAGTTAAATGAAGTACTAGTTTTATATTTTATAATGCTTAATTTTTTCACTTTTTTTTATAACTTAAGTATACATAATTACAGTTTTATATTAATAAATAGTTAACAACTAAAGAGGGTTAAATTTTTTTCCCTTCAGCACTTATTTCTGCAAGTGTGCTATAGTTATTGAACGGAGTGTATTCTGCGGTCCTAACAAAGTGTCAAAATTATATTTTTAATTTAAATTTTAATGAATTAGTTGAATTATTCGAAAATAGTAATTCTCAATTTTCATGTTTTAATGAACGTTCATGTTTAGCTGAATCAAAATGATGTAATTTCATGATGTGTTTAAATCATATAGGGGATTTTTGGTATAAAATTTTGTTTATTCGTATAAGACTTTATTTCGTGTTTTAATTTTAAAGCTGTTTATTTCAAAAATGTTGCTGAATCGTAAGCTTTTTTGTTAATTTTTAAAACGAAATGATTTTAAATCATTAAATTTATTATAGGTATATGAGAAACACTTAAAATATGATATATAATTTTTATAATTACTCACATTAAGGAAACTTAAGGAAAAAATAAATTCCTTGCATTAATTTAATATTACAATAAGCCTCATAATATTGTTAACAGTATGTTTCTTCAGACTTTCTTTTACTTTTTATTTAGGTTAAAAAGTTAGTTCAAATTAAATTGCGTAATGTCCGATAATGATATCTACAAAGTGGTCAAGTGCAAGTCATTCCGTCAAAACTAATGAGTGTTGAGTCACCACCTATTTTTTATGTAAAAAATCGAAGTATATTGTCAAAACTAACTAAACTAACCTAACCAAAACCATCCTCACCACCAAGTTTTTATATCAAAAATTCAAATATACTGTCAAAACTAACTAAACTAACCAAACCACCTATTTTTTGTATCAAAAATCGAAGTATATTGTCAAAACTAACTAAACTAACAGTAGGTAAGCTGAGTCGTTACGGCGGCATGTATGTACGGCGGCACACTGCGCGTCAAAAGTATAGATCCCCATAATGGGTGTCCGAATAATTTTGTGTCGCACTGTACTTGGCTTATCAGACTTCCGGCGGCTAATTGGTCTGTATAGTTATTATCAGCGTGCGATAAGCCGATGTTGTTTGTTGAGTCGGTTAATTGGTCGGTGTGTGATAAACCGTTGTTGTTTGGTTGAGTTAATTGGTCTGTGTGTGGGTTTTTTATGTTCATTAAAGTTAATTGGCTAGTTTTTTAACGTTGCGCGCTCATTCAAGTTAATTGGCGTTGATAAGACACTCCGGACTTCGGAAATGTGATATCATAAATATTTTTTTAGAAGCTAATTAAGTTAATTGACATCTGTGCGGGATGTTGATAACTTTTAATCGCGCCGCAATGGAATTTTAATTAATGTGTGACGTCAGCTAGAGCGTGTATATAAATGAGCTGCGAAAACGTACTCATACCACTCATGCTTATACATTTCGTGAGCATACTCGCTAAGTGTTGTTACTTTGCTATTGATATATTACTGCTGTTTGCTATTGCTAAAATTATGGCGGAAATAAATGAAATTACATCTAAAATGGTGGAAAATATTCGTCAAGCACTAATAAATTTGAATGAAACGGAGAATGCAGAGGAATTGGAACGATGGGTCAAACATTGCAACACAAACATACGACTCATCAATAAAGCGCTCCGAACCGCGAAAGATTTTGGTTCGAAACAACACCTCGAATCATGCGGTGGTAAAATGCGCGGTTTTCGCAAGCAAATGAAGGCGCTGAAAAAAACAAGGTAATTATTTATAATATTTAAATATTGATTTATATATACTATATATTGATTATTCTACAGGTGCGGGACAGAGGACGACCAAAACAGAGCAATAGGTTACGTTGGGAGGATACCGAGTCAGCGTTTGCTGGACGTATTCGAACAGGTGTTATTACAAACCTGACTCATAAGGATCCGAAAATTTTCTTGGAAGGTTGCGCATCACTGTTCATACGTCGTATAAAAAACATTCTCAAATCATATTTGACGGTGAAAGTCAACACCACTTTTTGCGCTGAGTTTGTGAAAACGAGTGGTGATGAAGAAATATACGACTTGAAGCATTTTAATACAGCAAATAGAATCATTGACGGCGCAACCAATTTAAGCAACTGGTTCATCGAATGCGTGCAAGAACCAATATTAAGAAAGCTTCAAACTTTTGAGGAAAGTGGGAGTGGTTGGGTGATCTCAGCAATTTTTAACCTGGCGGTAAACATCAATAAATATACACCATTCAGGGGCTCCAGCTATATCGAATTACCAACTGAAATCAAAGTCAAACAAGCTTGTGTGAATGTTCAAAATTTCAACGACGATGCCTGTTTTGCGTGGGCAGTGGTGTCTGCTCTACACCCAGCAAAATCAGATTACGCAAAAAGAACATCAGCCTACCCACACTATTCGACTATATTGAATTTGGAGGGAATACAATTCCCCATGACCATTCAACAAGTGCCGAAATTCGAAAAGCTGAATCCATCTATATCAGTGAATATACTGAAAAAGAGAAATGGTAAATTTGAAACAGTACCAACCGCCTTAACAAAACAAAAAAAGCAACACCATATTAATCTACTTATGATTCAAAACGTGTATTATGATGATGATAATGAAGATTCAGCGGCTAACGTTGATGATCAGGAAATACGTTATCACTTTTGTTGGATAAAAAATTTATCAAGATTGGTGTCAAAACAGTTATCAAAACACAACTAAAAAACACATTTGCGATAGATGTTTGAATTATTTCCATACTGAAGAGAAATTACAAAAACATGTCGAGGAATGTGAAAAAATGAACGAGTGTCGAATAATTATGCCAGAAGGGAAAAATAAAATTGTCTCGTTTAAAAATTATAGTTTCAAGAAACGAAAACCCTTTATTATTTATGCTGATATAGAAGCATTTTTACAGCCAGTAACAGACAATTCAAATAAAAATACGACAACTTATCAACAGCATCGCGCGTACACTATCGGCTATTATTTTCACTGTTCATATAACTCTGATTTAAGTTATTATCGATCGTATCGCGGTCCAAATTGTGAGAAATGGTTTGCCGAGGAGTTGGCATCACTACGGGAAAATATTCTGGAACCAATATTTGGAAACATTATACCACAACCAGAACTTTCCGCCGCAGAACGATTAAAATTGAAAGAAAGAAATACACCATGTCATATATGTGAAAAACCATTTCAACCAGAGGATAAAGTTGTTCGTGATCATAATCACTTCACGGGTGAATATAATGGGCTTGCACACAACGGCTGTAACTTAAATTATAAAGATCTTCACACGATTCCGGTTGTGTTTCATAATTTGAGCGGCTACGATGCTCATTTTGTGATAAAAGATATTGCTACAGCATTTGAAGGACGCATCGAATTATTGCCACTTAACAAGGAACGGTACATTGCGTTCACTAAATATGTTAGCGGTAGCGATATTTCATTTCGATTCATCGACTCGTTTCGGTTCATGGCTTCAAGTTTAGATAAATGGGCATCATACCTAAACGAATTTAAGATTGTTGAATCACAATTCCCAAACGTCGACCATCACTTGCTTACGCGTAAAGGTGTCTTGCCATACGATTATATATCTAACTGAGATAAATTAGAAGAGACAAGTTTACCACCACAGGAAGAATTTTATAATAAATTAAATGATAGTCATATCAGTACAGACGATTACAAGCACGCACAAAAAGTATGGGACACCTTCGGCATTCGAAATCTTGGCGAATATTCCGATCTCTATATGCGGACAGATATATTGTTACTTGCCGATGTTTTCGAGAATTTTCGCAATAGTTGTATGAAAACCCACGGATTGGACCCCGCCCACTATTACACGACGCCCGGCTTGACTTGGGATGCGGCCTTGAAACATACGAAAGTTGAATTAGAGTTGATATCAGATATTGATCAACTACTTTTCGTCGAACGAGGTATACGCGGTGGTTTATCCCAATGTAGTAATCGATATGCGGAAGCAAATAACAAGTACATGGAAACGTATGATCCAAACGATGAGATAAAATATCTCATGTATTATGATGTTAATAACTTGTATGGTTGGGCAATGTCTCAGTATCTACCAACGGGAAAATTTAAATGGCTCGAAAATGTAAACATCGATGTTAGCCATGTGCCAGATGATTCACCGATCGGTTACTTGTTGGAAGTTGATTTGGAATATCCGCGTGAACTCCACAATAAACATAATGACTTACCTATGTGTCCGGAGAGAATGTGTCCACCGGGTAGCAAACAAGAAATGTTAGCTACGCTATACAATAAAGAAAAATATATAATTCATTATCGTAATTTAAAGCAATGTTTGCAACATGGTATGAAATTGACTAAAATTCATCGAGTACTACAGTTCGAGCAAAAGCCCTGGTTGAAATCATATATTGATTTGAATACAGAGTTAAGAAAGAAGGCAACTAACGAATTCGAGAAAAACCTATACAAGCTCTTGAACAACGCCGTTTTCGGCAAAACGATGGAAAATGTACGCAAACATTCAATCGTCAAATTGCTAACCCAATGGTATGGTCGTTATGGTGCTGAAACTATGCTTGCGAGACCAAATTTTCATAGCCGTACAATATTTGCCGAAAATCTTATCGCTGTTGAGTTACGCAAGACTGAAGTTATAATGAACAAACCAATATATGTGGGTCAGGCGATTCTTGATATTTCCAAGACATGCGTTTACGATTTTCACTACGGTTACATGAGTCCAACATTCGGAAATAATTGTAATTTATTATACACTGACACGGATTCGTTGATTTACCAGATAAAATGTCCAGATATCTATGCGATAATGAAACGTGATATCAGATTCTTCGACACCTCAGATTACCCACCCAACAACCGATCTAACATAGAGCTTGTGAATAAAAAAATTCCCGGACTCATGAAAGATGAACTTTGCGGAAGGATTTTAACAAAATTTGTTGGGCTACGCGCTAAGATGTATAGCTGCCAAGTGGATGGTGAGGATCATTGCAAAAAAGCGAAAGGCGTAAAAACATCTGTTGTGAAGAAGACCATCACATTTAATGATTATGTAGAATGTTTGAAAATTGCATCATACTAACTCGCCCACAGAATATGATTCGATCTAAAAATCATAATGTGGCCAGTGTGACGCAAAAGAAAATAGCACTCAGTCCGTATGATATGAAACGTCATATTGTGGAAGGGGAAACCGATACGCTTGCGTGGGGACACTATTCGTTGAATGAAATAAATACTGGTTCAACTTCAACTTCAGCTTAAATACTTAAAAACAATGCCGTCCTCATCATCATCATCATCATCATCGTCAGCCTACTGGAAGCGTTTACAAGTGTTTTCAAGTGAATTGGATAAATTACGCAAACGAATTGATACATATGAAAAAATGGTTGATGCAATTGTGAAAATTCAAAATTTGGATCTATCATCTGAACCGATGGATTTTGATGAAATAGATATGCCAATTGGTGAATTTTTTGAAAAAGAGCCAACGTTAATAAACGAGTTGACTTTGAGCACATTTCTGCAAATCTATAAATACATCAATTTGAACGTATTGAAAAGTTATGGTGCAAAAATCATACGTCGCACATGGATTTGGTTACCGGCTGACTATCAAAAAATATTTCAAGATTGTGAACCATGCTTTGAGCACTACAATCGACCGTGGCAGCAAGATCATGTTGATGGTCCACCAAGTTTGAAACAACATTGTCAAATGTGTAAAAATGGTGTTAAAATGGATGAAGATTTTCAACCGCCCGCTGGTCAACCGCTAACATTTACCACACAAATTTTACGAATCGAAGATATATTTTTATTACAACCTGATTTGTATATACATGTTAACAATTTAGATTTATTATTGTATTTAACGATAAAATTAATGAACTATGATATTTGGATAAAACATTTATATATGTATGATTATATTAAGCCAGATTATGCTAAAAGAACTTGTGCAGTTTGGGATCAGTTACCTGAAAATGTAAAAAAATCACGTTCTGGGGTAATAGAACATATACGCAAATTATATGTTTAATATTTATTTATTGTAAAATATTTCTGTATACATACCTGTAACATTTAAAATAAAAATTATTAAACATAATTGTGAGTTATTTTTATCTAAACAATATCTGATTCATCAATCCAGCTATTAAATTCCGAAGAATAGCCGAGCCATTTGACTAATACTTTTCCGCCACGTTTCTTCAGAACCTTTTCCATGAGATACACGTCTGGATATTTCACCCGTTGTAATTCATATTCATAAAATCCACCTTGAATGGGTTGTTGGTTGATATCCTCAAGTAGATATGTTACCGGATTAGTATGTCGAACTTTCAGGATTTTAAATATTTCCGTAGACCAATTTGGTGTGTAGCCTTTCTCAAAACTCGATTTAAATTTGCTTATTCTAACAAAATCATTAACTTTATACTTGGCCGCACCAGCAATTTTTATATTACTATATACTGTAGATAATAGATGCGCCTCCTTATCAGCAGTAACATCTCGCGGTGCCATTTTGATTGTACGATGCTTTGTTCTATTATACACGTCAACTAAATCGCTAATTATCGGCAACCATTTATAGTTACCGTTTAGTGAAAATGCACGCCAAAGTTTATTCTTAATGGTGCGATTAAAACGTTCAACGATCGAAGCTTTCAGCGTGCTATACGTAGAGTAATGATTTATGTTATACTTTTCCATCAACGCCTTAAAGGTGCTATTAAAAAATCTCGGCCATCATCTGTCTGAATATGTGCTGGGCTGCGCGCGCATTGTTTGAATATTGATTCCATGGCAGCAGTAACAAGTTTTCCAGATTTATCTTTGACAGGCACCGCCCAAGCTTGTTTCGAGAATGTGTCGATAACATTTAAAAGATAGCGATATCCGCGATTTTCTTTTGCATAAGCACCCATTTCAACGAGATCAGCTTGCCATAAATCATCAATTCCTGGTTTATGTAGTTCTTTTACAACCTGTTCTTTCACCTTACTCATCTTTAAGTGTTGGTATTGAATGTTTAGTCAGCTGCTTATATAGATTATCTAAAGTTGCTATTTGATATTCTAGTTTCTTAAATTTAACATTAAACTCTTGCTTGGATATGGAAGCTGTTGCTGTATTTGAAATAACCTCCATTATGGTTTTTAATTCGTTTTCAATATTCTCCATATGAAATTTTTCTCTAATATTTGACTCAATTTGTTTATATGAATTTTCAACCATGGCCGTAGTATGCGAAATTTCAGCAAACTTCAGAAAAGCCAAATTAACTGCATCACTGCTATCTTTAGGAACATGTACGTTCGTGAGACGCTTATCATTCATACCATAATCACCCTTAGGTGTTAAATTGATAGATGCAGCCTTTCGAGCATACCGTCCACCGCTACTGCTGAATCGACCGAATTTGTCAACGCTCATGTTTGAAATAATTTACGAAACGGGTGAGTAACCTCTATTTATTCAATTATATCAGCTTCGCGAAGTTCTTCAAGTATTGCTTGTATTTCATTCGAGTGATTCGTGTGTCCAGCTTCTGCGGACGCTATCAATAATTTTAATCTGCCAATAAGTTCGCCAACATCGTCCCAATAACGGTAATCAATCGTTTCACAATCGTTAAAATGCATTAAGCCAAAACCAGTTCGTTTTTGTTTCGGTGTTGAGGTGTGTTTTCGTCGCGGTGGAAAAAGTTTACTTATAATCTCCTTATATTTATAACAATCATTCGCATTAACTGACGCATTGACATCATATTTTCGTTTGTGTGCGTTGGTAAGTTGTAATATAGTCTATGTGTTTAAATCAGCATCTGTGTATAGATGATGATTTGGATACTTTTTAAACAGTAACTCAAAAAACCCTTTAGTGCCGGGGTAAGCGATACCATTAACAATAATATTATCATCAATTATATCCAATTCAGAATTACCAATCATCCATTTATTTGTTTCCGCATTTATACGTGGACCATAGGTGCTATCAAGAGATTTTTTAGCGCTACGCGTAAGCGCTAGCTGGAGATACTTTTCAGCTAGCACACCAACACTTGGCTCGTTTGTTTGCTTAAAGAATTTTCGTGCAGTAATTTGTGCAGTTGGAGTAAATTGGCTTGTTGTGGGGGTAGGTTCGAACCCTCCCTCTACCCAACTCTGGTTCAAATACTTCATCATCAGCACTGTTAAGAAAACGTGGTTTCTTAATAGAAGATACAGCATAATCAAAGGAATCATCAGCATCATCAATAGAAGGAGGTGCTTTCTTAATTTTAGCTTGTGTTGACTTTTCATTTTTAACTAAGAGGCTTTTTCTTGGTTCAGTTTTTATTTCAGTAGCTATTTCTTTAAGCGGTTCAGTTATTGGTTTGAATGATTCTTCTAAATTTTTTTCTCGTTCAAACTGACTATCTTTAAGCGCGCGATATTTAGCACGTATAGATTTTGTTGCCTTTAAAATTTTTTGCTTTAGCTGTTGATCTTGATCCATAGTATGTCTATATGCTATTGCTGCTTATAAACAAATGTGCGAGGTACTCACACTCACCCCCATTTTATACTTTTTCGACTTAACCAAGCAAAAATTAGGTCAACTGAAACCTAGTTTCAGTCGACTTGAAATATGTCTCGGTTGACTGGAAATATGTCTTGGTTGACTCGAATTGTGTTCCGGTTGAACCGTACAATGTTCCAGTCCAACTGGGCAGTGTTCCGGTTGAACCGTACAATGTTCCAGTCGAACTGGACAGTGTTCCGGTTGAACCGTACAATGTTCCAGTCCAACTGGGCAGTGTTCCGGTTGAACCGTACAATGTTCTAGCTGAGGCGGACAAGGTTCTAATCAATCAGAACATATTTCAAGTCTTCCAGGATGAAATTTCACGCTAAACATAATTTTGGTGATGACTCATTCCCACATGCTCCTAAATATAGGCAATTACTTTGCGTTGCCAAGTGGCCCCATACGTAAATAGAGTTTCCAGTTAACCCGAACAAAATTTCATTCAAAATTCAAAAAATTTGAAATTGGATTTTTCTGAAGATGAATTTAATATATACACACTGTATTTCATATAACACAGTAGACGCACTGTATTATTTTATATAGACTTCCGATAATATAAGTTTGATAATTAACCACATATTTCTGTACTATTACAACACTATAAGAATTATCTAATGTTTGAGATAAAAATAATTACTATATAATTTACTACATATATTAAAAACAGCCTTTCAGATAATTCATTTTTATTTATAATTACAATTAACATTTTTTCTTAATTATTTGATTTGGATAAATATATCGAAACCCTTTCTGTAACGACCTTGATCTAAACTACAATCTTTATCAATAACCAAGAAACCATACTGTTCTTCCCAGAAATGGGCACAAATTGATTTCAAGATATTGAATGATATATCGCCGCAAATATGATCGTTATAAATATGTAATAAATTGGTCATGTCTTGTTTAAATAAAATTATTAAATTTGCATTGTCTCTAATTAGTTGTTTTGGTATGAAACTATACGTTTGCGCTAGATAAAAAACTGAAATATCTTTATGTCGACCCATACAAAAATATGCCCGTATGTTATTTTGCTTATCCGTGGCAACATCGTCGAATATAAAAACCGAGTTATTTTTAGCATTTTCAGGTGCTATAACGTCCTCGTTATTGGAAAAAGTAAAATAGCTCAAACCTCTAATTGGTTTAAGAACACGCTTCAAATATTCATATTTCGGTTGAAAGAGTGATTTTGAATAGACATAAACGTTCTCGAAACGTAATCCATTCGGGTGTTCTAATAAATTTAACAAAACGCTAGTTTTACCACACCCCGATGGACCTACTATTAGACACCTTATATTATTCGGTAACAGGGGGCCATGCTTTTTTTCACCACCTGTATGTGATATGAAATCCATGTTTTCGATTGGCAATTCTACACGTTGTTTTATAAAACGCATCTTTAACGCTACTGAATACTATATATAAAAATGCGGCTTTATATACATTGGCGACAGTAATCACCATGATTCGCTAGGTTGTAAACTGGCATTCGTTGGGACTTGAATATGTATTTGCCAACAATGAATTTAATTGTTGCAATGATCCGGAAGTCAACAATGACAACAATGAAATCCAATGGTTTAATGATTCTAACGAACCACTGTTAACAATAGCATTCGATAACATTGAAAAAGATGATATTATGCATCTATGTGTTATAATTTTTGGCGGCTGTGGAAATAGATTTTATTGAAAGCGACCAAAATTGTAAATTATTTGTTCGCGAAATTGATTCATTTCAATTTTTCATGAATCTATAAATAGCACTACTCAAGATGATTGACATTTAGTTCTAATATTACATTGCAAGCAACAACAGCGAAGCGGTCGTGGATTGCTTAACCGATTCAGTGCCATTGGCATGTTAACATGCCAAAGGAAACAAAGAGAGAAATATATCTTGCAATAAAAGACAAGACTATATGTATTTTTAAAGTCATTAATCATTTTGACATTTTTAAGCCGCACTGAAATGGTTTAAATTGAAAAATATTGTTTCTCAGTTTTATAATTTATAAATAAATAATAAAAATAAATTACAAGTACACTACAAATCTACACTGGGTTATTTTCTAATAAAAATTTTTCCCAAAAAATGAATAAAGTTAAATTGATACCTCTCTAGTTGTCCGGCTTGTTTTAAAATGAAATAATAATAAAAAGATAATACTGTGGATAATTTTATATATAGGTATAGATATTTACAGAAATATATAAAATTTGCTTCTAATAATTTTTATTGAATGTTTTAACATAATTGAATTTATAGTGTACTATAAGCACATAAAAAAAAATTTGTTTATTATTGTCAGCAAAAAAATTTTCGACGGTTTGACTAATACTAGTGAATTACTCATACACATACTGCATACATATGATATGTACCAATACCAAAAATCAATAAATTATCCTTTATCCAAATCAACGTTGTCAACTATAAAAACAACGTAGACTTCTTATAAAGTCAGTGTTATATATTATAATTTAATAAAATTAAAAGTACGCAAGATACTGTGTGATACACACAAAGTGGGAATGTCAAATTATAAGAATGGTAGATAATGGTTTCTTCATTCTCTTTACTTATGTTTTTGTAGAATGTATTTTACTTAAAATGAATATCATAATGACATCTGAAATAATTTTAAAAAAATTATTACATGTTCCAAATATTAGTTTAATACCGACTTTACAAAACATACATAACAATGTTTATATTTTATGAAGGAAACAAAAATCTTACAATTAAAATAAAATATTTCCAGAAGTACGCAGATAATATGTAAACAATTTTCTCTATCAATGTTTTTAAACCTGTCTTTTACAAACAAAAATTGTTTGGCAGCCATTGAGTTAATTCAATAATTAACAAGTTGCCATTTGAAGCACATATACCCGGTTATTCTTATTGCGGGCCTGGTACGAAATTACAAGAACAATTAGCACGGGGTGATCCGGGGATCAATAAGCTAGACGAGGCTTGTAAAGCACATGATATTGCTTCGCACAAAGTAAAAATCTTAGCGATCGACATAAGGCTGATTTAATTTTAGCTAACGCCGCCTGGAACCGCGTTAAATCATCAGACGCAAAATTTGGTGAAAAAACTGCTGCGTGGGCTGTAACAAACGCAATGAAAGCTAAAGTGAAGCTTGGTATGGGTGTGAAAAAGAAAACCACACTTGGTCATGTTCGAAGAAGTGTGCGTGGTATAATAAAAAAATTAAAACGCGAACCATTTAATAATGCAGTAAAGCTTGCTGTAAAGGTGGCCAAGTCTGCGGCTAAAAATAATAAAATAAAAACACCGCACATTATTCCAATTCCTAAAACGGGTGGTGTACTACCGCTTTTACCAATTTTTGCAGCACTTTCAGCAGCCGGTGCCTTAGCTGGTGGTGCATCAGGAGTTGCGAAAGCAATTAACGATGCTAAGACGCAAAAACAATTAAGCGAAATCGAGCGTCATAATCGAATGATGGAGGCAATTGCTGTGCGTAATGGTCGTGGTTTATACATACGTCCATACAGACAAGGGTTGGGTCTATATTTACGTCCATATCCAAAAAACTTATATTGAAATTGCCCGAGCGGGTGCTAACAGATAGAGATTTGCAAAAATATGCTAAATATTTACCTCATTTTCGGGGTGTATTTATGCGTGATAATTTACCGAAGCGTGGGCCGTGGTATAATGAATGCGGTATTTTAAATTTCGATAATTCCACCGGACCTGGTACTCATTGGACCTGTTACTGGAAAAACGGTAACCTGGTTGATTATTTTGATAGTTTCGGTAATTTAAAACCCCCGCTTGAGGTGGCTCGCTACTTTAGCGGTACTAATATCACATACAATTATAACAATTACCCGGATTACAACTCATACAAATGCGGACATCTCTGTTCAGACTTTCTTTATAATAAATATTATGGTGATAGCAATAAATACTTGTAAAAGAACATAACATTCGCATATTCTTAATAGTTCAAAATATATTGTCATGGCGTTCACACTAACATTAACCGGGAATTCATCGATATTATCAGCACACTATTTTCCCCCAATCAGACTAAATACTCAATATGAGTGCGCCCTATTGGACTTTCAAGTTTATAATTCAATACCCAATGTTACAACTAAAAATAATTTGCTTCATTATGCTAGCGATAATGTTATAGAATTTCCAATTGGGACGTTTGAGGTGGATGATTTAGCTTCATATATCGAAAAACATATGTATAATCAATATGGTAATAATATTTATGAAAACAAACACGATAAACCTTACATACATCTAAAAGCGAATAATAACACACTCAAATGTGAAATAATTAGTAATCAAGACATTGATTTTACTAAGCCTAATACAATTGGTTCATTATTAGGGTTTCGTAAGCAAATATTAGAGGCCAATAAACTTCACACCTCGCAAGAACCAGTTAGTATAATTAAAGTTACATCTTTACACTTGCAGTGTAATATTACTAGCAACGCTTATACATATTAATGGTACTCCTGCACACACATTGCATGAATTTTCACCTCTAGTTGCACCTGGCTATAAAATAGTGGAGATACCGCGAAATATAATTTATTTGCCTGTAACCGTCAACGAGTTAACATCTATTTCACTAAAAATTGTTGATCAGGACGGTGATTTGGTGGACTTTCGTGGTGAAAAAATTACTGTACGTTTACATTTGAGGCCATGTTGATTTACAATACAGATCAATCTAGCGCGGGGGTATATAATAGAGGTTTATCGACTTCTAGGCTCATTCATTCGAATACCATAAAGCGTAAAAGACCGCAACGTATTTCACGGGAAGATTTAGCATTTCTCGAGTCAATTGGGTTGAAAGTTAAACAAAAATGGTACTCAGCGATACATTAAACATTATAAGCGGTACTCAATTTGATAATAGTATCACTAATTTCGAGTATCATACCTATGCACCTTTCCTCCGCTCGTTTGGGGTCAACGATCAGGTTCGAATTTTAGTACAAAACCAGCATCTTTATATTTTACCTAGCGAAAGTTTTATATACAATGAGGGAAAAATTTTAAAAGATGATAACACAGAACCTACGGCTAGTGTATCATTGGTTAATAATTGTATGGCATATTTGTTTGATGAAATTAGGTATGAATTAAATGGTGTTGAGATTGAGCGTGTTAGATATGTGGGTCTAAAGACTACGTTAAAAAATTATCTATGCTTAAATGACGGCGAAAGTAAGCAATTATTAAACGCAGGTTGGTCGATTGATAATAATTGTAGTGTAAAATTATCAAAACCATACTTTAGTTTTTGTGTTCCACTTAAGAAATTATTAGGATTTGCTGAAGATTATCGAAAAATTTTATTAAATGCCAAACACGAGCTAATCCTTATTCGCTCGCGAACGGATGCCGATATATTTGTTTCAAATGCGGGTATGAAACTAGAAATTAGTAAACTGGAATGGCATGTACCGCACATAACTGTTTCAGATGAAATAAAGTTATCGCTGTTAAAGTATATTGAACAAGCCCACCCAATAAAAATCAGTTTTAGAACGTGGGAAACATATATTCAGCCCGCCCTGCCCACATCTCAACAAAACACTTGGGTTGTTAAAACAACTACGCAACTGGAAAAGCCTCGATATATCATTTTCGCTTTGCAGAAAAATATTGCTGGTAAAAATGTTTCCAAATTTAACGATTGTGATTTAAGCAATTTTAAAGTTTTCCTAAATTCACAAATGTTTCCGTATGATGATTTACATATCAAATTCGAAACAAACCAATTTGCAATACTTTACGATATGTACGTTAGGTTTCAATCCTCATACTACCATAGCAATAATGAGCCGCTATTAACGTGGGAAAATTTTACAGATATTGCTCCAATAGTTTTGATTGATTGTTCGCGTCAAAATGAGTCACTGAAAAGCGGTTCAGTTGATGTTCGATTGGAATTTAAATGTAACAAGGATATTCCGGCTGATACCACAGCAATAGCAATTCTAGTTCATGACGTTATTTTTGATTACATTCCGCTAACTAATTTAGTTAAAAAATATACTTAATTAACCCCCCACCACCGATGTAGCTTTTTTAAAATATATAAAACCCGTGAGTTGATTGCAAAATAAACCAGTCTTTGTACGATGGCGAATAAATCATGTTTTTTTGATGTACAAGGTTTCAAAGGTCCCAACAATCAATTTTTCTTTAAAGAAGTTGGTATTGTTGTGGATGAATCTAATGACGTGTTACATCTTCTGTTCGAGCCGCCATTTGATTTCAATGAATTACCTTAGAAATATCGGCGCATTGCTCGGCACCTATATCATCGATATCATGGGCTTTAACTGGTCTTGTGGTTTCATTCCATACAACAAACTTCGCAACATACTGAAACCGATTCTAAAGAAGTTCTCGTTTGTATCCGTGAAGGGTGGTGAAAAACGGGAATGGGTTATGGATCTGTTTGATGAGACTGAAGATCAGTCATCGATAGTGAACATGGAGGAAATTTTTGACATCCCTAAACTTGCCCAACTGCGAGATGAGTACAACTCAAGGCGATGTTTACTTCATGCGGCCGACAAGATGTGTGCTTTACAAAATGGCATAATTTTAAAAAACTTTTATTTAGAAAATATATAGTTTTAAGAATATTATGTTGTATGTATCTATTATTTACATAAATAAAAATTATGAATTTAAAAAAATATACGATGTTTTTTTTATTTAAATTATCCCTTTAACACATCCTATAGATATATATGAGTTTAATTTTAAATGTGATATAAAATTAGATTCACCATGTTTTATAAATCACTCTCTCTCGAGCTTTTGTTGGAGTAACAAGATTATTTAATGATTTTGATAATCTAGACATTAATCCTAGAAAGTGGAATAAGACTCATTTAAGATGGGATTATGTTGGAGCTAATCAAACGATTTTGAATTTAACGCAAGCCGCCTTTCAAATGTGGCAGGATCATTCGAATTTAGTTTTTCAATATGATAATCTTAATCCCGATATCATAATTTCCAACCGTAAACTTAATCACACCTTTGAAAAATATCCTAATTGGTGTTCGGAGGTATTTGATGCAGCCGGGGGCGTCTTGGCTCATGCATTTTATCCATACTTTAACAGAACCACCGAAATTCATATTGATGCAGATGAAAGATGGTCGTTAAAGCAAGACGAGGAAGCTGAGAGCTTAAACCTTTTTGCTGTATTAACGCACGAAATTGCCCATTCTGTTGGAATAAGCCACCATGATAATAATAATGAATCTATTATGTATCCTTATTACAACTCAAAATGGAATCGTAAGCTAGATTCGGAAGTTATAGCCGATATTCA
Source organism: Brachynemurus nebulosus (assembly GCA_035578155.1). Taxonomy (NCBI): domain Eukaryota; kingdom Metazoa; phylum Arthropoda; class Insecta; order Neuroptera; family Myrmeleontidae; genus Brachynemurus; species Brachynemurus nebulosus. Next base: position 16,452,476 of record JAPWDM010000007.1, read on the forward strand.
AAATTTGTATGGTGTAAATGAAAAGAGGTTGGTGGCCCCCCAATTATGTACTTTAAAAGATTTTGATGCGCTACTTATTGTAGATAAAACGATGTATATATTTTATAACCATTGGGTTTGGTTAGTTGATATCAATGAGAATGAATATACGAAACCTAAGCTAATAAAAGAACTTTTACCTTTTTTACCACAAGACTTTAGTAAAATTTCATCAATTTATCAAAAAGCTAGCGATGAACTTGTTCTTTTAGTTGAAAATGAAATTTAATAACGTATCCGGATATGCAATTAGTTCCGGGATTTCCCAAGTCTATAATATCTCTGCTCCATCTACCTCAAAAAAGTATAATTAACGCAATGTTTAACACATATACAGGTAAAACCTATATATTTTATAATAAATTTTATTATGTTGAAGTAGATGATTGTCGTTTAGTTGCTAAAAACTATAGTATTATTTCACAAAAATTTCCTGAAATTCCGCTAAACATTCGTTCTGCATTTCGGTACACAGATGGTTTATTATATTTTTTCCTAAAAAATCACCGAGTTTATTTATATAGCGAATTTTCTGCTAAAATCATTGAAATTAAAAACCCCGATTTATCTATGTTTAATATATCATATCCAAAAATGTCAATTTTAGAAAACATTAAAAATTACTTAGAAAAAATTATTGAACAAATTGTTGATAAAACATCATAAAATTTTGTATGAGAGTTAATTATATACAGCGGCATTTAAACATACAATTAAAAATATATATCGTTGATCTAATTAGAATGCCTTCTGATATATTCAACGCCGGTGATAACAATAATTCTATCTTCATACCATATCTAATTTTAAAATATAAAACGAGAGATAATTATAAATTCTTTCCAATTAAAAAATATTCTAACTGTTTGTATAAATACATGTGCCGACTCGAGTAAATTTTTAACTTTTTGAAAAATGAGTGTTGAGGTATTATTTGCTTCAACAATCGCTATCGATTATAATTGCTGTTGTAATATTATTAGCATTTCTAAACTTCCATTATGGGCACTAAATTTGTATGAGGGCGAGTCAACAAAAATTGTCTTTTATCATAGTGTAGGTTGTCAAGCTATTGGCGAAATAACTCTAGCATTGAATTTTAATGGTGAAAAACGATTTGGTGATTTTCATAATTAATGGTATGTATACATATATTTATTATAAGTATTGGCAATATATAATTTTTGTTTTTTTCACAGAAGAATTATCGATTATAAACCCAAGCCTCACCTAGTTGGAGTGATAGAAAAAATATCTCCTTAAATCACACAAATTAATAATTACATACATATATATACACATTTTTTATATTAACAATGCTTGAATACTAAATACGTATACTTATATATTTTAATAAAAAATGACTTGTTTCTAAAAATAGTTTTTTTATTTATTTTTTACCTTCGAAGTCCGGAATGTCTTATCAGCGCCAATTAACTTTAATGAGCGCGCAACGTTTAAAAAACTAGCCAATTAACTTTATTGAACATAAAAAACCCACACACAGACCAATTAACTCAACCAAACAACAACGGTTTATCACATACAGACCAATTAACCGACTCAACAAACAACATCGGCTTATCGCACGCTAATAATAACTATACAGACCAATTAGCCGCCGGAAGTCTGATAAGCCAAGTACAGTGCGACACAAAATTATTCGGACACCCATTATGGGGGTCTATACTTTTGACGCACAGTGTGCCGCCGTACATACATGCCGCCGTAACGACTCAGCTTACCTACTACTAACCAAAACCATCCTTACCACCTAGATTTTATATCAAAAATTCAAATATACTGTCAAAACTAACTAAACTAACCAAACCACATATTTTTTACTTCAAAAATCTAAGTATATTGTCAAAACTAACTAAACTAACCTAACCAAAACCATCCTCACCACCAAGTTTTTATATCAAAAATTCAAATATACTGTCAAAACTAGCTAAACTAACCAAACCACCTATTTTTTGTGTCAAAAATCACTATAAGATTTAAGTGAGCTGCGTAAACAGAAACCATTTATTGTTAGTGGAAGCAAGATCGATAGGAATTCTTACAACATCGATTTGATAAACAATGAGTAGAACAAAAAGAAGAAGCAGTTTACAACGCAGAATTATGCCATAATCCGCTACATGATAAAACCAATAATTTTTTTGGAATACAATATCAACCACCTGCAGTGCCTGGATCTGTTACAGGAAAAATTAAATAAGTTTGGGAGTAGCTATGTCAAGAAAGCCATTCAAACCAATATCAACACATACACACAGCACTTGCCATTTGAAATTCTCAACGCAAAATGATTGGACTACGGATTCCCTGTAGCTCTGGAACTTGGTAGTATTCAAGTGTATTTATCAAATCATTTCACTTATTGTATAATTGATAAATATTGAAATTTTCCAAATATTGTATTATATGTATAAATAACTTAATTTTGGAACACACAATATTGTATTTATTTAAAAATATATATGTCACAATTTTGTATTTATTATTGCGAATAAATAAAAGAAATAATTTGAAAAACAAGGTGTTTGATTTTTAAAAATATATACCTGTTACCTAAAAATTTTAAGAAAAATAGTTTTAAAATTTATTACATTAAAAAACAATACATATTAAGAGGATATTGGCGTCTGCTTATTCGTCGCCAAGAAGCGAAAGACAGCTCTATCACATGGTATCGATGTGAATGAATTCACTGATACCACAACAGATACTACTATTAACGTTTCTTTAATAAAAACTATATAAAATCAACTAGCTCTATCCAGGACGTTTAAGAACACAAACACTACAATAATGTATACTGTTGAAAATGGTGCCATTTCCCAACTAGTGACCGAAACTCCTGCCCCGTTAACTAATACTCATTGTATCAACGGGGGAGCTGACGATCACTGCGATGACTAAAAAGAATGCATCGATCGTTGGATCGAGAGCATTCTTCTGCCAGAATATGAGAATAAAACTTGGCCTAAGCGACGCACATCAAGCATGGTGTTGCATAAATGCGGGAGATGCTCAGCATTCTATACCTGGAGAATGGATTAACAATAGAAACGAGAGAAGGTATTACGATTGAGTGTTTACAACTCTACATTTTACTGATGCTACTCATCGTCTCTTAATTACTAATGATTTAGTCTCAACGAAACGTTAGTATAGTATTATTTTAAATATTGCGTTGCGTCAACACATATTTTGTAAATATTAGAATAGTTTTTATATACAGTCAAGGAAAATATTGTTGGTACGGTAATAAATATTTTGATTAGAGTGACAAAAAATCAAATCTCTTTTTAATTTTAAAAAAAGTATCATCATTTTATTATTTATTGGTACTCTGTACGTACCTTTAACACATGTTTTTAATTTCGGGTGTTCCCATAGTTTAGAAAATAAAAAAACATATCTTTAGTCCCCAATATAAAGCGGTTAATATTCCTGGTACGGCATCAGTTTACTTGTATAGTGAATATCAGGCAACAGAAAAAATATTCTTGATATAATAATATTTTAAGTCGCAGATTAATTAATTCTCATCGATAAATTTGTGTACATAATTTATTAAACTTTAGAAAAAAAATGGACAAAAGAACAGAAATTTGTAAAGACGTCAGAAAACATAATTAAAGACTGACAAAACGGAATGAGTTTCGGAATTGTGGCAAAAAAGTATAACGTGTCTAAAAATGCAGCAGTGACTGTAGAAAAAGTTTCAAGAGACGGGTTCTGTGCAAAATCGATCGAAGAGGGGACGAAAGCGGAAAACATCTTTAAAAACGGATGTCAGAATTGTCCACGAAATTAAAAAGAAGCCAGATATTTCAGCTCGTGAGGTCAAAGAATCTCTTGGTTTCAATATTTCAACTCGAACAGTCCGAAGAAGAATTCGGTAAGTAGGTTTAAATAGTTTTTATAAAATAAGATATTAGTGAACGCAATCAAGACTTCAATTTGCAAAAACCTATATTAACAAGCCGTTAGATTTTTGAAAGACAATAATTTGGTCAGATGAGAGTTAATTCAAGTTATTTGGAACAAAGAGAAAACAAAGAGTTTGGAGAAGCATTCAGTAAACGGCATGTCCAAAGTACGATTAAACATGGTGGAGGAAACATACTTGTATGGGGCTGTTTTAACTATCATGGCATTGGAAAGCTGGTGAAAATCGACGAAAAATGACTGGTTGTTATTATGTAAAAATGTTAAATAAAAATTTACCTGTTTCGGTTGAAAAATTGGCCTAACGGGGTCATTTATCTTTCAATAAGATAATGACCCCAAGCACACGTTTCGTGTTGCCAAGAATTTCTTCTGTGAAAAAGGTATAGAAATATTAAAATCGCCATCACAACGTTCGGATATTAATCCAATAGAGAATTTATGGTCATTTTTGGATTCAAAAATTACAAGAGCAAACGTAACAAACGCAAAATCACTTTGGAGAGAATTGGAGAAAGCGTGGTATAACATTGAACAAAATTTTATTGAAAAACTGATAGAAAGTATACTCCACCGGCTTCAGGCAGTTATTGACGCAAAGGGCGGACATACCAAATATTTATTTTTAATTTTAAATACTATCATTTCATTTTAGGAAAATTCAAAAACATAATACATTGACTGTACCAACAATTATGTCCGGCCAATTTTCGTTTAATTTCGATTTTATTAGCATCAAGATCTACTCGTATAATATAAAAATATTAGTCAAGTATTGATTCATATTTTATAGTAGTGAAATAAATCTCTTAAATCGAATTCAAATGTTTAGTTATAAACTACCTTTTTTGAAATTTCTGAAGAGAATCTTTAGATTTTCAAGAGCCGTTTAAAGAACAGGAGATTGTTGCAATAGACGAAGAGGAAGAATGTGAAAATGATGAAAATTTAAAACCTGATAACTGCCCCGATATCAGTGAAAAAATAGATATTGATTATAGAAGAGCAGCAGCCGTCGAGTACCGGATGGGTCCTAAAAAAGAAAACATGTAATCTTGAAACAGACAGAAAAGTTACTTCTATAAAGCAATTGAAACGTTGACAATGTCAATTAAATATTGTCAAGTATATCCAACATGACACTGGATAAATTTAGAAGTGCTCTTGATCAAGGTGTTTTTGTACATAATATTGATTTACAAAGGTGGACTTTACAAACTCGAAACGAAGTTATGTTAAATTCAGCATTTAAGGCATCAAGACGCTGGGTTTGGAGTTTCAAAAAAGCAACTGAATTGTTTCACGAAAAATAACAAAATTTATTAACAGAAAAACAGAACAGTCTACCGATTTACAAAAAGAAACTAATCAGTTTACTGAAAAAGTAAAATCGCTTATTCCAAATTATAATTTAAATAATGTTTATAATTCTGATCAGAGTGGATTTCAATTTGAGATGTATTCTGGTCGAACATTAACTGAACAAGGAGTAAAAAAAGTTGAATGTGTAGCACAATCATAGTCATCGACGACCCACAGTTACATGATTCAACCGACCATATCTGCCGACGGTCACTTATTATCACCGATGTTTATAGTACCTCAAAAATCAAGCAGAACATTTGGTCCACGAATTAAAGAGGCTTCGTTTAAAGCACAGAATATTTTTGTTACAGCGTCGAAATCGGGGAAATTAAATTCTGGTAAATTTATTGCAAACACAAATTTTCAAGATTATTTATCAATAAAATATTTAATTCCTTATTTTATGGCTTACAGATCTTTTCAAGATGTGGATAAAAGAGTTTTTTTTTGGATAGGACATTGGAATGGATTGTCCGAGTACCATTAATGAATTAACACCTATCGACAAAGAAATAACAGTCATGATAATACCTAAAAGGAGCACGGGGAAGATACAATCACTAGATATATAATATGGATTCCGAATATGGAAGAATTTGATCAAGCGGTTTTCCGATAGTATAATGCTACTCAATTACAATATCAATTTTTATTCTCGTAACAACGTAATAAAACTGCAATCATTAATTCCTAACCAATTTTCTTCTCCTCGATATCAAAACTTCTTCCATTATTCGTGATACAGAAGCGGATACATAAGTAAAAAACCAGAAAAATTTGAGAATCCAGTTACATTTGGTCTCCAAGAGAATTTGCCCCCACATGCGAAATTGAAGGTTGTGAAGAATTATCTATCATAGTGTTCTTGGTGCAAGAAATCGCTCTGCTTAAAACACTTCTTTGAAAAGTATCATTACTGTGAAAATTATCATCCATATTTCTAATTAACATTTTTTTAATACCTCCTAAAAATTTTATAATTACGTTGTAAAATACAGACATACTGAAGCACTTTAACGTCTATTTACTGTACCACTATTCAACATCTAGGTACTCAATAAATAAAACTAATTAATATTTTTACTTGTATTTTCTTCCACTATTTCATATTCCATGACATTTAATTTCAGGAGCTGATTTCACCCCGTAAACGTGGAAGATGGCCGATAAAAACATACGTGTCCCTTATTTTTACCAATTCTACACACCAGCGAAGTTTCATTAAAATTGCGAATTTCACTCTGGGTGCATCTCCTTGTCAGACATATTGGAATTCTTTGTACATTGAGAGACTGAAGGTAAAAAAGACTCATAGATTGAGTTGAATGACGGTCAAACAGGGTGGAAATTAATAAAATTGGGAATTGAAAATAATTTTTAATTTTTTTGTATGTATACGTATGTAGGTACATTTTATGTATAGAACGGGAAATTACAGTGTTACACGAGACAAGCAAAGAGGAGAAGTTAACAAGCCAAAAAGTAATAGAAATAAATAAACATAACTCCGATCACCTTTTAAAAGACTCGTTTCAAAAATAAAAGTGGTATGTTGCGAAGTAAAATATTTGCTTATTATTGCCAAATATGGAATACCATAAAGTAACGCTCAAATCTATTAATATTAGTCCTAATATGTTTGAAATGTCCACAATTTTCTTCACTTAAGCTTACAAAAATTTCGTTATTTTTTTGCTACGGTAAACGGTTTAAGAGATATTTACGATCAAAGTTTACAATAACGAAAAATATCATTTACAAACAAATACCTATATTAAAAATATTAAAAACAGGTATATTTTATGACAGACCGAATTTAGAAGCACTTTGAAAAGTATCAGGTCAGTCCATAAGTTCGTGCGTATTAGTAGCATGCATGGAATTCACTATGACTCATTTACTAAACTAATACAATTTTGAATCTGTCGACACTTGTCATCGTTTGACTGACATATTATTCAGTTTATCAGCAACTTTCATAAATATCGAACGCATTTTAGTACCCGAGTAAAATTAAACCCTTATAATAATTAATAATCAATTTAATTACATCAAATTATACATTAATTCTTTAGTAAATTAAAATAAAGTATTTCTAAAAATAACTTATAATTTAAATATACACGACTAATCATGAATCAATTCTTTGTTTAATTCATAATTTAAATTCAATGTTCAATTTAGAACTTGATATCAATATTTAAGTCAATAAATGACAAATTGTATTTAGAACTTGCACCAGTAATAATAATTTTCCATTATAAAACGTCATACAGTCAAACTATGACGATTTGTACTATGTACCAAAAATATCAATGTAACCTTTAAACTCACCACTGATTGTAAAAGCAAGAACAAAGGAAATTAACGTATATAAAGAATTAGCGTATGAAATAAGATCAGATTGTAAGTGGCAGTTGACGAGAGTACATCGTCATTATTTCGATTGTTCTTGGTTGATTTCAAATTGTACTTATAATTGTAAATATTGGGAATTAAAATAAAAATCGTTTTTCTTAAGTAAATCAAAATTCGGTTATTTAATTCCCGTACAAAATGAATATAGATAATCAGTACAAACGTGCTGTGCTACATTTTTTATTTTCGAGTGGTGAATCTGCCATTACATACCAGTTGTAAACTTTCTAAGCTACAAGTGTTAAAAATAAGTAACTGTTACTTTGTTGCGAGCTTATTCAAAAGGTAAGTTGCTTAAATTAATATTATCCTAATTATTTTCGTGCCTTTTTATTTCCCTTTTTTTTACTGCGTAATTATTAAAAAATTGTACTTGGATTCCAACTATGGTCCATTATATTTTATGGACCATAGTTGTATTCTTACATAAAGTTTAATTTTTACATACAAAACATCTTTTACAGAGTCTAATGGCGCCGCCAAACAAACTTTTCCGACGTAAGATAGGGGGAAGAGCCTATAAACCATATACTGAACGAGTCATGGATCAGTGTCTTCAAGACATAAAGAACAAAGTACTGACGCAACGCCAAGCGGCAGAAAAATACAAGATCCCTCGTAGTTCTATAATACTTAAAAGCTATTCGAAAAAATAAAGTAAATCTACCTGGTCGCAAATGTATTTTCCTGCCAGAAGAAGAAAAGGCCTTCGTTGAAAATGCTATTACTATGTGTATATTTGGATTTTCGATAACATTATTTGACCTAAGATGTATTGTAAAAATGTATTTGGATAGCCAAGATCGAAAAGTAAAGAAGTTCAAGGACAACTTCCCGGGAAAGCGCTGGGCGGAATGTTTCTTAGAACGTCATAAAACAGAACTATCGCAAAGATTTTGCAGCAATATAAAACGAGTCAGGGTAGCTATAAGCGAAGAGATAATCAACTCATATTTCTTACATTTAGAATCTGAAATTGAAGGAGTGCCACCCGAACTAATTTATAATTACGATGAAACCAATCTGGTCGATGATCCAGGCAAAAAACGAATACTGACTAAGAGAGGCTGCACGTATCCCGAGGCGATAAAAAATGCAACCAAAGCAGCTGTAAGCATAATGGTATGTGGTAACGCAGCTGGAAAAATATTACCACCGTATGTCAATTACAAGGCCAAAAAAATGTGGGACACGTGGACAGAAGGCGAGCCTGAAAATAGTCGTTATAACAGATCCAAAAGTGGGTGGTTCGACAGCTCCAGTTTTGAAGACTGGTTTTTTTTCTATTGTGTTGCCAGTTTTACGAAGAGAAGATGGAAAAAAGGTTTTTATTGGAGACAATTTGAGTTCTCATATTAGTTTAAGGGTTCTTCAAGCCTGCAAAGAGCATAATATTGCGTTTATCGCACTTCCTCCAAATTCCACCCATTTAACGCAACCTTTGGATTTGGCCTTTTTCAGGCCTCTGAAAGCCCATTGGCGTCAAATACTTGACGAATGGAAAGCAACACCCGCTGGCCAAAAGATGCCCACAATTCCAAAGGACGTGTTTCCTTCATTGCTAAAAAAAACTGTGGCTGAAAGTACTTGTTAATGCAGAAACCAATTTGCAAGCCGGATTCAAGAAAGCAGGTATTTATCCTCTTTGTAGTAAAAAAGTATTGGAGTGCCTGCCAACCTATTCTGATCCTAATGCCAGAAATTCTGATCCAAACCTCGTCTCCGACGCCTTCAAACAATATATTGAAGTGACAAGAAAGCAAGTTTTGGGACAGGAAGAAACTATAAAACGGAGAAAGAGGATGCTTGATATAGCACCGGGCAAGAACATTTCGGCTGAAGAAGTGGAAAGGTTGACGTCTCTACCTAAAAGTAAGAAGGCTAAACCTAAGAAAACAGAGGATCCTAGTGAAGAAGAACTTTAAATTGGAGTTAAGATTTTGTTTGTTTGTGTTTTTATTTTTATTTACCTTTGTAAATTTTATGTTACAAATTAAAAAATGAATGTTCTTCTGTGTTTATTGGACCAACTTGTGTTTCACTGTATGATTGTTGAACTAATCTATTATAATTTAGTACAGTACCTTGTTCCAATTATAGTCCAGCTTCAATTTATAATGGTAAATTGGAAATGGACCCAAGTTGTGATTTCAGGACACAACAATAGTCCAAAGTTTTACAAAAAAAAGAAAACATAAGCAAGGAGTTGATAACAAATTTAATATTTTGTATCACTTCCTGGACTACTTATAAGGTTTAAAAACAAAACAAAATATTCTGAAATCATGAAGTTCTCAACTACTTAGGAAATATCTACGTAATGAACTGATAACGGACCATTGTTGTGGGAAGTTACGGTAGTCATTGTACATTATGTACACACATAATCAAACTTAATGTGTATGAGTAATTTGATATGTACATATTGCCTGCTTATATCATTTACACAATGTGGCAATATTGTAAATATAGCTGTTATTGTTCAATATACTGCTTGCTCATAAGGTCCTTGTTCGCTACATTGTGCACGAATCCGAAACGTTTTTCCAAAACAAACTGTATATTTAATATAGGCTTAAAAATATTTTAGATCAAAATAACTTGATTCTTGTCAGTAAATAAAGAAAAATACTTCACCTAATTACCTATTTAAAATTTTGCATAAATTGTGCAAAATTTTCTATACTTTTGTCAGTTAGAAACGAATTTTTCAACAGTGAACGTGAAAGCAACTATTTTAAAAATAAGTAACTCTTAAATATACATATGTATATAAGTGATAATTACTTTAAAAATGAAAATAAATCCTTTAAATGTTATTCGTCTCTTACTAGTTACTTTTCAATCGATGAATATCCCAGAAAGCCCTATAGATCATGATGAAATTGAATTAAAGACAAATTTCGAATCAATTTTGCTAACTTGTATGCACGAATATAATGGTGTTGAAACTGTTGCTGAAGAAACTTTGGATTTTCAAGAACCTTATAAAAATTGTGATTTAAATGTAGTACCAGATGAACCTGGAGATTGGAAGCTAACAAATGAACCTGACGAAGACAAGTGTACGAAAGATGAAGAAGGTCTTTCTTATGAATATAAATCAAGAGCTGTTGATTACTGGCGAAATTTAAAAATGTTCAATCTGTTAGTCAATTAAAACGATGGGCTCACTTTCTAAACAAAGATGGGACATACATGGAAAAATTGGCACGTGTATCACAATTCACATTAGATAATTTTAAAACTGCAATAGAATCCGGGCTAATAGTCCACGATAATGACCTGCGGAAATGGGCTCTTCAAGCTAAGGAGGAAATAGGATTTTCTGATTTTCGGTTCAAAACTTCTGCACATTGGCTTAGAAATTTCAAAAGAGCACATAGAATTGTATCCTGGAAAATTAATAAATTTATTACACGTAGAACCTTGGAAAGTAGTGAGTACTTACGAAGTGAAAGTGAAAGATTTGTTAATGAAATGAAGCCCTACATTCAAACACAGGGTGCAGAAAATGTTTACAACTCTGATCAAAGTGGTTTTCAGTTGGAAATGCATTCAGGTCGGACTCTGGCTGTTGAAGGTTCAAATCAAGTAGAATGTTTAGTACAATCAGTTACATCGACAACTCACAGTTACACCATACAACCGACTATTTCAGCAAACGGAAAACTCCTTTCTCCTCATTTTTTTAGTCTTAAAAGAAGCATCTGGAAAATTTGGTCCAGTAATACTCGGAACCTTGTTTAGACCAGTTAATATTTACACGATGGTGTCAAAATCGGGAAAATTAACTTCTGGTAACTTAAATTTCGCTTATATTTATATGTGTAGAATGTAAAATTTATGGTTTTAATCACATTTATAATTTACAGACCATTTTAGAAAATGGCTTCAGGAAGTATATTTTCCCATTGTTGGCCCCAACACAACATTATTAATCGATTCTTGGAGCGGACATTGTTCTGATGCAGTTCGCCAACCAACACCTCCTGGAAAAACTCTTATATTGAAATATATACCCAAGGGAACAACGGGAAGATTCAACCCCTGGATGTCTTTGGATTTAGGGTTTGGAAAAACTTCGTACGAAGATTTTCCGATACCGTTTTATTATTGAATTATGGTATCAATTTACATTTGCGGAATAACATAATTAAATTACAATCGTTAACTCATAATCAGTTATCTTTTCGTTACGTAAACCTCTTTCGATATGCATGGTTTAAAAGTGGATATCTTGATAAAAAGCCAGCAGAATTTGAAAATCCTGTTGATTTTAGCTTCACGAAAAGTCATACACAATGTGAAGTAGAAGGATGCAACAACGTTGCTGTAATACGGTGTTCATGGTGCAAGAAGTCTTTATGCTTTAAACATTTTTTTGATGATTATCACTATTGTAATATCTACAATAAATAAAATTTAGAAGCATACAGTTGACTAAAAGAAATTGTATTTTAAAATAACACAACCGTTCGCTATAACAAAAATTTTCGTTTCTAACTTTCCAACAAAGTTTTCAAGTAATAAAACACAAGTTTTTTTAAAATTAAATATTGTCTGCTTATTTATTTAAAACCCGTTCCAAATTTTAATTACAACGGTTTACACCCATTTATAATTTTCTAATACCATTATACTTTTGACTTTAAAAAAAATTATTTAAAAACTGTCGGTAAATTAATAAAAAATAACGAAAATTAAGGTATGGAGTTCTTGCTAATTTCATATATACTGATGTATTTGAAAGGGTGCTCCTCTTTCCTTATATCATTTGTTCTAACAATATCGATTTCGATAACCTTTTCGATATCGATAATTTTCGATAACGAAAACTACATTTTAATAGTCATAATATGTTCAAAGAATCTCAATTCTCAATTATTATAATTGTCTTAAACTATTTTCTATGAAAAAGAAGTACTTGAACCATTCAAATAGTACGATTATGTCGACACAGTCACCTCCTAGTTAACTACCCTTAGACTTAATATTAGGAAATTAAGCAAAAACAGGTCGATCAGATTTTTTACGTAGATTTTAAATTTGCTAACGAAATTTTAATATTTTTTATTTTTCACCCCTTTTTTGTAAAATTAACCCCTAAATTTCAACCCCCAGCCACCCCTGTTGACACAATTTGAACGAATTGCATACCAATAGATAGCTCTTTAAAAAAGAGCAATACTGCCAATTTAAACTTTGGCTCTATCTCTTACCGTTTTCGAGATATTTAAAAAATTAAATTTTTACCCCAATTTTTGGAAGGCGATTTCACCCGTTCAGACCGTTTTTCCGCCGATAAAAAAAAATACGTGTCGTTTATTTTTTAGTGTTCTACAACATATCTAAGTTTCATCAAAATCGATAGGTCCGGCCTTGGGCCCTTTACTTGTTAGAAGTTTATCAGCAGACGGTGTCGCTCACAAGAATCCACGAGAAGTAATACAGTATTTGGGGTCTCTGAAATTCGACCAGAAAAGTTTTATTTTATTTGAGTAGATTTTACAATACCCATTGAACGTAATAGTTAAAGAAAGTGAAGTGAGTCGAACGGTTCATTGCTTAATTAATAATTTTGCTGACACACGGGCTAATGAAAAATAGTGAGGAAATCGGAGATGTTGAAGAAATTGTTGAAATCAACGGAAGTTCGATCGGAGAGCGGAAGTATAACAGAGGCCGCAGGACCAACGTTCGATGGGTAACTGAAAGGATAGACAGGCGAACCAAGAAGTGTTTTTCTTAAAGAAAAGAAGAAATGAAGCGACGTTACTTACAGTTACTAAATAATCAAAATGTTAAATCAGGTATAACAATTTTAACTGACATATGAAGGAGTTACAATTCTCTCAGAGAAAATGACTCGGAACATTTCACTGTTAACCATTCCCAAAATGTTGTGTCCAAACAATCAACTGATTCACATTCAAGCCATTGAGAACCAGTGGTCAAAAATGGAACGTGATATGAGGAGACGAATTGGCCAAATGTCGGTTACCAATTTTGAAACATACCTGGTTGAATAAATCTGGAGAGACATGGTTCCTAACCAAGACGAATTGTTTTATAATTATATAGAATCAATAACATACTTTTTTTCGCAATGAAATTTCCTCGGCTGTCTCTTAGTCTACCCTATCTGTCTGTTTCAATAGTACAAATGAATTACAAATGAATTTAATAATACATATCCAAAGCCATAATTTATGACAGAAATGAGTAAACAGGGAAAATCCCGATTTTTGCATATCCAAGTAGTTAGTCATAACAATAGTTTAAAAATTTTATGGAGTACTAAACAATATCATTATCACAAAACCTTAAACATATTTTTTTTTTTAAATCATAATAGTAAAATCAAAATTAACATCGTCTATAATTTATTAAGCAGAGCCATTAAGATAGTACAGGCCCAGAAACTACTGAAAATGCAAAACCATTCTACTCAGGAATAACTATCCTACGAAATTAATTAAAAATATCTTCAGAACAATGGTGTACCGAAAATATAACATCTAACACAATAACTTGATATCAACTTAAAAGAGAAAAAAATGAGCAAAAGCTGATTTTAATTTTCAGGTTCTTTACTAGCGGCGATAGCATGATATCCCTAACCTATTTTTTTCGAATAGGTCAGCAGTTGATACTTAAAATATTGTTGCAAATGATGGAGTACAGTTTGGGTTGTATTGAAATGTAACTGAATTTTCTTTTAGGAAAGGTACTGTGCCAAATATTATAAAGGAGATATGTGGAGTTCTTTGGTCCGTACTATCCCATTGAGCTTATATTTAAATTACGGAAGAAACATTAATAAAAATAGCTCGCAAACTTAAAGAAAAATGGAATTTCCTTCACTCTATAGGGGCTATAGATGAAAAATATGCTTTAATACATGTTACATGACATGTAACATCTATTAAAACATGTACAGTGAAATTTTATGCAATATGAAAACATGTTTTGATACATAAAAAATGTTTTCATGTTGCATAAAGTTATTAAAAAAAAAAAAAAACATATTTTTTAGATATACATATATTAACTATATTAACCCATTAATGCCCGATGTACACGCTTGTGTACACCTGTTCGAGATGTGATTTTGTGTTTTGTTTCGACGATTTTTGTGGAAGTAATTAGTTATTTCAAAATTAGATGGCACTAGTGATCTATTAAAAAACAGAATTAAGCAATACTGCATAAATAAATGTCATTGTTTTGACCTTGTAACACGGATTGTGAACGAGAATATTAAGGTAAGATTTTTTTGTCGTTTTTTATTATAAATGATAAAATACTTTCACTTATTTTTGATTATGATGTGTAGTTAGACTCCAGTATAACATGTGGTACTATTAGTGTGATTAAATTTTTTAATTACTGTATGCTAGATTTCATTTTATTAACCTGTACACAAGCGTGTACAACGAGCACTCCTGTATTATTATTACCAATATTTTCAGATAATTACGCTGATTC
This sequence comes from Brachynemurus nebulosus, assembly GCA_035578155.1. Classification (NCBI taxonomy): domain Eukaryota; kingdom Metazoa; phylum Arthropoda; class Insecta; order Neuroptera; family Myrmeleontidae; genus Brachynemurus; species Brachynemurus nebulosus. Next base: position 16,467,752 of record JAPWDM010000007.1, read on the forward strand.
TACAATGGCGTTCCGTCGCGATATCACAAAGCAAAAATACTATACAAAACTCGAAGAAGCCCTTGAATCCAAAATGACCGATGAAAACGGTAATGTGGAATACGATATAGTATAGGTGCCACCAGATCCTGCTGTTGTGAGTGACGAAGAAGGAAATGATGATAATTTGACTTCTGCAACTCTTCCAAAAGATGTGCCAGGTACAGTTGAAATAAATCGACGTCGTCCCAACTTTGATGTTTCGGACTGGGACGACAGTGATGATGAGCCAGTTTCTAACTACATAAGACCTTCAAAACGAGCTAGAAGTCAAGATTCTGATGAACCTGTGTGGAGAAAAACTTTACCTAATTATAGTACAACCTATGACGTCACCGATGCCATTCAGAGCAGACAAGAATATATTCTAGAATCCATGAAAGACTACAACCCTGTAATGCTGTTTGAGAAATTTTTTAATGAAGATGTTATAGGATTGATAACAGAAAATAGTATTTTGTACGCGGCTCAAAATAATCGACACAACTTTCAAATGGACCGTGAAAATTTAAAAAAATTTTTAGGCATATTATTGTTAACTGGATACCATGAATGGCCTACCGAGCGTGCTTACTGGAGTTTGGATGAAGATCTTGGTGTACCATTGGTCGCAAAATGTATGTCACGTAATAGGTTTTTAAACATAAAAAGAAACCTGCACTTTGCCGACAATTCACTAGCGGAAGAATGAAATAATAAAATGTTCAAAGTGAGCCCGTTGTGCAATCTCATTCAGAGAAATTTGTGCCAGTGGGGCGTTTTTCATGAAAATTTATCTATGGATGAGTATATGATCAAATCCTTTGGCCATCATCCAGCGAAACAATTCATTATGGGAAAAACTGTGCGGTTCGGTTATCAGAATTGGGCTGCAACAAGTTCAGACGGCTACTGCTACGCATTTGATATTTATTGCGGAAAATCTACAGAAGTTTCTGCTGATACTCTCGGCGCAAGAGTCGTAAAATCGACTATCCCACAAGAGCATATCGTGTACTTCGATAACTCCTTTACAAACTATAGTTGTATGATTTGCGACTTTTAGGCTACAGGGCAACAGGCACAATACGAGAGAACAGAACCAAGAAATGTCCACTTACCGCTATCAAAGTAATGAAAAAACAACCTATAGCAGAGTATGATTACAGATTTGACACAAGAAACAAAATCACAATTGTACGCTGGAAAGAAAATAATGTTGTTACCATGGGATCAAATTTTGACAATATAGAGCCTCTAGGAAAAGTAAAAAAGGTGGTGTAACGCTCGGAAGCAGAAAGTGAACTTCAATGTCCCACAAGTATTTATAAATTACAACAGAGGAATGGGTGGCGTTGACCAAATGGATCAGTCGATTAGTCTTCACCGTGTGTCTATAAGAGGAAAACAATGGTGGTGGGTTATCTTTACTTACTTACTGGATATGGCAGTTTCCAATGCTTGGCAACTGCATGTTTTACTTACAAGGAGCACACGGGGGTGTACCCCTCCGAATTTGTTTATTCTTTGATATGTTGTAGAACATCGAAAAATAACAGACACGTATTTTTTTAGCGGCTGTAAAGCGGATTTAAGGGGTGAAACTGGGGGTCAAAATTTAGGTGTAAAAAGGGTTATTTAACTAATTTATATAGAAGGGATGCACAAATTTTGACGAAACTCGGTAAATATCTTTGTTACCATAGGTATTCAAGAATTCACTGAAAATATTTCATAAACATCCCTTCTGACGGGGATAACCACCCTTAAAATTGTCCTATTTTAGCACCCCCAAGAAATGAGTCGATGGATTTTAATAAACTTAATACCATGTTATAGAGCATTAAAAATTAGTAGATACGGGTTTTTGCGTTTTTTCAAATAATTGCAAATAAAGGGGTAAAGTAACCCCTTCAATATCCAAGTAAACTAGATGTATAATGTTTTATGGTGTTTTACTTTTTCAAAGTATAAATGTGTTGTAGCAGCACAAGCCAGTATAGAGAAGTAGTGTCCGAGGCCAACATATACTCTCGTTAACCATAAAGGGGTGAATCACCCCTTCTCTTTATCGCATAAAATTTATTGCTAACTGATATTTATTTTGACATTAGCGGAGAATAGCTTTCCAAATAAGGTAAATAAAATTTGTTAGCTACACATTAATTAATGAGGGTGAACTACCCCTAATGTTATAACTTTTATTCTATGAAATTACCCATTATTTAATTAATTTTTTTTAAAATAATTTCTTCATTTCATTAAATGATATTATTCATTAATAATATTCTTTTATCGATACTTAAAGGATCAACAGTTTCTTACGTATTGCATTTTCATAAACATTTAATTTGAGACTTATTTTTCGTCTGGATATAATTAATTGAGATATATAATATGTTTTTGTACTGCGTTTTAAATAAATAAAATAAGAAAAACTGCGCTTTAGATAAATAAAAATTTCATGTCTGGTGTTAGTATATTATAGTATACCTAATTTCAAGATGTTATTGTTTTGTTTATTTATTGTTACTACTTGCGATATAGATAAAAAAAAAATTTTAACCAACCATTAATGTGTAGCTAACAAATTTTATTTGCCTTATTGGGAAAGCTATTCTCCGCTAATGTCAAAATAAATATCGGTTAGCAATAAATTTTATGTGATAAAGAGAAGGGGTGACTCACCCCTTTATGGGGAACGGGAGTATATATTGGCCTCGAACACTACTTCTCTATACTGTCTTGTACTGCTACAACACATTTATACTTTGAAAAACACCATAAAACATTATACGTCTAGTTTACTTGAATATTGAAGGGATTACCTTATCCCTATATTTGCAATTATTTGAAAAAACGCAAAAACCCGTAAAAAGAAGTTTCGAGAAACTAAAAATTATAATTATAGGCTAAGCAGAACTCGGAAATGCATTGAAAATGTTTTTGGCATATTATCGGCTCAATTTAGAATATAGATGGTCAAATACAGTCGTAAAAATAATTCAAGCGATAGTTGCATTCCATAATTTTTTTTTAATTGACTAGAAATCAAGATACGTATTCTTTTAGGAAATATGCCACAGGCTAATATTTTGACAAAGGTTATCTATGTAAGAACAAATAATTATTCACACAATAATACTTCTTACATAATAAACTGTTGACTTGAAAAAAAATATTAAGATAAAGTTAATCAAATATTTCTGGATGCAATTAACAAATTCATTTTCGATAAACTTAATACTGACAATCTTTGAATCGCTTTAGAAAATTGAGTTCCAACGTTAACCGAATGTCTGTCATCGATTTTCTGAAATTCTAAGTTACAGTCCCCACTGCAATTTACAGGGGAGATAAATCTGTACCCACCCATGATTCTTTACTGGATTATCAGGAACATTACCTTAATGATGTCATTATTTGTTGTTATTTTATTACTTTATAAAGATACTGAATTATTTATCATAAAATTCACGAAGAATTTTTTCAACCTTCTCCCAAATTGCGTGGACTAGCTTTATAGAAGGATGGACATAATGAAACCAATATCTTCTATTTCATAGCTTTTCTTTATTAAAATTGCCAAAATATTTTCGATATGTTTAATATCATCTTCAGTGGCTAAACATCAAAAAAAAAAAAAAAAATTTTTACAACGTAATAATAAACAATAACATCATTTTTATATATTTACAATTCTTCGTTAACTTATACTATTATTTTTTAGGTTATAAGCTACATATTGGATAGGAGGATTATTTATTTATTTTTGTAAAAACAACAAGAATTTGTGATTTAGTTGATATATAGGAAATTTTATGTTTGGAAGAATATCTATTTGTGTTAACGAAACAAACAAAACCTATTTTTTAATATTAGCGGATTTGAGACAGGACAAACTGAAACAGTATGTATATTAAAATGTTAAAAAATTTTTTACAATCTTACTCACCAGAAATTATCTAAATTTCAGATTGTCATTCTTGGATAACAACCAACCATACCAACAATCCATTAGAACAATTTAACTAGTTTTTTTGCATTTCACATGGAAATTTGTCAATCGAAAAAATTTTTTTTTATAAAATAATTACTTTAATTTAAAACAAGTAAAAAAGTCAAACATATTTAAAATGTAAAATCAAAAAAATTTCAAGAGAATTTTTTTTATTATTAAATTATCACAGTTTGTACAATGTACTCCTCAAGTACATTGTTATTGGTATGGTAGCACAGTGATCAACTGAACTAAATTTGTAAATTTTTTGTTTAAAGATCTTTAAACAAAAAATTTACAAATTTAGTTCAGTTGATCACTGTGCTACCATACCAATAACAATGTACTTGAGGAGTACATTGTACAAACTGTGATAATTTAATAATAAAAAAAATTCTCTTGAAATTTTTTTGATTTTACATTTTAAATATGTTTGACTTTTTTAATTGTTTTAAATTAAAGTAATTATTTTATAAAAAAAATTTTTTCGATTGACAAATTTCCATGTGAAATGCAAAAAAACTAGTTAAATTGTTCTAATGGATTGTTGGTATGGTTGGTTGTTATCCAAGAATGACAATCTGAAATTTAGATAATTTCTGGTGAGTAAGATTGTAAAAAATTTTTTAACATTTTAATATACATACTGTTTCAGTTTGTCCTGTCTCAAATCCGCTAATATTAAAAAATAGGTTTTGTTTGTTTCGTTAACACAAATAGATATTCTTCCAAACATAAAATTTCCTATATATCAACTAAATCACAAATTCTTGTTGTTTTTACAAAAATAAATAAATAATCCTCCTATCCAATATGTAGCTTATAACCTAAAAAATAATAGTATAAGTTAACGAAGAATTGTAAATATATAAAAATGATGTTATTGTTTATTATTACGTTGTAAAAATTTTTTTTTTTTTTTTTGATGTTTAGCCACTGAAGATGATATTAAACATATCGAAAATATTTTGGCAATTTTAATAAAGAAAAGCTATGAAATAGAAGATATTGGTTTCATTATGTCCATCCTTCTATAAAGCTAGTCCACGCAATTTGGGAGAAGGTTGAAAAAATTCTTCGTGAAATTTATATATCCCAAAAAAAATATTGTTGTAATTATCATAAAATTGTTTAAGACATTTTCGACAGTATTTATAAGCACGGTTAAATTACTAACTTCCATTGCATTTGAATTTAGTGCATCACTTAAATGATTTGCAGTTGTCTAATTACTGAATACCATTTTACAAATATTTCACAATTGATACGGACGATAGAGACGGTTTCAATTGTAAAATAACAATTGGATTATTTTTTAAAAAAATTATTATTTATAATTATTAAACACTAATATAAAATTTTTGTTTCAGGACTTTTTTCTTCGGAGGCGGCAGTAACTGTACCCTTCATTGAACAAATACATAAACTGTTTAACAGCCCTTACTAAAACTTCTGGTCATTTGGAATTTTGGCAAAAAATAATAGAAAAAGTATTGTTTCAGGTAACCGTACTTTTACCCATCCTAAATGCCAAGGATAGATTACGTTGATGAAGACGGTAGTAGTTGGTCACGCCGATTTTGGCTCAAGTACCGTTATGTGTGACGTCAGAGCGAAGGTCACGGACCTACCTCAACACACCTGTCTACCCGAACCTACCTCAATTTGACTGGGCACACCCCCGAGGTTATTGACCCTAACCTACCGCAAGTTGTCTAGACACCCCAACGACATCAACCTTGACCTACCCCAATATCCGTCTATTTACGTCATAACTTTAACCTATTACCGGTCTATTACGCAATAAATATTGTTTGTCATTGACACACCTCAAAATTTATTTAGACTATAAAAATTTTTCAATATGCGTGATGTATTTAATGAATATAATTATATATTCAAATTCTTTGTGTTTTTTATATTCAAATTTTTTGTGTATTGTTTTTATTTAACATTGAATATATAATTTTTAAATGTTTTCGTCAAGGATAAAAATATTTTTAGAAAGCGATTTAAAGATTGCGTAGTGCGCATTTAATTGCGTTTTATTAAATTTTGATCTCATGCTATATATAGATATCATAAAATCTAATAAAATCAAATACAAGTTTTGCTTAAAACATTAACATAATGGATTTTAAGAGGTAAGTGAAAAAATTACATGGTTTTATAGGATAATTTTTAAATGATTTTTTATTTTTTTAGTTTTTGGGAAAGAATCGATAAATTTATAATTTATGAAAATGCGTTTAAAAAATTATTGAGAGATATTAGAAGTTATAAAAATTTATACCATTACGCAACAATAAATTATCCGCAATTATTCTTCTACCCAGAAATGATATTTGAACAATATTTTAAATTATTAAAGAAATATATAACGGACTTTGATGGGATTGATGAATTCGATATAAAATTTTTGTTGTCGATATACAAATTTTGTTATCCTAAAGACGGATATGAAGATTGTGATGGATTGGAAAATGAAGAATTGCGATTTGAGTGTCCAAAAAAATATTTTTTGGAGTGGAAATATAAAACGCGTGCTTTATTTACTAGTAAAATTGATAGAAGAAGAATAAGAGAATCAAGCTGGATGGGAACAGCGCACTTGGACGAAGGCTATGTTAGTAATGATGATGATTAAATATGCTAAAATTATAAAACAATAGTTTGTAAATTAAAAAATTTTATTATTCTTGATTTGTTTTTACGTTGCAATTATGTGTTATATATATATTTTAATAAAATGATAAAAAATTTATTAATTGTATTTTTTTACATCAAAACCTTAACATTATTTGTGAAAGCTGTATATTCAACAATACGTTCATGAATAATAAGATAATAAGCAATTGTTTTTTCTTTTGGTGCTTCTTTAAACGAAAATTCTAATCGTAAATCTACCGGTCCCATTTTTAATGAATCATTTTGTCTGCTAGCATCAAATATTATAATAGGAGTTTTTTCGCGGAACTCGTTGTACGGCAACATTGGTTCGGGACGTCGCACAGTGGGGCCAAAGTAGGTAAAAGATGGCAAAAATTATTTAGTCCTTTTATTGACTACAGAATAGTTATATAACAATATATTTTACTTTTACTTGATATTTATTAATAAAATACTGGCTGTCCCACTATACAGGGTGTCCCATAACGGTTAGTCAAATGATATATCAAAAACCATTCGTCGGATGAATTTGAAATTTGCAGATCTTGTTTGACCCTAGGTTGAGACTTTTTTCATACAACTCGATTTCATTTCCGGTTACTGGCTTCTAGCCACGTGGTATCAACTTATAAATTTTAAATGGAATATGGAATTTTTGACAACGAATTTTGATTATACGCTTAATTTTAGCTTTAACTTAACTGGAATATTCGGTACCTACATAAATCTAATAAATTCGAGTGTTTTATTTAATTATTTGATATTCTTATACACCACTGAGAGCTTATATGAACTTTCTAAGCTTCTTATTGATGATTTTTGCTCAAACAAAATGATAATAAAATCAGCAAATTTTGAGAAAAGGTGCAATTTGGTGCAAACTCTGCAATCATAATACCAAAATAGACTATTGCTTTATCAAATGCCACAAATATATCCGTTGGATTCGATTGGATACGTAACTAAAATTCTTTGAGAAATTTTACAGAATTTTTCTAGATAATTCAACCATGCTTCATTAAAGCATGATAATATAAATACGAGTACTGATTTTAACAAACAAGATACATAAAAAAAAATAACATACTATGGGAAACATCGCCCATTATAACAGATTTTAATTTTTTTTTATAACCTAAATAACAATCCCGCAAATCACTACTTTACATACAACGATATGGTTTAGAAAGCAATAAATTTATAGAAATAACAAATAATAGTCGATATATTTGCACCCGCCGCGCTATTTAACATAAGTTAATTACAGAGGTCGTTGCTAGAATACTTTAGCTATTGATTTAAGGGGTCATATAAATTGTAGCTTATAATTTAATTTTTTGAATTTTTGCCACCTTTAATGGTATTTGGCCCCACTGTGCGTCGTTGATAATATGCGCTTTGGAAATATGTATACATATCATATAATTGTGCATATTTCACTCAATCAAAATCGGTTGAAATGTCGTCATATGGATATACTTCTGAATTTAAAAAAAGTCGTGCTTTAGTTAATTTGCAGTGATCAAATTGATGAATCACACCCGTTGCCACATCTTTGCGATTTGTTTGAAACGCCAGTATAACAAAACGTGGTTTTTCTAATTGACTTGATGTTTTAACCGTCCATGAATGGTCTGTGCTATTTGATAATGAGGGATATTCATGAAGTTCCCAGCTACGAAAAGGGATTGTAATCACTTTATCCCTGTTAATCATTTTCATAATATGTAATTTTTCTTTATCAGATACTGTAATGTGAGGTACTTTCCACTGAATTTTTAAAATTTTGACTTTAACATCCCTCCCCCCTTCCTTTTTTATAATACTATTTGTATCATCTCTCGAACGAATTAAAACTAATTCGTGTCTGGAATTTATTAAAATTTTTTTGTAATCTTCACAAAAGCCAAATATCATTTTTAAAGGACTTGATAATTGATAAGTATAACTCTATAATTTGAGTTGCTGATTCACCAGCAGTCCATCCAGCAACAGCTAAAGCTTTACCTTCATTTCTATTGTAAGAGATGTAATTTTTAATAATTGTGGAAATCTACACCTATCTATTTCTATAGAATTCATTTCATAACGTATTTCATCAAAAAGACTAACACCAAAATTTCCACTAAGCACACAATCTTTGGCTTCAGCCTGTTTAGTTTCATCTTCTTTCAATACAACTTGTGCTTCAATTTGAATAAAGCTCTCAGATGGTAAAATATTCACGTCCATCTGGTGGACGGGAATACGTGTCTCATCCCCGTAATTATAAGAGCTTACATAAGGGTTGTAAGAATGAATTTCATTTCGAATTATGCTGGTATCAAAAATCGGTTTTTCATCGACGTTTAGAATATCCATTGTTATTGTTTTTTAACTTTGTAGCCCAAAGATTTTAGAAATTCTATATTTTTTTTACAAAGCTGCTTACTAACAAGGAATGTTACGGAAGTGTACCCCTGCGATTTTGTTCATTTTAAGATATATTGTAGTACTTGACAAAGTAACAAACATATTTTAATTATACGTGCCCAATCCCATATTTAGGGGGTAAAACACCCCTCCAAAAATTTCCTGAAAAATCATATTTTGGTATTTTTCCCATACTAGCCCTTAAGCAATTTTGATGAAAAGTGGTCAAAAGGTTTAGACTGAGGTTACATTACTATATAATTTTTTTCATTGGGGTCACTTAATTTTTAAGGGGTGAAACACCCCTAAGAGTGGGTTTTTATAAAATTTTTTAGGGAAATCATAGCTCAAATTCGTTAAAATTCTGTAAAAAGGCTACAAGTTATTAGTTAATAAATAATACGTGTTACCCACTGTAGTGGCGCGGCGTAACTGGGGGGCTATGGGGGGCTCTATATGAGAACGAAATTTTTAACAAAAATTAAATATTTTGAGTTTTCCTCACTAAAAAGTTTATAAAATAGCAAAAATAAGGTAATTCCTGGTAAACTGGTAATTCCTTGACTTGAAATAGATAGTTTTGAAACACTGGAGTAGCTTGGTGAGAAGTAGTTTTATAAACAAATTATTGATACAAAAAAAAATTGGTAAAATTAAAATGTAATAAAACAAGGAAAAACAAGGAAGTCGTAAAAGGCGACTAAAAGGACAACCCATTACGATGGTAAATAAACAAAATAATAATAATAATAATAGTATAATAATAATAATAATAATAAACGCCCTGTGGATGGGGGCTTCACTTTGCAGAATTTCCCCACAGTAAGTCCTGCTTGTCGTAAAAGGCGACTAAAAGGACACCCCATTAGGATGGTGAACAAACAAAAAAAGCCTCGGAAAAATGCCGCTTCCGGTGGAGCGACCGGGCGCATCAGGGTCACCACTGAATGTGACAGCTTAGATCGCGGTGACGACAGGCTGGGTTCTAGGCAGCCACCTGTCAGCTGTAACAACACCTTCAGCCAAAATGCTACTGCCCTACTTACGGAGCCCCCAACACCTTTGGCTCAGCCGATTTTAAGTGTTTCCTCGGAGCATCCTTTGGGGACCACTAAAGCCGGTAAGAAGCGTGTGCGTATGCAATGGACAGATGAACTGAATGAATTCATCGTACGCACATACTTCAAAGTTACTAGACTTGAAACGGACAAAACTGGTTACCGTACAAAATTACATCAAGAGTTCGCGCACGGCTACCCTCACCTAAGTCGCGTTACTGAACAGAGACTGGCAGACCAAAAACGTGTCATTTTTACCAATAACCTCATCCCTTCCTCCCTCATAAACACCATTAAAACACAAGTCGCACATCAATTTGCTCAAAATGAAGAAAGTCAGGACGACGGCCCACCAGAAATGGAGAGCCCCACAAAAAACGACACTCAACAACTTGTCGAGAATGAGCCTGACCACCATGAGACAGCAGTAAATGACACCCTACTGCAAAAGATCGAACTGGAATTTAACACAGCGCTTATTGAATTTGAAGGGACGGACCCCACACATAGGTACTTGTTGCCTAAACAACACACCTCACGTAGATTGGCTGAGATCGTTGAGATATTGAACAATACAATACTGCCTAAACACTTGGAAACATGTGACAATTTTATCGAGTTACACACAGCTATCTATTGTGGAGCCGTTGCAGCTATACGTTGTAACGGGTCCGATGTAACACCACCTGTAGCGCACAACTCGAAGGAACACAAAACTCCTGCCTGGGAAACACGATTGAATAAACGCATCAGCAACATCCGATGCAACCTCGGCAGGATCACCCAATACCAACAGAGTACGAGGTCCAAACGGCTCAACAAATACATACACGACATATTACGCAAACACACAGTACACACACAATACGAGGAACCCAATAAAACACTCACAGAGATCAGAAATACGCTTCACCAAAAATTAACAGCACTAGCGAAGCGCTTATGAAGATATAAGACCAGTACTGAACGCAGACGACAAAACCAAGCGTTCAGCAGAAACGAGAGACGGTTTTATCAGTCTCTAACGAACACGGTAACTGACAGTAATGGTCTACCGGAGAAGAACGCACTCCATAGTTTCTGGGCGAATATATGGTCCAACACCATTGACCATAATGACAAAGCCAGCTGGATCGATACAGAGTACAGGAATAACGAACATCTTCCGGAGATGCCGTATACGGACATTACTACAGAGGACGTCTCCAGAGCTTTACAGAGATCACATAACTGGAAGGCACCTGGCATCGACAACATACAAAACTACTGGCTCAAACACTTTACATCAACACACAAGTATCTCGCTGAACACTTTACACTATTTATAAAAACATCAAACCTGACACCGAAGTTCCTAACGCAGGGTATCACATACATGAAATCTAAAAACAGTGATACAAAAAATCCTGCGAATTATAGGCCTATCACCTGCTTGCCTACAGTGTATAAGATTTTGACGTCCTGTCTGGCAGAAAAGATCAATGAGCATTGTCAGATTAACACCATACTGACAGAAGAACAAAAGGGATGTCGAAAGAGGTCACAAGGCTGCAAAGAGCAGCTTCTGATTGACTCCGTAGTACTGGAACAAGCGAAAGGGAGAAAACGTAACCTGTACACAGCGTTTATTGATTATAAAAAGGCATTTGATTCGGTCCCGCACTCCTGGTTGCGGAGAGTATTGGAGCTGTACAAAATACACCCAAGTATCGTGAACTTCCTTGGAACGATCATGTCCGACTGGCGAACGACCTTACATTTGAGTATTGGTAACGAAAAAACAACAAGCGACCTTATTCAAGTAAGACGCGGCATATTCCAAGGCGACTCATTGAGTCCATTATGGTTTTGTCTCGCAATGAATCCACTTTCTCGCCTGTTAAATGAAACCAAATACGGTTACAATGTAGGTACGCAAACGAATTCACGCCATACCATTTCACATCTAATGTACATGGATGATATTAAGATCTATGCAGCTACTAAACATCAATTACAGCAGCTGCTGGGACTTTCCAACGAGGTTTCGCGAGACCTCTGTATGGAGTTCGGAATCGATAAATGTCGAACACAATGTCGTTCTGGAGGAAAACGAGATGCGGTCGCATTCGAACTCGAACCAGAGTCTGTTATGCAGCCCATGGACAAGGGAGAGTCGTACCGGTATCTCGGATTCAATCAGGACGAACGCATAGATCACAGCGCTGTAAAACAACACCTGATGCAGCAATACCTAACGCGTGTACGGAGATTACTGAGCACCCACCTTGATGGAAAAAAAACCATCAAAGCAATTAACACCTACGCAGTTCCGGTGCTAACATACTCATTTGGGGTAATCAAATGGACGCCTACGGACTTGACAAACATCGAGATCAAGACCCGCGTCCTTATGACCAAATACAGAATTCATCATCCCAAAGCAGCGATAGAACGATTGACGCTGCCAAGAGCCGAAGGGGGTCGAGGTCTTATAGACATAAGGAACACGCATAATAAACAGGTTCATAACTTGCGAGAATACTTTTACACCAAAACACACACATCACACTTACACAATGTAATAATCCAAGCCGACAAGGCATACACACCATTAAACCTCTCACACACAGAAATGCCAGATAGTTTTTGCCGTTTGGTCACGAAGGAGGACAAAATTCAGCAATGGATTCGGAAGCCTTTACATGGGAGACATCCACATGATCTTAATCAGAGTAACGTCGACAAAGCAGCGTCGCACGCCTGGTTGAGTCAAGGAAGTCTTTTCCCGGAGACTGAAGGATTCATGCTAGCTATACAAGATCAAGTAATTCATACAAAGAATTACTCAAAATACATACTTCGTGACTCGTCAATAACATCTGACTCATGCCGGAGATGCCATTCCAAACCTGAAACGATCCAACACATCACAGCTGCCTGTACTCAGCTCGCTCAGTCCGAATACAAACACCGTCACGACCAGGTTGGCAAAATCATATACCAGAAACTAGCGGTTAAGCACCACCTTATAACCGATAAAACCCCTTACTACAAGCTCACACCAAAAGAAGTAGCGGAGAATGACTCCTGTAGACTTTACTGGGATCGGTCGATTATTACAGATAAGACCATAAATCATAATCGACCAGATATCACCTTCGTAATGAAACAAACTAAGACCACCTATCTGATCGACATTGCGGTTCCGAATACACATAACTTACAAAAAACACACGCAGTTAAATTGGAGAAATACACTGACCTCGCAGCCGAAATAAAACAACAATGGCGAATGGAACATGTCCACATTGTTCCAATAGTACTCAGTGCCACCGGGGTAATTCCACACACACTACACAATAGCTTGAGCCTCTTGGGTCTCCCAAAGTACACATATGTCACTATGCAAAAGGCAGTGATCATAAACACATGTCGTATAGTACGGAAGTTCCTCAGTAATACGAATCCGACTGCGATATGTGAAAGCACAAGATCTGCTTGTACTCCATCTGAGCCATCTACGGTGAGTGAACAACACACTGACACTAATCTTACAGACACACAACACACATACATAAACACACAATACGCTAATACTGAAACACAAACACCTAACACACATACAGATCCAGATTCGTCTGATGGAGAGGGAGGATCGACCAACTGCCGCACTATCACCGTTACCGCTCTGGTGCACAATCCTCCCCAACTCAATAAAACACAAGGTCCGTCAACCTCTGTACCATCTAAACGCGCAATTCCAGGAACACCCGATCTTAATGAGCAATTTGATGAACCAGAACACATTTACACCAAGAAACGAAAAATAGAACGACACATCCATACACATACACGAACACACACACAAACACAAACAGTCCTTTCCCTTCCCTCTGTCCCTAATCCTACCTATTCTCTGAGGACACGAAAACGAACTAGGCATTCACAGCCGTCTGTCATTGAGCCAACATCTACGCTCCCACAAAAGTCTCGTCGTACGAACCAGTGTACACCAAAATAGACGCATAACACCTCGTTTCAAGCAACAACAACAACAATATAAGGAGTGATGTGACAAACCCGTCCGTGAATGTACTACGGTACTTTTACGGATTGGTTTGGCACATTACCCTTCCACAGAGCCTAATACCTTGCATAATGCCGGTATAGGTGAATGTTACCCAGTACTGTCCTACTGAGTAGTGAGCGCCAGGTTGGCGTAAAAGAAATAATAATAATAATAATAATAATACAATCAAACTCTGGTGTCGAAAAAATTATTTGGCCCAACTCGTTTTTTTTTTTTATTTTTGTTTCCTTACTATATTAGGATTGGAAGAAATGAAAATTCTAAAATATCAACCTGTTTTTTTATATAAATACAGGAAGATTAATAAACAACAATAGTTTGTGTCGAATAGTGGTGCAGTGAACAAACGTAAAGATCAGTTTGCTAGTGAATATTGTTAGTTTACGTAAATAAATTATATTAATCAAGATGATCATAAATCCAGTAAATGTTTTAAAGTTACTCCTGGCTTATTTTCAAGCAATGTACCTAATGGAAACCCCTGTTAACGAAGCGGAAATTCAGCTAAAAGAGTCATTACAGGAACTATTGTCTGACAGTATATTTTATTTCAATGGTTTTGAAATTTCCGAAGAGACATCTTTAGATTTTCAAGAGCCTTTTAAAGAACATGAGGTTGTTGTTATAGACGAAGAGGAAGAATGGGAAAATAACGAAAATTTAAAACCTGATAACTGTCTCGATACCAGTGAAAAAATAGATATTGATTATAGAAGAGCAGCTGTCGAGTACTGGATGGGTCCTGAAAAGAAAAAACACCGTAATTTGGAAGCAGTCAAACATAGATACAGAAAAGTTACTTCTATAACCCAATTGAAACGTTGGCAACGTCAATTAAATGTTGGAGGGAACCGTTTAGATAAATTGTCAAGTCACAGAAGTAGAAAGAAAATATAGAAATAGCATATTGTACGATTTAGGTTGTAGTTGAATTGGTCAACAATTGGTCGAAATAGGTCTGGTTATTCAGTTACACTTCAGCTTTCAGTGCGTTTATATCAGTGCTAACGTTTACGATTTTGTTGTTTTTTTTTTACATTTTTTGTTCAAAAATGGTTGTGTGTGCCGTAATAACGTGCCGTAATCGAAGTATAAATGTTACGAAGGCGGATGATGGCGTAAGTTATCACGTGTAAGTAATTTTTTTTTTCTTTCAAAATACTACATTTTTGGTACGCCATATTGTCTTAAACGTCAATTCTGTCAGTGTTGTTATATGTAAAAGTAAAAATGCCAGGTCCGGACTTTATGTAATTATCTTAATAATTTTTAATTTATTATGATTTTATTTTAAGATTTTTTCTAAAAATTTGATAACGTTTATTTTTATTTGTTGATGTTTCTTATTTTGTAAGTGTTTTAAATTTATTTTATGTAAATACTTCTAAAAATGTTAAAATTTCGATTTTTCCTTTCCTTTATTTTTGTTCATCTCGTTATTTCCGTAAATTTTCTGTAACAGTATATTTAGATAGTACTAAATTTTCTTCTAAATAAAAGATTTTTTATAATTTCTATTTAAATTTATATTTTTTCAAGTGTATTAGTTTTTCACGTTCTTAGAAATTATAAACGAGATTAAATTATGATATTTTATTTCGATTTAAATTCGTTTTAGATTTCCCACCGATGAAAGAAAATAAATATGGGTTCAGCGAGTAGGAAGGGCAAATACTTGGATTCCAAGTAAATACAGTTATATTTGTTCGAAACATTTTACTTCCGATTCCTTCTACACAACCCAGAAAAATGTACGCCGGCTTCATGCGAATGCAGTGCCAACAGTATTTTTACCTCCTTGGGTAAGATTTTCCATATGATATTTATTAGAAATATTACCATTACAAACGAAATTCTGTTCGTGAGCCAATTCTGTCTGTCCGTTTATCAAAGAATTCTAGCGCAAAAACTCGAAAAAATAGAAACTTTAAATTTTGAATATTTATAGTGTATTGTTTCCTGATAATCAAAAGTGCTCTTCCTTATTATAATTTTTTTTCTTTTTTTAGATTATGAAACAGTTAAATCCGACAGCTGATGAATCGAGTGAACCTTGCTCAAGTAGCAGCAACCAGCCTGTCGTAGCTATTTCCGAAGAGGAAGATGATTTTTATTCTATTAAAACCGACGATACTCCTAGAAAAAGGAGATTAAAGTGTGAAATAAGGAGGCAAAGACTTTTAAATGAAAAGAGAAAGAAATGTATTAAACGGTTGCAACAAAACAAGAGAAGAAATAAATTAAAAATAGCATCCTTGAAGGAAGTATTAGCAAAATTAGAAAAAAATAACTTACTAAATGACAACAAATTATTAGCATTGAGTGACAATGTTAAAGTTACTGAACTAATTATTTTAAAATTTTCTGAATTTAAAAATTTAATTTAAAATTTTCTGAATCATACCCTGTAATATATGTAGTCAATATTATACAGAGAGCATGCGCCAAGTGAGAGAGTTCACCTACTACTATCTTTTTTTTGGCTTCACTTGACAATGAACAATGTAATAGGTGATTATACTTCTGTATTTTCTTTCTACTTCTGTGTTGTCAAGTATATCCAAAATGACACTGGATAAATTTAGAAGTGCTATTGATCAAGGTGCTATTGTACATGATATCGATTTACAAAGGTGGGCTTTACAAGCTGGAAACGAAATTGGTATGTTAAATTCAGCATTTAAGGCATCAAGACGCTGGGTTTGGAGTTTCAAAAAAGCTAACCGAATTGTTTCGCGAAAAATAACAAAATTTATAAACAGAAAAACGTTAGAACAGTCTACCGATTTACAAAAAGAAGCTAATCAGTTTATTGAAACAGTAAAATCACTTATTCCCGATTATAATTTAAATAATGTATATAATTCTGATCAGAGTGGATTCCAATTTGAGATGCATTCTGATCGAACATTAACTAAACAAGGAGTAAAAAAAGTTGAATGTGTAGCACAATCATTGTCATCGACGACCCACAGTTATACGATTCAACCGACCATATCTGCCGACGGTCGCTTATTGTCACCGATGTTTATGGTACTTCAAGAATCAAGCGGAACATTTGGTCCACGAGTCAAAGACGCTTTATTTAAAGCAAAGAATATTTTTGTTGTAGCGTCCAAATCGGGGAAATTAAATTCTGGTAAGTTCCTTGAAAAAACAAATTTTCAAGGTTAATTATCAATAAAGTACTTAATTCTTTATTTTATTGCTTGCAGATCTTTTCAAAATGTGGATAAAAGAGGTTTTTTTGCCAGATACCGGTAAAAAAAGTGTCCTTTTAGTAGATTCGTGGAGTGGACATTGTCCGAGTACCATTAACGAATTAACACCTTCCGACAAAGAAATAAAAGTCATGATAATACCTAAAGGGACTACAGGGAAGATACAACCACTAGATGTATACGGATTCCGAATATGGAAGAATTTTATTAAGCGGTTTTCGGGTAGTATAATGCTACTCAATTACGATATCAATCTTCATTCTCGTAACAACATAATAAAGCTGCAATCACTGATTCATAACCAATTTTCTTCTCCACGATATCAAAACTTGTTCCGTTATTCATGGTATAAAAGCGGATACATAAATAAGAAACCAGAAAAATTTGAGAATCCAGTTGCATTTGCTCTCCAAGAAAATTTGTCCCCCAAATGCGAAATTGAAGGTTGTGAAGAATTATCTATTATAAGATGTTCTTGGTGCAAGAAATCGCTCTGCTTAAAACACTTCTTTGAAGAATATCATTACTGCGAAAATTATCATCCATAATTCTAATTAACATTTTTTAATACTTTTATAATATTTTATATATACATTGTAAAATACAGGCATACTGAAGCACTTTAACGTCTGTTCACTGTATCACTATTCAACATCTACTCAAAATAATAAATAAAACTTAATTTATATTTGTACTTGTATATTCTTGCACTCTTTCATAATCCGTCACATTTAATTACAAGCTACAATCCAAAATTTTTTTCATAATGCTATTTCAGTGTTTCAGAACTATCTATTTCAAGTCAAGGAGTTTGCTAGTTAACCTTATTTTTGCTATTTTATAAATTTTATAGTGACGAAAACCCAAAATATTTAATTTTTGTTAAAAATTTCGTTCTCATATAGAGCCCCTCATAGCCTCCCAGTTACGCCGCGCCACTACAGTGGGTAACACGTATTATTTATTAACTAATAACTTGTAGCCTTTTTACAGAATTTTAACGAATTTGAGCTATGATTTCCCTAAAAAATTTTATAAAAACCCACTCTTAGGGGTGTTTCACCCCTTAAAAATTAAGTGACCCCAATGAAAAAAATTATATAGTAATGTAACCTCAGTCTAAACCTTTTGACCACTTTTCATCAAAATTGCTTAAGGGCTAGTCTGGGAAAAATACCAAAATATGATTTTTCAGGAAATTTTTGGAGGGGTGTTTTACCCCCTAAATATGGGATTGGGCACGTATAATTAAAATATGTTTGTTACTTTGTCAAGCACTACAATATATCTTAAAATGAACAAAATCGCAGGGGTACACTTCCGTAACATTCCTTGTTAGTTTACTTATCATAGTTAATTCAATTTCAAATAAGAAAAAATTACTTATTAAAATTATTAAATTTACCTAATAAAATTACTGCTATGTCAGAAAAATCAGCCGATAAAATAAAGTTCACAATCTAATTGGCATTTTGAAATTCCCAACTTTAATGCAAGCAATATCAAGGATCTATGATTTTTTGCTTCGTCACATATAAATCCATATTGAACTTAAACTTTTTTTTAACTTAATTTAAAAATATTGAAAAATTTAAAAGGATAAAATATTTTTATCAAAAAAAGTCATAAAATTTATTACGGTCTCGAAAAAGGTCAATTTTTTTTTTATTGAAGTGTGAAATGTGAAGCCAGATAAGAGACACAAATCCAATCTACTTTTAAACATACATATTTTTTAATAAAAATTTTTATACGTGTTGTATATGCAATCTATTTTCAATAAAGATTTTTATACATGTTTATAATTAAAAAGAATAATTAAATATATATAAATAAGTAAATAAAGTTTTTTATTTTTAATACTTTATAAAATCACATTTTTTTTCAGAATTCTGAGATAAATATATGTAATAAGTTTTCTATTAATATTTTTCAAACAATCACATACATAATCAAAAACATAAGTGGTTATAATACATTTACATAGATGTGTGCATCATGTTTTTAAATAAAAATAGGTAAGTTAGCTATTACATTATTTTGTATTGAATATTCTATGTATATTTCCATTTTTTTAATTCAAACCATACATAAATAATTTTAATAATCTAAAAATACAACAGAAAATCAGCAAAGAAGTGATATTGTTGCAGGGCAAATATACATTTCTTATAAATATTCTCAAATAAAACAACAAAATAAACTAAAATTATTGTGTTAATAGCAATCTCTTGTGGTTGGTCACAAACAAGGTCTGTGGACGTGTCTATAACATAATAATCTGATATTGTAATAGATTGTAACAGGTTAGGGTTGTGGCGAGAGATGGGGGCGTGTCCAAACAGGTTGAGATAGGCTTGGATGCACAACCTGAAAGTGTCTAGACAGCTTAATGTAGGTTCGGCTCGATGGCTTGGGGGTGTGTCCAGACGGCTTGAGGTAGGTTAGGGCCAATGTCCTTGGGGGTGTGTCTAGACAGGTTGGGGTAGGTTCGGGTAGACAGGTGTGTTGAGGTAGGTCCACGACCTTCGCTGTGACGTCACATAACGGTACTTGAGCGAAAATCGGCGTGACCCAACTACTGATGGTCACATAATAATGGCAGCATTTGTCGAATTCAAAGAGATTCGTTATCTGTGCACCCGGGGAAGTGAGAATCAATTTTAATAAAATAAAATAATGGAAATTTAAGTGTTTAGTGCGTTTTATAATATAAACTGCTTTTTTAAAAAAAAAATTGTAACAATTGTAACAATTTTTAAAATCACGGCAGTTCTATTGGATAAAATGATACTAATTTTAGTAGGTTAAATTTTAAAATACTCTCATTTGACAATTGTGAACGAAACTGAATAAAATAACCGAACAGTAAGAAAAATTTTGAATGAATTTCGGAACATTTTAACTGCTTGGTTAATTGAATCCAGTACAAAACTAAAAGAAGTTAATCGTATAGTTGAAGTTGGTGAGAGTATTTCTGGGCGTAGGAAATATAACTGAGAGTAGGTAGCAAAAATTAAGTAGATTTTAGGGGGAAATGAAAGAGACACTTCGAAGAGCTTCTTGAAAATGGTAGCAAAAAGAAATGTAAACACTCTAACTACCACAATGTTAGATTACATAAAATCCGGCACGACAACTGTGACTGACAATTGGCAACTATTGAAGTAGAAACACTTCGAAATTTAATTTTGTCAGTGCTTAGACGTATTTTTGGGGACCGGTTAGTTGGACCACGAGTACCTGCATTAATCCTTTTTTGAAAAAGGTCAAGTTAAGCCCACCCTTCAATTTGACCACGATAAAATTTTATTTCCTAATCGATTTAATGAAATTCTTCGAAAATATGTAATTAAAATATCATTAGGGTAGTAATAGTGGGTAGTTTGCAACACTTGCAAATTTTTATCAAATTTTAAAATATTAGTTTAAATCCAGCAACGTTCTAGTAAACATCATTATTCTTCATAAGTATCTAGTGAATTTAGTTTGTTTAAGAAGTGTAACTGCACCAAAAATGGATTTGAAGTGTATGATTAGTGAAAAAGGACACAAATTATTGTTACTAAATAATTTTAAATTTTCTAAAGCTCATGTAGCAAAATGCGGAAAAATTCGTTGGCGGTGTGTTAACAGAAAGTGTTCTTCTAAAATTTATACCGAGGAAGACGAAATAACCATCTTAGAAACACATCTAGAGCATAATCACATAAAAGATAGTACTCTTGAAAGGCAACAGGTTAGCAATGCTTTGAAAAGGAAGGCGTTAGAAGATCCAACAGAAAGACCCTCTAAGCTAATTCATAAAGAATTAAAGGTTTGTGCTTTTTATTATTATTACCACGTTTCATTTAACTTCATGTGTCGTTTATTTATTTCTCTGTTTTTATTTTTGCGCTTTTATTTTATTAACTTAACTATCGCTAACTTTTTTATATTTGTTTTTAACAGGATAACGAAATTACTGGAGAAATGATATCTTCCGATTTGGAATGTTTACGGCGTAATATATATGTCGCTCGTCGCAGTGTTTTTCCACCACATCCTAAAAATCAAAATGAAGTGTATGATACACTCCTGGACATGCAACTAAAAACTAATAAAGCTGAGGAATTCCTAAGTGTAGTTGATAAAGAAAGTGGTGTTATTGTGTTTTCGTGTTATACAAATTTGCATTTTCTTTGCTCTGTGTGTACAATATATATGGATGGAACATTTCAGTTTTGTACTAAATTTTTCCATCAATTATTTACTGTTCATGCTTTTAAAAATGGCTATTATATACCCGTTGCATTTTGCTTATTACCAAACAAGAACAGATCAAGTTATTTAAAATTATTTCAACTGTTAAATGAAAAATGTAAAACTTTGGATCTGATATTTAAACCTTCAACAGTTATTGTTGATTTTGAACAGGCAATTCATAACGCTTGTTCAATAATGTGGCCAAATATAAAAATTATAGGATGTAGATTCCATTTGTGCCAATCGTGGTATCGTAAAATTCAAAATTTGGGCCTAGTCACAGAATATCGGAACAAAAACTCAGAAATAGGCAATTTTCTTAAATTATTTTTTGGACTTCCATTTTTAGACCCTCATGAAGTAGGAAACTTTTTTTCTGAAGACATTCATTCAATAATGCCCAGTAATCCGAGTCTATCGAAATTTTTCGATTACATGGTGGAAACTTATATCGATGAAGAAGGTAATTTTCCCCCAAGTATGTGGGCTTGTACTACAGATAGTATGTACAGGACCACAAACGCGTGTGAATCATTTCATTCAAATTTAGTTCTAATTTTTATAGTTCTCACCCAAGTTTGTTTAATTTTGTAAATATTTTAATAAACTTTCAAGCAGAAACATATGTAAAAATAAATTCCGTAAAATGTTCCACCAAAAAACTAAAAAGTGCAACACAGAAAAAAAAATGATTTTATGAAAGCCAAGATATCAGAAGATAGTAAGTAAGATAGCAAAAAGATTTTGTAAAAATTATGTCTTTGTATAATTCACCTTAATAATAAATAATATGTTAGGTAAATACTGATTGTTTTAATTCTTAGAATACAACCTTAATCCGCTCGAAGAGCTGTCGTGGTCCAACTAATCGGTGTACTTAAAACAGGTACCTGGCCCGTGGTCGAACTGTCCGACCCCGGTATTTTTGAAGTTATAAAAAATAATGAAAATTATACTAAATATTAATTTGATAAAGAATTTTTATTTATTTTATTTGGTCAAAACGTATGTGGCGTTATAGAAATTTCGAATCTGATTTTTGATTGTACACATGTTTTGTAATTTTTGTGTTAATAAATATTGAAGTCACTTTGTGGATAGTTTTCTTTTATTATTGATACCAAAATACTATTGTTCACTAATTTGTGATTAGTAAAGCAAATAATAAAATTCGAGCGAAAATATGGGTGGTTTTATGGAAATTTCGGTGAATGTATATAGCATTTAAAAAACATGTTACCGGGTACAATATTACATTGAGATTTGTTGACTCATTCGACTTAGATCTTCCAGTTTGAATAAATTAGCGTCATATCTCAACGAGTTCAACATAGCCAAGTGACAGTTCCCAAACATTGATTACAAACTACTTACGCGCGAACAAAATTCTGTAATCAACTAAACGACAACGATGTCACCGTGGACGATTACAACCATGCACAAAAAGTTTGGGATACAGGTCACTATACGAACACTTTGAGAATACTCGGATTTAGATACAAAGACAGATATACTTCTACTCGCGGACATTTTCGAGAATTTTTGAGCATGTGAACACTTGAACTGGATCCGGCACATTGTGATACAACACCTAGGCTTACGTGAGTTGCGGCATTAAAATATACAAAAATTGAATTACCGTGAATAACGCGTGGTGTTCAAGGTGGAACGAGCCAGTGCAGTAACCGCCAAGCTAAAGCCAACAACAGACTGATGAACACATACGATCCAAATCAGAAATCAAAATATCTAATGTATTACGATGTCAACAATTTATACGGATGAACTATGTCACAATACTTACCACCGATCGGCAATTTCAAATGGATAGATAATACTGACACAGATGTACAACAAATACTCGACTATTCACCCATAGGCTATTTACTTGAAGTGGATTTAGAATACCCGAGAGAAGTTCACGATAAACATAACGATCTATCATTATGCCCAGAGAGAATGTGTCCACCCGGTATTAAACAAGAGATGTAGTTATATGACAGTAAAATCAGAGCCTTACAATAATTAATAATTTATTTAATTACATTAAACTATGCATTAATTCTTTAGTAAAAATAATTCAAATATACACAATTAGATGACTAATTATGAATCAATTCATTATTTAAATTCAATGTTCAGTTTAGAATTCGATACCCATATTTAATTCAATAAATGGCGAATTGTTATTCATACTTTCACTAACAATAAGAAAGGGCATAGCCGGGTAAGATAGGGAAAACGGCCCTTGACGCAAAATTGATTGTTTTTATAGGAAATAATACTTCTTAGCCCCAGATACATTTCTGCCAAATTTCAACCCTCCGAGGCTAATAGTTTATGAATACACAGACAAAAATTTTCAAAAAAAATTTTTTTTGACGAAATTACCGAACCGATTTATTTGAGTTTAATATATATTGTGTACCCACCTTAGACGAAGTAATGAAAAAAAAAATTAACGTTATATTAAAAATTACATATGTTCATAACTACGACAAACAAGCTTAGACAAACGTCTAGCTTTATCTGCCGTCTGTCTTATTTTGTTAACACGATGACGGGTCATGGGGAATTATAACGAAATGACCAACTGGTATACTATTTTGACAGCTAATCAACTTTGTATGAAATTGTTGACATCGTCAGACGTGGTGTATGAGCTAACAAAGTTTCAATTGACGTCTTACAAAGGAAAAAACTGTAACAAAAGAGAAATCAATGTCTATTTTGTTTTATTGATAAAAAAAAGACAAACGGCAGACAGTGTTGGACTTTTGTAAATTTAAACTAGTTTATCGTAGTTTACTACATACGTTTATGAACGTATATAATTATATATTTTAGAAATAGGGTAGATATTTTACTTTATAGTCCTTTTTATACATAAGTAATATATGTAGTGCCGAACATGGGATGCATTTGTATTGAAATATTACTATGTTCTACCAACTAAAATTATTCCATAAAAATATATGTTATAGAGTACTAAGAGACAAATTATTGAACAAAAAATGGTGGGTGTCGCTAACGCCTAAGTGCCAAAAAAAAATTTTCTTAAATTTAAAAATTTAAAAAAATTAGTATAATAAAGGGATATAACGTTAATTTTTTTTTATTACTTCGCCTAAGGTGGGTACACAATATATATTAAACTCAAATAAATCGGCCCAGTAATTTCGTCAAAAAAAATTTTTTTTGAAAATTTTTGTCTGTTTGTGTATTCATAAACTATTAGCCTCGGAGGGTTGAAATTTGGCAGGAATGTATCTGGGGCTAAGAAGTATTATTTCCTATAAAAACCAATCAATTTTGCGTCAAGGGCCGTTTTCCCTATCTTACCCGGCTATGCCCTTTCCATCACAAAACGTCATCCATCCAAACTAGGGCGATTTATACTATGTACCAAAAATATCAGTGTAACCTTTAAACTTACCACTGACTGTAAAAGCAAGAACAAACGAAATTAATCTATATAAAGAATAAGCTGATAAACTGTAATTAGATTGTAAGAGGCAATTGATGAGAGTATATAGTTATATTTCAATTGTTCTTGGTTAATTTTTAAATTGTACTTATTGGGAAATAAAATAAAAATTGTTTTTTTTTTTTTTTAAAGTAAGTCGAATTCGATTATTTAATTATGTTACTAGCAATGCTATGCAATAAACAAAAATACGTGACACACTACCGAAGTTTAAAAAAATGTCTACAACATGGGATGAAATTAGTGAAAACCCATCGAGTGCTACAGTTCAAATCTTACATCGACTTAAACACGGCTTTAGGACAAATGGCGACAAACTAATGCAAGAGAAATTCAACAAAAACAATCGAAAATGTGCGCAAGCGCTCAATTGTCAAACTGCTAACAAAATGGTATTGTCGATACGGTAAGTGACCATGAGCAAACCTATATACGTCGGTTAAGCAATTCTCCATATTTTAGAAAACTGTCTACAATTTGCACTGCAGTTATATGCAACAAACGTTTGGAACCAACAGCAAATTATTTTACACAGACACCGATTCATTGATTTATAAGATAAAGTACCCAGATGTTAATGAGATAATGGTATACAATATTAAATACTATGACAAGTCAAGCTACAGTGCATAAAATCAAGGTGTCGAAAGCTCAACAGTAGAAAAAACAATTGCTTTCAACGATTACGAAGACTGCTTAAAATACAAACACAATCTTAAACCGGTAACAGAATTTTGTCCTCACCTATTATTTTTATAACTAACTGGAACATTCTTTAGTTTCTTTTACTCAAAACGAAGTGGTGCTTGAATACGTTCTCTAGTTTTCTGACTTAAAAAGAAATACTGTCATGTACCCGGTTACTTAAAAATATGAGGTAGTTTTAATGTTTCCCTAGTTATATTTAAATAATTATGGTTTTATTTTTTTTTTATTTTTTTTTTTTTTTTTTTTTTTAGTGAATATAATTGTTGTTACTCAATTGTTGTTGATATAGTTGAAATAAATTTAGCAAATGTAATTCATATGATGACAACATTTCAAATAAGTAATTTTGTTACCCTATAACGTTTCATGAAATTGAAATACATACGTTAAGATATAATTATTAGAGCAACCGAAGATGTGTCATTTATTATTGAATATGATAAGTGTATTCGATTTCGATCCTAAATTTATACGGAATAGTGTTGAATATAACGACAAACTTTTTAGTGATTATTATGAAAAATCGGAAGAGGTCGAAGTCAGCGTGCAAGAAGAACCATCATCTTCTTACGGTGAAGAACATTCTATCGATTTTGATTATAATAGGTTTTGAGCCATATGAGAGACGCAATCGAGAGAATCCATAACTCATGACATAAATCTTCGGCGATAGGCACTAGAAAGCTCGTAATTTAATAGAATCTGCTGATTTCAAAGCCTCAAAAGACTGGTTGCGTGCCTTTAAAAAATGTTTGGCATCGTTTCAAGAAAAATAACAAAATTTACTACAGAATCATCTCACCAACAATTATCACCCTTAGAAGAAACATGCGAAGCCTTTATTAGTAACGTAAAGAATTACGTGAGAAAAAATGAACTGCAGAAAATT
Organism: Brachynemurus nebulosus; assembly: GCA_035578155.1. NCBI lineage: Eukaryota > Metazoa > Arthropoda > Insecta > Neuroptera > Myrmeleontidae > Brachynemurus > Brachynemurus nebulosus. The sequence continues at coordinate 16,494,532 of JAPWDM010000007.1, forward strand.
TTTAATTCCGACTAAAGTGGTTTTAATTTAGAAATACATTCAGGCAGAACGCTGACACAAGGTTTAAAAACAGTCAATGCCATTATTCAATCATTGTCACCTAATACACATAGTTTTACCATCCAACCAACAATATCTGCTGAAGCTCAACTGTTTTCACCTTTATTTTTAGTTTTAAAAGAACCTCAACCTTCAACCTTCAAGATTGGTTTAAAAACGTCTACCTACCTAAAACTGGAAAAAATCTGTTTTGCTGTTTGATTCTTGGGGTGGACAGTGTCCCGCTGTTATAGAAGATGTCGTTCCTAAAGAAAAAAAAAGTTAAAATATTAACTATAAATATTAACTGAATCAATTACAACAATGACTATTTTAAACGAAGTGACAACCGGAATGGTTGAAAATGTACGAAGTACACTATCATTACTGCAAATGGATATTCGTGATGAGGATTAGCAAAATGGATGAAATTTACTAACACTAACGTGAGACTAACAAACAAAGCTATTCGTGAAGCGGAAAATTTAGGTCAACGGAAACATTTGGATCATGTGCCGGAAAAATGAGAGGATTTCGTATTAGAATGAAGGCGCTACAGAAACATGGTGAGTTTCCAAATATAAATTTAATAATTTATTTAATGATCTTTTTTCTATAATTTTGATATGTTGATTGTTTTAGGTGCTGATATTAATCGAAATCATAGGAAACAATCTGACCTAATTCAATGGGCTGACGTTGAGTCAGCATTTGCCAGTCAAATACGAACTGGAATAATAACAAACATAACACACAAGGAACCGAAGAATTTTCTAGAAGACGCAGCATCAGTGGTTACCCGCAAAATTAAAAATATTCTGAAACGATACTTAACAATAAAACAAACTCATGGCGACGAGAACAAATACGATCTGAAATACTCGAACACACCGAATTTTATAATAGATTGCGCAACGAACCTTAAACAGTACCTCATGGAACATGTGCAAGAACTAGTTCTGAGAAAATTGAGCGAGTTCGCAGAATCGCGGAGCGGATAGGCATTATCCAGCATACTTAATCTAGCCATGAACATCAATAAATATACATCTTTTCGTGCATAAAGCTACAGTGAATTGCCGCAGGAAATAAAATAAAAACAAGCTTGCATTAAGGTTCAAAACTTCAATGATGACACTTGCTTCGCGTAGGCAGTGGTATCAGCACTTGATGCAGTAAAATCCGAATATGTTAAGAGTACATCGGCTTACCCACACTACTCAGCGGTACTAAATTTAGAAGGAATACAATTTCCAATGACGATTCAACAAGTTGCCAAATGTAAAAAAGAGAATCCAACAATATCGCTCAACGTGTTTGTGTTAAAAAAAGAAAAGACATTATGAAAGCGCACGGACCGCCTTAACATACTGGTATTCTTAAAAAAATATATTGAAAGAGCAAACCAGATTGTTATATTTAAAGAATATAACCATAATAACTTACATTGCTGCAATATGACATATGAAGTTAATGTTATAATGAATGAACTTAACACTGAAATAAGGATATAATTATACAAAGAATGTGGTAAGAACAGATTTTTTGAAAAATGTTGTTCATGACTATATGACTAAAACAATTTATTGTTATAGTAAAGAAAATTTTACTATATAAGAAGCGTTTTTTAACTTACGATTTTAAAGAAAATTTAATTATGTACAACGGTTTGTGTATCAATTTTATTCAATTGTAAAGTTAAACAATTGTTAAACGTTGTTAAAAATTTAGTTATTTACTAATAACTTTTCATTTAACACCAAAATTGGGTATCAACATAGTTGTTGGAAATTATTTCATTCTTTGGAGCAGTCAATATCGTTAGATATCAACAGAGTCGTTGGAAGTCACTTATTTCCTTGAAGTGTCCGAATTAGTTAATACTACTAGATATCAACATAGTCGTTGGAAGTCATCTGATTCCTTGGAGTGTGTGAATTAATCAATATCACCGTGAAAGAATATTTCAAAAGTATCAACATCTAAGGATTACTGAACAGCATTTTATCAGCGAATTGGATTGCTAAAAAATAAACATATTTAAAAAGGTACATTTAATTTAAATTATTCAATAATTTTTAAACATGAATTCAAAGGAATCAGAAGATACTATTTTTTTCAAAAATATTAAAAAATCCATACAAAAAAAATGGATGAATATGTTTATGATTTATTAGCGAGTAGAATTCAAATATATATATATACGAAACAATTTTATTTATGCTGTTAAAAAAATTTTAGAAATAATACCGCAATTACTAAATAGCAACGATTTCAATTTAATTGTATTAGCAGTTGAAAGTGATAAAGATAATTTGATTGAATGTATTGTAGAAAAGTAACATAATTATCTAATTGATTTTAAAAAAGAGATTAAATATGAATCGAACAAATTTAAGACATTTTTAGATAATTATGTTTATGAAAATAGTTTAGATTTAGACCAGTATGTAAGACCTGCTTTTCATAAATGTATTGAGTTAGGGCCGCTTAAATATTTAACCGAGATTATACTATGCATCCAAAAATATAACATTACTGCAATAGATTTCTGCCCCTATTTTAATAATAGCGATAAAAAATTGTGGAAAGAATTAAATGATGTTATTGAGCGAGGTGAGGAAGGGCTAAATATCTCAAGTAGTAAAAAAAATCATCCATCTCGTAATCTTAATGATTATATTGAAATAGTTAAAAAGTAACTTTCAAGTTTTAGATACAATATTTTGTTGCAGAACAACTAATATGTGTCAACCGGAGTTTACAAGCAATTTAGACGTAAATCCTCGTTTTAGTCTAACGATTCAGATTTGTAATTCTTTTTAAATAACTAAAAATATAGGAACAATATTGCTAAGCACAAATTCTATAATAATTATTATATTTGTGATTTTTTATTACATTTTAATAACAAAAATGTTAAAAGATGCCTATGTTTTTGTTAATTTTAATGTAGCAAAGTGCTAAAACAGTTTATATTCAATTATACCAAGCTTTAATTATTTATATATTACTTTAAAAAAGCAAAGGTGCTGGGTTTTTTTCGCCATTCAGTTAAAACCTTCAGAAAAAATTGGTTTGACCATGTTCATATGGTGAACAAAAGTTGGTAACATCTGAATATAAAAAAAAGGAAACTGACTTTTGGAAAAGAAACGGTTGAGCCTAAACATGATACATAAAAATTTTAAAAGATGAAAACTAACGCAACTTTATCAATAGGAAAAACAAGCTGAGAAAGGAAGAAGTCAATACAATAAATTTCGTTACATGAACGAGCGAGTTCTTTGTCAGTTCAAAGAATTAAAATTGAAGAGAAATTGTAAATTATGGTGAATTTAAAGCCTCTCGAAAGTGGACTGACAATTTTGAAAAGGCGTATCATGTCACATCTCGCAAAACAACAAAATTCATTACAAAAACACCAGAACAACATACAGAAGATTTTACTGCTTCGTAATAAGCTTTTATTAAAACTGGAGCAGATCCGATAAAAAATTACGAACCTGAAAACTTATTCAGTTCTAAACAAAGTGGATTTAATTTAAAATTCCATTCTATCGAAAAACTTTAATCAATAAAGTTGAAGTTCTTTTCTTCTGCAATTTCCAGTTCACCATTCAACCAACAGTTTAAGAGAAACCAGTGGATAATAAGTCCTAAAGTTAAACATTTCCAACACAATAAATCATATTTCTGCATCTACGTCTGGCAAATTAACATCAAACCATTTCAAAAGTGGTTTCAAGAAGTTTACTTAATGTTGGGCAGAAAAATGTCTTACTTTTCTTGATTCTTCGAGTGGTCAGTGTTCAAACGTTATAAAAGATTAAAGTAAAATACTTCGAATATTTATAGGAATTTCACTCCCGCTTAATGTTTATGGTTTCTGTTTTTGGAAAAATTACGCAAGAACCCTTTCTGATAACGTCATTCTGTCTGATTTCAGTATAAATCTTCACTTGAGAATTAAATTACAATCACTTGTGCATAATCCAGTTACGTCTCCAAAATGTCAGCACATTTAAATACGCCTGGTATGAAATAGGATATATTCAAGAAAGGACTGTTACCTCTGAATAAAACAAATACAAATTTTGAACCAAAATTGGTATACGTAGGAAAATAGCCGTGGAACGCTGCACATAGTTCAAAAAATTATTGTGTTTACAACACCTTTTCCAAGAATACCATTCTCAAGATTATCGACCGTAAATTATAACAACCTGCTTACAAATAATTTATATTTATCTTTTTTCGTTTTTATTATTTTATTAATACTTAAAAGAGAGCTGTTTGCGCCAGTTGTTGATTACATAATTCATTGGTCTGAACCATTTGAACGTTGTTGTTTTTTTTTGAAAAATAGAACAGTGGTAGTATATAATCACTTAATCAGTCATCGATTGGATCCATCGGTGTACGGATCATTGCTACCGGTCTTGCACCGGTAGCCTTTATTACCGCCAATTTTTAGTTCAATTGTTACATCATACTTAGATAGAATCGGTCGACGCAGTTTAGTTTGCAATTTAGTTTCTCAACCTACGCAATAGATAATTAGTATAGTTTTTTTTTTTTCTTTTCTCAACAAAGAAACTCACAATTAAATTAGTGTTAATTAGTGTTGTTTCACATTAGAAATTTCGCACTAGAAACCCTTCGTTAGTTCGTTTTTTTTTTTGCAATAATAGTTTAACCGCATTTTTAAAAACAATAGTGAAAATTAGCAAGATTACATGGAACTCGCCCGAACAAGTTTTTAAATCTCAACAGGGGTCATCAAGCGTTACCTTTTCCTTCCCTTCCAAATTTTTCCCGGACCCCGATAAATATCAACGATTTAAACGGAAGGAGAATATTTCGGTGAGTGCAATTTCCATTTTGTATTCATTTCTTTTACAGTCCGCTATTTTTTTTGATTTAGTTTGCAACAAAATTTATAGAATTTTAGTTTTACAATTACCAAATTGTCACAAAAACCTAGTCGCGTCAACAAATTTTGGTCCAGTCGAGACGGATATTTTTAGTTTTTCTCAGCATTTAGATTCGAATTTAGGACAATTTGGCAAAAATACGAAAATATAGTTGAAATAGTTTAAATGGTTCAGACAATTGAGCAGACATTTTGTTGTTTATTAGCAGTTGAATAGTATTACATAGAATATTACGCAATAATAAAAATACTTTATTTTTTGAACAAGTTTTTACAAGTCTTTGAATACATTGGAATAAAATCAGTAAACTGCATACATACGTAGCCTTTTAGTTAGAGAATTGAGTTGAAACACACGCATATTATATGCATACACAAACACCATACATAGATGGTTAGAGCAGCGTTAAGCAGTTTTTTGTATCTGTTTATTTTGTTTTGATTTATAAAAATTGTTTTGAACTTTAATACCCCTAGAACACTTAATACATATACATATACAGTCAATACACACATGGATGGTTGCAGCTGTTCAATGTATCTGTTTGTTTTATTTTGAATTATAAATACATAATAAAAGTACAGTTATAGACACTTAAAAGTAATCAATTGAAGTTTTTTCATTTCGTTGGATTTAGTATTTCAATTTTTAGATTTCAAATTAGTAAAATGGCAGATAGATTGAAACAACAATTAAAATTACTAACGAGTAAACGCGATACATATTATCGTCGTATTCAACAATTACATGATTTTAGTAAATTCGATTTATCAAACAAAACTCATTTGAAAAATTTCTTGACTAAGTACAAATCTTTAGCGGAAACAAAACGTCTTCTTTGTGAAATAATAGATGAAATAAATAAAATTAGTTTAGAACTTGAACCGGAAACATACGTTCCGAATTTTCAATTATTAGATACCATAGAGGATTTAAGTGGCCATATTGAATATGCCTTTTCAAATTTAAATACTTGTAAGTCATCTTCGGTTGGTACGCAATCCCAAAATATAGTAGAATCGCAACAATTTAGTAAAGTTAGATTACCAAAGCTGGATTTAATTAGTTTTTCAGGAGAAATTCGGGACTGGCCGGTATTTTATCAAAATTTCAAAAGTTTAATACATGATAATGCAAATTTAACCAATTCAGATAAGATTAGTTATTTGATTAGTAAACTGACTGGTAAAGCTAGATCAATTTGTACTGGAATTGCAGCAACCGCAGAAAATTACCCCATACTTTGGAATTTATTAATAGAGAAATATGATGACAAACGTCTATTAGCAAATGTATATTTAAATCAAATTATGAATTTCAAATCGCTTCAACAAGAATCAGCAGCAGGTTTAAATACATTTTTGGATGTATTTGATAGTGCCGTGAATGCTTTAAAAAATTTAAATCTTGATGATTTATCGGAATTTATTTTGTGTTTTTTAGCATTAAATAAATTAGATGCACAAACAAAACGTGCTTTTGAACTTTCTATGAATAAATCAGAAATACCTCGTTACGATCAGCTGATAGAATTTGTTAAAAAACAAACTAAAATATTGTTACACGTTCACCCAACTACTAGTAATAGTTATAGAAATTTACATTCGGTTAGTAAAACATCAACTCAATCATTTGTAGTTAACGGACAGTTAAAACAATGTCTAGGTTGTAATAGTAATTCGCATTTTTTGACACAATGTTCAAAATTTTTAAAATTAACACCTCAAGATAGACAGAAGTTTGTGGGTGAAAAGAATTTGTGTTTAAATTGTCTCGGTAATCAACATAAAGTACTTAGTTTTAACTCTAAATTTAATTGTAGAACTTGCAATAGACGTCATCATACACTTTTGCATTTTTTGGGAAGTGAAAATAGAAATACAAAATCAAATAATGGTAGAGCTACAATAGTTAAAAATGATAGTACGTTAACCAATTCCAGTTCAATTGACCATACCAAACAAGGTATTAGTAGTACAGTAGCCGGCATAGTAAATAGTACACCTACCCAACATGAACAAAGTTTTTGTTCTTTAAACCACAATAGTTTACAAAATAATAGTAATCGAGTAGTTTTACTTTCAACGGCCATAGGATTAGTAGATAATAATAAGAAAATTTCTCAACGGGTACGATTTCTCTTAGATTCCGGAAGCCAATCAAGCTTTTTGACGTTAAAATGCGTAAAACGTTTGAATTTACCTATAAAAAAATTGAATATGACAATTCGAGGAATAGGTGCTAGTAGTAGTCCCGTTTTAGGATCAACCGAAATAGTGGTTCGATCGCGTTTTGATCCGAATTTCACTTTTAGTTTAAATGTTCTCATAGTTGATAGAATTACGGATCAACTTCCAAATATAACTTTAAATTCTAATTTGTTCCAAGAATTTCAAAACTTGAATTTAGCTGATGAAACATTTTATATCGCTAGTGAAATTGAAGGTATTCTGGGTAGTGAAATTTGGCCTTTCTTAATAAATAGACAACACATTTCTAGTACAATAGATAATATAGTAGCAATAGATACACGTTTAGGATTTGTAATTATGGATAGTGTTCCTAGTTCAAATTCACCTCCAGTATCTCAGAATTTCTGTTTAACTTTAGAACCATCGTTAGAAACATTAGTGCAAAAATTTTGGGAAATCGAAGAAATTACAATTCCCTCCATTATCAGTTCAGAAGATATGGAGTGTGAACAGCATTTTTTAGCAACACATCGTAGAGATGTCTCTGGTAGATATGTTGTATCGTTACCTTTTAGAAAAGATCCTGGCAATTTAGGCGATTCTTATCAAATTGCACAACGTAGATTCTTATCTTTAGAGAAAAAATTCGCTTCATCACCTGAATTTAAATTAGCTTATCATCAAATAATTAAAGACTATATTTCAAATCAATACGCATCATTAATAGAAAATGATCGTTGTGACCTGCCATGTTATTACATCCCACACCACGGTGTTTACAAATTAGATAGTTCCTCAACACCTCTCCGTTGTGTTTTGGATGCTAGTTGTAAAACAACTAGTTCTTATAGCTTAAATGACATTTTACACTGTGACCCAAAATTACAAACAAACATTGTAGATCTTTTATTAAATTTTAGATTATTTAAAATAGGGATGAGCGCAGATGTCAAACAAATGTATTTACAAATTTTAGTTAGTGATGAAGATAGATGCTTTCAAAAATTTTTATGGAGATTCTCTCCAGAAGAACCCTTACAGACATATCAGATGAATCGCGTAAGTTTTGGATTAAAATCTTCGCCATACCAGGCCATTAGAGTTATTAGACAATTAGCTACTGATGAAGCAACGAAATTTCCGAAAGCTTCTAGAATGATTAACGATATAACCTACATGGACGATATAGTAACTAGTGTTCCTTCTGAGGAAGAATCAATAATATTATTTAGAGAATTAACTGGTCTTTTTAATGCTGGTGGGTTTGAACTCGGAAAATGGTCTACTAATTCGGAAACTTTAATAGACATTATTCCAGAAAAACTTCGACTAATTCAACCAATACAATTTAAAACTGAAACTTTAAAAATATTAGGCCTGATTTGGAATAAACAAACTGACAAATTAGCATTTAAAATAGAAATTTCGCCAAAAGAATGTACTAAAAGAAACATTCTCTCAACAATAGCTAGATTTTTTGACCCCCTTGGTTTAGCCGCCCCTGTTATCCTATACGCTAAATTACTTATTCAAGAATTATGGAAAATTAATATTGATTGGGATGATATTCCATCGCAACAAATAGTTGATAGTTGGAAAAAATTTACTTTAGAATTGCCGCTACTTACAAATTTTAATGTACCTCGTCATATGTTAGTAACTAGAAGCACAAAAAATATTTTAGTTGGTTTCGCAGATGCTTCTCAACGAGCATATGCTTCGGTCATTTATTTACGCACTACTAATAGTGATGAAAATTATAGTATAGTTTTAGCTTGTGCGAAATCTAGGGTTGCGCCTTTAAAAATAGTTAGTATTCCTCGCTTGGAATTATGCGCCGCACTCTTATTAGCACAACTTCTTCATTCACTGTTAGAAAATTTTCAAAAACGTATAGAAATTCACAATGTTTACGCATTTACGGACTCATCTGTAGTTTTAGATTGGATTAAATCATCACCACATCGATGGCAAACTTATGTAGCGAATAGGGTAACAAAAATTCAAAGTTTAGTTTCAAAAGATAGATTTTTTCATATTAGTGGAATAGAAAATCCAGCCGATTGCGCATCACGAGGTCTGACACCAGCAGACTTTATTCAAAATTCAACTTGGTTAGTAGGGTCAACTTGGCTAAAATTAAATGAAGGTCAATGGCCGATTAGTAATAATTTAGTAGATACAAACTTCAAATCACAAGAAGAGAGAAATGTTTCATTTGCAACAACCACGATTAGAGTTAACCCTTTGTACGCTTTGATATCTAGATTTTCATCATTTTCTAAATTACGCAATTGTATGGTTTACATTTTAAGATTTTTGAAACTATTAGTCAATCGTAGTACAATTCACGCTGAAGATTTGGAAAAAGCCAAAATCGTTTCTCTTATAGTAGTCGAACCAACATTCAACCCACATATTTGTTGGCAAAATTATTTTCTTATAGTTTAGTCGAATCACGAACGTGATTCACACTTAGGAGCTTATAGCTCATAGTTTTAGTCGTTGCCGTTAAAGTCTCTCTTGGGATAACATACCTTATAGAAAATCCGCTTATCTTGACGAGGGATTAAAATGGTAACACTCGCAATAACGATTGAATATGGTTTTAATCGTTTTAATAGTTTTAGTATAGTCGACTCGCAATAACGATTGAATATGGTTTTAATCGTTTTAATAGTTTTAGTATAGTCGACTCGCAATAACGATTAAATATGGTTTTAATCGTTTTAATAGTTTTAGTATAGCCAATTCGCAATAACGATTAAATATGGTTTTAATCGTTCTAATATTAGTAGTAGGTATATTTCCCTCTTGCTAACAGATCAATATGGGTTGGATCACCTTAATAGTTAATTTAACTTTGCCATAAAAATTGATAGAATAATAGAGATAGCAGTTCGCCCAAAAATTGGAACATATACAAGTCCGCTAGTAAAATTGTGTCCTTTACCTGTTCAATAATATAATTTAAATCGCAAATATTTTCATTTAGTTTTAGTAGCAATATCATTGAATTTGGTTATTTTGTTTTGTTTTTGTCTCTAGTAATTTTCAATCAAATTAGTAGTATGGTTTTCTATAAGTAAGTGTTTATACTGTTTTGTGTACATACAAAATTGTTTATATTATAGTTTTAGAATTTTTCTCATTTTTCTTATTGTTTCCTCACTTTTGCTGAAGATAATCCTTCAGGGGGCGGGGAATGTTTGCGCCAGTTGTTGATTACATAATTCATTGGTCTGAACCATTTGAACGTTGTTGTTTTTTTTTGAAAAATAGAACAGTGGTAGTATATAATCACTTAATCAGTCATCGATTGGATCCATCGGTGTACGGATCATTGCTACCGGTCTTGCACCGGTAGCCTTTATTACCGCCAATTTTTAGTTCAATTGTTACATCATACTTAGTTAGATAGAATCGGTCGACGCAGTTTAGTTTGCAATTTAGTTTCTCAACCTACGCAATAGATAATTAGTATAGTTTTTTTTTTCTTTTCTCAACAAAGAAACTCACAATTAAATTAGTGTTAATTAGTGTTGTTTCACATTAGAAATTTCGCACTAGAAACCCTTTAGTTTTACAATTACCAAATTGTCACAAAAACCTAGTCGCGTCAACAAGAGCTAAAAATTGTAAAATGATGAATTTTTCTGATATTTTTCAGCGACAAGAACAGCAAGTACTCTTGTGTATAACTCCATGAGTTAGATCAAGTTTTTTTTAGTTTATGTCAAATATCAGGATAAGTTTTTGATCAAATTACTTTTTTTTTTTTTAAAGAACTTTACAGGAAAAAAAGAATGACCAATGAAAGTCAAAAATGTAAACTGAAAAGTGATTTTTAAAAACTGAACCAATAATTAATTTTATTAAATATGAAATATTTGATGTGCCGCGCCGGTTCAAATTATTCGACTCAGCAAATATCATATTTTAAAACATATATTACATGTTACTGGTTTTTCTCCTAGATGTATTTTTTCATGTCGTTTCAAATTGTTTGAGAAAATCTTTTAAAACATATTACATTAAATGGTTTTTCTCCTGTATGTATTCATTCATGTTTTTCTCTTTTTTTTTTTGTTTTGTTTAAATAATTACCTGATTTGGGAAATATTTTAAAACATATATTACATATGTACAGTTTTTCTCGGATATCTATTATTTTATGCCTTTGTAAATGAGCATACTGGGAAAATATTTTAAAACATTTAAATGGTTTTTCTCCCGTATGAATTTTTTCATGTTTTTGTAAAGCTGACAATACCGCAAATGTTTTAAAACATGTATTACACTTGAATGGTTTTTCACTTGTATGTATTCTTTCATGTTCTTTCAAACTGCATAACGTAGAAAATGTTTTAAAACATCATATATTACATTTGAATGGTTTTTATCCTATATGAATTTTTCCCTGTGACTGTAAATAAGAATATTAACGGAATGTTCTAAAACAGGTACTAAAGTAATTCACTTCATTACATATTAAAAGCAACTTTCCAATCCAGGATAATTACCTTTTCAAATAGACTTCCAGACTAATGATCAGAACTACGTCACTTAATGATAACAAATATGTCATTTATTCTTTTTCAAAAAGTGTATAAATTTGAAACCAGTTAATACCTAAACACATTCTATTGTAATTTTTGTAAACCGTCATGATGATAAAATTATAATAAATAGATTTTATCTTCTAAAAAAGTCAAACTGTTATTATTTTTACTCTAGAATCAATATAGTTAAACAATAGCAAAGGATTAATTTATAAATTCAATGAAAATTAAGTTAAAATCACGTAAATAATTTAATTTGGAAATTAACTCCAAACTTAATTGGGTGTTTGTCCTCAATTCAAATAATTAACAAACTGGTGTCAGAAAAACAAAAAGAAGAAAATCACCTCTTCAAATCCTGAAAATTATCCGGCACGACAGTACCACACTTGAATAGTTTCTCTCCTGTATGTATTCTTTCATGTATTTTCAAATGGCTTAACTGAATCAAAAAATTATTCAAACAAGAATTATAGATAGCATTAGAGACAATCGATTACTATAGTCAGGAGCTTCACAGCTCTTATAGTTTTCAAGTTACTATACAAATGTATACGAGTTATGGGAACAATAATTATTACAAATATGTGAAGGGGCTACAATTCTCTTTCCCAAAACGGCTATGAACACTTAACTGTAAATTATTTATGTAATTTTGAGTGTCCGAATGATACTACAATAGAAAACATAAATGAAAAAAGAAATACCCAAGTTTATTTTTTTTTAATTTTCAGTCTGAGGTAAAAATATTAGATCTATTTGAGGCTCCTTCAATCAACAATGTTTTTATCGATATTAGATTATTATATCCAAGGAATAAACCATTTTACACCAGTTTACACATACCAAATGAACCATTTTCTCCAAATACCCAGCAATCTGACACCAGGGCGGCGACATGAGTTAGTCGGGACTACATCTCTATAGTCGGCACATTAAAAGTTTAATTGTCAAAATTCTTAAAATGAAATTGACAGAATATGGTTACTGCTAAATTAAAACTTTCGATAATTAAAAATTCGAAAATTTAACTTCGGTAATTAAAAATAATTTTAAAGAGATGGCTACAATGTCGAAATTTACTTGCAACTGGTAATAAAATCGAATTAAAAGTCAGGTAAGTTTGTTTATAGGTGTAGTAATAAATTAAATACAATTTTAATTTTCTATATACAATAGAGTTGAAGCATATATCAAAAAAAGGTGACATTATTTTTTCTGACTTTGAAAGCGGTATATGATTGGGGAGAAAGAAACCACGCCTGAATGCTAACATTAATACTCACGATAAGATTTTTGTTTAATCTAACAAAGGATGGAAATATTTTCCAACCGTTTCTATTCCCCAATCTTTTTGTTTTGAAATAATTCACCAAAACGTTAGTTCTTTAAATAATACGTTAGTTTTTTGGAATTTGGCTTTTGGCAATAATCACGTAAAAAATATTTTAGATAATTAATAAAAATCTACTGTGCAAGCATCAATGAAAAAACGTAAATACAATGTTTATGTCATTCTGAATAACGATAGTCCAATTGTTGATGCTGAATGTGATTGTACAGCTTTGAAGTCTAAGAACTGTTCATATAAGTACTATTCAATTGTTATTATGCTACAGGACTGTATCCTTTAGTTTGATTTTGAACCTCCTATGTGTACATCAAAACTAAAAAATTGGAATAAAAGGCGAAAAGAAAGAAATGACCGACAAAATGTTTTAGAAGCATAGTATTCCAAATTAGATGAAAAAGGATACAGAAAATTCTTTTATTACTTTTCAAATGCGAAATAAATTTCTCGGAATTTGACATTTGACCTTCGGTTATTTGCGTTGTAAAAATTCTGAGCCAGCATTTTTTGTGATTACCCTCCAGAATTTTTCGAGCAGTCAAAATCGTATAAATTGAGGTCTGCATGCCCCCTCAAATCACTTCTTCAGCAAACTTCAAGCAGTTAATATTGTTATTGTTGCAAGAATTTGTATCGAGGTTTTTTTTTAAATTAAAATACAACGATGGCTTCATTAAACGACGTGGCAACTAGAATGGTGGAAAATGTACGAAACGCGCTATCATTACTGGAAATGGATACCCGGGATGCAGATGAATTGGAAAAATGGATGAAACATACAAATACCAACATAAGACTAATCAACAAGGCAATTCGTGGAGCGGAAAACTTGGGACAACGCAAACATTTTGAATCATGTGCGGGAAAAATGAAAGGATTTCGAATCAGAATGAAGGCGCTACGAAAACATGGTAAGTTTTTTCAAATATAAATTTATTTTTTAATGATTTTTTTTTAATTTTGATATATCAACATGGTAAGTTTTTAAATATAAATTTTTTTTTTAATGATTTTTTATAAATTTGATAAATAATTTTTTTTATGTTGATTGTTTCAGGTGCCGGCATGAATCGAAATCAACGTAAAAGATCTGATAGAATTCAATGGGCTGACGTGGAATCAGCATTTGCAAGTCGAATACGAACGGGAGTGGTTACCAACATAACACACATAGAGCCAAAGGACTTTTTAGACGACGCTACATCGATGTTCACTCGGCGAATACAAAATATATTAAAAAAATACTTAACGATAAAAGTCAACACAACGTTTTGCGGGTTATTTGTGAAAACTGATGGTGACGAGAATAAATACGACATGAAACATTTCATACACCGAATATCATAATAGATCGTGGAACAAACCTAAAACAGTGCTACATGGAACATGTACGGGAACCAATTTTGAGAAAATTGAGTGAGTTTACCGAGCCGGGGAGCGGATGGACTTTATCAAGCATAATCAACCTAGCTGTGAACATGAACAAGTATACACCTTTTCGTGGATCAAGCTACATCGAATTGCCGCAGGAAATAAAACGAAAGCAAGCGTGTATCAGCATCCAAAACTTCAACGATGACGCCTGTTTCGCGTGGGCAGTGGTATCAGCACTTTATCCAGCTAACAACAAAATTGCTCAAAGAACATCAGCATACCCACACTACTCAACGGTGTTAAATTTAGACGGGATACAGTTTCCAATGACAATCCAACAAGTGAGCAAATTCGAGAAACAGAACCCAACAATATCAGTCAACGTGTTTATACTAAAAAAACAAAATGGACATTTTGAAACCGTACCTGCTACGCTAACGAGAGAGAAGAAACAAAACCACATAAACCTTTTAATGATCCAGAACGAATATTACGAGGATGAAGACAACGAACAGGACAACGACAACGATCAAGATTTACGCTACCATTTCTGTTGGATTAAGGACTTATCGCGACTTGTGTCAAGACAACTAGCAAACACCAAGAGTAAAAAATACATCTGTGATCGATGCTTAAATTACTTTCATACGGAGAATAAATTGATAAAACATACTGAAGACTACATGAACATGAACAACTGTCGGGTGATAATGCCAGAAGGGAAAAGCAAATACATATCGTTCAAGAATTACAGCAACAAAAAACGTGTTCCATTTATAATTTACGCGGACATCGAATCATTCCTGCAACCGGTAACGGAAAACGAAAATCAGAAAAACACGACAACGTATCAACAACATCGGGCATACAGTATCGGTTACTACTTTCACTGCTCCTACAACAATCAACTAAGCTACTATCGATCATACCGCGGGCCAAATTGCGAAAAATGGTTCGCGGAAGAACTGGCAACGTTACGTGAAAATATCTTGGAACCCATATATGACAACATAATACCAATGAACGAGTTAACACCAGAGGAACAACAGCAACTTAAACAACGAAGTACCGGGTGCCACATCTGCGAGAAACCATTCAAACCTGAGGATATTGTGGTTCGTGATCATAACCACTTCACCGGCGAATACAATGGACACAAAGGATGCAACTTGAATTATAAGGACTTTCATATGATTCCTGTTGTATTCCACAACTTAAGTGGTTATGATGCACATTTCGTAATAAAGGATATAGCAACAGCATTCGAGGGACGTGTCGACTTACTACCAATCAACAAGGAACGATATATTGCATTCACTAAACATGTTACGGACAGCGAAATTACATTTAGATTCATCGACTCTTTTAGATTTATGGCATCAAGTCTGGATAAATTATCTTCATATCTCAACGAATTCAATATAGTAAAATCGCAATTTCCGAACAGAGATTACAAATTACTTACGCGCAAAGATGTTTTTCCGTACGATTACATATCAGGCTGGGATAAATTGGAAGAAACATGTTTACCATCACGGGAGAAATTCTACAATCGACTCAACGACAACGATATCACTATGGATGACTATACACACGCACAAAAAGTTTGGGATACATTCAACATACAGACGCTTGGAGAATATTCGGATTTATATATGAAAACGGACATACTACTACTCGCGGATGTTTTCGAGAATTTTCGGGATACGTGCATGCGCACACATGGATTGGATCCTGCTCATTACTACACGACGCCGGGACTTACGTGGGATGCAGCCTTAAAATATACAAAAGTAGAGTTAGAACTGATATCTGATGTGGATCAATTATTATTCATTGAACGTGGTATTCGAGGTGGATTGAGCCAGTGTAGTAACCGATACGCAACAGCAAACAATAAATATATGAACACCTACGATCCGGACGAGGAATCAAAATACCTGATGTACTATGACGTGAACAACTTATATGGATGGGCAATGTCACAATACTTACCAACGGGAAATTTCAAATGGATGGATAATACCGAGATAGATGTTCAACAAATACCTGATGATTCACCAATAGGATATTTACTGGAAGTGGATTTGGAATACCCGAGAGAACTGCACGATAAACATAACGATTTACCATTATGTCCAGAGAGAATGTGTGCACCCGGTACTAAACAGGAAATGTTACTGGCAACGCTATACAACAAACAGAAATACGTGATACACTATCGGAACCTGAAGCAATGTCTACAACTCGGGATGAAATTAAAGAAAATACATAGAGTGCTAAAATTCGATCAATCACCATGGCTTAAATCCTACATCGACCTGAATACAGCTCTAAGACAAACGGCGGGAAACGAATTCGAGAAAAATCTCTACAAGCTACTCAACAACGCGGTCTTTGGGAAAACGATGGAAAATGTACGGAAACACTCGATTGTGAAACTGTTAACGAAATGGTATGGACGATATGGTGCGGAAGTTATGATAGCAAAACCGAATTTCCACAGCCGCACCATATTTGACGAGAATCTTATTGCAGTCGAACTACGAAAAACGGAAGTGTTTATGAACAAACCAATATACGTCGGGCAAGCAATTCTGGATATTTCGAAAACATGTGTCTACGATTTTCATTACAACTACATACAGCCAACGTTCGGGAACAACAGCAAATTACTCTACACAGACACGGATTCGTTAATTTACGAGATAAAATGCCCAGATGCTAAGAAAAGCCAAGTTAACAGCATCAGCTTTATGTTTAGGTGTGCGAACGTTTGTCAGACGTTTACCTTTCATATCGTAATCACCATTCGTTGTTAAATTAATGGAAGCGGCTTTTCCGCCACTGCTGAATCGACCGAATTTGTCAACGCTCATGTTTGAAATGACTATCTAATCAGGTTGATCACCTGTATTTATTCTATTACATCAGCCTCGCGCAATTCCTCTAAAATGGCTTGTATCTCATTTTGATGATTGGTGTGTCCAGCTTGCTGTGACGCAACCAATAATATTAGCCTATCGATAAGTTCGTCTATATCATTCCAATAACGATAATCAATCGTTTGATTAGCATCATAATGCATTAAACCGGAACCGGTTGGTTGTCGTTTGGGTGTTGACGTGTACCTTGGTGACGATGGAAAAAGTTTTTTTATAATTATTCTATACTTATAACTTTGATTTGAATTAACTGGTGCATTAATATTATAACTTCTTTTATGCGCATTAGTACTTTTTAAAATGGTCTTATAAGTATCTAAATCCGACTCTGTGTATACATGATGATTTGGATATTTTTTAAACATTAACTCAAAGAGACCTTCAGTACCGGGGTAAACGATGTTGTTAATAATAAAATTATCATCAATTATATCCAATTCAGAATTACCAATCATCCATTTATTTATTCGCTCATCTATACGCGGTCCATAGGTACGATCAAGGGTTCTTTTAGCTCTACGTGTGGTTGCTAACGTGAGATATTTTTCAGCTAGTGCACCAACATAGGGTTTTGCTGTAGGTTGACTACTTTGTTCCATCACATAAGGTGTTGCTGTAGGTTGACTTGTTGTAGGTTAACTACTTTGTTCCATAAGCGTTGACCTAAATATCTCAGTATCATCATCATTATTATCATTACTAAGAAATGTGACTTTATATCGACATCAGAATCGGTTGAAAAACGTGCTTTTTTAATTTTAGGTTTTTCATCTTTAAGCAAGAAACTTTTTATTGGTTCGTTTCTTATTTCAGCAGCTAGTTCCTTAAGTGGCTCCGTTATTGGCTTAAATGATTCTTGTAAATTTTTCTCTCGTTTAAACTGACTATCTTTGAGCGCACGGTATTTGGCGCCTATAGATTTTGTAGCATTGATGATTTTTCGTTTTAGCTCCTGTTCGCTATCCATAGTGTGTGCGTGCTTATGCTATTACAGTTTACTTGCAAATGTGCAGTGTGAACGTGTACACAGCCATTTTATAGCTTTTTCGAACCGAATTGATGACCTGAACAGAGATTTCGGTCGAACCGCACACATTTTAGGTCGAACCGCACAATATTTCGGTCGAACCGCACACATTTTCGGTCGAACCGCACACTATTTCGGTCGAACCGCGCACATTTTCGGTCGAACCGCACACATTTTCGGTCGAACCGCACACGTTTTCGGTCGAACCGTACACATTTCCGGTCGAACCGCACACATTTTCGGTCGAACCGCACACTATTTCGGTCGAACCGCACACTATTTCGGTCGAACCGCGCACATTTTCGGTCGAACCGCACACATTTTCGGTCGAACCGCACACATTTCCGGTCGAACCGCACATGTATTCGGTCCAACCGCACTGCATCAGTAGGTATGGGGCCACTTGGCAACGCAGTGTAATTGCCTATATTCAGGGGTAAGTATTTAAATATTGATGCTGAGTAAGTATAGTATCATCTAGCAATGAACTATATGTAAATGGTAAAATGAGTTAGTCTATTTCGGTTCGAAACATAATGGTATTTCATATAGAAATAATCTATATGTTATTGATCAGTTTTTAATTTGAATAAAGATATCGAAATTTTTACGATACCTTCCGCTATTCAACTCATTGTCTTTATCTATAACCAAAAAGTTGAACCTTTCACGCCAACATTCATTGCAAATTTCTTTGAACTGATCGAATGACATGTCACTACCTACATGTTCTTGGAAAACGTGTTTGATATTAGTCAAATCTTGTTTAAATAAAACTATTAAATTAGCATTATCCCTAAGTAATTGTTTTGGTATGAAACTGTATGTCTGACAAAGATAGAAGACTGAAACATCTTTATGACGTCCCATACTGAAATATGCTCTAATATTATTTTGTTTATCCGTAGCAACATCGTCAAATATAAAAATTGAATTATTTTTTACATCTTCTGGTGCTATAACATCATCATTATTAGAAAAAGTAAAATATCCTAAACCCCTTATTGGTTTGAGAACGCGTTTCAAATACTCATACTTTGGTTGACAGAGTGATTTTGAATAGAGATAAATATTTTCAAAACTTAATCCATGCGGATGTTCTAATAAATTTAATAAAATGCTAGTCTTGCCACACCCCGAAGGACCATAGAATATACATCTTATACTATTCGGTAATAAGGGACCATGCTTTTTTTCAGCTAATGTGGTTGATAGAAAATCCATATTTTTGATTGGTAGTTCAACATCTTGTTTTACGAAACGCATTTTTAACGCTACTTATTTATTATATAAGCGCTAACCCCCTTATATACTTACGCGCAGTAGTCATCATGAATCACTACAGCGTGGATTGGCGCACCTTAGGTCTTGAATGTATACTCGCAATGAATTTAATTGTTGCAGTGATCCACAAGTTACCGACAACAATGAAATTAAATGGTTTAACGATTCTGATGAACCATTGTTGTCAATAACTTTTAATCATATTGAAAAGGATGATATTATGCATCTATGTATTATAATTTCCAATTGTTGTAAAAAGAGGATTTATTTGATTGAAAGTGATCAAAATTGTAAATTAGCTGTTCATGAAATTGATTCATTTCAATTTTTCATGAATCTATAAATAGCTCGAATCAAATTTTATTAATATTCAGTTCTAATGTTACGTCACAACCGACAACAACGAAGTGGTCCTGGACTTGTTAATTCATTAATTAACAAATTACCATTTGAACTTCACATACCTGGCTATCAGTATTGTGGACCGGGTACAAAATTACAAGAAAGATTAGCAAGAGGTGATCCGGGGATCAATAATTTAGACGAAGCTTGTAAGGCACACGATATCGCTTACTCGCAAAGTAAAAATCTCTCTGATCGACATAAGGCGGATTTAATTTTAGCAAACGCAGCCGGGGATCGAGTTAAATCTTCAGACGCAAAATTTGGTGAAAAAGCTGCTGCGTGGGCCGTAACAAACGCAATGAAAGCTAAAGTAAAACTTGGTATGGGTGTGAACAAAAAGGCTACACTCGGTCAAGTGCGAAGAAGTGTACGCGGTACCGTTAAAAAATTAAAACGTGAACCAATTAATAATGCTGTAAAGCTTGCTCTTAAAGCGGCTAAAGTTGCAGCTAGGGGTAAAAAAATTAAAACACCACGTATTATTCCAATACCTAAAACGGGTGGTGTTCTACCACTTTTACCAATTTTTGCGGCACTTTCGGCAGCCGGTGCGCTCGCCGGGGGTGCATCAGGAATTGCAAAAGCTATTAATGATGCTAAAGCGGCACAAAAACAGTTGAATGAAAGTGAACGCCATAACCGAACGATGGAGGCTATTGCTATACGTAATGGCCGGGGTTTATATATAAAACCATATAGAAAAGGATTAGGATTATACTTGCAACCGTATCCAAAAAACTTATAATGAAATTGCCCGAGCGGGCACTAACAGATAGAGATTTACGTAAATATGCGAAATATTTACCCCATTTTCGTGGTGTATTTATGCGCGATAATTTACCCAAACGTGGACCGTGGTATAATGAATGGGGTATTTTAAATTTAGATAGTTCTACCGGACCTGGTACTCATTGGACTTGTTACTGGAAAAATGGTAATCAGGTAGATTATTTTGATAGTTTTGGTAATTTAAAACCACCGCTTGAAGTGGCTCGCTACCTCAGTGGAAACAATATTACATACAATTATAATAAATATCAAGATCACAATTCCTATAAATGTGGTCATTTATATTTGGAGTTTCTTTATAATAAATATTACGGTGATGGTGATAAATATTTATAAAAGAAATCAACGGTCACGTATGTTTGTCATTTCGAAAGACGAAGTCATGGCGTTCACATTAACTTTGTTGGGAAATACTTCTATACTCACTGCACACTATTTTCCGGCAATTCAACTTAGAAATCAATATGAGTGTGCTCTATTAGATTTCCAAGTATACAATTCAATTCCTAACGTAACTGCTAAAAATAATTTATTACATTACGGTGATAATGATGTAATATCATTTCCTACCGGCACCTTTGAAATAGATGATTTAGCTACATCTATAAACAAAACTATTTACAACAAGTATGGTAATATAATATATAACAACGATAATGATAAACCATACATACATCTAAGGGCTAATAATAACACACTCAAATGCGAAATAATTAGCAATAAAGCTATTGATTTCACTAAACCTAATACGATTGGTTCACTTTTAGGGTTTACTCAACGGATATTGGAACCAAACAAACTTCACTCATCTAATGAGCCTGTCAGTATTATGAAGGTGAATGCAATACGCATTGAATCTAATATTACGAGTAATGCTTATATGAATGGTATGCTAGCTCACACACTTCACGAATTTTCACCTCTTATTGCGCCAGGGTATAAAATAGTTGAGGTACCGCGAAATATAATCTATTCACCAGTAACCGTTAGAGAGTTAACATCTCTTTCGCTGAAAATTGTCGATCAAGACGGTGATTTGGTGGACTTTCGCGGTGAAACAATCACAGTACGTTTGCATTTGAGACCATGTTAATTTACAATCTGGAGCAACCCGCCGCTAGGCTATATAATAGAGGGTTTTTACAGTCTGAGCTCATTCAGTTGAATACCATTAAACGTAAAGCATTTAAGCAACAGCGTATTTCACCTGAACGTTTAGCATTTCTTGAAGCATTGGGTCACAAAGTTAAAAGAAAATGGTATACAGCGACGTATTAAATATTCCTGGTGGCTCACAAATTGATAATAGCATTACGAACTTTGAATATCATACATATGCGCCCTTTTTACGATCCTTTAAGAATAATGACGAAGTTAGAATATTAATTCAAAACCAGGACTTGTACATTTTACCTAGTGAAAGTTTTATTTACATTGAGGGGAAAATTTTAAATAATGAAAATACCGTTCCAGATATAAAATTGGTTAATAATTGTATTGCCTTTCTATTCGATGAAATTAGATATGAATTAAATGGGGTTGAACTTGAACGTGTTAGGTATGTTGGTCTAACATCGACATTGAAAAATTATTTATCGTTAAACGATGGTGGGAGTAAACAATTACTAAATGCTGGTTGGTCGATTGATAATGATTGTACAATAAAATTACCACAAGCCAACTTTAACTTTTGCATTCCGCTTAGAAAATTATTGGGATTCGCTGAGGATTATGGAAAAATTATGTTAAACGCAAAGCATGAATTAATTCTTATTCGTGCACGAACTGACAACGATGTAATTGTTTCAGAATCGGATTCGTTGAAATTTGAAATAAATAAACTCGAATGGCGTGTTCCACATGTAACTGTATCAGATGAAATTAAATTATCACTGCTAAAATATGTTGAAAAAGCTGAACCTATACAGATTAGTTTTAGAGCGTGGGAAACTTATATTCAACCTGCATTACCCACTACACAACAAAACACTTGGGTTGTAAAAACAACTACACAGCTAGAAAAACCGCGATGTATCATTTTCGCTTTACAGAAAAAGGATAAAAATGTTTCTAAGTTTGATCATTGTGATTTAAATAATTTCAAAGTTTACCTAAATTCACAAGTGTACCCTTATGATGATTTGAATATTAAATTTGATATTAATCAGTATGCAATACTTTATGATATGTATACCCGTTTTCAATCCTCATACTATCATCGTTCCAATGAACCGCTCTTAAATTGGGAAAATTTTAAAACTATAGCTCCGATAGTTTTTATCGATTGCTCACATCAAAATGAGTCACTGAAAAGCGGTTCAGTTGATGTTCGTTTAGAATTTAAATGTAATAAAGATATTCCGGCTGGTACGACAGCAATAGCCATTTTAGTTCATGATGTCATTTTCGAATACATTTCACTAACTAACCTGGTTAAAAAGTATGCCTAATTACCCCCACCACTTTTAATTATTCTATATAAAGTTGTGGATTGTGTGAATAATTTCAGTTCTACGGCGGCGGTAAAAAATGGCGTTTCTTGACATACAAGGTTATCAAGGAGCTAACAACGAATTTTATTTTAAAAAAGTTGGTATTGCTGCAGAAAATTCAGATGATATATTACATCTTATATTCGACGCACCGTTTGATTTCAACGAGTTGCCGAAGAAATATCAACGAGTAGCCCGTTGGCTTTGCCGAAATTGGCATGGGATACCTTGGTCGTATGGATTTATTCCGTACAAAAAACTTCATACCATATTGAAACCTATATTAAAGAAGTATGATGTTATATACGTCAAGGGCGGTGAAAAGAAGAAATGGATATCAAGTTTGTTTGATGGTACCGAAAACCAGCCGTGGATTCTGAATTTGGAAGAAATATTTGATGTACCGAAGATTTCCATTCTACGAGATGAATATTATTCAAGACGCTGTATGCTTCATTCAGATAAAATTTGTTCATTAGAAAATTGTATTCTTTTAAAAAATTTTTATATGGAAAATAAATAGATTTTAAGTAATATATAGATTTAAGCAATTTAATTTTTTGTATACATTTATTCTATAAATAAAAATTAAAAAAAAAAAAAATTATGTGCGTTTTATTTAAGTTACCCTGAATTCCCCTATTTTTTACAGCAAGAAGTTGCTTTCATTAACCTATAAAAGTATTGAAAAAAATCTTATAAAATTTTTTTATTCTAATTGAAAAGCATATTTCATGATACACCCTGTATAAGAATACACTCATGCATACGTGCATTTATACCTACACCTATGTATACATGCATTTGTATATAATAATTATATTATGTATGTGTGATGTAAGTTTTAAGATGATATTCTATAAATTTTTTACCCCAAAACTACTAATTTATAAAAAAATTTAGCAAATCTTAATGCTGTTATAATTTTTATATTAAACAACATAGTTAAATTAATTTTAGTATACATATTAAGAAATAATCCAGGTATTTATTGTACAGTAATATATACGAATTTATTTGCAAACATATTACTTTTTTGCTAATTAAGCAAATATTTTTCCAATGCTGATAAAAGTGATAAATTATTTTAGTTAGATTTTGCTGACATAAAGACTACAATCATTTACTAGTATGTATTTATAAAATTAAAATTAAATAGCGATATACAGAGTGTATACATAACATATTCTTAATATACAACCGGTCAGAAATCTGAACTCTGAAATCTGGAGTCTGAAGTCATGATTGCGGCTAGCGCTTGGTACAGTGCCCCCCACAAAATTTAGCGGCCACCCCTTGGGTTAAGGTATTCCCCACATTTTTGACTTGGTAGTGTACCTTTCGTTTAAAATGACTCAATTAAGGTAAGCGCGTGTTGGGGTTAAGGTTTGCACGTACAGTGCGCTTCAAAAAGTGATCGGACACCTTTTTGGCCAGGGGGTCCGCACTTTTGGCACGGCAGTGTACCAAAATTTTAAGTACAGTACGGTGTCAAAAGTTTGGGGCCACCCCCGAGTTACGGTATTCCCCACATTTTGACGCGGTAGTGTACCCCATCTATCAAATTGTGGCCTAAAATTCAGTCTGCGCATGCGTCGTATACTAAAATTCAGTCTGCGCATGCGTTAGGTTTGCATTCAAAAACTATGGCGAGTAATAACTAAATTGTGGTGACGCATAATGGGTTAACATAAATTAATTTGGTTGCTGATGATGACTCACCTCTTAGGAATTTCAAGGCCAGCAGTATGAGCGAGTGTTGGGGTCATATGTCAACAACAAATTTTAAATACATGTACGTGCCAGGTCAAAGGTCAATTCATACACTAGGTACAGTAGGACCCCAAACTACACGGTTCTTAACACGGTCAAAAAAGTAGTTCGGATAATTGAGGTTCTACGGTGCGGCCGTACCCGTACAGCTTAGCTACTGGCGAAAAGAAAGAAATGACCAACAAAATGTTTTAGAAGCATAGTATTCCAAATTAGATGAAAAAGGATACAGAAAGATCTTTCATTAAGGAGTGATAGACTTTAAATAATTTACAGTTTCTAATATATTTTTTCGTGATTTAAAATATTCACTACAATTTGTAGTTTCATTGCCGTACCGGGAACAAATTCAAGAAATAAAAACACGTGGAACCGTAATTTTACCACTAGTTCTAATTAAACCATAGTTCATAAAGAAGAAACGATAAAATAATATATTAAAGAAAACGATAGCCGATAAGAAAGACCCTTATCTGGCTATACTTGAGTACCGAAATACTCCTATTGATTATAATTTAGGATCACCCGCTCAGTTGTTAATGGGTCGTAGATTAAAAGGAAAATTACCAGTGTCTAGAAATTTATTAAAACCTAAAATAACAAATGAAAGATTTATTAAAAAAGTCTTAAAAGAAAAACAAAATAAACAAAAAAGGTACTATGACAAAAAATCTAAAAAATTACCTTGCTTAAATAAAAATCAGATTGTTAAAGTTAAGGACGGTCAGATATGGAAAAGGGGAAGAATAATCGGTATAAATAATCGACCACGTTCATATAAAATACAATTAGATACAGGTGGTGTAATAGATCGTAATTGTAAATTTATTAATAAGTTTATTGGATTCAATAATTTAAATGACCTAAACTATTTTGTTGATCCATTTAATGATAACCAGAACAGACATCATTTAGAAAATAGTGACAATATTATTGAAAACAGTGAACCGGTTTCTAATGCCGAAAACATAAACGAAAATGATGAAAGCTTTTGTCAGCCACCATCTTACACGAACATTACTACCCAGTCGGGTCGTGTAGTTAAACCCCCTCAACGATATGAACCGCCTGAACATAAGTAACGAGTTTAATTTTCAAAAATTGTCATTGGAAGAAACAAACCGCAACAGGCCCAATTATAGCGGTTCAAATTATTATAAAAGACCAGCTAACAGAAGATCAAAGCCGTCCACTCCAGTAGAAGAACCTAAACGTAAAAATGAACGTAGTGGACCACCTCAACCAACAGTTTCAGAACTGAAATATGACGGTGACATGACCGCCAGCGTGCCAAAACAGAATAGATACTGTCACAATCTCGATCTCTCAGGTTTTCCGACCCTCGTTCGTGAAACATATGAGACCATGGCAACCAGAGATGATCGCCTACGCCGTCGTATGCCTTTTTGTCTTTTTAATTATTATTGTACAGTTCTGCTTAATGTAAAACTGCTCGCTGTATTACAGTACGAGAATTTAGATACAACGTTAGCTGCTGACGGCGATATCAATTCCATTTCCGATGACTTTGTACTGCCCGAGCCAATCGAGGAATATATCAACAATATCACTTACCACAATACGCCATCCGGTGACATAGTCTGTGTTAATATACCAACAATTGCCATACCTAAGAAAGGAACAGCGAACAACGTTCCAGGCACATACGGACAAGTCAACGACAGGACCCATAATGTTTACGAATGTTACATATTCTTTTTCAAAAAGTGTATAAATTTGAAACCAGTTAATACCTAAACACATTCTATTGTAATTTTTGTAAACTGTCATGATGCTAAAATTATAATAAATAGATTTTATCTTCTAAAAAAGTCAAACTGTTATTATTTTTACTCTAGAATCAATATAGTTAAACAATAGCAAAGGATTAATTGAAGCATTCGGCTGTAAATAATGGTAAGGGACAAAATTAAAAAAAATCAAATACAAACAAAAATGAATTCTACATTACCAACTCTATATATCAAAGTTAACCAAAAATATTATCTGACGCTAGATGGGTGTATAATCTAGATTGGTAAATATAGTGAAGTCTTTAGTTTTAAGTAAAAAATGGTATATCCAATAAAATGGCTGACGAAGAGAATAACGTGACAATTTCGGGAGCTAATATATTTACTATAAACGAAAGTGATTCTGAATTAACTGATATTTTTGATGGGGATTTTTCGGATATTGATCCTGATTATCTTCCTGACTCCGATTTAACTTTTAACAAACAGGTATTTCAATTTTTATATTAATAACGTAAATAATGGTAAGAGATGTTACTTAACATGTTTTACATGCGTAGACTTTTTGAATAAAGAAAATAAAAAATAATGATAAATTTTTCAAATGAAACGGCATTATGTACGCATATCAAAATATAAATAAATAATTTATTACAAATATTTTGCACAGGATAGCAACAAAGAAAATGATATAAGAGGGAACAGTGACCTACTGAATACTGATAATAATCAAGAAAAAATTGCCAATCGAACAAAACAATGTAAGAAAAGAAAGCGAAATGAGTCAAAGCAAGCAGAAAGCAAACGATTGAAAAATACAGGAATGCAATATAAGAAGTACCGTGGGAAAGGGTCGTTTGTGCATGAGAAAATTCAGGGTGAACCGTGCAATTGTCCTCGAAAATGTTATAACTTATTCACATTGGACCAACGTGAAAATATTTTTAATAGCTTTTGGAATCTTAGCAATTTTAATACACAAAACGCGTATCTACAAGGATGTATGACAGCAAAATCAATAGCTAGAAAGAAAACAAAAGCTGAAAATTCTAGAAGAACTCAGTCAATTTATTACAATCTTCCTTTAGATGGTAAGAAGATTCGAGTTTGCAAAACTGCATTTCTTAATATTCATGGACTGCAAAAACACAGAGGTCGGGTTGAAAACATTACAAAACTGTTAAAAAATGGTTGTAGTACTCCTGTGTTGGATAACAGAGGTAAACATCTTAATCATCCTAAAAAGTATTCCGAAAATGATGTAATTTTCATAAAAACTTTTATAAATAAACTTCCACGGTATAAAAGCCACTATACTCGTAAAAATACATCGAGAGAATTTATGAGTATGGATTACTCAGTACAGTTATGTTATGAAAAATATCAAGAAGAGTGTGTTAGGAACAATAGAATGCCAGTCTCAGCAGATAAATTCCGTAGAATATTTACGGAGGATTTTAATATAAGTTTTAAAACTCCCAAAGCGGATACCTGCGCAGATTGTGATGCGTTTAACATATCTATTAAAAATGAAGAAGCGAAAAAAAATACAGATGGAGAAATCCTTCGACAAATAAAAATTCAGCAGGAACTACACCACAGAAAAGCAGAAGCTGCAAGGCGTTTAATGCAAGATGCCTGTGAAGAAGCGCAAATGAATGAAAAAATTCATGCAATAACATTCGATCTCCAACAAACGTTGCCGACACCTAAATTAACCACCGGTCCAACATTCTATAAAAGAAAACTATCTAGCTATAATTTTAACGTGCATTCACTCAGTAATGATCAAGGTTATTTTTTCTTATGGGATGAAGCCACCGCGAAGAGAGGGGCTGATGAAATTGCAAGTTGCCTTAAACTCTACTTTGAAGAAAATGATATTCGGGGGGATAAATTGATAGCATTTTCTGATAATTGTGGGGGGCAAAATAAAAACTGGACCATTATAGCATTTTGGCTTTATTTGTTAGAAAGCGAGCGTTTTAAAGAAATTATCCATATTTTCCCTCAAGTAGGACACACAATGTTACCGAGTGATCGGGATTTTGCTCGTGTAGAAAACTATGTTAAAAAGTGTGAAATGGTGTACTCTCCGGATCACTGGGAAGATATTTTACGAAAATCACAAAAAAAGAAACCTTTTATAGTAAGACGAGTTGAACAAAAAGATTTTATGGAATTTTCCGAACTAAAAAAAATTTTTAACCAGTCAAAAATAACTCTTTCAAAAAATATGTTTAGATTTAGATCCTGTGTTAAATTTGTTTTTTCAGCAAATGATACTACAATGTTCCGTATTTCGACTACATATAGCGGTCCATTAGAGGAAGTATCCTTATTAAAAAGAGGGCGACCATCAAACACTAATTTAATGAATATTCATTTAAAAAGAAAATATGACGGACCGCTACCAATTCCCAAAGAAAAACTTAAAGATGTACTTTCTTGTCTAGAATGGATTCCGTCTTTTTACCACCAATATTATAAAAATCTTAAGTCGGAATAAGTGATAAGTTATAATAAGTTATAACAGAATGTTGTTTGTTTTTATTTTAAAAAAAAAAAGTTAATATTTCAGAATTATTATAATATTTTTAAATATTATTAAAATTATTGCCAATTACGGTTTATGTTAAGGGACAAACAATTTTGTAAATCCTTTTCTTACTGTATATTTTTTAAAGTAAAAAATGTTAAGTACATATTTGTATATTTTTTTTTCTTCAAAAATCACCTTTTAAAAAATTTTAATGCTCATAATAATGGACTATTTTTGTACAAATATTAAATAATAACTTGATTTAATCACTTTCCTTTATTTGTCCTTTCAGATACTTATTTGGGATTTTTTTAAAAATATAACATCTTATAACTCGATTGTAGAATGTTGACCCTTACCATTATTTACGACCGGATGCTTCAATTTATAAATTCAATGAAAATTAAGTTAAAATCACGTAAATAATTTAATTTGGAAATTAACTCCAAACTTAACTGGGTGTTTGTCCTCAATTCAAATAATTAACAAACTGGTGTCAGAAAAACCAAAAGAAGAAAATCACCTCTTCAAATCCTGAAAATTATCCGGCACGACAGTACCACACTTGAATAGTTTCTCTCCTGTATGTATTCTTTCATGTATTTTCAAATGGCTTAACTGAATCAAAAAATTATTCAAACAAGAATCATAGATAGCATTAGAGACAATCGATTACTATAGTCAGGAGCTTCACAGCTCTTATAGTTTTCAAGTTACTATACAAATGTATACGAGTTATGGGAACAATAATTATTACAAATATGTGAAGGGGCTACAATTCTCTTTCCCAAAACGGCTATGAACACTTAACTGTAAATTATTTATGTAATTTTGAGTGTCCGAATGATACTACAATAGAAAACATAAATGAAAAAAGAAATACCCAAGTTTATTTTTTTTTTAATTTTCAGTCTGAGGTAAAAATATTAGATCTATTTGAGGCTCCTTCAATCAACAATGTTTTTATCGATATTAGATTATTATATCCAAGGAATAAACCATTTTACACCAGTTTACACATACCAAATGAACCATTTTCTCCAAATACCCAGCAATCTGACACCAGGGCGGCGACATGAGTTAGTCGGGACTACATCTCTATAGTCGGCACATTAAAAGTTTAATTGTCAAAATTCTTAAAATGAAATTGACAGAATATGGTTACTGCTAAATTAAAACTTTCGATAATTAAAAATTCGAAAATTTAATTTCGGTAATTAAAAATAATTTTAAAGAGATGGCTACAATGTCGAAATTTACTTGCAACTGGTAATAAAATCGAATTAAAAGTCAGGTAAGTTTGTTTATAGGTGTAGTAATAAATTAAATACAATTTTAATTTTCTATATACAATAGAGTTGAAGCATATATCAAAAAAAGGTGACATTATTTTTTCTGACTTTGTAAGCGGTATATGATTAGGGAGAAAGAAACCACGCCTGAATGCTAACATTAATACTCACGATAAGATTTTTGTTTAATCTAACAAAGGATGGAAATATTTTCCAACCGTTTCTATTCCCCAATCTTTTTGTTTTGAAATAATTCACCAATACGTTAGTTCTTTAAATAAGAGTTGCATAGATTATCACAATAATTCGTCAGAGTCTGATTCAAATGGCGACTTCATACCAGTTTTTTGGAATTTGGAATCTATCGTCGAAACAGAACTGCTTTTGGCAGTAATCACGTAAAAAATGTTTTAGATAATTAATAAAAATCTACTGTTCAAGCATCAATGAAAAAACGTAAATACAATGTTTATGTCATTCTGAATAACGATAGTCCAATTGTTGATGCTGAATGTGATTGTACAGCTTTGAAGTCTAAAAACTGTTCATATAAGTACTATTCAATTGTTATTATGCTACAGGACTGTATCCTTTAGTTTGATTTTGAACCTCCTATGTGTACATCAAAACTAAAAAAATTGGAATAAAAGGCGAAAAGAAAGAAATGACCGACAAAATGTTTTAGAAGCATAGTATTCCAAATTAGATGAAAAAGGATACAGAAAATGAAATTTAAAAAACCAACAATGTGGGAATTTCTTTTGATGTACAAATACAATGTGTTTTAAAAGATGAGAAGTTAAAAGATCTTTCATTAAGAGTGATAGACTTTAAATAATTTACAGTTTCTAATATATTTTTTTGTGATTTAAAATATTCACTACAATTTGTAGTTTCATTGCCGTACCGGGAACAAATTCAAGAAATAAAAACACGTGGAACCGTAATTTTACCACTAGTTCTAATTAAACCATAGTTCATAAAGAAGAAACGAACACGACAACCAATACCACAATCATACTTAAAACCACACTCCGTGGCAACAAAAGAAGCAAAACTCCTTTGGTCGTAGCTCCATTCTCAAGAAGAGAGTTACATATCCACCTTACTGGCAAATTGGGGTTATAATACAGCTCTTGTAGAAGTTTCGAAATTCAGTCATTTGACTGTCAAGCACCGACAAAATTTTGTAGATTCTAACAATCGAAATATTCATACCCAAAATACTGAAGGAAACTGGTCGAGAATTAAAATGGATATGAGACGGAAAATTGACAGGATATCGACCACAAAAATTGAAAATTATTTCATTGAATATACGTGAAAAAGCCTTCATAACACCAATGAGGAACTATTTTGTTTACGCTGTTAATTCTATTCAGTTTAATTTTTATTACATTTTCGTATTACCTATATCCATCTACTTTTCATCCCTACCTATTATCCTTTCGTGGTAATTAATAATTTTTTGTAAATATTTTCAAAAACGGACAACGCTTAATGGCTTAAGAGTATATTCTACATTAAATACACATATGCAGAAATTACTGACGTCTACTTTTATGAATAAATTGATAAATATTTATTTTTTAAATTCCATAGGACAAAACTGACTAGGTAACCTTGTCATCACATCAAGAGAATCAGATATATTAAAAAAAAATAGATGCAGAAAATTCAATTAAAACAACTGGCAAAAAAAGTATTAAAAATTCAGTTTACTCAATTTAAATAATAAGAAAAGTAATAACTAAATATTAATTTTTATCATTTAAGTTTATTTTTGTACCTGACCTAGGAAAAAGACGGCGCTGCTAACATTTAAAAAGTAACCTTTTGTAAATATAACCTTTCTCAACAATACTGTCAAACTGTCAAGTTGCCGCGTGAATCAGTTTGTAAATGCCAGCCATTTAAATAGACCAACTTTTATAATTTTACATCAATGCAAAAAACTGAATATCAAGCGGTGACAAAATACTTTTGTTTGAAAAAGAAATAAAACGTTCAAATAAGTTCGTTCAAATAAAATTACATCAGAAATGATTGAAAAAATTCCCAATATCGTGATAAACGATCGGAGAGTGAGAGTACGTGAGATTATTAAGACTGTGGGCATTTCAACTGAACGGGTGCAGAATATTTTTGCAACTCATTTGGATATTAAAAAAAAAACTTTCCGCAAGATGGATTCCACGATTGCTCACAACTGACAAGAAACACACACGTATATCAACTTCAAAAGAATGTTGGCCCACGTTGAAACGCAATCACAACGATTTATTGCGTCGATTCTTACCTGTTGGAAAAACATGCATTTATTACAGCACGCCTGAGACC
Source organism: Brachynemurus nebulosus (assembly GCA_035578155.1). Taxonomy (NCBI): domain Eukaryota; kingdom Metazoa; phylum Arthropoda; class Insecta; order Neuroptera; family Myrmeleontidae; genus Brachynemurus; species Brachynemurus nebulosus. Next base: position 16,527,630 of record JAPWDM010000007.1, read on the forward strand.
AAAAAACAGTCCAAATAATGGATTTTCCGAGGCGAATCGGCGCCAAAGAAGGCTAAGGCAACTTTTTCAGCGAACAAAGTCATAGCTACAATGTTTTCGGTTGCAGTAATTTATTGAATTACTGCAACCATGCTGTAAAAGAAAAACGTTCACATTTGGCAAAGAACAAAATCGTTTTACATCAAAAAAAAAAAAAAATGCAAGCATGTGTACTTGCATCGCTGCCATGGCAAAATTCTATGAGTTAAGATACGAATGGCTTTCATATCCATTATATTCACCAAAATTAACACCCAGCGATTAATTACTATGGTTCGGTAATAAAAAATTTGCCTTTAACGATGAGGTGATTACTGAAACGAACACGTATTTTGAATTTATTAATCGAGTATTTTTGATGTCTATTAATTAATGTCAATCTGGTTTAATAAAATGATAGGCAAATAGCTAAAAACATGTCAACAATTATTTAAAATAAACTGTAATAACACAAGCCTACGAATTTTAAGTTTTGTCACCCCCTTTTGGATTTGATGACTGATCTTAGGGTATTTTGGTGCGCTGATTACGAAAAAAATATTTAAAAAATTCCAGCACGTCAGAATTTTTAGATATTAGGTATTAAAATTTTTGATTAAAATTACCTAGGTCGGCCAAGTCAAGAATAGAAATATATTGGTACAAATATTTGTATCTGTCAAATACAATTTGTTGGTAGTGTTACAAGTTGTTTTTACGCGTTTTTCATTAATTTATTGAACTTTTGGTGATTAAAAATCAAGTCACAAATAGTTTAAAATATTTTAATACTTATACAGTGCATAAATTTTTACTTAAAAGTAAGTATTTCACACTTTATTTTTCTAACCTATAGAACTGTTCCTAATTTATGAGCACAGAGTCGTATTTAAATACAGTGGACTTTCGGAGATTGTCCAATCAAAAATTGTCAATATTGCAATGATAGGGATTTAAACATTGCATGTTTACGTCACATGAATACTGCAAACACAATTTTTGTGAATACAATGTTCGTGTGACGTAAACATACGATGTTTAAATCCCTAACACTAAAATATGGACAATTTGCGATTGGACAATCTCCGAAAGTCCACTGTATATTGCACCTTTTTTCATATTTGCATTTACTAAAAATATGATTTGTTTAAGCAAATTTTTTTGTTTGCATTAACTTTCAAAATTTTATGTATTTAATGGATAATTTAAATAACATTTATAGTCAATTTAAATGGAACTTTTAATTGAACTTTAATTTTAATTAATTGTATGATTATATTTACAGAAATGCCAGATGCTCGTTGTTCCATGATCAATGGCAAAAATTACTATGATCATACTAAAAATCTAGGGATTCATTATTTCCGTTTCCCACGCAATCCACTTGTATTACAAGAATGGTTGGATGTCACAGGACATTTAAATGATGAAAATTTCAATCCAAAAACCCGGTATGTTTGTTCTGATCATTTTAAAAAAGAAGGCATTAATGAAATGGTGACAATAAAAGGAATCAAGTACTTACTAAATAAAAATGCTATACCAATATCTGCTCCATCAAAAATATTTTGTACAAGCACTGCAACTTCTAATATTCACTATCTGGACATAAATGAACCGTCCGCTAGTAATAACAAAATTGTTAACGAGATTGAGCTTCTCAGAAACCATATTAAAAAACTAGAAGCGGAAAACAAATCTTTGAAGCGCCAGCTACCAAAACATAGTCAGCAAGTAAAAGAAAAAACAATAAATGATGAAGTTGAAAAAAGAGTCAATAATATTTTATCCAAATTTTTAACTCAAAATCAAATTGACATAATTACTGATGAAAAGAAGAAAGTAGTTTGGACTAGTCAGGAACTAACAAATGCATTTACTTTGAGGTATCTTGGTGTTCGAGGCTACCGTTACGTTAAGGAAAAGCTAAAATTTCCACTGCCAAGTAAATGTATATTTATATATATTTTAACAAGTATGCATACTTATTAAATGTACTAATGCATATTTTTTTTAGGTTTACCAACATTACAAAAATGGGGATCGGGAATGAATTTAAAGCCCGGAATTTTTAATGGTGTGTTAAATTTTATGAAAATTAGCGGCCAAAAACTGAGTAATAAAGAAAAACTTTGCGTTCTTTCATTTGACGAAATGAAAGTGAGACAAGTTGTAGAATACAACCAAAAACCCGACCAGATTGTCGGACCATATACGCAAATGCAAGTAAGTTTTATTAGAGCATTATTTTCAAATTGGAAATAACCAGTTTACTTAGATTTTGATAAAAAAACTGACAAAAGAAATAATCAACAACATTATATCACGACTTTATGAAATCGGCTTCACAGTAGTGGCAATCGTGAGCGACTGCGGCAGTTCAAATATGGGACTATGGAAAGATTTGAATATAAATATGAATAACTTTTTTTAACTGGGGAGTCAATTACTGGGGAGCCAATATTTGTGTTTGCTGATGCACCTCACTTACTAAAGTTAATTAGGAATTGGTTTCTGGACACAGGCTTTGTAACAGAAGGTGGTGATGCGATAAGTAAAAATTCAATTGAGGAACTAATAAATAAAAAAAAAACTGAAGTTAGTTCAGTTTGGAAAATAAATTTAAAACACGTCAGATGTCAGGGTGTTGAGCGACAAAATGTTCAATTAGCTACAGAACTGATGTCTCACACTGTAGCTACGGCAATAAAACATTATAATTTGGGTGAAAATGCGTTGCTTGTTAGCGAATTCATAGATAAAGTCAATTCGTGGTTTGATATAATAAATTCGCGGACATTGAACTGTAATGTGCCTACAAAAACACCATACGGAACAAATTTACAAATGCAATCATCATTTTTAAAAACATTTGAAGCATTAGTAAAGTCAGTTCGATGTGTTGGTAAGAATAATTTACAAATATTTCAAAAAGCAATTATTATTTCAATAAATTCTTTAAAAGAATTATATAATTATTTGTTTAAAAAATATAATATTAAATTTTTATTAACGCATCGGTTAAATCAAGATTGTTTAGAGAATTTTTTTTCACAAATAAGAACTCGTGGTGGTTTACATGATCATCCTTCACCGCTCAACGCTCTTAACAGGATACAAATGATGATTTTAGGAAAGGCTCCTGGTCAGTTAGGGTCAGTTGGGGTAATTATGACCACGGGGTAATTGTGACCGGCGCCATTTTTAACAAACTGGACCACAGTAAAATTTAAAAAGTATGTGTTTTATAAGGTTTTGTATGTATATTTTGTTTCAGTAATCTGCAATAGTTGTTAGAACAATAAATAGTGTCAATATTTAAAAAGTTCTAAAAAACCATACAAATCTTTGACAAACAGTTTTGACGCACGTTGGTTTAAAGTGATTTCAATCCTCGACAGATTTTTTTTTGGTAAGTGTATAATTGTTTATAACTAAACAAATGATGTTTTTCGAACATTTGATTATTGTTTTCTTTCTGTATTAAAATTTAGTACCTGAAAATATATGGTCATAATTACCCCACTTTTTAACCTAAATGGGGTAATTATGACCATATTACATATTAGCTCAAAATTGATGATTTGTCCTGTTCTGCTGTAGGAAAATGCCTAGAACATACAAGAAAAAGAAGCCACTTCCTTCTTACACCTTAAACGACCTGCAGGAAGCTGTTCAAATGGTGAAAGAGAAGAAAATGAGTCAGCGAGAAGCTGCAAGAAAATATTCCATACTGAAATCTGTGATCCAGCTGCGAGTTTGTGGTAAAGTTAGTTCTGAAAATCAAGGAGCTGGACGCCCAACAACTTTAACTAATAAAGAAGAACAGGATCTTGTTGAATGTTTATTAGCTAGAGCCAAATTTGGTTATCCTTGTGACAGACAAGAACTTTTGCATCTTGCTGGATCATATGTACGAGAAAATTCTATTTCTAATGTTTTTAAAGACGGCAAACCAGGGGAAGACTAGTACCTAGGCTTTATGAAGAGGCATCCTCGCTTATCTTTAAAAAAAGCTGAGCACCTTCAGTCATTGCGTCAATCCAATACAATTCCACAAATTGTGTACGACTTCTACGAAAAATTAGAAGCTTTGTATAATGAGAAAAACCTAACGTCATCAGATAAAGCCTGCTTCGTATTCAATACAGATGAGTCAGGATTCAATCATGACCCCTCTCATGTACGTGGAATTGGTGAGAAGGAAAAAGCGTTGGTCAGGATTTCTGGAGGTTCCGGCCGTGAGTCAACAACAGTTTTAGGATGTGCATCAGCCGATGGAGCCGTTCTGCCTCATACACATTAATTCGGAGTAAGTATTTATTTATATTTTACAAAAAAATTCATAACCTATTATAGGTTATGCTTGTTTGTGAAGATTTTTATTCCATAAAACTTTTGCCCTTTTACAATAGAAAATAGTGATGTAATGATCGTAGTAAACAACACGAAGTTCACGACATCGTTTCCATCTACAGTCCACACAAGAAAACAACTTGATACACCAACGGAACCAGCGCTCCGACCGAAATCGGAATTTCCACGTGTCAACACATATTTTGTTTTTATTCTTTTTTATGATAAGTAATTTTTTTACGTCATTATTTCTGAACATAAATTTTTGTAAAAATTGTCATTATATATTTTTGTAATATACTTTTTATATATTTTGTATTTTGTATATATTTTCACTAATTATAAAATTGTTAAAATTTACTGGAAATAATATTAACTTCCCATTATAACTTGGTTTTTATCGCATAACAATATATATGTTTAAATTTTAGTATGCCGTTGTTAATTCTGTACGTACAATTGAAAAAATAAATCAAATACGGTCCTGTGCTGTGTGAATGCGCTTTAGCTATAGTGAATTCCGTAACCTCCCATATCAAGAAACCTTGCATTTTTTATTTAGTTAATTTGATATGGAATGACCCTATTGTAAAAAAAAAATCACTAATGGACATATTTGATTTAATTTACACAAATTCGGGTATAATTTGGAATTGTTGAGCGGAAGTAATGCAAGAAAGAGGATACATTTAAAAAAAAATCCAACATTCCGTGCTAAAACTGAAACTGTAAAACCGTAAAAAAACACCGAACTGTTCAGTTTCAACAAGTACCATAACCAGCGCTAACTGACACTGCCAAACAATGCCATTATTGTGTAATAAATTTTGCAAATGATCCAGTTTTTCAACCAGATGCGGAACCAATTAATCTTCAATCAATATTAATTGTGCAAGAAATAATCCATCACTGAATTTAAAATCTAACGTCAGCTAAAATTTTTGCCGTAACTTTTACCCAAACATTTTAATATGCTCTCTATAAACTTCGACACATAAATCATAACCGGATTGTTTTTGAGAATTAACACCTTTTGTACTCTATTTCGAAGCACTTTAGATCACTCTGTTTTTAAAGAAATAAAATTAAAAAAAAAAAAAATGAAAATTCTAACTCTTTCAAGAATTTAAAAGCAAATCAAATTACAAAAACTGACAAAAGTACCTAAATTGTTTCGTAAAAAACTGTTTTGCAGTCAAAAGGTAGGTACGTACAACGTAATCAAAGATTTTCAAGGCAAAAATAATGCCAAAAAACAAGTATCAACATGATACAAAACCAAATTTAATAAGTTGTATTTTTAGTGATAATGGCTGTGCACTGCAACACATTCTGATCTATTTACACTTTTTATTATATTTTGAAACATTAAACGTCGTAACATTTTAACACCCACGTCAAATTGGAACTGTTTTTCACTACTTTAAATACGTCTGCCTATTTTTAACACATTTACATAACTAAGTAAATGACGAAGAACACATAACAAATTAAATAAAAGAGCGGAAAAAACCGTAAAACACTGGCTTCGTATTAACTTTTTTTTTTACACTGATTAAAACAACTGCATGTTATAATGAAGTACTAGTTCCACCAGAATGTTTTCTCTTCTTGTTTCCAATTTACGTCATTGTTTTCTGTTAAAATTAAATTCAGATTGTCCAATTTTTTCTAAAACGCCAGCTGTATTTCTCGAAAATTTTTTCCGTACATGGATTCTTAGCATGTGATTTCAATTATCTTTGTTATAAGTAAACAAATTAGTCAAATTCACAATTTCCATATATTTATATAATGGCTGAACAATTTATTTGAAAGCGAATAAATCTAAAAATGAAAGTTTACTATCAGTTAAGTAGATACTGTTAGTATAAAAAATTCATAAATTTAAAATTTCGTACCTTAAAAAAATGTTTGGAAGTTTTTTTAATTTTTCTAAACTATTAACAAATTAACTGATTTGACTTTGAATTAACTAATTAACAGACAATGATAAAATGTATGTTTATGTAGAAATAAATATGGGTGGTTGGTTGAATTGTTAGTGTAAGAGTCATAGACTGTAATGCTTTTTTTTATTGCAATTGTATGTACACACTGATATTGGAATATGTATTTAGTTATACAATAGTTGCGGTACACATTATTTTAAGCAAAATCGCCATATTATTGATTAACACTTTTATAACAAATATAACATCAGTAAATACAAATTCAATCTTATTTAACCGCCATATTCGTCAACATTTTAGTCACTTTTTGGCTTCGTTTTCATATGCATTGTACTTGCATTTGTACTCCCTCTACTTGTATTTATTCATTGCTCAAACTAACCCAGCTACAGCATTTGTGATCGCGTCGACGTTATACTATCAGCGCGGCAAAGGGAAAGTAGTTCATTGGTGTATTCCATTTAGAATATACCAATAACCACTAGGTGCAGTACATTCACAAAAAAAAAATACTAGGAGTTATTTTTTTTTAATTTTATTGCAAAACTAATTTTTTAATGGCTTTTAGATGCAACTAAAAGGTTGGTTTTGCAATAAAATTTATAAAAAAATTTATTTTTTTTTTGTAAAAAAAAAAAACGTACTCTCTCACACAGTGTCGTCTACGTTTTCTGTATATGAAAATGAAGCCAAAAAAAGGGTTAAAGTGTTGACCAATATAGCGGTTAAACAAGGTTTAATTTAAAATTTTTCTATATTTATTGATGTTATATTTGTTGCTATAAATATTGTTAGGATATTTATTGATAAATAGTCTCAGATTACAACAAAAATCGTATACAAATTAAAAAATATTTATAATCACTGACAGTTTATAGGTTATGAAAGGTGTTAATGTGGTGTTTACCCAAGGTTTATATATATGTTATGAGGTAGATGCAATCCGTATACTATACATGTATTGGCTTTTGCAGGCTTTTGGACTGCAATTAGCTGTTTTTATAGCGTCAATTGATCATCAACAATATTTGTATATTAACTGTCATTTTATAATTTTAAATTACTATTTCTGAATAATTATTAGTTATTATAATATAATATTCAGTTTAATATAATTATTTTTATTAATTTTTCACATTTTGTTAGTTATTTTTTACCAAAGATAAGTTATTTAGCTATTTTAACTAATTTTATTAATACCTTCTTGAAAATTGTTACTTCAGGGCCGGGATTTAAAATTGTTCTTATATTTTTTATAGTCATACCTGGCATATCCGGTTCACTTTAAGTTTTTGCATCGACCATTGCTATCAACGAAACAACATAATTTTCTTTCCTTTTCTGAAGAAAATATGTATTATGTATAAAATAAATGTAATTTTGATAAAGAAAAAAATGCAAAACACAGTGTATTTTCCAATTCTTTGAGATATGCAGGATACCAAACGTACGTCCTTGATTAATTTTATTAAGGGGCGGGGGGGGGGGTAATGTTTTAAAAGCGAAAAAAAGGCATATTTTCATGATTTTTTTTGGAGATATGAATAATGTTGACTTATTTATTTCATATACCTACACGTTATAGTATAACATCTGAAGTATCTTTGAAAAAATTATCAATTACAAATATCAATAAATAAGTCCGTGACAGCGAATTTCCGGAGGAGCCTCGAAAAAAAGTTGTTTTGCGGTGAACATCATAACTTGGTACCGGATCATCCGAGACAAAAAAATCGAAATGTGTTTAAAAGGCGATATGTTACCCTAGAGAGTCAGGAAGTTTTTTGTATTTTTTCGATTATCTTATTTTTGGCAGCATTTTGAAGTGAAAAACGCAATTTTTGCTAAAAATTTCGGTTAATTTTTTACTATAAACTGGAAAAAAATAGCAAAAAAAAGCTCGACCTGATTACCTGTTGATTTATGTGTAGAAACAGTGTACAAAATTTCAACAAAATTGGTGAAGTAAATTTTCAGTTATGATGTTCACGAACTTCAAAAATGTTGTTTGCGAGAAAATGGATCTAAAGTTTTTTATACTCAAAAATCCATAATTAAGCATCAATAAAATGATATAATTTTTTATACTTACGCGTAAATTAAATTAAATTAAAGTAAATTTTATACTTACCAGGTAGGCGCGTCGCGCAGCTACCAGGCAGGTATAAAAATCGAGCATGAGGGCCGGCCGCTTGAAACGCTGTATCTTCATTAGTTTTGCTCGAATTTACTTGAAATTTTGATACAACACGCTCGACATGTTGTATATATAAAATTTTAAAAAAAATGCCAAAAAAAGTTTAATAACCTTACCCCCCTTAAAAAAAGTCGTTGTCAAGTTTAAAATTTCTTTTGAATATAAATTTATTTAAAAATACGTTTTATTTTAAAATTTTATGAAAAATTATTTAATTTTACAAAACAAACGTTTTAGAAATTATATTTTTAAGATCTATCTATTTAAAATGCTTTTATTTTAAAATTGCTTTTTTAATCTTGTTTGAACTCTGGCATGAACAAATATAATATAATTGGCTGATTAATTAATAAAATTATGAAATTATCTCCAACATACGTTATTTGAAAGTATAACGAGCAGACGCTTTATTGAAGTCGCATGGCAAAACTCGTTGAATTTTCTATATACGGTGTTCTGTGTCAAACTGCAGAAATTCACGATATAAGGCATTAAATAAAGACGTTAACTATTTTCGATTTCCGAAAAAGGATGCGATAAGGTGAAATAGAGTGAAATACAAAAAGTGATCTTTAACAAACGAAATTTTGCATGAAAGTGTATATATTGGCATTAAAAAACATCTCGAACCACGAAGTTTTCAACTGTGGATCCAAAAAATTTGGAAAAAAGGACACAGTAGCATTTCTAAGAACTTTTATCTAAAATTATTTCCGATCAGTTGAGTTAAAAACATAGAGAAATCCAAATTATCCCGTAATTAACAAATTAAGGCAGAGTATTTCCTTAATGCTTCATAATTTCCGAATTCTATGACATACAGAGAATGAATACAAACACGTGTAACATGATTGAATATTTCTCTATTTTTATGACAAGCTGTAATAAATATATTTCATATATTTTATTCATATTTAATTGAAAAAATCATATTAATCATTTTTTATTCTCTTTTTTGAAAACTTGACTTGGGTATTTAATATTATCATTAAAGTAATTTAAATATTTTTGTTCACTTTAAAATTATTAAGACATAATAAAAACAAAAATAGTCCGGACCTGGTTATACTGCAGTCCACGGTAAAACCTACAATGAGCAAACCTCCCAAACATATAATAAACCTTGGTGTTTACCAATGTGGCGATTTGCTTCAAAAAAGATAATGTGTACTCCATCTATTGTGTGGTACATACACGTTCTGATATCTATGGTAACACAAGCCCTAAGTGTATGTATAAAAAATTGGATAGCAGTGTGTCAGAGTGTGTCAGATACCGCTAAGTCGGTCGATGGCGATCACCGAATGCACAACAATTGTTATATATTGTTAAGACCATTATTCATTGATAATGAATAATATGGATGCCTGCTTTTTATATACACTCAATTGAAGTCACTACTAACAACTGGAGACTATGGGTTGTCAATGTTACTTTGGTTTTAATCTAGTATTGTGCAAAACTGATTGTGATTATTTTAAAATTTTAACTTTTTTTTTTTTAAAATGATTATGTGCGTTGGTTATGGTTGTACCAAATCTACGAGTAAAAACTACGAAGGAATTCATGTTTTCACATAAGTAAAAATTTTAATTTAATTCTCACTTATTAAAATTGGAGCTAAACCTAATTTTTTAAAAAAAAAAAACTTTAATTTCAGGTACTTATCATGAAATATTACGTATTTTATCTGCAGTTTAAAATAAGTTTTGTTTTTTTCTAATGCATGGAAATATTTTAAATTTTATTTTTATGTGAGAAAATGTTAATTTTGTGAATTTTAAATTATGGCGTCCTTAGCAACCACTATGACGACCCTAGCAACAGCCAGTGGTGTAGCTCCACTATCTCCACTACTTTAAATAAATATACCTTAAATGTATGTTTTAAAACAGATAGATGAAAGAAAGTAGAGAATAATTTCTGTTTTCTTTTCTAGTATTATTTTTTTTTAATTTTATGTACTAATTGATGACCTTTCCCGGCGCCATTACGAATGAAAAATTTTTTACCTATTCAAAAGAATATATTAAAACTGATAGGCATATAACATTGAAATTAAAAAGATGATTTAAATATATGCATTTGAAGTATAAATATTATGAGCAAAATTTTCAGATTAAATGTTATATTTTTAGGATATTTGCTTGTATAGTTACTAGGAATAATACGATTTTTAAATTTTTTTAAAACTTCGCATAGGTTTTTAAAAGATAAAGAAAGCGAAAATTTTGGGTAAAAGCTATAAAACGAATAGTCTGGATGTATTACACACATTTAATGTAATTATTAATTAAGTATTTAATGTAAGTAAATGCAAAAAATATAAATATATTAAATAATTAGAAATATGTATTTTTTTATATTTTTACATCACAATTATTATTGTAACTAAAAACACAATTAAAAATAAAAATTAGAAAAATTCGTTTAATTTTTGGTTTAATTATACATACTTTTAGAACGCTACTGACTTGGACAAACTGGAGACTCATGTTTCACTTAAGATTGCATTGGTGATATCTATAGTATTCATATATCAATGCCATTATTGCTTGAACTGCACGTTGCTCTGTCCGCATATGCGTGTTATGTAGTTGTGTGTTACACTCACACAGATGCAAACATCAAACTATGGAGGGTAGATATCAGAAGTACCATCTCTGTATCAAAAAGTGTCCATAGAAAGGCGTAAATAGTGGCGGCGCTACTGTAGCAAAAGGGTAAATTTAGAGAAGTAAACAAGGAAAGAAAAACATCCGCGTTGTTATGTAATTATTGTTTTTTTATTATAATTGTTACATATAATAGTTTTATTATTTTAAAAATTTTTATAAAACTCAACACAAAAAAATCATTATACTCTTTTGCTACTCTAGCGCTATTCTGGCGAGTTTTTGAACTGTTACTTAGTACTTAAAACGGGACACTTTCTGAACTATGTTTCTATTGTTTTCCAGCCAAGATAGTCCTCCTGATATCTACCCTCCATACATCAAACCAACATCACTACAAACAGTGTGTACCCAGCCAGCAATATGATGTCTTTACAAGTTTTTCTTATTAACGCTGGCGGTCCAGACGAAAATTTTGTTGCCTAACGTCAACTAACAGAGCTTTCACCGTTACAAACCAGAGGGCACGCATTCAAAAATTCACATACATTATATCTTAAAACAATTTCTAATATGGTGACTGATTATTTTTATCCCATAATTTTTAAATGTGGCTGTACTTCAGAAATTAAGTATTTATACCGTGAAAAACCATGAAAAATAATTAACGTGCATTAATTTTTTGAATCAGAGTCCTCTGGTTTGTAACGGTGAAAGCTCCGTTTGTAAACGTTAGGCTAACAAAATTTTGATCCGGAACGCCAGCAACGATTTGGACGTCTTAATTTTTTTCCAACTGAACTCTGAAGTCTCAAAGACGTTCTGAGGACGTCGAATCCGCCGCTACAAGATTAGTTTGTAACATCGTTAAGAATTCCGAAAGATCTCCTTTTTCTGACTTCAGAAAAATAAAAAGTTCTTAAAAAGCTCATAATCTGGACTTCTTCAAGAACTTTTTTATGAATTCAGAAAAAAGACTTCTTTAATATTCTTATTTAAGATTTTTAAATAAAAATTATAGGATTATTGGAAACATATTTATATTAACAAAAATTAAACTTATAGAAATTTAATATTAATTCTTTATTTAAATAAATACAAATGTTTTAACATTTCGTCTTCCTAGAATGAAAGTGGTATATTTCGGAATTTGGAAATTTCCCCTTTTGGTATCAAGTAATAGCTTGTAGTTAAAAATATTTTCAAATTATAAAAAATATAATGATTACAAATTTATTCCTTAAACCTATTCAATACATACCTTATCTATTTATATTTTATAAACTGATGCACAGAACAAACTTCAATACAGCACGTTTTCAATTTCATAAAAACATCAACTGCATCAACTTATTAAATTCAGATAATTTAAAAATAATCGAAAAATGATTTTAAAACGCATGCATCAAATCTAATTCGTTTATAGTTCGGAAAAAGATTTCTTAATAGAGCTCTTAATTAAGAGTTCTTACGAAGTCAGAAAAAGGAATTTTTAAAGAGTTTTTAATTCAGAAGTTCTTAAAAATGACGTAATTAAGGCATCATATTCATAACTCGTGAGGAGGTCTTCAAAAAGACTACTTTTTAAGTTTTAAGACGTCCTATTGCTTGCTTGGTACCTACCAGTGTTGGCCAGGATATCGAATTTTATTATCTAGATAACAGATAATAGACAACATACTTTAAAATATCTAGATAAAGATAACAGATAATTTAACCGTTATCTAGATAACATTTTAGATAAGATAATATTTACAGAAATATTGCACAAATTCAATGTTTCTCAAACGCCGGTCCGCGGATCCGTGCCGGACCACGAAGGTATCTCTCTGGCGCGCAGACAGGTGTGAATTACTGCAAATTGCAAAAATGTTTAAAAAAATCTTTTTGGCGATAAAAATCACATGTTTTGGAATTTAATTTTTTCTTACTTACGCCTCATGATGCCACACGTCTACCACAATAGAGAACAACATTTTTTGTTTTAAAAATAGAAAACGGCGGAGCTAATTTTTTGTCCCAAAAACAGTTTTTGAATATAAAATTTACACGACTAGCGCAATATCGCACAACCATTTTGGTTGAAAAAAGAAAATGGCGGAGTTAACTTGGTGGGAACATATTTATGGTCGATCTTGCATGTATAACATGTGACCTATATAATGTCATTCTATCTAATGGCTGGAATCATTCCAAACTAAATAAATTCTATTTATATTTAAAATTACAGAACTGGTTAAATGTCGATATTTTTCTGATTTACACGGTCGGCCAAGTGGTCGGAAAACTAAGAGGCGGCTTTGCGTGTTTTGATTAAATTTTGCGTGTTTTATTGTCAATTTGCGTGTGGAAAGTTACTTTCCACACGCAAAAAAGTATGCGGGAAGAGTACAGTGGACAAACAGCTATTTTGCGTACAGAAATGTGTGCGCTAAGTTAGTACTTCTCCCGCATGAGTAATAAAAGATAATTTAACATCTTGAAAGTTTATGGTCACTAATAACACCCTCTCAGTGTTATTATAAGTCATCCCAAAAATTATTGGAAAAGGTATACGAAAATTATTGTAAGCAAATGAAGGAAAGTAAGTATGAACAAGTAGAGTATGAGTATGAGTATGAGTATGAGTATGAGCATGAGCATGAGCATGAGCATGAGCATGAGCATGAGCATGAGCATGAGCATCCTTTAGAATATCGCTAAATTTTAAAGTGTTCTTACTATTAATAAAAATAGTTAATATTAACATTTTTCATTTAAAATTAAAAAGTTTTCATTTAAAATATAAAATCGTTACTGTTTCATAGCACTTTTCAAATAGGTTTTTATAACCCTAAAATCATACGTTGGTCTACGAGTCAAGTTAATCATACATCGGCGTCGTTTCGACGAATGGACTTTTTACGGGGAGTTTTAGAGTTTATTTGCAGAAAACATTTTTTTTACATAACAATACTACAAAAGCGAACAAAATATTTAAAAAACTGGATTTGAAAAAATTTCTTAATATAAATATTTATTAATTTTTTTAACCTTTTCATCAAAGCATATTTTCACTATAAAAATTAAAAAATAGATAAATTAGAGATGTGCCAAAATCGTGAATTCACGCGTGACCCATCGTGATCGTGAATAATTTTCTACGATCGTGCGTGAGTGGGCGTGATCGTGACATTTAATTTCTTGTCGTGAATAATTCGTGAGTCACGAAAAGTTAAAGACCATGAATAAAAAAATTTTAAATAATTTATTATTGTCAATTTTAGGGAATATTAACTAAACCAATTTGATATTTTAACTACAAAAAAATCTTTTTTTATATATTGGTTTTTGCAAGCACAAGTAGGTAGAAATCCAATAACCCTTGTCCCGTACTAACAAATTCCAGTTCTTTACCGAGATACTTGGAGTGTATACAAATTGATTTACAAATTAGAAATATCCAACAGTGTTTATGATGTTGTTCTGATTCTTCCGTTTTTAAATAATTTCTTAAATTTTTAAGAAATTCTTAAAATTTTTATATTTTATTTTATTTTGCATCTCTCACGATGTGTGGATATACGGTCTCAATCAATGAGTATAATTGTGAATAACAAGGTCAGTTTTGAACAATATGTTCATGAAAACATAATATAAAGAGGGGTTACTTAAAGGAATATTATCTTTTTCAATATTTTAAGTTGTTTTATTATTATCATTATTTTAAAAAAAAATTATTTTCTATGTATTTATAGGTACTAAAAAATATTTTGTCACAATTTTGTTAAAAAACTACATATTTGGTTTGGTTGTGGGAAATGTCATGTTTATATACAAATACAATAAGAACAAAAATTAAACAATAAATCATTAGATGAAAAATTTTGAAAATTTTCTCACTTTCCAGAAAAAATTAAATAATATATAATTTGCATCAGTATTAATCTCAATAATAAGGTTAGCCCTATTAACCCTATTCTGATTTTATCCCAAGGACATAATTTTAACTGATTGTTAAAGCGATAGTGATTTTTATTCAAAATTCCAACGATTAGTTTCAAAGATTTTTATGTTCAATTCGTAAGAGTGCGTGAGTGTGAAAGCATAAAGTTTTTTTGTTCGTGATCGTGCGTGAGTGTGAAAGCATAAATTTTTTTTGTTCGTGATCGTGCGTGAGTGTGAAAAGAAATAAATTTTCTCGTTCGTGATCGGGCGTGAGTACAAAAGCTAATTCGTGACTGTGCGTGATCGTGAGTTAAAATCTACTCACGAGCACATCTCTAAGATAAATACATCAATTGTATCATAAAACATGTCTTTCAAATAATTAATTTATGAACTATTATGAGTCAGTGGACATGTGTGACTTTACAGAATGTGAAATTTCTCAGTCATAAGTATTCCTATAGATATGTAGTTATTTCCCAATTAGGCACATTTGTAAATTTTCTAAAATTTGTTAGTAATTTTTAGAATAAGATCTCAAAAAATAATAAAAATTAAAATATTTTCCACAAAATAAATTGTTAACCTTTTATTAAGTCACTTGAAACACATTCTTTAGTTTTCGATTCAATATATTAAAACTTCAGTATTATGTCGTCTCTATAAGTCAAACAGCTGTAATCATCTTTGACATTATCATAATCATTGAATAAATTAATTATAACATCCATATCTTTAATAAATTTTAGAAAAATTAGGAAAACTTTTATATGTAGAGTACAAAATCTTTAAAAAAAAATATGGGTTAATCATACATCGTCGTCCTTTTGACGCACACTATTTCAGTATAAAAAAAACGACAATAGCTATAAACAAAGGTTAGCTTCAAAAATGCATCACTGTTTGTATGAGGCAGAGTCAAAAGTTCAAAAACGCATCAGACGCATCACAACGAAAAATCAAAAGTTCATTTTTGCATTTGTTGCGTCAAAACAATGCGTCAAGAAATTTGGTGATGCGTGTCCAAGATGCTTGTCATGTGTATAATGTAGAATTATAACTACTTGCCATATTATGTAGGTTTTAACACCAACAAGAATAGTTCCGAAAAAGAAACTGTTGAAAAAGATTAATGTATTTACCTTTCATTAAAATTGTTTAAACTATTTGAATACATCTTGCACTCAAAATAGGTATGTAATATTTTTACTCAAATAATTTCAATATTTTCAATTTCAAGTAAGTTCAAGTTGAAATTCAAAGATAATATACCTATACAAGGACTGTATTACTATATTATCTATAGTCCATCATGCTACATTGGCTACGTTGGCTACATTGTGTGTCTACTATGCTACATGCATGACATGCATCATGATGCCAATATCCCATTCAAAAATATCTAATGTGCATAAAATTTCAAGAGAGCATCAGCAGCGCATCATGTAGTATTAGACGCATCAGAAAAGTCATGATCCTGCATCGATGCGGTAAAGTTTACATTTTTGAAGTTACCCAAAATTTATACGTCTTATGTGTTATAATAACAAATAAATTAGATAACAAAAGTTTCACAGCAAGCAGGCACCGACAAGTTGTAGTATTGGAGCAAGTAGAGAAGTTCGTTTGTCGTTTTGACGAGTACGTATGATTCTAGGGATAAGCTTCAGTATGCTGAAACTTCTTTCTCTAGTTGCTACAGACACTGAAAGCTTTACAACGATTTTTAGAGCAACATATACCTATATTTGAATATTCCTCTTATCCCCTCAAGTATTTCTTACTATATTTAGGTAGATTTGGCTATACAAAAATGTAGATTATTGGGAATTTGCACTAAAAATTTATAAGTTTATTGTTTCAGCAACAATATTGAGTAATTTAAACTTGACCCTGAAGCATTCATTTTTTGTTATGAAACAGTTACTAATTTTTATAAATATTTTTTGTCACCCTTAGAAACTTGGCGCTCAGGGCACGTGCCCCCGCTGCCCTCCCCCCGGTGCGTCCGGCCCTGGTTATGATATCTTTATGTTATAATACACTAGCGGAAACAATTAAAGGATTAAAAAAATTCCAAATTTTTAGCGATTTTTCGAATGGCTGTATCTTTGTTAAAAATGGTCGTATCGGAGTGGTAAGCACAGCAATTTAAACCTTGAAGTTTCTAGTTTTGAAATCTTCCAACTAAAAAATTTTCAGAGCTACGTGTATCGCTCAATCCTAATAAATACACTGAGAAAAAAATTTTCGAAATTTTTTCGTTTTTTTTTTTTTTTTTTTTTTTGGTCCACGGACTTGGAAAAAAATTTCCCGACGTAACCACCACATAGGCCGGATAAATTGTTAATTTAGCTTTAATTTGCTTTTTTTAAGGCCTTAATATGACCACTGCTCGCTGAGATATAGGACTTTGAATGGAAAAGGATCATTTCGTCTTTGACCATCGATATTTCAACGACCAATGATCGCGCAGAAAATTGGAGATGGGTTTTAAAAACTCGATTAAATTCTCTCCAAGGATTAGCCATTGTTTTTTCGAAAAACATACACTGAAAATTTTCTAAGAAAATTTTTTTTTTATAAATTTAAATACTGTTATTGATAAAAATGTGAAAAAAGGTGAGAATTTTTTTTTTTCATTTTGTTCAAGATTATGAAAGTTTGATACCAAAAAAATGATACTTTAATTTTTTCAAAAATTCAATGGAGTGAAACAAAAAAAACGGCTGGATGGATTAAACTGAAACTCGGTGGGGTTTTTTTTAGGTATATTCAACTGTAAAAGGCACACTTAACATTAATGGTTTTCTCGATATTTTTTATTCAGCGATTGATCTTCCAAAAAGCTACTAAAAGCCCATTTTTTCTTGATTTTTCAAATTCATATAGAGCATGGAAAAACATTTTTTTTCGAAAAAAAACAATGGCTAATCCTTGTAGAGAATTTAATCGAGTTTTTAAAACCCATCTCCAATTTTCTGTGCGATCATTGGTTGCTGAAATATCGATGGTCAAAAACGAAATGATCCTTTTCCATTCAAAGTCCTATATCTCAGCGAGCAGTGGTCATATTAAGGCCTTAAAAAAGCAAATTAAAGCTAAATTAACAATTTGTCTGGCCTATGTGGTGGTTAAGTCGGGAAATTTTTTTCCAAGTCCGTGGACCAAAGAAAAAAAAAAAACGAAAAAATTTCGAAAATTTTTTTTCAGTGCATTTATTAGGATTGAGCGATACACGTAGCTTTAAAAATTTTTTAGTTGAAAGATTTCAAAACTAGAAACTTCAAGCTTTAAACTGCTGTGCTTACGACTCCGATACGACCATTTTTAACAAAGATACAGCCATTCGAAAAATCGCTAAAAATTTGGAATTTTTTTTTGATCCTTTAATTGTTTCCGCTAGTGTATCTTAAAATATAATAAAATAAATATTGAAACTCTATAGATATATCGCAGTGCAAATTTTATCAAAAAATTTTACTGAAGACCCGCTAATAACTACGACCCTGAATTCATAAATGTTAATATCCCTGTATATTTTTTCGAGTTCTAAAACAATTATATGCTACGTCAATTTAAATTTTACCTCTACCGTCTCTGTTTTTAAAATATTTCAACAGTTTTCTATATTAACTAGAGCTACCGGAATTTAAATAAAGCTCTTAGTTTTGTACGAATAACATTATAATAACATTTTAACCAATACTTCTGTTTAAATATCAATTGTAGGGTATAAATACAATAAATAAAACTATTTAAAATGTTATTTTTAAAGATATTATAAGTAAAATATTGAGTCCACATGTAAGATTTTACAAGGAGAGTGTACAGCCTTGGGGTCGGCGATTTGGCTGAAATTTTTTTTGGTGATAGAGTACACTTAATATGTTAATATATTAAAATAATAGCGCGCACTACTCAGAAAAACTTGTAAAAAAAATAATTTAAAAATTTCAACGCAGCTGGTGTAGTTAATATACTTGAAAAGAAAAGTTGTACATAACGGTCCTGTTGGTCTAGTGCAGTTGGCGTTAGACTGGTAACACAATGGTCATGTGTTCGCAACCGACTCCGTTCAACAAAACTTTTTTGTTAATTTTTTTTTTTTAATATTAATGAATGTCTTCTTTATTTATAAAACATTTTATTTAAAATATGTATTTGTAACAAATCTTTAAATAGGTAAATCTGTAACTAGGTAAGATAAAATAAAATAAAATATAAAACTTTTAACGTAACATTTATTTAATTGTAAATTATATTATTATTCTCTACACACAAAACCCAGAGTGATAGTTGCCATAAAAACATACAAAACAATAATTTTTATTACAATTTACACAACATATGAATGCATGTCTTTTACAATTACAGGATGTCTGTAAGACATCTAGTGAAAAACATACTTGATTCACGTTCATGAAAATGTTCCTTTCATGAAATAATTTTGACGCATATCAGACAAAATTATTGTTTTGTATGTTTTTGACTATCACTCTGGGCCTTGTGTGTAAAGTATAATAATAATTTACAATTAAATAAATATTACTTTAAAAGTTCTATAATTAATTTTATTTTATCCTACCTATTTACAGATTTACCTATTTAAAAATTTGTTACAAATACATATTTTAAATAAGATGTTTTATAAATAAAGAAGACATTCATTAATATTAAAAAAAAAAAAATTAACAAAAAAGTTTTGTTGAACAGAGTCGGTTGCGAACACATGACCATTGTGTTACCAGTCTAACGCCAACTGCACTAGACCAACAAGACCGTTATGTACAACCTTTCTTTTCAAGTATATTAACTACACCAGCTACATTGAAATTTTTTAATTATTTTTTTTACAAGTTTTTCTGAGTAGTGCGCGCTATTATTTTAATATATTAACATATTAAGTGTACTCTATCACCAAAAAAAATTTCAGCCAAATCGCCGACCCCAAGGCTGTACACTCTCCTTGTTAGATTAAGATTGGAGTTTTTAACTTTAATGTAACGGCTTTTAGCAAAAACAGTCAAACTAGTATTTTTGATGTAGTTTACATATTTGTTTAAATATTTTGATTGGTCGAACTATATTCACCCTATTTCAAATTTTACCCCCAATTTTAGAAGTGAAGCCCCCCCCCCCAGTAAGTCCGTCCATGGATTTAAGTATAGCAATAGAAAGGCCTTTAAAATGGAGGGTTGTGTTAATTTAAACTTTTTTTCTGTCTGTTATAGTTTTCGAGTAATTGGACAAAATTATACTTTACCCCAACTTTGGGGGTGGATTTCATCCTTTAAGTGGTGTTTTTGGCTGATAAAAAAATACGTGTCTGTTATTTTTCTTTGTTTTATACACCTACCAAGTTGCATTAATACTGGGAATTATCACTTCAAGACCTTTACTTGTCAGTTTGACACGAAACTCTCCACAGTTTTTTTATACATATAGCCTATCATTTAAGCGCGCATTATTTTATACATTTTGAGCAATAGATTTTACACTGCGTGCAACGGAATTTTTTATTTTGATGCATTATTTAACCTATATTTCAAGTAATAAAATCACTCTTTGTGCAATAATATTTTACATTTTGAACATCACATTAAGACAATTATCATTTACCATTTTGAGCAATATAATTTTATGTTTTGTGCATTATTTACTACAATGATTACACTAATTGTAAGTGATATTTTATTTTTATGTTGCCTTTTTAGAAATATTTCACATAATCAAGAATGATTTTTTTAAAAATTTAATTTAATCTCTTTATATGTACATATATGCATAGGAATAAAATATGGATGTTGTATATTTGTCTGAATTTTTTTTTAGATAAGATTACAATATGGACCTCCTCCAAGGTCTCATTGTCAGAAAAATTATCGGAATCTCTTAAGCGGGTTCTCCCGCGTGACGGCCTGTTTTTCAAACATTTTTGGGGAATTTTTTTACGACCAATGAAAAGACAGAAAATATAAATAAAACAATTCGTTTTTTATATAAATTTAATATTTATTTAAAAACTATAATGTATAATTCTCAAACTTTGCTTAATAAAATTACAAAAACAAAAATATTATTGTACAATTAAAAGCTTTCTTCGCTTTGGATGGGCGACCACGTTTCCTTTTTTCACCAATTTGTAAATTTTTCGCTTAACTGGTAGAATTATATATTTAAATCTTGTAGCTACCCCTAGAATATGCTTACAAATATATTTTTTTTTTAAAATGAGGCACAAGTACAGTGTCCTTTCTTCCAATCGTTCGACTTCAACTGTACTTTCTGATTTTGTAGCGCCCATTTATAAGCACTGCTCCACAATTTCAAATCATACGTAGCTTCTTCTGCAAACTTCAAACTTCCATTAGTATACCTTTTAAAAAATGATCGTATAACATCATTTATAAGATAACAATAACAAAAACGTGCTAGCGGTAGCCTTTCTCTTAATGTATACTCGTCTTTTAAAATTCGGTTCGTGACTTCCAAGGCGTTATTCGTGCTAGGTGTACGCATGCAAACACCTTCGTACCAGTTTGGATGTAGCCGAATCCATTCCTTCTCAAAATCTTCTTGAAGACTCTTCAAAATCTTCGCTTAAGCCGGTTCTACACGATGCTACGAACACCTTCCAACATTGGACGTTCGATGGTTCATCGCATCGTGTGGCCGTTGTTCGAACCTACGAGTGTCCAATGTCGAGCGTCAAACATTCGCATTTGGCCATGTCCCGCTCGATGTCGGTATTCTTGCACCGAGCCAAAGGGATGCTTCGAACGTTTGAAGGTCAATGTTGGTTGCGTTGGTTGGTTCGACTCAGCAGCTGCACGACTCGTTCATGTGAAGATAGACAACATCAGTGTATAACATTAGAGATAACATCAGACAGATAACAGCCTCGTCCACTGAATAAACGTTTGTACCAACACATCATCATTCGTATTGGATCAAACATTCGATTCACCGTGTAGCAGATACATTCGTCGCACCAACTATCGAACTTAATTGCCTCAAACGTTCGATCGAACGTTGGAAGGAACGTTCGTAGCATCGTGTAGAACCGGCTTTAACTGAATAGAATCATATCAGCTAATATTTTGTTAACGTTTGATTTTGTAGTCAAAACTAGTACCTTTTTTTGAACAAATCTTCTCATATGAGCCCAACACATATGAACCAGACCATTTTCAAATACTTTTTGAAAACCATCTTTTATACTCTGTGCCGCATCTGTTGCTAAAACTTTCGGTTTTAATTCGATATTAAAAATATTTTTAGTAGCAAATTTTACACGTTTAAAAATAAATTCAAAATCCTCTGTTTTCTCATTTGTACAGACAGCCATTTTCTGTCATAATTACTGCTTCCAAGCAAAAGTACAGGAAATCCTTGCCAAATTAATTTATAAGTTGCGTCAGCATGTAAAATTAAATTATCCTTATTTTTCAACCCATTTTGTAAAAGATTTTGTTTGTTATGAAATTATGTTTTATTCGTGAAATTGTTTTATTTTCAATATTTCCAATAGCTTTAAAACACGATAATAATAATCGACTTAACACGGTATGAATACTTATAACAGTTATTTATAACTGAAAGAAATGTTTTGGAATTTTTCAAAATAAAGTCCAATTGGATATAAATCACGTCATAAATTGTTAATTGTCCCACACAGGTTAGTCAAAATATAAGCGGCCTTTATACATACATAGATATGGTCAGGGCTGGGAACTATTTAAAATGATTTTATTTTAAATATGTATTTAAAATACAAAATGGCATTTTGCATTTTCTATTTTAAATAAGTTTGTTCAAACCATTTTCCATTTTGTATTTAAAATGGAAATTTGAATCCGTTTTGCATTTAATATGAAAATGCATGTATACCTACTCAAATTTATGTGTATATGTATGAGTATGACACTTATGACTCATATTAATCATAGAACTCGAATTGAACACAGTCTAACAAATTGTAAGTTAAATGTAAGTCGATTCAATTGACTTAAATTTTTTATCATTCGAGTTTCAATGTCACTTAAATTAAATTTGTTACTGAGCAGTTCTTTTAAGTCAAATTTTTCTGACTCAAGTTGTATGCTATTATCTTTAAGACACGTCGATAAGAAATGTTTTGGCATTTCGAGTAGATGATTTTCATAATTTAGAAGTCACAGTTGTAGCGTAGTCAAGGTTTGATTATGCCTAGACTGAATTAAATTTTACAATATTTTTGAGTAACAATATTTATAACATGCAAACTTTATAAAAATTTCTCAAAAGTCTGCCCTAATATAATTTCAATACGTTTGACATTTTCTTAACTTTTTTTTATTAATATAAAAAACGATAAAAGATTTATAGTATAAGAAAGTAAAAAGCATTTTGCATTTTATAATCCATTTTAAATAGTTATTTTCCATTTTCTATTTTAAATATGTTCAGTAAAACCATTTTCCATTTTGTATTTTAAATGCATTTTTAGAAACTATTTTCCATTTTCTATTTTAAATGGTTTCTATGAACCATTTTTCCCAGCCCTGGATATGGTCCATTTCACTTAAATTTAACCATGCTTCATCACTTATGAATTTAAATAATTTCCGTTTTCTTGGCTTTATCTCTTTTATTATTGCATTTACGTAAATCTTAAATTTGCAGTTTGTTTTTAGAAAAGAACAGAATTTGTTTCGAATATAAGAATTATTTAATTTTTTAACGATGACTCATGATCAATTGTATTTGAAACGGGGTATACATCCTATTCATAAATAGCTGCAGCAAGCCTATGCATTTTGTTAGATTTATTGCTCATTTTGGTAATTTTATGTGGTTTTTTTAAGAATCATTTTGAATGACCTGATTCAAATGACTGAAAATGCGCTATTACTTTAAAACGACGTTGGGCGATTCTCTGACAAGTGGTCAATAAAAATGAAATTTTCGAAATGGAATAATTTGATTGGAATCTGGTTTTTGTTGTAAAAAAATATATAAACTTTATCAAACAAGTAAAATTTTTGAAAAAATATAATCGGCTTTTACGGTACAACACCGAAAAATTGACCTATTGTAATTTGTCACCAATATCTAATTTGAAAACAAATTTTAGTATTGTTTTTTTAACACTGTGATACAATTAAACAAACTCAAATCATATGAAAGGGTAAGTCTAGGTTTAAGGTATACATGGAAGTGCGATTTTTTAAGCTACATTGCTTTTTCCTAATAAAAAACAGCTGTTTTCAGAAGTGTGGTCTCCTGTCCCGTGCGTCACGCATAATATGATTTTTTCAAGTTATCTTTGAAATTAACAAATGAATTTTCTTTGAACGTAGGTTGTAAAGGTAGAATAACAGTGCAAATGCAAAAATATGTTTACATTAAATTTACATAATCTTGGACGCATGGGACATGCAGATTTGACCAAGAAAATGAATAAATTTACACATTAGGTGTCGTAATACATGTTTATTATAACA
Organism: Brachynemurus nebulosus; assembly: GCA_035578155.1. Lineage (NCBI taxonomy): Eukaryota > Metazoa > Arthropoda > Insecta > Neuroptera > Myrmeleontidae > Brachynemurus > Brachynemurus nebulosus. Next base: position 16,552,183 of record JAPWDM010000007.1, read on the forward strand.
TTTTAAATAGCATACATCACACATTTTATGTATACAGTGCCGGATTTACACTAGGGGCACGCAGGGCACTGACCCCGGGCGGCAACATTTGGAAGACATGTGATAATTTTTTTTTTTGGGTTATTACTTATTTTCACAATAAAGGCACTGTATTCCCATTTAAAATCTAGCTAGCTAATGAATATACTGTTTACAAAGATATTTAAACTAGAATGTAAACTTTGTACAATTATTCAAAAAAAGTTCGTAAACAAAAAAAAAAAATAGTGAATAAATTTTATTATTTTCTTTAAAAGATATGAAATATAATAATTCTAAGTAAAACAGTAACAGTTATATTTGATTTGAGAAGCTTATTAACACAATATTAAGCAAGGTTATTTTAGTGTCCCGTGCGTCACGTCCCGTGCATCATGATGTCGTGCATCATATACTATAAAATATCAAATAACTCATTAAAAAAAAAAAAAATTTTCTAAACAAAAATAAACACTATAAAGAGAATAATACAAGGAAAAATATCTATGATAAGAAAAATAAAAATAATATCACAATTCACAGAAAATATTCAGTGAACTAGGTGAACCATAATTGAAGCATTCGTACGAGTCCCGTGCGTCACGCTTATTGATGTCTTATTTCTTGAGTACCGGATTTGAGATACAAATTAAAATATACTAATTAGATACATACTGGGGTAATACCAGTTATAATATTTTGTTTGGATTATTATTAATTGTAATTTTCTTTTAAAACATGTTTTTGTTGTACAAATGTCCCCTGTGTCACGCTGAGAATCGCCCCGTTACAATTTGTAAACAAAGGTATCAGTTCTGATAATTTTCATTTGCAAAGCGAAATTTTTTATTTTCAGTATTTTCGTTCGTTCTTTATTTTGACATATAGTATTATGAATATCTACAACCAAATTGTTCTCAAATGGCCAATTCAACAGTGAGCCGTTTTTCGCGCTCATTTTTTAACAAATAGTTATGAAAATTATTACGGAATTTTTCAAAAAAAAAAAAAAAGAGAAACCTCCTTCATTAATACGAAAAACAAGGTATTTAGAATAGTTTTTAATTTTAATCAATAAAATACTGTATTAAGAGGAGATAGTTAGGTAACTGTTTCTAAACCTCTTTTACTCTTCTGCTAATTTTTTTTTTTAGATTCGTTTATATTTCCTTTTTTTATTGATACATTTTTAACATTTTTATCTTTGGACAACCTAAAACAATCTTATTCCACGTATTCTGTCACAGTAAAATGCATATAAACAACATGCGTACCATATATTTTGCTCATTTCAGTAAATTTATGGGGCAAATGCCTTTTTTGAAGGATCATTTTAAATAAAAGAATGGTAGTAAAGTTATAAATAAATAAAAGTGCATTTGTAAATTTTTAATTGCACAAAATATTTTTTAAGTGTAAGGTAAAAGACCCGGTAATTGACCCTGGCCCAGTTTCTGACGTTTTCAACTTCTTTATAAGTTAATAAAAAAACTATATTTTAAATACGAAAAAAAATAAATTCTTAATTTAAAGTTATTTATTCTGTGCCTAATGAATAGGAATTGAAAAATTATAGAATATATTAACTAAATAAAAAAAAATTTAAGTTTAAAATGTGTGTAAATGCTATTTTTTAGTTATTTTCTAAATGGTTTAATTTAGAAGATACCTCATTTTGATCTGTGCAATATTCACCATGTAAGTATGAAAATTTAATTAAAAATATATGAGCAGGTTAATATTTTTTTAAAATTTATTTTAAAATATTTATAAAATACCTTAGAATGATTTTTATTATTGAAATATGGAGGTCAATATTACTAGGCTCAATTCTAAAGTTTTTCACCCTAAAATTCTAACCTAAAACAAGCGAGGTTACCTGCTTATTGACATGTGAATAAAATGTAAAAAAAGTTATTTTAAATTAATTTTTGTTAGTTATTTTGTTATTTATAGTTATCTTCGCTTAGTTTTTGTTATTTTTCATAACGTAGTGACAAGTTAACATTAAACATTCATTTTTATCAACAAAAAATTATATTGTCTTGAAAGTACATTTTGGAGTGATACAATTATTATTAAAATAATGTCAATTTCGTTAGTATTTAAATTATTACAACAGTTTTAGTTGAATAATATTTTTGTAACAAAATTTTTATGACAAAATTAATTTTTTTTTCTTTTTTCATAAGTTAATCATAATTAAATTTAAGGGTCAGAAACTAGGCCACTGTCAGGGTCAGAAACTGTCACATGAGAAATTTTGAGAGTCAGAAACTGGGTCCTTTTTGTCAATTTTTAAAACATTAATTTAAATTATTAATTCAATTCAAATAATTATTTTACGTATATGACTTTATTTTGAAAGCCATAAACTAGTTGATAAAATTATTAATTGTCTCTTAAGTTGAAACTTATATTTATTACTGTCGTTTAACCTCAGCCGCCACTCTTAAAAGGTCAGAAACTGGGCCACTTACCTTACGGATATTTATTTTTTATGTAACACATGTAATGCTTATTTATTTTTTTAAGGACAAGAATTCATTATTTATGTAACATTTATTTTAATAAATGCACAAAATCTATTATATTAATTCTAGTTCATATTTACTATTGCTCGAAAATAAAGAATAGTGATCAATTAGTGTATTTATTGCTACTTTTGTTTTACAAATGTTAAAATAGTTTTTTAGATGCTCTGAGTTATTTCGCACTTTGTTTAAATAAATGCTCGTTTAATTTGTTCCCTTTTATATATACGCTTAGGGCTTGGGCCGGATAATTTGCAAATATCATCTGAAAAAAGTTCTTGTGTTGTTTTTACTCGACATAGAGGCGTAAAAATTAAAAAAATTAGAAATACAGGATCTTACCATTAATGTTGGTACATAGGTTAAGTTTTTTGGTTTGATTTTTGATCAAAAGCTTACTTGGTGACATTATGTCGAGTACATAGTTGCGAAGTATGAGATCCGCAATAACATAATTAGAATGATTTTTGGAACACGTTGGGGAGCTGGTCCCTTGACCTGTCTAACACTGTACAAGGCGCTTATCAGGAGTATCATGGATTATGGATGTTTAATACGTCGGCATACAAGCGGCTACCTGCTTTGGGCGATCTTCCCCTACATATTTCAATTAATATCCGAACTTGAATCAGCAAGAAATCTATTATACAAAAATACCTTTTATATCCTAGTAGGGTAAATGGTATAGTTATTGGACAGTTAAGAAAAATTTTCAAAACAAAGTACAGAAAAAGTACGTGTTGTAGCTTGATTTTTAACGAAAAAATTCATAAATAAAGTAAGACCTGTCTATTTTAATGTACCGTATAAAACTTTCATATTACATATTGGTAAGTCTCTGAAAAAAAAAATATATTAAAGTTGTGCGTGTAGAAAAATACAGTTATTGGACAAAAATTTCATTTATTAATTTCTGGCGTATTTCCACAATCCACAAGTTCTGTAGATACTAGAAGGTTCTGTTTAACTAAAATATCAGGAAGTTTGCTTTACTAGTCTATAAGCCTTATAATCTTCAAAAGAGAGTGTCTTGTCCAATAACTGTCAACGTCCAATAACTAGACCGTTTACCCTATATCATTTTCTTAACAGTAAGTAGTAGCAAAAATAACTAAACTTCCACGCTTATTATTTTTTTAACATAAAGGAGAATGGTAATAGGATCATGTTTGCATACTCTAACGCTATTTACAATTTATTTTGATAAGGGACTCATATTTGTTACGAATATGATGTCGTATGTAGCACATATCAGCAAAATAAGAATTAGAGAAGGTTTCGTATGAAATAATTTATTATTAATATTATTTTTCTGTATTACCGATGTCGACTGACCATGCAATAGTACAATATACTTCGACGTTAAAATTAAGGCGCCCTCCGCATGCACTTAAATTACAAAACCTTTCTTTCAAAAGCAACTAGTAGTAATATTTACTAGTTTTTACCATGAGATAATATTTAAGAATGCTACTCATTGCAGATAAAATTTTTTCTCTGTTATGATACAACTAATATACACAGCAAAAAAATTAAAGGACCAGAACAATTTTTAAAATTTTTTAGTGATTTTTGAAGAACTATAATATAACTTTGTGAAAAGTGATTGTATGGAGATACAAAAACGTGTATTTTGAAGCTTAAAGTTTTGAGATTTTTCGATGAAAATTTTTTAGTGTACAACACTTATTGCAGAATCAAAGAAAAAAATTACAAGATTTGAAGAAACAATTTGTGTTTTTTGTTGGACTTTGTATCACGATTTATCACTTAGGTATCGGCTGTTGAATAGTCATTCTTTTGTCTTTGATCATAAATATATCATAAACTAATGGTCGAACAGCAAACAAGAAAGAAGTTTTCAAAACAAGAATCAGTGTTTCAAAGGTGTCTTTTGATGTTTTAGGAACATAATTTTTTTGTACTTAATTTGAAAAAAATTAAAAAATAACTTTTTCTGATGTTTCTGACCTACAATTAATTTGCAAATATTGCAAATTTTTTTTTTTAGAGTTCTGTATTTGCCTACAAGTCTTGTAAATTTTTAATTCGGTCGATCGAGAGGTTTTTCTCTGCGGAGTTGTCCAAGTTTTAACAAAAATTAAAGGAGCACGTGCAGAAATTTTTATCAAAAGATGTCAAAACCAAAAACCTTAAATTTCAAAATAGCTTCAATCATTTTTCATAACGTTTGAGTCTTTAAAAAATTACTAAAAAATTGAAGGAACTTTTCTGTTCCTTTAATTTAGGAGTGAATATACGTTTAGTGCTACTACAAAAAGCCGAAGTGTCCACTAGTTTTTGAACTGAATGTAAAATTGCAAAAATTATTTTATTTACTCGCATGTTGCAACAAAGACGCACATTCAGCGAAAAATAGTTTTAGCTTGATGCAGTGAACGTAATAAAAAATTTATTTTAGTTAATTTCCGATTATCTAAGATTTAAAATTTTTTTGTTTTCTGCTACCATGTAAGTTTCGATTACTATTAAGGCGTTACATCACTTTTTTGGCGTTACATACTATTTAAGGCGTTACATCACAAAATTTTTTTTCCATTATGAATAATGAAATCTTTTTAGAGTGTGTTATACGTGATCCGGGGTTTTCGAAAAGGTTTATGATGGACAGTATAACCATTTTTAAACAGAAATCAGTAAATAAAAATGTTTTTTTTTCATCATTTAGATTAGTTTTATTAAAGCAGTTTAAAAAAAAAATTAAAAATCTACGAAAAAATCAACGTTAATTTGTGTATAAAAAATACATTTGTTAACCAATTTCAAAAATCTTATGTACCGCCCTAGATAATCGACTGAAGCTAAAAGAAGGTAAAATTTCTAGTCAATCGAATGAAAATTGCTGGAGTTATCTTGTCCACCATTTAGTAAAACGTAGTTTCGAGAAAAACCCATGTAAAGTTTCAAAACATGCGTTTTAAGTATACATATTTATACCTATCATTTTGGACTTATTTATGGAAATATAGCAAAAGTAACGAAATAAAGTACTGAAAAAAAGTTACCGACTAAGCGAGACTAAGAGATTTCAAAATGCTATGCGCATCGAGATAGCGTTTTAAACGTTTTCAATCGTTTGAAGTCGTTTCAAAAATCGGGTTCAAAACGATTTTTAAAATTTTTCCACAATTATAATTCGTTTTATTCTAGAGATGTTAATGCATCATTTAAGCCAATAAAAAAAGGAAACTTTTTCTCAAAGTGATGTAATGTCTTAAACGAGAGATGATTGAAACCCTACTTTTGTTTTCTAAGACTGTACAGAAGTAATAATTTTTTTGTAAGAAGGTCCTTTTTTTAAAAGATGGACATTTCAAAAATGAATAGAATAGTTGAGCAAGGAGGGAGAATAGGTTTTTTTTGTTAAATAGGATCGACGATGTTTATTCTGTAGTACAGTTAACACCCGTAATTTACCCTCAATGTAGATTATCCGTGCTTCGAAATTTTTATTTAATTTTTTTTTACTGGTGTGAATAGTTTGACTAGAAACGCAGAATTTGTAGGCAAAATTAATACACTAAAAGCTAAATAACTCTTAAATTATCTAAAATCAGGCTACATATATGGCGATTTCAAACAATGCTTCGTTTGAAGCATGCAGCCTGAAACACCCTGTGTATAATTTTTAATAATCTATGTGAAATTATAATAAAAGTAATAATATAAAATAAAGTATAAAAGTAAAATTTTATTTAAATTTAAACAGCATCCTTTAAAAAAAAATAATTTATCAAAAATAGTTACGTCTTTCAATTAATATCTGAATTGGAACCAGCAATGAGTCTATAAGAAATACCTGAATTTACTTTCTGATATATCGTTTCCTTGACAGTAAAGAGTAGCGAAGAAGGCTAATCTTCCAGATTTATTAACAGAAAGAGAGAACGTAATAGAATTCTGTTTTCATATTTTAACGTTTTTTAGAGAAGTTTCATATGAAATTCATTTTCATAACGAATATAATGTGGTATTTAGTATGTCAGCAAAATAATTAGATTTCGTATGGAATAAAGTTGAGCGTCTGCTAGGTCGGCAGCGCGGAACGGCACGACTCCACTTTCAACACCGCGGAACGACGCGACTTCACTTTCCGCACCGCGCCAAAAATCTCGATTTTTCTTGAGGTCGGAATCACGCCATGCCATGCCGCGCCGCTCTGTCGATCTAGTGGATGGTAGAGTGGTCGGTGAATCTCAAGTTCGGTCAATTTCGATGTTTCTCGAAGTCTTTTTGTGTCTTGTTTCTCACTTGTTTGCTTTTCTAGTCCGCGATGAATAAAATTACCTTTAGAAAATATTTCATAATGGCTGCGTTCGAGCAGAAAAAAGCGCTCTAAAGCAAAATGGCGATTTATTAAGAATAACAAAGCACCAAAAAGCAAAATTTCGTTGTAGATATTTAAACAAAATAACCTCAATAAGAGTTATTCATAGGACAATTTGTTATTTCTTTTATATTTTATACAATATGGATAAATTATAGGTCATATTATTGAAGAATCATCAGAGTAAACAACAATATGACAAAATTTTGTAATTTATCACAGTAAAATTTAAATTTGGTGTAAGGCAGAACTACGTGTCACTTGATTTCTATCCTGACAGAAAATTAGTCAGTAATATGAAGCGGCTTGAAGCCCTTAAAGAATTTTTTTCTGCTCGAACACAACCAATGTGTAAACATATATTTTAAACGACATAGTTTATATATTTTTTAAACTCACAAGGGGAGTATCAAACATAATTATTTAATATATGTTGTGGAATATATTTCTCTGAGTATTGTAGTGACAATAATTTAGGCGATAATACAACAATAAGTGGTTCTGAAGTTGGACTATCGTATGTAAGGTTTTTATTAGGTTTCCATTCATTTTCAAAATATCGTTATTTTCGGTATCGATAACTTTCGATAACGAAAACTATAACATCCATTAAAAAACAAACCTTATGAAAACCTTACATACGACAGTCCAACTTCAGAACCACTTATTGTGACATTATTACCCACTGTCAGTGTGTTAATATTAAAAATAAGTGTATGTTAACTAATATGTAATTTAAGAGGGTGACTCACCCCCTCTCCAATGTTGCTCAAACTGAATTTTGAAATCGAAAATTTCATTTCTACGTTATTCTAAATGTCTTAAACTATTTTCCATGAAGAAAAACTTCTTAAACTACCCAAGTTGTACGACTATTCGACACAGTCACCCCCTAGTTAACTACCCCTAGACTTAATGTTAGGACATTGAGCAAAAACAGGTCAATTAGATTTTTTGACGTAGATTTCAAATCTGTAAACAAAATTTTTATATTATTTAATTTTCACCCCCTTTTTGCAAAATTAACCCGTAAATTTTAACTCCAAGCCACCCCTGTTGACACAATTTGAACCAATTGCATACCAATAGATAGCTCTTTAGAAAAGAGCAATATCGCCAATTTAAACTTTTGCTCTATCTCTTACCGTTTTCGAGATATTTAAAAAATTAAATTTTTACCCCAATTTTTGGAGGGCGATTTCATCGCTTCAAACCGTTTTTCCGCCGATAAAGAAAAATACGTGTCGCTTATTTTTTAGTGTTTTGCAACATATCTAAGTTTCATCAAAATCGATAGGTCCGGCCTCGGGACGTTTACTTGTCAGTGATTAAAACTAAAAGATAAAGAAAAATTACATTTTTCAAATTTGCTGCAGTTATAACTTGAAGACAAATCATCCAATCGATTTGATTCTTATTGCAGCTTCTTTTATATATGTTTCTTCGTGCCATGAACCTCCAGTTTTCCGATCGAATAAAAAATGTAATTTTTGCAGGCCAAAAATCATCAAATTTTCGAGCAAAATTTTAAACTTTTTTTTAAAAAACTCCGCCATTTTGTTAAATTTTAACTTTTATTTTTCGATTGAGGCTCACGGCATGGGCAATACCTTCTAGTTTAATAGGTTTTTTAGTTTTTTTGATTTCAGGCACTGTGAAGGTCGCTATCATTGGAGCAGTAGGGGAACCTCTTTTTTGGAGCCTTGGGAGATCTCAAATAACTCACTGAATCTTCAATTTTATTTGTCCAAAAATTTTGTTTTGTCTTTATTATACATATTTCGAGGAATATATCCATACAATATTAAAACATTCCATACAGTAGTTTTCTTTAAAAAAATTTCCGAAAATCACCTTTTGCTCAGGCTGTCACACTAGTGGTCCCCCTTAAAACCCGTGCAGTAGTTTTCGCCTGATGCGAATACACTCTCAAATTGATTTTTGTATTTTCCCTTAGGAATGAGATACTTTCCCGGAGTAAAATGTTTCCCAGACGTTGATCCAGGTAATGAATTATCATCACACCAAATGTCATCAAAATCCGTCCAGTAGATTTTGCGTGATGCGTGCATAGACAGACAAACAAAAAATTTAAAAATTGCTGTTTTGATATCTAAATTGATAACTATCTACAGTACCAGTACAATTTTCAAAAAATACTCTACGTACAGACACGGCCTCGTTATAGTTTATTATATGTATAAATTACACAACTAAAAATGTTACACGTTCGATTCAACAAGTGCACGGAACTGCTATAAAAAATTTCGCATTGAGCCGCGCCGCGCCGCGCTACCGACTTAATGGAGACTCAGCTTAAGATTGACTTTCTGGTGGGGGAAATGTTATGTAGGAGATGTATGTACAATCGAATTATTACATATGAATTTACATACAGTTTTAGCTACTGACGAAACATGTTAATTACGCGGAAATTTGCAATGGATTCAGTTGATTCCGTTCTGAAAGAGTTTGGTGCATTTGTAAAAAAAAATAGAATAATAGAAAATTGAAAATTGAAAATGTGAAGAAATTAGTATAAAAAATACGAAGTGACCGAGGAAACGTTTTTGAAGGAAAATTTATTTGAAGATATTTCAAAATTTATCATACGTGTTACTGTGTGCTCACGAAACAAACGTGAAAATTGCCACGTCGATGTCCAACTCGTTACACATAAAAATATTCTTGATGTTTATTAGATTTTTTTTTAATTGTCTGTAACATTAGAATTTAAATAACATAAGCAAAAAGTTATCTGCAGATTTTATTAAAAGTTTTCTAAACAAATTAATTTTAAATTATTGTGTCATCGGTGTAAACCAGATTAATATGTTCCCTTTGTATCTCATAAAAATATAAAACAAAAGACTTAACAGTAATGAGTGTCAAAGTGTTATGCGTTACAACGGATGGGAAATATATTTGTCGTATTTTAAAAATTCAATTGTTGAGCGATTTATTCCTTCTATTCAATTTCCTGTGTAGCAAACATTGTAACTGTCTTTTTAAAAATTTTCCTAAAATATTTTGAGCCAGTGTTTCAGTTTGGTATAGGTCTAGTCGAGGTAATTTATTTCAGATGTTTAAAATTGACAAGAAATTGGGTCGATTTCTTCAAATTTACCTAAATTCAGAAATTCGTCATTTTTTTTTTTTATTTCTGTAAAACGGTTTCTCAATAATACCTATCTACTGCAATTCCTTGCACAACAGGTTTTCAAGTTTTATACAAGCAAAAAATCTCAAAACTTTTTTGAATAGAAACACATTTTTTTCGGCTTTCGGGCTGTGCAAGTATCATGACTCAAGTGAGTTACTCCACCATCATTTAACCGTCACTCAGAGTGACAATTTAACAATTTTTTTAACAGACATGTGTAAATTTAGTAATGAAGACTATTAAAAATTGTAATTTTTTATTTAACTGAATTAATAAATAAAACGAACTGGACACTTATTTTAATTTGTAATAAAAAGATATATAAATCACAGTGTGTTTAAATTAATATTATGTAAATTAAAATTTCGGAAAACTGATGTAGGTACTCTAAATAGTAAGTATCACCTCCGATGTAAATAGAAAATTATCTAGTTTTTCACAATTTCAAAATCTGAATCTACATGTTTTCAAGTAATGTTGGATATCTAGAAACCTCACTTTATATTTTTTGACCATTTTTTGAATAGTTAAATATGTAATAGCAACGTTTGAATCCATTTCAGTGTTATCAAAAAAGTTATTGTTTCCATCACTTAATGTTAATTTATTGGGCAGGACATTGTAATTACTAATTTGTTATTTATGGGATATTTTTAATTGTTTCTAAAAAAATTATTACAAGGTAATTAATGGTAATAAGGTAAAAATTTAAGCACAATCTAGTAAATCTGAAAGTTTGAACAATCATGTATAATAGAACAGTAGTAATGAAACTCTATTTTGTAGATTAATATTTAAGCCAAATAATATCAATTTTTTTTTTAATATTTTAATTTTCGAAATTCATTGAGGATTGTCTTATTCTCGGTCACCAAAATTAACGTTTTCGCTTTAGTACCGCAATTCTTACCAACTACATAATTTCTTTCTTCATATGAAACTCAAACAAGAATAAGGTCTTGCTTGTGTATTTGAATTGCTTATCCTTTTCAATCACAGACGATTTTCTTTAAAGCGAGGAATTATAAATTTTACTTATTTAAGAAAAAAATTTGAGAAATGACTAATACTGATTTTTTCTTTGCTAATTTTTTCAGTCTTTGACATTATCTTTTTCGTTATGGTCTTTAATTGCTGTTGTTAGATTAATATCATTACAATGAGTTTGGTACATCAGTGACTTCCATACTCCTTTGTCAAATTTGTACACAATTTTTTACTGCAGAATCATTAACTAACTAAACCGGAATTTTTTTTTTTTATTATTATAAAAAGGATGAGCAGCGACGTGGCCATATCCATCCATAGTGATATACATTTGTACAAAAATAATACAGAAATAATCTTAATTTTGTAAGTAAATAACATTAAAAGGATTGCATAATTGTATGAATTAATTAGTAATATTATTGTATTTAAACTACATACAAGTAACTTGGTGTAGAGTTGCAGTTGATGGCTAAATTACAGTAGCAGGCAAATTAGATTCAATATGTTACACTAGGAACTTCAAGAACCGCAATAGTAGCACAACTTTATCGATTTGGCTACATAGGAGAGTGTTTGTCAGTTGGATCTAAATTATATGCGGGTTTTAGCGTATTAACGTAATCACATTCGCAGAGTACATGTTTCACTGTTAATCGTATATTGCAGTGTTTACATATTGGTGGAGGCTCTTTACGTAATAGGAAATCATGAGTAAATCGGGTATGACCGATCCTTAGTCTTGCTTCGATTATTTGTTGTTTTTTGTTTGAGTTCTGATTAATGGTGGCTAGTCCAACATTATCCTTGATTTGGCGCAGTTTATTGTTTGCGTGATCTCTCCATTGTCGGAGCAATTGTGCATAAACGGAGCGTTTGTAATAGTTAATTAAATCCGTATGAGGTGTGCTTCTATCAATACAAACAGTTTCAAGTAAGGTAGCATTTTTAGCCAACTCGTCTACTTTTTCGTTCCCAGCAATACCGACATGGCTGGGAACCCACATTAATATAATGTCATGGTCAGGTTGGTCAATTAGTGTCATTATTTTTCTTTGAATACTGAATGCAGTTTGATGTTTGCAAGGGAATCTGAATATGACATGACTAGCGGATTGGGAACAGTGTTGGCATTCGTCACATAATTATAGTACATTTGACATAATTTTATGAATTTTACTATGTAACATAGAGTTTTTATGATGTTACGCAAAAGTACTATAATTTTTAGTGATTAGAATTAAGTACAGTACCAAAATAAGTACAGTTTCGGTCGTTTCAAGCTGTATTTTGCAATTGTAATAATATCAATTTTTTCCCGTTTTTTTTTTTTTTTTTTTTTTTTTTTTTTTATGCTCGTGAAAAATTTTGAAAAAAATTTTTCGTTTTTTTGCTGATCTGACTGTATTTTTGCGCTGTACTATAATTTTTCAAGAAATATTACGAAATACTATAATTTTGCAAGCCTGATCACATAATTTGTCAAAAAAAAAATGCCAACACTGATTGGGAATCAATACAAAGTAGAGCTTTATTAGTATTGTTATTAAAGCCTGACCGATAGCAAATAATTCGGCAGAGAAAACACTAAAGGTGCTTGGCAAATGAAAGAAATAATTTGCATTGTAAAGGCGGCACCTACGTTATTGTTTAATTTGGCACCATCTGTATAGTATACATTGTATTGATTGTTTATGTAATTGCCAATTATTTTTTGATAATAGATTTTTAATAGGTAGGGTTGTACATCATTTTTGGTGTCGTGTAAAAATTTAGTATTGATATATTTATATGACCACGGTGGAAGCTGGTTAACAAGGGAGTGGGATTACTACATTATGAGAAGGGAATTCAGGCTGTAATCTACTGACGTAGAATAGGAGGGGTTGGGGTAAGTTTTTATTGTTCGCGAACTTGTAAGAATTTGTCTTCTGTAATTTAATGGTAATTCCTCGACGTGGTTATTTAGACTTAAGGGTGAACTTAAAAAATTTTACACATTTTCTTTTTTGACTTTTTGTTTTTGATTAACGTTCTACATTGTATTTAAAACTAGTAAAAAGTTTCCAAAAAATTCTAAGAAAATTTATTTGGTCGGAAAATACACAAGAAGATCAAAAATATGCCTTGTTTTCTTCCATTCCACCGCATAAACTATTGGAAATTAAGAAATAAAATTTTCAAATATGAAAATTGAAAGTGCAATCTACGTCCTGACGAAGCCCTTTTTTCAATTTTTTGTTTCATGTCAGTGCTAGAAGCTGCTAAAAATTTCCATTTTTGTCTAGCTTCTTTTTCGCAATTTACAAGAATACGATGTAAAATTTAAAAAAAAACTCAACGCCAGGACGTCAAGTTACATTTGTTCTAGCGAATGAGTCTATTCTAAGAAAAATCTTTTTGAAAATAGCTGCGGTGGAGTGGAAATTAGATTTTTTATTTCTGTCCTTACCGCACTGTTCCGGTAAGGAACTCTCGGTCTCTGTACGAAAGGTCTCTCCATGTATATGTATATGCATGTATATTGTATATGCATGCATATGTGAAACAAAGTCTTTATAGGATGAATGCACCAAAAGTTGACCAGTAAAGCATTTTTGTATCTTTAAAATACAGTATCATATATAAACAGCTATATACGAATTAATAGAGGACCTACGGATCACTTATCAATTTTCAATACTTATTAATAAAGAATAATTTTATTCCGTTGATAAAATTGGTTTAATTTTTGCCGTAAAAAGTGATCCATACACAAATAAAATATTGATTTGGAGATTTAAAAAAAAATACTTTCTATATAGACTGATTTAATGTTAATAATATAAATCTACAAAATTATTCAAAATAATTTGAAAAAGCAAAATAAACTATTTAACGCTTACAATGTATCAAACTAAGGATTTTTCAATAAAATCACCTCCTTTTAAAAGTGTACACACTTGTCACTTGCAGACATTTAAACATTAATTTATTGTGCACTAGCAAGTAATATAAAATAAAATAAATTGAAAGAAGCTGTCTTTATAGAAAATAAAGTTCTTATTATTTAAAGAAAAATATGAATGGCTTACATTTAGTCCAAACCAAGTTTGGGTACGTCTACCCTATATATATTTACAAAATTGTCTACGGGAATCTATATAGTGTTGAATGAAATATTTGGATTTGAAATATTTGGATTTTGGAACACCATAATGTAACAATATTCAATGCATACCAATGTTTTACACATGTGTATTGTATACATAATATGCGTATGCAATATGTATGTATATATCGCGCGTGTTCTTTCTCAACCTCGTATATCAAAAATTGCATGTTTTAGGGCACACAAAAAACATTAAATATTGTATTTATATATATACTTATCTACATATATTTATATATGTAGGTAGCCAACATCAAAGGGTGTAATTAGCATAAATCTTAAGTTCATAATGATGAAAACACAGATTTAAATACGTTTTATTTGTGTCTCCAAAAATTGGGACTTTTCAGATACGAGGTAGAGAAAGAGTACGCGCGATGTAAAAAGGTCTTTGTAGCACCTTTAAGTATAAGCAGACCCTACACGCTCAATAATATTATGCAACCAGCTTGTGCAATTTATTAAAGTCTTCTTTAGACGGTAATAAAAGTGTTTTTTGATTCAAAATGTTAAATGATTAACTGATAATAATGCTGCGATGCAATAAATAATTACTTTTTACAAATTAATAATTTAAACTGGTTCAAATTATAGGCACAATAGATGACACTATAAACAAATTGAAACTTATAAACAAATAAAGTTGTATATCGTATATCTCTTCAATATAATCTACAATTAATCTATAACATTATATAAGATCAAATTTTGTGCAATATTATTGAGTGTGTGGGGGCCACTTTACTATTTGATTTAACTGCATTCTTTCCCTCGTTGATAATATGGAACTTTAGGAAAAATAGATCTTTGAGATAGTAGAACATATTGTATACGTATATGTGTATGAATCAGTTTGAATGTATTTGTACATCCAATACATATATTTTTCAAATAATTAACTGTTGACAGTTTTTTGTTTCAAATATATTTGATTATACATTTTTTCAAAAATACAGACTGTGGAGACCCCTGGGCGGAATTAGTTTGCGGAAAAAATTCACGATCACCCTTAAAGCAGGACTAGTGATATGAGCTCCGATTGTCAGTCTGAGGCCCATATTATGGATAGGTTCTAATTTAGCTAAGGTATGAGGTTTTGCCGACCTGTAAATTTGGGCGCCATAATCTAAAATGGATCGTACTTTAGTTTGATATAATTTTATAAGTGTTTAAGAGTCGGCTCCCCAGCCTTTGTTATTAACGACTTTTAATAAATTCATATTTTTTACAGATTTGTCTTTTATAGCAAGAATATGAGGTACCCAGGTTAATTTACTGTCCCAAGTCATACCTAAATATTTTACTGTAGGAAAAAATTCTAATGGATTATTATAAAGTGTTAAATTGGGTTTTAGATTGATTTTATTACCGCGGGAAAAATCTGGTTTTCGTGCTAGAAAACTGGAACCCGTATGTTAGACCCTAAAGCTCTAGTTGTCGTATAGTTTCTTGGAGGTATTTTTCAGCATAAGAAGCACTGTTCGTTCTTATGTATATCATTAAATCGTCTGCAAATAGGGAGAACTGTACAGGACTTCCGATTATTTGCCAAGTAGTACTGATAGAGGCGCCCTGAGGTACACCGTTTTCTAAGTTGTACGTATTAGACTGTCAATTATTAACCCTTACTCTAAATTTTCTTGAATGTAAAAAAATTTGGATAAAAGACGGACGGTTGCCCTTTAGTCCAAGTTCTTTTAAGGTTTTAAGGATATTGTATCGCCATGTTGTATCAAAGGCCTTGCATAGATCAAACACAATAGCATAAACTCGCTGATTAGTAGCATAAGCATAACATACTTCAGTGTGCAAGATATTTAAACTGTCTATAGTGTCTGCGTGTCCTAAAGCCATTCTGTTCTTTGCAAAGGAAATTCATGTCATTTAGCACATGTTGTAACCGTTTGTTAACCATTTTTTCAAAAATTTTTCCGAGAACGCTTGTTAAAGATATTGGCATGTAACTGGAAGGATCAAGTCGGTTTAAGTTATGCTTGAGAATTGGTATAATAATTGCTTCCTTCCATCTCTCAGGAAAATAGTAACTGTACCACATGGTATTATATACGTCAAGTAAATGTTTTAAATTTGTTTGTGATAGATTTTTTAACATCTGTGGGTGGATGTAGTCAGGTCCAGCAGAATTACGCTTCAAGGTGTGTAAAGCATTTGTAAATTCTGTCATAGTTAGTTTTTTATTATATCATTCGTTATTGTTGGGGTTGAAATCGATTATGTTGTTTTCTGCTCTAATTTTTACGTTATTAAATTCTGTTCCATAATTGTTGGAACTTGAAATAGTTTCAAAGTGTTGGGCAAAAATTTCAGAAATGTTTTGATTATCAAGCACTAGTTTATTATTATATACAAGTTCAGGACAAGGATTTGAAATGTATTTCGGCGATATTTTTTTTAATAGAAAACCATACTGCTTTAGTAGGTGTATTAATATTTAGATTATTAACAAAAGTTTCCCAAGATTTTTGTTTGGATTGCTTAATTAGTCTTTTAACTAATGCTCTGTCTTTTTTAAACTGTATTCTATTTTCTTCAGAGTTTAATTTCTGAAGTTGTTTTAAGGAGCGCTTACGTGTTTTAATGGTGGCCGCAATTTCTTTAGACCACCAGGGTACCGGGAGTTTATTTGAGTTAGTGTTTGTAACTAGTGGTATAGCGAGTTTTGACGCATTTATAATCTCTGATTCTGAATTATCGACTATTTTTTCTATTTGTAAATTTTTTAGCTGAGAAAATTGTATGTTGTGGTTAAAAAGATCCCAATTAGCTTTTTTTAAATTAAACGTTATTTTTGTATCGTTATTTTGAGTAGTTCTCGTCGTATTGATTGTAGTGATTGATGGAAAATGGTCGCCAGAGTGTTGATCAGGGTAAATTTCGTAAGTAATTAAACCCATAATTTGTGTACTAATAATTAAAGGGTACAGGGGAAAAACGATCAGAGTCACAAAAAGTGAAAAATGCCAAAATCCATGCAGTTATGTTGGCAGTATGCAGATATCTTTAAAAATAACTTTTTAAATCGTTTTTACTTATTGTATTTATACGCTACAATTAATATTTAAACAAAAATATTGGATAAAATTTTATTATAATGTTATTCGTACAAAATTAAGGACTCTATACAAATGCCGGTAACTTTACTTAATATTGGAAACTGTTGACATATTTTAAAAACACAGTCGGTAGAGGAAAAATTTAAATTGACGTAGCATATAATTATTTTAGAGCTCGAAAAAATATACGGGGATATTAACATATATAAATCCAGGTTTGTAATTATTAACAGATCTTAAAAAAAAAATTAAATATTTACTACACCCAATTTTTAGTACATCCTACTTCCGATTTTTCAACATTGGTGAATTCCGTTCGGATCACCATAGTATTTCACAGATATGCGAGTAATACTTTTATTCTGAAGCCTTTTATATTTTTAATAGTAATTGTGTAATATTAAATTTCCTTTAGAGTGCTATTTTACTAGATAATAAAAATGCTGGATTTTTAATTTCAAAAGAATCATTTATACTGTAAAGTAAAATTTGTTATGTATAAAAACTGTAGTAATTAATTACATAGAAATATGCAAGAAATATGACTATTAGTCAATTTAAATTTTGCCTCTACCGATTCTGTTTTCAAAATATTTCAACAGTTCCCAAACTTAAAAATTTGGGGGGACAGGTCTACTCACACTGTCAGCTTCCCACTGGGTGTCCTTCAAGACTAGAGACTACTGTACATAAACAATTATTTTTTCATCTTAGGGGGCTCCTCCCCTGAGTCACCGATTGAGGCCTTGCCCATTGTACCACACCGGGGACTTCGCCCTCTGTCCGTAAGGGTGGGGGCTCCACCCTTATCAAACAAATGTTATTATCATTTGTTCTCAAGATATGCGAGACAAAAAATATTTCATAAAAAGTTTCTTATCTCGTGTTTTTTTTTTCATAAATTTTATAATAATTTACTGGCGTTTTTAACATCAATTAGGTTTTTACGCCATTATATAATAAAGACAAATCTCTATGATCTATGTTGTGTTAATAAAGTTAGTTCCGTTTTTTATTACAAAAAACAAACCGCTAATCCGAACTTGCTGAAAACTTTATCCAGTCTTGATTGTTTAATTAAACATCTAGAAATTTAGTCCGGAGTTGATATCATCATTTATTCTCAAGATCGAGACGAAAAAAATCACGAACGAACTAACGAACACACACATAAGCATTACACTAAAAACGATGGATTCGGATTCTAGTGACCTTGAAATGTGGAGATATTTCCAAATTAGCGATTTGTAAAATCGGACCCATTAGAATAACTTCCAATGGGAAGTTAACTAGAGCTACGAGAATTTGTATGGAGCCCTTAGTAGAGGGTTTTGGACAGTTCTGAGCCAGATCCTTGCAGGATCCGTACGTATAGTATACCCTTCGTGTATACGTACATATATATAGCGTACACTTTGAGAGGTGGTACGTACAGAGTACATACACCTAACTTTCGTCTGAATGAGTGATGCAGTCTGTTGAGTTTTCCCTGGGATCAAGTTACAAAAAGAGTTAATTATAGTAAAAATTGTGTCAGTTTCAGTTGGTGAACCGTGAATCGTTCTGCAAAATCGGGAGGTGGGGAGGTGGTCCCCGTAGCCTCATATTGCTACTACTTTGATTCGCTAAAAATGAAGACAGTTTTGGAATTAGAAATTGTCAAATCTCGCTGGCAATGATATGTATCAAAAGACGCCAAAGGCACCAGTCAACAAGTTATATTTTAAGTTAGTCTAATAAAATAACATAATTGACGTGAATTGTCCTGCAGTATATATAATGACATCTGTCCGCGTTTTAGTTCGATCTAATTACATAATCAAATTTAGCAGCTGTAATGAGTCAACAAGATGTATTCCACATTAGACTAATAAAGTACCATATTTAACTTAGAGAGGTCAGTACATATATCATTTTGCGATATGGAAATAATATAATGTACATGTTAGATGTACAGTCAGTTTCAAAAAAAGTTGTGTCATTTCAATTACGCTAATATTGGAGCTCGCATGCAAAATTTATGCTATACATATTCTTAGTCACTGAAATTTTATTCTCAGCAATGATATAACAGTTAAAAAATTTTTCTCTACAATAAATCAAGCATATTTTTGTTTTATAAAATGAACACTTAAATTGATATGAAAATTCTTAGCGTGTAAATACAAAATTATTGGTAAAATAGAATCCTTTCAGGAGAAAGTCCTAAGAATAAGGCACCGTGGTACATCCGTAATAAATAACTATACAGCGTAACTAGGCTGGAATCCGTTTAATGATATATCACCAAACTAGCAAGAAATTTCTACAACAACCAACGATCCTATGAACCGATTAATAATAATTTAAACCTCGAAATTAGGCCCAACAACTGAAAGACGTCTGCCCCCAACAGTTCTAATGAAACATACTGTACACAATAGCAAATTTAAACATCTACTTTTATTACAATAACACCTATATGTACTTATAAGCCTACATAAGTCTTAAATAATTTGACTGATGTTTATCATATCAGTACCATATTATTGTTAAATTTTATAATAAAAATAGTTTTCAACAAAAAAGTTTTTTCACATGTCGTTTCTAAGTTTCATTTCAGAGAAATATAAACACAGGAATGTTTTAAGAAATGTGAAATCTCTCTTTTTACTTTTTGATTAATAACTTATAAACATATTAACAAATTGAAATTTTTAATATTTTAGCATAATTTTTAAAAATTTATTTCTATAAAATAATTTCACTGTCTATAAATACAAATTATAAAAAACGTTTATTAAGCAGAAAAATATTACATACATATTATTCATATTAAAGCTAATGGAGTAATGATAAATCTACATTCTACAGTGTACATGTATAGACACACTCAAGTAACAAATTTTTCACACACCAGTTACAATTATACCTTAAATTTTTTTATTGTTCATCATTTAACATCATTAAAAAATAAACACAGCTGTTATATATATACTGCACACACAATAATTTTTCTATAAACTATACTTACACACATAAATTAAAAAACTTAAAATATCTGAAAAAGAAAGCACTAAAAACACTGAAAAAAAATAATTGTTTTGAACTTGGATATTTAGAAGAAAAAAGTCAAAATTTTTTAATAACTTATTTTAATAATAATAATATTATATAATAATTAATAATAACATAAAAATACGTAAAAAATAAAATATATATAATATTATAAGTAAAAAAAATATGATTAAAAGTAAGTAAAAAAATATATACAAATAATAAAAAATATAACTAACAAATAAAAATATATGTATAATAATTCTGAAACAAAAAAAAAAAAAATTAAAATTTATTCCAAAATTTGTAGACTTAAAAATATTACCTTAACTAAGATATAATTCTATGTACCCCATCCTATAATCCGGGATATAGTTTACCATAACACCCCTAATGAGCCCTAAGGACCTCATTAGGGGTGTTATTTCTTCTGACGCCTCAGCATAGTAAAAAATTATTACTACTGGTAGGTCCTAAATACAAGTAAAAAATTTTAATTGCTTTAGCAAATTTTAAAGCTACAAGGGGTTAAAATTTTGTAGTAAAGAATGATAGTTATAAATGTAAAAAATAAAAAAAAGATATATTTAAAAAATTTTAAGATAGCTTACACGAACATCAGCGGGTAGCAACCCCCGCGCCACTTCTACGATTTCGGAAGCTGCAACAAAAAGTTAAAATTATAAATTTTGTAGTAATACACAAAGCCATTTCGATAGTGATTAATTGATCAACAAAATCATTCAATCGATGTATCATAATAATTTTAAAAACTATTTACAATATATAACGTACTTGGGAAATTGTCCATTGTTGTGTTATTATCAGTCATGATGAATTAACAGTAATGAACTAAGTTTTATAACTTCAGTGAAACCCGAAATGTATGTAGGCGTATGAATTTTTGCTGAGAAAAGCTAAAAATCTCAAAAAGATTCTTAATTAACAATTACATATAAATCTAAGCTTTTTTGTATACAACTGGTTATAAAGTCATTTAACATTTTTAAAAGTTCTGAAAAAATGATTTGCAGAAAATTTGATGTGAAATTTTTCAAAAGGGACTGATTGAGACCAAATTTTTAACGAGGAAATTGATTGGGAGTAAATTTTCGATATGAAAAGCTACCTCAAGAAATTAGCAGTAATGGATGCTTTAAAACATTCTTCACCTTACATCTTAATTTTCAAACTACTTTTTTCAGCTAATATTTTCATCAGTTTTCACATTAGGATACACTAATTTTTAACCATTTTTAA
Source organism: Brachynemurus nebulosus (assembly GCA_035578155.1). NCBI lineage: Eukaryota > Metazoa > Arthropoda > Insecta > Neuroptera > Myrmeleontidae > Brachynemurus > Brachynemurus nebulosus. The sequence continues at coordinate 16,573,754 of JAPWDM010000007.1, forward strand.
GTCAAATGAAAGTACCCAAAAAATTAAAAAATGGATTCCATTCATTGAAATCAATTACTTTATATAAATATAAAGTATACTTACGCATGAAATTAAAACTTAAATAGCTGAAAAAGAAACCACTAAAACAAAACACTGAAAAAAAAATGTTTTTAAACTCTGGTATTAAAAAAAGAAGAAAATTAAAATTTTTTAAAAAATTATTTATTTTTTACTATTTTACACTATTTATAAAACTAATAACTATTTTTTAAAAACTAATTTAACTAAACTAAACTAAACGAAAATTTTTCTCCAAGGATCTAGAAAAAAAAAAATTTATGTTATTCTATTTTTTTTACATAAGTTTTTAAATTTACCTTTACTCTAGAAAGATGCAAACTTGGAGTACTCTCCCATACAAATTTCTGTAGGCGACGTAACCGCCGCCCACGTCGCCGATGTGGCTATATCCCTCGTCCCATGACACCTCGGGATATGCCGCCTCAGCAAGCATATTACCATCGGCAGCCGCTAAAACAAAAAATTATGCTTTAAAAATAAGTGGAAAATCACCATTAACATTCGCTAAAAAAATAAAATTATGCTCTAAAACAACTGATAAAATCATTTCGCTTTTTCTCAACAGATTCAATAAATCTGACAATAATTTTAGGTTTAATAATATTAAATCAGTAAGCTTAAATATTTTTTTTGAATATCATGTTTAAAACATTCACTTTTTGCAATTAGTAAAAAACAGATTTAAAAATGATTTCATCATAAGCTAATATAAATATGAAAATTTAATTTACTTACGTGGAGATGTGCGTGGAGTTCATCTTTCAAAGTTTGCATGATTAAGTTCACTATAACAAATAAAGTTTTAAATAAAATTAAAATAAAAATAACTTCGAAAAAATATTTTTAAAAACTCACAGTCTAATTGCATTTTAAATTTTTTTCAAAAAAAAAATATTTTTTTAATTTTTAAAAAAATAAAAATGAGAAATGTTTTTTGTTGAACGGTTTCTTTTCAAATAAATTTTTTTATTAAAGCAGAATTGTTTAATAGACCGACATATTTGAATTTGAAACCCTAAGAAGTCCCGCTCCCCGCTTCTTTACGATTTATAAGACGTTTTGGAAAACTGATAGCAAAAACTCTCCAAGTACGTGTTGAAAGCGCATTAAGTTAGGATTTCTCACTGTTTATTTAGTTTTCACAATTCTCAGGATACAGATCTTTATCGCTTCTATTTAAGATTAAAATTAGCCTTTAATTTTGTTAATAATATGAAAATTTAAAACGTTTTACATTCTATGTGAATTTAAAAATTTTTGATAATACTTTTAATTTTGTTCGTCAAATTACAAGTACACTTATATACGTGTAAATACATTTCATGTGTAAGAAGTTTTTCGAGTATACTTCACATAAAAGTTTAGCTTAAGGTCTAACGTTAGCAAATATGATAAACTTATAAGGCTTTCAAAGTTATGATTATGAAATTCTAAAAAAATTATTATTGATAATTTAATTTACGAAATCCATTTTTCTTTTATATCGTTTATAATTAGATGTGAAAGAACCATAATGATCTGATTAGTGTGTATGCGCCTTTATTTTTAGTGCAATGATAATGTTAAAATCATACCGTGAGAAGCGATGTAACATTTTTATGAATTTTCAGGTCCGAACTCTTACATATTTAGCTAATGGATAGCTTTAGTTTTTATTATTAGAAATTGAATTACTTTAGGAAATAGCAGTGTAAACACTGTAAATCGTTCAATTGTGTTCGAACTAGCTGATAACTGCTTTTCTAAAATATTCATTGTTTAATTTGCATACACATATAAGCATGAATTATTACCAATATTTATTGACACGTATTTTTTAAGAATGTTGAAACTGTTACAGTTTTATTATATAATTCTCTTTTTTTGTGTAGTTTAAAGATGAGTAAACGTAACAAAAATTTTTTTGTAAAAAAACTAAAAAACTTCTTATACGGATCTGTTTGCTTCATCTTTTTAATAATTATGCATAACTTAATACTATCTCTAAATTATGTCAAGTAAATGTATAAAATTTTACAGCGATTTTAAAAATTAATCCAATATCCTACAATTCATATAAAAAAGTTGTTATAGATCTTTTTTCTGGAAATAAAACTCTCATAATAATTTATAATATCAATATCAACATGTTGAAAATTATGTATACATATTTTAGTGTTAATTCACGAAGAAAAATGAAACAGTTTTAACTAAAAATTATTTTTATAAAAACGATTTCTTTAAACAAAAAAACATTTCAGTTGTTTGGAGTACATACATTTAACTATTAAAGATGGTTTAAACTATTTCATATGCTTTCAGTATGATATTATTTTTTAAGAATTATTAAATATAATATGCAGTGGTTTTAATATGCTATTAAATGTTATACCGTGATTTTAATACAATTTTAAAATACTGCAGAGGTAAATTCTCAGAATAAAATATCTTAATGCTCTTAATACAAAAAATAAATTTTAGAACATTGAATTCCATATTATCATGAATAATTTTAACTTATTACAACGTAGTGTACTAGATACATATTTCATATCATGCATTGCAACGTAGCAAAATAAGCGCATAATAATAATTAACAGTAATAAATATTATTTGAGCAAGATAAATTCTAACTATTAAATATATTTACTATACATCTGTCCTTATTACAGGACTATTTTATCTTGTTAAGTTAAATAAAATTTATATTAGAAATATTTATTTCATATTAATGTATGGTATCGTTATAATATTTTTTTGTAAATTGTGCAAATTTCGTTTTTCGTGGAAAAAAATTATGTACATGTAAAAAGAAGTTCTCATAGTAATAAAAAATAGTATCAAATAAATACAGTAAAACGTCTTCTCTAAAGTAAAACCTTATTCGATGTATATGTAACGCAAAATTTTCCCGATTAAAATAACTCGTCTGTTAAAGGCTGCTGTATTTATATTATTGTACTTAAACAGTCTGCATACCAGTATACAGGTATACAGACAGCTTTCATGACCAGTATACAGATATACAAAATGCTTTTATGACCAGTATACAGGTATACAGACAGCATTCATGACCACTATACAGGTATACAGACAGCTTTCATGACCAGTATACAGGTATACAAAATCCTTTTATGACCAGTATACAGGTATACAGACAGCTTTCATGACCAGTATACAGGTATACAAACTGCTTTTATGACCAGTATACAGGTATACAGACAGCTTTCATGACCAGTATACAGGTATACAAACTGCTTTTATGACCAGTATACAGGTATACAGACAGCTTTCATGACCACTATACAGGTATACAGACAGCTCTCATGACCAGTATACAGGTATACAAAATGCTTTTATGACTAGTATACAGGTATACAGACAGCTTTCATGACCACTATACAGGTATACAGACAGCTTTCATGACCAGTATACAGGTATACAAACTGCTTTTATGACCAGCATACGGGTATACAAACTGCTTTTATGACCAGTATACAGGTATACAGGGCTGTATATTGGTATTATGAGCAGTTAATAGATTAGACTATAATCAAGTAATATATATAATATATAAGCTGTTATGACCAGTTAACCGACATAGTTAAAACAAACCCGGTTTAGCTGTTCAGTTAGTTTCAACCAGTTCAGAACAGCCTCCTGTTTACTTTACTAATTAAAAACTGCTTTGAGTTACCCTACCATTTAGTTTTCTAGCTCATTTATTAACGATTGAGCAGCCTATTTTCTTTATTAGTTAACTTATTTATTAATTATTCAATAATTAAATATAAATATATTAATAGCTATATAATAAGTGTGTGAAAACAGCCTTATCTTAATGTATGCAATAGGTGTGTGAAATCAGCCTTACTTTGCACTTAATACATGCCCTATTTTAATATACTAGAAAAAATATCATATAAAAATTTCTTTATAAGCTCATTTCTTATGGGAATTTATGTTGTTGTCTTTCTTATTTCAAATTCTGTCTTTGTTCTAAATCATATTTAATATAAATTTGCTGATTTATTTTCTTTAAACTAAGGTATTTACCAAAAATAATCCGCTACACATAAATTTTAATGAACTCAGTATTAGTGTAAATATATTTATCATACTAATAAAAACTAGCTTTTGTCGGCATAACATGATTTTCTGTTAGCAAACAAGTTACTGAGGAATAAATATTTCCCTCCCTCCCCCAAATAAATGACTTAAAAACAATTACGTTAAACACTTTTTCATTAATAAAACTGACTTATATTAATAGCTACATTAAGTGAACAAGCAATTTTATGAATAATATAATTTAGCATATGACATATAAACTGCTTGGGATGAATATTTTTTACATTTTTACTGCTCTAAAACATGACTTGATAATACCTCGTGTAACATTTCAAACTATAGTACTTACGAAAAGCTGTCACTTACTAATTATAACTGAACTTTTAATTTAAGCAAATACATTGGTAAATGAATACTTGATTATAATTAAAACTGTTATCGACGGGGCGTACGGACCTTTTCTGTAGGGGGTAAATAGATGTTAGTGGTAGCGTTGAAAACCCCACAGAAAGGTCTGGGTTCGAACTCCTGATCACTACGGTAGATTTGCGGGAATTTAAGGGTGTACACAGTTCACTTAATAAAATAATGGTTTAAATTCAACAATTTTATTAACAAAACCCAAAATAAATAATCAATAATTACAAGAAACAAATAAACAAAACAGATAACTTATATAAAGGAACGAAAATCAAACGAAAGGAAGTAGGACTTACCTGGACACACGTTGTAGTTTTACTCGGAAAACTCTCACTTTAGGCCACCAAACTGACTTCTCAACTCCGACTCTTTGTACGGTAATGACAACTAAGCGACGTTTTTATGCAAATCCCGACTAGCGACCCTCACACTGTATTGCACTTTACTGTCCCACAGTTTACTATCTCTTTCCCCGTTCATTTACCCACTGCCCGATTATCGTCTTTACAAGACTTTTTATATTAATCGTCTGACCGACATTTTTCTATTAGTCGGCAGAAATCATGTGTTACCAAACTTATTATTGATAACACATATTTTAGTTGTTTGTTTCAGTTTGCTGGCCCCGATAATAATTTGTGTCCCAAATAAATATTTACCGATTGCAACATTACTCCCCCCTTCGAAAAAGATGGTTACTCCGATGAGACACCAGCCTTTTCTGAGAGTGCAACCATTTGCCGTGTGTCTCTCGTCAATCCAACCTTTCTACTTAAATACAAATTACATAGTAACCCTGAAAATGAATGAAATATATATATATATATATATATATATATATATATATATATATATATATATATATATATATATATATAAAGAAAATAACCAAATTCTTACATACGAATACAATGCGCTTTATGCTACATAGTTATTTCACTTAGTGTCTCTACTTTTTACTTAGCGTCTCTACTTACACTTAGCGTCTCTATTTTCACTAGGTATGTCTTCACTTATTCACTACAATCCTTTAACTGAATGATGACATTTTGGTATGGGTGGGTTCTATTGGGTTCCTCCGGACTCCCACTTTCACTCTCGCACTCACTTTGGTTTGTGTGTCCATTCTCTATGTCTGCTATGCCTCCCTCAGGTTGCTTCTTGCCGGCTCCTCTATGCTCCTGGTGTAGTATCCATAAAGTGAGCGTGCTCCAGAGACTCGCAATTAGCCTGTAACTCCAGCCGAAGGTATGATAGAGCGATAGTCCATTCAGGATTGTTCCAATCAAGAATTTAATTAACCGTATGATTAAGTAGAACCCCATCATCCCCGACATCAGTAGGCCAAAATTTGTGAACCACCCCCAAATTTGACGAAACGCACTATGCGCTAATTGTTTGACTTCCGCTTCGTTGAACATTTTGACTGTGTTGAACCCTTGGGCGTCTGTCTCCAGCCCGATTATTTTTCTGGCTATGATGTTGGTGACGGCGCGTCGCTCGGAACCAAAAATTAATGTCCTCTGGGCCTCTCGTATTTCTTGGGCTGTGTATATACCCCCCCGTGCCTAATCGTTGTATTGGCTGGAACTTCAGCTGCGGCTCCTCTGCTGCTTCTATCACTTGCGGGTGGGGTTGTATCTGTGGTGTCGGACTGAACCCGACCCACTGATTGTCGACGTGATAGAGTGGCGGCGTTAAGTGCGAACATCCAATTTGTTCTCCATATTCCTGCAATATGTGAGTAATTGGTGCCATGAAGAGTGATTCGTTGTTTACCCGCACGGGTAACTCGTTGTAACACTCCGATGTCCGTCGAACCTCGACTGGCTTTGGTACGCACTGCATTATATATATAACTTCCCCGAGGACTCTTCCCACATACCCTGGATGATCTTTCAGCAATACGCTGACGGCATTCGCCGATAATGGAGCTAAGGTAAGCCGGTTCTTCAATGTCTCTCGGTGGAGGAGGCACCTGCGATATACCATGTTGACATAGAGATCCTGCATGGCCCGCTTGTACGCCTGTTCCACATACATAAATTTCGTGTTGATGTAAACAAGAAGGTCGGCGTCTTGCGTTGCCGATTGGCCCTTCTTGAACTGAAATCCATAGCTTTTCTCTTCCACAACCATCAGCCGGGGATGTTCGGTGACCCAGGCATCTTGGTAACATACGTGGGATTTGCCGACGAGTGTGAGTGCAAACACCCGATCTTCCTGCTCCACTACTATGTACTCCGGATTGGTAAAGAAGTCAACCTTATTCGTCGTCACGAAGTTTCCAATACTCTCATATACGACACTGTATTGGTTCTCTGAACACTTGTCTTGTACGCCACGCTCCCAGATCGATTCGCTCATTTCTACGTCCATGCAGTAGCCACTTGTATATGTACAGGAGACCCCCCCCCTGGAGATGGATCTCATTGGTGTCCAAGCTCACCGTGGCCCAGTACTCCCGAATTTGTAATTTTAGGGCTGCGCTGACAATTACTTCCGTCCATGTGACTCCATTCTCAATATAGGTTCCACCTGAACATTTACCCTCCGTGGTTAGCGCCCCGATTAGCGTGACGGATGCTGTAGTTGACGAATTGACCTGGATATTTTGCAATGTGTATTCCGGAGTTTTGTATATTTTGTACCGGTGGATATTGGCACATTCCTCGGCGACCAGTGATTTGACGTAGGTGAGCAGCCCAGAGGCCACCGCGGAAGTGTGGCTAAACATGCCACATCTCTGAATGAGGCGAGTGATTTCCAATAGGCACGTTCTCACTTGGACCCTGGAGACGCTATTCTTCTGCACTATCTGGACCCTTCTCGTTTCTTCCCGGTAACCTTTGACTGGTTCTGGACACGGTGCTACATCGCGTAACGATATGGCCGTTACGTTCGTTGAAAGTTCCCGGCAATCATATGCAATATGTGTATTCCCTGTTGATAACAGCACTGCTAGTATACTGAGTAATGCGATCATCCCCATGTTGATAATTCTGTAATGGAAATATTACAGTTTTATTGTCTCAGTTTTTTTTGTACTTAGATAGGGCTGAAAAGTCGTTTAGGTATGAATTTGTTTTTTTTTCGTTAATCTAGTATTTCCTAGATTCGTCGCGGGAGCACCCAGGGCCGTTCTTCCGCTGGACCTCGACTGCGTGTATGATACGGAAGCTGATGTCCACGCTCTGGACGTTGTTCGTCACCAACTCCCGTTGGTCCTGCCGATTCTGCTTCGTTGTTCCCCGCATCAATTTCGTTTTGTTCGTCACGTTCCTGTCCCCGGTTTTCCACGACTATATCCTGGTCGTCCACCTTCATATGAACGGTGATATGAGCGCCCTCTATAGGTACGGCAGTAACTGGTATTTGCATCGCTTCCGGCTTTGTTGTTTCCTCCCCATCTACTGTCTCCTGGTCACTGTCGACTATTGGCTCTTCAAACTCTTCCGTTCCCTTCGCAAGTTTCAGTCTGTTGACATGAACTATTTGCTCCCGGCGACCATTTACTTCCTTGATTTTGAAAGTTACCGGCCCTTTTTGTTCTGTTATGCGGTGTGGTCCCGTCCATGGCTTTGCCAACTTCTTTGACCCCTTAAGTTTGCTAGTTGGATCGTGTAGATAGACCCTGTCTTCAGGTTGTAGGATAACTGGTTTCGTCTTTTTATTGTATTGTTTTACTTGTTTGTCGGCTGCTTTCTTTAACTGCTCTTTAATCAATGCGTACGCCTTGTGTAACCGTTGTCTTAATTCCGCACAGTAATTTTCAGTAATATCGTAAGTCGCTCGTGTAGGCCGAATAATATCTTCATACGGTAGTTCGATATCTCTCCCATAAAGCAGGTAAAATGGACTTTCTCCGGTAGAACTGTGTACGTGTGATCTATAAGCCATTAATACATACGGTAGCCATTCGTCCCAATCCTGCTGGTTTGTAGATACGACGTGTGATAGCATATCCTTGAGAACTCGATGCGTGCGTTCTATCATACCTGTGGGTGACTTCGAAATCGTATTCACCTAATGTTATCGCCCATCTTGCCAGTCTACTACTTGGATCCTTGATCGTGAACAGCCATTTTAGTGGTCTGTGGTCCGTGACAACTACAAATTTTCTGCCATATAGATAGCACCTAAAGTGTTTTACCCCCCATACGACGCCTAAACACTCACGTTCGCTTACCGAATAATTACGTTCCAATCGATTCAACTGACGACTCGCATATGCAATTCGCTGCTCCCCTTTTGTCGTTTTCTGGCTCAAGATAGCCCCCAAGGCCGTCCCGGACGCGTCGGTGGTTAAGATGAATTCCTTGCTGAAGTCTGGATATATGAGTACCGGCTTGGTACATAAAATGTCCTTCAACTTTTGAAACGCCGCTTGTGCTTCGACACCCCATTCGAATGCTGTCTCTTTCTTGGTCAACGTTGTGAGAGGAAGTGCTATTCTGGCGAAGTTAGGTACGAACCGTCTGTAGAATCCCGCTAGGCCCAGGAAGGCTCGTACATCTCGTACATTGTTTGGCGTTGGGTATTCCTTGACTGCTTTAAGCTTGCTTTCATCTGGCTTCACTCCGTCCTTTGAGATCCGATGACCTAGGTACTTTGTTTCTTCGACTAAAAAACGGCATTTCTTGGGACTCAACTTCAGATTAGCCCTTCGAATTTGCTAGAAGACCTGTTTCAGTCGCTCTAAGTGCTCCTCTATCCCCTGTTTACTAAAGATGATCACATCGTCCAAGTATACGAAGCATATATTATTATTGGTAAGTCCGGATAGGATGGTGTTCATCAGTCTCTGGAAGGTTGACGGGGCATTTATTAATCCAAACGGCATCCTATTGAAGTGATAGTGCCCCTCGGGCGTAGAGAAGCCTGTCTTCTCCCTATCTGGCTCAGCAACTTCGACTTGCCAATATCCCCATGTCAGATCCAAAGTTGAAAATAATGTGGCTCCTCCCAGAATGTCTAGTGTCTCGTTGATGTTCGGCAGAGGAAAGAAGTCCCTTTTGGTGACAGAATTGAGCGCCCTATAATCGATGCAAATCCTCATTTTTGTCTCACCGTCCGGTGTTTTCCGTGGTATCATAACTACAGGTGCCGACCATGGCGATTGTGATGGCGATATAATTCCCTCTTGTAACATCTCTTGAATCTGCTTATTGAGCTCCTCCCTTTGCGCATGTGGAACCCGGTATGGTGCCCTTGCTATCGGATGTACGTCCTCTGTTGGTATGTGATGTTTTATTCCCCGTGCACATCCAAACTTCTGACCCTCTTCGTGAAAGATGTCTTTATATTCCCGCAGCAAGGTTAAAAGTGACTGTTTGTCCCTTTCGCTCAAATGTTCCAAGTTTACTTTCTCCTCAAATGTGTTGGTTTGTGGTTGCGCTTCTATGTTGAGACAGTTAGCCCTCCGTTTCGCTTGTGGTACGTCTTCCAATTTGTGTGCTTGATGTAGTGTTTCGGTATACTTCTCGCCCTCCCCTACTGTAGTTTTCGTGGATACTTTAATTGGCTGTAGTGTGACATTTAATAAACGTACTTGAATTTCCCCATCATGACTGACTTTGCTTAGTACCCTTGCTGCCATAATCCCATGTATATATATTTCCGACGGCTCGATTATGATCTCCGTCCCTGGCTGGAATCCACGCTGTACTCCAATGGTAACACACTCGGATCGTGGAGGAATCTCCACGTCATATTTCAATTGGATAGGGAGTCGGTCAGACTCCGTTTCCTTGTTATCGGTCGACTGTGGCCGCAGCGACCGTAACGTTGAGTTGTCCCTTGTAGGCGCCTTCCGTGAATTTCCAAACGCTGGAGACCGAAGATAGTTGTTCGAGGATTCTTCCGAAAAAACTTCATTTGTGTTCCCTAACACTCTTGTAATAATATTCCCATTTTTGGAAGCTTCCCAATTTGAATTGTTTCTCCTATTATTTCTCTTTCCCCTCGCTGCAGTATATACCCTAATATCACCCGTATATTTGTCGTTCGTCTCTGTAGGACGGCCCCCCATATTTTTGTTGTCCGCCTCTGTGGTGCGGGCCCTCGTAAAATTGTTGTCCGTCTCTGTAGAACGACCCCCCATATTTTTGTTGTCCGCCTCTGTGGTGCGGTCCCTCGTGAAATTGTTGTCTGTCTCTGTAGGACGGCCCCCCATATTTTTGTTGTCCGCCTCTGTGGTGCGGTCCCTCGTGAAATCGTTGTCCGTCTCTGTAGGACGACCCCCCATATTTTTGTTGTCCGCCTCTGTGGTGCGGTCCCTCGTGAAATTGTTGTCCGTCTCTGTAGGACGGCCCCCCATATTTTTGTTGTCCGCCTCTGTGGTGCGGTCCCTCGTGAAATCGTTGTCCGTCTCTGTAGGACGACCCCCCATATTTTTGTTGTCCGCCTCTGTGGTGCGGTCCCTCGTGAAATTGTTGTCCGTCTCTGTAGGACGGCCCCCCATATTTTTGTTGTCCGCCTCTGTGGTGCGGTCCCTCGTAAAATTGTTGCCCCCTACAGATTCATAATTTTGGCAAGTATCTTCTACATCGCACACATAGTCCATTTGCCCCGATAATGGTATTCGCAGATTGTATCTCGGCAAATACATGTCTCCACTCATGAAATCGATGCTGACCTGATTTTCGTACATAAAATTTCTTCCCAACAGTCCGTCGACGGCGAGTGGCAAATCACATACAACAAAAGTAGTACGTAGTTTTAGGTTCCCCATCTTCAAGTCGACGTTAGTAGTTCCATAAATTTGTAACTCGTGTCCTGTAACTCCAGTTAGATTAAGAGTTTGTAATTCCGGTTGTAGTTGTAGTTCCATCCCCCTTAGTACGTCATATTTCAGTATTGACAAGACGGAGCCCGTATCCACCATTAGTTTAATATCTTCATCCCTTATTTTCGTATTAATGGTACATGGTGAATGTCCGGACCCGGTGCTGTTTATATGTGGTACTGTTATTGTCGGTTCCCGGACAGTGCCTCGAACTGGGGAGCGTTCGGGGCAGCTGGCGTCATTATTCCCATTTTGCCTCCAGTTTGTGTAGGTGGGGGTCCGCGGTGGTGGTTGTTGGTCCATTTGGCGATATTCCCTATGTTGGCTACTTCTGTTGAAACTCGATCGTGGACATCGGGTTTCTCTATGACCGCTAGTACGACATCTCCGGCACACCGTTTCTGATTGGCATTGTCTTGCGAAGTGCCCATAACCATAGCAATTGAGACATTGACCTGAATTCGACGAAGTAGGTTGTCGTGTGAACCCGGCGTTGCTCCTCCTAGTATTTTGCCCTGTACGTGATTCTGACGACCAGTTTCTGCTTCGACGCCGTGTATTGTCACTTCTTCGCGAATACTCCTGTGGACTGCTCGAGATGTACAACGTGTTCCCCAAATTTCGTGTATTTTGAACCATGGCTTGGTTCAATTCTTCGAATTCAGCTAACTCTATGGCTTTGTCAATTGTGAGATTGGTTTCCCTCATAAATAATATTCCTATATTCTTTGTTATTTCTCGTTTGAGCCCGAGTTTAAATTGAGAAATAATCAAATCCTGGTTCTTTCGTCTGATACCCTCTTTTTGTTCTCTCGTCGCGGTTCGCAAATCTTCCTCTAGCGTCTCCTGCCCAATGGTTTTTAACCGTGTAGCGAATTGCTTCACGCTCTCTGTAGCCCTTTGGCAGGTTTGGGAGAGCTTGTACTGAGCGGCCCCCGGAATTTTTAATGGTGTGAATCTGGCAATCAGTCTATTTTTAAACGTATCGTAGTCGGTTCTCTCATCGCAGAGTATCTCCTCACTACGATAGAACTGGTATGCTTCACCCACCAACCGACATTTCAGAACTTTTAATATCTGATCTTTCGCCAGGCTGTCCAATTTCGCTCGGACTTCCAGACGTTCGATGTATTCCTTAACATTCTCCTTTCCCGAGAATGGTTCGATATTGCTAGCAAAGACCCCTAAACTGAACCTTGGCATTTCAACGACTACGTTTGGGGTTCCTGATCGTGGTGTGGTTGGGCGTGATTGTGACGCCCCTGGTCGTTGTTGCCCTGCAGCGGTTGCGGGTGACTCCTCCCCGTTTCCCATGATACTTTACTAGTTTCACCCAATTAAACGCAACAAAAATGTTTATACTACTCGTCCCCCTTGTTATAAAAATACCCCCTTAATAATATTGAGCGATCCCCCTTAATAATATTAATTCATATAAGCAGTAAAAACACTTCCGCCTAGACACGCAAAAAAATAAAAATAAAAATAAAAATAAATATAAAAGAAATGTTTTTATTTTAAATTGTGCAACGGTTGTGAATTCTTCATCCATTAATTACCCCAACTAAAAACATAGTTCTTCTCTTTTCTTTCCTGTTATAATAAATTGTCTTGCAAAACCGATATCTCCTAGTTAAAAAAAAATTATACATTTAATTATTCCCAAAACAAGAAAACATTAATTACTCAATTATTAATTTTTATATATACAATTCATTATCATTCTTTGAAATTGTGTGTGTCTGCAAAATACACTGTTATACATCTGAACAAAATTTTTGCTGTCCGTGCATAATTAAAACAAGTATGAGTACATGTTAACGTACGACAGCCACGCGACACAGTATTGTATTGCTAATCACTACTAATGTATACTGTTTGTTTTTATAAATAATTTAATAGCTGGTAAAACGATACGTTTAACATCGTTACCTATATATATACATGTGAACTTGAATTTTATGCTAAATAATCAAAAAAAAAAACTTTATTCTTTTCAACAAAAAAAAAATAATTTTCTCTTTTTTTTTTCCTTGCACAGTAAATAATTTAATGAATTTAACACTTATAATTGTGGTAATCAATAGCTAACTCGCTGCTTTTTCCCCAAATTTACCCAATTTCTACATTTAGAGAGAGAAAAAAAAAGGACCCAAAAATTTCCGCAAATTTTTCGCAGTTTTTTTTTTTTGCTTTACTATTGATTTCGCCCTCTGCCCCAAAATGTAAACGTCTCACCGTTGCCAACCAAATGTTATCGACGGGGCGTACGGACCTTTTCTGTAGGGGGTAAATAGATGTTAGTGGTAGCGTTGAAAACCCCACAGAAAGGTCTGGGTTCGAACTCCTGATCACTACGCTAGATTTGCGGGAATTTAAGGGTGTACACAGTTCACTCAATAAAATAATGGTTTAAATTCAACAATTTTATTAACAAAACCCAAAATAAATGATCAATAATTACAAGAAACAAATAAACAAAACAGATAACTTATATAAAGGAACGAAAATCAAACGAAAGGAAGAAGGACTTACCTGGACACACGTTGTAGTTTTACTCGGACACAAACTCTCACTTTAGGCCACCAAACTGACTTCTCAACTCCGACTCTTTGTACGGTAATGACAACTAAGCGACGTTTTTATGCAAATCCCGACTAGCGACCCTCACACTGTATTGCACTTTACTGTCCCACAGTTTACTATCTCTTTCCCCGTTCATTTACCCACTGCCCGATTATCGTCTTTACAAGACTTTTTATATTAATCGTCTGACCGACATTTTTCTATTAGTCGGCAGAAATCATGTGTTACCAAACTTATTATTGATAACACATATTTTAGTTGTTTGTTTCAGTTTGCTGGCCCCGATAATAATTTGTGTCCGAAATAAATATTTACCGATTGCAACAAAACATTGTAATATTCATAAACATGTGAATTTTATATTAAATAGCAACCTAAACATTATGCTTTATATCAGTATTTTTCAAGTATATTTATTGCCAACTTTATTAAAAGAGAGCTTTTATTAGACCTAATTATAAATCCACAAAGCCTATTTTTTTCAGTTAACAAACAGTTTAATGCACTTGCAACAGTTTTCATAACCAGTGTATAAACCGGTTGTGGAATGCATATTTTTGACAGCGCATATACTTTTAGCGTTCATAGTTTTTGAGTATCAGCATTTTCAATGAAATAATTATGTATATGCAAAATATTTGTGTTGATAATCTATGTATGTTATTTTTCTACTAAAATAATTACAATACTTAAGAATATTTTTTGAAAAAGTGATTAAGTTTTTGTGTGTTTGAAATCAAAAAAATATAGCGTTTTCGAATAATGGTTTCAAGAATTTCAAAATTATATTTTACTAAGATTAATAATTTATATGTTTTACAATAAATATTTTATTTTTTTTATGTAAAGTGAAAAACTTTTAATGAAAATAGAACTAAATAAGTGAATTTTGAGTGAAGTGAGGAAAAACAATTATTGTAGTGATATTCATTTGATAAACTTTAAAAATCATTCACACAGTGCACATGAACCAAGTAAGAAAATTTTATATATACTACTTTGTAAGAGTTTTGGTATCATTATCCTGAAAAACATTATAGACTATGAAAAATATTTTGAGCTGGGATTCATAGCATATAATGTGAAACTATAACAAAAAAAATTTGATTTAATAAATGTTTATTTTTAGAAGATTTGTAGAGATTTTTTTGCGAAAAAAAATAAAAGTCTTTTTGTGTAACTTCTTTTTATTTTTTACAAAATTTACAATTTACAATTAATTTTTTAAAAAATGAATACATTAGTGGTTTAGAGAGATTAAAATTCGTATTATACCTAATTAAATGTTTTGTAACAATGTAGTCTGTATCAAAATCTTATGTAAGAAACATAGTCAAAGCCAACAATTATTAAAAATGTGTATGGTTTTTATATTTTATACATAAATTATAGGTTAAAAAATAATTTTTATTTTTTTATGTATTTTGAGATGGTTTCGTTGGTATTTTTGAATACAATTGTCGAGTATTTGGATCGTCAAACTAGAAACGGATGTTGCTGTCCACAGAACAACAATTTAATGTTTTATGTAAGTATTTATCATTTTCCAAGTATATTACAAAAAATTCTAAGATTATACAATCTATACACAAAATCTGTAATTTTTAAGCAGTTACAATAATTAATTTTCTTTTGTACATTAGTACTTACAATCATTAGTTGCTTACAAAAAAATTAAATGTTTTGTACAACAATGTAATGTGTATACTTTGAATATGATTTTTTTCAATGTTTTATGTAATGTGTATAGTGTAAACAATGTAACGTGTATAGTTTGAACATTTTTTTTTTTATTTTTATACACATTTAAGGCTACAATTAAAATTTTATGTAAGAGTCATACTTGAAACTGTTTTTTTAACCATTATTAAAATTTGTTTGTTTACATTTACAAATTTACATAACAATAAATTGCGATAATTAATTTTTACAACAATCATTCTCATACGTGTGGGTATGCGTATTTAATTATTTAAAAACACTAGATTTCTCACAACAATTAAATTGTCTTAACAATGAATACTTATATAATCTATACAGAACAACTGTAATTTTCAACAATTACAACAATAAAACTTGTGTAACAATTGATTGTTTGCAACAATTAATACTTTTTAATATTATATGCAAAAAGGAAAGCTTAACAATGTCTAACAATCAAATTTTTTATAATCAATATATAGTTATCGTTATAATTAAATATTATGCAAGAACCATACTTAAAGTCAAGAATATTGAAATGTGTATGGTTTTTTACATTTTATACATAAATTATAGGATAAAAAATAATTTTTATTTTTTTTATGTATATTGAGATGGTTTTCGTTGGTATTTTTGAATACAATTGTCGAGTATTTGGATCGCCAAACTAGAAACGGATGTTGCTGTCCACAGAACAACAATTTAATGTTTTATGTAAGTATTTATCATTTTCTAAGTATATTACAAAAAATTCTAAGATTATACAATCTATACACAAAATCTGCAATTTTTGAGCAGTTACAATAATTAATTTCTTTTGTACATAAGTTCTTAACCATTATCTGCTTACAAAAATCTCACAATAATTAAATGTTTTGTACAGCATACATTGCTGTACAAATTGCTGTAAATTATACACATTACATATGTGTATAATTTGAACATCATTTTTTTTATTTTTATACACATTTAAAGCTACAATTAAAATTTTATGTAAGAGTCATACTTGAAACAGTTTTTTTAACCATTATTAAAATTTGTTTGTTTATATTTACAAATTTACATAACAATAAATTGCGATAATTAATTTTTACAACAATCATTCTCATACTTGTGTGTATATGTATTTAATTATTTAAAAACACTAGATTTCTCACAACAATTGAATTTTCTTAACAATAAATACTTATATAATCTATACAGAACAACTGTAATTTTCAAAAATTACAACAATAAAACTTGTGTAACAATTGATTGTTTGCAACAATTAATACTTTTTAGAACCTATGCAAAAGGAAAGCTTAAAAATGATAATCAAATTTTTTTATAGTCACTATATTATAATAAATATAGTTATCGTTATAATTAAATTTTATGCATGAACCGTACCCAAAAAAGTATAAAAAATAATTTTTGTTTTTTTATATATTTTAAAATGGTTTCGCTGATAGTTTTGAATACAATTGTCGAGTATTTGGATCACCAAAACTAAGAAGAGATGGTAACTGTTCGCAGAACAACAATTTAATGTTTTATGTAAGTATTTATCATTTTCCAAGTATATTACAAAAAATTCTAAGATTATACAATCTATACAAAAAATCTGTAATTTTTAAGCAGTTACAATAATTAAATGTTTTGTACAACAATGTAATGTGTATAGTTTGAAACAATCAGCTTTTTTTTTTCTTTTATCTTTTTTTTATATGGATTTAGTTATTTACAACAATCAGCTTTGTCATAATAATTTATAGCAATCAGTTTTATTGGTTTATAAATATTCTGTGAAAACCATAACTGAATTCTTTTTTTAAAAAAATATATCTAGTTTAACATTACTTAAATAGTTATGCTTTTCACATTTGTAAATTATATATAAAAATAACCTTTTATTTTTTTATTTTTTATGGAAATGAAACCGAAGATATTACCGAATAGAATTAGCTGGCGGATATCGTTGGAGGATTTTGTATGCGTCTGAAGCAATTATTGTATACCTAGCGTTGATTTTTTATGTAAGAAATTAATTTATATCTTTACTACTAACATTACATAATAAGTTGTCTTCTAATTTTTTAATTTTATAATGCCCATCATGCAAAAATTTTCTATGGGGAAAATTACTTATCACCTAGATTATCTGACGTTTTTAACTCTTTAATTTTATAATGTCCCCATGCAAATGTTTTTATAGGGTTTTCTGGGTTTGTGAATCGTTTATTATCCTCATTATTAAGGGCTATTTTATTTACTAATTGTGTATAGAGCTGGTGGTTTTTACTTCTAAAAACATACATTGATCTCTTTTTGATTCATTGATTTTCTTTATCCCTTTAATTTTTTTAATCGGCGGTTCATTTGCTTTAACAACGCAGTAGGACTTCGCTTTAACCCCAACAAATTTTTCAATAATAGTTCCCGCGCACTCGTCTTTAAATTTACCGTGTTTTTTTTTTATTTATTCGAGGAAAATTGTAAATGTTGGAGTCTGGAAAATCTGAGGTATCAAAGAACTCATTTAAATTACTTCTGATGTCATCGTAGAAACTGTCTGTAAAAATTTCATATATAAAACTGTCGGTATCCATGTATAATGAATTTATATTATCATTATATTTAGACTTCATGTACCCGTAATGAAAGTCATACATCAGCGTTTTAGAAAGTTCTAAAACGGTGAAGCCGACGTATATCGGTTTGTTATATATAACTTTCAAACGATTCATTTGAATTACTGTTAAATTTTCATTAATTATATTAGCACTATGAAAATTAGGTCTGCTAATTAAAGTACTAGCACCTAATTTTTTCTTAATATTGTCCCAGTGAGTTATGAGTCGAACGTCCACGCGTTTGTCGACATTTTCCATCGTTTTCCCAAATACCGCATTGTTCATTAGTTTGTAAAAGTCCTTTTCAAAATCGTTAGTCGCGTTTGTCCATAAATTTGTATTTAGATCAATGTATGTTTTTAGCCATTCCGTTTGATTGAATGCTAGTACACGGTGTATTTTCGATAATTTTAGTCCATATTTTAAACATTGTTTCAAGTTCCGGTAATAAATAATATAATGACTTTTATTGTTTAAATTCGCGATTAATTTCCTTGTGTTAGTTGTTACTGTTGGTGGTTGCATATTCTCAGGACAGAATGGTAAATCATTATGATAATCATGTAAATGTTCTGAGTATTCCAAATCAACCTCTAATATGCAGCCAACATCAGCATCATCGCTAATACTATTAACATCTAAATTCTCTATTTGTTTTGGTGTTAACCACCGAAACTTGTTAACTGGCATTCTTTGTATCATGGCCCAACCATATAAATTATTTGCATCTAGATATTCAATGAATTTAGAAGCTTTTGTTACATCATATTCAGGCATGTATTTGTTATTTGCTTCAGCATACCGTCCGCAACATTGAGTTAACCCGCCCCTTATCGCGTTTTTTATAAAATGTACCATATCTATATCCAATAAAAGCTCGAGTTCAACGTTCGTGATTTTCAACTTGGAGTCCCAGCTCAGTCCTGGGGCGGTATAATAGTGCGCAGGATCGAGACCGTTGGTTTTTATGCACACATCACGAAAGTTCTCGAACACATCCGCTAATAACAAAACGTCTACTGTTAAATATAGATCAGAATACTCGCCCAATGTTTTCACTTGAAAAACGTTCCAAATTTGTTGAGCCCGTAAGTATTCTTCATCACTAATATGCGCTGCATTTAGTTAACTGTAGAATGCTTCTTTCGGCGGTAGTACAGTTTCATTCAAACGGTCAAAATTTTTGATGTATTCATATGGAAACACCCCTTTCTGCCTCATCAGATTGAAATGGCGATCTTCTGGAAATGCTCGTCGCGTTTCTTCAAGTTGATCGGTATTTAAATTGCTTGATAATTTATCCAAACTGCTAGCCATAAATCGAAACGAGTCTATGAACCGTAATTGGATAGTTTTCATTTTTCTAATGTCCTTTTCTTCCTCTTCGTCACCATCGAAATCATCTTCATCATTATCTTGAAATTCATCTGCACAATCATCATCGCTCTGTTGGTCGTCGTCGTCATTTTCTTCTTCAACTGGTACATATTTAGTAAATGATATATACCTTTCTTTGTTGTTTGGTATAACATTTACTTTTTCCTTTGCAACACCCAGCTCTTTGAGGATAAAATGCGAATCGTAGCCGGACAAATTGTGGATAATGACGGGCACAAATTTCGGCATTCTATATAATTTATTACAGTTGTTGTGCGCAGGGCCTCTATATGCTCCGTAAGATGATCGTGGTCCCGTACTTTACGATTCTTGGGATCGTTGTAAAAACGTTTGTTGCAAAGGAAACATTTTGTAGCCGTTTCGTGTTTTATCACTTCCAATGGTGTTAGCGGCTTCATTGGCGCTTTGATTTTTATAATATTGTAAATACGTTTCACTTCCTCGTCCAACATCTCCAGGAACTTTTTTCCACAGTCCGGACCCCGGTACAGTTCAAACTTATTCAGTGAATCATCATAACTACACTTAATATAATAAGAAAAGCTATGTGGTTCATGAATGCATGTTGTGTTGGTAAATTACGCTGCTGGATCAGGCATGCAAGTGTCAACTGGCTTCAAAATGGTTTCAAAATCACTGTATATAACGAACGGCATCCTCAGTTGTTTGTGATATTCTTCAAATTTCAAGACAGACTTTTTCGGTGAAGGGAGTACGGTGTAGACATGATTACAATCTCGTTTTTCGTGTTCCTTCAACCGATCTTCTGTTCTGAAAAACTGATGACATCCATCACAAATCCATTTTGTTCCATCGTGTTTTGATAACGGATTTCCAACAAGCCTATTTAAATTCTTAATCCAGCAGTATGATTTCTCCGTCTTCAATATATAACAGATTGACGTGTCTAAGTCTTCTTTGTTCTGTGTAGTATATTGGTCCAACAATATTTTTCCCATCAACGCCGTACATGTTTATACTTATATCATTCTGTTTCTCAAATTGCTTAACGTCTGTTAATGTTATCGGAGTCTTGATTCCTTCAACATTTAAAACTGTAGAGTAGTGTGGATATGTAGATAATCGTTGCGGATGTTGAGTGTGTGGAACTGGATATAACGCCGAAACCACTGACCACAAAAAACATGCGTCATCAGCATTCTTAACGCGTACAATCGCTTTCTTCTTTTCTATCCACGCCGGTAGTGGTATATAAGATGACCCGCGAAGAGGAATAAACTTGTTAATATTAATTTCCAAGCACTTAACCTCTTGCAACGTCCATCCTGTTTCTTTGTGCTCAAACTCTTCGCTCTTAGTGTTGAGGGTTTGAGAAAAATCGGTATACATTTCATCCAAATCCGTTGCCTCGGTCACTATTTTGTTCTTTGTGTTGAACGATTTTGTTTCTGCTCGAGTTTTTCCAGCCTTTTCAAGTGTGTACAGTCCAAATAATTCCATATTTATCTTGAATGTTGCATGTCGTCCCAGTTCGTGTGTTAATAGACGCATCACTTTGAGTTCAATGTGTTTTAAAAATTCGTTGATATTTGTAAATTTTTCCGAAGCTCGTATTCGATAACTGATAATTCGATTTTTATATGCGCTTGCTACTTTTTCAATAAATTCGTCGTTTTCCACTTGAGTACTTGCGCGATTCTTGTGTTCAAGACTCCGTAAATGCCCGTAGTAGTGTGACGTTGGTATCTCAAGGTCGCATATATCACATCGTCTCGTTTTAATTAGAGAATTATCAGTTTCCATCGCCGTTGCCAGTTCATCATTGTTGTCCAGTTTAGATTTTTTGTTCGGTGAATGCTCGTTTTCCATTGTTGCTGCCGGTCATTTTTGAGTTTCCAAATTATGTGCTTGTTTTAAATGTGTTTGAAAATTATCCAAACGATTAAATTTTTTCCCACATTCTTGACACTGGAACTCCACATCTGAATGCATGCTTTTGATGTGACGGTTTAAATTATTTTTTTGTGTGAACAATTTGTTACACTTTTCACAATTGAATGCTTCCATTATGCTTTATCTGAAATAAAATATTGGTATGAGAAAACGGTTACAACAATATAATACGACAATAGTATAGGTACAACAATAGGATAGGTACAACAATGAATACAACAATAGGATAGGTACAACAATAAGATAAGTAGAACAATAGGATAGGTACTACAATAGGTACAATAGGATAAGTACAACAATGAATACAACAATAGGATAGGTACAACAATAAGATAAGCACAACAATAGGACAGGTATGACAATAGGATAGGTACTACAATAGGTACAACAATAGGAGAGATGCAACAATGAATACAACAATATAGGTTTTACAATAGGATAGGTACTACAATAATGAATACAACAATGAAAATGGATATGATAATAGGTCAATAATGTTGATGCCTGTAATAACTTAATACTTACAATTGCTTTTCCTTGTATCCTTTGATAATTATTTAGAAGATTTGTTGCTTAGCTCAAGCTTATTGCTGCTGCTAATTTGGTGCTTACACCACAATTTCTTGTAAACAACTGAGCCAGCGTCGATGCGCCACTCCTATATATCGTGGGTTCCCCCCCCCCCCACTTCAACCACCTGCGTCTACAGCTTTTAAACATGTCTCAGCAGGTTGTGATATGATGCAATAGTATTTACAATTCAATATGATGCAACAATTATTAATAAAATAGCAGATATTTTATCCTGTAACGGGGGACATACATTCGAGATAAAAAATAAATCTAATTTTATAAGTCTAAGATTATAATTTAGGTATATCATTAATAGATGGTACAAATAAATAACATTTGTATTTCAAAATTGCTTCATATTTTACAGTGTCAAGGGAATATTGTTTGTAATTTTTAAAAATTTTTATTTCAGAAATAAAAATAGACGAAAATAGACATGTTTGTGCTCCTTTTTCTTCCTTCGTTCCTGACTGTGAAGAACATAATCATAGTTTAATGGAACATTCAAATTATTTTGAAAAATTGTCATATTATGATATTACAAGCAGGAAATGGGTACCTATTCCACAAGCCATACATTAGATGCAATTAGGTATGAAAGAACTATAAACTTGAAAAGCAAGCTAGCTAACCTAACAAGAGTTAGGTTAGCTTACATCAAAGTTTTTTTAGTTAGGACAATCGGAAAACTAGTTTTGATTTCTCTCGTGTTATGAGGACCCTGTGAAGCAGGGCCCGCCGACTTCACTAATTGTTATATTTACGAGTATTGTATTATTTTCAGGATTGCAGCCTAAAATTTTACATAGATTACAGCATCACTTAAATTTTATGCGGATTAGATTAAATGCATTTGAATTGGCTCATCGTAATTCAGTACTACGTCATACGTCAGTGTCAGCTAGTAGTGAAAATGACTCTGAAAACGAATCAGTTTGACCACAGCCACCAGCATCTGCACAGAGAAAAACTTCACCTAAATCAACAACAAATCATCTTAGAATTACGAATAAAATTTATAAAGTTTTCACTTAAAATTGAGCAGTAATCCCAATAATATTTAAAGGGCTGCCGTTTTAATCAAAGAGAAATCTTTATATAAAAATAGTTTTTGATTAGAAAGCATATAAAACATTCAAAGGATAATCTTCTTAATTTAAATTTAATAAATAAGGCTGCACATTAAAATACAAATATTATATTTAAAAAAATGTTTATTATTAGGAAAAACAAGTAAATAATACAAATTTAACATAAAATTCAGTTGACCTAACATCTTAGATATAAAAACTATCTAGAAAAACCAGAATTTTCATTTTCATATGAATTTTGAGTACTCAGTTTATAAAAAATATACTAGTTTTATTACAGAGAAAGAAATCGTTTTAATTGTAATCTAGTACATTATCGATGGCTAAACATTTCAGTGACTAATAATATGTAACTCTAATATTTAAAAAACAATTACTTACATTTACTGTGAATGCAGAACAGTTCACGGTTCACCAATTGAAATTGACACAATATTTACTATAATGAACCCTTTTTATAATATTAAACAACATTTTTTACTTAAAACACAAATTTACTTACATTTACTGCGAATGCAGAACGATTCACGGTTCACCAATTGAAATTGACACAATTTTTACTATAATGAACCCTTTTTATAATATTAAACAACATTTTTTACTTAAAACACAAATTTACTTACATTTACTGCGAATGCAGAACGATTCACGGTTCACCAATTGAAATTGACACAATTTTTACTATAATTCACTCTTTTTGTAACTTGATCCCAGGGAAAACTCAACAGACTGCATCACTCATTCTGACGAAAGTTAAGTGTATGTACTCTGTATGTACCACCTCTCAAAGAGTACGCTATATATATATATGTACGTATACATGAAGGGTATGCTATACGTACGGATCCTGCAAGGATCTGACTCAGAACTCTCCAAAACCCTCTACTTTCAAGGATCTTTTTTGCCAACTTTATTAAAAGAGAGCTTTTATTAGACCTAATTATAAATCCACGAAGCCTATTTTTTCAGTTAACAAACAGTTTAATGTACTTGCAACAGTTTTCATAATCAGTGTATAAACCGGTCATACACACACATACAATCATTCTCATACACACACGTATGAGAATGATTGTCGTAACTGTAAAATATTAATTATTGCAATTTATTGTTATGTAAATTTATCAATGTAAACAAACAAATTTTAATAATTGTCCAAGAAACAGTTTCAAGTATGGCTTTTACATAAAATTTTAATTGTAGCCTTAATGATGTAAAAAAATAAGAAACTAACGTTCAAACTATACACATTACATTATTGTACAAAACATTTAATTATTAAGATATCTTTTGTAAGCAGCTAATGGCTGTAAGTACTTATGTACAAAAGAAATTAATTATTGTAACTGCTTAAAAATTGCAGATTTGTGTATAGATTGTATAAAGTAATTTTAGAAAGTTAAACGATAAATACTTACATAAAACATTAAATTGTTGTTCTGTGAGCGGCTAACATCTGTTTCTAGTTTGGCGATCCAAAAGCTCGACTATTGTATTCAAAAAATATCGACGAAACCATCTCAAAAATACATAAAAAAAATAAAAATTATTTTTTATCCTATAATTTATGTATAAAATGTAAAAACCATACACATTTTAATAATTATTGGCTTTAAGTATGGTTGTTGCATAACATTTAATTATAACAATAACTATATTGATTATAAAATATTGATTATAAAAAATGTGATTGTTAGACATTGTTAAGCTTTCCTTTCGCATATAATATTAAAAAGTATTAATTGTTGCAAACAATCAATTGTTACACAAGTTGTATTGTTGTAATTGTTGAAAATTACAGTTGTTCTATATAGATTATATAAGTATTTGTTGTTAAGAAAATTCAGTTGTTGTGAGAAATCTAGTGTTTTTAAATAATTAAATACGCCTACACACACGTATGAGAATGATTGTCGTAACTGTAAAAAATTAATTATTGCAATTTATTGTTATGTAAATTTGTAAACGTAAACAAACAAATTTTAATAATTGTCCAAAAAACAGTTTCAAGTATGGCTCTTACATAAAATTTTAATTGTAGCCTTAATGGTGTGTAAAAATAAAAAAAATCATGTCAAACTATACAAATTACATTGTTACAAAAACATTTAATTAGATATAATAAGAATTTTAATCTCTCTAAACCACTAATGTATTCATTTTTAAAAATTAATTGTAAATTGTAAATTTTGAAAAAAATAAAAAGAAGTTATGCAAAAAGCAATTGACTTTTATTTTTTTCGCAAAAAAATCTCTACAAATCTTCTAAAAATAAACATTTATTAAATCAAATTTTTTTGTTATAGTTTTACATTATATGCTATGAATCCCAGCTCAAAATATTTTTCATAGCCTATAATGTTTTTTCAGAATAATGATACCAAAACTCTTACAAAAATAGTATATATAAAATTTTCTTACTTGGTTCTTGTGCACTGTGTGAATGATTTTTAAAGTTTATCAAATCAATATCACTACAATAATTGTTTTCCTCACTTCACTCAAACCTCACTTATTGAGTTCTATTTTCATTAAAAGTTTTTCACTTTACATAAAAAAATAAAATATTTATTGTAAAACATATAAATTATTAATCTTAGTAAAATATAATTTTAAAATTCTTGAAATCACTATTCCAAAACGCTATATTTTTTGATTTCAAACACACAAAAACTTATTGTAATTATTTTAGTAAAGTATTGTAATTATTTTGGTAGAAGAAATAAAAGTATTGCAATTATTTTAGTAGAAAAAAATAACATTCATAGATTATCAGCACAATTATTTTGCATATACATAATTATTTCATTGAAAATGCTGATACTCAAAAACTATGAATGCTAAAAGTATACGCGCTGTAAAAAATATGCATCCCACAATGCGTATTTAATTATTTAAAAACACTAGATTTCTCACAACAATTGAACTTTCTTAACAATAAATACTTATATAATCTATACAGAACAACTTTAATTTTCAACAATTACAACAATAAAACTTGTGTAACAATTGATTGTTTGCAACAATTAATACTTTTTAATATTATATGCAAAAGGAAAGCTTAACAATGTCTAACAATCAAATTTTTTTATAATCACTATTTTATAATCAATATAGTTATCGCTATAATTAAATATTATGCAGGAACCATACCCAAAAAATGTTAAACTATTATTAAAATTTGTATGGTTTTTACATTTTACATATATAAAAATACAAAAAATTTTACATTAATTTTTTTATAATCACATATGCATTTAGTTATTTACAACAATCAGCTTTGTCATAATAATTTATAGCAATCAGATTTATTAGTTTAGAAATATTCTGCGAAAAGCATAACTAAATTCTTTTTTTAAAAAAAATATATCATTAGTTATATTTAACTAAATATATCATTCAATTTAAATATATCATTAGTCGTGAAAAGCATAACTGTTTAACTTAGTTAAATAGTTATGCTTTTCACATTTGTAAATTATATATAAAAAATAACTTTTTATAATTCTATTTTTTTATGGAAATGAAACCGAAGATGTTACCGAATAGAATTAGCTGGCGGATATCTTTGGAGGATTTTGTATGCGTTTGAAGCAGTTATTGTATACCTAGCGGTGATTTTTTATGTAAGAAATTAATTTATATCTTTATTACTAACATTATATAATAAGTTGTTTTCTAATTTTTTTAATTTTATAATGCCCATCATGCAAAAATTTTCTATGTGGTTTTTGAAAATACCACTAAATTATCTGACATTTTTTAACAAAACTCTTTAATTTTATAATGTCCCCATGCAAATGTTTTTATAGGGTTTTCTGGGTTTGTGAATCGTTTATTATCCTCATTATTAAGGGCTATTTTATTTACTAACTGTGTACAGAGCTGGTGGCTTTTACTTCTAAAAACATACGTTGATCTTAACTGTATAGATCGATCAGGCTGATTATCTGTTGAACTTAAAACACAATTTTCAAAATCAGAAACTGTTATATCATTTTTAACTATATTTTTTTTATCCCTTTAATTTTTTTAATCGGCGGCTCATTTGCTTTAACAACGCAGTAGGACTTCGCTTTAACCCCAACAAATTTTTCAATAATAGTTCCCGCTCACTCGTCTTTAAATTTACCGAGTTTTTTTTTATTTATTCGAGGAAAATTGTAAATGTTGGAGTCTGGAAAATCTGACGTATCAAAGAACTCATTTAAATTACTTCTGATGTCATCGTAGAAACTGTCTGTAAAGATTTCATATATAAAACTGTCGGTATCCATGTACAATAAATTTATATTATCATTATATTTAGGCTTCATGTACCCGTAATGAAAGTCATACATCAGTGTTTTAGAAATTTCTAAAACGGTGAAGCCGACATATATTGGTTTGTTATATATTACTTTAAAGCGATTCATTTGAATTACTGTTAAATTTTCATTAATTATGCTAGCACTATGAAAATTAGGTCTGCTAATTAAAGTACAAGCACCTAATTTTTTCTTAATGTTGTCCGAGTGAGTTATCAGTCGAATGTCCACGCGTTTGTCGACATTTTCCATGGTTTTCCCAAACACCGCATTGTATGTTTTCTATGTTTTTAGCCATTCCGTCTGATTGAATACTAGTACACGGTGTATTTTTGATAATTTTAGTCCATATTTTAAACATTGTTTCAAGTTCCGGCAATGAATAATATAGTGACTTATATTGTTTAAATTCGCAATTAATTTTTTTGTTAGTTGTTGCTGTTGGTGGTTGCATATTCTCAGGACAGAATGGTAAATCATTATGACAACCATGTAAATTTTCCGGGTACTCAAGATCAACCTCTAATATGCAGCCAACATCAGCATCATCGCTAAATATACTATTAACATCTAAATTCTCTATTTGTTTTGGTGTTAACCACCAAAAATTGTTAACTGGCATTCTTTGTATCATAGCCCAACCATATAAATTATTTGCATCTAGATATTCAATGAATTTAGAAGCTTTTGTTGCATCATATTCAGGCATGTATTTGTTATTTGCTTCAGCATACCGTCCGCAGCATTGAGTTAACCCACCCCTTATCGCGGTTTTTATAAAATGTACTATATTTATATCTACTAAAAGCTCGAGTTCAACGTTCGTGATTTTCAACATGGCGTGCCAACTTAAACCCGGCGCAGTATAATAGTGCGCACGATCGAGATCGTAGGTTTTTATGCAAACATCACGAAAGTTTTCGAACACATCTGCTAATTACAAAACGTCTACTGTTAAATATAGATCAGAATATTCGCCCAATGTTTTCACTTGAAAAACGTTCCATATTTGTTGAGCCCGTAAGTATTCATCATCGCTAATATGTGCTGCATTTAGTTGACTGTAGAATGCTGATTTTGGTGGCAATGTACATCCTTCAAGATGTTCAATGCTGTCAACATATTCATAAGGAAACACCCCTTTCTGCTTCATCAGATTGAAATGGCGATCTTCTGGAAAGGCTCATCGCGTTTCTTTAAGTTGATCGGTATTTAAATTGCTTGATAATTTATCCAAACTGCTGGCCATAAATCGAAACGAGTCTATGAACCGTAATTGGATAGTTTTCATTTTTCTAATGTTCTTTTCTTCGTCTTCGTCACCATCGAAATCATCTTCTTCATGATCTTTAAATTCATCTGTACAATCATCATCGCTTTGTTGGTCGTCGGGGCTATTTTTTTCTTCAACTGGCACATATTTAGTAAATGATATATACCTTTCTTTGTTGTTTGGTATAACATTTACTTTTTCCTTTGCAGCACCCAGCTCTTTAATTATAAAATTTGAATCGTAGCCGGACAAATTGTGGATAATGACGGGCACAAATTTCGGCATTGTATATAATTTATAACAGTTGTGCGTAGGACCTCTATACGCTCCTGTAAGATGATGGTGGTCCCGCACTTTACGATTCTTGGATTCCTTATAAAAACGTTTGTTGCAAAGGAAACATTTTGTAGCCGTTTCATATTTTATCACTTCCAGTGGTGTTAACGGTTTTATAGGTGTTTTAATTTTAATAATATTATATAGACGTTTCACTTCCTCGTCCAACATCTCCAAGGGCTTTTTTCCACAGTCCGGACCACGATATAGTTCAAACTTATTCAATGAATCATCATAACTACACTTAATATAATAAGAAAAGCTATGAGGGTCATGAATGAATGTTGTGTTGGTAAATGACGCTGCTGGATCAGGCGTACAAGTGAGTAGATGCTTTTGGAGAGTTGAGAGCCACTCCTTTAAGGAATAAGATACGTATAGCATACCCTTCGTGTATACGTACATATATATATATAGCGTACTCTTTGAGAGGTAGTACGTACAGAGTACATACACCTAACTTTCGTCAGCAGCTGAATGAGTGATGCAGTCTGTTCAGTTTTCCCTGGGATCAAGTTCCGTTGGGTTCACTTAGGTTAGAAAAAAAATTTTACTCCACCCACCGCCGGAGGCTTCTAGAACCGCCTGGGTAGTTTTACCACCTCCCTGGGTCACTCAAAAAATCGGGAGGTGGGGAGGTGGCCCCCGTAGCGCCATATTTCTACTACTTCGATTCGCCAAAAATGAAGACAGTTTTGGAATTAGAAATTGTCAAATCTCGGTGGCAGTGATATGTATCAAAAGACGCCAAAGGCATCAGACCAGTCAACAATTTATATTTTAAGTTAGTCTAATAAAATAACATAATTAACGTGAATTGTCCTGCAGTCTACATAATGACATCTGTCCGCGTTTTAGTTCGATCTAATTACATAATCAAATTTAGCAGCTGTAATGAGTCAACAAGATGTATTCCACATTAGACTAATAAAGTACCATATTTAACTTAGAGAGGTCAGTACATATGTCATTTTGCGATATGGAAATAATATAATGTACATGTTGGATGTACAGCCAGTTTCAAAAAAGGTTGTGTCATTTCAATTACGCTAATATTGGAGCTCGCATGCAAAATTTATGCTATACATATTCTTAGTCACTGAAATTTTATTCCCGGCAATGATATAACAGTTAAAAAATTTTTCTCTACAATAAAACAAGCATATTTTGTTTTATAAAATGAACACTCAAATTGATATGAACATTCTTAGCCTGTAAATACAAAATACAGCTTCAGAACAAAATTATTGGTAAAATAGAATCATTTCAGGATAAAGTCCTAAGAATAAGGCACCGTGGTACATTCGTAATAAATAACTATACAGCGAAACTAGGCTGTAATCCATTTAATGATATATCACCAAACTATCAAGAAATTTCTACAAGAACCAACGATCCTATGAACCGATTAATAATAATTTAAACCTCGAAATTAGGCTCAACAGCTGATTGGAAAGACGTCTGCCCCCAACAATTCTAATGAAACATACTGTACACAATAGCAAATTTAAACATCTACTTTTATTTACAATAACACCTATATGTGCTTATAAGTCTTAAATAATTTGACTGATGTTTATCATATCACTACCATATAATTGTTAAATTTTATAATAAAAATAGTTTTCAACAAAAAAGTTTTTTTACATGTCGTTTCTAAGTTTCATTTCAGAGAAATATAAACATAGGAATGTTTTTAAGAAATGTGAAATCTCTCTTTTTACTTTTTTATTAGTAACTTATAAACATATTAAAAAATTGAAATTTTTAATATTTTAGCATAATTTTTAAAAATTTATTTCTATAAAAATAATTTCACTGTCTATACATACAAATTATAAAAAACGTTTATTAAGCAGAAAAATATTACATATTTATATCAACGTTGTAATGCTAGTGATAAATCCACATTCTATAATATACCTAGATGTAATACATAGATTCACTCAAGTAACAAATTTTTCACACACCAGTTACAATTATATAACTTAAATTTTTTTTATTATTATTCATCATTAACATCATTAAAAAATCTATACAGCTGTTATATGTACAGCACACACAATAATTTTTTATAAATTATACTTACACGCATAAATTAAAAAACTTAACTGAAAAAAAGCACTAAAAACACTGAAAAAATAATTGCTTGGACTTGGGTACTTAGAAGAAAAAAGTCAAAATTTTTTAATAACTAACTTTAATTTAAAAATACTAACTTATAAAACAACTTCTAATAACTAATAAAAATAAAACTAATAACTAATAAAAAAAATATATGATAATTCTGAAACAAAAAAAAATAAAATTTATTCCAAATTTTATAGACTTAAAAATGTTACCTTAATTGATATACATTTGCAAATACGCCATTATGTGGTCTACACCTGAAATCCTAGGAAGTCTAGGTGTACACTGTTGGGAGGGAAATCATCCTCCCCAAACATTATCACCACTGGAAGATGCTAAATAGAAGCAAAAATTTAATTTTAATAACTTTTAGTAAATTTTTAATGTTAAGAGTGTTAAAATTTTTTAGTAAAAAGATGATAGTTTAACGATTTAATGACTATGATATATACAAATTTTACATCTAACACATATATTTAAAAAATTATATATATATAAATTATATATACCCCATCATGTGGTCTACACAGTAGACCTTATGAATTCTATTATAGGCATATTCTATTTGGGGGCAAATCTTCCTCGCCAAATATTATCACAACTGCAAGATGCTAAATATAAACAAAAATTTAATTTTAATAACTTTTAGTAAATTTTTAATGCTAAGAGTGTTAAAATTTTTTAGTAAAACGATGGTAGTTTAACATTTAAAAAATTTAAAATAACTTACACGTATGTTGGGGGGCAATAGCTCCCTTAAGATTTCCACAATTACTGAAACTGAAACAAATCAATAGAATTATCGAATCAATATATCATTATAATTTTGAAGAAGTATTTACAATAACTTACTTTCTAAATCTGCCATTGTGTTCTACCTCTATGAATTGCTACGATGAATTAAAAGTAATGAACTAAGTTTTATAAACTTCAGTGAAACCCGAAATGTGTGTAGGCGTATGAATTTTTGCTGAGAAAAGCTAAAAATCTCAAAAAGATTCTTAAATAACAATTACATATAAATCTAAGCTTTATTGTATACAACTGGTTATAAAGTCATTTAACCTTTTTAAAAGTTCTGAAAAAATGATTTGCAGAAAATTTGATGTGAAATTATTCAATAGGGACGGATAGAGACCAAATTTTCAACGAGGAAATTGATTGGGAGTCAATTTTCGATATGAAAAGCTACCTCAAGAAATTAGCAGTAATTTCAAAAAACATTCTTCATCTTACATCTTAATTTTCAAACTACTTTTTTCAGCTAATATTTTCATCAGTTTTCAAATTAGGTTACACTCATTTTTAACCATTTTAAGTCAAATGAAAGTGCCCAAAAAATTAAAAATGAATTCCGTTCATTGAAATCAATTACTCTATATAAATAACATGAAATTAAAACTTAAATAGCTGAAAAAAGAAACCACTAAACAAACACTGAAAAAAAAAATGTTTTTAAACTCCGGTATTAAAAAAAGAATAAAATTAAAGTTTTTTAAAAAATTATTTATTTTTACTATTCTACACTAAAACTATTTTTTAAAACTAATATCTAAACTATTAACTAACATCTAACCAAACATTTTTCTCCAAGGATCTAGAAAAACAAAAAAACTAAAAAAATTATTCTATTTTTTTTTTACAAAAGTTTTTAAATTTACCTTTAGTCTATAAAGATGCAAACTTGGAGTACTCTTTCAAATAATATTCTGTAGGCGACGTAACCGCCGCCCACGTCGCCTATGTGGTGATATCCTTCGTCCCATCGAGGGATATACCGCCTAAGCATGCATATTACCATCGGCAGCCGCTAAAACAAAAAATTATGCTTTAAAAATAAGTGGAAAATCACCATTAACGTTCGCTAATAAATAAAAAAATTATGCTCTAAACCTGATAAAATCATTTCGCTTTTTCTCAACAGATTCAATAAATTTGACAATAATTTTAGGTTTAATAATATTAAATCAGTAAGCTTAAATATTTTTTGAATATATAATACATGTTTAAAACATTCACTTTTTGTAATTAGTAAAAACAGATTTAAAAATGATTTCATCATAAGCTAATATGAATATGAAAATTTAATTTACTTACGTGGAGATGTGAGGGTATTTCATCTTTTAATATTTGCATGATTAAATTCACTATAACAAATAAAGTTTTAAATAAAATTAAATAAAAATAATTTTTGAAAATATTTTTAAAAACTCACAGTCTAATTCCATTTTATTTTTAATTTTTTAAAAAAAAATATTTTTTTAATTTTTAAAATTAAAATGAGAAATTAATTGTTTCGTTCGCCGGTTTCGTTTCAAATAAATTTTTATTAAAGTAGAATTGTTTAATAGACCGACATATCCAAGTTTATAGAATTTGAAACCCTAAGAAGTCCCGCTCCCCCCTTCTTTACGATTTATAAGACGTTCTGGAAAACTGATAGCAAAAACTCTCCAAGTACGTGTTGAAAGCGCATTAAGTTAGGTTTTCTCACTGTTTATTTAGTTTTCACAATTCTCAGGATTCAGATCTTTATCGCTTCTATTTAAGATTAAAATTAGCCTTTAATTTTGTTAATAATATGAAAATTTAAACGTTTTACATTCTATGTGAATTTAAAATTTTGATAATACTTTTAAAATGATCCTGTTCGTCAAATTACAAGTACACTTATATACGTGTAAATAGTTTTCATGTGTAAGAAGTTTTTCGAGTATACTTCACATAAAAGTTTAGCTTAAGGTCTAACGTTAGCAAATATGATAAATTTATAAGGCTTTCAAAGTTATGATTATGAACTTCTAAAAAATTATTATTGATAATTTAATGCGAATTTACGAAATCCATTTTTTGTTTTATATCGTTTATAATTAGATGTGAAAGAACCATAATGATCTGATTAATGTGTATTGAGCTTTACTTTTTAGAGCAATGATGTTGTTCAAATTATACCGTGAGAAACCATGCAACATTTTTATGAATTTTCAGGTCCGAACTCTTACATATTTAGCTAATGAGTAGCTTTAGTTTTTATTATTAGAAATTGAATTACTTTAGGAAATAGCAGTGTAAACACTGTAAATCGTTCAATTGTTTTCGAACTAGCTGATAACTGCTTTTCTAAAATATTCAGTGTTTAATTTGCATACACAAAGAAGAGTGCATGCTTGGGAACATCAAACAAACAATAATGGTCAGATGAAAAATAATCAGTTTGAATATACCACTAATCAGTCGGTAAATAATGGGGCACAAGTGAACAGCGCGGAGAAGAAGAGACTTTCAATACAAAGTGAATCGCCAAAATCTAATGATGAAAATGATGATAATGAAACCGAATATAGTTTTGAAGCAAGAAATGACATTGAAGCAAAGGAAGATAAAGCACCAGTATTTCAAAATCAACACAAAAATGATACAGATTTATCCAAAAGAAACTTGAATACTTTTGATGAAAGTATGATGGCTGCAGCAGAAGCAATCAGAAGTAAATTCCACGTTTTAAAAAACTCGCATAATATTCTACAATCGGTAAATGTCGAAGATAATCGATCTGATGAACAAAAGCATTTACCATCGCCTGATAACTACAAAGAAACAAGTTTTACTCCAAAAGTGGCTGGTCTCTTACAAACTGTACTAGACATATTAATGATTAAAGAGCTTCAGAACGCATATGCAAAGGATGAAGAACAAGAAGATAAAAATTCAGAAGAAAAGGAACAACCTTCAACATCCAACTCAATAAATGGGGGAGCTAAACGTTTCAAATATGATGATGAAAATGTTAACCTTCATAATGGCCATTCGAAACCTGTTGATGAAGAAGAATATTTTGATGACCCGAACCATTTAGTTGATGAACTAAGAAGTTTAGTGACTCAGACGCAAATTGGAGAAGAAATGGTTAATACTATGGTTAATACTATATGTAATTTAATGGAAAGGAGTCATATTATAAATCCCAGCTTCGCGGATTATATCGAAAACGAGAAAAAACGAAGCCATTTTAATAGTTTAAAGGAAAGTGAGATTGGAAAGCGGATTATCTCAATAACTAGGAAATTGGAAAAGCATGATATTGTTGAGCCAGTGTAAAAGTATATATCAAATGATGGCGAAGACAGCGATGAAAAAACATCTGCTAGCGATAGTGAAGATACTGCGAGCGACAACGAAGCTGATTATGACGAGAATACAGTCGCCAACGATGGTGATGAAAAAAATTTCAGGTAAAGGGTTATACTTAAGGCCCTATAGGAGATATTAAAATAAGTTATCAACATTTAATAAGTTATTAAAAAAATCTTTGTAAATTTCCAACAGCTGTATGTTAATTATTTAATAAAATATTTTAAAATAACGTGCGTGTTATTATTTCTTACATACCACAGTCCTTAATTTTAGTAATTCGTTAAAAAAGATCACCGAAATGATTATTCTTACAACGAACTATGTAATATGTACTTTCTGAGCTATTAAAATAGGTAATGTTTTTTACTTGCTCCTGAATATAGGCAATTAAATTGCATTGTCCTATTAACATTCTGGTGCGATAGAATATATGTGTAAACTTTGTAATTCTTACCAATAAGTATTTACCCATGTTATTAATGATTTGTTAAAAATAAAGTATGGTCGAACAATAATGATCTAAAACTGCTGTGCAGGAAAGGGTTAATTAATTGAATTCAGCATAATTCCGGAAAAATATAATAAAATTTCATAGTCCAAATTAAAGTTTTCATCCGTTCTTGAAAACGACAACAATTATTTTAGTTCCCACCCTGTATACGTATTTATTCCTAAAATATTAACTTACATACATAAGAGAATGTTTGATTTTTTTTTGCATTAACGCATTATTTTCAACTCGCTGCATAGAAAGAAAATATTTAGATATTAACAATATATTTTTTTGTAAGAAGAATAGTTTTTGATTTTCGTTTACATTAACTTTTAAAATTTTATGTGTGCTAATGGAAATTTAATTATTTTCTTTTTTAGGATTGATAAAATTTTAATATGACTCTGTATTGTATGAATACCCCTTAGGTATAGTTAATTTCCATGTGTAGACACCAAAAATCCTCAAGTAGCATATATACAAGTCGCACTTTAGTCGCATACGCAAAATCGTTTTCCATTTGAAGCTTTTTTTACGAAAACTCCGAATATAGACAATGTATAACATGCTAATACATGTTCTAGTAGAAGAACTTCTGAACATAAGTAACATGTAAACATAATAATTATTATTCAAAATTTTACTTTGCACAACACCACTTTTTGAAAATTTTACTTTGTAAAATACCACTTTTTGAAAATTTTTTATGACTTGTTTTGATCAATGGGTTAGGTTTCATTGGATTCGGTTTCATACATTTTCGAATTTTGATTTTATTTATCTTTTATTTACATAGTAGCCGTATAGCCAATGGGATTGCTCATCGACAATATCTCTTTATTAGGTACTCACTTTGTGCTCACTTTTAATGTTTTTCAAAAGCCTAAATCAATATCCACGATAAACTTCCCATATGAACTTTCATTTTCTGTTTTAACACCTTAAGGAAAAATTTCCAGAAACAACTGACTTTTATTTATAAATAGAGGCCTAAACCATTTTACGTTAAATGAATAGGTAGGTTCACGCGTATATATCAACAATACTATTCTTGATAGAATTTATAATTGCTGAAAAAATTTCCCAATTTTTTTTTTACAATCAAATTTTCATTTGTCAATAAGTTTAATGTATAAAAATATTTGCATGTATAGTAACTATAACTTTAAATCTTAATCTACTACACAAAACAAACACAATAGATAAGATAAATAAAAATAATTTAAATACAGTCGTTTACAAAAACTAGAGGTCATTTAATATCTATAGGTATATTTAACTACTTGTTAATAATTAAACTAACAAGTAATAAATTTAGCAAAAACCGATGCATTGTTTAAGTAGATATAAAATATGGGAAAGAAATTTTTCTTAAAATATATGGAACATTGTGCTATTAATTTAAGACTAAAAAAATATTATGAGGAGAAATAAATGTTTCAAAACTGCTTTAAATTATTAATATTACATATTCAGTTTTAAAAATATTAAGAAATATGATGTTTTTTACAATATATTGATACTGTAGAATATGATTTTTAACGGTGTAGAAACCCTTACTTTTAACAGAATACTGTATAGATCATACAATTTTTATATCTCGATTTTTTATTTTTGTACCGTATAAATGTAACTAATTGTGTATTATCATTTTATCATACACAAATTAAAATAAAAATACATCTACAGAGTAATACATTTTTCTAAAAATTACAAGCTAGCAAAAATCTACCTATGAATAAAAACTAACTTTTTCTACTCATAGTCATCGTATATTTAAAATTATGTGGATTTTTACATTCGAACCATGTTTAAGGTATAATATTAAAAATTAATTTGATTAATTTTTTATGTAGGGATGGGTGTGAATAAAAAGATCGGTTTTTCTTTTAAAAAATGTTTTATTAAGTATAGATTAAAAAAAAAAGAAAGAATAAAAACAGGTACATTATTAAAAATTTATTAACTGGCGAAATACAATAATCACTTTTTATTATGTAAACATGATTTTTTACGAAAATACTGAATTTTTTTTATTTAATTTTAGAAACAGAAAATACAAAATATAATAAATGCAAAATTTACTGAACATATCAAATAAAGTTTATAACATATTGCTGTCGTTTGTTGTTAGTCGTATTTGTCTTTGAGGTATTAACATAGAATTTCCAAGATTGAATTTATTACTCTTCATTAGGTCCTAAATTATTATCAATAATTTCACTCTCGTCACTTATAAACCCTGAGCTACTGCTGTTTTCGTCCTCACCACTCACAAATCCTAAATCACTTTCACTTATAGAGTCCTCATCTCTATCAATTTCCTCCCACCTTCGACGTAAATGCAATATTATCTCTAAATCAGCGTCAGTATATCGACGCCTTAATTGCTCGATTGTAAGTTCACGATCATAATATTCATGCCATATACGTCTTTGCATCGTAATACTTATATCTAATCTGCTGTCTGTATATATATTTTCGATAGCGCTGGAAAAGGAATAAATTGATTCAAAGGAATCCTCGGAATCGATGGATTCATTATCACTTAAATCGTTAACGTTCATTTTAGCGCTACCTGAAATAACTAGAAGATTTTATAACATTATTTTCAGTCAAAAAAATATTTATATTAACTGAATTCTACTTACCACCAAATAATGTAGTATCTATTTTTTATTAATTCTTTACAGGCTAATCTTATTTTCTAATTGAGTAATACTATATAACAATACTAAAATAATTCAAAATAACAATTAAAAAACTAACCTATGCAGTTAATACAAAAAATATTTAAAATTATACTAAATATTAACATGCGACTAGGTCGATACAAAATCTTGTAAAAAATGATTAAGTTGAAAAAAACGAAATCAGTATATAAATTAGTTCGCTATATAAAAATCAGAGGAAATAAAATTATATTCTCATATAGAAATTGCTGAGCCTGCATAAACAAGTACGTTGGAATTTTTTTTCGTTACAGAGAATACTATACCTACCATTGCATAAAATTATAACATATGTAATTAAAAAAATATGTCTTGCGACTGTATTGCAATGTGTAATGCATGGAACGTAAAATTCTATTACTGTGCAAACATATGATTATCAATCCACATTTCGCGGCCAAGGACATTTAGTCTGCTTACATTAGAACAAATAAAATCTTTTAATAACACATACATACGTACTAATGCACCGTAACATCTCACGTCCTATGGAATCGAAGTAGTAGCAATATGAGCATTTCGGGGCCACCCCGCCCCCCCACCTCCCGATTTTTTGAGCGATTCACTAACTGAAATTTACAATTTTTACTATAATTAACCCTTTTTGTAACTTGATCCCAGGGAAAAGTCAACAGACTGCATCACTCATTCTGACGAATGTTAGGTGTATGTACTCTGTACGTAGCACCTCTCAAAGAGTACGCCATATATATGTACGTATACACGAAGGGTATGCTATACGTACGGCTCCTGCAAGGAGCTGGCTCAGAACTGTCCAAAAGCATCTACTAATGTATAAAAATTTACAGCGATTTTAAAAATTAATCCAATATCCTACAATTCATATAAAAAAGTTGTTATAGATCTTTTTCTGCAAATAAACTCTCATGATAATTTATAATATTAAGATCAACATGTTTAAAATTATGTATACATATTTTAGTGTTAATTTACGAAGAAAAATGAAACAGTTTTAACTGAAATTATTTTTATAAAAACGATTTCTTTAACGTAGTTGCTCTGAGATAGTCAGGTACAAAAGTATATCTCAAAAAAAAATTGTTCTTTTATCAAAAATTAAATAATGTATTAATATTCTTCAGTGATTATATTTGTATACCACTTGCTTTTTTTAATTTCCGAGCGTTTATGTTGTAGCAATTTAAAAATATTGTTGAAAAAGCGTGGTAAAAACATTGAAAAATGATGTTTTTAAATTATATTTCAAAAATGGCGTGGTCAATAATTTTTATTTCTTATTAAATATGATTTCTAACTTTATTTTAAATAACATATTAAAATTTTATCAAATTCCTTTGACACGTTTTCATTTTATTCAAAAAAAATTGAATTTTCCCATAAGAGCCCATGTTAAAATTATAAA
Source organism: Brachynemurus nebulosus (assembly GCA_035578155.1). Classification (NCBI taxonomy): domain Eukaryota; kingdom Metazoa; phylum Arthropoda; class Insecta; order Neuroptera; family Myrmeleontidae; genus Brachynemurus; species Brachynemurus nebulosus. Next base: position 16,613,738 of record JAPWDM010000007.1, read on the forward strand.
ACTTTGAAGTTGTTTTTCTCAAAATTGGGGTGGTCAATTTTTTTTCGGTAAGGACTCGTATTATTGGTATTGGAGTAAATAAATATCTAGAGAAGTTTCGTTAAAATCCTTTGAAAAAATCGTTTCATCGACCAACTACCTTAAACAAAAAACATTTCAGTTGTTTGAAGTACATACATTTAGCTATTTAATATGCTTTAAACTATTTCATATGCTTTCAGTATGGTATTAATTTTAAGAATTATTAAGTACAACATATAGTGGTTTTAATATGCTATTAAATGTTATACCGTGAATTTAATACAATTAAAAAGTAGTATTTATAAATTTTAAAGAGGTAAATTCTCAGAATAAAATATCCTAATGCTCTTAATACAAAAATAAATTTTGGAACATTAAGTTCTATATCATGAATAATTTTAACTTTTTACAACGCAGTCTACTAGACACCTATATGCAAGATAGCAAGATAAGCACATAATAATAATTAACAGTAATAAATATTATTTGAGCGAGATAAATTCTAAATACTAAACATATTTACTATACATCTGTCCTTATTGCAGGACTATTTTATCTTGTTAAGTTAAATAAAATTTATATTAGAAGTATCTATTTCATTTTAATGTGTGGTATAGTTCATATATTTTTTGTAAATTCCTCAAATTTCGTTTTCCGTGGAAAAAAATTATGTACATGTAAAAAGAGGTTTTCAGAGTAATAAAAAATATAGTATCAAATAAATGCAGTAAAACGTCTTCACTAAAGTAAAACCTTATTCGATGTATATGTAATACAAAATTTTCACGATTAAAATAACTCGTCTGTTAAAGGCTGCTGTATTTATATGGTCGAATTCAGGCGGACCAGTTCGAAACTGTTATACCGGCTACCAAACCAGTTCGAAAAATGTTTGTATCAGTACAGGACCAGTTGGCAGTTAACCGACACAGTTGAAAAAAACCCGGTGTAGCTGTTCAGTCAGTTTCAACCAGTCCAGAACAGCCTCCTGTTTACTTAACTAATTAAAAACTGCTTTGAGTTACCCAACCATTTAGTTTTCTAGCTCATTTGTTAACGATTGAGCAGCTTATTTTCCTTATTAGTTAACTGATTTATTAATTATTCAATAATTAAATATAAATATATTAATAGCTATACAATATGTGTGAAAACAGCCTTATCTTAATGTATGCAACAGGTGTGTGAAACCAGCCTTACATTGTACTTAATAAATCCACTATTTTAAAATTCCACAAAAAATATCATATAAAAATTTCTTTATAAGCTCATTTTTTATGGGAATATTTTCGTTGTCTTTCTTATTTCAAATTCTGTCTTTGTTCTATATCATATTAATATAAATTTGCGGATTAAGTATTTTAAACTAAGTTATTTACCAAAAATAATCCCCTATACATAAATTTTAATGAACTCAGTGTAAATATATTTATCATACTAATAAATAATAGCTTTTGTCGGCATAACATGATTTTCTGTTAGCAAAGAAGTTACTGAGGAATAAATATTTCCCTCCCTCCCCCAAATAAATGACTTAAAAACAATTACGTTAAACACTTTTTCATTAATAAAAATAAAACTGACTTATATTAATAGCTACATTAACTGACCAAGCAATTTTATGAATAATATGGTTTAGCACATTACATATAAACGGCTTGGGATGAATATTTTTTACATTTTTACTGCTCTAAAACATGGCTTGATAATACCTCGTCTAACATTTCAAACTATAGTACTTACGAAAAGCAGTCACTTACTAATTATAATTGAACTTTTAATTTAAGCAAATACATTAACAAAATCAATACTTGATTATAATTAAAACATTGTAATATTCATAAACATGTTAATTTACAATAAATAGCAACCTAAACATTATACTTTAAATTTATATCAGTATTTTTCAAGTATTTTTATTGCCAACTTTATTAAAAGATAGCTTCTATTAGACCTAACTATAAATCCACAAAGTCTATTTTTTTCAGTTAACAAACAGTTTAATGTACTTGTAACAGTTTTCAAGAAAGTGTATAAACCGGTTGTGGGCGCATATTTTTTAAAGCGCATATACTTTTAACGTTGATACTACAGTTTTTTCGATGATCAGCATTTTCAATGAAATTATTATGTATATGGGAGATAATTGTGTCGCTAATATATGTATGTTATTTTTTTCTACTAAAATAATTACAATATGTACTTAAAAATATTTTTTGAAAAGTGATTAAGTTTTTTGTGTGTTATAGCGTTTTCGAATAGTGATTTCGAGAATTTTCTAAATTATATTTTACAAAGATTAATAATTTATATGTTTTACAATAAATATGTTATTTCTTTTATATAAAGTGAAAAACATTTAATGAAAATAGAACTAAATAAGTGAGTTTTGAGTGAAATAAGGAAACTGTTATTGTAGTGATGTTGGTTTGATAAACCTTACAATTCATTCGCACGGTGTTATACATGAACCAAGTAAGAAAAATTTTATATATACTATTTTTGTAAGAAATTTTGTATCATTATCCTGAAAAACATTATGACTATGAAAAATATTTTGAGCTGGGATTCATAGGGCATAATGAAAAACTATAACAAAAAAATTTGATTTAATAAATGTTTATTTTTAGAAGATTTGTAGAGATTTTTTTTGCGAAAAAATTAAAAGTCAATTGCTTTTTGCATAACCTCTTTTTATTTATTTTTTTCAAAATTTATAATTTACAATTAATTTTTAAAAATGAATACATTAGTAGTTATATAGCAATACATGATAATATGTATAAGTAATTGTTTAGAGAGATTAAAATTCTTATTATACCTAATTAAATGTTTTGTAACAATGTAGTTTGTATCAAAATTTTTATGTAAGAACCATACTTAAAGCCAACAATTATTGAAATGTATATGGGTTTTACATTTTATACATATATTATAGGATAAAAAAATAATTTTTATTTTTTTTATGTATTTTGAGATGGTTTTCGTTGGTATTTTTGAATACAATTGTCGAGTATTTGGATCGCCAAACTAGAAACGGATGTTGCTGTCCACAGAATAACAATTTAATGTTTTATGTAAGTATTTATAATTTTCTAAGTATATTACAAAAAATTCTAAGATTATACAATCTATACACAAAATCTGCAATTTTTTGAGCAGTTACAATAATTAATTTCTTTTGTACAACCATTAGCTGCTTACAAAAATCTCATAATAATTAAATGTTTTGTACAGCAATGTAATGTGTATAGTTTGAACATCATTTTTTTTATGTTTATACACATTTAAGGCTACAATTAAAATTTTTTGTAAGAGTCCTACTTGAAACTGTTTTTTTGACCATTATTAAAATTTGTTTGTTTACATTTACAAATTTACATAACAATAAATTGCGATAATTAATTTTTACAACAATCATTCTCATACTTGTGTGTATACGTATTTAATTATTTAAAAACACTAGATTTCTCACAACAATTGAATTTTCTAAACAATAAATACTTATATAATCTATACAGAACAACTGTAATTTTCAACAATTACAACAATAAAACTTGTGTAACAGTTGATTGTTTGCAACAATTAATACTCTTTAATATTATATGCAAAAAGGAAAGCTTAACAATGTCTAACAATCAAATTTTTTATAATCAATATATATAGTTATCGTTATAATTAAATATTATGCAAGAACCATACTTAAAGTCAAGAATTATTAAAATGTGTATGGTTTTTTTACATTTTATACATAAATTATAGGATAAAAAATAATTTTTATTTTTTTTTTTTATGCATTTTGAGATGGTTTTCGTTGGTATTTTTGAATACAATTGTCGAGTATTTGGATCGCCGAACTAGAAACAGATGTTGCTGTGCACAGAACAACAATTTAATGTTTTATGTAAGTATTTATCATTTTCTAAATATATTACAAAAAATTCTAAGATTATACAATCTATACACAAAATCTGCAATTTTTTGAGCAGTTACAGTAATTAATTTCTTTTGTACATAAGTACTTACAACCATTAGCTGCTTACAAAAATCTCATAATTACAACAATAAAACTTGTGTAACAATTGATTGTTTGCAACAATTAATACTTTTTAATATTATATGCAAAAAGGAAAGCTTAACAATGTCTAACAATCAAATTTTTTATAATCAATATATAGTTATCGTTATAATTAAATATTATGCAAGAACCATACCCAAAAAATGTTAAACTATAATTAAAATTTGTATGGTTTTTACATGTTACATATATAAAAATACGAAAGAATTTTACATTAATTTTTTTATAATCACATATGCATTTAGTTATTTACAACAATCAATTTTTAAATATTCTGTGAAAAGCATAACTAAATTCTTTTTTTAAAAAATATATCATTTTTAACGTTAGTTAAGTAGTTATGCTTTTCACATTTGTAAATTATATATAAAAATAACCTTTTATTTTTTTTTATTTTTTTATGGAAATGAAACCGAAGATGTTACCGAATAGAATTAGCTGGCGGATATCGTTGGAGGATTTTGTATGCGTTTGAAGCAATTATTGTATACCTAGCGGTGATTTTTTATGTAACAAATTAATTTATATCTTTACTACTAACATGTCGTAACATAAGTTGTCTTCTAATTTTTTAATTTTATAATGCCCATCATGCAAAAATTTTCTATCGGGAAAATTACTTATCACCTAAATTATCTGACGTTTTTAACTCTTTAATTTTATAATGTCCCCATGCAAATGTCTTTATAGGATTTTCTCGGTTTGCGAATCGTTTATTATCCTCATTATTAAGGGCTATTTTATTTACTAATTGCGTATAGAGCTGGTGGTTTTTACTTCTAAAAACATACATTGATCTTAACTGTATAGATCGATCAGAGTGATTATTTGTTGAACTTAAAGCACAATCTTCAAAATCAGAAACTGTTATATCATTTTTAACTATATTTTTTTATCCCTTTAATTTTTTTAATCGGCGGCTCATTTGCTTTAACAACGCAGTAGGACTTCGCTTTAACCCCAACAAATTTTTCAATAATAGTTCCCGCGCACTCGTCTTTAAATTTACCGAGTTTTTTTTTATTTACTCGAGGAAAATTGTAAATGTTGGAGTCTGGGAAATCTGAGGTATCAAAGAACTCATTTAAATTACTTCTGATGTCATCGTAGAAGCTGTCTGTAAAAATTTCATATTCAAAACTGTCGGCATCCATGTACAATAAATTTATATTATCATTATATTTAGGCTTCATGTACCCGTAATGAAAGTCATACATCAGTGTTTTAGAAATTTCTAAAACGGTGAAGCTGACATATATTGGTTTGTTATATATTACTTTCAAGCGATTCATTTGAATTACTGTTAAATTTTTATTAATTATATTAGCACTATGAAAATTAGGTCTGCTAATTAAAGTACTAGCACCTAATTTTTTCTTAATATTGTCCCAGTGAGTTATCAGTCGAACGTCCACGCGTTTGTCGACATTTTCCATCGTTTTCCCAAATATCGCATTGTTCATTAGTTTGTAAAAGTCCTTTTCAAAGTCGTTAGTCGCGTTTGTCCGTAAATTTGTATTTAGATCAATGTATGTTTTTAGCCATTCCGTTTGATTGAATGCTAGTACACGGTGTATTTTCGATAATTTTAGTCATTTTAAACATTGTTTCAAGTTCCGGTAATGAATAACATAATGACTTTTATTGTTTAAATTCGCGATTAATTTTTTTGTGTTAGTTGTTACTGTTGGTGGTTGCATATTCTCAGGACAGAATGGTAAATCATTATGATAATCATGTAAATGTTCCGGGTATTCCAAATCAACCTCTAATATGCAACCAACATCAGCATCATCGCTAATATTATTAACATCTAAATTCTCTATTTGTTTTGGTGTTAACCACCGAAACTTGTTAACTGGCATTCTTTGTATCATAGCCCAACCATATAAATTATTTGCATCTAGATATTCAATGAATTTAGAAGCTTTTGTTGCATCATATTCAGACATGTATTTGTCTTAGCATACCGTCCGCAGCATTGAGTTAAACCGCCCCTTATCGCGTGTTTTATAAAATGTACCATATCTATATCCCATAAAAGCTCGAGTTCAACGTCCGTGATTTTCAACATGGCGTCGCAGTTCAGTCCTGGGGCGGTATAATAGTGCGCAAGATCGAGACCGTAGGTTTTTATGCAAACATCACGAAAGTTCTTGAACACATCCGCTAATAACAAAACGTCTACTGTTAAATATAGTTCGGAATACTCGCCCAATGTTTTCACTTGAAAAACGTTCCAAATTTGTTGAGCCCGTAAGTATTCTTCATCACTAGTATGCGCTGCATTTAGTTGACTGTAGAATGCTTCTTTCGGCGGTAGTACCGTTTCATTCAAGCGGTCAAAAGTTGTGATGTATTCATATGGAAACACCCCTTTCTGCCTCATCAGATTGAAATGGCGATCTTTTGGAAATGCTCGTCGCGTTTCTTTAAGTTGATCGGTGTTTAAATTGCTTGATAATTTATCCAAACTGCTAGCCATAAATCGAAACGAGTCTATGAACCGTAATTGGATAGTTTTCATTTTTCTAATGTCCTTTTCTTCCTCTTCATCACCATCGAAATCATCTTCATCATTATCTTGAAATTCATCTGCCCAATATTCATCGCTCTGTTGGTCGTCGTCGTCATTTTCTTCTTCAACTGGTACATATTTAGTAAATGGTATATACCTTTCTTTGTTGTTTGGTATAACATTTACTTTTTCCTTTGCATTTCCCAGTTCTTTGATGATAAAATGTGAATCGTATCCAGATAAATTGTGGATAATGACGGGCACAAATTTCGGCATTCTATATAACTTATTACAGTTTGTTGTGCGCAGGACCTCTATATGCTCCTGTAAGATGATCGTGGTCCCGCACTTTACGATTCTTGGGATCGTTGTAAAAACGTTTGTTGCAAAGGAAACATTTTGTAGCCGTTTCGTGTTTTATCACCTCCAATGGTGTTAGCGGCTTCGCTGGCGCTTTGATTTTTATAATATTGCAAATACGTTTCACTTCCTCGTCCAACATCTCCAGGAACTTTTTTCCACAGTCCGGACCCCGATACAGTTCAAACTTATTCAGTGAATCATCATAACTACACTTAATATAATAAGAAAAGCTATGAAGTTCATGAATGCATGTTGTGTTGGTAAATGACGCTGCTGGATCAGGCATGCAAGTGTCAACAGGCTTCAAAATGCATTCAAAATCACTGTAGATAACAAACGGCATCCTCAGCTGTTTGTAATATTTTTCAAATTTCAAGACAGACTTTTCGGTGAAGTGAGTACGGTGTAGACATGATTACAATCTCGTTTTTCGTGTTCCTTCAACCGATCTTCTGTTCTGAAAAACTGAAGACATCCATCACAAATCCATTTTGTTCCATCGTGTTTTGATAATTGATTTCCAACAAGCCTATTTAAATTCTTAATGCAGCAGTAGTGTGATTTTTCTCCGTCTTCAATATATAACAGATTGACGTGTCTTGATCTTCTTTGTTCTGTGTAGTATATTGGTCCAACAATATTTTTTCCATCAACGCCGTACATGTTTATACTTATAGCATTCTGTTTTTCAAATTGTTTTACGTCTTTCAATGTTATCGGAGTCTTGATTCCTTCAACATTTAAAACTGTAGAGTAGGGTGGATGTGTAGGTATTCGTTGCGGATGCTGGGTGTATGAAACTGGATATAACGCCGAAACCACTGTCCACAAAAAACATCCGTCATCAGCATTCTTAACGTTTACAACCGCCTTCTTCTTTTCTATCCACGCCGGTAGTGGTATATAGGATGACCCGCGAAGAGGAGTAAACTTGTTAATATTAATTTCCAAGTACTTAACCTCTTACAACTTCCATCCTGTTTCTTTGTGCTCAAACTCTTCGCTCTTGGTATCGAGGGTTTGAGAAAAATCGTTATACATTTCGCTCAAGTTCGTTGCCTCGGTCACTATTTTGTTCTTTGTGTTCAACGATTTTGTTTCTGCTCGAGTTTTTCCAGCCTTTTCAAGTGTGTGCAGTCCAAATAATTCCATATTTGTCTTGAATGTTGCATGTCGTCTCAATTCGTGTGTTAATAGACGCATCACTTTGAGCTCAACGTGTTTTAAAAATTCGTTGATATTTGTAAGTTTTTCCGAAGCTCGTATTCGATAACTGATAATTCGATTTTTATATGCGCTTGCTACTTTTTCAACAAATTCGTCGTTTTCCGCTTGAGTACTTGCGCGATTCTTGTGTTCAAGACTCCGTAAATTCCCGTAGTAGTGTGACGTTGGTATCTCAACGTCGCATATATCACATCGTCACGTTTCAATTAGAGAATTATCAGTTTCCATCGCCGTTTCCAGTTCCATCATTGTTGTCCAGTTTAGATTTTTTGTTCGGTGAATGCTCGTTGTCCATTGTTGCTCCCGGTCGTTTTTAAGTTTCGAAATTATGTGCTTGTTTTAAATGTGTTCTAAAATTATCCAAACGATTAAATTTTTCCCACATTCATGGCACTGGAACTCCACATCTGAATGCTTGCTTTTGTGACGGGTTAAATTATGTTTTTGTGTGAACGATTTGTTACATTTTTCACAATTGAACGCCTCCATTATGCTTTATCTGAAATAAAATATTGTTACAGAAAATTAGAAAACGGATGCAACAATAGGATAGGTGCAGCAATAAAGTGAGTACCAAAAACAATAGATAAAACAGTAGGATGGGTACAACAATTAATACAACAATAGGATTGGGACTAAAACAATAGCTACAACAATAGGATGGGTACAACAATTAATACAACAGTAGGATGAGAGCCCAAACAATAGCTACAACAATAGGATGGATACAACAATTAATTCAACAATGAAATGGATATGATAATAGGTAAATAATGCGGATGGACTGTATTAATTAGGTACTTACAACTGCTTTTCTTTGTATCCTTTGATAATTATTTAGAAGATTTGTTGCTTAGCCCAAGCTTATTGCTGCTGCTAATTTGATGCTTACACCACAATTCCTTGCAAATATATAGCGGTTTTCCTCCCCTCCACACTTCAGCCACCCGCATCAACAAATTCTAAACAAGTCTGAATAGGTTGTGATTGTTCAATATGATGCAAATATTTTTTACAAATCAATATGATGCAACAATTATTTAAAAAAATATCAAATATTTTATCCTACGGGAAAAAATAAGTCTAATTTTATAAGTATAAGATTATTATTATTTAGGTATACCATTAACAGATGGTACAAATACGAAATCGTCTAAATGGGAACGTCAAATAACATTTGTATTGTATTTGGAAATTGCTTCATATTTTACAGTGTCATTGGAATATTGTTTGTAATTTTAAAAAATTTTTATTTCAGAAATAAAAATGGATGAAAATAGACATTTTGTGCTCCTTTTTCTTCTTTCGTTCCTGACTGTGAAGAACATAATGATAGTTTTATGGAACATTCAAATTATTTTGAAAAATTGTCATATTATGATATTACAAGCAGGAAATGGATCTCAATTCCACAAGCCATACATCAAATGCAGTTAGGTATGAAAGGACTATAAACTTAAAAAGCGAGTTAGGTTAGCTTAGATCAAAGTTTTTTGGTTAGGACAATCGAAAAAACTAGTTTTGATTTTGATTTCTCTCATGTTATGAGGACCCTACGAAGCAGGGCCCGCCGACTTCACTAATTGTTATATTTACGAGTATTGTATTATTTTCATGACTGCAGCCTAAAATTTTACATGGATTACATCATTTAAATTTTTATGCGGATTAGATTAAATGCGTTTGATTTGGCTCATCGTAATTCTGTACTACGTCATACGTCAATGTCAGCTAGTAGTGAAAATGACTGTGGAAACGAATTAGTTTGACCACAACCACCAACATCTGCACAGAAAAAAACTTCACCTAAATCAACAACAAACCATCTTAGAATTACGAATAAAGTTTATAAAGTTTTCACTTAAAACTGAGCAGTAATCCCAATAATATTTTTAAGGGCTGCTGTTTAAAACAAAGAGAAATCTTTATATAAAAATAGTTTTTAATTAGAAAGCACATAAAACATTCAAAGGCTAATCTTCTTAATTTAAATTTAATAAATAAGGCTGCACATTAAAATTCAAATATATTCTTAAAAAAATGTTTATTATTAGAAAAACAAGTAAATAACACAAATTTAACATAAAAATAACTATCTAGAAAACTAGAATTTTCATTTTCATATCAATTCGAGTGTTCATTTTGTAACACAAAAATATGCTTGTTTATTGCAGAGAAAAATTTTTTTCAAATTGTTATATGTACATTGCTGGGAATAAAATTTCAATTCAGTGACAAATAATATGTAACTCTAATATTTAAAAACAATTACTTACATTTACTGCGAATGCAGAACGATTCACGGTTCACTAATTGAAATTGACACTTAAAATTTCTAACTTTTACTATAATGAACCCTTTTTGTAACATTAAGCAACATTTTTTTACTTACAACACAAATTTACTTACATTTACTGCGAATGCAGAACGATTCACGGTTCACTAACTGAAATTGACACTTAAAATTTATAACTTTTACTCTAATGAACCCTTTTTGTACCATTAAGCAAAACTTGATCTCAGGGCAAACTCAATTGAACAGAATATTCTGAAAAATTTGTTGCATCACTCATTCAGCTGCTGACGAAAGTTAGGTAGCAAAGTATTCTACATGTACTCTGTACGTACTAGCATGTGCCATATATCACTTCTCAAAGAATACGCTATATATATCACTATATGTACGTATAGTATACACGAAAGGTATGCTATACGTATCTTAATCCTTACAGGATTAGCGCACAACTGTCCAAAAGCCACTACTAATATGAAAAAATTAAAATTAAAAATAAAAATAAAATAAACGGAAAAAATAAAATAAATAAAAAATAGAACAAAAATAAAAACTAACTTACAATTTAACTGTTCCATTTTGGTTTTCTTTTTTGTTTCTACCTCAAATACTTCCTTTGAAAAAAAACTTAAGAATAAAAAAATATAAACCTGATTGATGTAGAGATAAACATACACCTATTGAACTTATTCAATACAATATTGTTCGTTAAAAGCGCATCCCCCCTGAAATTATGTGGGCCCCTCATAAAACTAGGTATATTTTTCTCCAGTTTATTTTATTTGTATAGTTTTTCAATATTTAAATGAGATGACTTTTCAAGTACGGCAATAATCAGCAGTATTGTTCGCAGCATGCATACCTACTTATCTATATTAATGCAAAAAGAAACCATTGCTTGTAAAACAGGTAACAAATTTAAATACAACTGGTGTGAACATAGGGTGGCATTTGTTGTAAGCAATAAAATAATTTAACATCTTGAATGTTTATGATCACTAATAACACCCTCTCGAAAAGTCATCCCAAATATTGTTGGAAAAGGTATAATAAAAAGTAAAATTTTTCATGACCTACTAATATTTTATCTCTGAAAATCGAATTTTCGGAGACGACATTTTCGATAACATTTTCCAGTGTAATTGGAGAATTGCGTTATCAAAAAATTGGGTTATTTAAATTTTTATTAGATCCTCCCCTTGCACCCCAGTTGACAACAGTGAATGCATTTTAATGGAGACTTTGAAAAAATATAAGTATGTAAGTACGAAAATTATAAGTAAGTAAAATAAATATGAAGAAATGAAGCAAATGAAGCAAGTCTATTGAGAAAAATAAGAAAAATAAGTAGAGATATGTGAGTAGGGTGAGTACGTTAAGATTCTTTTAACATACATGGCATTATGACCATCGTGGTTAAGTACGAAACAGACTTGGATGGCATAAAAAAGTAGCCAAGTTAAAATCATACCACTGCACAGTGGTCCAATTTCCAAAAAAAGCGGACAAAAATGAGAAAAGTGAAGTTGTAATTTTGAACATACTACCCCGTAATACCGTAAAGGAACACTATTGCACCTCGGTGTAAACCGACAGTCTATTATACCGTCTGCATTATCAGATAAGGGAAGGTCAAACACAGCTAACTGAGCACCGGTTTCGTACGTATCTTCTAGTTGTTCATTAATAACTTTTGTTTGCAAGTATGTTTTTGAAATCAAAAGTGTTGGAAGTTGAAAATGAAGGTGAGTAATCAATATGGATATGTGGTAAAGGGTAATTTAATATTTCTATAGGGTGTACTTATAACAGAGAAATAATATTCCATTGTTAATGTGTTTATTTATAAGAAATAGTCATGAGTTTGATCGAGTTGGATGGTTTACTTTTTTTGCAACAAAGTATGAAGTATATAGATTATTTTAAAAAACAAAATTCTTGCCCCCAATGTGCCCCTTCGTTTTTTACACCAATTTCAGTTTTTCCTTATCTCACTTCATATTCATAATCAGCGATCTTGAAAACCTTTATATACCATTTTTTGTTTCAGTAAAACTAATTTTTTATTTTTGCCCGCCATTTTGGACCTGCCATTTTGAACTTTCAAAATAATAATATCAAATTCATAATCAGCGACCTTGAAAACCCTTCTAAACCAATTTTAGTTTTACTCAAACTAATTTTTGATTTTTGTCCGCTTTTTTTGGAAATTGGACCAATGTGCACTGTAAAGACAGCTAAGAGGCAATTTCGAATTGTAAAAGCTGTTGTCGATGTGAAAACAAAAATAAAAGCCATCGAAAAAAAAAACGATCAACGACACCGGAAAAAAATTCGTCAACGTCACCGAAAAAACACGTCGGTTGACATCACTGCCTTTATCAAAATGTATGTACGTATGTACATACGTCCATGTATCACTTTACCCTAAATTTATGCACACTTCATTGCGTTTTCAAGTATCCTAATATTTACTCGATGTATTTCGGTTGATCGTTGATTGAGAGAGTTACACTGTTGGGTTACATTACACATGTTGTCATAGTGAATCTTATCTCACATAAATATGAAGCTTTAGATAACTTTAAACATAATTATTTTATAATTATGTAACTAAACACTTCGACGCAAATTTTTGAAGCTCAGATGTGCCAAAAGTTTTGTAAAGAATACAGAATTTTGATACAATACGAATTGCTTAAAACCTAGAAATGAACAGTGTCGCTGTTCGAATCTAGGAACTATTGGAATCCAATCTAGGAAAGGAATTTTGAGGTGATGCTGTACTATAGTCAGCTTATACAACCAACAATTTGGACACACTGTATGATCAAGTGGGAAGCTTTACCATTTATTTTGAGCTCAGATTTGCATGAAGTTATCGAAACTGCTCTCAAAGCAATAAACTTCATCAAAAATACTCGTAAAACGGTTAAAATTTTCGAAAAAGCTATATCGTGATATAAGAGGGGAGCACTTCTCTATGGCCACCTTTTGGCAAATTATTTCAGAGTGTTCAAACTTGAGAATGAAATGTATCTCTACCTAAATGAACGTTTTAAGGAAACATGTAAATTCATTAACGAATTTTTTTTAATAAAACTAGCGTCTGCCACAGACAATATCGAAAAGCTAAATATACCCAACGTGTAAATATTATCCAGCTGACAGACAAGATAGATGATTTTAAAAAGACTAGTTCTTTGGAAAAATATTATTGAGAAAGTAAACTGTTCCTCAAGATTTTCTTTCCCAATCGTGGCTTGGTGTATACGGGACTAGAATTAATGGACTTGAGGGCTTACAGTATTAGAATTCATTGGCTTGAGAATCATTTTTTGTGATTACAAAACTTTCCCGGATACGACTACGCTCACTCCAAATGTTGGAAAGCCACGCTTTCACATTAATATATAATTATTCATTTTTTATTGTTAATAATTATTAAAATGAATTTGGGCCGCTATAAACAGTTATAGGTCATATGTTTTGGTCAATACTAAGTTTCTGCAAAATTTCAGCCAAATTACAATAGTTTCTGATCGTTGGATAGTGTTGTTTGGAAGAGATTAGTAGAAGGCTATAAAAGACTTGTGTAAGGAAAATTCAACAGGTAAAGAAAAAAAATAATTTCGCTTTAATATAAAAAATAACAACAGAAAAAAGTAGCTTAAGAGAACAAACAATAAAAAATGGGTGCCGTGCATATAGAATTTCTCCATGGAATCCTACAATCGATTATTATAGTAAATGAGCAGGTGAAACTATGACCGTGAAGAGAAATAGCGGGCCCCGAGAATACATCACGTTTTTAAAAAATTTCCCTTCCCCCAGAAAAAAAGTGACGAATAAAAACAACCTCATTTTAATTTAGCTCGGGCTCCACTACTAGATAGCATTGCTAGCCTGAACACCCGTGAACTCTATAGTAAAATCGAAAGATTGACAATAGATGGCGATGTAGATCCTTTGATACTTATACTAACCATTAATAGTAGATGGCTTTGTCGTTTGAATACTAGCGAAATCTGTGTGTGTAAATTTGAAAGATTGTTAATAGATGGCACTGCTAGTCTGAACACTAACGAAGTAGATATGGGGCACTTGGCCATACACTGTAATTATCTATATTTAGGAGCATGTAGAACATTGCCTTTAGTTGGTAGATCAGAAAAATGAATGACAAGCGGTACATAATATACACATACAAACTGATACCAGCACCAGAAGCAGCACCACTGGTGTAAGAGTGGCTCCAGCACTAAAAGTAGCTTCGAAAGAGTCATTCCATAATCCGTTTTGTTTTGAACTGTAGGACCATAATTTTGTTTATGGTTAGAACGCCTTGAATCCACGAACACCTTTTTATCTTGTTTTTCTGTTTTGAAAAGACGACATCCTCGTATTGATTAGTTTCTACTAGTAATTTTGTGTTTACCCCATATTCAGGTATAAAAAGTGGTCCCGAACCAAAATTAATACTAGCTCTGTTTTTAAATAAAAAATCCCGACCCAGCAGCCCTACAATAGCTAGGGGTAGGTCTTCACATACCAAGAAGTCAGTGTAAAAGTTAGTTTGACCCATTTGTAGTGTTACGTTTGTCTTTCCGCATACTTCCGAGTTATGTCCAATTATACCCATTAAGTTACATATGTCCCTATTGCAATCAATGTTATGCCACTCTATGATGTCCTTTCTGAGAATAGAAACCTCCTTTCTGAGAAATTGTCTTGATGTGTTATTATTTCTCCCGTTTGATTGCGGAACGGTCGGTCGCTGCATTTTCTGTCTACAGTAATATTCTTTATGACTTGGTATCTTGCAATTTCTACATACCGTTGCACTACGACATTCTTGAGCTCGGTGTCCTTGTTTGTAACAGTTAAAACAATATAACTGATGGCCTTGATTCCCAGATTGATGATTTCTTGACAAATTCCTTCTTCGAGAATTCGGTACACTTTGTAGTTCGCGTGGTGATTCATTTTTTTTTTTTTTTTTTTGAAAGTTTCCCAATTCTCTTGAAGCTGTAATACACCGGCGAAATGTTTGGACGTATTTAGCATAACTTGGTTTATTTCTTCTTGTTCTGCGAACTCAATAGCCTTTTCAATGCTAAGTTCCTTCTACCGAATTAACAAGATCCCAATAACTTTCATAATTTTTCGACGTAACCCCAGTTTGAATAGCGATAGTAACATATCGTTATGTTTCCTTAGGATTTCTTCGACTTGAGTTCTTGTTGCGATCGCTAAATCTTCTTCCAGCACTTCCTGGCCAGTTAATTTAAGGCGAGTTGCAAATTGACTCACATTTTCATTTCCCCGTTGAAAAATTTGCTAAAGTTTGTATTGGGCGGCACCCGGTACTCGTAACTGAGTAAATTTTGAAATCAATTTTGCTTTAAAATCGGAATAAGAAATAATTCCGGGTTGTAGGGATGCCTCACTTTTATAAAATTTATACGCTTCCCCTGTTAGTTTACATTTAACTATTGCTAAGATTTGATTTTCTGTTAGCGTGTCTAATGCCGCTCGCTGTTCTAGTCTGTCGAAGTATTCCCTAACATTAATATTTTTTCCTGAAAATTTGTCAATACTGTTAGCGATAGTTCCCAAACTAGGTCTGGGTGCCTATACAGTAATGACCCTTTTGGACTCCTGACTGATGGCTGGTTCTTGGTTAGGCATCTTGAAACTTTCTGTTAAAACTTTTTTTTTTTAAATGAACTGAAGAATAGGTGTGACAAATATTCTCACTAAGGTTAGTAAACACCAGTAACTATAAAAATTAATGATACAACAATATTTTTGAGTGTCACCGTTTGTGTACCATAAATTCATATAAACATCAATTATTAATTCATCAACCATTCTCTGAATGAATGCCTAATTAGTAAATAGTAATTAGTCAACTAATTAAGTTTTACTCAAAACGAAAAATACATAAATAAGTTCTCTAATTATATTTATAAAATTACACGATTTATAAAAGTGAAAAAATTATTTATATATT
Organism: Brachynemurus nebulosus; assembly: GCA_035578155.1. NCBI lineage: Eukaryota > Metazoa > Arthropoda > Insecta > Neuroptera > Myrmeleontidae > Brachynemurus > Brachynemurus nebulosus. Next base: position 16,630,254 of record JAPWDM010000007.1, read on the forward strand.
AATATTAAAAGCCGGTTATGTTTTTAGCTGAGACAACAGATAAGTACATAGACCGATTATTTATTATTATTATGAATGAATGATATGTGATATACATACATACATTGTGAGACAATTTAATGCATTGAATGTTTACAACTGTGTCGCGTGCGGTGGCTACAATTTTACGATTCATCTGGTTTTTTTCTCTATAAAGAAAACGTGATAAAAAAGTTATTTAAAATGAAACTATTTACCTATATTAGTCTCGATTTCATATCCATATCCTTAATTAGCACTCTCAAAATTTTAATAGAAAGTTATTTAAAACGTAAATATTTATCTATACGGCTATACTTGTCTCAATTTCCCATCCAAATCCTTTAATTAGCACTCTCAAAATCCTGATTTAAGACGTAATATTTTAATTTCAGTGCTGCCATCATTGCAATCGTTGGCCAAGTGCCTAAAAGGATATTATCCTTGGGAAGAGACGTCGAGGTTCGAACTCCTTAATTACGTCCAATTCGAGAATTTTGAGGTGTTGCTAAGAGTGAAACATTCATTATATGTGAGTATATATGGATATGGGCATTGTGCACCGGAAGTGGTGCCATAGAACCACCCGGACGCATACACACTGGACGGGAATTAGTTCTACGACTGCGCATCCTATGCTTGCGCACTGGACGGGAAGTAGCTCTACGATTGCGCAGATGTCTTACATCCTGGTGGAAGTTGCCAGTACTTTACTAGTAGCTGAGTACATGTGTGTTGTATACTTCAACTAGCGTCTGAGTGACCTTGGACGCGAGATGCTACGGTGCGTTAGTACGTATGTGTTGTTAAAAGATTTGATCAAAGGTTAAATGGACGGAACATGCTAGGAATAGCTTTTATTAGTAACGACATCTATCCGCGTTTTAGTTTGATCTAATCACATCGTCAAACTTAGCAGTTGTAATGAGTCAACAAGTTGTATTCACATTAGTCTAATAAAGTGACATAATTAAATTAGAGAGGTTAGTATATGTATATCATTTTGCGATATGGAAATAAAATAATATATTTACAATTTAAATGTATAGTGAGTTCCAAAAAAGTTGTCTGATTTTTAATTACACTAGTATTAGAAATCGTATACAAAATTTATGCTATACATGTTATTAGTCACTGAATTGAAATTTTATTCCCAACAATGTGCTATTATATAACAATTTAAAAAAAAGTCTTCTTTGCCGAAAGACGTGATCAATTCTATTTTTATAAAAATTTTTTAAATTATGTAGTGATATAGTATTCTCTTTAACAAAAAATTCCAACGTACTGCTTTATGCATATTTAGCAATTTCTATGTAAGAATATAATGTCATTTCCTCTGATCTTTATACAGCGAACGTCTCAGCTATGTAATTTATGTATTGATTTCGTTTTTTCTACTTAATCATTTTTTACAAGATTTTGTATCGACCTAGTTGTATGTTAATATTTATAAGAGTGTATATTTTGAAATAATTTTTTGTATTAATTGCATAGGTTAGTTTTAATTTTTATTTTGAATTATTTTAATATTGTTATATAGTATTACTCAGTTAGGAAATAAGATTAGCGTGTAAAGAATTAATAAAAAAATAGATACTATATAATTTAGAGGTAAGTAGAATTGAGTTGATGTAAATATTAATATATATATATATATATATATATATATATATATATATATATATATATATATATATATATATATATATATATAAAATTTTCTAATTTTTCAGTACTAAAATGAACGTTAGCGATTTAAGTGATAATGAATTCATCGATTCAGAAAATTCGCTTGAGTCAATTTGTTCTTTTGCCAGCGCTATCGAATATATATATATATATATATATATATATATATATATATATATATATATATATATATATATATATATATATATATATATATATTGCTTGCAATTATTCCCCATGAATGAGGAATTCCCAGTAAGCGCGAGTTATAAACTCGCGTTGATTACGTCCCTGCCCTTTGTACACTTGGGAGAATTTCGAAATACTACAATTTTAGTTTTTTCCACGTTGATTTCAAGTTTGTTTGAATGATTTTATATAGCCGTTTTGCTTCTATATTCATTTTTTCCATAAATACTTTTCCACAATTTGGTCCTCGGTACTACTCCATTTTGTCCAACGGTGGGTCATGGTGACATTTAATATAGTATGCAAAGCTAGACGGCTCATGAATATGTGTAGTATTCGTGAATGATGATGCTGGATCAGGCATGCATGTATCATGGGGCTTTAAGACCGTTTCATAATCAGCATAGATTGTAAATGCTGCTCGATGCATCTTGTGGTAATTCTTGAATTTTAGACGTGATTTTTCTCGTGCCGGTAATTGCACTCGTACTTTACCGCAATCACTTTTTACATGTTGATTTAACTGCTCTTCTGTATAGAAATGTAGTAAACAGCCATCACATATCCATTTTGTTGCATGATGTTTTGATAGTTTGCTTCCGACTAGACGATTTAAATTTTTATATCCGGCAGTAGTGACTGGTTTCACCATTTTCAACATACAGCAGATTTATGTGATTCGGTCTTTTTAACTCTGTGTAGTATAGCAGTCAAACAATGCTTTTATTTTCAAAGCCATATAAATTGATGCTTACATCATTATTTTTCTCAAATGTCTTTATATCTTTTAAACTCACTGGAAAATTAACCCCATCTAGATTCAACACTGTTGCATAATATGAATATGTTGATTTTCGATCTGAATGTTCGCAACGTTCAGATGGGTATAATGCCGAAACCACCGCCCATGCAAAACATGCATCATCATCTTTTTTCACATTAATCACAGCTCCTTTCACATCAACCCATTGTAGTAACCTGATCTATCATGAACTGCGAAGAAGATTAAATTTATTAATATTAATTTCTATATATAAAGCTGATTCCAGTTTCCATCCACTTACACTCATTTCAAACTCCTCACTCTTCGCAATGGCTATTTCACTCAGTTTTCGGAAAATTTCTTCTAGATTAGTTGAATTGTTGATGGTTTCATTTTTCGTGTTAAATGATTTTATTTCTCGTTCTATGTTGTTAATAGTTTCCCTTTTGTATAAACCATATAATTCGATGTTCATTTTATATGTCATAGGATTTGCGAGTTCATGCTCCAACAACTGTATCACTTTTGGTTTTATATTTGTTAAAAGATCTTCGAAACTTGCAAATGCTTCAGAAGCACGTATACGATAACTGATGATAGTAGAGGCTTTTGGAGAGTTCTAAGCCACTCCTGTAAGGAATAAGATACGTATAGCATACCCTTCGTGTATACATACATATATATGGCGTACTCTTTAAGAGGTGGTACGTACAGAGTACATACACCTAACTTTCGTCTGAATGAGTGATGCAGTCTGTTGAGTTTTCCCTGGGATCAAGTTCCGTTGGGTTCACTTAGGTTAGAAAGTACATATATCATTTTGCGATATGGAAATAATATAATGTACATGTTAGATGTACAGTCAGTTTCAAAAAAAGTTGTGTCATTTCAATTACGCTAGTATTGGAGCTCGCATGCAAAATTTATGCTATACATATTCTTAGTCACTGAAATTTTATTCCCAGCAATGATATAACAGTTAAAAAAATTTTCTCTACAATAAATCAAGCATATTTTTGTTTTATAAAATGAACACTTAAATTGATATGAAAATTCTTAGTGTGTAAATACAAAATACAGCTTCAGAACAAAATTATTGGTAAAATAGAATCCTTTCAGGATAAAATCCTAAGAATAAGGCACCGTGGTACATCCGTAATAAATAACTATACAGCGAAACTAGGCTGGAATCCGTTTAATGATATATCACCAAACTAGCAAGAAATTTCTACAACAACCAACGATCCTATGAACCGATTAATAATAATTTAAACCTCGAAATTAGGCCCAACAACTGAAAGACGTCTGCCCCCAACAGTTCTAATGAAACATACTGTACACAATAGCAAATTTAAACATCTACTTTTATTACAATAACACCTATATGTACTTATAAGCCTACATAAGTCTTAAATAATTTGACTGATGTTTATCATATCAGTACCATATAATTGTTAAATTTTATAATAAAAATAGTTTTCAACAAAAAAGTTTTTTCACATGTCGTTTCTAAGTTTCATTTCAGAGAAATATAAACACAGGAATGTTTTTAAGAAATGTGAAATCTCTCGTTTTACTTTTTTATTAATAACTTATAAACATATTAACAAATTGAAATTTTTAATATTTTAGCATAATTTTTAAAAATTTATTTCTATAAAAATAATTTCACTGTCCATACATACAAATTATAAAAAACGTTTATTAAGCAGAAAAATATTACATATTTATATCAACGTTGTAATGGTAATGATAAATCTACATTCTAGAATATACCTACATGTAATACATAGATACACTCAAGTAACAAATTTTTCACACACCAATTACAATTATATACCTTAAATTTTTTATTATTCATCTAACATCATTTAAAAATCTATACAGCTGTTACATGTACTGCACACACAATAATTTTTTATAAATTATACTTACACGCATAAATTAAAAAACTTAACTGAAAAAAGCACTAAAAAACACTGAAAAAATAATTGTTTGGACTTGGGTAATTAGAAGAAAAAAGTCAAAATTTTTTAATAACTAATTTTAATTAAAAAAATACTAACTTATAAAAACAACTTCTAATAACTAATAAAAATAAAACTAATAACTAATAAAAAACTACTAATAACTAATAAAAAAAAAATATATGATAATTCTGAAACAAAAAAAAATAAATAAAATTTATTCCAACATTTGTAGACTTAAAAATGTTACCTTAATTAATTGAGGTATAACTCTATATACCCCATCATGTGGTCTACACACTAGACCTTATGAACCCCCAGAAACACCCCCAGGCATATTCTATTTGGGGGCAAATCTCCCTCGCCAAATATTATCACAACTGGAAGATGCTAAATATAAACAAAAATTTAATTTTAATAACTTTTAGTAAATTTTTAATGCTAAGAGTGTTAAAATTTTTTAGTAAAAAGATGATAGTTTAACAATTTAATGACTATGGTATATGCAAATTTTACATCTAACACATATATTTAAAAAATTTAAAATAACCTACACGTATGTTTTGGGGTAATAGCTGCCTTGCTACTTCCACAATTGTTGAAATTGAAACAAATCAATAGAATTATCGAATCAATATATCATTATAATTTTGAAGAAGTATTTAGAATAACTTACTTTCTAAGTCTGCCATTGTTGTTATATTCCGTGAATTACTATGATGAATTATTAAAAGTAATGAACTAAAGGTTTTATAACTTCAGTGAAACCGACCGACATATTTGAATTTGAAAACCTAAGAAGTCCCGCTCCCCCCTTCTTTACGATTTATAAGACGTTTTGGAAAACTGATAGCAAAAACTCTCCAAGTACGTGTTGAAAGCGCATTAAGTTAGGATTTCTCACTGTTTATTTAGTTTTCACAATTCTCAGGATACAGATCTTTATCGCTTCTATTTAAGATTAAAATTAGCCTTTAATTTTGTTAATAATATGAAAATTTAAAACGTTTTACATTCTATGTGAATTTAAAAATTTTTGATAATACTTTTAATCCTGTTCGTCAAATTACAAGTACACTTATATACGTGTAAATACATTTCATGTGTAAGAAGTTTTTCGAGTATACTTCACATAAAAGTTTAGCTTAAGGTCTAACGTTAGCAAATATGATAAACTTATAAGGCTTTCAAAGTTATGATTATGAAATTCTAAAAAAATTATTATTGATAATTTAATTTACGAAATCCATTTTTCTTTTATATCGTTTATAATTAGATGTGAAAGAACCATAATGATCTGATTAATGTGTATGCGCCTTTATTTTTAGTGCAATGATAATGTTAAAATCATACCGTGAGAAGCGATGTAACATTTTCATGAATTTTCAGGTCCGAACTCTTACATATTTAGCTAATGGATAGCTTTAGTTTTTATTATTAGAAATTGAATTACTTTAGGAAATAGCAGTGTAAACACTAAATCGTTCAATTGTTTTCGAACTAGCTGATAACTGCTTTTCTAAAATATTCATTGTTTAATTTGCATACACATATAAGCATGAATTATTACCAATATTTATTGACACGTATTTTTTAAGAATGTTGAAAGTGTTACAGTTTTATTATATAATTCTCTTTTTTTGTGTAGTTTAAAGATGAGTAAACGTAACAAAAATTTTTTTGTAAAAAAACTAAAAAACTTCTATTAGGATCTGTTTGCTTCATCTTTTTAATAATTATGCATAACTTAATACTATCTTTAAAATATGTCACGTAAATGTATAAAATTTTACAGCGATTTTAAAAATTAATCCAATATCCTACAATTCATATAAAAAAGTTGTTATAGATCTTTTTCTGCAAATAAAACTCATAATAATTTATAATATTAAGATCAACATGTTGAAAATTATGTATACATATTTTAGTGTTAATTCACGAAGAAAAATGAAACAGTTTTAACTAAAAATTATTTTTATAAAAACGATTTCTTTAAACAAAAAAACATTTCAGTTGTTTGGAGTACATACATTTAACTATTAAAGATGGTTTAAACTATTTCATATGCTTTCAGTATGATATTATTTTTTAAGAATTATTAAATATAATATGCAGTGGTTTTAATATGCTATTAAATGTTATATCGTGATTTTAATACAATTTTACAATACTGCAGAGGTAAATTCTCAGAATAAAATATCTTAATGCTCTTAATACAAAAAATAAATTTTAGAACATTGAATTCCATATCATGAATAATTTTAACATATTACAACGTAGTGTACTAGATAAATATTTCATATCATGCATTGCAACGTAGCAAAATAAGCGCATAATAATAATTAACAGTAATAAATATTATTTGAGCAAGATTAAATTCTAACTATTAAATATATTTACTATACATCTGTCCTTATTACAGGACTATTTTATCTTGTTAAGTTAAATAAAATTTATATTAGAAATATTTATTTCATTTTAATGTATGGCATCATTATAATATTTTTTTGTAAATGGTGCAAATTTCGTTTTCCGTAGAAAAAAATTATGTACATGTAAAAAGAAGTTCTCATAGTAATAAAAAATAGTATCAAATAAATACAGTAAAACGTCTTCTCTAAAGTAAAACCTTATTCGATGTATATGTAATGCAAAATTTTCACGATTAAAATAACTCGTCTGTTAAAGGCTGCTGTATTAATATGGTCGAATTCAGGCGGACCAGTTCGAAACTGCTAGACCGGTTACCGAAACCAATTTGAAACTCTTTGTATCAGTACAGGACCAGATTAGGACCAGATTAGGACCAGATTGGGACCAGAGTAGGACCAGATTGGGACCAGATTAGGACCAGATTGGGACCAGATTAGGACCAGATTGGGACCAGATTAGGATCAGATTGGGACCAGATTAGGACCAGATTGGGACCAGATTTTAAAAATGAATACATTAGTAGTTATATAGCAATACATGATAATATGTATAAGTAATTGTTTAGAGAGATTAAAATTCTTATTATACCTAATTAAATGTTTTGTAACAATGTAGTTTGTATCAAAATTTTTATGTAAGAACCGTACTTAAAGTCAACAATTATTAAAATTTTTATTTTTTTTTTATGTATTTTTGAGATGGTTTTCGTTGGTATTTTTGAATACAATTGTCGTGTATTTGGATCGCCAAACTAGAAACGGATGTTGCTGTCCACAGAACAACAATTTAATGTTTTATGTAAGTATTTATCATTTTTCCAAGTATATTACAAAAAATTCTAAGATTATACAATCTATACACAAAATCTGTAATTTTTGAGCAGTTACAATAATTAATTTTCTTTTGTACATTAGTACTTACAATCATTAGTTGCTTACAAAAAAAATCTCATAACAATTAAATGTTTTGCACAACAATGTAATGTGTATAGTTTGAACATGATTTTTTTCAATGTTTTATGTAATGTGTATAGTGTAAACAATGTAATGTGTATAGTTTGAACATTTTTTTTTTTTTTTTATCATAGGTATATGGATTTAGTTTATTTTTTTATTTTTTATGGAAATGAAACCGAAGATGTTACCGAATAGAATTAGCTGGCGGATATCGTTGGAGGATTTTGTATGCGTTTGAAGCAATTATTGTATACCTAGCGGTGATTTTTTATGCAAGAAATTAATTTATATCTTTACTACTAACATTACATAATAAGTTGTCTTTTAATTTTTTAATTTTATAATGCCCATCATGCAAAAATTTTCTATGGGGAAAATTACTTATCACCTAAATTATCTGACGTTTTTAACAAAACTCTTTAATTTTATAATGTCCCCATGCAAATGTTTTTATAGGATTTTCTGGGTTTGTGAATCGTTTATTATCCTCATTATTAAGGGCTATTTTATTTACTAATTGCGTATAGAGCTGGTGGTTTTTACTTCTAAAAACATACATTGATCTTAACTGTATAGATCGATCAGAGTGATTATCTGTTGAACTTAAAACACAATCTTCAAAATCAGAAACTGTTATAACATTTTTAACTATATTTTTTTTTATCCCTTTAATTTTTTTAATCGGCGGTTCATTTGCTTTAACAAAGCAGTAGGACTTCGCTTTAACCCCAACAAATTTTTCAATAATAGTTCCCGCGCACTCGTCTTAAATTTACCGAGTTTTTTTTATTTACTCGAGGAAAATTGTAAATGTTGGAGTCTGGAAAATCTGAGGTATCAAAGAACTCATTTAAATTACTTCAGATGTCATCGTAGAAACTGTCTGTAAAAATTTCATATATATAACTATCCGTATCCATATATAATAAATTTATATTATCGTTATATTTAGGCTTCATGTACCCGTAATGAACGTCATACATCAGCGTTTTAGAAAGTTCTAAAACGGTGAAGCCGACATATATTGGTTTGTTATATATTACTTTCAAGCGATCCATTTGAATTACTGTTAAATTTTCATTAATTATAGTAGCACTATGAAAATTAGGTCTGCTAATTAAAGTACTAGCACCTAATTTTTTCTTAATATTGTCCCAGTGAGTTATCAGTCGAACGTCCACGCGTTTGTCGACATTTTCCGTCGTTTTCCCAAATACCGCATTGTTCATTAGTTTGTAAAAGTCCTTTTCAAAATCGTTAGTCGCGTTTGTCCGTAAATTTGTATTTAGATCAATGTATGTTTTTAGCCATTCCGTTTGATTGAATGCTAGTACACGGTGTATTTTCGATAATTTTAGTCCATATTTTAAACATTGTTTCAAGTTCCGGTAATGAATAATATAATGACTTTTATTGTTTAAATTCGCGATTAATTTTTTTGTGTTAGTTGTTACTGTTGGTGGTTGCATATTCTCAGGACAGAATGGTAAATCATTATGATAATCATGTAAATGTTCTGGGTATTCCAAATCAACCTCTAATATGCAGCCAACATCAGCATCATCGCTAATACTATTAACATCTAAATTCTCTATTTGTTTTGGTGTTAACCACCGAAACTTGTTAACTGGCATTCTTTGTATCATAGCCCAACCATATAAATTATTTGCATCTAGATATTCAATGAATTTAGAAGCTTTTGTTACAGCATATTCAGGCATGTATTTGTTATTTGCTTCAGCATACCGTCCGCAACATTGAGTTAACCCGCCCCTTATCGCGTTTTTTATAAAATGTACCATATCTATATCCAATAAAAGCTCGAGTTCAACGTTCGTGATTTTCAACATGGAGTCCCAGCTCAGTCCTGGGGCGGTATAATAGTGCGCAGGATCGAGACCGTAGGTTTTTATGCACACATCACGAAAGTTCTCGAACACATCCGCTAATAACAAAACGTCTACTGTTAAATATAGATCGGAATACTCGCCCAATGTTTTCACTTGAAAAACGTTCCAAATTTGTTGAGCCCGTAAGTATTCTTCATCACTAATATGCGCTGCATTTAGTTGACTGTAGAATGCTTCTTTCGGCGGTAGTACAGTTTCATTCAAACGGTCAAAATTTTTGATGTATTCATATGGAAACACCCCTTTCTGCTTCATCAGATTGAAATGGCGATCTTCTGGAAATGCTCGTCGCGTTTCTTTAAGTTGATCGGTATTTAAATTGCTTGATAATTTATCCAAACTGCTAGCCATAAATCGAAACGAGTCTATGAACCGTAATTGGATAGTTTTCATTTTTCTAATGTCCTTTTCTTCCTCTTCGTCACCATCGAAATCATCTTCATCATTATCTTGAAATTCATCTGCACAATCATCATCGCTCTGTTGGTCGTCGTCGTCATTTTCTTCTTCAACTGGTACATATTTAGTAAATGATATATACCTTTCTTTGTTGTTTGGTATAACATTTACTTTTTCCTTTGCATTTCCCAGTTCTTTGATGATAAAATGTGAATCGTATCCAGATAAATTGTGGATAATGACGGGCACAAATTTCGGCATTCTATATAATTTATTACAGTTGTTGTGCGCAGGACCTCTATATGCTCCTGTAAGATGATCGTGGTCCCGCACTTTACCATTCTGGGGATCGTTATAAAAACGTTTGTTGCAAAGGAAACATTTTGTAGCCGTTTTATCACTTCCTATGGTGTTAGCGGCTTCATTGGCGCTTTGATTTTTATAATATTGTAAATACGTTTCACTTCCTCGTCCAACATCTCCAGGAACTTTTTTCCACAGTCCGGACCCCGATACAGTTCAAACTTATTCAGTGAATCATCATAACTACACTTAATATAACAAGAAAAGCTATGAGGTTCATGAATGCATATTGTGTTGGTAAATGACGCTGCTGGATCCGGCATGCAAGTGGCAACTGGCTTCAAAATGGTTGCAAAATCACTGTAGATAACGAACGGCATCCTCAGTTGTTTGTGATATTTTTCAAATTTCAAGACAGACTTTTTCGGTGAAGGGAGTACGGTATAGACGTGATTACAATCTCGTTTTTCATGTTCCTTCAACCGATCTTCTGTTCTGAAAAACTGAAGACATCCATCACAAATCCATTTTGTGTTTTGATAACTGATTTCCAACAAGCCTATTTAAATTCTTAATCCAGCAGTAGTGTGATTTTTCTCCGTCTTCAATATATAACAGATTGACGTGTCTACGTCTTCTTTGTTCTGTGTAGTATATTGGTCCGACAATATTTTTCTCATCAACGCCGTACATGTTTATACTTATATCATTCTGTTTTTCAAATTGTTTTACGTCTTTTAATGTTATCGGAGTCTTGATTCCTTCAACATTTAAAACTGTAGAGTAGTGTGGATATGTAGATATTCGTTGCGTATGTTGAGTGTATGGAACTGGATATAACGCTGAAACCACTGACCACAAAAAACATGCGTCATCAGCATTCTTAACGTTTACAACCGCTTTCTTCTTTTCTATCCACGCCGGCAGTGGTATATAGGATGACCCGCGAAGAGAAGTAAACTTTTTAATATTAATTTCCAAGTACTTAACCTCTTGCAACGTCCATCCTGTTTCTTTGTGCTCAAACTCTTCGCTCTTGGTGTTGAGGGTTTGAGAAAAATCGGTATACATTTCATCCAAATCCCTTGCCTCGGTCACTATTTTGTTCTTTGTATTGAACAATTTTGTTTCTGCTCGAGTTTTTCCAGCGTTTTCAAGTGTGTACAGTCCAAATAATTCCATATTTATCTTGAATGTTGCATGTCGTCTCAGTTCGTGTGTTAATAGACGCATCACTTTGAGTTCAATGTGTTTTAAAAATTCGTTGATATTTGTAAATTTTTCCGAAGCTTGTATTCGATAACTGATAATTCGATTTTTATATGCGCTTGCTACTTTTTCAACAAATTCGTCGTTTTCCACTTGAGTACTTGCGCGATTCTTGTGTTCAAGACTCCGTAAATGCCCGTAGTAGCGTGATGTTGGTATCTCAAGGTCGCATATATCACATCGTCTCGTTTTAATTAGAGAATTATCAGTTTCCATCGCCGTTGCCAGTTCATCATTGTTGTCCAGTTTAGATTTTTTGTTCGGTGAATGTTCGTTGTCCATTGTTGCTGCCGGTCGTTTTTGGGTTTTCAAATTATGTGCTTGTTTTAAATGTGTTTTAAAATTATCCAAACGATTAAATTTTTTCCCACATTCATGGCACTGGAACTCCACATCTGAATGCTTGCTTTTAATGTGACGGGTTAAATTATATTTTTGTGTGAACGATTTGTTATACTTTTCACAATTGAATGCTTCCATTATGCTTTATCTGAAATAAAATATTGGTATTAGAAAACGGTTACAACAATAAAATACGACAATAGTATAGATACAACAATAGGATAAGTACAACAATGAATACAACAATAGGATAGGTACAACAATAAGATAAGTAGAACAATAGGACAGGTATGACAATAGGATAGGTACTACAATAGGAGAGATACAACAATGAATACAACAATAGAATAGGTACAACAATAAGATAAGTACAACAATAGGACAGGTATGACAATAGGTTAGGTACTACAATAGGTACAATAATAGGAGAGATACAACAATGAATACAACAATAGGATAGGTACAACAATAAGATAAGTACAACAATAGGACAGGTATGACAATAGGTTAGGTACTACAATAGGTACAACAATAGGAGAGATACAACAATGAATACAACAATAGGAGGGATACAACAATATAGGTTTTTACAATAGGATAGGTACTACAATAATGAATACAACAATCAAAATGGATATGATAATAGTTCAATAATAACTGAATACTTACAATTGCTTTTTCTTGTATCCTTTGATAATTATTTAGAAGATTTGTTGCTTAGCTCAAGCTTATTGCTGCTGCTAATTTGATGCTTACGCCACAATTTCTTGCAAATAACTGAGCCAGCGTCGATGCGCCACTCCTATATATAGCGGGTACCTCCCCCCCCCCACTTCAACCACCTGCCGCTACAGCTTTTAAACATGTCTCAACAGGTTGTGATATGATGCAATAATATTTACAATTCAATATGATGCAACAGTCATTAATAAAATAGCAGATATTTTATCCTGTAACGGGGGACATACATTCGAGATAAAAAAATAAATCTAATTTTATAAGTCTAAGATTATAATTTAGGTACATCATTAATAGGTGGTACAAATAAATAACATTTGTATTTTAAAATTGCTTCATATTTTATAGTGTCAAGGGAATATTGTTTGTAATTTTTAAAAATTTTTATTTCAGAAACAAAAATGGATGAAAATAGACATGTTTGTGCTCCTTTTCCTTCCTTCGTTCCTGACTGTGAAGAACATAATCATAGTTTAATGGAACATTCAAATTATTTTGAAAAATTGTCATATTATGATATTACAAGCAGGAAATGGGTACCTATTCCACAACCCATACATCAGATGCAATTAGGTATGAAAGAACTATAAACTTGAAAAGCGAGTTAGGTTAGCTTAAATCAAAGTTTTTTTAGTTAGGACAATCGAAAAACTAGTTTTGATTTTTCTCGTGTTATGAGGACCCTGCGAAGCAGGGGTCGCCGACTTCACTAATTGTTATATTTACGAGTATTGTATTATTTTCAGGATTGCAGCCTAAAATTTTACATAGATTACAGCATCACTTAAATTTTTTGCGGATTAGATTAAATGCTTTTGAATTGGCTCATCGTAATTCTGTACTACGTCATACGTCAATGTCAGCTAGTAGTGAAAATGACTCTGAAAACGAATGAGTTTGACCACAACCACCAGCATCTGCACAGAGAAAAACTTCACCTAAATCAACAACAAATCATCTTAGAATTATGAATAAAGTTTATAAAGTTTTCACTTAAAATTGAGCAGTAATCCCAATAATATTTAAAGGGCTGCTGTTTAAATCAAAGAGAAATCTTTATATAAAAATAGTTTTTGATTAGAAAGCATATAAAACATTCAAAAGATAATCTTCTTAATTTAAATTTAAAGGCTGCACATTAAAATACAAATATTATATTTAAAAAAATGTTTATTATTAGAAAAAACAAGTAAATAATACAAATTTAACATAAAATTCAGTTGACCTAATATTTTAGATATAAAAACTATCTAGAAAAACTAGAATTTTCATTTTCATATGAATTTTGAGTGCTCAGTTTATAAAAAATATGCTAGTTTTATTACAGAGAAAGAAATCGTTTTAATTGTAATCTAGTACATTATCGATGGCTAAACATTTCAGTGACTAATAATATGTAACTCTAATATTTAAAAAACAATTACTTACATTTACTGCGAATGCAGAACAATTCACGGTTCACCAATTGAAATTGACACAAAATTTTTGCTATAATGAACCCTTTTTATAATATTAAACAACATTTTTTACTTAAAACACAAATTTACTTACATTTACTGCGAATGCAGAACGATTCACGGTTCACCAATTGAAATTGACACAATTTTTACTATAATGAACCCTTTTTATAATATTAAACAACATTTTTTACTTAAAACACAAATTTACTTACATTTACTGCGAATGCAGAACGATTCACGGTTCACTAATTGAAATTGACACTTAAAATTTCTAACTTTTACTATAATTGATCCTTTTTGTAACATTAAGCAACATTTTTTACTTACAACACAAATTTACTTACATTTACTGCGAATGCAGAACGATTCACTGTTCACTTTTACTATAATTAACCCTTCTTGTAACTTGATCCCAGGGAAAACTCAACAGACTGCATCACTCATTCAGACGAAAGTTAGGTGTATGTACTCTGTACGTACCACCTCTCAAAGAGTACGCCATATATATGTATGTATACACGAAGGGTATGCTATACGTATCTTATTCCTTACAGGAGTGGCTTAGAACTCTCCAAAAGCCTCTACTGATGATTATTTTTTTATATGCGCTTGCTACTACATCAACCATCGAATCTTTAGCAATTTTTTTACAGGAGTCATCCTTATGAGAATTGCTTCGTAAATGTCCGAAATAACTGTGCGTTGGTATTTCAAGCTCACAAACTGCACAATATGTCACATTTTCATTTGATTTAAATTTTTTAACAGATTGATCATTATCCGTTGTTGTCACTCGTTTTCAATTATTGTCGTGTTGACAGTTGCCTTCTTCACTATGCTTGTTTTTCTTATGGCGGTTGTAACAGTTGAGGCGGTTTGATTATACTTAAAATACTTGAATTCCGCACCCCAAAACCGTCACTTAATGTCCCACACAGAACTAACGTCATTGGGATGCCCGAAATGTCCAAAGTCGGGTTATATCGAAGAACTACTCTCCGTTGTGTGTTTTGCGAAATCACTTTATTAAATATTTTTTACATAAAATTCCATAATAATAATTTACATTTTTCAACCAAAAGTTCAATAATTTTTTTTTTTTAAATAAATAAATTATAAATATAACGGTATGTCTAAATAAATATTTTCGAAACTGTTTCGCCTTTTATTTATTTAACAATGCCTTAACAAAACAATTATATTTTTTATTGGACTTAGTGCAACAATTAATTACGGCCTATTTCTAAAAAGTCCAAATCTCATCTCATCTCCTCATCATTGCAAACATATATCAATCTTCACTTGTCCCCATTAATCAATTATTTTTCCCTTATATCGAATACACACCAAAGGCGCTAGTGATAAATAACATGTTAGTAAAAAGGGGAACCACAAATATAATATTACAAATTAACTCAATAGTTAAAACTACTGATCACCAGATGGCTCTCAGTGACAGCAAAATTTGGGGGTTGTTCCGAAATATAATCCAGTATACTGGCCAGTGTTAATGACGTCATGACTTCGACGCCATATTGTACTGGTGAGTATCTATATCTATCATATCTATGATTCACACTAAGGCTGGTCGTCCATTGGTTGTGTAGGCGTACGAAATTTAATGCGGACGAATTCGTATGAAACGGACGAACGTTCCAAGCAGCTGTGAAGCAATACATCCTCGTCCATTGAAAGCGTCTCTCTCAATGGATGAGGATGTATTGCTTCACAGCTGTTTGGATCGTTCGTCCGTTTCATGCGCATTCGTCTGAATCATAGAGAATAACTATATATATATATATATATATATATATATATATATATATATATATATATATATATATATATATATATATATATATATATATATATATATATAGTAATGGACACAACTTATGGACACCCTATATAATAATTTATCTAATATGTATCAGTTACCTAACATTCTTTACATACCATTCACACATATATCATATTTCAATCATATGCTTATGTAATCACTTTATAATATCAATTACAGCTTATATCAGCTTTTAACTTTTTACTTCTAAGAATTGTTATTAGAAGCCTCATTTCTTAGTCAGCTAAATGCACTTTTCTAGAATATTACGAGATAGTATAAATACAAGCGTTTAAGTCAATTTCAACGAGTTTAGTTTCGCTATTATTCAATTCAATTTCAAAGTTCGCTAGACGTGAGGTTTCTACTATTGAAATTTGTAACAATTAAATATTTTATAATAAATATTGTAATAAAACGAAAAATAAAATTTATTTTTTAATCAACCTCGCGAACGAGTGAACATAACTGGCGCAGTCGTTCGGATCTGTAACGCGTTTTCGTGTAAATTAGTTAAACTTGCGGACAAGTGGTTCGAGGGCATATCGAAACATTTGCCGGAGCTAAACGGTTTATTTGGCTCTCGAGGGTTTCTCTTCACGGGAACACGGACACCAGCAGATCTTCGTGAACCTACAGCTGTTGGACTTGGAGCATACAAGGAACCAGCAACTACAACGCAGAACTACGGTGAGGGCACATCATCCAGTAGAGCTGCTATAACCATCCGTACTATGGTCGCATTCTGGCTGTTCACGTAAGTCGATTTTGTTTCAATTGTTATTCATTGGAAATTTAATGCCTAATACCAAACCCAAATTATCCTTACTAAGATCAATTCCTTATAAGCGAAACACTTCTCCCAACACCTTTGACGCCGCAGTAAACGGGAACGGTGTTGAAACCCAAAATTACCCCAACACTAGTAACGCCGCAGAATACAGGAATAGTGTTGAATTAAGTAATTCTTTAAATAATTTTTACGAAAATTTTGAAAATCTCAATCCAATTAATTTAAACGAAAATACAATTAATCTAAATAATACAAATAATATTTCAAATAATTTAACAATGGCAACGCCTAGTGAAGTCTTTAATGCATTAAGAATCCCAGATGCTATTAAAGATTTACCAACCTTCGATGGTAATACACGCTTATTGTATGATTTTATAAATAACGTAGAAGAAATTTTAAGTCTCATTCCTAATGTTAACGGAACTAGTTACGGCAAACTTCTCCTTAGAGCTATTAGAAATAAAATCACTGGACAGGCTAATGAAATACTCAATATGTATGGGACACCTATCGATTGGGTCCAAATCAAAAATAATTTAATTACTCATTATTCGGACAAGAGAAATGAAACCAGTTTAATTAAAGATTTACATAACCTTAGACAAGGTAATCAAACTGTTGAGACATTTTACAGTAGTATAATAGAAATTTTGTCTACAATATCAAACCATGTTAAAATACATGAAAACAATGGAGATGTTCGAGCTTCCAAACTAAGCTTATACAGTGAAATGTGTTTGAATGTTTTCCTATCGGGATTACGGGAACCTTTAGGATCCACCATTCGCGCAATGAAACCAAGCACATTATCAGAAGCCTTCAGCTTTTGCATAAAAGAACAGAATATCTACTATACCAAATCACAAACCCCAAACATAGTTAATAAACCAAAACCAATAGTTCAACATATTAATTCTAGTGACAATCGGTTAGTTCCAAATCAATCACAACATCGTACATTTATTCCGCAACAAACGAACTATAGACCACAAATGGTACAAAGACAATTTACGTATAAACCAACAACAAATTCACCACAACAACCAACTTCCAGATTCCCTCCGCAACAATTAACGCGATATAAACCGGAACCTATGGAAATAGGAAGTAATAGATTAAGTATTAGGGCACAACCACGAACACAACAATATAATTCAAATACTAATCGTGTATTCGCCCCTATGTCTAAACCAACTTTTGTTAGTGAAGAATTACATAATAATGAACAACAAGATTTCCAAAATTTAGACAACTTTGAAACTGCAAACACTGACATTGTTGAAAATATCGACGTATATGACGAACAAGACAACGAAGACAACACAAATCCTATGTCCGTTGTCAGTTCCGAATACGAACTAGACGATTCAAATTTTCAGTCAACCTGGGACCACAATTCGGTTACCTAGACCTGAACACTCACGGCAACACACTTCCTTATGTACATATTCAATCCCCATCCGGCAAGTACCTAAAATTTCTTATTGACACTGGCGCTTCAAATTCATTTATAAACCCTGAACATGTAGATCTAAATTATTGCGAAGAAATTAAACCAATAGAAATTATAGCAGTACTGAACACCTATCACTTAAAGGAAAAAATAACCTTACCCATGTTTAAAGAATTTAGACAACCAAACGATACGATTGATTTCTTAATTTTTCAATTTCACCAATATTTTGACGGTCTAATCGGCTTAGATATTTTGAAAAAGATTAACGCAAAGATTGACGTTGTTAATCAAATTTTAAAAACAAAAAACGCTACATTAAAATTATTATCAAAACCAAATTTTATGTCCGGAAAATTTACATTACAACCTTTTTCAAAAATGATAGTTAAATTACCGGTTGATATCCAATCAGGAGAATTTATTTTAAAAAACATTTTTATTGACAATAAACTCCTGATACCTGAAGGTATCTATAAAGCAAACGACTGGCACTTCATTTGTACAGTCATAAATTTAACAAACGATAAACAAATTCTTTTTATAGAACAACCAATTAAGGCAGAAATTCTAAATCACGAATTAGTCGAATTTAAGGAAAACCAAATTAATTCACAAACTAATAGTTTTTGTAATAGCATCGACAATTTGATTCGAGTCGATCATTTAAACATGGAAGAACGGTCCAAAATTATCAACCTTTGTAAACAGTTTGACGATATTTTCTATCGCGAAGGACAAGACCTGACTTTTACGAATGAAATCAAACATCGTATCATTACTAAAGACGACATCCCAATACACACAAAATCATATCGGTATCCACAAATTCATAAAGAAGAGGTTAGGAGACAAATTGACCAACTATTAAAACAAGGTATAATTCGACCAAGCTACTCTCCTTGGTCATCCCCCATTTGGATTGTCCCCAAAAAAGCCGACGCAAGTGGAAAGAAAAAATGGAGACTTGTAGTAGATTATAGACGCTTAAACGAAAAGACAGTCGATGACAAATATCCATTACCAAACATCACTGATATTCTTGACAAACTTGGCAAATGTATGTACTTTACTACCCTTGACTTGGCCAGTGGGTTTCACCAAATTGAACTCCATCCTAAAGATATTCCCAAGACAGCTTTTAGCGTCGAGAATGGCCATTACGAATATTTGAGAATGCCTTTTGGCCTAAAAAACGCTCCGTCCACCTTTCAAAGGGTTATGGACAACGTTTTACGAGAACTACAGGGCACTGTTTGTCTAGTATATATGGACGACATCATAGTTTTCTCCACATCGTTAGACGAACACATTGTAAATTTACGTAGAGTCTTTGAAAAACTTAGAAAAGCAAATCTTAAAGTACAACTTGATAAAAGTGAATTTTTACATAAAGAGGTCGCTTTCCTTGGACACATAGTCTCTTCAGAAGGTGTGAAACCAAATCCGGATAAGATCAAAGCCATTACAAATTTTCCATTACCTAAAACACCAAAAGAAATTAAGAGCTTTCTCGGTTTACTAGGGTACTATCGTAAATTCATTAAGGATTTCGCGAAAATTACTAAGCCTTTAACCCAATGTTTAAGAAAAGGAGAGGAAATTAAATTAACCCCGGAATATATTAAGACTTTCGAACTATGTAAAAAATTACTCACTGATGAGCCAGTACTTGCATATCCTGATTTTAGTAAAGAATTTAACCTAACAACAGACGCTAGTAATTGTGCTATAGGCGCGATACTTTCACAAGGACCTATCGGCAAGGATCGCCCAATCTGTTATGCCAGCCGTACACTCACTAAGAGTGAACAAAATTACAGCACAATAGAAAAAGAACTTCTGGCTATTGTGTGGGCCACAAAATACTTCCGTCCGTACCTATTTGGTCGCAAATTTAAAATTATAACAGACCACAAGCCTCTTACGTGGCTTATGTCATTAAAGGAACCGAATAGTAAACTGGTTCGGTGGCGCCTCAAACTTGAGGAATTCGATTATACAATCATACATAAATCAGGCAAGAGTAATACAAATGCTGATGCTCTTTCACGCGTTATTATTCCAGAAATTAACTCACACGAAACTAGTAGTAATACTTCAACCCATGTAACACGACATACTTCTACTCGAACAAATAACACCGACGACGAAGACAGTACTGTACATAGTGCTGACGATGACGATACATTATTTATTCCAATTTCTGAAAATCCTTTAAATGATTTTACTCAACAAGTCATTCTCCTTATTAACCCAGAACTAAAAACGACAAGCCGAAAATTAAAAATTTTGTTTAAAACAAAACGTAGACAAACTTTTCAAGGTCCAAATTATACTGACGAAATTTTAATTGAAATATTTAGACAGTTCTTACCACCAAACAAACGTACAGCTATATACTGCCCCGATGACGATTTGTTTAATAAAATACAAGAAATCTATCACCAATACTTTTCTCATGGTAGACAATTCAAAATTATAAGATGTACAAAATTATTAGAAGATATTGAAGATGACGAACAACAAGACCGCATAATTTCAGATTATCACCAGACTAGTAACCACCGTGGAATTAATGAAACTTTGGCTCACTTAAAACGAGATTACTATTTTCCAAATTTAAAAAGTAAAATAACTTATTACATTAATAATTGTAAAACATGTCAAGAAAATAAATATGATAGGAGACCCCCAAAACAAAAATTTCAGTTAACCCCTACACCAGTCCGTCCACTTGAAATCGCACATGCAGATATATTTTATATCGATAAACTTGTAATATTTACTATAATTGATAAATTTTCTAAATTTGCCCAAGGGTACATTCTTCTTAGTAGAAATAGTATACACCTAATAGAAGCATTTTCAAAATTTATAGCCACTTATGGAAAACCTACAACACTAGTTGTAGATTCTGAAAAAGGATTTGATTCTATTCGATTTCGTCAATTTTGTGATAACTATAACATAAATTTGCACACTACTTCGGTACGAAGTTCAAATTCAAATTCACCCATCGAGCGATTTCATTCGACACTGTTAGAAATTTACAGAATTATCCATAAAGATCCCAAAAATAGAGAAATGGAACCCGAACAAAAATTACTATCTGCAATTTTCACGTATAATAATTCGGTCCATTCAACTACTAGGTACACTCCTTTTGAACTTTTCTTTGGCAGAACATATGACATGAGCTTAAAACCTGACTTGAACGACATAAACGAAAAACAACAAAACTTGTACGACAAAGTTAATAACTATGTGTTAGAAAAGAAACAAGAAAAAATTGTAAAATTAAATAGAGATAGACATGAACCCCTAAATTACGAACCCGGCACAAACGCGTATCTAACTGAAAACAAACATAATAACAAACTACATGCTAAATTCAAACAAACTGCTGTATCCAAAAATAATAAAATAACCATATTAGATAATAAGAATAGAAAGTTAAACAAACAAAAATTAAGACGCCCACTTAAATTGCAGGATAATGCTGTCGGTAACAGCACAGAAAATAGAAATAATAGACCAGACCAACAATCCAGGGATCCTAGTATTGAACCTAGGCCAAGCACGAGTCGTGAATAGCTATGACCATTATATTCACATTATTAATCTTAATAATTACAAAGAAAATCTATTTAATATTGAAAACTCAATCAATCTTATTTCACAAAAACTCCCTAATACAGAATTCGAGGAAATTATTCGGCTTAAATTTAAAGAATTGAAAGAAAATCTCCAAATTTTACTACCAAGAAAAATTACTAAGCGAGGATTGATAGACGGTTTAGGAACAGTCATTAAACAGATTACTGGCAACATGGATCATAACGATGCCATCGAAATTAATAAAAATATAGAAAATTTAAAACTAAATCAAAATAACGTTGTGAATCAATTAAACAAGCAGGTCCGCATTAACTCCCAAATGATCGAACGATTTGAAAACATCACCAAACACATAAACGATCAGCAAAATTCTATTAACAGATATTTGAAATCTTTATATACGAACATCGGTCAAAAAGAACAAAGCGAATTAAAAATTATACAATACGCGTACAGAATTAATTTCAATATTGGGACACTTAATGACCACATTAAAGATATCATACAATCCATTAATTTGGCAAAACTTAATATTGTCGCAAAGCCTATTCTACTTCCAGATGAACTAGAGTGCGCTTATAATTCATTGAACAAACAAAGCATACCCATCAAATCATACGAACAAATATACGAGTTCCTTAAACTGCAGGCTTATTACAACGATAGCAAAATAATTTTTAACATACAGATACCTAATTTCCAATCCTCTACCTATCAATTAAACAAATTAGAACCTTTACCAAATGTTCATTTAAAAACAATAAAATTTCCCAAACCATATACCATTTCCAATGAATATCAGTTGTACGAGGTCGATAATGCGTGCCCCAAAATAGAGGAAATCTACGTATGCGAGCCCAAAACTGCAGCAATTAAACTGAAAAATTCAAAGTGCATCGGAAATCTACTTTCCAATCAATCGCCTACCTGCATCTATGAATACTACAACAACATAACCGAAATCAAACAAATCTACAACAACCACATCATCATTAAGAACTCATATTGAATTGTCATTAGTTCAACGTGTGGCATCAAAAATCGAACCATCATGGGAACCATTTTAATACGCTTTGAAAACTGTTCCGTAAAAATCAACGACATTACCTACGATAGTAAAATATTAAGAAAATGGGAAAAAATCTATTTGCAACCAACATACAATCTTCCGGTCAACATCTCCAAATTGGAAGAAAACCTGGACCTCAACAAATTGAAGAACTATCATTTAGAAAATCGAGAAGAAATCCAGCTACTGCGGACACATGGCACTATTCACGTATCTACTACTTACTTTATTCTTGCAACCATGTTAATCATCAGTATCCTATTCATTATTCGTTACACAAGGAAGCCGTTCCAAGAGAATGCATCACTTCAAGCACATATTCAAAAGGATTCTTCAATTCAAGTACAATACCAACCAAAAGCGCCGTCCCAAGAAGTCAAACTTCTATGGCCACCGCTTTCGTCTTAAGGAGGGAGGAGTAATGGACACAACTTATGGACACCCTATATAATATTTTATCTAATATGTATCAGTTACCTAACATTCTTTACATACCATTCACACATATATCATATTTCAATCATATGCTTATGTAATCACTTTATAATATCAATTACAGCTTATATCAGCTTTTAACTTTTTACTTCTAAGAATTGTTATTAGAAGCCTCATTTCTTAGTCAGCTAAATGCACTTTTCTAGAATATTACGAGATAGTATAAATACAAGCGTTTAAGTCAATTTCAACGAGTTTAGTTTCGCTATTATTCAATTCAATTTCAAAGTTCGCTAGACGTGAGGTTTCTACTATTGAAATTTGTAACAATTAAATATTTTATAATAAATATTGTAATAAAACGAAAAATAAAATTTATTTTTTAATCAACCTCGCGAACGAGTGAACATAACTATATATATATATAGAACAGCACTCACTTACATTATAGGATTTTTTCTTAGCAGGTGGTTATTTTGGCGCTGTGTTCAGAGGGCAGTGCAATAGCACTGCACAACATATTTTAAAAAAATGGTAATTGTAGACGGTGCTACTAACTGATATCTGTTGAATTTACTGTTCATAGAACTTATTTTATTATTTTAGAAATTTACAATTTGTAACATTTCTGTAGTAACAATTACAAAAAATTCTATCAGGAAATTTTCATTTGTTTCGATTTTTTTCGAAAGTAATTCGTCTACTTTTTTGAGTCCAATATTAAATTTAATAATTTTACTTAATTATTATTGGAGGTGTTTATAATTAACATTTATTACTTTATTTTTATTTGAAAATAATTACTTATTATGACAGTAAATTAATTAGGAAATTAGAATACATTTTATCCGTTGCAGAAAAGTGGGAGCACACTTGTCAGAAATTAAAATCAGTGATAGTGGTATTCATTTACGAAATATTTGATTAATGTATAATTTTGAATAAAAATAAATTTACTTGAGTTTTTAAACAAATATATGAGTTTATAATTATTGTATGAGTTTCAAACTTGAAAAACTGATCAAAATAAAATGCAATTGGGAAAATTTTAGTGGATTATCTTACTAGTAGTAATCTACATTATCGGATAAGGCTAAAAATAATGGTTTTAAAGTTATTATAGTGACATCTCTGTTTTACTCAAGTGTACTACGTATAATGATTACGACAACGATGACATCTATACCCGCTGCCCCCGTTCTCAGTGCCATAGAGAGGTAATAGAGGATCAAAAAAATGTATTGAAGTTGGCTATCTTTCAGAAATAAAATTCTGGTGTACTTTATCTATGGTCTGAATTAAATTACGCACGACTACGCATCCAATGGACGACCAGCCTATAAGTGTCAAAGTTACGACAACGCATGGCCAGGCTGGCCAGTGCGGCCAGTGTATTTCGGAACGATTCACCAGCATGGCGTCGATTTATGACGTCATTCACACTGGCCAGTATGCTGGATTATATTTCGGAACACACGCTTGATCATTAAGTTAAATAGCCGATACAAAAACCATCGAAAATAGAGTTCATTACTTCACAATTCGACCAATAGGTGTCAGTCCCCGTATTACAACATCCATCACATGGTCTAATACATCTCGCCTGCTAAATACCCCAGCACAGAAATCACATTTAAAAATATTTTGACCATGTTTGCTGGTATTATGACGTAATAAACTACGTCTAGCAGTAAATGTAACGTCACAAATATCACACTTGAACATTTCCGTACAGCGGAAAAAAATTATAAAAAATTATTAGTATTTAAACATAACTTAATATTATTTATATATTTGTTTGATTTTTAATAATTGCTTCAAAAAAATAACTGCTTAAATAGCAATAAACTTTTTTATTAGGAGCTACTTTGCTTTCTATGATTATGCCTCGATACCTTGCAGATAACTGAAGTGGGGTTTGTGTGACACCTCTATATATATGGACACGTTACATCCTCACACACCTTAATCACCCGCGCCTACTAATTTTTTAACAAGTGCTATTCCCCCACACACCTCAGTCACCCGCACCAACTAATTTTTATACAAATTCCAAGAAGTAACGATTGCACAATATAATGCAATAATTTTTTATAAGTCTAAGATTATCATCTAGGTATACCATTAACAACAGATGGTACAAATTAGAGATGTCACGAATGTTAAATTTTTAATATTCGCGAATGCGAATGCGAATACGAATATTCATTACATCTCTAGTACAAATACGAAATCATCTAAATGGGAACATTAAACAACATTTGTATTGTATTTTGAAATTACTTCATATTTTACAATGTCTGCTAGACAAATGGAATATTGTTTGTAAAATATTCTAAAATTTTTATTTCAGAAACAAAAAACGGATGATAATAAAAAATATGTTCGTGTCCCCTTTTTCTCTTTCATCCCCGGTATAAAAGAATATGATGATTTCTTTATGAAACATCCAAATGATTTAGAGAGAGTGTCTTATTGGATGACTAGGAAATGGATACCTATTCGACAAACCATACATTAGATTCAATTAGGTATGAAAGAACTATAAGCTTAAAAAGCGAGTTGGGTTAGTTTAGACCGACTTCACTAATTGTTATATTTACGTGTATTGTATTATTTTCAGGATTGCAGTTTAAAATCTTATATAAAACCCAACATCATAATAATTTTGTGCAGATTGGATGTTTTCTCTTTATAGATTAATTTAGTGCTAACTGTAAGCAAAACAGGTGCATGATCCGATGATAAGTCAAAACATGACTTTATCTCCATGTATCTACTAGACATATTTTTCGTAACAAATAGGTGCAACAAGTCTGGAATTTTATTTAAGTCAGATGGCCAATAAGTTGGTTCACCCGTCGATAGATGATTCAGATTGCTTTAATCGATAACTTTTAGAAGATTTCTACCTTTAGGATTAATAAGCCTGAAACCTCAATGCGTGTGCTTAGCACTATAGTCACCGCCTGAAATAAATCGATTTCCAAGGATGTTGAAAAAATTTTGAAACAAATCCTGGCTGATTGCATATCTTGGCGGACAATACACAGCGGAAAAAATTATTGGTCCAATCCAATCTTCCACCACTACACTTGTTGCTCGAAGGTAATCTTCATTATATTTTTGTAGCTCATGATGTTTTAAGCTGTTCTTAATTATAAGCGCTTTACCACCGTGGCCTCTACCACTAGGATGTTTCGTATCATACACAGTATAGTTTCTTATTTTAAGATAATCTCTTAGTGAATCTCGTTTCAGATATTAAGTCCGTATCTATGTTATGATTTTGAAGAAATGTTTTAAGTTCCAGACGACGGTTTAATAAACCATTTGCATTCCATAAAACGATACTTACGGATAGATCCATTTTATTTCATCTTAGCAACCAGCGCTGTTAACAGATCACGCTATTTTGTTTCATAAAATCTCGAAATATTTCTTCCTGAAATGAAAAAAAAAAAAAAATTTACATATATACAGTAGTCTTTAATCTTTAAGGGCACCCAGTGGGAAGTTGACAGTGTGGATGGACCCCCCCCTCTCTTATTGTATTTTCTGTTGTTGATTTTTTATTATAAATATGTATGTTTGCAGATACTGAATATTTCGTGAATTTATTTATATAAAGTTTATTTTATTTAATTCTTTAAAAATACATACTGTCACTCCCTGAGAAAGTTTACCGCGTAAATGCGCCGACCGCATAGTTTTAATAGCTAACTTAAATTTTTTTAAAAATGTGTGTTTGATCTATAATTTACATATATCATAGTTATTAATTTGTTAAATTATCATTCATTAGACAGACCAATTTTAAAACGTAAATAATATCAAAAAGTTTTACTTAGAACAAAGAAATTGAGGGTATTATATAAGTTAAGTTTCCCTAAAATTTTAACTAATTAAAAGAGGTCTGTCAGTCATTAATTAATAAAAGATGCCAGACAGATATACAATAAAATATATATAATTTGCAATAAAATATCTAAATTTCAACGAGGTGTTATGTAAGTTAAGTTTGCTGTTTTATTTTTTTTTTTTCAATTTTAAATTTTTTTAATTAAAAATAGAATTTAACAAAAATTCAAAATCACATCTATATCCTGTCTGTACCTACTGTCGGACGTTAAAATTAAAAAAATTACAGTAGAACTTTCAATTAAAAATTACAATAAAAATCAGCATTTGACCTTAATTTGATCTTGATCAGTGACTTCAAGGTCATATTCGGATGCAGAATTTTCTGCTCTTTCCGTTTCTGAAGTGGGAAAGGGGGCGTTGCCATTAAGAAAAACCGAGTTGACCTTGATATGACCTTGATCCTTGACCTTGAGGTCAAAGTCAAGGTCACCATCGGATGCGCCGTAAACCATCAATGTCACCATCAATTATCCCAAAAATGCTTCGCCATGTCATTGCTGAGCGACCTTTCCTCCTCGAACCTTGTGGCTTCCACTCTATTGCAACTCTGACAATATCATTCCTGTGTAGAACGTGCTCAATTTAGTTACCGTCTCATTGGAACGGTAACGTCTCTCTGGTTCGCAGTACAAATAAAAAAGAAAATTAAAGGAGGAAAGCGAAAAACTTAGGGGATCATTAGCGAAATTTATAAAAATTTCCGAAGCGGAACGATTACCATCAACTAGTACTAAGGCTGTTAACATTTCGACCACTGTGAACTCAAATTTTGAATACAACTTGTACACCAGATACGTAAGCAAAAGAAAACATCGAACAATTTAATCTTTATGAGGAAAAGGCTGAAGATAATGGGACAACTAAAAAAGATGAAAACTTACATATTGAAACTGAAAGTGACTGAAGTCCAGTGGCTATTCCAGACAGTGGCAATAATAGTGAATATAATAATGAAATAGTAGCTTCTTGTGATTTAAGTGATTAAGTGATTAATCGTTTTTATTCCACTCATATAATCGTTACCAATGCTAAAACTTTCTAAAAACAAGCAAACTTATTTCATTATCTTCCACTATGTATTTACTCATCCACCACCTTAGTACCCATTTAAAAATATTGATATACGATTAGACATTCTGAAGGTGCGAGGATTTGATTTGGTTAGCTAAACAGAAGTATTAAGAAATATTTTAGACGAATTTAATTAATAAAATAATTAGTTTACAATACGAGTTATTTGATTACAATACTATATTATTATATGTATTTTATTTCAACACAAACATCTACATTTCTTCTTCTATTTGAAAAAAAATTATTTAATATACTATTTTTACATTCACGGTTAATCCTTCTAAGAGTAAACATCAGCTAATTGTTAAAAAAACAAATTAATTATTAAGTTATATAATATTTAAGTCTAAATCAATTTATTGTTTAAAATTATTAACTCCAATAATTAACGTAATTGTTATTTAATACTTACGGTAGCGTTAATTTTTTTAAGTAGTATAAAATAAAATAGTGATAAGTGATAGTTAGATAAATAAGTGAGTTTTAAGTGTAAATTAGTGATAAGATGAAACATTTATAAAAATGGAAGTTGATAGCGGTGGTGGATCTGAAGATGACGTCGATATTATCAGCGATGTCAGAGTTGGTTCCAGTTTTACCGAGGAGCAATCCTTAAACGCAAGCAACACGATTGAGGTCAGTAGTGGGTTTTGGTGCGTTCTAAGCCACTCCTGTAAGGAATAAGATACGTATAGCATACCCTTCATGTATACGTACATATATATATAGCGTACTCTTTGAGAGGTGGTACATACAGAGTACATACACCTAACTTTCGTCAGAATGAGTGATGCAGTCTGTTCAGTTGCCCCTGGGATCAAGTTCTGTTGGGTTCACTTAGAAAAAAATTTTGCTCCACCCACCGCCGGTGGCTTCTAGAACCGCCTCGGTAGTTTTGCCACGTCCCGGGGTCACTCAAAAATCGGGAGGTGGGGAGGTGGTCCCCGTAGCGCCATATTTCTACTACTTCGATTCCAAAGGACGCGAGATGTTACGGTGCATTAGTACATATGTATGTGTTATTAAAAGATTTTATTTGTTCTAATGTAAGCATACTAAATGTCCTTGGCCGCAAAATGTGGATTGATAATCATATGTTTGCACAGTAATAGAATTTTACGTTCAATGTATTACATATTGCAATACAGTTGCAAGACATATTTTTTTTAATTACATATGTTATAATTTTATGCAATGGTAGGTATAGTATTCTCTTTAACGAAAAAAATTCCAACGTACTTGTTTATGCAGGCTCAGCAAGTTCTATATGAGAATATAATTTCATTTCCTCT
Source organism: Brachynemurus nebulosus (assembly GCA_035578155.1). Classification (NCBI taxonomy): domain Eukaryota; kingdom Metazoa; phylum Arthropoda; class Insecta; order Neuroptera; family Myrmeleontidae; genus Brachynemurus; species Brachynemurus nebulosus. The sequence goes on from JAPWDM010000007.1 coordinate 16,660,197, forward strand.
ATATAGCGAACTAATTTATATACTGATTTCGTTTTTTCTACTCAATCATTTTTTACAACATTTTGTATCGACCTAGTTGTTTGTTAATATTTAAAAGACTGTATATTTTGAAATAAATTTTTTGTATTAACTGCATAGGTTAGTTTTTAATTGTTATTTTGAATTATTTTAGTATTGTTATATAGTATTACTCAATTAGAAAATAAGATCAGCCTGTAAAGAATTAATAAAAAATAGATACAATATTATTTAGTGGTAAGTAGAATTCAGTTAATATAAATATTTTTTTTGACTGAAAATAATGTTATAAAATCTTCTAATTTTTTCAGGTAGTACTAAAATGAACGTTAACGATTTAAGTGATACTGAGTCCATCGATTCAGAAGATTCCTTTGAATCAATTTATTCCTTTTCCAGCGCTATCGAAAATATATATATAGACAGCAGATTAGATGTGAGTATTACGATGCAAAGACGTATATGGCATGAATATTATGATCGTGAACTTACAATCGAGCAATTAAGGCGTCGATATACTGACGCTGATTTAGTGATAATATTGTATTTACGTCGAAGGTGGGAGGAAATTGATAGAGATGAAGACTCTATAAGTGAAAGTGAAAGTGATTTAGGATTTGTGAGTGGTGAGGATGAAAACAGCAGTAACTCAGGGTTTATAAGTGACGAGAGTGAAATTAATGGTAATAATTTAGGACCTAATGAAGAGTAACAAATTCAATCTTCGAAATTCTATATTAATAACTCAAAGACAAATACAACTGACAACAAACGACAGCAATATGTTATAAACTTTATTTGATATGTTCAGTAAATTTTGTATTTATTATATTTTGTATTTTGTGTTTCTAAAATTAAATAAAAAAATTCAGTATTTTCGTAAAAAAATCATGTTTACATAATAAAAAGTGATTTTTGTATTTCGCCAGTTAATAAATTTTTAATAATGTGCCTGTTTTTTTTCTTTTTTTAAATCTATACTTAATAAAACATTTTTTAAAAGAAAAACCCATCTTTTTATTCACACCCATCCCTACATAAAAAAATAAATCAAATTAATTTTTAATATTATACCTCAAACATGGTGCAGTAAGACATCTGGTTACGTAAGACATCTAGGCGGAAGTTTTTCGTACTTTACTGGTAGCTGAGTACATATGTGTTGTTAGCCAGCGTCTGAATGACCTTGGACGCGAGATGCTACGGTGCATTAGTACGTATGGGTTATTAAGAGATTTAATCAAAGGTTAAATGGACGGAACATACTAGGAATATTTTTTTATTAGTGTACGTAACGACATCTGTCGGCGTTTTAGTTCGATCTAATCACATCAGCAAACTTATCATCTGTAATGAGTCAACAAGTTATATTCACATTAATCTAATAAAGTGACATAATTAATTTAGAGAGGTCAGTATATGTATATAATTTTGCGATATGGAAATATGTACATGTTAGATGTATAGACAGTTTCAAAAAAAGTTGTGTTATTTCAATTACACTAAAGCTCGCATGCAAAATTTATGCTATTCTCAGTCACTGAAATTTTATTCCCAGCAATGATATAACAGTTAAAAAATTTTTCTCTACAATAAATCAAGTATATTTTTTTATAAAATGAACACTTAAATTGATATGAAAATTCTTAGCGTGTAAATACAAAATACAGCTTCAGAACAAAATTATTGGTAAAATAGAATCCTTTCAGAATAAAGTCCTAAGAATAAGGCACCGTGGTACATCTGTAATAAATAACTATACAGCGAAACTAGGCTGGAATCCGTTTAATGATATATCACCAAACTAGCAAGAAATTTCTACAACAACCAACGATCCTATGAACCGATTAATAATAATTTAAACCTCGAAGTTAGGCCTAACAACTGAAAGACGTCTGCCCCCAACAGTTCTAATGAAACATACTGTACACAATAGCAAATTTAAACATCTACTTTTATTACAATAACACCTATATGTACTTATAAGCCTACATAAGTCTTAAATAATTTGACTGATGTTTATCATATCAGTACCATATTATTGTTAAATTTTATAATAAAAATAGTTTTCAACAAAAAAGTTTTTTCACATGTCGTTTCTAAGTTTCATTTCAGAGAAATATAAACACAGGAATGTTTTTAAGAAATGTGAAATCTCTCTTTTTACTTTTTGATTAATAACTTATAAACATATTAACAAATTGAAATTTTTAATATTTTAGCATAATTTTTAAAAATTTATTTCTATAAAATAATTTCACTGTCTATACATACAAATTATAAAAAACGTTTATTAAGCAGAAAAATATTACATATTTATATCAACGTTGTAATGGTAATGATAAATCTACATTCTATAATATACTTACATGTAATACATAGATACACTCAAGTAACAAATTTTTCACACACCAATTACAATTATATACCTTAAATTTTTTTATTGTTCATCATTTAACATCATTAAAAAATCTATACAGCTGGTATATGTACTGCACACATAATAATTTTTATAAATTATACTTACATGCATAAATTAAAAAACTTAACTGAAAAAGAAAGCACTAAAAAAAAACACTGAAAAAAAATAATTGTTTGGACTTGGGTAATTAGAAGAAAAAAGTCAAAATTTTTTAATAACTAATTTTAATTAAAAAAACTAACTTATAAAATAACTTACTAAACTACTAACTAAACTAATAAAAATAAAAAAATATATACTAAAATACTAGCTAAACTAATAAAAATACAAAAAAATATATACTAAAATCCTAGCTAAACTAATAAAAATACAAAAAAAAATATATGATAATTCTGAAACAAAAAAAAAAAAAAATTAATATTCCAAATTTTGTAGACTTAAAAATGTTACCTTAATTAATATATATTTCTAGGTACCCCATTACGTAGTCTACATAGTAGACCACTTGAAACCCCAAGAAGTCGCCGATCGAAATACTTCCGGGGGGGAAATCATTCTCCCCCAACATTATCACAACTGGGAGATGCTAAATATAAGCAAAAATTTAATTTTAATAACTATTAGTAAATTTTTAATGTTAAGAGTGTTAAAATTTTTTAGTAAAAGATGATAGTTTAACAATTTAATAACTATGATATACACAAATTTTACATCTAACACATATATTTAAAAAAATTTAAAATAACTTACACTTATGTTTGGGGGCAATAGCCCCCTCAATATTTCCACAATTACTGAAACTGAAACAAATCAATAGAATTATCGAATTATCGAATATATCATTATAATTTTGAAGAAGTATTTACAATAACTTACTTTCCAAATCAGCCATTGCACCTAAATCTGACTATAATTTTAACAGCAGGTAATGAAAATATTAATTGCTATGATGAATTAACAGTAATGAACTAAGTTTTATAACTTCAGTGAAACCCGAAATGTATGTAGGTGTATGAATTTTTGCTGAGAAAAGCTAAAAATCTCAAAAAGATTCTTAATTAACAATTACATATAAATCTAAGCTTTTTTTGTATACAACTGATTATAAAGTCATTTAACATTTTTAAAAGTTCTGAAAAAATGATTTGCAGAAAATTTGATGTGAAATTTTTCAAAAGGGACCGATTGAGACAAAATTTTTAACGAGGAAATTGATTGGGAGTAAATTTTCGATATGAAAAGCTATCTCAAGAAATTAGCAGTAATGGATGCTTTAAAACATCCTTCACCTTACATCTTAATTTTCAAAGTACTTTTTCAGCTAATATTTTCATCAGTTTTCAAATTAGGATACACTCATTTTTTAACCATTTTTAAGTCAAATGAAAGTGCCCAAAAAATTAAAAAATGGATTCCATTCATTGAAATCAATTGCTTTATATAAATATAAAGTATACTTACGCATGAAATTAAAACTTAAGTAGCTGAAAAAGAAACCACTAAAACAAAACACTGAAAAAAAAATATTTTTAAACTCCGGTATTAAAAAAAGAAGAAAATTAAAATTTTTTAAAAAAATTATTTATTTTTACTATTTATAAAACTAACTAACTATTTAACTAACTAACTATTTATAAAACTTTTTTGAAAACTTATTAAACTAAACTAAACTAAAACTAAAAATTTTTCTCCAAGGATCTAGAAAAAAACAAAAAAACAAAAAATTTATGTTATTCCATTTTTTTGGCATAAGTTTTTTAAATTTACCTTTACTCTACAAAAATGCAGACTTGGAGCACTCTATTGTATAGAGTGCGGTAGGCGACGTAAGCGCCGCCTACATCGCCGAGGTGGCTATATCCCTCGTCCCATCGAGGGATATGCCGCCTCAGGATACAAATTACCATCGGCAGCCGCTAAAACAAAAAATTATGCTTTAAAAATAAGTGGAAAATCACCATTAACATTCGCTAAAAAATAAAAAAAATTATGCTCTAAAACAACTGATAAAATCATTTCGCTTTTTCTCAACAGATTCAATAAATTTGACAATAATTTTAGGTTTAATAATATTAAATCAGTAAGCTTAAATATTTTTTTGAATATATAATACATGTTTAAAACATTCACTTTTTGTAATTAGTAAAAAACAGATTTAAAAATGATTTCATCATAAGCTAATATAAATATGAAAATTTAATTTACTTACGCGGAGATGTGCGGGGACTTCATCTTTCAAAGTTTGCATGATTAAGTTCACTATAACAAATAAAGTTTTAAATAAAATTAAAATAAAAATAACTTCGAAAAAATATTTTTAAAAACTCACAGTCTAATTCCATTTTAAATTTTTTTTAAAAAAAAATATTTTTTTAATTTTTAAAAAAATAAAAATGAGAAATGTTTTTTGTTGAACGGTTTCTTTTCAAATAAATTTTTTTATTAAAGCAGAATTGTTTAATAGACCGACATATTTGAATTTGAAACCCTAAGAAGTCCCGCTCCCCGCTTCTTTACGATTTATAAGACGTTTTGGAAAACTGATAGCAAAAACTCTCCAAGTACGTGTTGAAAGCGCATTAAGTTAGGATTTCTCACTGTTTATTTAGTTTTCACAATTCTCAGGATACAGATCTTTATCGCTTCTATTTAAGATTAAAATTAGTCTTTAATTTTGTTAATAATATGAAAATTTAAAACGTTTTACATTCTATGCGAATTTAAAAAATTTTGATAATACTTTTAATCCTGTTCGTCAAATTACAAGTACACTTATATACGTGTAAATACATTTCATGTGTAAGAAGTTTTTCGAGTATACTTCACATAAAAGTTTAGCTTAAGGTCTAACGTTAGCAAATATGATAAACTTATAAGGCTTTCAAAGTTATGATTATGAAATTCTAAAAAAATTATTATTGATAATTTAATTTACGAAATCCATTTTTCTTTTATATCGTTTATAATTAGATGTGAAAGAACCATAATGATCTGATTAATGTGTATGCGCCTTTATTTTTAGTGCAATGATAATGTTAAAATCATACTGTGAGAAGCGATGTAACATTTTTATGAATTTTCAGGTCCGAACTCTTACATATTTAGCTAATGGATAGCTTTAGTTTTTATTATTAGAAATTGAATTACTTTAGGAAATAGCAGTGTAAACACTGTAAATCGTTCAATTGTTTTCGAACTAGCTGATAACTGCTTTTCTAAAATATTCATTGTTTAATTTGCATACACATATAAGCATGAATTATTACCAATATTTATTGACACGTATTTTTTTAAGAATGTTGAAAGTGTTACAGTTTTATTATATATTTCTCTTTTTTTTGTGTAGTTTAAAGATGAGTAAACGTAACAAAAATTTTTTTGTAAAAAAAAACTAAAAAACTTCTTATACGGATCTCTTTGCTTCATCTTTTTAATAATTATGCATAACTTAATACTATCTTTAAAATATGTCACGTAAATGTATAAAATTTTACAGCGATTTTAAAAATTAATCCAGTATCCTACAATTAATATAAAAAAGTTGTTATAGATCTTTTTTCTGCAAATAAAACTCTCATAATAATTTATAATATTAATATCAACATGTTGAAAATTATGTATACATATTTTAGTGTTAATTCACGAAGAAAAATGAAACAGTTTTAACTAAAAATTATTTTTATAAAAACGATTTCTTTAAACAAAAAAAACATTTCAGTTGTTTGAAGTACATACATTTAACTATTAAAGATGGTTTAAACTATTTCATATGCTTTCAGTATGATATTATTTTTTAAGAATTATTAAATATGCAGTGGTTTTAATATGCTATTAAATGTTATACCGTGATTTTAATACAATTTTTAAAATACTGCAGAGGTAAATTCTCAGAATAAAATATCTTAATGCTCTTAATACAAAAAATAAATTTTAGAACATTGAATTCCATATTATCATGAATAATTTTAACTTATTACAACGTAGTGTACTAGATACATATTTCATATCATGCATTGCAACGTAGCAAAATAAGCGCATAATAATAATTAACAGTAATAAATATTATTTGAGCAAGATAGATTCTAACTATTAAATATATTTACTATACATCTATCCTTATTACAGGACTATTTTATCTTGTTAAGTTAAATAAAATTTATATTAGAAATATTTATTTCATTTTAATGTATGGTATCGTTATAATATTTTTTTGTAAATTGTGCAAATTTCGTTTTCCCTGGAAAAAAATTATGTACATGTAAAAAGAAGTTCTCATAGTAATAAAAAATAGTATCAAATAAATACAGTAAAACGTCTTCTCCAAAGTAAAACCTTATTCGATGTATATGTAACGCAAAATTTTCCCGATTAAAATAACTCGTCTGTTAAAGGCTGCTGTATTTATATTATTGTACTTAAACAGTCTGCATACCAGTATACAGGTATACAGACAGCTTTCATGACCAGTATACAGATATACAAAATGCTTTTATGACCAGTATACAGGTATACAGACAGCTTTCATGACCAGTATACAGGTATACAGACAGCTTTCATGACCAGTATACAGGTATACAAAATCCTTTTATGACCAGTATACAGGTATACAGACAGCTTTCATGACCAGTATACAGGTATACAAACTGCTTTTATGACCAGTATACAGGTATACAGACAGCTTTCATGACCGTATACAGGTATACAAACTGCTTTTATGACCAGTATACAGGTATACAGACAGCTTTCATGACCAGTATACAGGCATACAAACTGCTTTCATGACCAGTATACAGGTAAACAGACAGCTTTCATGACCAGTATACAGGTATATAGACAGCTTTCATGACCAGTATACAGGTATACAAACTGCTTTTATGACCAGTATACAGGTATACAGACAGCTTTCATGACCAGTATACAGGTATACAAACTGCTTTTATGACCAGTATACAGGTATACAGACAGCTTTCATGACCAGTATACAGGCATACAAACTGCTTTCATGACCAGTATACAGGTAAACAGACAGCTTTCATGACCAGTATACAGGTATACAAACTGCTTTTATGACCAGTATACAGGTATACAGACAGCTTTCATGACCAGTATACAGGCATACAAACTGCTTTCATGACCAGTATACAGGTAAACAGACAGCTTTCATGACCAGTACACAGGTATATAGACAGCTTTCATGACCAGTATACAGGTATACAAACTGCTTTTATGACCAGTATACAGGTATACAGACAGCTTTCATGACCAGTATACAGGTATACAAACAGTTTTCATGTCCAGTATACAGGTATACAAAATCCTTTTATGACCAGTATACAGGTATACAGGGCTGTATATTGGTATTATGAGCAGTTAATAGATTAGACTATAATCAAGTAATATATAATATATAAGCTGTTATGACCAGTTAACCGACATAGTTAAAACAAACCCGGTTTAGCTGTTCAGTTAGTTTCAACCAGTTCAGAACAGCCTCCTGTTTACTTAACTAATTAAAAACTGCTTTGAGTTACCCTACCATTTAGTTTTCTAGCTCATTTATTAACGATTGAGCAGCCTATTTTCTTTATTAGTTAACTTATTTATTAATTATTCAATAATTAAATATAAATATATTAATAGCTATACAATAAGTGCGTGAAAACAGCCTTATCTTAATGTATGCAATAGGTGTGTGAAATCAGCCTTACTTTGCACTTAATACATGTCCTATTTTAATATGCTAGAAAAAATATCATATAAAAATTTCTTTATAAGCTCATTTCTTATGGGAATTTATGTTGTTGTCTTTCTTATTTCAAATTCTGTCTTTGTTCTATATCATATTTAATATAAATTTGCTGATTTATTTTCTTTAAACTAAGGTATTTACCAAAAATAATCCCCTACACATAAATTTTAATGAACTCAGTATTAGTGTAAATATATTTATCATACTAATAAAAACTAGCTTTTGTCGGCATAACATGATTTTCTGTTAGTAAACAAGTTACTGAGGAATAAATATTTCCCTCCCTCCCCCAAATAAATGACTTAAAACCAATTACGTTAAACACTTTTTCATTAATAAAACTGACTTATATTAATAGCTACATTAAGTGAACAAGCAATTTTATGAATAATATAATTTAGCATATGACATATAAACGGCTTGGGATGAATATTTTTTTACATTTTTACTGCTCTAAAACATGATTTGATAATACCTCGTGTAACATTTCAAACTATAGTACTTACGAAAAGCTGTCACTTACTAATTATAACTGAACTTTTAATTTAAGCAAATACATTGACAAATGAATACTTGATTATAATTAAAACATTGTAATATTCATAAACATGTTAATTTACAATAAATAGCAACCTATACATTATGCTTTATATCAGTATTTTTCAAGTATATTATTGCCAACTTTATTAAAAGAGAGCTTTTATTAGACCTAATTATAAATCCACAAAGCCTATTTTTTCAGTTAACGAACAGTTTAATGCACTTGCAACAGTTTTCATAATCAGTGTATAAACCGGTTGTGGAATGCATATTTTTGACAGCGCATATACTTTTAGCGTTCATAGTTTTTGAGTATCAGCATTTTCAATGAAATTATTATGTATATGGGAGATGATTGTGTTGCTAATATATGTATAAGTATCTACTAAAATAATTACAATATGTACTTAAGAATATTTTTTGAAAAGTGATTAAGTTTTTTTGTGTGTTATAGCGTTTTCGAATAGTGATTTCGAAAATTTCAAAATTATATTTTACAAAGATTAATAATTTATGTTTTACAATAGATATGTTATTTTTTTTATGTAAAGTGAAAAACTTTTAATGAAAAAAGAACTAAATAAGTGAGTTTTGTGTGAAATAACGAAACTGTTATTGTAGTGATGTCGGTTTGATAAACCTTACAAATCATTCGCACAGTGCACAAGAACCAAGTAAGAAAATTTTATATATACTATTTTGTAAGAGTTTTGGTATCATTATCCTGAAAAACATTATAGACTATGAAAAATATTTTGAGCTGGGATTCATAGCATATAATGTGAAACTATAACAAAAAAATTTGATTTAATAAATGTTTATTTTTAGAAGATTTGTAGAGATTTTTTTGCGAAAAAAAAAAATAAAAGTCAATTGCTTTTTGTATAACTTTTTTTATTTTTTTCAAAATTTACAATTTACAATTAATTTTTTAAAAAATGAATACATTAGTGGTTTAGAGAGATTAAAATTCTTATTATACCTAATTAAATGTTTTGTAACAATGTAGTCTGTATTAAAATCTTATGTAAGAACCATACTCAAAGCCAACAATTATTAAAATGTGTATTGTTTTAAAGTATGGTATGGTTTTAAACAGTTTATACATAAATTATAGGATAAAAAATAATTTTTATTTTTTTTTATGTATTTTGAGATGGTTTTCGTTGGTATTTTTGAATACAATTGTCGAGTATTTGGATCGCCAAACTAGAAACGGATGTTGCTGTCCACAGAACAACAATTTAATGTTTTATGTAAGTATTTATCATTTTCCAAGTATATTACAAAAAATTCTAAGATTATATAATCTATACACAAAAATCTGCAATTTTTGAGTAGTTACAATAATTAATTTCTTTTGTACATAAGTACTTACAACCATTAGCTGCTTACAAAAATCTCATAATAATTAAATGTTTTGTACAACAATGTAATGTGTATAGTTTGAACATGATTTTTTTCAATGTTTTATGTAATGTGTATAGTGTAAACAATGTAATGTGTATAGTTTGAACATTTTTTTTTATTTTTATACACATTTAAGGCTACAATTAAAATTTTATGTAAGAATCATACTTGAAACTGTTTTTTTAACCATTATTAAAATTTGTTTGTTTACATTTACAAATTTACATAACAATAAATTGTGATAATTAATTTTTACAACAATCATTCTCATACGTGTGGGTACGCATATTTAATTATTTAAAAACACTAGATTTTTCACAACAATTAAATTGTCTTAACAATGAATACTTATATAATCTATACAGAACAACTGTAATTTTCAACAATTACAACAATAAAACTTGTGTAACAATTGATTGTTTGCAACAATTAATACTTTTTAATATTATATGCAAAAAGGAAAGCTTAACAATGTCTAACAATCAAATTTTTTATAATCAATATATAGTTATCGTTATAATTAAATATTATGCAAGAACCATACTTAAAGTCAAGAATATTAAAATGTGTATGGTTCTTTTACATTTTATACATAAATTGTAGGATAAAAAATAATTTTTATTTTTTTTTATGTATTTTGAGATGGTTTTCGTTGGTATTTTTGAATACAATTGTCGAGTATTTGGATCGCCAAACTAGAAACGGATGTTGCTGTCCACAGAACAACAATTTAATGTTTTATGTAAGTATTTATCATTTTCCAAGTATATTACAAAAAATTTTATGATTATACAATCTATACACAAAATCTGCAATTTTTGAGCAGTTACAATAATTAATTTCTTTTGTACATAAGTACTTACAACTATTAGCTGCTTACAAAATTCTCATAATAATTAAAATGTTTATAACTATATATATAACTATCCGTATCCATGTATAATAAATTTATATTATCATTATATTTAGGCTTCATGTACCCGTAATGAAAGTCATACATCAGCGTTTTAGAAAGTTCTAAAACGGTGAAGCCGACATATATCGGTTTGTTATATATAACTTTCAAACGATCCATTTGAATTACTGTTAAATTTTCATTAATTATATTAGCACTATGAAAATTAGGTCTGCTAATTAAAGTACTAGCGCCTAATTTTTTCTTAATATTGTCCCAGTGAGTTATGAGTCGAATGTCCACGCGTTTGTCAACATTTTCCATCGTTTTCCCAAATACCGCATTGTTCATTAGTTTGTAAAAGTCCTTTTCAAAATCGTTAGTCGCGTTTGTCCGTAAATTTGTATTTAGATCAATGTATGTTTTTAGCCATTCCGTTTGATTGAATGCTAGTACACGGTGTATTTTCGACAATTTTAGCCCATATTTTAAACATTGTTTCAAGTTCCGGTAATGAATAACATAATGACTTTTATTGTTTAAATTCCCGATTAATTTTTTTGTGTTAGTTGTTACTGTTGGTGGTTGCATATTCTCAGGACAGAATGGTAAATCATTATGATAATCATGTAAATGTTCCGGGTATTCCAAATCAACCTCTAATATGCAGCCAACATCAGCATCATCGCTAATACTATTAACATCTAAATTCTCTATTTTTTTTGGTGTTAACCACCGAAACTTGTTAACTGGCATTCTTTGTATCATAGCCCAACCATATAAATTATTTGCATCTAGATATTCAATGAATTTAGAAGCTTTTGTTGCATCATATTCAGACATGTATTTGTTATTTGCCTCAGCATACCGTCCGCAGCATTGAGTTAACCCGCCCCTTATCGCGTTTTTTATAAAATGTACCATATCTATATCCAATAAAAGCTCGAGTTCAACGTTCGTGATTTTCAACATGGCGTCCCAGCTCAGTCCTCGGGCGGTATAATAGTGCGCAGGATCGAGACCGTAGGTTTTTATGCACACATCACGAAAGTTCTCGAACACATCTGCTAATAACAAAACGTCTACTGTTAAATATAGATCGGAATACTCGCCCAATGTTTTCACTTGAAAAACGTTCCAAATTTGTTGAGCCCGTAAGTATTCTTCATCACTAATATGCGCTGCATTTAGTTGACTGTAGAATGCTTCTTTCGGCGGTAGTACAGTTTCATTCAAACGGTCAAAATTTTTGATGTATTCATATGGAAACACCCCTTTCTGCCTCATCAGATTGAAATGGTGATCTTCTGGAAATGCTCGTCGCGTTTCTTTAAGTTGATCGGTATTTAAATTGCTTGATAATTTATCCAAACTGCTAGCCATAAATCGAAACGAGTCTATGAACCGTAATTGGATAGTTTTCATTTTTCTAATGTCTTTTTCTTCCTCTTCGTCACCATCGAAATCATCTTCTTCATTATCTTGAAATTCATCTGCACAATCATCATCGCTCTGTTGGTCGTCGTCGTCATTTTCTTCTTCAACTGGTACATATTTAGTAAATGATATATACTTTTCTTTGTTGTTTGGTATAACATTTACTTTTTCCTTTGCAACACCCAGCTCTTTGATGATAAAATGCGAATCGTAGCCGGACAAATTGTGGATAATGACGGGCACAAATTTCGGCATTCTATATAATTTATTACAGTTGTTGTGCGCAGGACCTCTATATGCTCCTGTAAGATGATCGTGGTCCCGCACTTTACGATTCTTGGGATCGTTATAAAAACGTTTGTTGCAAAGCAAACATTTTGTAGCCGTTTCGTGGTTTATCACTTCCAGTGGTGTTAGCGGCTTCATTGGCGCTTTGATTTTTATAATATTGTAAATACGTTTCACTTCCTCGTCCAACATCTCCAGGAACTTTTTTCCACAGTCCGGACCCCGATACAGTTCAAACTTATTCAGTGAATCATCATAACTACACTTGATGTAATATGCGAAGCTGAATGGTTCGTGGATATGCGTGGTGTTCGTAAACGATCCGTCAGGATTCGGTATGCATGTGTCGCATGGTTTCAATATGGATTCGAAGTCCGCATATATCGTAAACGGGGCGCGCATCTGTTTAGCATAATTTTGAAATTTCAAGACAGACTTTTTCGGTGAAGGGAGTACGGTGTAGACATGATTACAATCTCGTTTTTCATGTTCCTTCAACCGATCTTCTGTTCTGAAAAACTGAAGACATCCATCACAAATCCATCTTGTTCCATTGTGTTTTGATAATTGATTTCCAACAAGCCTATTTAAATTCTTAATCCAGCAGTAGTGTGATTTTTCTCCGTCTTCAATATATAACAGATTGACGTGTCTTGATCTTCTTTGTTCTGTGTAGTATATTGGTCCGACAATATTTTTCCCATCAACGCCGTACATGTTTATACTTATATCATTCTGTTTCTCAAATTGTTTAACGTCTGTTAATGTTATCGGAGTCTTGATTCCTTCAACATTTAAAACTGTAGAGTAGTGTGGATATGTAGATATTCGTTGCGGATGTTGAGTGTATGGAACTGGATATAACGCCGAAACCACTGACCACAAAAAACATGCGTCATCAGCATTCTTAACGTTTACAACCGCTTTCTTCTTTTCTATCCACGCCGGTAGTTGTATATAGGATGACCCGCGAAGAGGAATAAACTTGTTAATATTAATTTCCAAGTACTTAACCTCTTGCAACGTCCATCCTGTTTCTTTGTGCTCAAACTCTTCGCTTTTGGTGTTGAGGGTTTGAGAAAAATCGGTATACATTTCATCCAAATCCGTTGCCTCGGTCACTATTTTGTTCTTTGTGTTGAATGATTTTGTTTCTGCTCGAGTTTTTCCAGCCTTTTCAAGTGTGTACAGTCCAAATAATTCCATATTAATCTTGAATGTTGCATGTCGTCCCAGTTCGTGTGTGAATAGACGCATCACTTTGAGTTCAATGTGTTTTAAAAAATCGTTGATATTTGTAAATTTTTCCGAAGCTCGTATTCGATAACTGATAATTCGATTTTTATATGCGCTTGCTACTGTTTCAACAAATTCATCGTTTTCCACTTGAGTACTTGCGCGATTCTTGTGTTCAAGACTCCGTAAATGTCCGTAGTAGCGTGACGTTGGTATCTCAAGGTCGCATATATCACATCGTCTCGTTTCAATCAGAGAATTATCAGTTTCCATCGCCGTTGCCAGTTCATCATTGTTGTCCAGTTTAGATTTTTTGTTCGGTGAATGTTCGTTGTCCATTGTTGCTGCCGGTCGTTTTTGGGTTTCCAAATTATGTGCTTGTCTTAAATGTGTTTTAAAATTATCCAAACGATTAAATTTTTTCCCACATTCTTGACACTGGAACTCCACATCTGAATGCTTGCTTTTGATGTGACGGTTTAAATTATATTTTTGTGTGAACGATTTGTTACACTTTTCACAATTGAACGCCTCCATTATGCTTTATCTGAAATAAAATATTGGTATTAGAAAACGGTTACAACAATATAATACGACAATAGTATAGGTACAACAATAGGATAGATACAACAATGAATACAACAATAGGATCGGTACAACAATAAGATAAGTAGAACAATAGGATAGGTACTACAATAGGTACAACAATAGGATAAGTACAACAATGAATACAACAATAGGATAGGTACTACAATAGGAGAGATACAACAATGAATACAACAATAGGAGGGATACAACAATATAGGTTTTACAATAGGATAGGTGCTACAATAATGAATACAACAATGAAAATGGATATGATAATAGGTCAATAATGTTGATGCCTGTAATAACTTAATACTTACAATTGCTCTTCCTTGTATCCTTTGATAATTATTTAGAAGATTTGTTGCTTAGCTCAAGCTTATTGCTGCTGCTGCTAATTTGATGCTTACACCACAATTTCTTGCAAATAACTGAACCAGCGTCGATGCGCCACTCCTATATATAGCGGGTACCCCCACCCCCTCCCCACTTCAACCACCTGCGTCTACAGCTTTTAAACATGTCTCAACAGGTTGTGATATGATGCAATAATATTTGCAATTCAATATGATGCAACAATTATTAATAAAATAGCAGATATTTTATCCTGTAACGGGGGACATACATTCGAGATAAAAAAATAAATCTAATTTTATAAGTCTAAGATTATAATTTAGGTATATCATTAATACGTGGTACAAATAAATAACATTTGTATTTTAAAATTGCTTTATATTTTACAGTGTCAAGGGAATATTCTTTGTAATTTTTAAAAATTTTTATTTCAGAAACAAAAATGGATGAAAATAGACATGTTTGTGCTCCTTTTTCTTCCTTCGTTCCTGACTGTGAAGAACATAATCATAGTTTAATGGAACATTCAAATTATTTTGAAAAATTGTTATATTATGATATTACAAGCAGGAAATGGGTACCTATTCCACAAGCCATACATCAGATGCAATTAGGTATGAAAGAACTATAAACTTGAAAAAGCGAGTTAGGTTAGCTTAGATCAAAGTTTTTTTAGTTAGGACAATCGGAAAACTAGTTTTGATTTCTCTCGTGTTATGAGGACCCTGTGAAGCAGGGCCCGCCGACTTCACTAATTGTTATATTTACGAGTATTGTATTATTTTCAGGATTGCAGCCTAAAATTTTACATAGATTACAGCATCACTTAAATTTTATGCGGATTAGATTAAATGCATTTGAATTGGCTCATCGTAATTCTGTACTACGTCATACGTCAATGTCAGCTAGTAGTGAAAATGACTCTGAAAATGAATCAGTTTGACCACAACCACCAGCATCTGCACAGAGAAAAACTTCACCTAAGTCAACAACACATCATCTTAGAATTATGAATAAAGTTTATAAAGTTTTCACTTAAAATTGAGCAGTAATCCCAATAATATTTAAAGGGCTGCTGTTTAAATCGAAGAGAAATCTTTATATAAAAATAGTTTTTGATTAGAAAGCATATAAAACATTCAAAGAATAATCTTCTTAATTTAAATTTAATAAATAAGGCTGCACATTAAAATACAAAATATTATATTTAAAAAAATGTTTATTATTAGAAAAAACAAGTAAATAATACAAATTTAACATAAAATTCAGTTGACCTAATATTTTAGATATAAAAACTATCTAGAAAAACCAGAATTTTCGTATCAATTTTGAGTGCTCAGTTTATAAAAAATATGCTAGTTTTATTACAGAGAAAGAAATCGTTTTAATTTGTAATCTAGTACATTATCGATGGCTAAACATTTCAGTGCCTAATAATATGTAACTCTAATATTTAAAAAACAATTACTTATATTTACTGCGAATGCAGAACGATTCACGGTTCACTAATTGAAATTGACACTTAAAATTTCTAACTTTATAATTGATCCTTTTTGTAACATTAAGCAACATTTTTTACTTACAACACAAATTTACTTACATTTACTGCGAATGCAGAACGATTCACGGTTCACTAATTGAAACTGACACTTAAAATTTCTAACTTTATAATTGATCCTTTTTGTAAAATTAAGCAATATTTTTTACTTACAACACAAATTTACTTACATTTACTGCGAATGCAGAACGATTCACGGTTCACTAATTGAAATTGACACTTAAAATTTCTAACTTTTACTATAATTAATCCTTTTTGTAACTTGATCCCAGGGAAAACTCAACAGACTGCATCACTCATTCTGACGAAAGTTAGGTGTATGTACTCTGTATGTACCACCTCTCAAAGAGTACGCTATATATATATGTACGTATACATGAAGGGTATGCTATACGTATCTTATTCCTTACAGGAGTGGCTTAGAACGCACCAAAACCCACTACTGAGGTCCAAACATGTAAAAAATCCGGTGAGATCAATCCAATTAATTCAAATAATCTTGAAAAAGTTAGAATAATCAATCTAAAAGATGTAAAACTTATTAAAATTGGTAGTGATTTGACAACTACAAAGGACAATAACTCGTTACCAATTGATAAAACTACAACACCTAATATAAAATTAATTAATTTACCATTACATAATCAAAATAATACTCAAAAATCTACACAAATAAATAACAATACGGTTATTAATAGTGTCAAAAATTATTCAAATCAAAACAATAGAATTAATAATTATTTTGATAAAAATCACGCAGGGCCGTATTACGTTATGGTTGAAAATACTGAGAATCAAAATATTGGTAGCCTACACCCCATGTCTTTGGGTCGATTTTTCTTCAATTCATTTCCACAATATAAAAATAATTTACAGGACATTAATAAGATAGGGAAAAACAAAATTAGGTTCCAGCTAGATAAATATGAAATAGCCAATGAAATAGCGAACAATTACAGTTCGGTCTTCACTAACAAAGGATGGAAGGCATATATCCCAGACTACTTAGTTACAAGACAGGGTGTGATAAGGAACGTAGATACTAGTTTATCAGATGATGAGATTTTGGAAGGAATCTCAAGCTCAGTAAACATTAGAAATATTAGACGTATGACCAAAAGACAATCTGACAAAGACGGCAATAGCAACGTAATTAACCTGCCTTTAATAATTGCTACGTTTGAATCTCAAACTTTACCAAACCATATACAACTATATGGAGTTAGATGCATAGTCGAACAATATATCCCTAAAGTAACCCAATGTTTTTCATGTTTACGTTATGGACACTTAAAAAAACAATGTAAAGGTAAAACACGTTGTAACAAATGTGGGTCAGATCACACAAGTGATCAGTGCACAAATGACAATATTATTTGTGTGCACTG
The DNA here is from genome assembly GCA_035578155.1 of Brachynemurus nebulosus. Classification (NCBI taxonomy): domain Eukaryota; kingdom Metazoa; phylum Arthropoda; class Insecta; order Neuroptera; family Myrmeleontidae; genus Brachynemurus; species Brachynemurus nebulosus. Next base: position 16,678,077 of record JAPWDM010000007.1, read on the forward strand.
TCGCCAGGCCCATTTTGCGACTAACAAAAACTGTCCTTATTATTTAAAACAAAAAACAATTAAAAAATACATGGCAGAACATAACGTTTCTTATAAAGACGCATTCCAAACTCTAAATAATAAGAATAGCTACGCTAATATCTCAAATCAGACACCTAAAACAATTGATTTAAGCCAAAATCAATTTCCCTCCCTCCCTTTTTCCTCAGGCAACAATACATTTTCCATAAATGATAATGTTGCAATTAATAACTCTCCACCCAGAAAAAGGAAAATGGAATCCGAAAAATCAATCACATGTCGTCAACCGTATTATAATTCTGCTCGAATTAAAATTACACCTATACAAAGTAATCCTCACGCCTCACCTGGCGGAAGATTTACCCAAAATTTTAATGAAAACTTACCCTTAAACACCGATCAGCTCAAATCAAAACTCATATCTTTAATTTCACACATATTAAATGATCACAACATCAACTCAGATACACTAAAAAAGGCCTTAGTCAATGATATACTTCAAATTATTCAAAATGGCTAGTAGAAATATTCAGCCGCCAACTAGCAGTCTCAAAATATTACAATGGAACTCAAAGTCCTTAAAACCTAAGAGTGACAGCTTACTACATTTATTAAATAGAGATCAAATTTATATTGCATCTATTTCAGAAACGTGGCTAAAGCCATCTGAAATAGTTAATTTTAGCAATTACAATATTATAAGGAGTGATCGCGATGATGGTAAAGGGGGCACGGCCTTACTGCTACACAAAACTATGCAATACTACAATGCAACAACTGTTTTAATTAATGAATCTGTTCAAATAGTAACCTTAACCACTAAACTAAGCAATCGTGATCTTACGCTAATTTCAATTTATAATAAGCCTAATAACGTAATTACCGCCGAAAGCTGGCATAAAATACTTCATAACATAAACACCCCGTTTATCATTTTAGGTGATTTAAATGCCCACCATTTAGCATGGGGTTGCTCAAAAACCGATAGATTAGGAATGGAGCTTATGAATCTCATCGAAGATAAAAATCTAATAATAGTAAACGACACCTCGGAATCAACGTTTGTCAAATATAATATGATGCATAAATCTGTGATAGATTTAACTATAAGCTCATCAGACATAGCTCCATTCTTGACTTCCAAATTGATTAATGATACAATGGGGTCAGATCATTTACCGATAGTTACTATATTTTCTATGTTTACTATAAAAACGAAATCACTTATTATACCTAAAAGAAAATGGAAAATAAATAATGCCGATTGGGAATCTTTCCAAAATTATATGAATGATGTGAAAATAGACACTAATTTCTCTCGGGAAAATATGTATCAATTGTTTCTTACTACAATTAACCATTCAGCAGATCGCTCAATTCCAAAATTTAAAAATCAGTACTCGTTAACATTCCAAGCAAAGGTATGGTGGACGCAGGAATGTACAACCCAATTTAATAGAAGAAAGGCCGCTTACATTCGATACAAAAGGCAATCAACCTATGAAAATTACATTAAATATAAAAAAATCTCCGCTGAAACACAAAAGTTCATTAAAAATACTAAAAAATGTCAATTCCAAAAATATTGTTCAAATATTAATAGAAATACAAATTCCAAAGAAATATGGTCTACTATTAACAAATTTAGAACTTCAAATCTTAAACCCATAACCCCAGAAAAAAGCAATTTGAAAAATAATGGTTGGGTAGATGAATTCCTGACAAGAATAGCAGAAAATAATCACCCAATAATACATAACATTAGATATAACCATATTGATTTTACAGATCATCCATTGGATAAACCGATCAGCAAAAATGAATTAAATCGTGCTCTTAAACATAACTTCAACACTTCCCCTGGAATGGACAATATCCATTACCCAATGTTAGCTCACCTATCCCACAATTCAAAAAATTCATTATTAACTATATTTAATAAAATCTGGCTTGACCAAATTCCGGCTGACGATTGGAAGAAATATTTGATAATTCCAATTTTGAAACCAAATAAACCCACATATAATTCTGGATCATATCGACCAATTGCGTTATCCTCATGCATTGCCAAAACATTCGACAGAATTATAAATAATCGTTTAGAATGGTGGTTGGAATAAGTAGTGGGTTTTGGTGCGTTCTAAGCCAGATCCTTGCAGGATCCGTACGTATAGCATACCCTTCGTGTATACGTACATATATATAGCATACTCTTTGAGAGATGGTACATACAGAGTACATACACCTAACTTTCGTCTGAATGCAGTCTGTTGAGTTTTCCCTGAGATCAAGTTACAAGAAGGGTTAATTATAGTAAAAGTTGTCAATTTCAGTTAGTGAATCGCTCAAAAAATCGGGAGGTGGGGAGGTGGCCCCGAAATGCTCATATGGCTACTACTTCGATTCCAAAGGACGCGAGATGTTACGGTGCATTAGTACGTATATATGTGTTATTAAAATATTTTATTTGTTCTAATGTAAGCAGACTAAATGTCCTTGGCCGCGAAATGTTGTGGATTGATAATCATATGTTAGCACAGTAATAGAATTTTACGTTCAATGTATTACATATGGCAATACAGTCGCAAGACATATTTTTTAATTACATATGTTATAATTTTATGCAATGGTAGGTATAGTATTCTCTTTAACGAAAAAAATTCCAACGTACTTGTTTATGCAGGCTCAGCAATTTCTATATGAGAATATCATTTTATTTCCTCCGATCTTTATATAGCGAACTAATTTATATACTGATTTCGGTTTTTTCAACTTAATCATTTTTTACAAGATTTTGTATCGACCTAGTAGTATGTTAATATTTAGTATAGTTTTAAATATTTTTTGTATTAACTGCATAGGTTAGTTTTTTTAATTGTTATTTTGAATTATTTTAGTATTGTTATATAGTATTACTCAATCAGAAAATAATATTAGCCTGTAAAGAATTAATAAAAAATAGATACTACTTTATTTGGTGGTAAGTAGAATTCAGCTAATATAAATTTTTTTTTTGACTGAAAATAATGTTATAAAATCTTTTCAGGTAGCACTAAAATGAACGTTAACGATTTAAGTGATAACGACTCCATCGATTCCGAGGATTCCTTTGAATCAATTTATTCCTTTTCCAGCGCTATCGAAAATATATATATAGACAGCAGATTAGATGTGAGTATTACGATGCAAAGACGTATATGGCATGAATATTATGATCGTGAACTTACAATCGAGCAATTAAGGCGTCGATATACTGACGCTGATTTAGTGATAATATTGTATTTACGTCGAAGGTGGGAGGAAATTGATAGAGATGAAGACTCTATAAGTGAAAGTGAAAGTGATTTAGGATTTGTGAGTGGTGAGGATGAAAACAGCAGTAACTCAGGGTTTATAAGTGACGAGAGTGAAATTAATGGTAATAATTTAGGACCTAATGAAGAGTAACAAATTCAATCTTCGAAATTCTATATTAATAACTCAAAGACAAATACAACTGACAACAAACGACAGCAATATGTTATAAACTTTATTTGATATGTTCAGTAAATTTTGTATTTATTATATTTTGTATTTTGTGTTTCTAAAATTAAATAAAAAAATTCAGTATTTTCGTAAAAAAATCATGTTTACATAATAAAAAGTGATTTTTGTATTTCGCCAGTTAATAAATTTTTAATAATGTGCCTGTTTTTTTTCTTTTTTTAAATCTATACTTAATAAAACATTTTTTAAAAGAAAAACCCATCTTTTTATTCACACCCATCCCTACATAAAAAAATAAATCAAATTAATTTTTAATATTATACCTCAAACATGGTGCAGTAAGACATCTGGTTACGTAAGACATCTAGGCGGAAGTTTTTCGTACTTTACTGGTAGCTGAGTACATATGTGTTGTTAGCCAGCGTCTGAATGACCTTGGACGCGAGATGCTACGGTGCATTAGTACGTATGGGTTATTAAGAGATTTAATCAAAGGTTAAATGGACGGAACATACTAGGAATATTTTTTTATTAGTGTACGTAACGACATCTGTCGGCGTTTTAGTTCGATCTAATCACATCAGCAAACTTATCATCTGTAATGAGTCAACAAGTTATATTCACATTAATCTAATAAAGTGACATAATTAATTTAGAGAGGTCAGTATATGTATATAATTTTGCGATATGGAAATATGTACATGTTAGATGTATAGACAGTTTCAAAAAAAGTTGTGTTATTTCAATTACACTAAAGCTCGCATGCAAAATTTATGCTATTCTCAGTCACTGAAATTTTATTCCCAGCAATGATATAACAGTTAAAAAATTTTTCTCTACAATAAATCAAGTATATTTTTTTATAAAATGAACACTTAAATTGATATGAAAATTCTTAGCGTGTAAATACAAAATACAGCTTCAGAACAAAATTATTGGTAAAATAGGATAAAGTCCTAAGAATAAGACACCGTGGTACATCCGTAATAAATAACTATACAGCGAAACTAGGCTGGAATCCGTTTAATGATATATCGCCAAACTAGCAAGAAATTTCTACAACAACCAACGATCCTATGAACCGATTAATAATAATTTAAACCTCGAAGTTAGGCCCAACAACTGAAAGACGTCTGCCCCCAACAGTTCTAATGAAACATACTGTACACAATAGCAAATTTAAACATCTACTTTTATTACAATAACACCTATATGTACTTATAAGCCTACATAAGTCTTAAATAATTTGACTGATGTTTATCATATCAGTACCATATTATTGTTAAATTTTATAATAAAAATAGTTTTCAACAAAAAAGTTTTTTCACATGTTGTTTCTAAGTTTCATTTCAGAGAAATATAAACACAGGAATGTTTTAAGAAATGTGAAATCTCTCTTTTTACTTTTTGATTAATAACTTATAAACATATTAACAAATTGAAATTTTTAATATTTTAGCATAATTTTTAAAAATTTATTTCTATAAAATAATTTCACTGTCTATACATACAAATTATAAAAAACTTTTATTAAGCAGAAAAATATTACATACATATTATTCATATTAAAGCTAATCGAGTAATGATAAATCTACATTCTACAGTGTACATGTATAGATACACTCAAGTAACAAATTTTTCACACACCAGTTACAATTATACCTTAAATTTTTTTATTGTTCATCATTTAACATCATTAAAAAATCTACACAGCTGTTATATATATACTGCACACACAATAATTTTTCTATAAACTATACTTACACACATAAATTAAAAAACTTAACTGAAAAAAGCACTAAAAAACACTGAAAAAAAATAATTGTTTGGACTTGGGTAATTAGAAGAAAAAAGTCAAAATTTTTTAATAACTAATTTTAATTAAAAAAATACTAACTTATAAAAACAACTTCTAATAACTAATAAAAATAAAACTAATAACTAATAAAAAACTACTAATAACTAATAAAAAATATATGATAACTGAATGAACTACTAATAACTAATAAAATAAAGAATATATGATATCTGAAACAAAAAAAAAAAATAAATAAAATTTATTCCAAAATTTGTAGACTTAAAAATGTTACCTTAATTAATTGAGGTATAACTCTATATACCCCATCATGTGGTCTACACAGTAGACCACATGAACCCCTAGAAACACCCCCAGGCATATTCTATTTGGGGGCAAATCTTCCTCGTCAAATATTATCACAACTGGAAGATGCTAAATATAAACAAAAATTTAATTTTAATAACTTTTAGTAAATATTTAATGCTAAGAGTGTTAAAATTTTTTTAGTAAAAAGATGATAGTTTAACAATTTAATGACTATGGTATATGCAAATTTTACATCTAACACATATATTTAAAAAATTTAAAATAACTTACACGTATGTTTTGGGGTAATAGCTGCCTTGCTACTTCCACAATTGTTGAAACTGAAACAAATCAATAGAATTATCGAATCAATATATCATTATAATTTTGAAGAAGTATTTACAATAACTTACTTTCTAAGTCTGCCATTGTTGTTATACTCCGTGAATTACTATTATAAATTATTAAAAGTAATGAACTAAAGGTTTTATAACTTCAGTGAAACCCGAAATGTAGGTAGGTGTATGAATTTTTGCTGAGGAAAGCTAAAAATCTCAAAAAGATTCTTAATTAACAATTACATATAAATCTAAGCTTTTTTGTATACAGCTGGTTATAAAGTCATTTAACATTTTTAAAAGTTCTGAAAAAATGATTTGCAGAAAATTTGATGTGAAATTTTTTAAAAGGGACTGATTGAGACAAAATTTTTAACGAGGAAATTGATTGGGAGTAAATTTTCGATATGAAAAGCTACCTCAAGAAATTAGCAGTAATGGATGCTTTAAAACATTCTTCACCTTACGTCTTAATTTTCAAAGTACTTTTTCAGCTAATATTTTCATCAGTTTTCAAATTAGGATACACTCATTTTTTAACCATTTTTAAGTCAAATGAAAGTGCCCAAAAAATTAAAAAAAAAATGGATTCCATTCATTGAAATCAATTACTCTATATAAATAACATAGAATTTATTTTACTGTATACTTATACATGAAATTAAAACTTAAATAGCTGAAAAAAGAAACCACTAAACAAAAAACACTGAAAAAAAAATGTTTTTAAACTCTGGTATTAAAAAAAGAAGAAAATTAAAATTTTTTAAAAATTATTTATTTTTACTATTTCTAACAACTATTTTTAACTAAACTAAAACTAAAAATTTTTCTCCAAGGATATCTAGAAAAAAACAAAAAAAAACAAAAAATTTATGTTATTCCATTTTTTGGCATAAGTTTTTTAAATTTACCTTTACTCTACAAAAATGCAGACTTGGAGCACTCGATTATAGAGATTGCGGTAGGCAACGTAACCGCCGCCTACGTCGCCGATGTGGCTATATCCCTCGTCCCATCGAGGGATATGCCACCTCAAGATACAAATTACCGTCGGCAACCGCTAAAACAAAAAATTATGCTTTAAAAATAAGTGGAAAATCACCATTAACATTCGCTAAAAAATAAAAAAAATTATGCTCTAAAACAACTGATAAAATAATTTCGCTTTTTCTCAACAGATTCAATAAATTTGACAATAATTTTAGGTTTAATAATATTAAATCAGTAAGCTTAAATATTTTTTTGAATATATAATACATGTTTAAAACATTCACTTTTTGTAATTAGTAAAAAACAGATTTAAAAATGGTTTCATCATAAACTAATATGAATATGAAAATTAAATTTACTTACGTGGAGATGAGCGGGAGTTTCCTCCTTCACTTGTGTCATGATTAAATTCACTATAAAAAAAATAAAGTTTTAAATAAAATTAAAATTAAAATAATTTCAAAAATATTTTTAAAAAAACTCACAGTCTAATTCCATTTTTTTTTTTTTAAATTAAGAATATCTTTTTTTAAATTAAAAATAAAATTAATTGAGTAACTGAACTCGTTGCCGGTTTCTTTTCAAATAAATCTTTACTAAAGCAGAATTGTTTAATAGACGCACATATCCAGGTTTATAGAATTTGAAACCCTAAGAAAACTGATAGCAAAAAACTCTCCAAGTACGTGTTGAAAGCGCATCAAGTTAGGTTTCCTCACTGTTTTTTTTTAGTTTTCACAATTCTCAGAATACATATATTTATCGCTTCTATTTAAGATTAAAACTAGCCTTTAATTTTGTTAATAATATGAAAATTTAAACGTTTTACATTCTATATGAATTTAAAATTTTGATAATACTTTTAAAATGATCATGTTCGTCAAATTACAAGTACACTTATATACGTGTAAATACATTTCATGTGTAAGAAGTCTTTCGAGTATACTTCACATAAAAGTTTAGCTTAAGGTCTAACGTTAGCAAATATGATAAACTTATAAGGCTTTCAAAGTTATGATTATGAAATTCTAAAAAAATTGTTATTGATAATTTAATTTACGAAATCCATTTCTCTTTTATATCGTTTATAATTAGATGTGAAAGAACCATAATGATCTGATTAATGTGTATGCGCCTTTATTTTTAGTGCAATGATAATGTTAAAATCATACCGTGAGAAGCGATGTAACATTTTTATGAATTTTCAGGTCCGAACTCTTACATACTTAGCTAATAATGGATAGCTTTAATTTTTATTATTAGAAATTGAATTACTTTAGGAAATAGCAGTGTAAACACTGTAAATCGTTCAATTGTTTTCGAACTAGCTGATAACTGCTTTTCTAAAATATTCATTGTTTAATTTGCATACACATATAAGCATGAATTATTACCAATATTTATTGACACGTATTTTTTAAGAATGTTGAAAGTGTTACAGTTTTATTATATAATTCTCTTTTTTGTGTAGTTTAAAGATGAGTAAACGTAACAAAAATTTTTTTGCAAAAAAACTAAAAAACTTCTTATACGGATCTGTTTGCTTCATCTTTTTAATAATTATGCATAACTTAATACTATCTTTAAAATATGTCACGTAAATGTATAAAATTTTACAGCGATTTTAAAAATTAATCCAATATCCTACAATTCATATAAAGAAGTTGTTATAGATCTTTTTCTGCAAATAAAACTCTCATAATAATTTATAATATTAAGATCAACATGTTGAAAATTATGTATACATATTTTAGTGTTAATTCACGAAGAAAAATGAAACAGTTTTAACTAAAAATTATTTTTATAAAAACGATTCCTTTAAACAAAAAACATTTCAGTTGTTTGAAGTACATACATTTAACTATTAAAGATGGTTTAAACTATTTCATATGCTTTCAGTATGATATTATTTTTTAAGAATTATTAAATATAATATACAGTGGTTTTAATATGCTATTAAATGTTATACCGTGATTTTAATACAATTTTAAAATACTGCAGAGGTAAATTCTCAGAATAAAAATATCTTAATGCTCTTAATACAAAAAATAAATTTTAGAACATTGAATTCCATATCATGAATAATTTTAACTTATTACAACGTAGTGTACTAGATACATATTTCATATCATGCATTGCAACGTAGCAAAATAAGCGCATAATAATAATTAACAGTAATAAATATTATTTGAGCAAGATAAATTCTAACTATTAAATATATTTACTATACATCTGTCCTTATTACAGGACTATTTTATCTTGTTAAGTTAAATAAAATTTATATTAGAAATATTTATTTCATTTTAATGTATGGTATCGTTATAATATTTTTTTGTAAATTGTGCAAATTTCATTTTCCGTGGAAAAAAATTATGTACATGTAAAAGGAAGTTCTCATAGTAATAAAAAATAGTATCAAATAACTACAGTAAAACGTCTTCTCTAAAGTAAAACCTTATTCGATGTATATGTAACGCAAAATTTTCCCGATTAAAATAACTCGTCTGTTAAAGGCTGCTGTATTTATATTATTGTACTTAAACAGTCTGCATACCAGTATACAGGTATACAGACAGCATTCATGACCACTATACAGGTATACAGACAGCTTTCATGACCAGTATACAGGTATACAAAATCCTTTTATGACCAGTATACAGGTATACAGACAGCTTTCATGACCAGTATACAGGTATACAAACTGCTTTTATGACCAGTATACAGGTATACAGACAGCATTCATGACCACTATACAGGTATACAGACAGCTTTCATGACCAGTATACAGGTATACAAAATCCTTTTATGACCAGTATACAGGTATACAGACAGCTTTCATGACCAGTATACAGGTATACAAACTGCTTTTATGACCAGTATACAGGTATACAGACAGCATTCATGACCACTATACAGGTATACAGACAGCTTGAATGACCAGTATACAGGTATACAAACTGCTTTTATGACCAGTATACAGATATACAGACAGCTTTCATGACCAGTATACAGGTATACAAACTGCTTTTATGACCAGTATACAGGTATACAGACAGCTTTCATGACCAGTATACAGGTATACAAACTGCTTTTATGACCAGTATACAGATATACAGACAGCTTTCATGACCACTATACAGGTATACAGACAGCTCTCATGACCAGTATACAGGTATACAAAATGCTTTTATGACCAGTATACAGGTATACAGACAGCTTTCATAACCACTATACAGGTATACAGACAGCTTTCATGACCAGTATACAGGTATACAAACTGCTTTTATGACCAGCATACGGGTATACAAACTGCTTTTATGACCAGTATACAGGTATACAGGGCTGTATATTGGTATTATGAGCAGTTAATAGATTAGACTATAATCAAATAATATATAAGCTGTTATGACCAGTTAACCGACATAGTTAAAACAAACCCGGTTTAGCTGTTCAGTTAGTTTCAACCAGTTCAGAACAGCCTCCTGTTTACTTAACTAATTAAAAACTGCTTTGAGTTACCCTACCATTTAGTTTTCCAGCTCATTTGTTAACGATTGAGCTGCTTATTTTCTTTATTAGTTAACTGATTTATTAATTATTCAATAATTAAATATAAATATACTAATAGCTATACAATAAGTGTGTGAAAACAGCCTTATCTTAATGTATGCAATAGGTGTGTGAAACCAGCCTTACATTGTACTTAATAAATCCACTTTTTAAAATCCTAGAAAAAATATCATATAAAAATTTCTTTATAAGCTCATTTTTTATGGGAATATTTTTGTTGTCTTTCTTATTTCAAATTCTGTCTTTGTTATATATCATATTAATATAAATTTGCGGATTTAGTATTTTAAACTAAGGTATTTACCAAAAATAATCCCCTATACATAAATTTTAATGAACTCAGTATTAGTGTAAATATATTTATCATACTAATAAATAATAGCTTTTGTCGGCATAACATGATTTTCTGTTAGCAAAAAAGTTACTGAGGAATAAATATCTTCCTCCCTCCCCCAAATAAGTGACTTAAAACCAATTACGTTAAACACTTTTTCATTAATAAAACTGACTTATACTAATAGCTACATTAAGTGAACAAGCAATTTTAGGAATAATATATTTTAGCGTATTACATATAAACGGCTTGGGATGAATATTTTTTACATTTTTACTGCTCTAAAACATGACTTGATAATAACTCGTGTAACATTTCAAACTATAGTACTTACGAAAAGCTGTCACTTACTAATTATAACTGAACTTTTAATTTAAGCAAATACATTGACAAATGAATACTTGATTATAATTAAAACATTGTAATATTCATAAACATGTTAATTTACAATAAATAGCAACCTATACATTATGCTTTATATCAGTATTTTTCAAGTATATTATTGCCAACTTTATTAAAAGAGAGCTTTTATTAGACCTAATTATAAATCCACAAAGCCTATTTTTTCAGTTAACAGACAGTTTAATGTACTTGTAACAGTTTTCAAGAAAGTGTATAAACCGGTTGTGAGTGCATATTTTTTACAGCGCATATACTTTTAAAGTTCATAGTTTTTGGATGATCAGCATTTTCAATGAAATTATTATGTATATGGGAGATGATTGTGTTGCTAATATATGTGTTATTTTTTTTCTACTAAAATAATTACAATAAGTACTTAAGAATATTTTTTGAAAAGTGATTAAGTTTTTTGTGTGTTATAGCGTTTTCGAATAGTGATTTCGAGAATTTCAAAATTATATTTTACAAAGATTAATAATTTATATGTTTTACAATATGTTATTTTTTATGTAAAGTGAAAAACTTTTAATGAAAAAAGAACTAAATAAGTGAGTTTTGTATGAAATAATGAAACTGTTATTGTAGTGATGTTGGTTTGATAAACCTTACAAATGATTCGCACTATGTTATACAAGAACCAAGTAAGAAAAATTTTATATATATATACTATTTTTGTAAGAAATTTTGTATCATTATCCTGAAAAACATTATGACTATGATAAATATTTTGAGCTGGGATTCATAGGGCATAATGAAAAACTATAACAAAAAAATTTCATTTAAGAAATGTTTATTTTTAGAAGATTTGTAGAGATTTTTTTGCGAAAAAATTAAAAGTCAATTGCTCTTTGTATAAGTTCTTTTTATTTTTTTCAAAATTTATAATTTACAATTAATTTTTAAAAATGAATACATTAGTAGTTATATAGCAATACATGATAATATGTATAAGTAATTGTTTAGAGAGATTAAAATTCTTATTATACCTAATTAAATGTTTTGTAACAATGTAGTTTGTATCAAAATTTTTATGTAAGAACCATACTTAAAGTCAACAATTATTAAAATGTGTATGGTTTTTTTACATTTTATACATAAATTATAGGATAAAAAATAATTTTTATTTTTTTTATGTATTTTGAGATGGTTTTCGTTGGTATTTTTGAATACAATTGTCGAGTATTTGGATCGTCAAACTAGAAACGGATGTTGCTGTCCACAGAACAACAATTTAATGTTTTATGTAAGTATTTATCATTTTCCAAGTATATTACAAAAAATTCTAAGATTATACAATCTATACACAAAATCTGTAATTTTTAAGCAGTTACAATAATTAATTTTCTTTTGTACATTAGTACTTACAATCATTAGTTGCTTACAAAAAAATTAAATGTTTTGTACAACAATGTAATGTGTATAGTTTGAACATAATTTTTTTCAATGTTTTATGTAATGTGTATAGTGTAAACAATGTAATGTGTATAGTTTGAACATTTTTTTTATTTTTATACACATTTAAGGCTACAATTAAAATTTTATGTAAGAGTCATACTTGAAACTGTTTTTTTAACCATTATTAAAATTTGTTTGTTTACATTTACAAATTTACATAACAATAAATTGTGATAATTAATTTTTACAACAATCATTCTCATACGTGTGGGTATGCATATTTAATTATTTAAAAACACTAGATTTTTCACAACAATTAAATTGTCTTAACAATGAATACTTATATAATCTATACAGAACAACTGTAATTTTCAACAATTACAACAATAAAACTTGTGTAACAATTGATTGTTTGCAACAATTAATACTTTTTAATATTATATGCAAAAAGGAAAGCTTAACAATGTCTAACAATCAAATTTTTTATAATCAATATATAGTTATCGTTATAATTAAATATTATGCAAGAACCATACTTAAAGTCAAGAATATTAAAATGTGTATGGTTCTTTTACATTTTATACATAAATTGTAGGATAAAAAATAATTTTTATTTTTTTTTATGTATTTTGAGATGGTTTTGGTTGGTATTTTTGAATACAATTGTCGAGTATTTGGATCGCCAAACTAGAAACGGATGTTGCTGTCCACAGAACAACAATTTAATGTTTTATGTAAGTATTTATCATTTTCCAAGTATATTACAAAAAATTTTATGATTATACAATCTATACACAAAATCTGCAATTTTTGAGCAGTTACAATAATTAATTTCTTTTGTACATAAGTACTTACAACCATTAGCTGCTTACAAAATTCTCATAATAATTAAAATGTTTTGTACAACAATGTAATGTGTATAGTTTGGAATTTTTTTTTGTTTTTTTTGTTTTTTTTTGTTTTTTTTTTTGTTTTTTTTTTTTTTTTGTTTTTTTCTTTTTTTATTTTTATTTTTATTTTTTTTTTATTTTTTTATATATATATTGATTTAGTTATTTACAACAATCAGCTTTTTTTTTTTTTTATTTTTATTTTTATTTTTTTTTATTTTTTTTATATATATATATATTGATTTAGTTATTTACAACAATCAGCTTTTTTTTTTTTATGGATTTAGTTATTTACAACAATCAGCTTTGTCATAATAATTTATAGCAATCAGTTTTATTGGTTTATAAATATTCTGTGAAAACCATAACTGAATTTTTTTTTAACATTACTTAAATAGTTATGCTTTTCACATTTGTAAATTATATATAAAAATAACCTTTTATTTTTTTTATTTTTTATGGAAATGAAACCGAAGATGTTACCGAATAGAATTAGCTGGCGGATATCGTTGGAGGATTTTGTATGCGTTTGAAGCAGTTATTGTATACCTAGCGGTGATTTTTTATGTAAGAAATTAATTTATATCTTTACTACTAACATTACATAATAAGTTTTCTTCTAATTTTTTAATTTTATAATGCCCATCATGCGAAAATTTTCTATGGGGGAAATTACTTATCACCTAAATTATCTGACGTTTTTAACTCTTTAATTTTATAATGTCCCCATGCAAATGTCTTTATAGGATTTTCTGGGTTTGTGAATCGTTTATTATCCTCATTATTAAGGGCTATTTTATTTACTAATTGCGTATAGAGCTGGTGGTTTTTACTTCTAAAAACATACATTGATCTTAACTGTATAGACCGATCAGAGTGATTATCTGTTGAACTTAAAACACAATCTTCAAAATCAGAAACTGTTATATCATTTTTAACTACATTTTTTTTTATCCCTTTAATTTTTTTAATCGGCGGCTCATTTGCTTTAACAACGCAGTAGGACTTCGCTTTAACCCCAACAAATTTTTCAATAATAGTTCCCGCGCACTCGTCTTTAAATTTACCGAGTTTTTTTTTATTTACTCGAGGAAAATTGTAAATGTTGGAGTCTGGAAAATCCGAGGTATCAAAGAACTCATTTAAATTACTTCTGATGTCATCGTAGAAACTGTCTGTAAAAATTTCATATATATAACTATCCGTATCCATGTATAATAAATTTATATTATCATTATATTTAGGCTTCATGTACCCGTAATGAAAGTCATACATCAACGTTTTAGAAAGTTCTAAAACGGTGAAGCCGATATATATCGGTTTGTTATATATAACTTTCAAACGATCCATTTGAATTACTGTTAAATTTTCATTAATTATATTAGCACTATGAAAATTAGGTCTGCTAATTAAAGTACTAGCGCCTAATTTTTTCTTAATATTGTCCCAGTGAGTTATGAGTCGAATGTCCACGCGTTTGTCAACATTTTCCATCGTTTTCCCAAATACCGCATTGTTCATTAGTTTGTAAAAGTCCTTTTCAAAATCGTTAGTCGCGTTTGTCCGTAAATTTGTATTTAGATCAATGTATGTTTTTAGCCATTCCGTTTGATTGAATGCTAGTACACGGTGTATTTTCGACAATTTTAGCCCATATTTTAAACATTGTTTCAAGTTCCGGTAATGAATAACATAATGACTTTTATTGTTTAAATTCGCGATTAATTTTTTTGTGTTAGTTGTTACTGTTGGTGGTTGCATATTCTCAGGACAGAATGGTAAATCATTATGATAATCATGTAAATGTTCCGGGTATTCCAAATCAACCTCTAATATGCAGCCAACATCAGCATCATCGCTAATACTATTAACATCTAAATTCTCTATTTGTTTTGGTGTTAACCACCGAAACTTGTTAACTGGCATTCTTTGTATCATAGCCCAACCATATAAATTATTTGCATCTAGATATTCAATGAATTTAGAAGCTTTTGTTGCATCATATTCAGACATGTATTTGTTATTTGCCTCAGCATACCGTCCGCAGCATTGAGTTAACCCGCCCCTTATCGCGTTTTTTATAAAATGTACCATATCTATATCCAATAAAAGCTCGAGTTCAACGTTCGTGATTTTCAACATGGCGTCCCAGCTCAGTCCTGGGGCGGTATAATAGTGCGCAGGATCGAGACCGTAGGTTTTTATGCACACATCACGAAAGTTCTCGAACACATCCGCTAATAACAAAACGTCTACTGTTAAATATAGATCGGAATACTCGCCCAATGTTTTCACTTGAAAAACGTTCCAAATTTGTTGAGCCCGTAAGTATTCTTCATCACTAATATGCGCTGCATTTAGTTGACTGTAGAATGCTTCTTTCGGCGGTAGTACAGTTTCATTCAAACGGTCAAAATTTTTGATGTATTCATATGGAAACACCCCTTTCTGCCTCATCAGATTGAAATGGCGATCTTCTGGAAATGCTCGTCGCGTTTCTTTAAGTTGATCGGTATTTAAATTGCTTGATAATTTATCCAAACTGCTAGCCATAAATCGAAACGAGTCTATGAACCGTAATTGGATAGTTTTCATTTTTCTAATGTCTTTTTCTTCCTCTTCGTCACCATCGAAATCATCTTCTTCATTATCTTGAAATTCATCTGCACAATCATCATCGCTCTGTTGGTCGTCATCGTCATTTTCTTCTTCAACTGGTACATATTTAGTAAATGATATATACTTTTCTTTGTTGTTTGGTATAACATTTACTTTTTCCTTTGCAACACCCAGCTCTTTGATGATAAAATGCGAATCGTAGCCGGACAAATTGTGGATAATGACGGGCACAAATTTCGGCATTCTATATAATTTATTACAGTTGTTGTGCGCAGGACCTCTATATGCTCCTGTAAGATGATCGTGGTCCCGCACTTTACGATTCTTGGGATCGTTATAAAAACGTTTGTTGCAAAGGAAACATTTTGTAGCCGTTTCGTGGTTTATCACTTCCAGTGGTGTTAGCGGCTTCATTGGCGCTTTGATTTTTATAATATTGTAAATACGTTTCACTTCCTCGTCCAACATCTCCAGGAACTTTTTTCCACAGTCCGGACCCCGATACAGTTCAAACTTATTCAGTGAATCATCATAATTACACTTGATGTAATATGCGAAGCTGAATGGTTCGTGGATATGCGTGGTGTTCGTAAACGATCCGTCAGGATTCGGTATGCATGTGTCGCATGGTTTCAATTTGGATTCGAAGTCCGCATATATCGTAAACGGGGCGCGCATCTGTTTAGCATAATTTTGAAATTTCAAGACAGACTTTTTCGGTGAAGGGAGTACGGTGTAGACATGATTACAATCTCGTTTTTCATGTTCCTTCAACCGATCTTCTGTTCTGAAAAACTGAAGACATCCATCACAAATCCATCTTGTTCCATTGTGTTTTGATAATTGATTTCCAACAAGCCTATTTAAATTCTTAATCCAGCAGTAGTGTGATTTTTCTCCGTCTTCAATATATAACAGATTGACGTGTCTTGATCTTCTTTGTTCTGTGTAGTATATTGGTCCGACAATATTTTTCCCATCAACGCCGTACATGTTTATACTTATATCATTCTGTTTCTCAAATTGTTTAACGTCTGTTAATGTTATCGGAGTCTTGATTCCTTCAACATTTAAAACTGTAGAGTAGTGTGGATATGTAGATATTCGTTGCGGATGTTGAGTGTATGGAACTGGATATAACGCCGAAACCACTGACCACAAAAAACATGCGTCATCAGCATTCTTAACGTTTACAACCGCTTTCTTCTTTTCTATCCACGCCGGTAGTTGTATATAGGATGACCCGCGAAGAGGAGTAAACTTGTTAATATTAATTTCCAAGTACTTAACCTCTTGCAACGTCCATCCTGTTTCTTTGTGCTCAAACTCTTCGCTCTTGGTGTTGAGGGTTTGAGAAAAATCGGTATACATTTCATCCAAATCCGTTGCCTCGGTCACTATTTTGTTCTTTGTGTTGAACGATTTTGTTTCTGCTCGAGTTTTTCCAGCCTTTTCAAGTGTGTACAGTCCAAATAATTCCATATTTATCTTGAATGTTGCATGTCGTCCCAGTTCGTGTGTTAATAGACGCATCACTTTGAGTTCAATGTGTTTTAAAAATTCGTTGATATTTGTAATTTTTTCCGAAGCTCGTATTCGATAACTGATAATTCGATTTTTATATGCGCTTGCTACTTTTTCAACAAATTCGTCGTTTTCCACTTCAGTACTTGCGCGATTCTTGTGTTCAAGACTCCGTAAATGCCCGTAGTACTGTGACGTTGGTATCTCAAGGTCGCATATATCACATCGTCTCGTTTTAATTAGAGAATTATCAGTTTCCATCGCCGTTGCCAGTTCATCATTGTTGTCCAGTTTAGATTTTTTGATCGGTGAATGCTCGTTGTCCATTGTTGCTACCGGTCGTTTTTGAGTTTCCAAATTATGTGCTTGTTTTAAATGTGTTTTAAAATTATCCAAACGATTAAATTTTTTCCCACATTCATGGCACTGGAACTCCACATCTGAATGCTTGCTTTTAATGTGACGGTTTAAATTATTTTTTTGTGTGAACGATTTGTTACACTTTTCACAATAGAACGCCTCCATTATGCTTTATCTGAAATAAAATATTGGTATTAGAAAACGGTTACAACAATATAATACGACAATAGTATAGGCACAACAATAGGATAGGTACAACAATGAATACAACAATAGGATAGGTACAACAATAAGATAAGTAGAACAATAGGATAGGTACTACAATAGGTACAACAATAGGATAAGTACAACAATGAATACAACAATAGGATAGGTACTACAATAGGTACAACAATAGGAGAGATACAACTATGAATACAACAATAGGAGGGATACAACAATATAGGTTGTACAATAGGATAGGTACTACAATAATGAATACAACAATGAAAATGGATATGATAATAGGTCAATAATGTTGATGCCTGTAATGACTTAATACTTACAATTGCTCTTCCTTGTATCCTTTGATAATTATTTAGAAGATTTGTTGCTTAGCTCAAGCTTATTGCTGCTGCTGCTAATTTGATGCTTACACCACAATTTCTTGCAAATAACTGAACCAGCGTCGATGCGCCACTCCTATATATAGCGGGTACCCCCACCCCCCACTTCAACCACCTGCGTCTACAGCTTTTAAACATGTCTCAACAGGTTGTGATATGATGCAATAATATTTGCAATTCAATATGATGCAACAATTATTAATAAAATAGCAGATATTTTATCCTGTAACGGGGGACATACATTCGAGATAAAAAAATAAATCTAATTTTATAAGTCTAAGATTATAATTTAGGTATATCATTAATATGTGGTACAAATAAATAACATTTGTATTTTAAAATTGCTTCATATTTTACAGTGTCAAGGGAATATTGTTTGTAATTTTTAAAAATTTTTATTTCAGAACAAAAATGGATGAAAATAGGCATGTTTGTGCTCCTTTCTCTTCCTTCGTTCCTGACTGTGAAGAACATAATCATAGTTTAATGGAACATTCAAATTATTTTGAAAAATTGTCATATTATGATATTACAAGCAGGAAATGGGTACCTATTCCACAAGCCATACATCAGATTCAATTAGGTATGAAAGAACTATAAACTTGAAAAAGCGAGTTAGGTTAGCTTAGATCAAAGTTTTTTTTAGTTAGGACAATCGGAAAACTAGTTTTGATTTCTCTCGTGTTATGAGGACCCTGTGAAGCAGGGCCCGCCGACTTCACTAATTGTTATATTTACGAGTATTGTATTATTTTCAGGATTGCAGCCTAAAATTTTACATAGATTACAGCATCACTTAAATTTTATGCGGATTAGATTAAATGCATTTGAATTGGCTCATCGTAATTCTGTACTACGTCATACGTCAATGTCAGCTAGTAGTGAAAATGACTCTGAAAACGAACCAGTTTGACCACAACCACCAGCATCTGCACAGAGAAAAACTTCACCTAAATCAACAACACATCATCTTAGAATTATGAATAAAGTTTATAAAGTTTTCACTTAAAATTGAGCAGTAATCCCAATAATATTTAAAGGGCTGCTGTTTAAATCAAAGAGAAATCTTTATATAAAAATAGTTTTTGATTAGAAAGCATATAAAACATTCAAAGGATAATCTTCTTAATTTAAATTTAATAAATAAGGCTGCACATTAAAATACAAATATTATATTTAAAAAAATGTTTATTATTAGAAAAAACAAGTAAATACAACATAAAATGCAGTTGACCTAATATTTTAGATATAAAAACTATCTAGAAAAACCAGAATTTTCGTATCAATTTTGAGTGCTCCGTTTATAAAAAATATGCTAGTTTTATTACTGAGAAAGAAATCGTTTTAATTGTAATCTAGTACATTATCGATGGCTAAACATTTCAGTGCCTAATAATATGTAACTCTAATATTTAAAAAAACAATTACTTATATTTACTGCGAATGCAGAACGATTCACGGTTCACTAATTGAAATTGACGCTTAAAATTTCTAACTTTATAATTGATCCTTTTTGTAACATTAAGCAACATTTTTTACTTACAACACAAATTTACTTACATTTACTGCGAATGCAGAACGATTCACGGTTCACTAATTGAAATTGACACTTAAAATTTCTAACTTTATAATTGATCCTTTTTGTAACATTAAGCAACATTTTTTACTTACAACACAAATTTACTTACATTTACTGCGAATGCAGAACGATTCACTGTTCACCAACTGAAATTGACACAATTTTTACTATAATGAACCCTTTTTGTAATATTAAGCAACATTTTTTACTTACAACACAAATTTACTTACATTTACTGCGAATGCAGAACGATTCACGGTTCACTAATTGAAATTGACACTTAAAATTTCTAACTTTATAATTGATCCTTTTTGTAACATTAAGCAACATTTTTTACTTACAACACAAATTTACTTACATTTACTGCGAATGCAGAACGATTCACGGTCCACCAATTGAAACTGACACAACTTTTACTATAATTAACCCTTCTTGTAACTTGATCTCAGGGAAAACTCAACAGACTGCATTCAGACGAAAGTTAGGTGTATGTACTCTGTATGTACCATCTCTCAAAGAGTATGCTATATATATGTACGTATACACGAAGGGTATGCTATACGTACGGATCCTGCAAGGATCTGGCTTAGAACGCACCAAAACCCACTACTGGAACATAATAACATTATTCCTACCGCTCAATCAGGCTTCCGGAAAGGTCGTAGCACAATGGATAATCTCACATTATTACAGATGGATATACTTGACACCTTTTCAGAAAATGAATACATAACTGCTATTTTTTTAGATATAAAATCGGCATATGATAACGTAGATCCAGATATCTTATCGCAAAAAATGCATGCTATCGGATGTCCTACTCGAATCACCAATTATGTTTTTAACTGCTTAGTAAATCGCACTATATTTGTAAAATATAATAACGAACTTTACGGTCCAAGGTTTACAAGCAAGGGACTGGCACAAGGATCAATTCTGAGTCCCAATTTGTTTAAAATCTATACTGGCGATCTAATAAATAGCATCAATAGGGGTAACACTCTATTACAATTTGCTGACGACATATGCATTTATTGTCGGAATAAAAATTTAAAAAAAAGTATAAGGGAAATTAAAAAACAAATTCAAACTGTAAAAACTAAACTAAATGAAGATCAACTGGAAATATCTAGTGAAAAAAGCTCTTGTTGTTTATTAGCTCATTATTGGATTCATAAGACTAGCCCCCCATTGGTAGATAGTCATACGTTTTTGAGTAAATATTACGATAGTATAATGAAACATAAGATAATTCCGTACTTCCAATTTCCTTACGAAATTGTAGTCGATATTAAAAACAATGAGTATGATAATAATAACAGTGATTCTGATAGAAACAATTTTCATAATAATCCAAAGTTTCAAAATAAACAACAAGTTTCCTACTTTTATACTGATGGATCCAAGAATCCTAATGGTGTGGGAGCTGCGTTTTATGATTCCTCCACAGGATTTAATAAAACATTTCAACTACCAAAAGCAACTTCCATATATACCGCGGAATTAAATGGCATTTTTGAGTGTCTGAATCATATAAAAAACAGTGAAAATAACAACTCTATAATATTAACCGATTCTAAAAGTTCCGTACAAAAAATAGCCAACCCTACACTAGACAGATCTTCAAATATAATAGTAATGATCATCCTAAAGGAATTATACGAAAGTAAAAAAACTAACAAAATAATAGATATACAATGGATTAAGGGGCATTCAGCACTCGAGGGTAATGAGATAGCTGATCAATTGGCTAAAACAGCTGCCACTACTGGGGTGACCAAAATAGATAAAATAGTATACACTGATCTGCTCCCCGTCATCAAAAAAAGAGCTAATGATGAGTGGCAAAAAATATGGAAAGATTCAAATACAAATCGGAAAACTTATCTGATGAATATACAAAGTTCGGTATCCCCTAAACCATGGTTTTACAAATACAATAGACCTAGAGAATATATCACAACAATAAATAGACTCATGTGCAATCATAACTGTGTAAAAAGTCATTTAAAAAAAATTAATGTGATCGATAACGCGATATGCGAACTTGATAATGAAATTGAAAATACAGATCACATATTTTTCAAATGCTCCCGATTTTCACACTACCAGTCCATATTCATCAAAAAACTAACAAAATTAAAAATATCGCTGCCAACTAATATTCTAACTCTTCTATCAATAAATAATACGGAAATATTTGACCTCCTTGTTCAATATTTGAAAAATATCAACTACAAGATATAGTTACTCCACTTGTCCTTAAATGTAAAATCAACCTTAATGAACCTCACCTAACACTCCTTCAATCAGGGGCCTCTTGTTCGTTTTGTGTAAGATGCCATGATAGCCCTCTTGGCCAATTGTTCAAATCATATGTATGTCTATTGTCACTGTTGTGAATTGTCTTTAAATGTTTGATCCCATTTTACCCTAACATTTAAATTTACTAAGTTGCTGGCAAAGAATGATCAAAAGATCGGAGGCCAAAAAAAAAAAACCCAAAAAAAAAAAAAAAAATACTATTTTTAGTTAAATTTTCTTTTATATTTTTATGTTTTTTAAATTCATCGGTAAAAGACATGTATCCAGATTTGGACGAATGGTTCCTCCACCTCATAGCTCACCCAGGCCCCGCCTATTAGTCCTATGGGGTGTAAATCTCCACCATACCATGGGGTTTCGCCATTTACCGAAACCACTATCATAGGCATCGTCTAAAACAGAACAAGAAAAATAAATGAATAAAAAGAAAATACATTTGTAGGCTGAAACGTAAGTAGGTTGTGAAATCATTTTATTTTATTTTATTTTCATTTTGTCTAGATTTTAATAAAATCAATTTTTAAGCAACAAACAAATAAAATGATTTTACCATAAGTTAACATAAATTTAAATCACATATATGTAACGCCGGGTCGATGGCATCTCGCACACCACGAATAATTCCATTAACTATAAGAAAGAAAAGATGTCAGAATTAAATTAAATACAAAAAAAAGGCAATATAAATAGAAATATAAAAATTAAAATAAAATAAAAGTATAGACTAACTTACAATATAAATTTTCCATTTTATTCAATTCCTTTATTTGTCTTATCACTTCGAACTCTTTCCTTAAAATGAAGCTTAAAAATCGAATTGTCGGTAAACAGAGATATATTTAATTTGCAAAATTTGAAATCCCGGATGCTGAAAAAAAAATGGATACTTAGTCAACGTACCTCGTGAACAGTGTTGTGTGTGTCTAAAATTAAGCTTCGTAAAATCCGGCAAACTCAAAAAAACCAAGAAAATTGAGTATCACATTGTAGAGAGGACTGAATACTTTTATTTATGTAAAAAAAGGAAATCGAAAATCAAAGGTGAGGTAATATTATAATTAATCCTTTATTTTATCATTTAGTTGATTTGAAAAAAGAAATATCGAAAATTAAAATTGAGGTAATATTATAATTAATACTTTATTTTACCATTTAGTTAAAAAATTAACGTATTTTTTAAAACTAAGCTCCGTAAAATCCGTGAAATTAAAAAAAAAGAAAAAAATCGAGTACCACGTTGTAGAGTGGGCTGAATACTTTCATTTGAAAAAAGGAAATTAATAATCAAAATTGAGGTAATATTGTAATTAATACTTTATTTTATCAGTTAGTTAAAACAATCACGTACAGTCTAGCACCGATAATGGAAACATCAGTTTTGGAAATTTTTTGAGAGCATCAAATTAGTCAACATCACTTTTGAAAAGTTGCATCAAAAATATGAAGTACATAAATATTAAATACTTGACATTTTTAATGCAACTTTCCAAAAGTGATGTTGACTAATTTGATGCTCTAGAAAAATTTCTAAAACTGATGTTTCCATTATCGGTGCTATACTGTATTTTTTAAAACTAAGCCCTGTAAAATCCGTAAAACTCAAAAAAAAGTCGAGTACCATATTATAGACGGGACTGGGTACTTTCATTTAAAAAAAAAATAAAATCGAAAATCGAAGATAAGGTATTTTTAGTATAAGCGATTAAAGAAAAAAATAAAAGTTGCGATTACTTCAATATATGTGTATATATTGGGACGGAAATGGGTCTGATTGAAAGTGTATGTAAAGTACATTCAATGGCACATGTAATCATTTTTTAATTATTCTTAGACTGAAAAAATTGATAAAATATTTTGGGGAATCCCCATTCCGTGACCTTGAACGCAACTTTGAATAACTATAACTCCGACAAAATAAAAGATAATTCAATAATATTCGAGTTCATAGCTCAACACGTCTTAAACTTATTATATACTAAGGGAAATTAAATTTGGCGAATATGCCATTTTTGGGTGATCGGTTTATACATGGAATTGCTCATATATATATATATATATATATATATATATATATATATATATATATATATATATATATATATATATATATATGTATATATATATATATGTATATATATGTATATATATATGTACATATATATATATATATATATATATATATATATATATATATATATATATATATATATATGTGTATATATATATATATATTCAATAAAATTCAAATATAATTTTTATAAAATAATTTTTGTAATAAAATAATAATTTCTTTAATTGTAAATTGAAGAATCAGCAACGCACGTGGAATCACAATTGGCCGGATATAAAAAATCTGACTAATCAATTAAAAACAAATAAATAGCGATTGTTATTTCACGTCGGTGATCTTTTTCATATTTGAAGTGATATGTAAATTTTGTATTTTGGACTAAATAAATTTCATTTTTTTGGACCATGCGAGTATCGAATCCTTATTTGGCGCAGTCGGTAGGATCCAAACTATTGTTGCGTACATTGTTGTAAAATCATGGACAAAGTATTGACGGTTTAAGAGTATAAGTGTTCAATCTAAGCGGTTTACTTAGACGAGTGGTTCAAAAAATTTTCAAAATTTTCAAAATTTTTCATCTGGTGATTTATTGTTTAAATTTTGTTCTTATTGTAGGTACTGTATTTGTATATAAATATGACATTTCGCACAACCAAACTAAATAATATATGTAGTTTTTTAACAAAATTGTGGCAAAATATTTTTTTAGTAGGTACCCATAAATACATACATAAATAATAAAATTGAAAAAAAAAAATAATAATGACAATAAACAACTTAAAATGTTGAAAAAGATAATATTTCCTTAAAATTAACCCATATGTTCTTTATATTATTACTTCATAGAATGATAGATCATACTATTGAAAGCTGTAAAACTGACCTTGTAATATCTTCAAATATACCCATTGATTGAGACCGAATATATGTAGACAGGCCAATTTTAAGAATTTAAGGAATTATTTAAAAACGGAAGAAATAATCAGAACAACATCATAAACACAGTTGGACATTCCTAAATTGTAAATTATTTTGTATACACTCCAGCTATCTCGGTAAAAACCTGGAATTTGTTAGTACAAAGGGTTATTGGATTTCTACCTACTTGTACTCATAAAAAGTACCTAATATAAAAGAAACGTTTTTTTTTTTGTAGTTAAAAAATCAAATTGGTTTAGTTAATATTCCCTAAAATAGAAAAAAATTATTTTTAAAATTTTTTTATTCATGGTCTTTAACTTTTCGTGACTCGCGAATTATTCACGGCAAGAAATTAAATGTCACGATCACGCCCATTCACGCGCGATCATAAAAAATTGTTCACGATCACGATGGGTCACGCGTGAATTCACGAGTTTGGCACATCTCTAGTAAGTACCATAATTTTACTTGTTTTGCTCATTAGCTATGCCTAACGTTCCGAAATTTAAGTCCTCACACCAACCATATCCTTCGAAAAAGTTCCCTCTCACTTCCGGTGCTGAATACACAGGTGTAGAGTCAAATTCTTCTCTTTCGCTGAATATGATTAGTGAAGAAATTAAGTTAGTTAGTGTTAGTTTAGAAAATACTAATTTAAATTCAAACAAAAATACTGATTTAAAAGAAAACGAAAATAATTTTGATAAAATTCCTAATAATAATTTAAACAATCTAACTTCTGATTTAGGTAATAATCTTACATATAGTTATAATAGTAATAATTTTAATAAAATGGCAACCGCTAAAGAATATTTTGATGCCTTAAGAATTCCCGATGCAATTAAAGAATTGCCAAAATTTGACGGCAATCCTCGACTTTTGTATAATTTTATTTCGAATGTGGAAAAAATTTTAGAAGTAATACCAAGTGCAGATGGTACACCTCAGGGCAAACTATGGCTCAGAGCCATAAGAAATAAAATTACGGACCAGGCTAACGAAGTTCTAGATACCGTAGTTTGGGATGAAACGGAACGATTTGCAACTTTGTCGTAGTTTTCATACCTTTTTTTATCTACTAGACGATAAAAAATGGATTGGTATTATTTTCGGTCGCTTATTCTTCATACTTACCATTTTAAAAATCCATTTTATTATTTATTTAACTAGAAAATTGGAAAAAAAATAGGCGTTTCTATTCACCTCGCACTTCGGCGTGTCGGGGAATGAATGAGGGGTGAATAGGAGTTTTGGACATGGCTGTCCAGTTTGTATATAAAATGGTAGCTATAGCTGATAAATTAATTTTACTGGTAGGAGAATGAAAAAAAAAAGAAAAAATATGCATATATCGTAAACTTAACCTCTTCGATATAGTTGTTCGACAAATAAAAAACCATTTCTACGTATGTGTCACGCTTACATTACAATATATTTAACACATTTTGTTGGTACTAACATATGTATCTCATGGATGTCATGTATACTAATGAATCTTATGTACATATTCGGAGTTTGTAATAAATTTTTTTCTACATATTTTAATTTGAACAAGCCTTCTAGAATACTCTTAAACTTATGCGATATTAAACATCTTAAACAAAACAGCAAGTGTATTAAAATAAATATAAACTTATTTACATTCCATATTTAACACATTTTTCCAATTGAACAAGAATATAGGTAACATATACGTATTAATTTTGAATTATAATGATCTAAATATTCGTAAAATTTTGGTTAGCCCTGGTACGTCATTTCAAAGTAGTTCTCATTCTGACTCTAGCGTTCCTATTGATCTGATACGCGTTCCTATTCATGCTGCATGCGTTCCGATTGCCCCTGTTTTCGTTCCCAGTGACTCCTAAATTTGGTCCTATTCACCCCAATCAGTAATTTGGACAAATATACAAAATGTCTGTAAACAATTGGCATAATTTTACATATTTTGAATAAATAAAGGATCCATTTTTTAAAATTTTACCACCCTTTTAAACATCAACACAGTTTAAGCAAATTACGAAGCAACTTTTGGTAACCTAATTTTTGTGCCATTTTACTACTGATTTTTGACATTTAATTTTTTAATAATTTTATTAGTTTTAACATTAATTAAATTTATTTTATATTATTTATTAATTTGAATTCATGTTGGAATCAAATACAGCCGTCTTTAAGGTAAAAACTAAAAAATTACAGTAATTAAAAGAAATTATTTGTTTTGGGATAGGAATTTCGTACCCAAATTCCTATACACCCCATTTGACCGGTATGTATGGAACGGCTCTTAACTGGAACGAAATTAAATCAAATCTTATATCCCATTATTCTGATAAGAGGAACGAAACCAGCCTAATACGCGAGCTGCATAGCATAAAACAAAGTAACTTAACAATGGAACAATATTACTCTTCCATAATTGAATTATTCTCTACAATGACAAATAATATTAAACTATATGAAACAGATCAAACTGTTGTTAGCTAAAACAAAATGTTGATCAAGCTAAAACAAAATTATATTCGGATATGTGTTTAAATGTATTCTTAACAGGACTTAGGTAACCTCTTGGTTCGGTTACTACAGCAAGGGGTCCCAAATCACTTAAACAAGCTTTCGAATTTTGTATCATTGAATAGAATATACACTATGCTAGGAACAGATCAAGTACATATACACAAAATAGACCAACACCAAAAATTAACCAACCGTTACCACCACCTCATTTTAAAATTCGAGCAAATCCAAATAGAAATCCTTTAACCTTTAATAAACCTAATCAGTATCAACCAAAACCTCCTGTTCAACCAGTTCAATATCAATCCCGTCTCCCTATGCAACAACCATAACCTAGAACAAATTTCAATCAACATCATCCTCAACAATCATAAGACCTACTCCAATGGACATAGGAACAAATTACACACATATATGTTCACAACAATACCGACCTCAACCAATAGTAGCGAATAATTTCTTTAAAACACAGGGTAAACTTACATTTACTAGCCAGGAGTTACATAATCAGGAAGAATCGTTTGAAAAATTAGACGATTACGTACAACCTATACAAGACAACAATGAATATAGTGACTTTCAATTAGAATCTACTGACGACGGAACTTTTGATCAACCATTCGAAATTGATGATTCGGATTTTCAATTCAGTTACCAGAACAATATGGATACATAGACAATAATAGCCACGGAACTACTTTACCATATATCCATATTTCTTCACCTTTCAACCGACCCTTAAAATTCCTTATCCATACCGGTTCATCTATTCCTTTATCAATCCCGAATTTGTACATCCTGATGACATTTACGCAACATCCCCCATAGAAATTCGTGCTATTTTAAATACATATAAACTGAATAAAAAACTAAACCTTCCAATATTTACTGAGTTTAATCAACCAGGCGACTTAGAATTTATAGTTTTCCGCTTTCATAACTATTTTGACGGGCTTATTGAACTAGACAGTTTAAATAAATTAAAAGCTCAAATTAACATACATGACAGGACACTTGTAACGGAACATTCTTAAAATAAATTACTTTTTAAACCGAACTTTACATCAGGACAATATGAAATTCAACCTCATAACCAACAATTGATAAAACTACTAGTTGACATACAAAACGGTGAAGTGTTGCTTAAAAATACTTATTTGAACAATAAAATATTAATTCCCGAAGGTATTTACAATTCGAAAGATTGGCATATTGTTGCACCTGTTAAAAACTTAACTAATCAAATTCAACCATTTTTTATTGAACAACCATTAAAAGTTGAACCTTTAAATCATCAATTAATCGAATTTAATAGTCACCAAATTATAAATAACGAAACTGATCAAACTTGTTTACCTATTGAAAAACTAATCCGTATTGATCATTTAAATTTAGAAAAAAAGAAAGCCATCTTAAAATTATGTCACGAATACGAAGACATATTTTTTAAGGAAGGCCAAAATTTATCTTTTACAAATCAGGTAAAACATTAAATACAACAGGCAACATCCCAATCTATACGAAATCATTTCGGTATCCGCAAATCCACAAGCAAGAAGTACAGAATTAGTTAGATAAAATGCTAAAACAGGGCATCATCAGACCAAGTTTCTCACCATGGTCATCGCCTATTTGGATCGTTCCAAAGAAGCGTGATGCTAGTGGTAAACAAAAATGGCGTCTTGTAGTAAATTATCGAAAGTTAAACGAGAAAACTATAGACGACCGTTATCCACTTCCTAACATAACTGACACTTCACAAGGAAAGGGCAAGAAGTCGAAAATTCAAAAAAATCTGAAACTTTGTCAGTATATATAGGGTGGCTACCTAATAACATAAAAAATATCAGTTACTGCTAAAAAAGTTTTTAAGGGGTGAAACATCCCCTCAAAGTTGGAACTCAAAAATTTAAAAATCGATGAAATTTTGTTTATACGTACCTTAAAAAATTCTAGTAACAAATATAATATTATTTTTTGCATTTACACATTTTTAAGGGTCAAAACCACCCCTCAACTGTGTACTTAAAAATTTAAAAATTGATGATATTTTGTTTATGTATACTATACAGAGCTCTAATAATAAATATAACATTATTTTTTGCATTTACACATTTTTAAGGGTCAAAACCACCCCTCAACTGTGTACTTAAAAATTTAAAAATTGATGATATTTTGTTTATGTATACTATACAGAGCTCTAATAATAAATATAACATTATTTTTTGCATCTACAAATTTTTAGGGGTTGAAACCACCCCTTCATATGTGTACTTAAAAAATTAAAAATTGATGATATTTTGTTTACATATACTATACAGAGCTCTAGTAATAAAAATAATATTAGTTTTTGCATCCACAAATTTTCAAACCACCCCTTCAAGTGCGTACGTATAAATTTGAACATTGGCGATATTGTGTTTACATATATTACAAAGAAACCTAACGCTAAATATATTATAAATATATTCTTTCACACAATTCTAAGGGGTAAAACCCCCCATCCAAGTTGTAAACTAAAAATTTCAAAACTGACAAAATTTCGTAAATTTTTGTTTCTAATTTCCAATTTGGAAAGGATATTTCACCCCTATAAATCTATGAAAGCAAAAAAGAAAAAATATTAAACTATTTTTATGTGATATATCACTTATAAAAAATAATATTTTATTTATTACTAAAATACTTTATAGTACCTATATATAAATAAAATTTCGTCAATTTTAAATTTTCTAAGCACACACTTGAAGGGGTGGTTTCATCCCTTAAAAATGTGTGGACGCAAAAAATAATGTTATATTTATTATTAGAAATTCGTATAACAAATTCGTAAAAACAAAATATCGACAATTTTTAATTTTTTAGGTAAAGAGGTGGTTTCAACCCTCGAAAATTTGTGGATGCAAAAAATAATGTTATATTTATTACTAAAGCTCTGTATAGTATATATAAACAAAATATTAGAAATTTATAAATTTTTAAGTACACACATGAAGGGGTGTTTTCTACCCCTAAAGATTTGTAGATGCAAAAAATAATGTTATATTTATTACTAGAGCTCTAAATAGTATATATAAACAAAATATCATCAATTTTTAATTTTTTAAGTACACATATGAAGGGGTGGTTTCAACCCCTAAAAATTTGTAGATGCAAAAAATAATGTTATAATTATTACTAGAGCTCTGTATAGTACATATAAACAAAATATCATCAATTTTTAAATTTTTAAGTACACAGTTGAGGGGTGGATTCAACCCTTAAAAATGTGTAAATGCAAAAATATTATATTTGTTACTAGAACTTTTTAAGGTACGTGTAAATAAAATTTCGTCGATTTTTAAATTTTTGAGTTCCAAATTTGAGGGGATGTTTCACCCCTTAAAAACGTTTTTTAGCAGCAACTGATATTTCTTATGTTATTAGGTAGCCACCCTCAATATACTGACAGTTTCAGATTTTTTTGAATTTTCGACTTTTTGCCCTTTCCTTGTCAGACAAACTTGGAAAGTGTATGTGAGCAATTCCATGTATAAACCGATCACCCAAAAATGGCATGTTCTCCAAATATAATTTACCTGTGTATATAATAAGTTTAAGTGGTATTGAGCTATGTACTCGAATATTATTGAATTATCTTCTACTTTGTCGGAGTTATAATTATTCAAAGTTGCGTTCAAGGTCACAAAATGGGGATTACCCAAAATATTTTATCATTTTTTTCAGAGTCTAAGAACAATTAAAAAATGATTACATGTGACATTGAATGTACTTTACATACACTTTCAATCAGACCGATTTCCATCCCAATATATGCACATGTATTGAAGTAATTACAAGTTTTATTTTTTTCTTTAATCGCTTATACTGAAAATACCTCATCTTCGATTTTCGATTTTCTTTTTTTAAATTAAAGTACTTGATCCCCTCTATAACGTGGCACTCGATTTTCTTTATTTTTTTGAGTTTTACGGATTTTACGGGGCTCAGTTTTAAAAATACGTCAATTTTTAACTGTTAAAATAAAGTATTAATTATAACGCTACGTCACCTTTGATTTTCAATTTTCTTTTTTTAAATTCACCAAATCGAAGCAGATCCGAAAAAAATTGCAAAGACAGCATTTACAGTCGAGCATGGATATTTGTCGAACATACTTCCAAGTTACTAAACTTGAAACGGACAAAACTGGTTACCGTACGAAATTACATCAAGAGTTCTCGCGCACCTATCCTCACCTAAACCGCGTCACTGAACAGAGACTGGCAGACCAAAAGCGTGTCATTTTCACCAATAACCTTATACCTTCTTCCCTCATAAACACTATTAAAACACAAGTCGCACATCAATTTGCTCAAAGTGAAGAAAGTCAGGCCGACGACGGCCCACCAGAAATGGGGAGCCTCACACAAAACGACACTCAACAACTTGTTGATAATGAGCCTAACCTCCATAAGACAGCAGTAAACGACACCCTACTGCAAAATATCGAACTGGAATTTAACACAACGCTTACTGAATTTGAAGGGACGGACCCCACACATAGGTACTTGTTGCCTAAACAACACACCTCACGTAGATTGGCTGAGATCGTTGAGATATTAGACAATACAATACTGCCTAAACACTTGGAAACATGTGACGATTTTATCGAGTTACACACGGCTATCTACTGTGGAGCCGTTGCCGCTATACGTTGTAACGGTTCCGACGTAACACCACCTGTAGCGTACAACTCGAAGGAACACAAAACTCCTGCCTGGGAAACACGATTGAATAAACGCATCAACAACATCCGATGCAACCTCGGCAGGATCACCCAATACCAACAGGGTAGTAGATCTAAGCAGCTCAACAAACACATACACGACATACTACACAAACACGCAGTACACACACAATACGAGGAACCCAACAAAACGCTTATAGAGATCAGAGATACGCTTCACCAAAAATTAACAGCACTAGCGAAGCGCTTACGAAGGTATAAGACCAGTACTGAACGCAGACGACAAAACCAAGCGTTCAGCAGAAACGAGAGACGGTTTTATCAGTCTCTAACGAACACGGTAACTGACAGTAATGGTCTATCGGAAAAGAACGCACTCCATGTTTTCTGGGCGAATATATGGTCCAACACCATTGACCATAATGACAAAGCCAGCTGGAACGATAAAGAGTACAGAAATAACGAACATCTTCCGGAGATGCCCTATACGGACATTACTACAGAGGACGTCTCCAGAGCTCTACAGGGATCGCATAACTGGAAGGCACCTGGCATCGATAACATACAAAACTACTGGCTCAAACACTTTACATCAACACACAAGTATCTCGCTGAACAATTTACACTATTTATAAGAACACCAAACCTGACACCGAAGTTCCTAACGCAGGGTATCACATATATGAAATCAAAAAACAGTGATACAAAAGATCCTGCTAATTATAGGCCTATCACCTGTTTGCCTACAGTGTATAAGATTTTGACGTCCTGTCTGGCCGAAAAGATCGATGAGCATTGTCAGATTTACACCATACTGACAGAAGAACAAAAGGGATGTCGAAAGAGGTCACAAGGTTGCAAAGAGCAGCTTCTGATTGACTCCGTGGTACTGGAACAAGCGAAAGGGAGACAACGTAGCCTGTACACAGCGTTTATTGATTACAAAAAGGCATTTGATTCGGTGCCACACTCCTGGTTACGGAGAGTATTGTAGCTGTACAAAATACACCCAAGCATCGTGAACTTCCTTGGAACGATCATGTCCGATTGGCGAACGACCTTACATTTGAGTTTGGTAATGAAAAAACAACAAGCGATCTTATTCAAGTAAGACGCGGCATATTCCAAGGCGACTCATTGAGTCGATTATGGTTTTGTCTCGCAATGAATCCACTTTCTCGCCTGTTAAATGAAACCAAATACGGTTACAATGTAGGTACGCAAACGAATTCGCGCCATACCATTTCGCATCTTATGTATATGGATGATATAAAGATCTATGTAGCTACTAAACATCAATTACAGCAGCTGCTGGGACTTTCCAAGGAGGTTTCGCGAGACCTCTGTATGGAGTTCGGAATCGATAAATGTCGAACACAATGTCGTTCTGGGGGAAAACGAGATGCGGTCGCATTCGAACTCAAACCAGGGTCTGTTATGCAGTCCATGAACGAGGGAGAGTCGTACCGGTATCCCGGATTCAATCAGGATGAACGTATAGACCACAGCGCTGTAAAACAACACCTGATGCAGCAATACTTAACGCGTGTACAGAGATTACTGAACACCCACCTTGATGGAAAAAAAACCATAAAAGCAATTAACACCTACGCAGTTCCGGTGCTAACGTACTCATTTGGGGTAATCAAATGGACGCCTACGGACTTGATAAACATTGAGATCAAGACCGGCGTCCTTGTGACCAAATACCGAATTCATCATCCCAAAGCAGCGATAGAACGATAGACGCTGCCAAGAGCCGAAGGGGGTCGAGGTCTAATTCGAGGTCTAATTAGACTAGCTACTGAAAAACCTGGAATTAATAACGCGTATCCAACACGCACTTGGCAAATCTCAAGATTATTTAACTCTCAGTTCAGTTGTTCGAGATGTGTACCTACAGATAATTTCTTCCCTAACTGTACATACGTGTACAATTTGATAAGCGCAATTACTCATTGGAAAATTACGCTGATAACCACCAGAAGTCATAATATTGATATCAGTTTTTCTAGATTTGTTTTTCTTCGATGATTCAGAGATTAAAAAAAAAGTACAGTGGAAACACGTAACTTGATCGTGTTAGACATAAGAAACACGCATAATAAACAGGTTCATAACTTGCGAGAATACTTTTACACCAAAACACACACATCACACTTACACAATGCAATAATCCAAGCCGACAAGTCATACACGCCATTAAACCTCTCACACACAGAAATGCCAGATAGTTTTTGCCCTTTGGTCACGAAGGAGGACAAAGTTCAGCAATGGATCCGGAAGCCTTTACATGGGAGACATCCACATGATCTTAATCAGAGTAACGTCGACAAAGCAGCGTCGCACGCCTGGTTGAGTCAAGGAAGTCTTTTCCCGGAGACTGAAGGATTTATGCTAGCTATACAAGATCAAGTAATTCATACAAAGAATTACTCAAAATACATACTTCGTGACTCGTCAATAACATCTGACTCATGCCGGAGATGCCATTCCAAACCCGAAACGATCCAACATATCACAGCTGCCTGTACTCAGCTCGCTCAGTCCGAATACAAACACCGTCACGACCAGGTTGGCAAAATTATATACCAGAAACTAGCGGTTAAGCACCACCTTATAACTGACAAAACACCTTACTACAAGCTCACACCAAAGGTAGTAGCGGAGAATGACTCCTGAAGACTTTACTGGGATCGGTCGATTATTACAGATAAGACCATAAATCATAATTGACCAGATATCACCTTCGTAATGAAAAAAACTAAGACAACCTATCTGGTCGATATTGCGGTTCCAAATGCACACAACTTACAAAAAACACATGCAGTTAAATTGGATAAATACACTGACCTCGCAGCCGAAATAAAACAACAATGGCGAATGGAACATGTCCATATTGTTCCAATAGTGCTCAGTGCCACCGGGGTTATTCCACACACACTACACAATAGTTTGAGCCTCTTGGGTCTCTCAAAATACACATATGTCACTATGCAAAAGGCAGTGATCATAAACACGTGTCGTATAGTACGGAAGTTCCTCAGTAATACGAATCCGACTGCGATATGTGAAAGCACAAGATCTGCTTCTACTTCATCTGAGCCATCTACAGTGAGCGAACAACACTCTGACACTCATCTTACAGACACACAACACACATACATAAACACACAATACACTAACACTGAAACACAAACACTTAACACACATACAGATCCAGATTCGTCTGATGGAGGGAGGATCGACCAACTGCCGCACTGTCACTGTTACCACTCTGGTGCACAATCCTCCCCAACTCAATAACACACAAGGTCCGTCAACCTCTGTACCATCTAAACGCGCAATTCCAGGAACACCCTATCTTAATGAGCAATTTGATGAACCAGAACACATTTACACCAAGAAACGTAAAATAGAACGACACATCCACCCACATACACTAACACACACACAAACACAAACAGTCCTTTCCCTTCCCTCTGTCCCTAATACTACCTATCCTCTGAGGACACGAAAACGAACTAGGCTTTCACAGCCGTCTGTCATTGAGCCAACATCTACGCTTCCACAAAAGTCTCGTCGTACGACTCAGTGTACACCAAAATAGACGCATAACACCTCGTTTCAAGCAACAATAACAACAATATAAAGAGTGATGTGGCAAACCCGTCCGTGAATGTACTACGGTACTTTTACGGATTGGTTTGGCACATTACCCTTCCACAGAGCCTAATACCTTGCATAATGCCGGTATAGGTGAAAGTTACCCAGTACTGTCCTACTGAGTAGTGAGCGCCAGGTTGGCGTAAAGTCTATAATAATAATATTTATTTCCATCAAAAACTATTACAATTAGTTGTGGAAAAAGTACATTATACATAAATTCGTTACTGTACACAATACACCAGAAATTCAATATTCATAAATAATTGTTCCAATTAGTATAATAGTATTCACTAATATTATATAGTGCTTCGTTTGCTAAAATAAATTTTAACCCTAGAATCATACATTGGTCTACGAGAAACGTTAATCATACATCAGCGTCATTTTGACGAATGGACTTTTTACGGAAAGTTTTAGAGTTTATTTGCAAAAAACATTTTTTTACATAACAATACTATAAAAGCGAGCAAAATATTCAAAAAAATTGTATTTGGAAAAATTTTTTAATATAAATATTTATTAATTTTTTTTAATCTTTTTATCAAAGCATATTTTTATTATAAAAATTAAAAAATAGATATAAATACATCAATTGTATCATAAGACATGTCTTTCAAATAATTTATGAAGTATTATGAGTCGGTGGACATGTGTGACTTTACAGAATGTGAAATTGCTCGGTCACAAATATTCCCGTAGATATGTAGTTATTTTCTCATTAGGCATATTTGTAAATTTTCTAAAATTTGTTAGTATTTTTTCGAATAAGATTTCAAAAAGTAATAAAATTAAAATATTTTCCACAAAATAAATTGTTAATCTTTTATTAAGTCACTTGAAACGCATTCTTTAGTTTTCGATTCAATATATTAAAACATCAGTATTATGTCGTCTCTATAAGTCAAACAGCTGTAATCGTCTTTCACATTATCATTATCATTGAATAAATTAATTATAACATGCATATCTTTAATAAATTTTAGAAAAATTAGGAAAACTTTTATATGTGGAGTACAAAATCTTTAAAAAAAACATCGGTTAATCATACATCGTCGTCCTTTTGACCGCATACTATTTCACTGTAAACAAAACGACAGCAACTATAAATAAAATTAATAAGTCTACTATGTTATAATAACCAATAAATTAGATAACAGAAGATTCACAGCAAGCAGGCAACGACAAGTTGTAGTATTGGAGCAGGTAGAGAAGTTCGTTCGTCAATTTGACGAGTACGTATGATTCTAGGGTTCCATTAATTGTTTTGGTGTTTGATTGCAAATTTTTGTTATTACATTATAGGTACTATTCTGAATTGCTGACAATGCCAAAAATTTACTTTCTAGATCAGATTTATTTCTTGTGTCATATGAGTGAATTACATTTCTTGATACAAAATATTTTGTGTTCTAAAAGTAATGTGTAAGTAATAATATAAAAGATAATTGCATTTAATATAAAAATACCGTAAATTGTTAGGATTTTTAATTTTCTGAACGAATTTCTGCAACTTTCTCTGAAGCTAAGATTTACTATTAAACGAATTATCTTCTTTTGCGCAATAAATAACTGATTTCTGTGCGGTGATACTCCCCAGTATAGTATTCCATACGTTAGAGTCGAGTGTACATACGCATAGTAAGCTGTTAGGTGGACCTTTTCAGATACCAAACCTTTAAGGCTTCTCATAAGGTAGTACTGCTTATTTAGTTTTGAAAGTATATTAGAGATATTTGTTTTCCAGTTCAACTTACTATCCATTACTATACCCAGATATTTAACTTCTTTTTCCCGTTCCACTATATTGCTGGTTTGGCTAGTACATTCACAATCTCCTAGTCGAAATACTTGCGTTTTATCAACGTTTAATTGTAACCCGTTTTCTAGAAACCATTCGTCTATTCGTCGCAAAGCTGATGTAATATCAAGCTCACTTTTATTGTCTCACGTTTTGATAATTGTTGCAATATCATCTGCAAATAAGATAGATTTATACTGAACAGCTTCTGGAAAATCATTTACGTATATTACGAATAAAAGAGGTCCAAGAATAGAACCCTGTGGAATACCTCTTGTTGTATTACGAATTTCCAATTTCACTGGTATTCTATAAACAGGATCATTAGACTGTACTTGTACATATTGTGTTCTATTTTCCAAATAAGAGGAACCGCAAATAAAATATTTAAATCTTACTCCATATGCAGCGAGCTTCGTAAGTAACCTACCGTGATCTATGCAATCAAAAGTCTTTGATAAATCCAAAAATAAAGTTACGTCCAATGGTTTTTCAATTCAAATATCACAAAGCTTATCTAAAATTTCAAATATTGCTGAGTTTAGATTACCATCTCCAATAAATCCAAATTGGGCTTTTGATAGTGTATTGTATTTAAAAAAAAATTCTTGAGTCTATCTGATAATATTTTTTCAAATATTTTGGACAGATTTGTTTAGAGAGCAATTGGTCTCTAACTGTCGGCTTTGATTTTTTCTCTTTTCTTAAATAAGGTTTTAATTACAGCTAATTTTAATTTCTCTGGGAATGTGCCATTTATCAAATATTTGTTTATTATACTGCTTAGTGGTTACGACGTAATTTGTATTGACTGTGTTACGCATAGTAGGGTAAAATAAGAATAGTCCATAGGTTTATTATAAAAGTATAAAATGTTTTATTAAAGAGAGTTATACAACTAAACTTAACCTAAGCCTATGATATATTGTATTCCCCGAATTATACATATGTATATTTAGAAAGAGCTTACCACATAGCGTAACCCCGGAATGGTTTGGTGATTACAATGGTCGTGAGACCATTGGATCATCCGACCAGCTAATGCCAATCGTCTGATCATTGTACTGACAAACAGCTGTCCATTTATACCTATGTGCTGACCTACTTATACATATTAGCTGTGGTCAGCGATTTTGCATATAAATCGGTGCTTGTCAATATAATGTGTTTGTTATTATTTATTAATATTACATAAATATGTATTCCATTATGTTTATTATTAATACAATAATAAACAAAATATTTTACTATAACAATAATCAAAACACCGGTTCGTAACAACACTCCCCTCTGCGAAAAAGATGGTTACTCATTTGAGGAACCAGCCTTTTCGGAAAAAAGTGGCCTTTTGCATCTTCCTAAATCTGTTAAGATCCCCCCTTAATAAAGAAACCCGGTAAACGTTACATTTGAAAGTAAATCAACAGGTAGTACAAACATAGTAATAAGTGTTTAATAAGTAATAAGTCTTCTATCTCCTTTTCGAGCCGTTATTCCAATTTCCGAACTCGGACAAGGGGTCGCTTCTACGGTTTCATCCTTCGGCGCCTCCATTAACGTTCTCTCCTCTTCTTTCCGTCGGGAGTCGTCTTGGTATTGCCTCTCCTCGCGTCTACGTATCTTTCCTTTGGGACCTTGTCCTCCTCTTCTGAGTTCCGGGTGAGGTGGCCAATTGGTTGATCCTAGTCGTTCCAGAAAAGTTCCTTCTGCTGTGGTTCGTCCTTGGGTCGCCTTGCTCCCGATACATTCCCAGTATTAACGCCATTAACCATCTCTCAGTTGTTCCTTGTGGTCCAAATGTCTCCTTCCCCCGATGAATCCTTTTGACCCCTATTCTATGAGTTTTCCTCCCTTGCATTATATTTTTATATCTTTGATTCATGCTTAATAAAATATACCAGTAAAGTTTTTATATTCCCATCGTTTTCGATTTTAATTTCCCTTTGGTCGGTCGGCTTCCTTGTTCTGCCTTTTTCTTTTATTCCCATTTTTCTTCAGAAACTTCCTTTGAATACTCCAAAATTCCTCTCTGATGATATTTCCCTTGGAATCCATCTTTGTGGTTTTTCCGGTGAGTCCATCCTTGAGTTCGTCCTTGAGTGTCCCCTTTTTAATGGAATTCGTCCTAGAATTCCCCCTTGAATCGAATTCGCCCTTGAATTCTTCATTTTAAATGAATTCCCTTTGTATCCCTTTGAATGAATTCCCTTGAATTCTTCTTTTTGTATTTCTTTAATTGAATTCCCTTGAATTCTTCCTTTTGTATTCCTTTATTTGAATTCCCTTGAATTCTTCCTTTTGTATTCCTTTAATTGAATTCCCTTGAATTCTTCCTTTTGTATTCCTTTAAATGAATTCCCTTGAATTCTTCCTTTTGTATTCCTTTAAATGAATTCCTTTGAATTCTTCCTTTTGTATTCCTTTAATTGAATTCCCTTGAATTCTTCCTTTTGTATTCCTTTAATTGAATTCCCCTGAATTTTTCCTTTTGTATTCATTTAATTGAATTCCCTTGAATTCTTCCTTTTGTATTCCTTTAATTGAATTCCTTTGAATTCTTCCTTTAAATGAATTCCCTTGAGTTCTTCCTTTTGTATTCCTTTAATTGACACCTTGGAGTCATGGCTTTGCATGTCCCAATCGGACTGTTCCATCGTTGAGGTACCGGAGCGCTACACCATTAGCTCTGGATCTGGTGGGTATAGTACTACCCTTTATGGGGCGAAACGATACGGTGGGCAACCGATTGTTCCTGATCGCCATGCAATTTTGCCCGAATTGGTGACGATCGTGATCCTGCTGTTTTGGTCGTAGTCCCGGTGGTCCCTGGAGTCGATGGTTTTTCCTGGAGTTATTCATTCCATCCATTTGTTATCTGCCCAGACCGACAATATTTCCCCTAATGGTTTCTTCTATTGTAGTAAGCCCGATTTTTATTGGTTGAACCCTTCCTTGTCTTTCCCCCGGTTAGTTTTGAGGTTTCCTTATGTACTTATTCCATTTTTCATATATTACTGATAATGAACCCGGTTATCTAATTATCCCTGATCGTTATTTATTAGTTATATTATAAAATATCCGTTTTACCGTATAAATGAAATTTCCCTGATGAACATTTCCACAGTAGTGAGCCCGATTCTTTGTTGAACCTTTTCCTGTCCCTTTCCTTGTTAGCTTGTGGTTTCCTTATATCCCCTTTATTTTGTTAATTTTAGTGACCCCCCTTAGAAAAAAAATAGTGAACCCGTCCCTTTTAATAAATAAATTTAATACGCGTTTAGTTTCCTAAATGTTTTTAATTGTTAAGATGATAAAACGTATATGATACCTGATACCTCTATATGTTTTTAATCGCGTGAATGCCTATACATACATTTTCTTTGACATTGAAAAAAAAATATTTGCTGACTCCTATAATGAATAAAAAAAATTCTTACCTATGTTATTTAAAAAGAAATACCAAATGATCCTAAGTATAATTAAGAAAAGAATGATTCCCTAAAAATAAAATAAACCCGTTTACCTAACCTTTGTTTAAGCCCTACCATTGAACCATCATACCACCGCGGCTACCAATGTTACGTATGGGAGGCCTAAATGCTAGAATCCTAGTAGCGATAGCGTGGATCCCGAGCGGATGGGTCCGAACTCTTGGTTCTGATTGAACCATGATGGCTGCATGGTAGGGTAAAACAAGTATAGTCCATAGGTTTATTATAAAAGTATAAAATGTTTTATTAAAGAGAGTTATACAACTAAACTTAACCTAAGCCTATGATATATTGTATTCCCCGAATTATACATATGTATATTTAGAAAGAGCTTACCACATAGCGTAACCCCGGAATGGTTTGGTGATTACAATGGTCGTGAGACCATTGGATCATCCGACCAGCTAATGCCAATCGTCTGATCATTGTACTGACAAACAGCTGTCCATTTATACCTATGTGCTGACCTGCTTATACATATTAGCTGTGGTCAGCGATTTTGCATATAAATCGGTGCTTGTCAATATAATGTGTTTGTTATTATTTATTAATATTACATAAATATGTATTTCATTACTGTTTATTATTAATACAATAATAAACAAAATATTTTACTATAACAATAATCAAAACACCGGTTCGTAACAACTGCTTCCAAATAGATGTTGGAATTTCATCCCATTCTGCTTATTTTTTAATGATAAACATATTGATATGAGCTCATTACTATCACATGGATATAAAAACATATTGTTCAAATAGGTAAAATTCACATTATTGCTTACTTGGCATAGATTTAGATTCTGTGTTATATTTATAAAAAATTCATTAAAAATGTTTGCTATTTGATCCATGTCGGTTGTTTCTTTTTAATGTTTAATTTTAAACACAGAATTATTGATTAAGTTATCATTATAAAGTTTTTTAGTTTTTATAACTAATTTTTTAAAATTCCTTCCAATTCTGGCTTTTTCTCAGTACGCACACTACACTTCGGTTTTTTTTGTTAATTACCGAGCTCATTTTGTTAATTTTTTCTATTTTTTACTTATTCACTAACTCTCTAACTCTACTCAACTCGGC
Organism: Brachynemurus nebulosus; assembly: GCA_035578155.1. NCBI lineage: Eukaryota > Metazoa > Arthropoda > Insecta > Neuroptera > Myrmeleontidae > Brachynemurus > Brachynemurus nebulosus. The sequence goes on from JAPWDM010000007.1 coordinate 16,720,898, forward strand.
TATCATTATCTCTCTAACTACATATCTGGCAAAAGAAACGCCGCCTCGGGCCGCGCTGGCATCTACCTAGCCAAATCAGCAATTTTTTCGTACCTGTTTGTGCCATCGCAATATTAAGAAATCAATTTCTTTTTCACCTTGCAACTGCATTTTGCTGACTCTTTTGATTTATCAGTTTATAAATTAATAATTTGTTGACACCTTACATTTAGTTTTAAAAAAATTTAGTATTTTTAGGGTTGTTCAGTGTCAGCTCATTATGACCCTTCCCTCTTAGAAAAGAATCGATCTCTCAGAGCAATTTTTTCCTTATTTCATTGGCTTTCAAATCTTAACGGCTCCTGACTTTCCTTAAACTAACTTTACTGCTAAAGATATAAAAACATATTCACTAATCTATTAACTAGTCCCTTAATGTCTCTAATTATTGTCTTTTTTTTCTTTTTTCTTTTTTTCACTTGTTCACGATCATTATTCCTAAAACTTAGGTTTCGAAGGGCATTCACGAAAGTGTTAAAGACACTCACTACACTAACTTTGTTTTTGTATCTTCCTCCCTTTTCTTTTCACTTATCTAGCCAGTGTTTTGCGATGTTATTTATTGGTGGTTCGGGTGCAGTAGGCCTACATAGCTGTGGGTACATCATTGTCCTCTTTTCTTCAGGTGCTTGGGTGACTATGACTGATGGGGCTGACGTCTGAAGTTTTGATTCCTTTTCCACTTCATGACGTTCGGGTTCCTTTGGGCTGCTTGTGTTTCCTTTTGCTTGATGTTTATGTATCAAAGACATGCTGATACCATTACATAATGCTGCAGTTAGCCGGAAACTCCATCCAAATATATTATGCAGTATCATGCCATACATGACCGTATCGATAATCATTCTAGTTAACTTCGTGATTACAAATATTCTCATTAACCCGGATGTCATAATTCCAAGGTCCGTAAACCACTTCCAAAAATTTCCCCATAGTTTATTAACCTATGACTCGATCATATTCTCGTTGATGCAATTTCAAAGACCCCTTGTAGGCCGGTGGATAGTCCAACCATCCCTCTTGTAACAATCTCAGACACTGCTTGCATTTTCCGTTGGTAAGCGTAGATGACGCTGAAACTTGGCTATAAAGTTTAACCTTGAATAGATTTGCCGGACTGGCATATAACCATTCATTTTTATTTGACGGCTCCAAAACTTGCTGCGGAGGAATCTCGTGTGTCCCTTTTGCTGTTTTGTACCATCAATTATTTAATTGGCACGCCGGCGCCGGACACAGAAATGGATCGCAAAAATGGATCGTCAATTTTCTGGCTTAAAATGGCACTGATAGCAAAACTCGAGGCATCCGTTGCTAAAATAAATGACTCCTTGAAGTTGGAAAATTGTAAGATGTGTTACGTATTTGCGGGGCAATTCACCCTTTGTTGCGATAGCGTGGACTCCGAGCGGATGAATCCGAACTCTTGGTTCTGACTGAACCGTGATGGCTGCATGGTAGGGTAAAACAAGTATTAAAACAATAGGTTACAAAAGTATAAAAGTATATTTACAAAGATATAGCTTAAAAGTTACAAGTTGACCTAAGTCTATGTTTTATTGTATTCCCCTGATTCTAATTAAGTACATTTAGGAAGAGCTTACCCCTTAACGTAACCCTGGAATGATGATTACAATGGTCGTGAGACCATTGGATCATCCGATCAGCTCATGCCAGTCGTCTGATAACCGTACCGACAAACAGCTGTCCATTTATAGTAAATTGTAACTTGCTGCGTTCGCTGCGTCAGCAATTTTACAAACATACGAATCAGCGTCTGTTGGTGTGTTTATGTTTATTATAAAATAGGTCTTTTGCTATTATTTATTGTTAATACAATAATAAACAATTTACCATAATAATAATCAAAACACCGTGTTGCGAAACGCGGTGTTTGGTCTGAATTGCGCAACGGATATTTTAGTTAATTTCTTAAATTAATAAATAAAAGTCGAATTGTTTTTTATTTCAATTAATTTTATTTAAATATTTTTTAAATTTACATATATAGTAATTTTTTATTAACCACGAAACACAACACAATAATGAGAGATGCTAACTGAAATTACATTGTTTAAAAATATCAAATTAGTTCTTTAAAAATACGTCTGATCTCTTTAGTGGTCAAAACATCTCTTTTTCGGTGCCGTGTGCTTCATAGCACCGGTACCTATCATCACAGCTATCAACATAATTCGGGTATTCCCCGTATACACATGTACATTTTATTCAAAATCTATTATGTCGTCATCAAACTTAATACTTAATTGTTATAACATCTGAGTTATGTCGTCTGCATAATACTTTATAGAATGTCATGTTTGTTGAGATTCCATGACATAATCCCCTCCTCACGGAAACTGAAATTTTTTCGGCAACATTCTCAAAAGTTACAAAATTGTGACATCTCCCCAATGTGTTATGTTTTTCTTACATATAATTTACAAAAGATACAAAACTCTTAAAAATAATAAAATATTCAAAATTTAACATATTTAAATCATAATTAAATTCAATTAATTAACAAAATTATTAATGTTAATTAAATTTTATTAGATAACCTATCAAATGTTGTTATTAAATGTATTTATTATAAAATTCTTTATTCAAAATTTGTATTTCAAATCAAAATCGTAGATCAACATGAAAATCTTTTCATAATTCAAAATAAAATAAAATTTCTTTTACTGTGATTTAGGGTAAAAGACCCGATTGTCGAACGGGGTTATAAGTCCGAACAGTTTTGACATTTATATATTAATGAAGTTATTTCTGAAAGAAACCTCTGATAAAAAAAATTATTATTAATAGAATGATTATTTTTCAATTTAAATTCACCTCACATTTAATGTCTCCTCACTTAATTTAAGAAATACATATATATATATATATATATATATATATATATATATATAGAACAATTTTTGTTGAATTCGTGAATTTTTAATATGATGGATGATCATTATTCAAAACACAGGGGTTATAAATTGTAACATTTTTCACCGAATTTTTAAAGTTATTAGCATAATAAAAGTATACAAATAATTGTTATTAGTCCAATTAAGAGATTAGGATAGCTAAATTATATTTTATATGCGTTAAATATTATTTCTAGAAGTGTTCCTTCTTGGGATCCAAGTTTTAAGGTTGGGTACCCCCATTTTGAGAATTATATATTACATATCTATTTTATAAACATTTTTAATTAATTTTTGGGTTTAAAACACTTAACTAACCGTTTTTATAATTTCACTTTAATATTTTATTTATTTCAGAACGTAAAATCAATTGAAAAATAATTAATAATGAATTAAAACTTCGAAATTGAAATAAAAACGTCAGACATTTAGATTTGAAACAACATATAAATATATACGTCATATACTTAACCCTAGAATCATACGTTGGTCTACGAGTCAAGTTAATCATACATCGGCGTCGTTTAGACGAATGGACTTTTTACGGGGAGTTTTAGAGTTTATTTGCAAAAAACATTTTTTTTACATAACAATACTACAAAAGCGAACAAAATATTTAAAAAAAATTGGATTTGGAAAAATTTCTTAATGTAAATATTTATTAATTTTTTTAATCTTTTTATCAAAGCATATTTTCATTATAAAAATTAAAAAATAGATAAATACATCAATCGTATCATAAAACATGTGTTTCAAATAATTAATTTATGAACTATTATGAGTCAGTGGACATATGTGACTTTACTGAATGTGAAATTTCTCAGTCATAAATATTCCTATAGATATGTAGTTATTTCCCCATTAGGCACATTTGTAAATTTTCTAAAATTTGTTAGTAATTTTTAGAATAAAATCTCAAAAAATAATAAAAATTAAAATATTTTCCACAAAATAAATTGTTAATCTTTTATTAAGTCACTTGAAACGCATTCTTTAGTTTTCGATTCAATATATTAAAACTTCAGTATTATGTCGTCTCTATATGTCAAACAGCTGTAATCATCTTTCACATTATCATAATCATTGAATAAATTAATTATAACATCCATATCTATAATAAATTTTAGAAAAATTAGGAAAACTTTTATATGTGGAGTACAAAATCTTTAAAAAAAAATATAGGTTAATCATACGTCGTCGTCCTTTTGACGCACACTATTTCAGTATAAAAAAAACGACAATAGCTATAAACAAAATTTATATGTCTTATGTGTTATAATAACAAATAAATTAGATAACAGAAGTTTCACAGCAAGCGGGCACCGACAAGTTGTAGTATTGGAGCAGGTAGAGAAGTTCGTTCGTCGTTTTGACGAGTACGTATGATTCTAGGGTTAATTTAACTGTTTAAAAATTCACAATGGCGTATAGATAAGTTAGAATCATGTTAGAATGTACACAATATTTTTTAAAAGATAATTAGATGGCGAAAGAAAATACAGTATTTTAGTGGTTTATTTTATCGAATATTTAAACCCTTCTGTCATTGCTGCTATGTTTCACAAGGTGTCATTCTGTGATACTCTATGACACAGACTGACCCCTTGTAGTGGATAGAGTGTCAAAGTGGCTGCAAGATAATGGTTTAAATATTCGATAGGAGAAGATGGTATGTATGGTATGTATTGCATGTCATGTACATTAATGCGTGTTTTTTCATAGGGGTGAGTGTGTTGTTTTTTTAAAGGAGGTTAATATATTCTGTCCGTTTTTTCATAGACGTCAACAAATTATAAAACAAAAACATTAATAAATCAAAATTTTTGGGTTATATTTCCTTAAAAACATATCAATTCGATTAAAAAAACTTGGTTTCATACTTATTAAGAAAAAAAAGGGTGTTTTGTTTATTTTTTAATTTTTTAAGCTACTTTAATGATACAGCTAAAAATAGTGTTCGGTCATCGGGTCTCTTACCCTAATATAATATGTATTTTTAATAGAATGTAAAAGAAAACAATTCTTTATTAATACGATTCAACCGCTGTTACAAATATAAAATTTCAAAATTATTTTTTATTTCATTAAAAGGTACATGTGATTGTATATTTCAATAGATTCTCATAAAGTCAAATACACGTGTGTGTCCAATTTGTCCTTGTTTTTATATTAACTAATACTGTGCTTATGTATTCGACAAGTTTTAACAAACACTACATCGAGACATCGTTAAGTATTATTTCCGAAATACATCTACATATATAAAATACTAGCATTGTATTAGTCATTTTCGGCTTATTATTTTAAAGGTATTTTTTAGTTCCCATAAATTCAATTGAATTCATATATCTTTTTCGTAGAAATACACACAGATAAGTATATATACACACTATACATATACATACTTTTTCATTTGAAATAAACAACTTTAATTAGCCTTTTAGTTATTTTTTCCTTTCCATGACAAAATAATAAATTCTTTTTTTTTTTTTTTTGATCGCCGAAATAAAAATAATTTTTTATGAGAATAGATTTTTAAATATTTTTTTTTTCTTTGTATAAGGACAAGTTAGATTTTAAGCGAATTTTCTTTTATTTTAACATAAGTTCGTAAAATAAATTCTATCCTTTTCTAATATACAACATACATTCAGAAATTAAATAATTTTTTAAACAGAATTTTTTTTCTTTAAAATTTGACTCTAACAACAGGGATAAGCAAAAATTTTATACGAAGTGATAATTATTACATTCACGACGTACGATGGTTATAAAAACCGTAAAAACCCCAAAAATTATCCCCTGTGAAATCTACTTGGTTGGATCTGCCGGACGGCCAACGTAACGACAGATACCTGCAAATGTTACAAAACGGAAACTAATAAATTCAACCCCGCTAAAAATTTTAAAAGTTTTTTACATCAGGTAACACACGCGTCGCCAGCCTGATGGGTCTGTCGACATGGTTCGAATAAGTGGATTAAAGCGTGTGCCACCCAGAATCCAGAAAAAGCATTAATCATAAAAATTCCAAGTTTTTACACTACAAATTCGGTCAATGCTCCATAGTCCCGTCATCTAAGGATGCAATACCGAATTCCCTCAGATCGTTCTTTGCAATTAGTACGCCTTATTTCAAATAATATTCAGAAATTGTAGAAGCTATAAACTTTATAAGTCATTACAAGTCAAAATGAAAATGTGAAGCACATATGTCCGTTGGTAAATGTACATACTGTAACATGAATGTATATTATATTTCTCTTATATTGAAGACAACAACATTACTTAACTCAATACACAATAAAATTAATATTTTCCATCAGTTTGAACTCTCATGCTTGTTTCAAAGTCATAAATAGACGAACGCATTTTGAGCGCTTCTGTAAATCTAAATTTTCTTATCACCAATCATAAGAATTCATTATACATACCATTCAAACATCAAATATTATGCATAATATATTTTATATTAATTCAAAATGAAACTTTCATATCAATAAGTTCTTTAACATATTATTATCTAAACCATTTCATTGTCTTCAAAAAAAAAAAAAAAAATATTTTTTTTTTCATTACATTCACTATTATTTTTTAAATATGTATTTAAATGCTTTACAAAAATTCAATTTTTTACTTTATAAAACAAGAATCAACCTTTTCTGAGAATTTTCAAATATGCAAAATTTTATTTTACTATTAAATTTAGGTATTATTTATTATCAGTTTTAGAAACTCTGTTCATAATTTTCCAAATTCATTGCGATTTCGTCATACTTATATACACCAAAATTTTAATTATTGTCAAGATATTGGAGGATGGTACTTTTTTAATTCGCTAACGTTTCTTAAAGTCATACTTATTCATATTTATTTCAAGTTATTTTCATAATTGTCAAATTTAGTAGGTACTTCCTAAATATTAGTCTCATCATAAAATTCATTATTAAATTCAAAAATACATATTATTTCTTTTTCGTACTCACAAAATATATTTTCAGTAATAATAAACACTTTTCAATAATAATAAATTCCTTTTAACATTACATATCGTTTTAAAATAACACATCACAATATTTCGTCATAAATTCATATTTTCTTTCAATACAAACAATATACTCAATTTTTTTTTTTTTTTTTATAAACTCATAATAAGTAATTTTAATATTAAAATAATTTTTTGGTCAAAATAAGGTACATATAATATATTTCCAAAATTCGGTAGTTATAATTGTCATATTTGGGTTGTCTAAACCATTTTAGGGTATTTTGGGTCCTTATTAGGGTTTTATTGTAAAGAATTTGCTATAAAACTCGTATTACCTTTTCGCGCAATGTCGTTTTAAAGTTTCAACCCAAAAGAAAATTAATTATATTTTATACGAAACGGACCCTCGTGAATTAAAAATATTTTCCTATTCACGCAATTTTCTACAAAATCCTTACAATAAGTAACAGACAATTCGATATGTTTACTATAAAGTTCCTTAAATAGTTCAGTTTTCTGATTGAAAATTTCATAATAAATATTTTTAGAAATATCATTATTTATAAATTCGTCTGATTTTTGTAAAATATTCGAAACTTTATCCAAAACATTTATACAATTATTTTTTCTAACTGAAGGTGATTTAGAAACTTTAACTTTTGAAATATTAACATCGTTTGGTGTAGACAAAGGGTTAACAATATTCGAATTTGCTTTTGGATTAACATTTTCTGTTTCAGAAATTTTTTCAATCTTTTCAGAATTACTACTATTATTATTACTAGATTCTAAAGGATCACTATATAAAATTTGATGAAGGAAGGTGTTTTGCAATTCTATTTGCATATTCTTTTTAAAATTTCTTAGAATTTCATTAAGATTAATGGGATAAAACAGACTGACGGATATCTGACAAAGAAGGTTTATTTGATGTAGACGGAACTTTTTGTACAATATTTTTATCATTTTCATTGTTAGTTTCATTAATTTCATCAGATTTGTCATTTGTGGAAACAGAACTGGTTAAATTAACGGATTTTGTTGTGACATTTAAATCTTTATTGTTAATTTTATCAATTGTAGGAACTGAATTTGTTAAATTTTCGGATTTCTTTTCTATATTTGACACAAGTTGAATATTTACATCTGTTTTAGGATTCGGTTGTGAAATGTTTGTATTACAATCTGAAGTATTATCGGAACTATTATTTTGAATGTAATTTGATTTTTTGTCTGAATTTAAATTGTAATTCGTATTGCAATAATTGTTAAAATTTTGATTAAATTGAATTTCATTGAAATTGCTATTATTTCTATTTAAATTTGCCCTACTCCAACAATTAGATTGAAGATTATTTGAAAAATTGTTGAAATTCGGATTTGAATCAAAGTTATCATTGTTGAAATTTCTACTAAAACTGTTATTAAATGATTGTAGTGAATATGTATTACTAGCAAAACTATTTCTGTTTGAATTATAAAAGTTGTTTTTTGTTTTGTTTGTGTAATTTCTATGAAAACCGTTAAAATCGTTTCTTTTTTGACTGTTTTTAATATCATCAAAACGTTTTATTGTTTGCCATGCTTCTATTAAATTTTTACAATTACATGCTAAAATATGTGATCCATAATAATCTTGTAATTGGGCAAATATACATTGTATTAAAAATTTGTCAGATGGTGGATCTCTCAAATTACTAGCGGCTTCAAATGTTTTACAAAGATATTCTATGGGTGTTTCAGGACCTTGGTATCTACGATTAAAATCTAAAATTTCTGATCTAATTTTATGTTCATCTTTTTCACTATAAAATGTATTGATTAAAAAATTTTCTAGTTCCTGAAATGTATTGAAGTTTGGATTTGAACTTTCAAAAATAAGTCTAGTCGGTCCTACTAGTCTATTTTTTACAATTTTTATTTTACTGCTATCATCAGAAATATCTAAAGATGTGAAACCATTTTTAATTTTCTTTAAAAATCCAAATATTGTTAATTGATCATTAGTGAAATCAAATTTAATTGAATTTAAGAAATCCATATCTTCGTTTACAAAATTAACATGGTTTGATTATAATTATTTAATTATTTTACCTATTTATTACATGATGCAAATTCTTGGTATCATTGTTGGATTTGTTTATATTTCTGGATTTGGTAGGGCATTCCTTGATTTCTCCTACAACTGCAACTGCTCCTGATGTATCTGGAAGGTTTTTTCTGGATACTGTTGCTCCACGAGGTACCACGATGTCCTTGTTCGAATGTTCCTCTTCTCCCATACATTTTTTGTAGATTATTTGTTTATATTAATTTTGGCAAAAAAATTTCAGTTTAAATTTTATTTATTTAATTGTTTGTAATTGTCTTTATTTAACTTTTTAGTTTAAATTTTCTTTATTTTATTTTATAGTTTTATTTGTTCACTTTAATTTTAATTTTTTAATATCAGAAGATTTTTTCCAGTTTTCACGTTCTTAATTTTGTATTTATTTTAGTTTAGTTTGAATTAATTGTTCGTAAAATCGTGCTTAGTTCACCACTTTTTATGTTTAATAACGTGAATAATCTCGTTCGAAATCCTGCATGGTTCGCCAATTTATGTTGCGAAACGCGGTGTTTGGTCTGAATTGCGCAACGGATATTTTGGTTAATTTCTTAAATTAATAAATAAAAGTCGAATTGTTTTTTATTTCAATTAATTTTATTTAAATATTTTTTAAATTTACATATATAGTAATTTTTTATTAACCGCGAAACACAACACAAAAATGAGAGATGCTAACTGAAATTACATTGCTTAAAAATATCAAATTAGTTCTTTAAAAATACGTCTGATCTCTTTAGTGGTCAAAACATCTCTTTTTCGGTGCCGTGTGCTTCATAGCACCGGTACCTATCATCACAGCTATCAACATAATTCGGGTATTCCCCGTATACACATGTACATTTTATTCAAAATCTATTATGTCGTCATCAAACTTAATACTTAATTGTTATAACATCTGAGTTATGTCGTCTGCATAATACTTTATAGAATGTCATGTTTGTTGAGATTCCATGACAACCGGTTCGCAACAACACTCCCCTCTACGAAAAAGATGGTTACACATTTGTGGAACCAGCCTTTTCAAAAAAAAGTGGCCTTTTGCATCTTCCTAAATCTGTTGCAATCCCCCCTTAATAAAGAAAACAGAACGATAAGCGTTATATTTTAAGAAAATACATGAGTATATAATAAAACTAGCAACTAGTAATCGGCGTCTTGTATCTTTCCTTTGGGATCTTGTCTTCCACTCCTGAGTTTTGGGTTGGGTGGCCAATTGGGTTGATCCTAGTCGTTCCAGAAAAGTTCCTTCCGTTGTGGTTCGTCCTTGGGTCGCCTTGCTCCCGATACATTCCCAGTATTAACGTGTCCCGTGACTGGACACACAGTATCCGTCGTATCTATATTGGCATACCCATCCATGGACAGTCATTAGGAACTGTGGCTTATTCCTGTATCAACTTCCTTTGGCACCCCCCATTAACCTCATCCCCATTGTTCCTTGTGGTCCAAATATCTCCTTCACCCGATGAATCCTTTTGATCCCTATTCATCGTTTGGTTCATCTATTAATACGGTTTCAAGTGATTCTTATACAGCTTTGACCGTTTCCATGCCTTCCCCATAATTTACTGGCATCCATGATAGTGCGTCGGCATTTCCATTATGGCTATAAATTTCCTTCCATTGGTCTTGATTCTTTTATTGTTTTCATCCCCATATAACCATATCCATTTTCCTTTTTGGTTTCCCATTGGTCTGTCGGTTCCCCTTGTTCTGCCTTTTCTTTCCTATCCCCATTTCTTTCTTCAGAAATTTCCTTTAAATACTCCAAAATTCCTCTCTGATGATATTTCCCCTGGAATCCATCTTTGTGGTTTTTCCGGTGAGTCCATCCTTGAGTTCGTCCTTGATAAAATGTACGCGTAAAGTTTCTATATTCCCATCGTTTTCAATTTTGATTTCCCTTTGGTCGGTCGGCTTCCTTGTTGTGCCTATCTCCTATTCCCAACCGTTCGTTTGTGAACTTTCCATTGAATTCTCAATTTGATGAGGTTCCTTCTGGAATTCTTCCTTTTAATTTTTCCAGCGACTTCATCCTTAAGTTTGTCCTTAGGTGTCCCTTTTAGTGGATTCACCCTTGAATCCTTCCTTATTGATTCCCTTTTGAATTCGCCCTTGAATTTTTCCTTATTTATTTTATTCTCTTTTAATTGAATTTCCTTGAATTCTTCCTTTTGTATTCCTTTAAATGAATTCCCTTGAATTCTTCCTTTAAATGAATTCCCTTGAATTCTTTCTTTAAATGAATTCCCTTGAATTCTTCCTTTAAATGAATTCCCTTGAATTCTTCCTTTAAATGAATTCCCTTGAATTCTTCCCTTTGTATTCCTTTAAATGAATTCCCTTGAATTCTCCATTTTGTATTCCTTTAATTGAATTCCCTTGGATTCTTCCTTTTGTCTTCCTTTAATTGAATTCCCTTGAATTCTTCCTTTTGTATTCCTTTAATTGAATTCCCTTGAATTCTTCCTTTTGTATTCCTTTAATCGAATTCCCTTGAATTTTTCCTTTTGTATTTCTTTAATTGAATTCCCTAGAATTCTTCCTTTTGTATTCCTTTAATTGACACCTTGGAGCCATGACTTTGCATGTCCCAATCGGACTTTTCGATCGTTGAGGTACCGGAGCGCTACACCATTAGCTTTGAATCTGGCGGGTATAGTGCTACCCTTTATGGGGCGGAACGATATGGTGGGCAACCGATTGTTCCTGATCGCCATGCAATTTTGCCCGAATTGGTGACGATCGTGATCCTGCTGTTTTCGTCGTAGTTCCGGTGGTCCCTGGAGTCGATGGTTTATCCTGGAGTTATTCATTCCATCCATTTGTTATCTGCCCAGACCGACAATACTTCCCGTAATGGTTTCTTCTATCGTTGTAAGCCCTTCCTTGTCCCCTTTCCCCTTAACTTGTGGTTTCCTTATATCCTTTTTATCTTGTTAATTTCAGTGACCCCCCTTGGCAAAAAATAGTGAACCCGACCCTTTTTAATAAATAAATTTAATACGTGTTTAAACGTTTCCTAAATGCTTTTAATTGTCTAGTCATTAATTAATTATGAAAGTGATAAAAAGTAATGTGATACCACTATATGTTTTTAATATGAATAATCGCGTGAATGCATACCTATATATTTTATGTGTACGTATTTGACATTGAAAAATATTTGCTGACTCCTTATAATAAATAAAAAAATTCTTACCTATGTTATTTAAAAAGAAATACCAAATGATCCTAAATATAATATAATTAAAAAAGAGTGATTCCCTAAAAATAAAATAAACCCGTTTACCTAACCTTTGTTTAAGCCCTACCATTGAACCATCACACTACCGCGGCTACCAATGTTACGTATGAGGGCGGCATGAGGCCCCTTAGTTGCGATAGCGTGGACTCCGAGCGGATGAGTCCGAACTCTTGGTTCTGATTGAACTGTGATGGCTGCATGGTAGGGTAAAACAAGTATTAAAACAATAGGTTACAAAAGTATAAAAGTATATTTACAAAGAAATAGCTTAAAAGTTACAAGTTGACCTAAGTCTATGTTTTATTGTATTTCCCTGATTCTAATTAAGTACATTTAGGAAGAGCTTACCCCTTAGCGTAACTCCGGAATGATGATTACAATGGTCGTGAGACCATTGGATCATCCGACCAGCTCATACCAGTCGTCTGATAACCGTACCGACAAACAGCTGTCCATTTATAGTAAATTGTAACTTGCTGGGTTCGCTGCGTCAGCGATTTTACAAACATACGAATCAGCATCTGTCGGTGTGTTTATGTTTATTATAGAATAGGTGTTATGCTATTATTTATTGTTAATACAATAATAAACAATTTACCATAATAATAATCAAAACACCGGTTCGCAACAGATGGGTGTTTCGCACAATCTAGCTTTCAGACCTTCAAAATCCTTCTGCTGCTCACCTGTCCATTTAAATTGGGTGTTTTTCTTTGTTAGTTGCATCAAGGGTAGAGCATGATTAGAAAATTTAGGTAAGAACTTCCGATAGAACCCTACTAATCCTAAGAAGCTTCATACATCCTTTACTGTTTTTGGTACTGGGAAATCTCGAACTACCCTTGTTTTTTCCGGATCTGGCAGGACTCACTCGATGAAATAATATGTCAAAGGTACTTGGTAATGGTTGTTAGAAAGTTGCATTTGGAAGGCTTCAACTTTAAGTTTGCTTCTGTTATTCTCTTGAATACGTTTTCCAGCCGTACTAGATGTTCATCAAAAGTTTTACTGAACACAATTATATCGTCTAGATACACCAGACATTCCTCCTCTGTCAGTCCCGACAAAACCGTGTACATCAGTCTTTGAAACATCGCCGGTGCGTTGGCTAATCCAAACAGCATTCTCAAACATTCATAAGCAATCATTATGACTGGACTTGACCACGGTGAATTAGATTCTAGGACTAACATTTCTTGTATTTGGTCTGAAGGGTATTCGGTACGGTCGTTTGGAGATTGGCGGCACATCTTGCTGCCCTTAGTCATAAAAGTCGGCCGATATTTCCCTATGAGTTTTATCACTTTCTGCTTTTGACCTTCATCTTTTATGTCTTGAAAGTTGAGGCTTTCTGACAATTCGTTGTGTTCTTTTAATTCCACTGAATTCCTCGGCTTCCGATATTTTTTCTTGAATGTCCACAGTAGTAGAAATATGGGGCTTCCAAAACCACCTACCCACCTGCCGGGTTTTTGAGTGACCTTGGCAGGAGGCAGCTGTCCTATTCTCGTGCCCAACCAAACGGAACCTAAGCAAACCTAAGAATTATACTTTTCACTACTAGATGACGCTGCTAGTCTGAATAGTAGCGAACTCTGTGCGTAAATTTGAAGAATTGTCAATAGATAGCGCTGCAGATCTTGTAGTAGTTATACTTATCACTAATAGACGGCGTTGTTCATCTGAATACTAGCGAACTCTGCACCTAGATTCAGAATTCCGCTAGAAACATGTTTAGACTTGTCTGTGCTTAATGCTGATGTCATTAGAAGCTATACCGATATTAATAGCACAAGCGAAAGATTTTTGCATGTTGCTGCAAGTTTTAACTTGTATGATTGTATATTTTTATACAAAAACAGATTTATGCAGGTTTAAATTTGTCTGTGCCTGTTAACTGACGTCATTAGAGGATAATTTGTTAGTGTCTAAAATAATTATATACTTTGAATTTTTTTTATTTTAAACCTAAGTTCCTAAATAATTGATTACTAATATATCAATGGAGATGAAGGATTAGAAATAATACTCCGACATTCTTCCGAAGAATAAATTATTTCTTTATTTTTTCCAAAAATTTTTTGGTATGTTTCATACCTTCCTCAGTGGCTACAAAACAAATAATTGTTTACAATATAATAATTGTAACTGTCTAATATTATTTTAACAAAATATTGAATTTGGTAAAACATTTTGATAAAAATTTTTTAACAATTTTTTTCTTTCCAGTTTTGATTCTGTTGGAATGTATAATGAATAATTATTTAAAAATTATATTTAGAAATATTTAAAAATAAATACCAGTGAAATACAATTATGTTAGAAAAAATATGTTAGAAAAAATACAAAGACAAGTTAATTTCAGTAAGGGAAAATATAGTATTAATTGAAAATTGTAAAAATGAGTTGAAAAATTATGTCACAAAGCAAAATTAAGACTGGACAAAACGACATACAAATTTGTAACGTAAAAAACCCATGTAGGTACTCACCAATTAATTTTCATATAGTTTGTTGTCACACCATATTTTTGGAACAACCAAAGGACTAGTGTTATCTTTTATACGATTTACAAAAGAAAATCACCTTTAACAACAATATCATTATGTCAAGAAATTTATTATATGCATTTCATAAGAAATTTGTCAAATAATTTAAATACGATCCTTAATTTAAAAAAAAAAATTATTAATTAAGTGAACAATTTTGTTTCAAAATTATTTTAATTTTTCAATTTTTTTATAATTGGTACGTAAGTATTATCTAGTGCTAGGGATTCAATTTGCTTATTGCAATTTTCAAATTTATTTAAATTTATATAGAAACCTTCACTTAATGATCTATGGCGATATTTGTTTTCACGGTCCAAAACTTGGACTTGTTCAAAATTAAATCAATGTTCTTTATTAATTGAGTGTTCTGCTAAACCCGTGGTTTCTTTTCCTCTTTTTACGTCATACTTATGTTGTGCTATTCTATTTTTAAGAATTTGGGAGGTTTGCCTGGTTTATTATGGTGGTTTATGGTTTTTATGGTGGTATGGATACATGTATAGTAGAACCTGTCCTAATTTTCACTTTTTTTTTACATAATACAGTAGAGCCTGTTTTAGCGGTAAAATATATCTATGTTTAAAGCAATTAAAAAATGTTTTAGTTCAAAGCAAGAATACAGTTTCCAACAATGGGAACGTCAACAATAATGAAAAAGTGGTGGTTTAAAATTGTTAGTTGCTATTGGCAATCAAACTAGCTAAGAAGGTTTATTGATGCAACTTGGATTGGGAAAATTTTTGTAAGGTGATAGATACGACTCAATTTGTTATGACGTGGTATCCATACGAAATAGGCACGATCTTCGTAATTATTGTTAGAGAAGTCATCAAGCAATATAGATTTTAATATTAAGTAAAATTCTTTGTTTTTTTGACGTTTTTTGGTGTCTTTTGGAGCCTTTTGTTGCATTTTAGCTCCTTTTGATGTCTTTTGGCGCCTTTTAGTGCATTTCGGTGCCTTTTGGTGTCTTTTGAAGCCTTCTGGTATCTTTTCTTCTTGGTGTTTGGTGTAAATAGCAATGATTAATTTATTGTGAATATACTAGTATGACCGATAGCACTAGTATTATAAGAAGCATTACGAGATCTTATAAAAAATCTTACAAAAAAAATTGTATAATTTTTTTATATTTATTTACTATTTTAATAAAAACATACATTTTTATACAAAAAACAAGCTTCTTTCATGTTTACTAGTGGTGGTCTTAATCTTATCCAATCTAATTTTTATTTTGTAATTTAAATCTATATTAGTGTTTTGTAATTCTTTTTCTAACCAGTAATTCGATATACCTATACAATGCATCTAAATGTTCGAATTGTAAAATATAACATATTTTGTTTCTGTGAGTAATTTGCTTTATTTCTTTAATAATCAGCTATGTTCCTTCCTCTAGTTCTTCCAATCGTCGATATTGCGTAACTTTAATTTTACCTTTTATTTCTTAGATAGTAATATCGTTGATTTGTTCTATTTCGTCATCGTTAGAATGTAAGTTATTAATATTTTTGCCATACTTCCGAGTAAACTGTCACTTTCTATATTTTTTGCAAATGAGTGATCATTAAATGTAGTAAATCCACTAGCTTTAAATGTCATAATCGGCTCTTCTGTTTGTAAGAGGATTAAACCCATTCCATTATATGGAATAATAAAGTATCCATTGTCTTTGAATTTTTTCTCTGGTGTCGTAAATATTTATAAACCAATTTTTTAAGTATCCTTTTAAGTACATTTTATGGTTTTATAGTTTGTGGCAATATTCTTCGTGTTGGTTATAGTAGGTATGGGGCCACTTAGTAGGTATGAAATTGCCTATATTCAGGAGCAAGTAAACACATTGCCTATATTGGGTAGAGCAGAAAAATTGAATGAAAATCGTTACACAAAATACACATATAAAGTGACTCTAGCTCATGCCTTTCGGTATCTCTTGGTGCATTTTTGACGTTTATTTAGTACCTTTTGGTGTCATTTGAAGCATTCTGGTGTATTTTTGGTGTCATTTGGTGCATTCTGATGTCTTTTTGGTGCATTTCGATGTCTTTTAGGTGCATTTTGATCTCTTTTTGGTGCATTTTGGTGTCTTTTTTTAGTAATTTTTGGTGCATTTTGGTGCATTTTAGTATCTTTTGGTGCATTTTGGTGTCTTTTTGGTGGATTTTGGTAACTTTCAGTGCATTTTGGTGTCTTTTTCGTGCCTTTTGGTGCTTTCAGTGTCTTTTGTCTTTTGTCTTTTGGTGTCTCCTGGTGCATTTTGATGCCTTTTGATACATTTTGGTGCTGACATTACTCTTACATCTGGTGCTGCTTTTGTGCTGTTCTTTGGCGTTACTTTTGCGTCAATTCTGCTCTGGTTGTACTGTATAAGATCATGTCGATATAAAAACTGATCAGTGTTATGCTATAAATCGAACTATTCACATCTATCAAAATGTTTAAGTGTATACGTTGTGATAAGATATTTTCGCAGAGGGGTTCTCTTTTACACCATATGAAAAGAAGAGTGTATACGCGTTCAAATGCTCAGGAATTTCAAACAACCACTAATGACCAGATTGCAAATAATAATCAGTTTGAATGTACCACTCATCAGTCGTTAAACAATGGGACACACGTGAACAGTGAAGAAAACAGAAAACTTTTAATACAAAGTGAATCGTCAAAATCTAATGATGAAGATGATGATAATGAAATGATTATAGCTTTGAAGCAAGAAATGACATTGAAGAAAAGGAAGATAAAGCACCAGTATTTCAAAATCAACACAAAGATGACACAGATCGATCTAAAAGAAACTTGAATACTTTTGATGATAGTATGATAGCTGCAGCAGAAGCAATCAAAAGTAAATTCAATTCTTTAAAAAACTCACATAATATGTTGAAATCTGCGAATGGCGGAGATAATCGATCTAACGAACAAAAAAATTTACCATCGCCTGTTAATTACAAACAAATAAGTTTTACTCCAAAAATGATTGGTCTCTTGCAAACTGCTCTAGAAGTCTAAACATATTAATGACCAAGGAGCTTCAAAACGCATGCGCAAAGGATAAAGAACAAGAAGATAAAAATTCAGCAGAAAAGGAACAACCTTCAACATCAAATTCAATAAATGGAGAAGCTAAACGTCTGAAGTATGATGAAAACGCTAGCCTTCATAATGGTCATTCGAAACATGCTGATGAAGAAGAATATTTCGTTGATTTAAATCCTTTAGTAGATGAACTAAAAAGTTTAGTAACTCACGCGCAAATTCGAGAAGAAATGGTTAATATTATGTACAATTTAATGGAAAGGAGCCATATTATAAATCCCAGCTTTACGGATTATATCGAAAATGAGAAAAAACGAAGCCATTTTAATAATTTAAAGGAAAGTGACAATGGGAGGCGAATTATCTCAATTACTAAGGAATTGGAAAAGCGAGATATTATTGAGCCAGTGTTAAAGTATATATCAAATGATGTCGAAAACAGCGATGAAAAACATCTGCTAGCGATAACGAAGATATTACGAGCGAAGGAGAAGCTGATGATGATGATGAGAATACAGCTGCTAACGATGATGAAAAAATTGTGGGTAAAGGGTTATATTTACGACCCTATAGGAGGCGTTAAAATAAAATCTCGCAGCTGTATACTAACTTTTAATAAAATATTTTAAAATTACGTGAGTGTTATTATTTCTCACATACAACAATTCTTAAACAATTCGTTAAAAAGATCATCGATATGATTATTCTTGCAATGAAATATGTAATGTGTATTTTCTGAACTGTTCAAAATATATAATGCTCTTACTTGCCCCCTGAATATAAGTAATTACACTGCATTGTTCCATTGACATTCTGGCACAATAGAACATAATATTTGTTCGAACTATGTAATTCTTACCGACAAGTATTCAGATAAATTATTAATGATTTGTTAAAAATAAAGTATCGTTGAATTGTAATGATCTAAAACTTTCGAGCAGGAAAGGGTTAATTAATTGAATGCAACTAAATTCCGAAAAAAATTTCCTATGGTTTTAGTGTCTACAGAGGGCTTTTATTCGCTCTTGAAAACGACGAGAGTTATTTCCTTTGCGTATACGTATTTATCTATAGAAAAGAGAGAGTTATTTATCAACGAGAGTTATTTCCTTAACTGTATACGTATTTATCTATAGAAAAGCAAATATTTATCTATTTCTCTACAAAAAGGACTAAGGGAGAGGTATGTAAGGAGTAACAAAAAAAAATATACAGGTTTGTCACTTGGTACTTAATAATCACAGCAAATTGAACTTTTGACGCAAGATACGAACATGTTTCGCTTTCTATATATTCGGGCATTGGCTTCCTATAGACTGTCTTGAGCTTTCAACTTTCAAACATCGGCTATCTTCGGGCTTTCGCTGGCTCTCGACTCTCGGATAAGGGCTTTCTTTAGGCTGTCGTCTACTATCTTTCCCACTGTTGGCACACGTTACTGATTGTGGCATTCCATTCATTCTTGCGTAATTTATCATATCTTGTATTTGGGTCATTTGAAATTCAGTGTTTAATAGAATTATTTTCCCTCTGTTGAAATCGACTACGGCTCTCAGTTCGGTTAGCAGTTCTCGTCCCATTAGTCCATCGGTTCCTAGCGGTAAGTGATCTGAACAAATGGCCCACTCGGTTCAATACTGTCGTCTTCCTAGTTCAACGTCCACTTGAGCATATCCCAAGATTTTGACCCCTTCCCCTGTGACTCCTTTGATGAATAAATTGCTTCTTGGCATTAAGGCACACACTTTTTTTTTTTAAAACAGAGATGGTCGTTCCGGTTTCAGTTAGTATTCGATATATGTTCATATTTATTTTCAACGGTATTATACACTGAAAGTTCAATACTTCCAATTTACATCCGGTTTTCTTGATATTAGGTATATTTACTACAGTTTTTATTTCATTTTTATTTAGGTCGTCATGTTTTATCTTATCTGTCTATTATTTATCGTCTTATCATATGTGGTAATTAAACTATCAAATTGCCTTTCGTTTATTTTATTATTCTTACTTATTTTGTTTAAACAGTGAAACGGTTTTTCACTTATTTTATTACTGAAATTGATTATTTTATTTGAACAATCAAATTGTCTTTCACTTGTATTATTAAAATGGTTTACCACCTATCGTTCGACTGTTCGAACTATACCATTTTTTGTGGTACTATTTAAATTTGTCTTTTAATCTTTAAAAATTGAAATAATCATAATTAGCAATTTGATAAAAAATGTCCACTAGTGGTGTCTTTATGTAGTAGGCAATTGAGATGTGTAATGATAATTGCCTAAAGGGTCTTGATTGAGACAATTTACCAACCAGGTGGAATCGAATAGAAAAATTTTTTTTCTTATTTTTAATTTGTTTTAAATTATTGGAGGTTAGCGCAGTGGAAATAAGGTTGGTGGGTAATTGTCCTTACTTAATAAACGATGGAAAAAAAAATTAAGAGGCCGTGTGTAATCTCCCCATTCCCTCAATAATGAGTGTATATAATTAACGATTCGGTTTTGGTACATTAGTGCATATGATTTTGTATTTGAAAATGGCGCTGTAGGCGTATGGCAGGGCTATGGTGGTGTCTGTTTTCTGGTGTGGCGTTAGTTTGTAAACGAAAGCCACACAAAATGGACGCTATGTTATACAAGTGCTATAAAATTGTTACTATTGATGAAATTATGGTGTTTAAAGCTGAAAATATGTTTTGGGTAGTTATGTAAGTAAAAGCTGTTACTTTCTCAAAAGATTAACAATTTATTAATCCTAATATTATTATACAATTATTGAATAAATATCTTATAACTACTTAACTAACTTAATCTACGTTATAATTCCCTTAAATTCCATTAATTATTTTAGGAAAAGGGGACCGTCACGAATATCGGAAATCATTGTGTTTCTGATCGTTTGCTCGAATTACAACTCAGAAAACAATGTCGGCGGATCTGAAGAATTGATGAGAAAACGGACAAACTTGTGAAATGGTAATATAATTTGTCTGGGAAAATAACTGATACAATGAGTTATGTAGTAATTTTGAATATGGGTGATATCAGTTATGGCGGCCAAATATGAAAAAGACGAGTCGAGAAAAATGGCGGGTTAGTCACGTGATCCACCCAGCCACAGTTGAAAACAAGGAATTATTTGAAAGGCGTATCCTTTAAAAACTGATTGTAATTCGGTAATGTTTAACCATTTTATTTTTACAATGAATTGTATTGGAAGGAATAAAATAGGTAATAACTGTATCGTAGTTTTAACGATATTTTGAAGTTACACTGGTTAATAAATATCACAAATTTCGTACCTTTTTAAAGTAAACGTTGAGTCGTAAACCATTAATTAGTGCCGACAATTCCGTAGGTCGCACGAAAGCTGGAGATTATTTTTTTTGGGCGCGCGATTACGTAATAGCACTGATTTTATCAGGATGATTTGAATTGTACGGCCTTGAAAGGTATTTTAATGTGCGAAAACCGGTAATTTATAATCTGTTAATTTAATAACAATAACAATAATAACAATAATAATCTTTATTGCATAATACCATTAATGGTGTACAATATGTCGATACAATAATATTTAAGACAATTCACTAGCTAAAAAGTCTTTCAGACTGTAATTATTCATTTGTAATAAGTTTTTTTAATTTATTTTTAAAATGTTTTGGCGATTCTATATTTTTTAAATCAGATAGAATCTTATTATAGATGCGTAACATATCACCTCTGGGCCCATCACGAACTTTTGTCAACCGCATGCCAATCAAATTATAATTTTCTTTTTTTCTAGTTTGGTAATTATGGATTTTCTTATTTTGTTCAAATATATACGGATACGTATGTACAAATGTGGCACATTCAAGAATGTACAAATCATACATTGTCAATATTTGAAATTTATTAAACAATGGTTGACAGTGTTCACGAGCTGGAGCACCATCAATAATACGTACGCATCTTTTTTGCAGTTTACAAATTTTCGCAGCATATGATGCATTTCCCCAGAATAAAATACTAAATTATATTATAGATTGAAAATGTCCAAAATATGCTTTTAAGAGAACATCCTCATCCAAAACCTGTCTTAAAACCTTAAGCACGTAAATGCCCTTGTTTAATTTTGCTGTAATTTTATTGATGTGCGGTTTCCAATTAATCTGTCGGTCCAAGACGATTCCAATAAACTTCGCTTCTTGTTTAATATCAGTGTTTAATGTTTCCAGGTAAGCTGGCGTTGTGTGGCCAAACTGTATTATTTCAGTTTTCGAAGAATTCATTTTTAGGCCGTTTTCTTCAAACCATTTAGTCAGTGTAATTGTTGCTGCTTCTACCTGATGAGCAAGTTGTACTTGATTCTCTGCCTCACACATAACAGCAGTGTCGTCTGCGTACAAATAGACATTTTCATGGAAGGTCATTAATGAAAATCAAAAAAAGAATTAGTCCCAGGATACTACCCTGGGGCACACCCCTCTTTAATAATTGCCATTCCGAATACTTATAGCCGTTTGATGTTTTCAGCTTTACACACTGCACTCTGTTTGTCATATATGAGGCTAAGAGGTCCGAGATTTTACCTCTAAAACCATATTGCTCCATCTTAGCTAAAAGCAACTTCTTATCAACGCAATCAAAAGCTTTAGATAAATCTAGCAACATTAAACATATTTTCATCTTTTGTTCCCAGGCTCTCAAAACCGAATCTACTACTTTAAAAACCGACAGACTGATGGATTTGCATTTGATAAAACCATGTTGAGCATCATCAATAATTTTATGTTTATTTAAAAATGAAACAATACGGACATTTACGACTGATTCGAAAATCTTTGCAAAAATTGTCAGTAGAGATACTGGACGATAATTATACATTTCGTTTTCGTCACCTTTCTTAAAAACGGGCACGACAAGCGTTTTTTTTAATGAATCAGGAAATATTCCTTTCTCAAAACATTTATTTATAATTAAAACCAATGGTTTGCAAATAATATGCGCACAATTTTTAGTAATTTTGCTAGGAACTTCGTCCCAACCAGTAGAAGATTTATTTTTAAGGTTCATACAACATCCTACCATTTCATCTGTGTCCACTGGATACAAATAAAAATTATTAACAAAATTTCTTTTGAACGATAAATTTATATTTATATTATTCAGTACTGGGGATAACAGATTTAAATTTTCAGTAACATTAACAAAAAAAGAATTGAATTCATTAAACATAATATTATAATCTGTTATTTTTTTATCATCTATTTCTAATTGCGAAATGTAATTACTATTTTGAGTTTTTTTTGTAACATTGTTAATAACTGTCCAACAAGTTTTTATTTTGTTAGTAGAGTTAATGATTTTATTTTTGTAAAAGAATTGTTTTTGTTCTTTAATTAAAATTTTTATATTGTTACATAAAATTTTATATTGGTTTTCTAAATCACTTACATCACCAGTGTTATTTATTTTCATATCTTTAATTAACATATGCATATTTCGTTTTTGGTATAAATAATTTTTGATTTCTAGGGTTATCCAATTATTTTTTTTCCTATTTAAAATTTTACTTTCTTTTGGAAAGAACATATTAAAATAATAAAGGAATATCTCCTGAAATTTTTCCCACATTACATTAGGATCCTCCGAAAATATATCACACCATTCTTCCATGGCTAAGCATTCCAAGAATATGTCCATATTTTCGTCAGTAAAATATCGTTTTATAATTCTGTCACTAGTTTGCTTAAAACATTTTATTAACGGAAAATCAATAGTTAAGGCTTTATGATCCGAAAGTTCAGTATCGTATAATGAAATATTATATTTATCGACATTAGTGATAATATTATCAATACAGGTTGAGGATAATGGCGTTTCTCTAGTTGGGTTTGTATTAGTTAAAATTAAATTAAAATTAACCAAAATATCTTTAAAATCACTTAAAGCAACCGATTCCTTCAAACGATCTATATTAAAATCGCCACAAACAACTACTTTTTTTATTTAAGTTAAAAATAATGTCTAGGCATTCATAAAAACAGTCAAAAAATGTATTGACATCACCTAATGGCGAACGGTATACACTTAAAATTATGATATTAAAATCTATAATTTCAATAGCACAGCATTCAAAATGTATTTCTTGACATAACACAGTTACTTCTTCAATTACTTTAAATTTTTTGTGTAGGTAAATACATACACCACCGTGTTTGTGTAATTTTCGTGAAAAATTTGTTACTATTTCTAATTCACCGATATCATGTCCACAACATGCTTGTTCTGGTGTCAACCAATGTTCACTTATACATAATACGGATACTTCAGGATGTATTTGCTCTAGAAATATACCTATTTCATCTAACTTATTTTGTAAACTTTGGATATTCAGGCTCATAATGCAGAGTTTTTAATTTTTGTTTGCTTCAGGGAGCTTCCCGTAGCTTCGTCGAAAAAATCGAAATCTCTTGACAATAATCCCTTCTGGCCAAAATTTGTCCGAGTATATTTCATCCATAATGGATTCGTCAGCACCCACTTTAAAACTACAATTCTTGCCTTTAGTAGGCAAACGTTCACAATTTAGTATTAATTTAAATGCAATTGTAAAATTACCACTTAATCCGACAATAAGGCGTACAATCGTATTGAAAAATCGTAAAAAACGTAAAATACAACTCGTAAACTGAATTATCGTGTACAAAATTATAATAAGAAAAATAAGTAATTAATTTGTAACAATCTAATTTTACTTTAACTTAAATCTGAAATTCTAAAAATTCGTAAAATTCGTAACTCGTTCGTGACGGTATCTAAATTAAATCTGATTTCAAAATCAGCAAATTTTTTCCTTCGCCGACCTAGAGAATTTTCGAGAATTTGCTATCTTATTCTAACCAATGCTTTATCTCTTTTCGACTGTTGACTGGGGGTAACTCTCGTTCCTGTGTGACTATTTGTTCACTTTGGTAACTGTGTACGTCATCGACAACGTACACAGCTTATATTTGTAAAGAATTTGAACATTTCCTTTCATATTTGCCTTTCATATTTGGCGCCTCTCAACTGTCACTTTGACAGCTCTAGGTTTACTCATGAATCATATAGTTTATGATTGTTATTTTTGAATGTGGATTTTTATTTACAATAAATCGTTATAAATTGATCTTTTACATCTATTTTCCTATTAATTTTGATTTTATTTTTAATATTTTTTTTTTTAAATAATTTACTGTTGAGAGGTTTACTTTGTGAAATTTCATTTTAAATATTAAAAATATTTAAAGTTTTAATTACTTTGTCAATTTCACTAGAATTGAGTAGAATTTACTAAACGTGTTTTCAATCTCGCGATCATCATCAGAGTAATTGAAGAAATGTATGTGGGAGTGTAATAAATACTCTTAAAAATGAATTTGGGAAAAACCCGTCATTATACTATTTCATATGAAATAGGCTGTACAATAACGTACCTGATAAACCAGTTTTGAATAATAGAGATAATTATTTTTATCTGTGTAAGGTAAAAATTTTTAACCAATATGTTTAAGAATAAAGGAGGGGTGTCCAAAATGTTAAAGTTGCTGAAAATTATATTTTTTCGTTTTAGAAGTTCAGTTTTAATAAAGGTGAATTATTTAGGTCGTTTTGATCATTTAAAACCTCCACTTGTGGGTCACTGTTCAATCTATTAATTTCAATAGCCTCCAAGAGATTCAGTTTTGTACCCTTTTGACAAATATGTAGAACTTTTGGTTTGTGATTTATATTGGGGAAATGACCTGTTTCTAAGACGTGTAAACCAAAATTTGAGCTATGAATTTGAGATCCAACATGTTCCTTATACCTTGTCTCGAAGCTGCGACCCGTCTGTCCCACGTATTTAGCATTACACTGCGAACAATCTAAGCGGTAAACTCCACTCTTTTTTAGCGGATCAGTTTTTTCTTTTGCGTTAAAAAGTGATACATAAAACATTATGTATCACTCCCTTTCCTAGGTGTCATCTCACCACATTATGTATCACTCCCTTTCCTAGGTGTCATCTCACAAAAAATAGGCAATTTATTTTCAAAATATAATATATCACCCGCCTTCTGTTCATTTGGAAACCTCACTTTTTAACGCAAAAGAAAAAACTGATCCGCTAAAAAAGAGTGGAGTTTACCGCTTAGATTGTTCGCAGTGTAATGCTAAATACGTGGGACAGACGGGTCGCAGCTTCGAGACAAGGTATAAGGAACATGTTGGATCTCAAATTCATAGCTCAAATTTTGGTTTACACGTCTTAGAAACAGGTCATTTCCCCAATATAAATCACAAACCAAAAGTTCTACATATTTGTCAAAAGGGTACAAAACTGAATCTCTTGGAGGCTCTTGAAATTAATAGATTGAACAGTGACCCACAAGTGGAGGTTTTAAATGATCAAAACGACCTAAATAATTCACCTTTATTAAAACTGAACTTCTAAAACGAAAAAATATAATTTTCAGCAACTTTAACATTTTGGACACCCCTCCTTTATTCTTAAACATATTGGTTAAAAATTTTTACCTTACACAGATAAAAATAATTATCTCTATTATTCAAAACTGGTTTATCAGGTACGTTATTGTACAGCCTATTTCATATGAAATAGTATAATGACGGGTTTTTCCCAAATTCATTTTTAAGAGTATTTATTACACTCCCACATACATTTCTTCAATTACTCTGATGATGATCGCGAGATTGAAAACGCGTTTAGTAAATTCTACTCAATTCTAGTAAAATTGACAAAGTAATTAAAACTTTAAATATTTTTAATTTTTTTTTTTACTTTTTTTTTGACGGTATTTATTAGGGGGTGATTATTAAGTGGTTGGACGTTTATCTGCCTGAGGGTAAATTTTAATGAACATTATAAAATAATGTGACAGAACGACGGTTGCTGGGAGTTTAAAGGCGGCTGACTTGGTTGTCGTTGTGAACTACTAGCTTGCTTCTCCGGACAACGATTTGCAAAATGTCCTTCGTTTCCACAAATAAAACACCTATACGATTTGGGCGCACTGCAGTTTTTTGCTTGGTGACCCGGCTGTCGACAATTAAAACATGTATTTGGTTTTGTACTGAGTCTGCTTCTTGGGGGTATCGGTTGGCTTCTATTTGTTCCGGCCCCTTGTACTTCTCTTTGACTTTCTTGTCTTCTATCTCCCTCTGTTGTGTTAGTATGCTGCATCGGGTATGTATCGGCAACCCATTTCGACAAACTAATCATTTCATTGTTGACCTCAGCTTCTATTGCCAATTCCACCACATCGTCAAAAGTATGTTGCGGGTTCTTACACACGTCCAACATAAGTAATTTGACAATCTCGGGATTAACACGTTTGAAGAATTTCTGAATTGAATCCTTTTCGTGACGTTTTTTAATTACTCTCGATTCGCCCTTTTCATTTTTATTTATCTGACTCAAGTATTCTTCCAATAATTATTTCCCAATGATCTTCAACCTTGTTGCATATCGGTCTACATTTTCTTTAAATCGTTGGGTACATTTACAAGTAAAGGTCTTGAAGTGATAATAATAATAATAATCTTTATTCAATAAAGTACAGAGTACATAGAATAAGTCATTCAATAAATTCTTTAATATTATAAAAATTCTTTGTCAACAAAAAACTTTTTAATTCTTTCTTAAATTGCATATTATTTAATTTTTTTATATTTGTTGGAATGTTATTAAAAATTTTAATACACATGTTTAGCACTCCAATATTTATATACGTCTTTGTTGACTGAATAGTTACCAGTTTATCCGCGCCTCGCGTATTGTATGAATGATCGTACTGATATTTCTCAAATAATTGATAGTTATTTTTCGCAAATATTGCACACTCCATAATATAAGTATCAATCACTGTGAGTATCTTTAAATCCCTGAAAATTGGACGAGCGTGTTCCGTAGATTTGACATTTACCATGATCCTTAGACATCTCTTTTGTGCAACTAACACTTTTTCTACTAATGCTGAATTTACCCAAAATAGAATCCCATATTTTATATTCGAATATATTTGTGCATAATAGGTTTATATCAAAATATCAAATGACACAAGATCTCTTAATTTATATAGCGCAAAACTAAGTTTAACTAACTGATTGGTTAAAAATTCAATATGTTTTTCTCCATCCAATTTGTTATTAAGATATATGCCAAGAAACTTTATATAGTCCAATGATTAAATTTTTTGATCCTTAATTTGAATGTTGCCTATATTGTTCCTGAAACAGACCAACTTCTGTGTTTTCTCAATGTTTAGTTTAAATGTATTATTTTCAAACCATTTTTGCAAATTACTAAGAGTTTGCACAATGTTTGCTCTAAGTAGATGTATATTACTGTTATAATTCCCGACTTTGATGAAACTTGGTAGGTGTGTAGAACAAAGAAAAATAACAGACCCGTATTTTTTTATTGGTCTAAAACGCCATTTGAGGGGTGAAATCCATCTCCAAAATTGGGGTAAAAATTTAATTTTGTCAAATTACTCGAAAACTATAACAGATAGAAAAAAGTTTAAATTGACACAACCCTTCATTTTTAAAGATCTTTCTACTGATGTACTCAAATGCAGGGTCGGACCTACTGGATGGGTCTTGACTATAAAATTAAGGGTAAATTTTGAAATAGGGTGAATATGGTTCGACCAATCAAAATACTAATATCGAATATGAAAACTACATCAAAAATACTAGTTTACTCGTTTTTGCTAAAGCCGTTACGTT
The DNA here is from genome assembly GCA_035578155.1 of Brachynemurus nebulosus. NCBI lineage: Eukaryota > Metazoa > Arthropoda > Insecta > Neuroptera > Myrmeleontidae > Brachynemurus > Brachynemurus nebulosus. Next base: position 16,749,563 of record JAPWDM010000007.1, read on the forward strand.
AAAGATAAAAAAGCTCAAATCTTAATCTAAAATCTTACATTTGTACTCAATATTTTACTTATAATATCTTTAAAAATAGCTTTTTTTCTACTCCTAGTATTAAAAGTAACATTTTGCGGATGGGTAACTATATGAAAAAATTAACAATTGCCCACATCATGCGAGAATAGCGTGCGAAATAATTTGAATTTTGAAGAAGTAACCATATGCCCAAAGTTGGGGATTATAAAATCAGCATGTAGACTAATCTTCGATGCGATCATCATTCCGGAGAGCAGCTTGTTCTATGCAAAATATTGTATCTTGATATAAATATTATTATGATAACATTTAATTTATTGTAAAATATATATACTGGGTGAGTTTTTCGAGAGTTGTCATTTTTATTACAGCCAAACCGTTGATTTAATCGAAAAATTGTTCAAATAAGAGTTGTAGATATCGACGGGGGAAACCGATTGCTATATTCAGGAGCTTTATAGCTCTCATGGTTTTCGAGCTATGATACAAACTTATAGATTTTTAAACGAGACTATATATTAATTTTTCGATAAAACTGATCTAATGCATTAATTAACAACATAAATGAGTAAAAAATTTTTTTTTACTCAAGTTTAATTTTTTAATTTTTCTTTAATTTATCATTTAGGCGGCAAAAATATGCATATGTACTTGAGGCTACTTCAACCAATAGTGTTTTTCTTGGTTACATTTCCATTACATCCAAAAAAAGAACCTTTTCCGATATCATTTCTATCATAAAAATTTGGTTGTAATAGAAATGGCAACTCTTAAAAAACTCACATGGTATTTTCGTTTTAAATAAATTTGTTAAAAACAAAAATGCGTTTTTGTTTAGAGAAAAAAAAAAAAACATAATCATAAAACTTGTATAGACCTGTTTTCAGACAAAAATATATAAATTTTATACAATCATACAAGTTGAAACGTCTGTGTATCAACAAATTTTTTTATAGAGTATGCTATCTAATGACGTCACAAGCACAGACAAGTTTAAACCTGTTTCAGCCGGAATTTTGAATCTAGGTGCAGAGTTCACTAGTATTCAGACGAGAAATGCCATCTATTAGTGAAAAGTATAAATATCAAAGGATTTTCAACACCATGTATTGAAAATTTTTTTAATTTACGCAGAGAGTTCGCTAGTGTTCAGACTAACAACGTCATCTAGTAGTGAAAAGTATAATTCTTAGGTTAAGCTAAGTTCGCTTAGGTTCCGTTAGGTTGGGCACGAGAAACCCACAAGACCGCTGCCTCCTGCCAATGTCACTCAAAAAACCGGCAGGTGGGTAGGTGGGTCTGGAATACTCCAAAACCTACTACTGTCATATTTTAATGAACCAAATGAAACAAAATCATTAGCAGATATAAAATTACAGGATTTTCCTCCAATATTTGCAACGTATGAGCAGAAAACGTCACCAAAAAATTAAGGACAACGATCTGTTGAAGAAATACGACCCTTACCGGGCCTATACTTTTCTATAAGGAAGATTCTAAATCTATAAAGAAGATTGACTACAATGTACAGATTGTCGTAGATGAGCACATCGCAAGATCCATTCTTTGTTTGTTTAAACTGCCTGTCGGAATAATTTTTATAAAACCGAGCGAATCTTGCTCATTTATTTGTTAAGTTAAATAAGACTTGCTTTTCTGTAATTGTCACTTAATTCTAAGAGAATAAATTTATGTTTATATTTTAGTAACTCTGGCTTTATTGCAATTTAACGATACAGGGTTAGCATTTTTTACTAATTATTATTTTAGAAAATTGTATTAATTATTACAACAATAAACTCAATGGATTTTTTTATTTAAAGTTATTTTAATTATTCGTAAGGCTAGATCTTTAAAAATAAAAAAGCCACCTTAACTAAAATAAGACTTTTTCTATGTGATTTATTTTAATTCTGAAAGAATAAATATGTATTATTTTTGAAAAGAGTATAAGTTTTAATATCGGCTTTTACTATACAAACGTGTGCCATTGTATGTTTTATATATCAGCTCAAGAGGTTTTTAAAATTTTTCTCCTTGAGAACTGCCATCATCAACGAATCGATATCAAAATCAAATAAAACATAGTAATAATATAGGAGTTTAAGGTATCCTGACAAATATAATGTAATGTAAAACATTGTAAAAATATCTGATAATAAACTCGTATTCATTTATTCATTCATTCATTCATGTATTATATAACTTCATTTTAAAGAGCAGTTATGTCTAAATTAGTTGAAAATGAAATAAGAAACAATAAATTACCTTACAATAGATGGTTGCTTGGGCTTTTGGTCACTAAGATTATTTATTGATTAAAAAAGAAACAACATTTAGCAGCTCATGGTCAGTCAATAACAAAAAAGTTCAGGGACGGAAACCGATGGAAGGTAATGGCAACCCACCATCGTATTTTGCCAAGAACGACCACCGCAACAAATAAGGTATTCGATTGTTATAATTTTAATGTAAATAGAAGTAATTTTAGTGTAAATAGAAATAATAAAAACATATTAAAAATTGGCACTTGGAACGTCCGTAGTTTGTATCAGGCCGGAAAACTGGATAATTTACTATTAGAAGTTGAAGAATTAAAGTTAAATATTCTAGGGATTGCTGAAGTAAGATGGACAGGAACTGGACAGATACTTAAAGGAAGCTATACTATTCTGTACTCTGGAGGCGAAAAACATATTAATGGAGTTGCTGTTATGGTGAATAATGATTAAGTTTCAAAAATAATCGATACCGTATATGATTCAGACAGAATAATTGTGATTGAAATGGATACCAAGCCAGTACGTACGAATGTAATCCAGGTATATGCTCCAACCTCCAATAGCACTGAAGAAGAATGCAACGAATTTTATAGTCGCTTAGAAAATCTGTTTTTATCGATAAAAAGCCAAGAATGCACTATTTTAATGGGCGAATTCAACCCAAAGTTGGGAAATAATGAAAATAAGCCGGTAGTCGGCCCTTTCGGTCTGGGTATCAGAAATAGTAGAGGTGATCTATTAGTGAAATTCGCTGCAAATAAGGGACTGATTGTGTTAAATACTTAGTTTAAGCAGCACCCGCGAAGACTGTATACGTGGAAAGCCCTTGGAGATACACCTAATAAAATAATCCGGAATCAAATAGACTTTATTCTGATTAACGAAAGATATAAAACTGCAATTAAAAATGTGAAAACAGTAGATGCTTTTGGACAGTTCTGAGCCAGCTCCTCGCAGGAGCCGTACGTATAGCATACCCTTCGTGTATACGTACATACATATATATATATATATATATATATATATATATATATATATATATATATATATATATATATAGCGTAATCTTTGCGAGGTGGTACGTACAGAGTACATACACCTAACTTTCGTCAGCAGCTGAATGAGTGATGAAGTCTGTTCAGTTTTCCCTGGGATCAAGTTACAAAAAGGGTTAATTATAGTAAAAAATTGTGTCAATTTCAATTGGTGAACCGTGAATTGTTCTGCATTCACAGTAAATGTACGTAATTGCTTTTTAAATATTAGAGTTACATATTATTAGTCACTGAAATGTTTAGCCATCGATAATGTACTAGATTACAATTAAAACGATTTCTTTCTCTGGAATAAAACTAGCATATTTTGTATAAACTGAACACTCAAAATTCATATGAAAATGAAAATTCTGGTTTTTCTAGATAGTTTTTATATCTAAAATATTAGGTCAACTGAATTTTATGTTAAATTTGTATTATTTACTTGTTTTTTCTAATAATAAACATTTTTTTAAATATAATATTTGTATTTTAATGTGCAGCCTTATTTATTAAATTTAAATTAAGAAGATTATCCTTTGAATGTTCTATATGCTTTCTAATCAAAAACTATTTTTATATAAAGATTTTTCTTTGATTTAAACAGCAGCCCTTTAAATATTATTGGGATTACTGCTCAATTTTAAGTGAAAACTTTATAAACTTTATTCGTAATTCTAAGATGATTTGTTGTTGATTTAGGTGAAGTTTTTCTCTGTGCAGATGCTGGTGGTTGTGGTCAAACTGATTCGTTTTCAGAGTCATTTTCACTACTAGCTGACATTGGCGTATGACGTAGTACTGAATTACGATGAGCCAATTCAAATGCATTTAATCTAATCCGCATAAAATTTAAGTGATGCTGTAATCTATGTAAAATTTTAGGCTGCAATCCTGAAAATAATACAATACTCGTAAATATAACAATTAGTGAAGTCGGCGGGCCCTGCTTCACAGGGTCCTCATAACACGAGAGAAATCAAAACTAGTTTTCCGATTGTCCTAACTAAAAAAACTTTGATCTAAGCTAACCTAACTCGCTTTTCAAGTTTATAGTTCTTTCATACCTAATTGCATCTGATGTATGGCTTGTGGAATAGGTACCCATTTCCTACTTGTAATATCATAATATGACAATTTTTCAAAATAATTTGAATGTTCCATTAAACTATGATTATGTTCTTCACAGTCAGGAACGAAGGAAGAAAAAGGAGTACAAACATTGTCTATTTTCATCCATCTTTGTTTCCGAAATAAAAATTTTAGAATATTTTACAAACAATATTCCATTGACACTGTAAAATATGAAGCAATTTTAAAATACAATACAAATGTTATTTGATGTTCCCATCTTAGACTTATAAAATTAGACTTATTTTTTCGCCGTAGGATAAAATATTTGCTATTTTTTAATAATTGTTGCATCATAAGAATTGTAAATATTATTGCTTCATATCACAACCTGTTGAGACATGTTAAAAGCTGTAGACGCGGGTGGTTGAAGTGTGGAGGGGGGGGGGGCCGCTATATATAAGAGTGGCGCATCGACGCTGGCTCAGTTATTTGCAAGAAATTGTGGTGTAAGCATCAGATTAGCAGCAGCAACAATAAGCTTGAGTTAAGCAACAAATCTTCTAAATAATTATCAAAGGATACAAGGAAAAGCAATTGTAAGTATTAAGTTATTACAGGCATCAACATTATTGACCCATTATCATATCCATTTTCATTGTTGTATTGATTATTGTAGTACCTATCCTATTGTAAAACCTATATTGTTGTATCCCTCCTATTGTTGTATTCATTGTTGTATCTCTCCTGTTGTTGTACCTATTGTAGTACTTAACCTATTATCATACCTGTCCTATTGTTGTACTTATCTTATTGTTGTACCTATCCTATTGTTGTATTCATTGTTGTACCTATCCTATTGTCATACCTGTCCTATTGTTGTACCTATCCTATTGTTGTATTCATTGTTGTACCTATCCTATTGTTGTACCTATACTATTGTCGTATTATATTGTTGTAACCGTTTTCTAATACCAATATTTTATTTCAAATAAAGCATCATGGAAGCATTCAATTGTGAAAAGTGTAACAAATCGTTCACACACAAAAAAAATTTAAACCGTCACATCAAAAGCATGCATTCAGATGTGGAGTTCCAGTGCCATGAATGTGGGAAAAAGCTTAATCGTTTAGATAATTTTAAAACACATTTAAAACAAGCACATAATTTGGTAACTCAAAAACGACCGGCAGCAACAATGGACAACGAGCATTCACCGAACAAAAAATCTAAACTGGACAACAATGATGAACTGGCAACGGCGATGGAAACTGATAATTCTCTAATTGAAACGAGACGATGTGATATATGCGACCTTGAGATACCAACGTCACGCTACTACGGGCATTTACGGAGTCTTGAACACAAGAATCGCGCAAGTACTCAAGTGGAAAACGACGAATTTGTTGAAAAAGTAGCAAGCGCATATAAAAGTCGAATTATCAGTTATCGAATACGAGCTTCGGAAAAATTTACAAATATCAACGAATTTTTAAAACACATTGAACTCAAAGTGATGCGTCTATTAACACACGAACTGAGACGACATGCAACATTCAAGATAAATATGGAATTATTTGGACTGTACACACTTGAAAAGGCTGGAAAAACTCGAGCAGAAACAAAATCGTTCAACACAAAGAACAAAATAGTGACCGAGGCAACGAACTTGAGCGAAATGTATACCGATTTTTCTCAAACCCTCGACACCAAGAGCGAAGAGTTTGAGCACAAAGAAACAGGATGGACGTTGCAAGAGGTTAAGTACTTGGAAATTAATGTTAACAAGTTTACTCCTCTTCGCGGGTCATCCTATATACCACTGCCGGCGTGGATAGAAAAGAAGAGAGCGGTTGTAAACGTTAAGAATGCTGATGACGCATGTTTTTTGTGGTCAGCGATTTCGGCGTTATATCCAGTTCCACACACTCAATATCCGCACCGAATATCTACATATCCACACTACTTACAGTTTTAAATGTTGAAGGAATCAAGACTCCGATAACATTAAAAGACGTAAAACAATTTGAAAAACAGAATGATATAAGTATAAACATGTACGGCGTTGATGGGAAAAATATTGTCGGACCAATATATGTACTACACAAAACAAAGAAGACCTAGACACGTCAATCTGTTGTATATTGAAGACGGAGAAAAATCACACTACTGTTGGATTAAGAATTTAAATAGGCTTGTTGGAAATCAATTATCAAAACACGATGGAACAAAATGGATTTGTGATGGATGTCTTCAGTTTTTCAGAACAGAAGATCGGTTGAGGGAACACGAAAAACGATCATGTCCACACGAGACGATCATGTCTACACCGTACTCCCTTCAACGAAAAAGTCTGTCTTGAAATTTGAAAAATATCACAAACAACTGAGGATGCCGTTCGTTATCTACAGTGATTTTGTAACCATTTTGAAGCCAGTTGACACTTGCATGTGTGACAGTCAGACCGCATTACGTTTTAATTTAGGCAATCGCCATTACATCTGTGCCTTGCTCACTGCCTAGGTTTCATAGTAGTTGTTACAACATCTATCTTAGCGCCATCCCTCGTTTCATTCATGTATTAATTGTGTTCCAATGATATATTGGGGGCGCGCGAAACCACTGTTGACATTGGTGAGCGCGTTTGTACCGTCGCCACTGGTTCGTGATGCGAGAGTGGGGGTCAGGTGGTGTTGGTTTGGAGCGGTGGCGATGTTAGGCATGGAGACAAGGCTAATCGGGTTTTAGTATTGGAACAAGCCAGACGTATTTTTTGATGCTTGTTACCATATTAAGATGTGTCGAACTCGGTTCATTTAACTTTTTACCTTTTATTTTGTAAAACATTTTTTTTATATTTCGTTTTAAAAGACACATCAGATTTTACATGATTTGTTTGTCAAAAGTAATATATTTACGGTTTCACCCGTTATGTACTCATACCTCGTATAAATAGATCAATTTAAATTTTTACAACCAATAAAATGTTTTGTGGTCATTAAAATGTGTTTGTTTTATATAACCTTTACGAATCCACGCTTTACATCTTCTGCGCGTTAAATAAATCAGGGACAAATATTTCGTGAAAGTTTAATCCATCATCGTAAACTGTATACGCGGTGGTTTGGGGTTCCGTAGCAGAATATACGAACAATTTAAATTACACGTTTTCACATTAAAGGACATTTTACAACTACAAGAACAACCCTCGCCCCCCATCGCGTTACAGAATTGGCATTCCTTTGGCGCGTGGTGTGGAAATTTTCCACAGTTTCTACATTGTTTCATCGGTTTCTACGACCTAATTTCGTGGTTCTACAAGTTTCCAACACCACATCGCAATGGAAATCGATTCTTCAACACAATTCGACTTCGCTTCGGTGCAACAAGGCAGTATAGCATCGACGCCACGCAGTTCATTTTTCCATGTCAACAATGTTTCACCGGATACCCCGGTTTCTGGCTCCAGTAGTGACTCCGGCATCGGCGTTTCACCTGAGGTTTCAGAAGCGAACAACAATTCCAACAACACAGGTTTACCACATAATCAAATTGAAAGTATTGTCTCATCTATTGTTAACAGTCTTTTACCTAAACTTAACATGATCGACGACCGTGTTGCAAGTTTAAATAATAATATTTCATCTTTCAAAGTCGAGATTTCTGAACTAGTTAATAAACAGGATATAAAAATTGCTAATATTTCACATAAGTTTGATAGTGATCTCAATGATGTTAGGGAAAATTTTACCAAGAAAATTCAGTCTGTAGTTAATACTTGCAATATGGATCACGATTCCTTGAATGTTAAAATATGTGATAGCTCTAAAAACACCGAATATTTAGTCGATAATAAATTTAAAGTTCTTGACAAAAAAATAAATGAACAGTCAGAAATAGTTTCAAACATTAGCGCAAAAATAGAGATTTTGGAAAGTAGTCAAAGTAATGAAAATATACATAACGAATCTATTTTTCCTAATAATTCATTGGTTAAAGAAAATTTTAACGCTAAATTTCAATCAGTTATTAGTTCCTGTGACACAAATCACGACTCACCAAACGAAAAATTAATGTTGTATCTAAAAATGCTGAATATTTGGTCGATAATAAATTTAAAGCATTAGACAAGAAAATTAACGAACAGTCAGAAATAGTTTCAAACGTTAGCACAAAAATAGAGATTTTGGAAAATAGTCAAAGTAATAAAAATATACGTAACGAATCTATTTTTTCTAATAATTCATTACACAACTTTTCATCTATTATAAAAGGTGAATCTCCACTTGTGGGTACATATAGTAATAACATCCACGCCCTACATCCCGTTACGTTTATCCAATCCCGGGAAACTCTTTTCTCCGATTTTGACGTTTCGGACAAAGAGATGATACTTTGGACTTGGCCCGATTATCTCCCTTTCGTTGAGCAATGTCTCAATAATACACCACATGATTCCACGGGATTTACCCCAACCGAAATTATGTTCGGTACCCGTACTGAAACATTACTAGATAGAATTATCCCTTTTCCACCCTCTGAGGATATCCCACACGAGGAAAAAATAAAAATGGCCTCTGAACAAACGATTAAAATGGCGCATGTTAGGAAAAAACGTCATGACCAACACGAGGTGAAAATTTTCCAAGTGGGGGATAAAGTTCTCTTACGAACGCACCCGAAATCATGCGTCAAACAGAAAATAGTCAAAAAATTTTCTTTGTTATACGAAGGACCATACGTTATTGTTTCCTCGAAGTATCCCAATACCTATACTCTTATATACCCTGATTCTAAACTAATTAGGGGAACATTTAATACAATCCACTTGAAAAAGTTTAATGAATAACTTAAATAGTGGAGTTTTTCATTTTTTCTCGTCCCATTCTTTTTTATACAAGTCGTTTTTCTAGTGACCTTTCCAGATTCTCATTGTTCTAAATTGTTGAGTTTTAGGGTATAGTTTGTAACAAATTTTACCAATTGTGTATAGCAGTACGTGTTTATATTTCGTTTAATTTATGAAATTTTTTTTTTATACATGATGAATAATATACTTAAGTTTTATATTGCATATTAAAGATACAGTTATTATTAGAAATATAAAATTAATTTTACACATATGAATCTAAGTTACCGTAGTCGGTAAAATTTGTTAAGTTTTGGTAATTAATCTGACAGGGATTTATGCCTTTCAGCTGAAATTTTAATATTTCTGTCCAAACGGAGTTTATTGTTTTTCGGTCTACCACCCGTAGTAGAGGGGTAGCACCAGTTATTGATATATTGTGTATTTTGGACTATTTCCCATGGAAAGGGATAGTGCCTGTTTTGAATTGAAAATGGAGATATATTGTGTATTTTGGACTATTTCCCATGGAAAGGGATAGTACCTGTTTTGAATTTAAAATGAAAATATAATCGCACTCCTAAGATGAGTTGGCGAATTATAATTAATTTTGATGTGGAAGTAGAATAGTGTTTGGATCACCTTTTCAGCTGTTTGCCCTTTTGACCATATTATTCTCCCTTTTATCAGATTAGTTACCATCTAGTATTCACAACTACTGTTTCATTTCTTTTATAAAAAAAAAATGGGGAAGAGTTAATAAATCTTAACAAAATTATAATATATAAGGAATATTATTATGATATTAATGTAAAGTTAATCTAAAACCAAGCTTTATTTTCATTGTAAATTAAACATCTTTCCAGAAGTGAGCAAAATATATGTTAAATTTAGTAATATAAAATCCACAAGGAAATTTTAAAGATAATGTACATCATTTTGACCACAACTGTTGTTTTGAAATAGTTAGCTGGAGATTTCTAATGTTGTATTGCTGTTTGGTTGTGTTACAAAATATAAAATTTGTTACTGTATTGATATATTTTATTACACACAGTGGTAATATTGAATATTCTTTCGCGTGTTAAAAGTTTTTTTTTTTTTTAAATTTTCCCTTTTTAAATCTACAAATGTATAATGTAATATTTCTTTTTTAGGGACGAGAAAAAGTTTTTTGTTTTAGTAACTTTATGTATAACATTTGTGTGATACAATTTTTTATTCTAAATTATTTAGGTATTACTTAATTCTTAGAAATTTTGAAATAGGGTGACTTAGTCTCCCCTTTTATTTAAAGTAATAACAAGCAGATGTTCCTTCCTATACAACAGGCCTTCGATGGCGTGATTGACTTTGCCTTTCAGTGATTGGTTATATGAGGATCGAACGTTGTCAGCTTTGCCCACAAGCGACCTATTTGGTTGTGTGTTTTAGTACTGAACAATGTGTTTTTTGTCGATCCTTGTCTTACTTATAGTTTTAACTAATAGTAAGTGGCTATTACAATCCACTCAACCATGACGCGTTGTTTGGAATATTTCTCCCTTATTAATTTATATTCAAGGTCTTTCAAATTTTGAAAGGGGTTCCTTTTCGCGTGTTATAAACTTTTTCTGTCTATATCTCACAAAAGAATATATTTTTTTTTTTGCTCTGCATACGTTTGCTAATGTTATAACACGTTTAAGATTTTAAATATTGTTTTTTCACAATATTGTTTTTTTTCTTTTCAAAAAATGAAACTAAATAAAAGTTTTGGTACAAAATAATTACAAATTTTACAATGTGTAATTTTGTTTTATTACAATATAAGCTTACAAAAATTACTACTCTTGATAAAACTTTCTAAATCTATTGTAGAGCGATCAGTTATTACAATTCACATAATTATTAACTTAAGAACGAATGCTAGTATAGAAATTGGAAAACTTATAGTAGAAAGAAATTTAATCAATTAAAAAGGATTGTTTAAATAAAATATGTAAATAATATATGAATTGATAATAACAAAAACATTTTAAATTAAAATAATAGAAAAGTAGACTTAAGAAATGAAAGAAATAAATATAGAAATTTTTTTTTATAAATATAAAATTCCTTTTTATATATTGTTTGATTTGTATAAACTGTAATAACAACTTTAAAATTCCTATTTATTACAATCATTTTACTGTTTAACTGTTTTTTTTTTTACGATTCTATGTTGACAATTCGACAATCAAAACGTAAAAACAAAAAAAATTATCTTCAATTCGAAAATTGAGTCCGTCTGGCTTAATTCCCTTTTTCCTAATCAGTACGAACCGTTGATGATTTTTCTTTCTCGCTGGATCGCCGGTTCTGTATTTTATATTTTCGGGCGAACGACTGTACTAAATAAACGATGTTTCAATGATGGAATTTTAGTGTTGTTTAAATATAGATCTGTAATATAAATGTACAATTTGTTATCTTACCTTTTTACCATATTTGCCGAATATTTTCGAAAGAAATTTGTTTTTTTTCACTCAATTTCGAAAATGTCCGAAATTTCTCTTCTTGTTTCGAAGGCGACACATCTTAACTTGTTTTATTTTTTCAGCTCATTCATGGAAAATGTTTTACATTTTCCATATCTGAGCTTGGTGGCGGCATATGTGACAGTCAGACCGCATTACGTTTTAATTTAGGCAATCGCCATTACATCTGTGCCTTGCTCACTGCCTAGGTTTCATAGTAGTTGTTACAACATCTATCTTAGCGCCATCCCTCGTTTCATTCATGTATTAATTGTGTTCCAATGATATATTGGGGGCGCGCGAAACCACTGTTGACATTGGTGAGCGCGTTTGTACCGTCGCCACTGGTTCGTGATGCGAGAGTGGGGGTCAGGCGGTGTTGGTTTGGAGCGGTGGCGATGTTAGGCATGGAGACAAGGCTAATCGGGTTTTAGTATTGGAACAAGCCAGACGTATTTTTTGATGCTTGTTACCATATTAAGATGTGTCGAACTCGGTTCATTTAACTTTTTACCTTTTATTTTGTAAAACATTTTTTTTATATTTCGTTTTAAAAGACACATCAGATTTTACATGATTTGTTTGTCAAAAGTAATATATTTACGGTTTCACCCGTTACGTACTCATACCTCGTATAAACAGATCAATTTAAATTTTTACAACCAATAAAATGTTTTGTGGTCATTAAAATGTGTTTGTTTTATATAACCTTTACGAATCCACGCTTTACATCTTCTGCGCGTTAAATAAATCAGGGACAAATATTTCGTGAAAGTTTAACCCATCATCGTAAACTGTAAACGCGGTGGTTTGGGGTTCCGTAGTAGAATATACGAACAATTTAAAATACACGTTTTCACATTAAAGGACATTTTACAACTACAAGAACAACCCTCGCCCCCCATCGCGTTACACATGCCTGATCCAGCAGCGTCATTTACCAACACAACATGCATCCATGAACCTCATAGCTTTTCTTATTATATTAAGTGCAGTTATGATGATTCACTGAATAAGTTTGAACTGTATCGGGGTCTGGACTGTGGAAAAAAGTTCCTGGAGATGTTGGACGAGGAAAAAATCAAAGCGCCAATGAAGCCGCTAACACCATTGGAAGTGATAAAACACGAAACGGCTACAAAATGTTTCCTTTGCAACAAACGTTTTTACAACGATCCCAAGAATCGTAAAGTGCGGGACCACAACCATCTTACAGGAGCATATAGAGGTCCTGCGCACAACAACTGTAATAAATTATATAGAATGCCGAAATTTGTGCACGTCATTATCCACAATTTATCTGGATACGATTCACATTTTATCATCAAAGAACTGGGAAATGCAAAGGAAAAAGTAAATGTTATACCAAACAACAAAGAAAGGTATATATCATTTACTAAATATGTACCAGTTGAAGAAGAAAATGACAACGACGACCAACAGAGCGATGATGATTGTGCAGATGAATTTCAAGATAATGATGAAGATGATTTCGATGGTGACGAAGAGGAAGAAAAGGACATTAGCAAAATGAAAACTATCCAATTACGGTTCATAGACTCGTTTCGATTTATGGCTAGCAGTTTGGATAAATTATCAAGCAATTTAAATTTGGAACATTTTTTAAGTGAAATCATTGGGCGAGTATTCCGATCTATATTTAACAGTAGACGTTTTTTATTAGCGGATGTGTTCGAGAACTTTCGTGATGTGTGCATAAAAACCTACGGTCTCGATCCTGCGCACTATTATACTGCACCAGGCTTGAGCTGGGACGCCATGTTGAAAATCACGAACGTTGAACTCGAGCTTTTATTGGATACAGATATGGTACATTTTATAAAAAACGCGATAAGGGGCGGGTTAACTCAATGTTGCGGACGGTATGCTGAAGCAAATAACAAATACATGCCTGAATATGATGCAACAAAAGCTTCTAAATTCATTGAATATCTAGATGCAAATAATTTATATGGTTGGGCTATGATACAAAGAATGCCAGTTAACAAGTTTCGGTGGTTAACACCAAAACAGATAGAGAATTTAGATGTTAATAGTATTAGCGATGATGCTGATGTTGGCTGCATATCAGAGGTTGATTTGGAATACCCAGAACATTTACATGATTATCATAATGATTTACCATTCTGTCCTGAGAATATGCAACCACCAACAGCAACAACTAACATAAAAAATCGCGAATTTAACATAACAAATAAAATCGCGAATTTAAACAATAAAAGTCATTATGTTATTCATTACCGGAACTTGAAACAATGTTTAAAATATGGACTAAAATTATCGAAAATACACCGTGTGCTAGCATTTAATCAAACGGAATGGCAAAAAACATACATTGATCTAAATACAAATTTACGGACAAACGCGACTAACGATTTTGAAAAGGACTTTTACAAACTAATGAACAATGCGGTGTTTGGGAAAACCATGGAAAATGTCGACAAACGCGTGGACGTTCGACTGATAACTCACTGGGACAATATTGAGAAAAAATTAGGTGCTAGTACTTTAATTAGCAGACCTAATTTTCATAGTGCTAATATAATTAATGAAAATTTAACAGTAATTCAAATGGATCATTTGAAAGTAATATATAACAAACCAATATATGTCGGCTTCACCGTTTTAGAAATTTCTAAAACACTGATGTATGACTTTCATTACGGGTACATGAAGCCTAAATATAATGATAATATAAATTTATTATATATGGATACGGATAGTTATATATATATATGAAATTTTTACAGACAGTTTCTACGATGACATCAGAAGTAATTTAAATGAGTTCTTTGATACCTCGGATTTTCCAGACTCCAACATTTACAATTTTCCTCGAATAAATAAAAAAAAACTCGGTAAATTTAAAGACGAGTGCGCGGGAACTATTAGTGAAAAATTTGTTGGGGTTAAAGCGAAGTCCTACTGCTTTGTTAAAGCAAATGAGCCGCCGATTAAAAAAATTAAAGGGATAAAAAAATATAGTTAAAAATGATATAACAGTTTCTGATTTTGAAGATTATGTTTTAAATTCAACAGATAATCACCCTGAACGATCTATACAGTTAAGATCAATGTATGTTTTTAGAAGTAAAAACCACCGGCTCTATTCGCAATTAGTAAATAAAATAGCCCTTAATAATGAGGATAATAAACGATTCACGAACCCAGAAAACCCTATAAAAATATTTGCTTGGGGACATTATAAAATTAAAGAGTTAAAAACGTCAGATAATTTAGGTGATAAGTAATTTTCCCAATAGAAAATTTTTGCATGATGGGCATTATAAAATTAAAAAATTAGAAGACAACCTATTATGTAATGTTAGTAGTAAAGATATAAATTAATTTCTTACCTAAAAAACACCGCTAGGTATACAATAATTGCTTCAAACGTATGCAAAATCCTTCAACGATATCCGCCAGCTAATTCTATTCGGGAACATCTTCGGTTTCATTTCCATAAAAAAATTAAAAAAATAAAAGGTTATTTTTATATATAATTTACAAATGTGAAAAGCATAACTATTTAACTAACGTTAAAAATGATATATTTTTTAAAAAAGAATTTAGTTATAAATAACTAAATGCATATGTGATTATAAAAAAATTAATGTAAAATTCTTTTGTATTTTTATGTATGTAACATGTAAAAACCATACAAATTTTAATAATAGTTTAACATTTTTTTGGTATGGTTCTTGCATAATATTTAATTATAACGATAACTGTATATTGATTATAAAAAATTTGATTGTTAGACATTGTTAAGCTTTCCTTTTGCATATAATATTAAAAAGTATTAATTGTTGCAAACAATCAATTGTTACACAAGTTTTATTGTTGTAATTGTTGAAAATTACAGTTGTTCTGTATAGATTATATAAGTATTTATTGTTAAGAAAATTCAATTGTTGTGAGAAATCTAGTGTTTGTAAATAATTAAATACGTATACACACAAGTATGAGAATGATTGTTGTAAAAATTAATTATCGCAATTTATTGTTATGTAAATTTGTAAATATAAACAAACAAATTTTAATAATGGTCAAAAAAACAGTTTCAAGTATGACTCTTACATAAAATTTTAATTGTAGCCTTAAATGTGTATAAAAATAAAAAAAAATTATGTTCAAACTATACACATTACATTGTTGTACAAAACATTTAATTATTATGAGATTTTTGTAAACAGCTAATGGTTGTAAGTACTTATGTACAAAAGAAATTAATTATTGTAACTGCTCAAAAAATTGCAGATTTTGTGTATAGATTGTATAATCTTAGAAATTTTTTTAATATACTTAGAAAATGATAAATACTTACATAAAACATTAAATTGTTCTTCTGCGAACAGTTAACATCTGTTTTTAGTTTTGGTGGTCCAAATACTCGACAATTGTATTCAAAAATGCCAACGAAACCATCTCAAAAATACATTAAAAAAATAAAAATTATTTTTTATCCTATAATTTATGTATAAAATGTAAAAAAACCATACACATTTTAATAATTGTTGACTTTAAGTATGGTTCTTGCATAATATTTTGATACAGACTACATTGTTACAAAACATTTAATTAGGTATAATAAGAATTTTAATCGCTCCAAACAATTACTTATACATATTATCATGTATTGCTATATAACTACTAATGTATTCATTTTTAAAAATTAATTGTAAATTGTAAATTTTGGAAAAAATAAAAAGAAGTTATACAAAAAGCAATTGACTTTTATTTTTTTTTTCGCAAAAAAATCTACAAATCTTATAAAAATAAACATTTATTAAATCAAATTTTTTTTTATATAAGTTTTTCATTATGCCCTATGAATCCCAGCTCAAAATATTTTTCATAGTCATAATGTTTTTTAGGATAATGATACAAAATTTCTTACAAAAAATAGTTTATATAAAATTTTCTTACTTGGTTCTTGTATAACACCGTGCGAATGATTTGTAAGGTTTATCAAACCAACATCACTACAATAACAGTTTCTTTATTTCACTCAAAACTCACTTATTTAGTTATATTTTCATTAAAAGTTCTTCACTTTACATAAAAAAATAACATACTTATTGTAAAACATATAAATTATTAATCTTTGTAAAATATAATTTTGAAATTCTCGAAATCACTATTCGAAAACGCTATAACACACAAAAACTTAATCACTTTTTCAAAAAATATTCTTAAGTATTGTAATTATTTTAGTAGAAAAATAACGTGCATAGATTATTAACACAATTATCTTCCATATAATTATTGAAAATGCTGATACACAAAAAACTATGAATGCTAAAAGTATATGTCCTGTCAAAATGTGCACCCACAACCGGTTTATACACTGATTATGAAAACTGTTACAAGTACATTAAACTGTTTGTTAGCTGAAAAAATAGGCTTCGTGGATTTATAATTAGGTACAATTAAAGCTCTCTTTTAATAAAGTTGGCAATAAAAATACTTGAAAAATACTGATATAAATTTAAAGTATAATGTTTAGGTTGCTATTTATTGTAAATTAACATGTTTATGAATATTACAATGTTTTAATTATAATCAAGTATTCATTTGTCAATGTATTTGCTTAAATTAAAAGTTCAGTTATAATTAGTAAGTGACAGCTTTTCGTAAGTACTATAGTTTGAAATGTTACACGAGGTATTATCAAGTCATGTTTTAGAGCAGTAAAAATGTAAAAAATATTCATCCCAAGCCGTTTATATGTAATATGCTAAACTATATTATTCATAAAATTGCTTGTTCACTTAATGTAGCTATTAATATAAGTCAGTTTTATTAATGAAAAAGTGTTTAACGTAATTGTTTTTAAGTCATTTATTTGGGGGAGGGTGGGAAATATTTATTCCTCAGTAACTTGTTTGCTAACAGAAAATCATGTTATGCCGACAAAAGCTAGTTTTTATTAGTATGATAAATATATTTACACTAATACTGAGTTCATTAAAATTTATGTGTAGGGGATTATTTTTGGTAAATACCTTAGTTTAAAAAAAAATCAGCAAATTTATATTAATATGATATAGAACAAACACAGAATTTGAAATAAGAAAGAAGTAGTGGGTTTTGGCCGGTTCTAAGCCAGCTCCTTGCAGGAGCTGTACGTATAGCATACCCTTCGTGTATACGTACATATATATATATATAGCATACTCTGAGAGGTGGTACATACAGAGTACATACACCTAAGTTTCGTCTGAATGAGTGATGCAGTCTGTTCAGTTTTCCCTGAGATCAAGTTACAAGAAGGGTTAATTATAGTAAAAGTTGTCAATTTCAGTTAGTGAACCGTGAATCGTTCTGCAAAATCGGGAAGTGGGGAGGTGGTTCCCGTAGCACCATATTTCTACTACTTTGATTCGCCAAAAATGAAGACAGTTTTGGAATTAGAAATTGTCAAATCTCGCTGGCAATGATATGTATCAAAAGACGCCAAAGGCACCAGTCAACAAGTTATATTTTAAGTTAGTCTAATAAAATAACATAATTGACGTGAATTGTCCTGCAGTATACATAATGACATCTGTCCGCGTTTTAGTTCGATCTAATTACATAATCAAATTTAGCAGCTGTAATGAGTCAACAAGATGTATTCCACATTAGACTAATAAAGTACCATATTTAACTTAGAGAGGTCAGTACATATATCATTTTGCGATATGGAAATAATATAATGTACATGTTAGATGTACAGTCAGTTTCAAAAAATGTTGTGTCATTTCAATTACGCTAATATTGGAGCTCGCATGCAAAATTTATGCTATTCTTAGTCACTGAAATTTTATTCCCAGCAATGATATAACAGTTAAAAAAATTTTCTCTACAATAAATCAAGCATATTTTTTATAAAATGAACACTTAAATTGATATGAAAATTCTTAGCGTGTAAATACAAAATACAGCTTCAGAACAAAATTATTGGTAAAATAGAATCCTTTCAGGATAAGGTCCTAGGAATAAGACACCGTGGTACATCCGTAATAAATAACTATACAGCGAAACTAGGCTGGAATCCGTTTAATGATATATCACCAAACTAGCAAGAAATTTCTACAACAACCAACGATCCTATGAACCGATTAATAATAATTTAAACCTCGAAATTAGGCCCAACAACTGAAAGACGTCTGCCCCCAACAGTTCTAATGAAACATACTGTACACAATAGCAAATTTAAACATCTACTTTTATTACAATAACACCTATATGTGCTTATAAGCCTACATAAGTCTTAAATAAATTGACTGATGTTTATCAAATCAGTACCATATTATTGTTAAATTTTATAATAAAAACAGTTTTCAACAAAAAAGTTTTTTCACATGTCGTTTCTAAGTTTCATTTCAGAGAAATATAAACACAGGAATGTTTTAAGAAATGTGAAATCTCTCTTTTTACTTTTTGATTAATAAATTATAAACATATTAACAAATTGAAATTTTTAATATTTTAGCATAATTTTTAAAAATTTATTTCTATAAAATAATTTCACTGTCTATACATACAAATTATAAAAAACTTTTATTAAGCAGAAAAATATTACATACATATTATTCATATTAAAGCTAATGGAGTAATGATAAATCTACATTCTACAGTGTACATGTATAGATACACTCAAGTAACAAATTTTTCACACACCAGTTACAATTATACCTTAAATTTTTTTATTGTTCATCATTTAACATCATTAAAAAATCTACACAGCTGTTATATATATACTGCACACACAATAATTTTTCTATAAACTATACTTACACACATAAATTAAAAAACTTAAAATATCTGAAAAAGAAAGCACTAAAAACACTGAAAAAAAATAATTGTTTTGAACTTGGATATTTAGAAGAAAAAAGTCAAAATTTTTTAATAACTAATTTTAATTAAAAAATACTAACTTATAAAATAACTTATAAAATACTAACTAAACTAATAAAAATAAAAAAATAGATGATAATTCTGAAACAAAAAAAAAAAAAAATTAATATTTATTCCAAATTTTGTAGACTTAAAAATTTTACCTTAATTAATATATATTTCTAAGTATCCCATTACGTGGTCTACATAGTAGACCACTTGAAATCCTATGAATTGACCGACGGAAATACTATTGGGGGGGAAATCATCCTCCCCAAACATTATCACAACTGGGAGATGTTAAATATAAGCAAAAATTTAATTTTAATAACTATTAGTAAATTTTTAATGTTAAGAGTGTTAAAATTTTTTAGTAAAAGATGATAGTTTAACAATTTAATAACTATGATATATACAAATTTTACATCTAACACATATATTTAAAAAAATTTAAAATAACTTACACGTATATTTGGGGGCAATAGCTCCCTCAATATTTCCACAATTACTGAAACTGAAACAAATCAATAGAATTATCGAATCAATATATCATTATAATTTTGAAGAAGTATTTACAATAACTTACTTTCCAAATCCGCCATTGTACCTAAATCTGACTATAATGAATTAACAGTAGGTAATGAACTATGAATTACTATGATGAATTAACAGTAATGAACTAAGTTTTATAACTTCAGTGAAACCCGAAATGTATGTAGGCGTATGAATTTTTGCTGAGAAAAGCTAAAAATCTCAAAAAGATTCTTAATTAACAATTACATATAAATCTAAGCTTTTTTGTATACAACTGGTTATAAAGTCATTTAACATTTTTAAAAGTTCTGAAAAAATGATTTGCAGAAAATTTGATGTGAAATTTTTCAAAAGGTACTGATTGAGACAAAATTTTTAACGAGGGAATTGATTGGGAGTAAATTTTCGATATGAAAATCTACCTCAAGAAATTAGCAGTAATGGATGCTTTAAAACATTCTTCACCTTACGTCTTAATTTTCAAAGTACTTTTTCAGCTAATATTTTCATCAGTTTTCAAATTAGGATACACTCATTTTTTAACTATTTTTAAGTCAAATGAAAGTGTCCAAAAAATTTAAAAAAAATGGATTCCATTCATTGAAATCAATTACTCTATATAAATAACATAGAATTTATTTTACTGTATACTTATACATGAAATTAAAACTTAAATAGCTGAAAAAAGAAACCACTAAACAAAAACACTGAAAAAAAATAATGTTTTTAAACTCTGGTATTAAAAAAAGAAGAAAATTAAAATTTTTTAAAAAATTATTTATTTTTTCTATTTATGAAACTAACAACTATTTTTGAAAACTAAACTAAAACTAAAAATTTTTCTCCAAGGATCTAGAAAAAACAAAAAAACAAAAAATTTATGTTATTCCATTTTTTGGCATAAGTTTTTTAAATTTACCTTTACTCTACAAAAATGCAGACTTGGAGTACTCGATTGTATAAATTACGGTAGGCGACGTAACCGCCGCCTACGTCGCCGGGGTGGCTATATCCCTCGTCCCATCGAGGGATATGCCGCCTCAGTATACAAATTACCATCGGCAGCCGCTAAAACAAAAAATTATGCTTTAAAAATAAGTGGAAAATCACCATTAACATTCGCTAAAAATTAAAAAAATTATGCTCTAAAACAACTGATAAAATAATTTCGCTTTTTCTCAACAGATTCAATAAATTTGACAATAATTTTAGGTTTAATAATATTAAATCAGTAAGCTTAAATATTTTTTTTGAATATATAATACATGTTTAAAACATTCACTTTTTGTAATTAGTAAAAAACAGATTTAAAAATGATTTCATCATAAACTAATATGAATATGAAAATTTAATTTACTTACGCGGAGACGAGCCGGAGTATCTTCTGTTACGTGAGTCAACATTAAATTCACTATAAAAAAAATAAAGTTTTAAATAAAATTAAAATTAAAATAATTTCAAAAATATTTTTAAAAACTCACAGTCTAATTCCATTTTTTAATTTTATTGTATTGTAAATTTATAATAAAAACAAAAAAATAAATTTATTAAAACAAAAAATGTTTTCTATGCGACGGTTTCTTTTCAAATAAATTTTTTATTAAAGCAGAATTGTTTAATAGACCGACATATTTGAATTTGAAACCCTAAGAAGTCCCGCTCCCCCCCTTCTTTACGATTTATAAGACGTTTTGGAAAACTGATAGCAAAAACTCTCCAAGTACGTGTTGAAAGCGCATTAGGTTAGGATTTCTCACTGTTTATTTAGTTTTCACAATTCTCAGGATACAGATCTTTATCGCTTCTATTTAAGATTAAAATTAGCCTTTAATTTTGTTAATAATATGAAAATTTAAAACGTTTTACATTCTATGTGAATTTAAAAATTTTTGATAATACTTTTAATCCTGTTCGTCAAATTACAAGTACACTTATATACGTGTAAATACATTTCATGTGTAAGAAGTTTTTCGAGTATACTTCACATAAAAGTTTAGCTTAAGGTCTAACGTTAGCAAATATGATAAACTTATAAGGCTTTCAAAGTTATGATTATGAAATTCTAAAAAATTATTATTGATAATTTAATTTACGAAATCCATTTTTCTTTTATATCGTTTATAATTAGATGTGAAAGAACCATAATGATCTGATTAATGTGTATGCGCCTTTATTTTTAGTGCAATGATAATGTTAAAATCATACCGTGAGAAGCGATGTAACATTTTCATGAATTTTCAGGTCCGAACTCTTACATATTTAGCTAATGGATAGCTTTAGTTTTTATTATTAGAAATTGAATTACTTTAGGAAATAGCAGTGTAAACACTGTAAATCGTTCAATTGTTTTCGAACTAGCTGATAACTGCTTTTCTAAAATATTCATTGTTTAATTTGCATACACATATAAGCATGAATTATTACCAATATTTATTGACACATATTTTTTAAGAATGTTGAAAGTGTTACAGTTTTATTGTATAATTCTCTTTTTTTGTGTAGTTTAAAGATGAGTAAACGTAACAAAAATTTTTTTGCAAAAAACTAAAAAACTTCTTATACGGATCTGTTTGCTTCATCTTTTTAATAATTATGCATAACTTAATACTATCTTTAAAATATGTCACGTAAATGTATAAAATTTTACAGCGATTTTAAAAATTAATCCAATATCCTACAATTCATATAAAAAAGTTGTTATAGATCTTTTTCTGCAAATAAAACTCTCATAATAATTTATAATATTAAGATCAACATGTTGAAAATTATGTATACATATTTTAGTGTTAATTCACGAAGAAAAATGAAACAGTTTTAACTAAAAATTATTTTTATAAAAACGATTTCTTTAAACAAAAAAACATTTCAGTTGTTTGAAGTACATACATTTAACTATTAAAGATGGTTTAAACTATTTCATATGCTTTCAGTATGATATTATCTTTTAAGAATTATTAAATATAATATACAGTGGTTTTAATATGCTATTAAATGTTATACCGTGATTTTAATACAATTTTAAAATACTGCAGAGGTAAATTCTCAGAATAAAATATCTTAATGCTCTTAATACAAAAAATAAATTTTAGAACATTGAATTCCATATCATGAATAATTTTAACTTACTACAACGAAGTGTACTAGATACATATTTCATATCATGCATTGCAACGTAGCAAAATAAGCGCATAATAAATTAACAGTAATAAATATTATTTGAGCAAGATAAATTCTAACTATTAAATATATTTACTATACATCTGTCCTTATTACAGGACTATTTTATCTTGTTAAGTTAAATAAAACTTATATTAGAAATATTTATTTCATTTTAATGTATGGTATCGTTATAATATTTTTTTGTAAATTGTGCAAATTTCGTTTTCCGTGGAAAAAAATTATGTACATGTAAAAAGAAGTTCTCATAGTAATAAAAAATAGTATCAAATAAATACAGTAAAACGTCTTCTCTAAAGTAAAACCTTATTCGATGTATATGTAACGCAAAATTTTCCCGATTAAAATAACTCGTCTGTTAAAGGCTGCTGTATTTATATTATTGTACTTAAACAGTCTGCATACCAGTATACAGGTATACAGACAGCTTTCATGACCAGTATACAGATATACAAAATGCTTTTATGACCAGTATACAGGTATACAGACAGCAATCATGACCACTATACAGGTATACAGACAGCTTTCATGACCAGTATACAGGTATACAAAATCCTTTTATTACCAGTATACAGGTATACAGACAGCTTTCATGACCAGTATACAGGTATACAAACTGCTTTTATGACCAATATACAGGTATACAGACAGCTTTCATGACCAGTATACAGGTATACAAACTGCTTTCATGACCAGTATACAGGTATACAAACTGCTTTTATGACCAGCATACGGGTATACAAACTGCTTTTATGACCAGTATACAGGTAAACAGACAGCTTTCATGACCAGTATACAGGTATATAGACAGCTTTCATGACCAGTATACAGGTATACAAGCTGCTTTTATGACCAGCATACGGGTATACAGACAGCTTTCATGACCAGTATACAGGTATACAGACAGTTTTCATGTCCAGTATACAGGTATACAAAATCCTTTTATGACCAGTATACAGGTATACAGGGCTGTATATTGGTATTATGAGCAGTTAATAGATTAGACTATAATCAAGTAATATATAATATATAAGCTGTTATGACCAGTTAACCGACATAGTTAAAACAAACCCGGTTTAGCTGTTCAGTTAGTTTCAACCAGTTCAGAACAGCCTCCTGTTTACTTAACTAATTAAAAACTGCTTTGAGTTACCCTACCATTTAGTTTTCTAGCTCATTTATTAACGATTGAGCAGCCTATTTTCTTTATTAGTTAACTTATTTATTAATTATTAAATAATTAAATATAAATAAGTAGTGGGTTTTGGTGCGTTCTAAGCCACTCCTGTAAGGAATAAGATACGTATAGCATACCCTTCATGTATACGTACATATATATATATAGCGTACTCTTTGAGAGGTGGTACATACAGAGTACATACACCTAACTTTCGTCAGAATGAGTGATGCAGTCTGTTCAGTTGTCCCTGGGATCAAGTTCTGTTGGGTTCACTTAGAAAAAAATTTTGCTCCACCCACCGCCGGTGGCTTCTAGAACCGCCTCGGTAGTTTTGCCACGTCCCGGGGTCACTCAAAAATCGGGAGGTGGGGAGGTGGTCCCCGTAGCGCCATATTTCTACTACTTCGATTCCAAAGGACGCGAGATGTTACGGTGCATTAGTACATATGTATGTGTTATTAAAAGATTTTATTTGTTCTAATGTAAGCATACTAAATGTCCTTGGCCGCAAAATGTGGATTGATAATCATATGTTTGCACAGTAATAGAATTTTACGTTCAATGTATTACATATTGCAATACAGTTGCAAGACATATTTTTTTTAATTACATATGTTATAATTTTATGCAATGGTAGGTATAGTATTCTCTTTAACGAAAAAAATTCCAACGTACTTGTTTATGCAGGCTCAGCAAGTTCTATATGAGAATATAATTTCATTTCCTCTTTATATAGCGAACTAATTTATATACTGATTTCGTTTTTTCTACTCAATCATTTTTTACAACATTTTGTATCGACCTAGTTGTTTGTTAATATTTAAAAGACTGTATATTTTGAAATAAATTTTTTGTATTAACTGCATAGGTTAGTTTTTAATTGTTATTTTGAATTATTTTAGTATTGTTATATAGTATTACTCAATTAGAAAATAAGTTCAGCCTGTAAAGAATTAATAAAAAATAGATACAATATTATTTAGTGGTAAGTAGAATTCAGTTAATATAAATATTTTTTTTGACTGAAAATAATGTTATAAAATCTTCTAATTTTTTCAGGTAGTACTAAAATGAACGTTAACGATTTAAGTGATACTGAGTCCATCGATTCAGAAGATTCCTTTGAATCAATTTATTCCTTTTCCAGCGCTATTGAAAATATATACATAGACAGCAGATTAGATATAAGTATTACGATGCAAAGACGTATTTGGCATGAGTATTATGATCGTGAACTTACAATCGAGCAATTAAGGCGTCGATATACTGACGCTGATTTAGTGATAATATTGCATTTACGTCGAAGGTGGGAGGAAATTGATAGAGATGAAGACTTTATAAGTGAAAGTGAAAGTGATTTAGGATTTGTGAGTGGTGAGGACGAAAACAGCAGTAACTCAGGGTTTATAAGTGACGAGAGTGAAATTAATGGTAATAATTTAGGACCTAATGAAGAGTAATAAATTCAATCTTCGAAATTCTATATTAATACCTCAAAGACAAATACAACTGACAACAAACGACAGCAATATGTTATAAACTTTATTTGATATGTTCAGTAAATTTTGTATTTATTATATTTTGTATTTTGTGTTTCTAAAATTAAATAAAAAAATTCAGTATTTTCGTAAAAAAATCATGTTTACATAATAAAAAGTGATTTTTGTATTTCGCCAGTTAATAAATTTTTAATAATGTGCCTGTTTTTTTTCTTTTTTTAAATCTATACTTAATAAAACATTTTTTAAAAGAAAAACCCATCTTTTTATTCACACCCATCCCTACATAAAAAAATAAATCAAATTAATTTTTAATATTATACCTCAAACATGGTGCAGTAAGACATCTGGTTACGTAAGACATCTAGGCGGAAGTTTTTCGTACTTTACTGGTAGCTGAGTACATATGTGTTGTTAGCCAGCGTCTGAATGACCTTGGACGCGAGATGCTACGGTGCATTAGTACGTATGGGTTATTAAGAGATTTAATCAAAGGTTAAATGGACGGAACATACTAGGAATATTTTTTTATTAGTGTACGTAACGACATCTGTCGGCGTTTTAGTTCGATCTAATCACATCAGCAAACTTATCATCTGTAATGAGTCAACAAGTTATATTCACATTAATCTAATAAAGTGACATAATTAATTTAGAGAGGTCAGTATATGTATATAATTTTGCGATATGGAAATATGTACATGTTAGATGTATAGACAGTTTCAAAAAAAGTTGTGTTATTTCAATTACACTAAAGCTCGCATGCAAAATTTATGCTATTCTCAGTCACTGAAATTTTATTCCCAGCAATGATATAACAGTTAAAAAATTTTTCTCTACAATAAATCAAGTATATTTTTTTATAAAATGAACACTTAAATTGATATGAAAATTCTTAGCGTGTAAATACAAAATACAGCTTCAGAACAAAATTATTGGTAAAATAGAATCCTTTCAGAATAAAGTCCTAAGAATAAGGCACCGTGGTACATCTGTAATAAATAACTATACAGCGAAACTAGGCTGGAATCCGTTTAATGATATATCACCAAACTAGCAAGAAATTTCTACAACAACCAACGATCCTATGAACCGATTAATAATAATTTAAACCTCGAAGTTAGGCCCAACAACTGAAAGACGTCTGCCCCCAACAGTTCTAATGAAACATACTGTACACAATAGCAAATTTAAACATCTACTTTTATTACAATAACACCTATATGTACTTATAAGCCTACATAAGTCTTAAATAATTTGACTGATGTTTATCATATCAGTACCATATTATTGTTAAATTTTATAATAAAAATAGTTTTCAACAAAAAAGTTTTTTCACATGTCGTTTCTAAGTTTCATTTCAGAGAAATATAAACACAGGAATGTTTTTAAGAAATGTGAAATCTCTCTTTTTACTTTTTGATTAATAACTTATAAACATATTAACAAATTGAAATTTTTAATATTTTAGCATAATTTTTAAAAATTTATTTCTATAAAATAATTTCACTGTCTATACATACAAATTATAAAAAACGTTTATTAAGCAGAAAAATATTACATATTTATATCAACGTTGTAATGGTAATGATAAATCTACATTCTATAATATACTTACATGTAATACATAGATACACTCAAGTAACAAATTTTTCACACACCAATTACAATTATATACCTTAAATTTTTTTATTGTTCATCATTTAACATCATTAAAAAATCTATACAGCTGGTATATGTACTGCACACATAATAATTTTTATAAATTATACTTACATGCATAAATTAAAAAACTTAACTGAAAAAGAAAGCACTAAAAAAAAACACTGAAAAAAAATAATTGTTTGGACTTGGGTAATTAGAAGAAAAAAGTCAAAATTTTTTAATAACTAATTTTAATTAAAAAAACTAACTTATAAAATAACTTACTAAACTACTAACTAAACTAATAAAAATAAAAAAATATATACTAAAATACTAGCTAAACTAATAAAAATACAAAAAAATATATACTAAAATCCTAGCTAAACTAATAAAAATACAAAAAAAAATATATGATAATTCTGAAACAAAAAAAAAAAAATTAATATTTATTCCAAATTTTGTAGACTTAAAAATGTTACCTTAATTAATATATATTTCTAGGTACCCCATTACGTAGTCTACATAGTAGACCACTTGAAACCCCAAGAAGTCGCCGATCGAAATACTTCCGGGGGGGAAATCATTCTCCCCCAACATTATCACAACTGGGAGATGCTAAATATAAGCAAAAATTTAATTTTAATAACTATTAGTAAATTTTTAATGTTAAGAGTGTTAAAATTTTTTAGTAAAAGATGATAGTTTAACAATTTAATAACTATGATATACACAAATTTTACATCTAACACATATATTTAAAAAAATTTAAAATAACTTACACTTATGTTTGGGGGCAATAGCCCCCTCAATATTTCCACAATTACTGAAACTGAAACAAATCAATAGAATTATCGAATTATCGAATATATCATTATAATTTTGAAGAAGTATTTACAATAACTTACTTTCCAAATCAGCCATTGCACCTAAATCTGACTATAATTTTAACAGCAGGTAATGAAAATATTAATTGCTATGATGAATTAACAGTAATGAACTAAGTTTTATAACTTCAGTGAAACCCGAAATGTATGTAGGTGTATGAATTTTTGCTGAGAAAAGCTAAAAATCTCAAAAAGATTCTTAATTAACAATTACATATAAATCTAAGCTTTTTTTGTATACAACTGATTATAAAGTCATTTAACATTTTTAAAAGTTCTGAAAAAATGATTTGCAGAAAATTTGATGTGAAATTTTTCAAAAGGGACCGATTGAGACAAAATTTTTAACGAGGAAATTGATTGGGAGTAAATTTTCGATATGAAAAGCTACCTCAAGAAATTAGCAGTAATGGATGCTTTAAAACATCCTTCACCTTACATCTTAATTTTCAAAGTACTTTTTCAGCTAATATTTTCATCAGTTTTCAAATTAGGATACACTCATTTTTTAACCATTTTTAAGTCAAATGAAAGTGCCCAAAAAATTAAAAAATGGATTCCATTCATTGAAATCAATTGCTTTATATAAATATAAAGTATACTTACGCATGAAATTAAAACTTAAGTAGCTGAAAAAGAAACCACTAAAACAAAACACTGAAAAAAAAATATTTTTAAACTCCGGTATTAAAAAAAGAAGAAAATTAAAATTTTTTAAAAAAATTATTTATTTTTACTATTTATAAAACTAACTAACTATTTAACTAACTAACTATTTATAAAACTTTTTTGAAAACTTATTAAACTAAACTAAACTAAAACTAAAAATTTTTCTCCAAGGATCTAGAAAAAAACAAAAAAACAAAAAATTTATGTTATTCCATTTTTTTGGCATAAGTTTTTTAAATTTACCTTTACTCTACAAAAATGCAGACTTGGAGCACTCTATTGTATAGAGTGCGGTAGGCGACGTAAGCGCCGCCTACATCGCCGAGGTGGCTATATCCCTCGTCCCATCGAGGGATATGCCGCCTCAGGATACAAATTACCATCGGCAGCCGCTAAAACAAAAAATTATGCTTTAAAAATAAGTGGAAAATCACCATTAACATTCGCTAAAAAATAAAAAAAATTATGCTCTAAAACAACTGATAAAATCATTTCGCTTTTTCTCAACAGATTCAATAAATTTGACAATAATTTTAGGTTTAATAATATTAAATCAGTAAGCTTAAATATTTTTTTGAATATATAATACATGTTTAAAACATTCACTTTTTGTAATTAGTAAAAAACAGATTTAAAAATGATTTCATCATAAGCTAATATAAATATGAAAATTTAATTTACTTACGTGGAGATGTGCGGGGACTTCATCTTTCAAAGTTTGCATGATTAAGTTCACTATAACAAATAAAGTTTTAAATAAAATTAAAATAAAAATAACTTCGAAAAAATATTTTTAAAAACTCACAGTCTAATTCCATTTTAAATTTTTTTTAAAAAAAAATATTTTTTTAATTTTTAAAAAAATAAAAATGAGAAATGTTTTTTGTTGAACGGTTTCTTTTCAAATAAATTTTTTTATTAAAGCAGAATTGTTTAATAGACCGACATATTTGAATTTGAAACCCTAAGAAGTCCCGCTCCCCGCTTCTTTACGATTTATAAGACGTTTTGGAAAACTGATAGCAAAAACTCTCCAAGTACGTGTTGAAAGCGCATTAAGTTAGGATTTCTCACTGTTAATTTAGTTTTCACAATTCTCAGGATACAGATCTTTATCGCTTCTATTTAAGATTAAAATTAGTCTTTAATTTTGTTAATAATATGAAAATTTAAAACGTTTTACATTCTATGCGAATTTAAAAAATTTTGATAATACTTTTAATCCTGTTCGTCAAATTACAAGTACACTTATATACGTGTAAATACATTTCATGTGTAAGAAGTTTTTCGAGTATACTTCACATAAAAGTTTAGCTTAAGGTCTAACGTTAGCAAATATGATAAACTTATAAGGCTTTCAAAGTTATGATTATGAAATTCTAAAAAAATTATTATTGATAATTTAATTTACGAAATCCATTTTTCTTTTATATCGTTTATAATTAGATGTGAAAGAACCATAATGATCTGATTAATGTGTATGCGCCTTTATTTTTAGTGCAATGATAATGTTAAAATCATACTGTGAGAAGCGATGTAACATTTTTA
The DNA here is from genome assembly GCA_035578155.1 of Brachynemurus nebulosus. Classification (NCBI taxonomy): domain Eukaryota; kingdom Metazoa; phylum Arthropoda; class Insecta; order Neuroptera; family Myrmeleontidae; genus Brachynemurus; species Brachynemurus nebulosus. The sequence goes on from JAPWDM010000007.1 coordinate 16,780,359, forward strand.
TGAATTTTCAGGTCCGAACTCTTACATATTTAGCTAATGGATAGCTTTAGTTTTTATTATTAGAAATTGAATTACTTTAGGAAATAGCAGTGTAAACACTGTAAATCGTTCAATTGTTTTCGAACTAGCTGATAACTGCTTTTCTAAAATATTCATTGTTTAATTTGCATACACATATAAGCATGAATTATTACCAATATTTATTGACACGTATTTTTTTAAGAATGTTGAAAGTGTTACAGTTTTATTATATATTTCTCTTTTTTTGTGTAGTTTAAAGATGAGTAAACGTAACAAAAATTTTTTTGTAAAAAAAACTAAAAAACTTCTTATACGGATCTGTTTGCTTCATCTTTTTAATAATTATGCATAACTTAATACTATCTTTACAATATGTCACGTAAATGTATAAAATTTTACAGCGATTTTAAAAATTAATCCAGTATCCTACAATTAATATAAAAAAGTTGTTATAGATCTTTTTTCTGCAAATAAAACTCTCATAATAATTTATAATATTAATATCAACATGTTGAAAATTATGTATACATATTTTAGTGTTAATTCACGAAGAAAAATGAAACAGTTTTAACTAAAAATTATTTTTATAAAAACGATTTCTTTAAACAAAAAAAACATTTCAGTTGTTTGAAGTACATACATTTAACTATTAAAGATGGTTTAAACTATTTCATATGCTTTCAGTATGATATTATTTTTTAAGAATTATTAAATATGCAGTGGTTTTAATATGCTATTAAATGTTATACCGTGATTTTAATACAATTTTTAAAATACTGCAGAGGTAAATTCTCAGAATAAAATATCTTAATGCTCTTAATACAAAAAATAAATTTTAAAACATTGAATTCCATATCATGAATAATTTTAACTTATTACAACGTAGTGTACTAGATACATATTTCATATCATGCATTGCAATGTAGCAAAATAAGCGCATAATAATAATTAACAGTAATAAATATTATTTGAGCAAGATAGATTCTAACTATTAAGTATATTTACTATACATCTGTCCTCATTACAGGACTATTTTATCTTGTTAAGTTAAATAAAATTTATATTAGAAATATTTATTTCATTTTAATGTGTGGTATCGTTATAATATTTTTTGTAAATTGTGCAAATTTCGTTTTCCCTGGAAAAAAATTATGTACATGTAAAAAGAAGTTCTCATAGTAATAAAAAATCGTATCAAATAAATACAGTAAAACGTCTTCTCCAAAGTAAAACCTTATTCGATGTATATGTAACGCAAAATTTTCCCGATTAAAATAACTCATCTGTTAAAGGCTGCTGTATTTATATTATTGTACTTAAACAGTCTGCATACCAGTATACAGATATACAGACAGCTTTCATGACCAGTATACAGATATACAAAATGCTTTTATGACCAGTATACAGGTATACAGACAGCATTCATGACCACTATACAGGTATACAGACAGCTTTCATGACCAGTATACAGGTATACGAAATCCTTTTATGACCAGTATACAGGTATACAGACAGCTTTCATGACCAGTATACAGGTATACAAACTGCTTTTATGACCAGTATACAGGTATACAGACAGCTTTCATGACTAGTATACAGGTATACAAACTGCTTTTATGACCAATATACAGGTATACAGACAGCTTTCATGACCAGTATACAGGTATACAAACTGCTTTTATGACCAGTATACAGGTATACAGACAGCTTTCATGACCAGTATACAGGTATACAAACTGCTTTTATGACCAGTATACAGGTATACAAACTGCTTTTATGACCAGTATACAGGTATACAGACAGCTTTCATGACCAGTATACAGGTATACAAACTGCTTTTATGACCAGTATACAGGTATACAGACAGCTTTCATGACCAGTATACAGGTATACAAACTGCTTTTATGACCAGCATACGGGTATACAAACTGCTTTTATGACCAGTATACAGGTATACAGGGCTGTATATTGGTATTATGAGCAGTTAATAGATTAGACTATAATCAAGTAATATATAATATATAAGCTGTTATGACCAGTTAACCGACATAGTTAAAACAAACCCGGTTTAGCTGTTCAGTTAGTTTCAACCAGTTCAGAACAGCCTCCTGTTTACTTAACTAATTAAAAACTGCTTTGAGTTACCCTACCATTTAGTTTTCTAGCTCATTTATTAACGATTGAGCAGCCTATTTTCTTTATTAGTTAACTTATTTATTAATTATTCAATAATTAAATATAAATATATTAATAGCTATACAATAAGTGCGTGAAAACAGCCTTATCTTAATGTATGCAATAGGTGTGTGAAATCAGCCTTACTTTGCACTTAATACATGTCGTATTTTAATATGCTAGAAAAAATATCATATAAAAATTTCTTTATAAGCTCATTTCTTATTGGAATTTATGTTGTTGTCTTTCTTATTTCAAATTCTGTCTTTGTTCTATATCATATTTAATATAAATTTGCTGATTTATTTTCTTTAAACTAAGGTATTTACCAAAAATAATCTCCTACACATAAATTTTAATGAACTCAGTATTAGTGTAAATATATTTATCATACTAATAAAAACTAGCTTTTGTCGGTATAACATGATTTTCTGTTAGCAAACAAGTTACTGAGGAATAAATATTTCCCTCCCTCCCCCAAATAAATGACTTAAAACCAATTACGTTAAACACTTTTTCATTAATAAAACTGACTTATATTAATAGCTACATTAAGTGAACAAGCAATTTTATGAATAATATAATTTAGCATATGACATATAAACGGCTTGGGATGAATATTTTTTACATTTTTACTGCTCTAAAACATGACTTGATAATACCTCGTGTAACATTTCAAACTATAGTACTTACGAAAAGCTGTCACTTACTAATTATAACTGAACTTTTAATTTAAGCAAATACATTAACAAAATGAATACTTGATTATAATTAAAATATTGTAATATCCATAAACATTTTAATTTACAATAAATATCAACCTAAACATTATGCTTTATATCAGTATTTTTCAAGTATATTTATTGCCAACTTTATTAAAAGAGAGCTTTTATTAGACCTAATTATAAATCCACAAAGCCTATTTTTTCAGTTAACAAACAGTTTAATGCACTTGCAACAGTTTTCATAATCAGTGTATAAACCGGTTGTGGAATGCATATTTTTGACAGCGCATATACTTTTAGCGTTCATAGTTTTTGAGTATCAGCATTTTCAATGAAATTATTATGTATATGGGAGATGATTGTGTCGCTAATATATGTATGTTATTTTTCTACTAAAATAATTACAATACTTAAGAATATTTTTTGAAAAAGTGATTAAGTTTTTGTGTGTTTGAATTAAAAAAAAATATAGCGTTTTCGAATAATGGTTTCAAGAATTTCAAAATTATATTTTACTAAGATTAATAATTTATATGTTTTACAATAAATATTTTATTTTTTTATGTAAAGTGAAAAACTTTTAATGAAAATAGAACTAAATAAGTGAATTTTAAGTGAAGTGAGGAAAAACAATTATTGTAGTGATATTGATTTGATAAACTTTAAAAATCATTCACACAGTGCACAAGTACCAAGTAAGAAAATTTTATATATACTACTTTGTAAGAGTTTTGGTATCATTATCCTGAAAAACATTATAGACTATGAAAAATATTTTGAGCTGGGATTCATAGCATATAATGTGAAACTATAACAAAAAAAATTTGATTTAAAAAATGTTTATTTTTAGAAGATTTGTAGAGATTTTTTTGCGAAAAAATTAAAAGTCAATTGCTTTTTGTATAAGTTCTATTTATTTTTTTCAAAATTTGCAATTTACAACTAATTTTTAAAAATGAATACATTAGTGGTTTAGAGAGATTAAAATTCTTATTATACCTAATTAAATGTTTTGTAACAATGTAGTCTGTATCAAAATCGTATGTAAGAACTATACTCAAAGCTAACAGTTATTAAAATGTGTATTGTTTTAAATTATGGTATGGTTTTAAACAGTTTATACATAAATTATAGGATAAAAAATAATTTTTAATTTTTTTTTATGTATTTTGAGATGGTTTCGTTGGTATTTTTGAATACAATTGTCGAGTATTTGGATCACCAAACTAGAAACGGATGTTGCTGTTCACAGAACAACAATTTAATGTTTTATGTAAGTATTTATCATTTTCTAAGTATATTACAAAAAATTCTAAGATTATACAATCTATACACAAAATCTGCAATTTTTGAGCAGTTACAATAATTAATTTCTTTTGTACAACCATTAGCTGCTTACAAAAATCTCCAAATAATTAAATGTTTTGTACAGCAATGTAATGTGTATAGTTTGAACATCATTTTTTTTTATTTTTATACACATTTAAGGCTACAATTAAAATTTTATGTAAGAGTCATACTTGAAACTGTTTTTTTTAACCATTATTAAAATTTGTTTGTTTACATTTACAAATTTACATAACAATAAATTGCGTTAATTAATTTTTACAACAATCATTCTCATACTTGTGTGTATACGTATTTAATTATTTAAAAACACTAGATTTCTCACAACAATTAAATTTTCTTAACAATAAATACTTATATAATCTATACAGAACAACTGTAATTTTCAACAATTACAACAATAAAACTTGTGTAACAATTGATTGTTTGCAACAATTAATACTTTTTAATATTATATGCAAAAAGGAAAGCTTAAGAATGTCTAACAATCAAATTTTTTATAATCAATATATAGTTATCGTTATAATTAAATATTATGCAAGAACCATACTTAAAGTCAAGAATATTAAAATGTGTATGGTTTTTTACATTTTATACATAAATTATAGGATTAAAAATAATTTTTATTTTTTTTATGTATTTTGAGATGGTTTTCGTTGGTATTTTTGAATACAATTGTCGAGTATTTGGATCGCCAAACTAGAAATGGCTGTTGCTGTCCACAGAACAACAATTTAATGTTTTATGTAAGTATTTATCATTTTCTGAGTATATTACAAAAAATTCTAAGATTATACAATCTATACACAAAATCTGCAATTTTTGAGCAGTTACAATAATTAATTTCTTTTGTACATAAGTACTTACAACCATTAGCTGCTTACAAAAATCTCATAATAATTAAATGTTTTGTACAACAATGTAATGTGTATTGTTTGAACATGATTTTTTTTCAATGTTTTATGTAATGTGTATAGTGTAAACAATGTAATGTGTATGGAATTTTTTGGAAGTTTGGAATTTTTTTTTTTTTCATCATATATGGATTTAGTTATTTATATCAGCTTTTTTTTTTTTAATATATATGGATTTAGTTATTTACAACAATCAGCCCAACCTTTTTTTTTTTTTTAAATTTTTAAATTAAATTTTTTTTTTATTGTATTTGAGGCCAGTCGGCCTATTACAATGGTTGGCAGTTATATCACAGTTAATAAATATTAGTAAATAACAACAACAATATAGAAGCAACATGATTAAAATAACAAATATAATAACAATAACATGAACATAGTAATATGTTTAATTCTCATCAGCCCGTCGCTCCAGAATGCAAGCGCCCCATCTCCGATCTCAACAAGTCCAATACCCAGAAGCCGATATCCCCAAAAAGATACATTCAAAGTCGGAGATAGGACACGCCCACTCCAGAGGGACGAACTGATAACGGAGTTTTGAAATTTTAAAGCGGCAGCAAAATTACATAGTATACATAGAGAATGTTCTAATAGAAGTAAACAATAATATTATTCATTCAATATAAATGATCATATTTTTAATATATTATAAAAGAACCGGTATACGTCATTCAGCTGGTATATGTTAGATATGTTCAGCAGTATTTCAGCGTAGTTTTCACAAGTGATGGGGTCTGAATTCACTAGATACCTAGAAATATGTATGTCGCGGTGATATTTGTAGACTGGGCATTCCAGCAACAAATGGAAAAGTGTCTCAATTCGTTGCTGATTACATATTGAACAAATTTCATTCGGATCAATCTTGTAAGAATTTCCTTTGACATAAAAAAATAGTACGCGATTATTAGCAGTGCGGAGCTGGTATATTATTCTAATTTTATGAATGGGAACAGAATAGTCCATTAAATTTCCATGAATTAAGCGTTTGTAGATTGTGGCATATGATGAATTGAAAATAGATTCTAGATCCATTTTTTCGTAAAATTGATTTAAATTTCTTATAATATTATTTATATTTATCTTAATTTCGTTTGGATCTTGACGTAACCATAAATTTTCTTTATTCGCTAAGGTAAAGTATTTTTTTATCTGAGAAATCCAGTTATATTTTAATAAATTATAGTCGTAAGTATCCAATGCAATCATACTGTTAAAACATATACGAGGTAAACGGTTCTGAGGCATCAATAATATTTTACATACCCATTTTATTGCTCTTTTAAAGGCTTTGACAACGAGTTTATCTAGTTTAAATTCTCTGCGGATTATATAACCAGGGGTAGACTTTTCCAACAGATATAAACTTTTAATAAATTTAACTTGGGTTTTTTCAATAATGTCTGGATAATTGAGTGCCCAAATTTCAGAAGCGTATAAAAGTGTCCCTAGAATTGTCGCATTATACAAGGTAACTCTTGCATTGTGAGATTGCATTTTAGACTTCATTGTAACTAATTTTACATTTGACATTGCCGCGTTAGCGTTGGATACCATCATATTACTAGCGTTTAAAAATAAACCGGAATTACTAAAATTTACTCCCAAATAATTGTACTGGTTCACAATTTCCAAACTGGAGTTGCCATAGGTAAATTTACAATTATGTGCCAATCTACCACCGCGTTTAAAAATAACAACTTTTGATTTTTTAATGTTGACCGTTAGTTTGTTATTCTCACTGTACCTCTCAAGACAATTTAAGGATTTTTGTAATTTGTAAGGGTTATTTTCCATAAGTGTAAGATCGTCCGCATAAAAAAGTGCTGGTATCCTATGTCTGTGGTCAATACGTGCCCCCTCTACACCCTCGTTAATTAAAAATTGCTGGAAGTCGGAGATGTACAGTGAAAACAACAATGGACTCAAACTGTCGCCCTGGAGAACACCTTTTTGAATAGGTATTTCGTTTGTGCACATATCATTTACGTGTATAGTTAAACTTGCATTCTGATATAATTTAGCTATTATTTTTATAAATTTTTTACTCAATCCCAGATATGCTAGTTTGTGCCAAAGCATTAAGTGATCGATTGTGTCAAACGCTCTTTGGAAATCAATAAACGCGCAAAACAACTGGCCTTTTTTTTGACAAAGATTGTTCCCGATGACAGTATTCAATATAAATATATTGTCTATACATGAACGATTCTTCCTGAAACCTGACTGAATTTCTGGTAAAATATGATTTTCCTCCGCCCAGACGGTTATCCTATTTGCTATAATATGTGTAAATAATTTAGTCAATGTATTTATTAAAGCTATACCCCGGTAGTTTTCAGGTAAACTGGTGTCCCCCTTTTTATGAATTAGGCACAATTTAACTTTGGACCACTGAGGTGGGACTACTTCAGTGTCTAAAATATTATTAAATAGCTTAACTATGAATTCCTTACCTTCTACAGGTAGATTTTTAAGTAATTCATTCGTTACCCCATCCGGACCTGGAGCTTTGCTATTCTTCAGACTCGTTAAGGCTGATTCAATCTCATTAATATCAATAGCAAAGTCCAGTTCCGAATGTGGAGTACGGTCATGAAATTGAAGCTCCATGACCACTGGGTTTTTAAACAGCTCTAAATAATAGTTATACCAGGTGTTTATTTCGATTGGGTTCATTGGTTTTTTAACGTAATTAAATTTTTTAATTGCAAACCAAAATTCTTTAACATTTTGGACGCAGCTAATTTTTTTTTGTAAATCTTCATAAAATTGTCTCTTACATTTTCTCAACAAATTTTTATATTCTTTTTTACTTTTTAAATAATTATCTACCGAGAGTCTATCAAATGAACTCTGTTTGCATATTTTAAATAAACTTTTTGCTTTTCGTTTTGCGCTGACACAATCGTGATTAAACCATGGTTTATTGGTTCTGACAAAATGGTGAAATATATGAAATTTCCTTTCCATAAACAACTCCTGGGCAGTTGATTTAATTACGGAAGTTAGTAGTTTGTAAGAGTTATCCACATTCATTTCTATTTGATCTAAATTGGGTAATTTTTCTGTAATTAACTTTTTGTAATTAAATGATTTCTCGTCATCCCACCAAATTCTAGAATAAACTTTTGGGGCCTTATCACTCTTCCCTTTATTTCTAGTTATATCGTTCGTTTTTAAGGAGATTAGATATGGTAAGTGGTCAGATAAAATAAATGAATCTAACACTTCAGAGTCCAGGATATGTTCAAGGAACGGAATAGAAACCCAACATAAATCTATAACCGATTTACCCATACTACCGACAAAAGTGTACTGTGCAGGTGTGTCACTTGGGGTTCTTCCATTTAATACTGCTAAGTTCAGTTCTTCCATAAATGATGCAATTTTTCTACCTTTGGGGTTCACAATTACGTCCAGGGTCGATCTTTCATCACTTAGGCAAGTACCATAACATATTTCAGCATCCAGCGCATTCAGACCTCCTATTCGGGAGTTGAAATCACCCAGCAGCAAGACGTTACCAGTTCTTAGCTCTGAAAAAGTAGAAATACTATCATTCAATAATTCAAGAACAGGATCTAAATTAACAGAAGGCGGTAAATAAACTAGCCCTAAAATAAATTTTAAAGTATCATTGTGTACTTCTACCATAACCCACAGATTCGTTTTCTCCAAAACTTCCACTTTAAGCTGTTTGTTCACTAATAGAATCAGACCACCACTAGCACGACCTCGAGATTTTTCTTTTGTAGCATAACTTTGATAAATATTATAAACTTCATTTATTTCTGGTTTGAATATTGCTTCACTGGTCAACCATGTTTCATTTAGACCAATAATATCGTATTTAGAAATTAACTCGTAGTTGTCATGAAGCGTATTTTTAAAGTTTTCAAAACCCTGCATATTCCATGTAATAATTTCTAATTTTCTATAGTCGCTAATATCTAGTTTTTTAAATTAATGTTCCTCTCCTCTGTAGTACTTTGAAAAATTTCCCTAGCTCTTTTCTTTTCTTGTACAATATCCATTGTCGGGGAATTTTCATCCGGTGACTGAGATTTTTGTCTCTTTTTATTGTTAGTTTTCCGCAAAAGTCGTTTTTCCCTGTTAATTATTCTGTATTCTTTCGGGAGATCTTCATTAATGTAGATTTGAGTCCCCGCTAATTGCAATCTTTTGTTATAAATATTCATCTTCAATCGAAAATCATACAAACATACTTTAACTGGTCCAGCTGAATTTTTATTTAACCTATAAATTTTAAGTACATCTGATTCATTTATTTCCATCTTCAGTTTATTTTGGATTACATCGATAAATGCTGGTAATAACAAATCATCACTAACATTAATTCCAAAAATAATTAAATTGTTTTTGTTTACTTCTTTTTGTAGATAGTTAATAACTGCTTGTTGATGCTTTACAGTAGTTTCTAACTCTATGTATTTTTGTTGATTGAACAAACAAATGTCTTTTAATTCACTAATTTGCGATTTTGTATTTTTTATTTCACTTTTCAGATTTTCCTCCATTTCGGTCACTTTCTTCAACAGGGTATCGAGTTTTTTTTCCATATTATTTTAACAGAATTTAATAATAATTTAATAATTTAAAATAACAGAGAGATGAATTCGCGGTAAAATTAATAACAGATACGCTAACCGCACTTTGTGACTTGATGACAAATAATTAAACTAACGATTGTAATTATTTTGAAAATAAACTTTTATATTAAAAAAAGAAAAAAGAAAACTTTAACACTTTAAGTTAGGTTTAGATGTAATTAAATATTAAAAATTTATTATAAATAATTATAAAATTGAAGAGTAAAAAAATATACGTTTATCTTGGCCAACGTCAGTGCTGCCAACCTTTTAAAAAATATATATAATCACTTAGCAACGACTATCGTTTTCTTTCTCGACCATTACAGATTTCTTTTTTTTTTTTATGGATTTAGTTATTTACAACAATCAGCTTTGTCATAATAATTTATAGCAATCAGTTTTATCGATTTATAAATATTCTGTGAAAACCATAACTGAATTCTTTTTTAAGAATTACTTAACATTACTTAAATAGTTGTAAATTATATATTTACACATTTGTAAATTATATATAAAAATAACCTTTTATTTTTTATTTTTTATGGAAATGAAACCGAAGATGTTACCGAATAGAATTAGCTGGCGGATATCGTTGGAGGATTTTCTATGCGTTTGAAGCAGTTATTGCATACCTAGCGGTGATTTTTTATGTGAGAAATTAATTTATATCTTTACTACTAACATTACATAATAAGTTGTCTTCTAATTTTTTAATTTTATGATGCCCATCATGCAAAATTTTCTATGGGGAAAATTACTTATCACCTAAATTATCTGACGTTTTTAACTCTTTAATTTTATAATGTCCCCATGCAAATGTCTTTATAGGATTTTCTGGGTTTGTGAATCGCTTATTATCCTCATTATTAAGGGCTATTTTATTTACTAATTGCGTATAGAGCTGGTGGTTTTTACTTCTAAAAACATACATTGATCTTAACTCTATAGATCGATCAGAGTGATTATCTGTTGAACTTAAAACACAATCTTCAAAATCAGAAACTGTTATATCATTTTTAACTATATTTTATTTATCCCTTTAATTTTTTTAATCGGCGGTTCATTTGCTTTAACAAAGCAGTAGGACTTCGCTTTAACCCCAAAAAATTTTTCAATAATAGTTCCCGCGCACTCGTCTTTAAATTTACCGAGTTTTTTTTATCTACTCCAGGAAAATTGTAAATGTTGGAGTCTGGAAAATCTGAGGTATCAAAGAACTCATTTAAATTACTTCTGATGTCATCGTAGAAACTGTCTGTAAAAATTTCATATATATATAACTATCCGTATCTATATATAATAAATTTATATTATCATTATATTTAGGCTTCATGTACCCGTAATGAAAGTCATACATCAGCGTTTTAGAAAGTTCTAAAACGGTGAAGCCGACATATATTGGTTTGTTATATATTACTTTCAAACGATTTATTTGAATAACAGTCAAATTTTCATTAATTATACTAGCACTATGAAAATTAGGTCTGCTAATTAAAGTACTAGCACCTAATTTTTTCTTAATATTGTCCCAGTGAGTTATCAATCGAACGTCCACGCGTTTGTCGACATTTTCCATGGTTTTCCCAAATACCGCATTGTTCGTTAGTTTGTAAAAGTCCTTTCAAAATCGTTAGTCGCGTTTGTACGTAAATTTGTATTTAGATCAATGTATGTTTTTAGCCATTCCGTTTGATTAAATGCTAGTACACGGTGTATTTTCGATAATTTTAGTCCATATTTTAAACACTGTTTCAAGTTCCGGTAATGAATAACATAATGACTTTTATTGTTTAAATTCGCAATTAATTTTTTTGTGTTAGTTGTTACTGTTGGTGGTTGCATATTATCAGGACAGAATGGTAAATCATTATGATAATCATGTAAATGTTCTGGGTATTCCAAATCAACCTCTAATATGCAGCCAACATCAGCATCATCGCTAATATTATTAACATCTAAATTCTCTATTTGTTTTGGTGTTAACCACCGAAACTTGTTAATTGGCATTCTTTGTATCATAGCCCAAATATATAAATTATTTGCATCTAGATATTCAATGAATTTAGAAGCTTTTGTTGCACCATATTCAGACATGTATTTGTTATTTGCCTCAGCATACCGTCCGCAGCATTGAGTTAACCCGCCCCTTATCGCGTCTTTTATAAAAATGTACCATATCTATATCCAATAAAAGCTCGAGTTCAACGTTCGTGATTTTCAACATGGAGTCCCAGCTCAGTCCTGGGGCGGTATAATAGTGCGCAGGATCGAGACCGTAGGTTTTTATGCACACATCACGAAAGTTCTCGAACACATCCGCTAATAACAAAACGTCTACTGTTAAATATAGATCGGAATATTCGCCCAATGTTTTCACTTGAAAAACGTTCCAAATTTGTTGAGCCCGTAAGTATTCTTCATCACTAATATGTGCTGCATTTAGCTGACTGTAGAATGCTTCTTTCGGCGGTAGTACAGTTTCATTCAAACGGTCAAAAGTTGTCATGTATTCATATGGAAACACCCCTTTCTGCCTCATCAGATTGAAATGGTGATCTTCTGGAAATGCTCGTCCCGTTTCTTTAAGTTGATCGGTTTTTAAATTGTTTGATAATTTATCCAAACTGCTAGCCATAAATTGAAACGAGTCTATGAACCGTAATTGGATAGTTTTCATTTTGCTAATGTCCTTTTCTTCCTCTTCGTCACCATCGAAATCATCTTCATCATTATCTTGAAATTCATCTGCACAATCATCATCGCTCTGTTGGTCGTCGTCGTCATTTTCTTCTTCAACTGGTACATATTTAGTAAATGATATATACCTTTCTTTGTTGTTTGGTATAACATTTACTTTTTCCTTTGCATTTCCCAGTTCTTTGATGATAAAATGTGAATCGTATCCAGATAAATTGTGGATGATGACGGGCACAAATTTCGGCATTCTATATAATTTATTACAGTTGTTGTGCGCAGGACCTCTATATGCTCCTGTAAGATGATCGTGGTCCCGCACTTTACGATTCTTGGGATCGTGGTAAAAACGTTTGTTGCAAAGGAAACATTTTGTAGCCGTTTTGTGTTTTATCACTTCCAATGGTGTTAGCGGCTTCATTGGCGCTTTGATTTTTATAATATTGTAAATACGTTTCACTTCCTCGTCCAACATCTCCAGGAACTTTTTTCCACAATCCGGATCCCGATACAGTTCAAACTTATTCAGTGAATCATCATAACTACACTTAATATAATAAGAAAAGCTATGAGGTTCATGAATGCATGTTGTGTTGGTAAATGACGCTGCTGGATCAGGCATGCAAGTGTCAACTGGCTTCAAAATGGTTTCAAAATCACTGTAGATAACGAACGGCATCCTCAGTTGTTTGTGATATTTTTCAAATTTCAAGACAGACTTTTCGGTGAAGGGAGTACGGTGTAGGCATGATTACAATCCCGTTTTTCGTGTCCCTTCAACCGATCTTCTGTTCTGAAAAACTGAAGACATCCATCACAAATCCATTTTGTTCCATCGTGTTTTGATAACTGATTTCCAACAAGCCTATTTAAATTCTTAATCCAGCAGTAGTGTGATTTTTCTCCGTCTTCAATATATAACAGACTGACGTGTCTAGATCTTCTTTGTTCTGTGTAGTATATTGGTCCGACAATATTTTTCCCATCAACGCCGTACATGTTTATACTTATATTATTCTGTTTCTCAAATTGTTTTACGTCTTTTAATGTTATCGGAGTCTTGATTCCTTCAACATTTAAAACTGTAGAGTAGTGTGGATATGTAGATATTCGTTGCAGATGTTGAGTGTATGGAACTGGATATAACACCGAAACCACTGACCACAAAAAACATGCGTCATCAGCATTCTTAACGTTTACAACCGCTTTCTTCTTTTCTATCCACGCCGGCAGTGGTATATAGGATGACCCGCGAAAAGGAGTAAACTTGTTAATATTAATTTCCAAGTACTTAACCTCTTGCAACGTCCATCCTGTTTCTTTGTGCTCAAACTCTTCGCTCTTGGTGTCGAGGGTTTGAGAAAAATCGTTATACATTTCATCCAAATCCGTTGCCTCGGTCACTATTTTGTTCTTTGTGTTGAACGATTTTGTTTCTGTTCGAGATTTTCCAGCCTTTTCAAGTGTGTACAGTCCAAATAATTCCATATTTATCTTGAATGTTGCATGTCGTCTCAGTTCGTGTGTTAATAGACGCATCACTTTGAGTTCAATGTGTTTTAAAAATTCGTTGATATTTGTAAATTTTTCCGAAGCTCGTATTCGATAACTGATAATTCGATTTTTATATGCGCTTGCTACTTTTTCAACAAATTCGTCGTTTTCCACTTGAGTACTTGCGCGATTCTTGTGTTCAAGACTCCGTAAATGCCCGTAGTAGCGTGACGTTGGTATCTCAAGGTCGCATATATCACATCGTCTCGTTTCAGTTAGAGAATTATCAGTTTTCATCGCCGTTGCCAGTTCATCATTGTTGTCCAGTTTAGATTTTTTGTTCGGTGAATGCTCGTTGTCCATTGTTGCTGCAAGGCGTTTTTGAGTGTCCAAATTATGTGCTTGTTTTAAATGTGTTTTAAAATTATCCAAACGATTAAATTTTTTCCCACATTCATGGCACTGGAACTCCACATCTGAATGCATGCTTTTGATGTGGCGGTTTAAATTATTTTTTTGTGTGAACGATTTGTTACACTTTTTACAATTGAATGCTTCCATTATGCTTTATCTGAAATAAAATATTGGTATTAGAAAACGGTTACAACAATATAATACGACAATAGTATAGGTACAACAATAGGATAAGTACAACAATGAATACAACAATAGGATAGGTACAACAATAAGATAAGTAGAACAATAGGATAGGTACAACAATAGGATAAGTGCAACAATGAATACAACATTAGGATAGGTACAACAATAAGATAAGTACAATAATAGGACAAGTATGACCATAGGATAGGTACTACAATAGGCACAACAATAGGAGAGATACAACAATGAATACAACAATAGGAGGGATACAACAATATAGGTTTTACAATAGGATAGGTGCTACAATAATGAATACAACAATGAAAATGGATATGATAATAGGTCGATAATGTTGATGCCTGTAACAACTTAATTCTTACAATTGCTTTTCCTTGTATCCTTTGATAATTATTTAGAAGATTTGTTGCTTAGCTCAAGCTTATTGCTGCTGCTGCTAATTTGATGCTTACACCACAATTTCTTGCAAATAACTGAGCCAGCGTTGATGCGCCACTCCTATATATAGCGGTTCCCCCCCCCCCCTCCACACTTCAACCACCCGCGTCTACAGCTTTTAAACATGTGTTTAAACAGGTTGTGATATGATGCAATAATATTTACAATTTTTATGATGCAACAATTATTAGAAAATAGCAAATATTTTATCCTACGGGGAAAAAATAAGTCTAATTCTATAAGTCTAAGATGGGAACATCAAATAACATTTGTATTGTATTTTAAAATTGCTTCATATTTTACAGTGTCAATGGAATATTGTTTGTAAAATATTCTAAAATTTTTATTTCAGAAACAAAAATGGATGAAAATAGACATGTTTGTGCTCCTTTTTCTTCCGTCGTTCCTGACTGTGAAGAACATAATCATAGTTTAATGGAAAATTCAAATTATTTTGAAAAATTGTCATATTATGATATTACAAGCAGGAAATGGGTACCTATTCCACAAGCCATACATCAGATGCAATTAGGTATGAAAGAACTATAAACTTGAAAAGCGAGTTAGGTTAGCTTAGATCAAAGTTTTTTTAGTTAGGACAATCGGAAAACTAGTTTTGATTTCTCTCGTGTTATGAGGACCCTGTGAAGCAGGGCCCGCCGACTTCACTAATTGTTATATTTACGAGTATTGTATTATTTTCAGGATTGCAGCCTAAAATTTTACATAGATTACAGCATCACTTAAATTTTATGCAGATTAGATTAAATGCATTTGAATTGGCTCATCGTAATTCAGTACTACGTCATACGTCAATGTCAGCTAGTAATGAAAATGACTCTGAAAACGAATCAGTTTGACCACAACCACCAGCATCTGCACAGAGAAAAACTTCACCTAAATCAACAACAAATCATCTTAGAATTACGAATAAAGTTTATAAAGTTTTCACTTAAAATTGAGCAGTAATCTCAATAATATTTAAAGGGCTGCCGTTTAAATCAAAGATAAATCTTTATATAAAAATAGTTTTTGATTAGAAAGCATATAAAACATTCAAAGGATAATCTTCTTAATTTAAATTTAATAAATAAGGCTGCACATTAAAATACAAATATTATATTTAAAAAAATGTTTATTATTAGAAAAAACAAGTAAATAATACAAATTTAACATAAAATTCAGTTGACCTAATATTTTAGATATAAAAACTATCTAGAAAAAGCAGAATTTTCATTTTCATATGAATTTTGAGTACTCAGTTTATAAAAAATATGCTACTTTTATTACAGAGAAAGAAATCGTTTTAGTTGTAATCTAGTACATTATCGATGGCTAAACATTTCAGTGACTAATAATATGTAACTCTAATATTTAAAAAACAATTACTTACATTTACTGTGAATGAAGAAAAATTCACGATTCACCAATTGAAATTGACACAATTTTTACTATAATGAACCCTTTTTATAATATTAAACAACATTTTTTACTTAAAACACAAATTTACTTACATTTACTGCGAATGGAGAACGATTCACGGTTCAGCAATTGAAACTGACACAATTTTTTACTATAATTAACTCTTTTTGTAACTTGATCCCAGGGAAAACTGAACAGACTGCATCACTCATTCAGACGAAAGTTAGGTGTATGTACTCTGTATGTACCACCTCTCAAAGAGTACGCTATATATGTACGTATACACGAAGGGTATGCTATACGTACGGATCCTGCAAGGATCTGGCTTAGAACTGTCCAAAAGCATCTACTGAAAAGATCAATATTTTGCGTACATTTATGGACTTTCTAATGGTAATGCAAGAGCTGTAAAAAGAGTATGAAATATGATTTCCTGGACAACTATTGAATAATAAAACTTTTTCTCAAGTCTAATTACATTAAAGAACATGGCTGATTTCTAACCGCAAAAATAAATGAACATAATGAAAGACACTATGGAGATACGGAACAAGGCATTTTAAATATACCACAAAATGATTCAGCTATGCCTACGATAAGAACAGATTATGTTGTAAATGTGCTTCAAGACACTGTCTGGCGTATATTAAGAAAAATCATCTCTACCCATTCCACATACAAGAAGTTCAAAAGTTAAAGGATGGAGATGATATTACTAGAATAAATTTTAGTAAGTGGATAATCCAAAACCAAAGAATTCTGGACAGATGTATGAAAATCAATATACGACGAGATAGTCTCATTCACAAATAAGGTTTTCATTTGATGATTGGTAAGGTGTCGATTAAGTGGGAAATTATAAATATATTTTAAGTTAAAATAATTACGTAAAAAATGTAGTAGTACTTAAGTGTCTTTCCTCGTACTTCATCTACTTATACAAATTAAAAGCTCTCGCGAAGTAAGTTTTATCCAAAATATTGAATAATTTTTTTCCAGCGCTTCAGTATGATTTACATAATTTACAAATCAAATTTGGTGGTAACATGGGGACTGTTGGACACTGGTTCTACATATAATGGAATATTGCGAATTTTTGATAGTTTAAATAATTATCTAATGACCGGTCAAAAGTCCTTCATTATACTGCCCTTTTTCCGTAGTTAAATACTTCATGTATAAAATTTGAAAATATCCAGAAACAAACAAATTTAAATGATTGTGTGCTTTTCATGATTTCTTTTGCGACTTGCTTGGCCTTACAAGAAAATCCGACTTACCAAATTTACAACGATAATAGTATGCGAAATCAAATTCTAGAGAATTTTATATTTAAACCTTAGAAATTTAGAACTTGCATTTATCACGGTTTATTATGGTGTCAAAAGAAAATATAGAAACAATTTCTAGTTTTATAAAAACTGACGAAAAAGGAGTTCCACTTGAAAAAGGTAATAAAATTATTGAAAGGTCTAATATCATACATGGGAAAGTCAAATATCTTAAAAAAATAAGAGAGTTACGATCTGCTAGTGCTAATATTTTTTATTTAGATAAAACTTGGGTCAACTCGAAATTTACTTTCAGGAGATGTTGGCAACGCAATGACGTTCATGCATCATAAAAACCACAAAAACTTCAAATTGTTTAATAATTGCTCATACTAAAGACGAAAATGGATCTCTGAAAGATGCAGATTCAATATTTAAAGCAGGTACATTTTCTGGAAACTATCATGATTAAATGAACGCAGACAATTTTGAAAAATGGTTAGTAAACAAGGTTTTGTAAAACTACTAGAAAAATCAACAACTGCTAAGAATAATGCTCTATATCATGGAAAAGAACTTAATAAGCCAGCCGGTAGTGGTTTTTGGAGAGTTGTAATCCAATCCTGTAAGGATTGAGATACGTATAGTATACCCTTCGTGTATACTATACGTATATATAGTGATATATATATATATATATATATATATATATATATATATATATATATATATATATATATATATATATATATATCGCACTCTTTGAGAAGTGATATATGGTACATGCTAGTACGTACAGAGTACATGTAGAACACTTTGATGGCTGCACGTACCTAACTTTCGTCAGCAGCTGAATGACTGATGCAACAAATTTTTCAGAATATTCTGTTCAATTGAGTTTGCCCTGGGATCAAATTTTGCTTAATGTTACAAAAAGGGTTCATTATAGTAAAA
Organism: Brachynemurus nebulosus; assembly: GCA_035578155.1. Lineage (NCBI taxonomy): Eukaryota > Metazoa > Arthropoda > Insecta > Neuroptera > Myrmeleontidae > Brachynemurus > Brachynemurus nebulosus. Next base: position 16,799,051 of record JAPWDM010000007.1, read on the forward strand.
GTTAGAAATTTTAAGTGTCAGTTTCAATTAGTGAACCGTGAATCGTTCTGTAAAATCGGGAGGTGGGGCGGTGGTCCCTAAATGCTCATATTGCTACTATTTCGATTCATCAAAAATGAAGAGAGTTTTGGAATTAGAAATTGGATACATATCATTGCCGGCGAGATTTGACAGTTTAAATGGGCAGATGTTTGCGTGGCAAAAGGTACCAAAATCCATCAAAAGACGCCAAAAGGCACCTGACCAGTCAACAAGTTATATTCACATTAGTCTAATACAGTAACATAATTAACGTGAATTGTCCTGCAGTATACTTAATGACATCTGTCCGCGTTTTAGTTCGATCTAATTACATAATCAAACTTAGCAGCTGTATATATGTTACGTATGGGAGGCCTAGTAGCGATGGCTAGAACCCGAGCGGCTGGGTTCGCAGTCCTGGTTCTGAGGGAACCGTGATGGCTGTGGCGGGTGGTGAAGAAGTAAACAATTAAAACATTGAAGGATTAAAAAATAACATAGTAACAATTTATTAAATTAAAAGTGATGATTGGTGACAATATAACTAACTTACTAATCTATTCTTATTACTAGCTACAAATGTAATTTAGTGTTAGGAAGCCTTACCCATAGTTGATCGTGTGATTACGAACAGCCTTCGATCAAACGGTCGTGTGACTATTTGATGATCGTACTCCCTTCTGCGAAAAAGATGGTTATTCCTTTGAAGAACCAGCCTTTTCAAAAGTGGCGTTTACGTCTTCCTAACCCTTTACAATCCTTTGTTATGTACCTATACCTAGTATATAGATGTGTTAAAAAAAGGCTTCCCTTTACTTAACTAAAATAGTATAAATATGTCCTATTGTATAACCTAATGAAGACAAGTTTCTCCCTTTTTCTCTTATATCCTATGTTCTAGTACCCATGGGTGATCTGAAACACGACCGCGACTACGTAATCAGTGTGGGTGCGGTTCTGGTTCAGGTGGATCCTCCATTATCTGTCTTTCAGGTGGTGGTGGTGGATGAATGTCGGCTATGATCGCCTCATTCCCTTCACCTCCTTCATCATTGTTGTCGTTAGGATCTGCAGTTAGTTCTCGAACAAGCTCTCTGGGTATCTCTAATGGAATCCTTATAATTTCTTCTTGTAATTCAGAAGTTTCTTCCGTGGTTATATTAGGTCCTATTTCTGACGCTTTATCTACCTGGCTGAGTCCTTCATTTTGATCCTGGTCATGTCCTCGGTATGGTTTTAATTGGTTGACGTGCACAACGTCTGTTTTACCGGTGTGAGTCTCCTTAATTTTATAAGTAACGCCCCCTTGATTTAAATAATCCTGTAGGGTCCTTCCCATGGCTTGCGCAGCTTCTTTCCTTGTTTTATTGCTGGGTTGAACACGTACACCAATTGACCCAGTTGATATGATACAGGAGATGATTTTTCGTTGTATTGTGTGACCTGTCTGTCTGTGGCTACCTTGTTTGATCCCTGTACTTGTTTGTACGCGACAGATAGTCTTTGCATCAGTTGCGTGACGTAATTATCGGCGACGTCATATTTTTGAGCTTTCGGCTGGATGATGTCGTCGTATGGCATCCTCATATCCCTTCCGTGCAAGAGAAAGAAGGGTGTTTCTCCAGTAGTGCTGTGAATGGTACTCCGGTAAGCCATTAAGACATAAGGGAGCCAATCATCCCAGTCTCTTTGGTCGTCTCTTATATAGTGTGACAGCATATCATTTATGACTCGATGACTCCTTTCTATTAATCCATTTGACTGTGGATGGTAGGCCGTAGTTTGTATTTTCTTAATCCCTAAGGTGGTACATAGTTCCTGCATGACCTTGTAGATGAAATTGGTCCCACGGTCCGTTAGGAGGATTTTCGGCGTTCCATATCTGGTGATGGCTACCTCGAAAAAGGCCCTCGCGACCGTGTCTGCTCGCTGGTCGGGTAAAGGAATGGCTTCCAGATACCGTGTGAAATGGTCCTGAATAGTTAGAATATACTGATTCCCACGATTCCCATGATTGAGAGTTCTAGTTAGAGGTCCGACTATGTCCATTGATATTCTCTCGAATGGCTCTGAGAGTTCTGGTAACCTTTGTAGTGGGGCTGGTTTTCGATTAGGCGGTGTTTTCCTTTGATTATACGATCCACAACTCTCGATATACCGTTGGACATCACTTCGCATGCTAGTCCAGTATAGTTTGGTTTTGATGAGCGCTAGAGTTTTGGCTTGACCCGCGTGACAACAAAATGGCGTGTCATGGTAATCCCTGATAACCCTATTTACCATCGTCTTTGGAATTACCAGTCGATCATGCCGTTCCGAGGGGGTTCTTGCTTTATATAAGATACCATCGTTGTCGAGGAAGAACTCGTTATAATCCGGGTCTGTTTCTATCTTCCGGAAAATTGGCCTTAAGCTTGAGTCTCGTTCTTGTTCTGCCTTAATCCAGTCCCTCTCCCAGTATGGTTCGTATACATCCTCATCCGTGGCTTCGACGTAATTCACTGGAATCCGGGAAAGTGCGTCGGCATTCCCATTAGTCTTCCCGGATCGGTGCTGTACCTCGAAGTCGTATTCGCCTAGCATCAGTGCCTATCGAGCTAACCTTGAACTGGGGTCCTTGATGCTGAGTAACCATTTTAACGGCTGATGATCCGTTATAACTATAAATTTCCTCCTATCGATAGCATCGATAATGTTTAATGGCCCAAACGACGGCTAAGCATTCGCGTTCCGTCGCAGAATAATTCTTTTCGGCCTTATTGAGTTGGCGGCTTGCATATGCTATTGGCCTTTCTAACCCTTTTTCATCTCGCTGTGCCAATATAGCTCCCAAGGCTGATCCTGATGCATCCGTAGTCAAATAGAACAATTTCGAGAAGTCCGGATATTTTAGTACGGGTTCGGTGCATAATGCTTCCTTAAGGGCTTGGAAAGCTTCCTCCGTTTCCTTGGTCCATTTGAATGCGACGTCTTTCTTGGTTAGTTCCGTCAGTGGTTTAGCAATTTGTGAGAATTTTGGGATGAATCTTCGGTAAAAGCCTGCGAGTCCTATGAATGCTCTTACTCCTTTAACATCCTTCGGTCGTGGATAGTTCCTAACTGCCTCCGTCTTGGTCGGATCTGGGCGTATTCCTGTATTCGAAATTATATGTCCGAGGTATTTAATCTCGGTGTGTAAGAATGCACATTTCTCGGGTTTTAGTTTTAGGTTGGCTTTTCGTATGCAGTCGAAGACTTCCCGTATGTGTCCCAGGTGTTCTTCTATCCCATTTCCGTTGAATATAATTATGTCGTCCAAATATGCGAGACATTTTATTCCCTTGATTCCGGATAGAATGGTATCCATAAGTCGTTGGAAAGTGCTAGGGGCGTTAATGAGGCCGAAGGCCATTCTTTGGCAGTGATAATGACCATCAGGCGTCAAGAACCCTGTCTTCTCCTGATCCGCTTCATCGATTCCAATTTGGCAGTATCCGGATGCGAAATCGATTATAGAAAATAGATTTGCGTTTCCTAGCATGTCGATTGTGTCTTGTATGTTTGGCAAGGGGTAGAAGTCCCTTTTGGTCACCTGATTTAGTCCTCTGAAGTCTATACAGACTCTGACCTTTTGTTTTCCATTGGGTGCCTTCTTCGGAACCATTACTACCGGTGCAGACCACGGTGAAGTGGAATGTGTTATGATTCCGTCTTTTAACATATCCGCTATATTTTCCTTTAATACTTCGCGTTGAGCCTGAGGAACGCGGTATGGTGCCTTGGCGATAGGGTGGACGTTTTCCGTGATGATCCGATGTTTGACGCCTTTTGCCTCTCGTAATTTATCTCCTTTCAGCAGGAATATATCACGATATTCGGTTAGTAAGTTGAGTAGTTTTTCCTTATCACTATCACTTAAGTGACCCATATTTACATATTTCGCCAAACGGGCCCTCTTTGACTGAAAATCTTCAGTATCCATACTATGAATAGTATAACAGGATTTTCCGCTATTTATTGGATTTCTATCGGTCTTCTTTTTATTCCGCTTTCCCTTAGTTTTCCTGGGTTTACCCGTAGGTTTCCTATGTGATCCTTTATTATCATTTTCCTGAATTTTCCCATTTAATTTTTCAGTGAATTCACCTTTAAATGTTTTTTCCAATTTTCCATTGAATTCTTCTATAAGTTTCCCTTTTAATTTTCCTTCAGCACGCGCGTGTGTCCGTTGCATGGATCCTTTTGCTGCAGCATTTTCCGTCAATGGGTTGATAATCCCGGTATTTTCCTCTTGGGGCAGTAATTCCGCATGCCGTCTGACCGTTTTGGAGGGTACCTTTAATTCCTCCTCCGTGACGTTGATGAGGTTCACCCGAACCTCCTTTTTGGAGCTAACGTTGTTGACCACGCTAGCTGCCCGTATACCATGTACGCATATTTCCGAGGGTTCAACCAGAACTGCTCCACCATCGAGGTCACATGTGCTACACCAATAGCTTCGGATCGGGCGGGTATGGTTATACCCTTCTTGAGCGAAACAACACGGCGGGCCACCGATTGTTCCTGATCGCCGCTCAATTTTGCCCGAAGTGGTGACGATCTTGATCCTACTCCTTCGTCTGTAGCTTTAGTGGTTCCTGAGGTTGGTAGATTTGACGATCCATTTCGTCGGTTGTGTTGACCCCTTTCCTTTGTATTTTCTTTTGTTACGACCGACAGCGTTCCAACTGGAGTCCCCGAATCTATTGGAGCAGTAATCCCGTTAAGATGGCGTCGTTAGTTACCAGAAAATCCCTGCCTAATAATCCCGCGGCGTCGATTGGCAGAGATTCACAGATTAACGGAGTGCATGTGAATTCTTGCTCCCCGATGTTAAATGTTATTTTGCTGTATCCTTCGTGTGGTATCACATTTCCCGTAATTCCAATAATAGTTGGACTGTCCCCTTGATCCCTTTTCAGACGATGTTTGCCGAGTACGTACTTTTTGACGAGTGAAACGCCGCTTCCCGTGTCTAGGATTAATTCTTGTTGACGCCTCTTGATGCAGACAGAGATGGTATTGGGGGTGTCCTTTCCAGAAGGTGTGAGATAATTATTGGTTGTTTCTTTCGGGACTCACACACTCTTGTGGGTGCTGCCCCCTTCCTAAAAAATTTTGGTTCCTTCGTGACCCCGAATTCCCAGCTTTAGGTCCCTTTGTTGTGTTTTTTCTGCATTCATATCTCATATTTCCTGGTCTATGGCAGCTACGGCATACTATTTCTGATCTGATCCAAATTGATTCGTGGAGTGGCCCTGTTTATAACAGTTCAAACTGGTTCCTGTTTCCCGAGTATTCGTTGTGTTCTGTGGGTGTTGGCTCTGATAAGTTTTATTTTGTCCTCGACCGTGGTTCCTTGTTCTCCATGTATTCTGCTGTCCGTGGCTTTTCCTATCCTCGTTGATAAAGCTGCCCAAAACTTGTCGACCCCCGTTTATTATGGTTTGATTGATCTCCTCTTGTTCCGCTAATTCCGCAGCTTTGTCTATAGTTAGGTCCGGTTCCCGTACGAGGTGTATACCAATTACACGCAGGAGTTCCCGTTTTAGGCCCTGCCTAAATTGTGCTAACACCAATTCCTTATTTTTTCTTTCGATACCCGGAATTTCGTCGGGACGAGCATTTTGAAGGTCTTCCTCCAGGCACTCTTGAGCGATGAGTTTTAGCCGTGTGACATACTGGCTAACTGATTCCGTAGTTTTTTGAACTGTTTGGGCTAACCAATACTGTGCTGCCCCTGGTATGCGTCTTGGTGAAAATCGTGCAATGAATTTAGTTTTAAGTTCCCTATAAGTTATATTGGGTGACTGTAGGGCTGCTTCGCTTTTGTAATATCTATAGGCTTCCGTTACTAATTTAAACTTGACTATAGCTAGTAATTGACTACCCGTTAGTTGTTCTAATTCACCTCTATTTTCTAATCTTTCAAACCATTCTTTAACATTAACATCGCCCTTCCCTGAGAAGTTTTCAATAGTGTTTATAATAGAGGTTAAACTAACCCGAGGGACCTCTACAGTAACGACCGGCATATTTTCTTGTGTTGCCATTATAATATCCTAAATTTCTCTATGTTTATATTCCTATATGAATATTTCCTTGTATTTTTAAATTTAATACGTAGTTAATCGTTTTCTAAATGTTTTTAATTGTCTAGTCATTAATTAGTTATGAAGGTGAGAAAAAGTAATGTGATACCCCTATATGTTTTTAATATAAATGTATGATTACGTGAATGCATATACTATGTATTTTATGTGTACTTGACACTGAAAGAATATTTCCTGATGCAGCAAAAAGAAAAGAGAAAAAAACAAAATGTATAATGAATTAGTTTTGAATAAAATTATACCTATACCCATGTGTAGTTATTCCCAAATAATTTTAATATAATTTCCTTTTCCTTGTTTACGTCCTATCACTTAGCCATCATCGCACCGCAGCTACCACTGTTACGTATGGGAGGCTTAATTGCTGGAATCCTAGTAGCGATGGCTAGAACCCGAGCGGCTGGGTTCGCAGTCCTGGTTCTGAGGGAACCGCGATGGCTGTGGCGGGTGGTGAAGAAGTAAACAATTAAAACATTGAAGGATTAAAAAATAACATAGTAACAATTTTTAAATTAAAAGTGATGATTGGTGACAATATAACTAACTTACTAATCTATTCTTATTACTAGCTACAAATGTAATTTAGTGTTAGGAAGCCTTACCCATAGTTGATCGTGTGATTACGAACAGCCTTCGATCAAACGGTCGTGTGACTATTTGATGATCGTACTGTCAAACAGCTGTTCATTTATAGTGAATTTTAACTCGCTGCGTTCGCTGCGTTAGTGGTTTTACAAACATACGAATCAGCGTTTGTCAATACGATGTGCTTATGTTTATCATAAAATAGGTGTTCTGTTATTATTTATTATTCACACAATAATAAACAAAACACTTTACCATAACAATAGTAAAACACCGGTTCGCAACATATATATCATTTTGCAATATGGAAATAAAAATACACGCTCGGTGTACAGTGAGTTCCGAAAAATTTTAATTACACTAACATTAGAGCTCGCATACAAAATTTATGCTATACATATTATTAGTCACTGAAATTTTATTCCCAGCAATGTACGATATAACAGTTAAAAAAATTTTCTCTGCAATAAAAGAAGCATGCCTCTTCTATAAAATGAAAACTCGAATTGATATAAAAATGAAAATTCTTAGCGTGGAAATACAAAATACAGCTTCAAAACAAACTGATTGGCAAAATAGAATCATTTCAGAATAAAGTCCTAAGAATAATATTGAAGACACCGTGGTACATCTGTAATAAACAACTATACAGCGAAACTAGGGTGGAATCCGTTGAATAATTTATCACTAAACTATCAATAAATTTCTACAACAACCTGCCATCCTGTGAACAGATAAGTAATAATTTAAACGTCGAAATTAGGCCCAACAGCTGATTGAAAAGACGTCTGCCCCCAACAGTTCTAATGAAACATACTGTACACAATTGCAAATTTAAATATCTACTTTTATTAATACAATAACACCTATATGTACCTATAATTACATATATGGTTACATAAGTCTTGTAATTATCATCAACTTAAATAATTTGACTGACGTTTATCATGTCATACCATGTAAATGTTGAACTGATAATAAAAATAATTTTCAACAAAAAATAGTTTTTACCTAGAAATGTTTTAAGAAATGTGAAATCTCTCTTTTTACTTCTTTATTAATAATTTATAAACATATTAACAAATTAAAATTTTTAATATTTTAGCATAATTTTTTAAAAACTTATTTCTGTAATATAAGGTCAGTGAGTTTATACATACAAAATTATAAAAAATGTTTATTAAGCACAAAGAAAAATATTACATATTCGTATCAAAGCTAATGGGAGTAATGATAAACTTAATACATTCTACAGTATACATGTATAGGTACCCACAAGTAGCAAATTTTTCACACACCAGTTACAATTATACTTTAAATTTTTTTATTGTTCATCATTTAACATCATTAATAAATCTATACAGTACAACAGTTATATATACTGCATACACAATAATTTTTTATTTTCCAACTATACTTACACACATAAATTCAAAAACTTAAATATCTGAAAAAGAAAACACTAAAAACACTGAAAAAAATAATGAATTAAACTTGGGTATTTAGAAGAAAAAAGTCAAAATTTTTAATAACTTAATTTAGTAATAATAATAATATATGATAATTAATAATAATAATAACTAATAATAAGTAGAAAAAAATATATATAAGTAATAAAAAATTATGCTAACGAACAAATAAAAAATATATAACAAATAAAAAACTAACAAAAAATATATAATAATTCTGAAACAAAAAAAATTTAAAATTTATTCCAAAATTTGTAGATTTAAAAATGTTACCTTAGTTGAGGTATATTCTGTTTGGGGGCAAATCGTCTTCACCCATTATTATTACCACTGGAAGATGCTAAATATAAGCAAAAATTTAATTTTAGTAAGTTTTAGTAAATTTTTAATGCTAAGAGTGTTAAATTTTTTAGTAAAAGATGATAGTTTAACAATTTAATGACTATGATATATGCAAATTTTACATCTAACACATATATTTAAAAAATTTAAAATAACTTACACGGATGCTGGGACGCAGCAGCTCCCTCGAAATTTCCACAATTATTGAAACTGAAACAAATCAATAAAATTATCGAATCAATATATCATTATAATTTTGAAGAAGAATAGAAATTAACAGTAATGGATGCTTTAAAACATACTTCATCTTACATCTTAATTTTCAAACTACTTGTTTCAGCTAATATATTCATCAGTTTTCAAATTAGGATACACTAGTTTTTAACCATTTCTTTTTAAGTCAAACGAAAGTATCCCAAAATTAAAAATGGATTCCATTCATTGAAATCAATTACTCTATATAAATAACATGGAATTTATTTTAATGTATGCCTACGCATAAAATTAAAACGTAAGTAGCTGAAAAAGAAAGAACTAAACAAACACTGAAAAAAATTGTTTTTAAACTCTGGTATTAAAAAAGAAGAAAATTAAAATTTTTTAAAAATTATTTATTTTACTGTTATACAACTATTAAACTATATACTACCATTACTACTACATACTACTATATACTACTACGTACTACTATCTATTTCTATATACTAATATTATTAATTTTCTCCAAGGATCTAGAAAAACCAAAAAACAAAAAATTTATGTTATTCTATTTTCTTGATATAAGTTTTTAAATTTACCTTTAGTCTATAAAGACCCAAACCTGGAGCAGCCGGCGCCCTATCTTATAGGCGACATAACCGCCGCCCACGTCGCCGATATGATGAAATCTCTCGTCCCACCTTGGTACATGCCGCCGTAATATCACCAGCACCATCGGCATTCCCTAAAACAAAAAAAGTTATGCTTTAAAAATAAGTGAAAAACCACCATTAACATTCGCTAAAAAATAAAAAAAAATATGCTCTAAACAACAACTGTTAAAATCATTTCGCTTTTTTCTCAACAGATTCAATAAATTTAACAATAATTTTAGGTTTAATAATATTAAATCAGTAAGCTTAAATATTTTTTGAATATATAATACATGTTTAAAATATTCACTTTTTATAATCAGTAAAAACAGATTTAAAAATGATTTAATCATAAGCTAATATGAATATGAAAATTTAATTTACTTACGTGAAGATGCTGGGGAATTTCATTTTTGACTGTGTTCATGATTAAATTCACTATAAAAAATAAAGTTTTAAATAAAATTAAATAAAAATAATTTCGAAAATACTTTTAAAAACTCATAGTCTAATTCCACTTTTTTTTTAAATAAAAAAATATATTTTTTTTAAAAAATTAAAAATATATTTTTTTTTAAAATTAAAAATAAGATGAACTCGTTGCCTGTTTCTTTTCAAATAAATCTTTATTAAAGCAGAATTGTTTAATAGACGCAAATATCCAGGTTTATAGAATTTGAAACCCTAAGAAAACTGAAAGCAAAAAACTCTCCAAGTACGAGTTGAAAGCGCATCAAGTTAGGTTTTCCCACTGTTTATTTAGTTTTTACAGTTCTCAGAATACATATATTTATCGCTTCTATTTAAGACTAAAATTGGCCTTTAATTTTGTTAAATAATATGAAAATTTAAACGTTTTACAATCTATATGAATTTAAAATTTTGATAATACTTTTAAAATGATCCTGTTCGTCAAATTACAAGTGCGCTTATATACGTGTAAATACATTTCATGTATAAGAAGTCTTTCGAGTATACTTTACTTAAAAGTTTAGCTTAATGTCTAACGTTAGCAAATATGATAAATTTATTAGGCTTTTAAAGTTACGATTATGAAATTATAAAAAAATTATTATTGATAATTTAATTTACGAAATCCATTTTTTATGTTTTATATTGTATATAATTAGATGTGAAAGAACCATAATGATCTGATTAATGTGTGTGGACCTTTACTTTTTAGAGCAATGATGATGTTGAAACCATACCGTGAGAAACGATGCAATATTTTTATGAATTTTCAGGTCCGAACTCTTACATATTTAGCTAATAGATAGCTTTAGTTTTTATTATTAGAAATTAAATTACTTTAAGAAATAGCAGTGTAAACACTGTAAATCATCCAATTGTTTCGAACTAGCTGATAAATGCTTTTCTAAAAAATTCAGTGTTTAATTTGCATCTACATACAAGCATGAATTATTACCAATATTTATTAACAGGTATTTTAAGAATGTTGAAAGTGTTACAGTTTTTATTACATAATTCTCTTTTTGATTTTATGTAGTTTAAAGATGAGTAAACATACAAAAAATTTTTTGCAAAAACTAAAAACTTCTTATACGGATCTGTTATATTTACTTCATTTTTTTTTTTTTAATAATTATGCATATCTTAATAGAGTCGTTATAATATGTCACGTAAATAGATATAAAAATTTACAGCGATTTTCAAAATTAATCCAATATCCTACAATTCATAAAAAAGTTGTTATAGGTCTTTTTCTGCAAATAAACTCTCATAATAATTTATAATATTAAGATGTTGAAAATTAAATTATGTATACATATTTTAGTGTTAATTTACGAAGTAAAATGAAACAGTTTTAACTGAAAATTATTTTTATAAAAAACGATCTCTTTAAACAAAAAACATTTCAGTTGTTTGAAGTACATACATTTAACTATTTAATATGCTTTAAACTATTTCATATGCTTTCAGTATGATATTATTTTTAAGAATTATTAAATACAATATACAGTGAATTTAATATGCTATTAAATGTTATACCGTGATTTTAATACAATTAAAAAGTAGTATTTATAAATACTGTAGAGGCAAATTCTCAGAATAAAATATCTTAATGCTCTCAATACAAAGTAAATTTTGGAACATTAAATGCCATATCATGAATAATTTTAACTTTTTACAACGTACTCTACTAGAGACCTATATGCAAGATAGTAAGCACATAATAATTCTTAACAGTAATAAATATTATTTGACCAAGATAAATTTTAACTAGTAAATATATTTACTATACATCTGTCCTTATTGCAGAACTATTTTATCTTGTAAAGTTAAATAAAATTAATATTAGAAATATCTATTTCATTTTAATGTGTGGTATAATTAATATATTTTTTGTAAATTGTGCAAATTTCGTTTTCCGTGGAAATAAAATTATGTACATGTAAAAAGAAGTTTCCAGAGTAATAAAAAATATAATATCAAATAAATACAGTAAAACGTCTTCTCTAAAGTAAAACTTTATTCGATGTGTATGTAATGCAAAATTTTCACGATTAAAATAACTCTTCTGTTAAAGGCTGCTGTATTTATGTGGTTGTATTTAAGTGAACCGGTTCATAACTGCTTAGACTGGTTACCGAAACCGGTTCGAAACTGCTTGGACCAGTTTGGACCAGCTTGGACCAGCTTAGGCCAGCTTAGGACCAGTATAGGACCAGTTAACCGACACCGTTAGAGCACTCCCTGTTCAGCTATCCAGTCCGCTACAGCCTCCTGTTTACTAACTAATTAAAAACTGCTTTGAGCTATTCCAACTATTTAGTTTTCTAGCTCATTTGTTAACGATTGAGCAGCTTATTTTCTTTATTAGTTAACTTATTTATTAATTATTCAATAATTAAATATAAATATATTAATAGCTATACAATAAGTGTGTGAAAACAGCCTTAACTTAATGCATGCAATAGGTGTGTAAAACCAGCCTTACTTGTACTTAATACATGTGCTATTTTAACATTCTAGAAAAAGTATCATTTAAAATTTCTTTATAAGCTCATTTCTTATGGGAATTTCTGTTGTTGTCTTTCTTATTTCAAATTCTGTCTTTTTTCTATATCATATTAATATAAATTTGCTGATTTATTTTTTTAAACTAAGGTATTGACCAAAAATAATCCCCTACACATAAATTTTAATGAACTCAGTATTAGTGTAAATATACTTATCATACTAATAAACACTAGCTTTTGTCGGCATAACTTGATTTTCTGTTAGCAAACAAGTTACTGAGGAATAAATATCTCCCTCCCTCCCCAAATAAATGACTTAAAAACAATTACGTTAAATACTTGTTCATTAATAAAACTGACTTATATTATTAATAGCTACATTAAGTGAACAAGCAATTTTATGAATAATATAGTTTAGCATATTACATATAAACGGCTTGGGATGAATATTTTTTACATTTTTACTGCTCTAAAACATGACTTGATAATACCTTGTGTAACATTTCAAACTATAGTAGTTAAGAAAAGCTGTCACTTACTAATTATTGCTGAACTTTTAAGCAAATACATTAACAAATTAATACTTGATTATAATTAAAACATTGTAATATTCATAAACATGTGAATTTACAATAAATAGTAACTTAAATATTATGCTTTAAATTTTTTTTTTAACTTAAAAATTTTCTACTGCAGGTAGATTAAATAAAATCTGATAAAACAACGACTTCCTGCACAATGATCAAAAACGAAAAAACCATCGTTGTGGATTAAGAATATGATACTACATATCCTTGTCACACGAGTCAAAAAACAAAAAACCAAATAAAAAATCAGCTAAAAACATCACCAATTAAAAATGAAAAATAAATGTCAAACTAAATTTTAAAAAATATTTTAAAAAATCTAAAAGATCAAAATTTAGTTTGACATTTATTTTTCATTTTTAATTGGTGATGTTTTTAGCTGATTTTTTATTTGATTTTTTGTTTTTTAACTCGTGTGAGAAGGATATGTAGTATCATATTCATAATCCACAACGATGGTTTTTTCGTTTTTGATCATTGTGCAGGAAGTCGTTGTTTTATCAGATTTTATGCTTTAAATTTATATCAGTATTTCTTAAGTATTTTTATTGCCAACTTTATTAAAAGAAAGCTTTTATTAGACCTAATTATAAATCCACAAAGCCTATTTTTTCAGTTAACAAACACTTTAATGTATTTGTAACAGTTTTCACAATCAAGTGTATAAACCGGTTGTGGGTGCATATTTTTTACAGCGCATATACTTTTAGCGTTCATAGTTTTGTCAGTATTAGCATTTTCAATGAAATAATTATGTATATGGAAAATAATTGTATTGAGAATCTATGCATGTTATTTTTCTACTAAAATAATTACAATACTTAAGAATATTTTTTGAAAAAGTGATTAAGTTTTTATGTTTGAAATCAAAAAAATACAGCGTTTTCGAATAGTGATTTCGAGAATTTCAAAATTATATTTTACTAAATATTAAAAATATTTAAAGTTTCAATTACTTTGTCAATTTCACTAGAATTAAGTAGAATTTACTAAACGCGTTTTCAATCTCGCGACCATCATCAGAGTAATTGAAGAAATGTATGTGGGAGTGTAATAAATACTCTTAAAAATGAATTTGGGAAAAACCCGTCATTATACTATTTCATATGAAATAGGCTGTACAATAACGTACCTGAAAGACGATGTTGATAAACCAGTTTTGAATAATAGAGGTATTTATTTTTATCTGTGTAAGGTAAAAATTTTTAACCAATATGTTTAAGAATAAAGGAGGGGTGTCCAAAATGTTAAAGTTGCTGAAATTATATTTTTTTTTTTTTTCGTTTAGAAGTTCAGTTTTAATAAAGGTGAATTATTTAGGTCGTTTTGATCATTTAAAACCTCCACTTGTGGGTCACTGTTCAATCTATTAATTTCAAGAGCCTCCAAGAGATTCAGTTTTGTACCCTTTTGACAAATATGTAGAACTTTTGGTTTGTGATTTGTATTGGGGAAATGACCTGTTTCTAAGACGTGTAAACCAAAATTTGAGCTATGAATTTGAGATCCAACATGTTCCTTATACCTTGTCTCGAAGCTGCGACCCGTCTGTCCCACGTATTTAGCATTACACTGTGAACAATCTAAGCGGTAAACTCCACTCTTTTTTAGCGGATCAGTTTTTTCTTTTGCGTTAAAAAGTGAACGGCCGAGGTTTCCAAATGAACAGAAGGCGGGTGATATATTATATTTTGAAAATAAATTGCCTATTTTTTGTGAGATGACACCTAGGAAAGGGAGTGATACATAATGTTTTGAATCTGGACCAGCAGTAATAGATGGGTATATTTGTTCAATGGTGATTTTGTGTTGTTTTTTACGAATGAGTTCATTTATTAAATGGGTTGAAAAACCGTTGTTGAGGGCGATTTGTTTTATTGTGTTAAGTTCAGTTTCTCGGTCTTTTGGTAGAAGAGGAATAGCGAATGCTCTGTGGATCATTGAACGATACGCAGCTAGTTTGTGGGACGTGGAGCTAAAGGAGTCAGCAGGTATAGTTAAATCTGAAAATGATGGTTTACGGTAGATATTATAAATGAATTTATTGGTGTCTCTAAGGATGGTTATATCAAGGAAATTTATGGATTGGTTTTCTTCTATTTCTTTGGTAAATTGGATTTTTCGGTGGATGCTGTTGAGATATTTTAAATAGTTGTCCAGCTGTCGGTCTGTTCCTTCCAAAAATATCAAATGATTCCAATGAACCCGGAAGCCCCTAAGCTCTACGGCCTCATCAAGTTGCATAAGAAAGAATATCCTGTGAGACCAGTGGTCTCCTACACCAAAGCACCTGCATATAAATTTGCCAAATTTAAAAAAAAAAAAAAAAAAAATATTTAAAACAGTGTAATAAACTAGAAAATTTGAAACTTACTCAACAAAAAGTACAAGGTAATTTGGTAAGTCAGTCTTCAAGTAAAAAATTTTTTCCAAGGGTCGTAAATCTTTCTTCTGTAATTCTTTCAAAAGACGAACAAACCCTTCTTGAAAAAGGCAACAAATTCACACCGTACCCGCAGAACCCAATTTTATCAAAAGAAATTCTTTCTGTCTGTTGTGAACTTGGTATCCTCAGAAATAAATCTCTCATAGATAATCCAGACACATTAAGATTTGAAATAGCTAAATTAGTCAAAAATACAATTACACAGTTCCCTAAATTCAACTTAAATAAATCTATAAAAAATCTAAAACATAAAATTGCTCAAAACGACTTAATACTCACAAAGGCGGACAAAGGGAATACAGCAGTTCTTCTACCCAAAACAGATTACGAAAACAAAATTTTCTCACTTTTAAATAGCCAAGACCTCACACCAATCAAAGACCCCACAACAAAATTTACGAACTCTCTAAAAACCCATATAACGCAACTAAAACATATTCAGTTGACATTAACTCAAAAATATCAAATGATTCCAATGAACCCGGAAGCCCCTAAACTCTACGGCCTCATCAAGTTGCATAAGAAAGAATATCCTGTGAGACCAGTGGTCTCCTACACCAAAGCACCTGCATATAAATTTGCCAAATTTTTAAATAACACTTTTAAACAAATAACAGAATTTCAGCCACAACATTCAGTAAAAAATTCCGTGGATTTATGCAAAAAATTAGACAACCTACAGATACAACACAACAGTTTCAGACTAATTTCATTTGACGTTTCTAACATGTTCCCGAATATTCCGTCTAGGGATTGTATCCCAATTATTAAAAACATTTTAGTAAATAATAATTCCTCTACACTTTTACAAAAAGAAATCGTTGATTCATTTTCACTGTGTCTGGAACAAAACTATTTTCAATTTAATAATCAAATTTATATCCAAAATTCTGGTCTCCCAATGGGTTCCCCCCTAAGCCCACTCTTAGCTGAACTCTTTATGGATAACCTCGAAACTTCTATCTTACAAAACCCTATTTCTAAAAAACACATTCTTTTCTGGTTTCGCTATGTAGATGACATCCTTGTTGGTTTCAAAGGAACAGACCGACAGCTGGACAACTATTTAAAATATCTCAACAGCATCCACCCAAAAATCCAATTTACCAAAGAAATAGAAGAAAACCAATCCATAAATTTCCTTGATATAACCATCCTTAGAGACACCAATAAATTCATTTATAATATCTACCGTAAACCATCATTTTCAGATTTAACTATACCTGCTGACTCCTTTAGCTCCACGTCCCACAAACTAGCTGCGTATCGTTCAATGATCCACAGAGCATTCGCTATTCCTCTTCTACCAAAAGACCGAGAAACTGAACTTAACACAATAAAACAAATCGCCCTCAACAACGGTTTTTCAACCCATTTAATAAATGAACTCATTCGTAAAAAACAACACAAAATCACCATTGAACAAATATACCCATCTATTACTGCTGGTCCAGATCCAAAACATTATGTATCACTCCCTTTCCTAGGTGTCATCTCACAAAAAATAGGCAATTTATTTTCAAAATATAATATATCACCCGCCTTCTGTTCATTTGGAAACCTCGGCCGTTCACTTTTTAACGCAAAAGAAAAAACTGATCCGCTAAAAAAGAGTGGAGTTTACCGCTTAGATTGTTCACAGTGTAATGCTAAATACGTGGGACAGACGAGTCGCAGCTTCGAGACAAGGTATAAGGAACATGTTGGATCTCAAATTCATAGCTCAAATTTTGGTTTACACGTCTTAGAAACAGGTCATTTCCCCAATACAAATCACAAACCAAAAGTTCTACATATTTGTCAAAAGGGTACAAAACTGAATCTCTTGGAGGCTCTTGAAATTAATAGATTGAACAGTGACCCACAAGTGGAGGTTTTAAATGATCAAAACGACCTAAATAATTCACCTTTATTAAAACTGAACTTCTAAACGAAAAAAAAAAAAAATATAATTTCAGCAACTTTAACATTTTGGACACCCCTCCTTTATTCTTAAACATATTGGTTAAAAATTTTTACCTTACACAGATAAAAATAAATACCTCTATTATTCAAAACTGGTTTATCAACATCGTCTTTCAGGTACGTTATTGTACAGCCTATTTCATATGAAATAGTATAATGACGGGTTTTTCCCAAATTCATTTTTAAGAGTATTTATCACACTCCCACATACATTTCTTCAATTACTCTGATGATGGTCGCGAGATTGAAAACGCGTTTAGTAAATTCTACTTAATTCTAGTGAAATTGACAAAGTAATTGAAACTTTAAATATTTTTAATATTTAAAATGAAATTTCACAAAGTAAACCTCTCAACAGTAAATTATTATATTTTACTAAGATTAATAATTTAGATGTTTTACAATAAATATTTTATTTTTTTATGTAAAGTGAAAAACTTTTAATGAAAATAGAACTATATAAAGTTTTGAGATGTTTTGAGTGAAGTGAGGAAAACTATTATTATAGTGATATTGATTTGATAAACTTTAAAAATCATTCGCACAGTGCACAAGAACCAAGTAAGAAAATTTTATATATACTATTTTTGTAAGAAATTTTATATGATTATCCTGAAAAACATGACTATAAAAAATATTTTGAGCTGGGATTCATAGCGCATAATGGAAAACTATAAGAAAAAATTTGATTTAATAAATGTTTATTTTTAGAAGATTTGTAGATTTTTTTTGTGAAAAAAATAAAAGTCAATTGCTTTTTTGTATAACTTCTTTTTATTTATTTTTTTTCAAAACTTACAATTTACAATTAATTTTTAAAAATGAATACATTAGTGGTTATATAGCAATACATAATAATATGTATAAGCAATTGTATAAAATATTGGTTTAGAGAGACTAAAATTCTTTTTATACCTAATTAAATGTTTTTGTAACAATGTAGTTTGTATCAAAAATCTTATGTAAGAACCATACTTAAAGCCAACAATTATTAAAATGTGTATAGTTGTTACAGTTTATACATAAATTATAGGATAGAAAATAATTTTTATTTTTTTTATGTATTTTGAGATGGTTTCGCTGTATTTTTGAATACAATTGTCGAGTATTTGGATCGCCAAACTAGATACAGATGTTAGCTGCTCACAGAACAACAATTTAATGTTTTATGTAAGTATTTATCGTTTAACTTTCTAAAATAACTTTATACACTATATACACAAAATCTGCAACTTTTGAGCAGTTACAATAATTAATTTATTTTGTACATTATTACTTACAATCATTACTTGCTTACAAAAAATATCTTAATAATTAATTGTTTTGTACAGCAATGTTATGTGTAGAGTTTGAACGTCATTTCTTTTTATTTTTACACACATTTAAGGCCATAATTAAAATTCTATGTTAGTCATACTTGAAACTGATTTTTTGGACAATTATTAAAGTTTGTATACGTTTTACATTTACAAATTTACATAAGAATAAATCACAATAATTAATTTTTACTGTTACAACAATTATTCTCATGTGTGTATGCATATTTAATTTTTTCTTAAAAAAGAATTAGCTTTGTTACAAGAATAAAAATGTTTTGTAACAATCAATTTTTTAAGTTTCATAACTATTTTCTGTGAAAAGCATGCTTTAATTATTTTGTAAATACAAGGTGGTCCTGAATCATGTACCGTAATTAATAGAGCTGATAGTACGTTCAAAAATAATGGTACCTTTTCATGTACGCTTTTTTTCAAAACTCAATAATAAGAGAGATATAACTCTGTAAAGGGATGAAACGAAAACCATTATTTCTTAAAAATTTTCCAAACGCTTTTGAATAACGGATTGATATTTTAGGGGTACTTATTTTGCATTAGATGGATTAAATTTATGTCAACACTTATTCCACCATTCATGACTAAGGGGTGGTTTTCGGTGGTAGGTGTGAGATATTACGTCTTTTCTTTTCTAATTTGCAATTATTTAAACAAAATCCTTGATAATAAGATTCCTCAGACAATTTCACGTAAAAAAGGTATACTTGTTACGTTTCGATAAATTATACCGTTTTCGAGTAATTTAAAGTAGAAATATATTTTTCCGAATTATCCCCTAATCATAAGTGATGGAATAATTGATACCATAAATTTAATTATCTTAATGTTCATACGCGCCCTTAAAATATGAATCCAGCAATCAAAACCGCCTAAAAAAAAATTTAAAAAAAGAAGTCAGTTTCGTTCCACCCCTCTACATTTTACCTCTGTGCTTTATCTCCCTTATTATTGAGTTTTGGAAAAAAGTGTAGATGAAAAGGTATCATTATTTTTGAATACACTATCAGCTCTAGCAATTACGGTACATAATTCTGGACCAGCCTGTATATGCTAAATAATTTTCTAAAACATTATTTACACTATTATGCTTTTCACATTTTTTTTAGTTAGAAGTTATACATAAATAATCTTTTTTTTTTATTTTTTAAGTGGATGTTCGGCTTTTATAAGGTATTCCTGATACATGGTTAAAATTCGAATATATTGATAGATGATGATTATCCGTATAGCTATAACCTTTGAAAATCTACATGAGTTTTACCATTACTGGATACTGAAATACAACTTTACAAAAAAATTTTTTCTATGTAAGTACTCTTTTTTACATCATACTGTGTTCATTAGAATTAGATTTAATACAATTAATTCTTAAAAACAATGAGTAGTATTATTTATTATTGAATTATTTAAAAACTAGATTTCTCACAACAATTGAATTTTCTTAACAATGAATACTTATATAATCTATAAAGAACAACTGTAATTTTCGACAATTACAACAATAAAACTTGTTTAGCAATTGATAGTTTGCAACAATTAACACTTTTTATAAACTATGCAAAAGAAAAGCTTAACAATGTCTGACAATCAAATTTTTTTATAATCAGTATTTTATGATCAATATAGTTATCGCTACAATTAAATTTTATGCAAGAACCATACCGAAAAAATGTTAAACTATTATTAAAATTTGTATGGTTTTTACATTTTACATATATAAAAATACAAAAGAATTTTACATTAATTTTTTACAACATTCAGTTATTTACAACTATCAGCTTTCTCATAATGATTGAAATAATTTATAACGATCAGTTTTATTGGTGTATAAATTTTTTTTTCTTTGAAAAGCATAACTAAATTCTTTTTAAAAAAATATATCATTTTAACGTTAGTTAAATTGTTATGCTTTTCACATTTGTAAATTATATATAAAAATAAACTTTTATTTTTTTTATTTTTTTATGAAAATGAAACCGAAGATGTTACCGAATAGAATTAGTTGCCGGATATCGTTGGAGGATTTTGTATGCGTTTGAAGCAGTTATTGTATACCTAGCGATGATTTTTTATGTAAGCAATTAATTTATATCTTTACTATCATTACATAATAAGTTGTCTTCTAATTTTTTTTAATTTTATAATGCGCATCATGCAAAAAGTTTGTATGGGGTTTTGAAAATACCATCTAAATTATCCAACGTTAGATAACTCTTTAATTTTATAATATCCCCATGCTAACGTTTTAGCAGGATTTTCTATTATTATAAAACGTTTGTTGTCATCAACAGTTAAGACGGTTTTATTCAATACTTGTGTATGCATACGTTGCTTTATACTTCTAAAATTATTCATTTGTCTCAACTGTTGTTGTGTTGCGTTAGTATTCAAAGCACAGTCTATAAAGTCGTCTGTAGTTATTTGATTTTGAACAACGTTTTTCTTAACCCCTTTAATTTTTTTAATAGGTCTTCCATTCATTTTTTCGATACAGTATGATTTTGCCTTTGTTCCTATAAATTTTTTAGTAATAGCTCCTGCACATTCGTCTTTAAATTTACCAAGTACTTTCTTGTTTAAACGAGGCAGTCCATAAACGTTAAATACGGCATAATTACTCGTATCAAAATACTCACTAATTCGCGGCTTAATATCGATATAAAAACCGTCCGTCTGAATTTGGTATATAAAACTGTCCGTATCTGTATATAATAAATCCACTTGGTCACTATATTTTGGTTTAATATATCCATAGTGGAAGTCATACATCAAAGTTTTTGATAGTTCTAGATCAGCGAAACCGACATATATAGGTTTATTATATGTAACTTTTAACCGATTAATTTAAATCACTGTCAAATTTTCGTTAATTATACTAGCACTATGAAAATTAGGTCTGCTAATTAAAGTGCTAACACCTTATTTTTTGTCAGTATTGTCCCAGTGAGTTATCAGTCGAATGTTTACTCGTCTGTCAACGTTTTCCATGGTTTTCCCAAATACTGCATTATTTAAAAGTTTGTAGAAGTCCTTGTCAAAATCTTTTGTTGCGTTTGTCCGTAAATTTGTATTCAGGTCAATATATTTTTTTAACCAAGATGATTGGTTAAATGCTAGTACCCGGTGTATATAGTCAAATTTAGTCCGTATTTTATGCATTGCTTCAAGTTTCGGTAATGAAGCACGTAGTGACTTTTGTTATTTAAATTACCAATTAATTTTTTTGTATCAGTTTTTGCTGTTGGTGGTTTCATATTCTCAGGACAGAATAGTAAATCATTATGATAATCATGCAAAAGCTCCGGGTGTTCCAAATCAACCTCTAATATGCAGCAAACGTCAGCATCATCGCTAATAATATTAACATCTAAATTCTCTATTTGTTTTGGTGTTAACCACCGAAACTTGTTAACTGACATTCTTTGTATCATAGCCCAACCATATAAATTATGTGCATCTAGATATTCAATGAATTTAGAAGCTTTTGTTGCATCAAATTCAGGCATGTATTTGTTACTTGCTTCAGCATACCGTCCGCACCGTTGAGTTAACCCGCCCCTTATCGCGTTTTTTATAAAATGTACCATATCTATATCTAATAAAAGCTCGAGTTCAATGTTCGTGATTTTCAACATGGCGTCCCAACTTAAACCCGGCGCAGTATAATAGTACGCAGGATCGAGATCGTACGTTTTTATGCAAACATCACGAAAGTTCTCGAACACATCCGCTAATAACAAAACGTCTACTGTTAAATATAGATCAGAATATTCGCCCAATGTTTTCACTTGAAAAACGTTCCAAATTTGTTGAGCCCGTAAGTATTCTTCATCGTTAATATGTGCTGCATTTAGCTGACTGTAGAATGCTTCTTGTGATGTATTCATATGGAAACACCCCTTTCTGCTTCATCAGATTGAAATGGCGATCTTCTGGAAAGGCTCGTCGCGTTTCTTTAAGTTGATCGGTATTTAAATTGCTTCATAATTTATCCAAACTGCTAGCCATAAATCGAAACGAGTCTCTGAACCATAATTGGCCATAATTGGATAGTTTTCATTTTTCCAATGTCCTTTTCCTCCTCTTTGTCACGATCGAAATCATCTCCTTCATTATATTTAAATTCATCTGTACAATCATCATCGCTCTGTTGGTCGTCGTCGTCATTTTCTTCTTCAACTGGCACATATTTAGTAAATGATATATGCCTTTTTTTGTTGTTTGGTATAACATTTACTTTTTCCTTTGCTACACCCAGCTCTTTAATTATAAAATGCGAATCGTAGCCGGACAAATTGTGTATAATGACAGGCACAAATTTCGGCATTCTATATAACTTATTACAGTTGTTGTGCGCAGGACCTCTATATGCTCCTGTAAGATGATCGTGGTTCCGCACTTTACGATTCTTGGGATCGTTGTAAAAACGTTTGTTGCAAAGGAAACATTTTGTAGCCGTTTCGTGTTTTATTACTTCCAGTGGTGTTAAGGGTTTTATAGGTGTTTTAATTTAAATAATATTATATAGACGTTTCACTTCCTCGTCCAACATCTTCAGGAGCTTTTTTCCACAGTCCGGACCACGATATAGTTCAAACTTATTCAATGAATCATCATAACTACACTTAATATAATAAGAAAAGCTATGAGGGTCATGAATGAATGTTGTGTTGGTAAATGACGCTGCTGGATCAGGCGTACAAGTGAGTAGATGCTTTTGGAGAGTTGAGAGCCACTCCTTTAAGGAATAAGATACGTATAGCATACCCTTCGTTTATACGTACATATATATATATATATATATATATATATATATATATATATATATATATATATATATAGCGTACTCTTTGAGAGGTAGTACGTACAGAGTACATACACCTAACTTTCGTCAGCAGCTGAATGAGTGATGCAGTCTGTTCAGTTTTCCCTGGGATCAAGTTCCGTTGGGTTCACTTAGGTTAGAAAAAAATTTTACTCCACGGAGGCTTCTAGAACCGCCTGGGTAGTTTTACCACCTCCCTGGGTCACTCAAAAAATGGTGACCCCCACGAGGTGGCCCCCGTAGCGCCATATTTCTACTACTTCGATGCGCCAAAAATGAAGACAGTTTTAGAATTAGAAATTGTCAAATCTCGGTGGCAATGATATGTATCAAAAGACGCCAAAGGCATCAGACCAGTCAACAAGTTATATTTTAAGTTAGTCTAATAAAATAACATAATTAACGTGAATTGTCCTGCAGTATACATAATGACATCTGTCCGCGTTTTAGTTCGGTCTAATTACATAATCAAATGTAGCAGCTGTAATGAGTCAACAAGATGTATTCCACATTAGACTAATAAAGTACCATATTTAACTTAGAGAGGTCAGTACATATGTCATTTTGCGATATGGAAATAATATAATGTACATGTTAGATGTACAGTCAGTTTCAAAAAAAGGTTGTGTCATTTCAATTACGCTAATATTGGAGCTCGCATGCAAAATTTATGCTATACATATTCTTAGTCTCTGAAATTTTATTCCCGGCAATGATATAACAGTTAAAAAATTTTTCTCTACAATAAAACAAGCATATTTTGTTTTATAAAATGAACACTCAAATTGATATGAAAATTCTTAGCTTGTAAATACAAAATACAGCTTCAGAACAAAATTATTGGTAAAATATAATCATTTCAGGATAAAGTCCTAAGAATAAGGCACCGTGGTACATCCGTAATAAATAACTATACAGCGAAACTAGGCTGGAATCCGTTTTATGATATATCACCAAACTATCAAGAAATTTCTACAACAACCAACGATCCTATGAACCGATTAATAATAATTTAAACCTCGAAATTAGGCCCAACAACTGAAAGACGTCTGCCCCCAACAGTTCTAATGAAACATACTGTACACAATAGCAAATTTAAACATCTACTTTTATTACAATAACACATATATGTACTTATAAGCCTACATAAGTCTTAAATAATTTGACTGATGTTTATCATATCAGTACCATATAATTGTTAAATTTTATAATAAAAATAGTTTTCAATAAAAAAGTTTTTTTACATGTCGTTTCTAAGTTTCATTTCAGAGAAATATAAACACAGGAATGTTTTTAAGAAATGTGAAATCTCTCTTTTTACTTTTTTATTAGTAACTTATAAACATATTAACAAATTGAAATTTTTAATATTTTAGCATTATTTTTAAAAATTTATTTCTATAAAAATAATTTCACTGTCTATACATACAAATTATAAAAAACGTTTATTAAGCAGAAAAATATTACATATTTATATCAACGTTGTAATGATAAATCTATATCCTATAATATACCTACATATAATTACTTTGTGATTTTTAATTTACATTACATATTTATATCAACGTTGTAATGGTAGTGATAAATCCACATTCTATAATATACCTACATGTAATACATAGATACACTCAAGTAACAAATTTTTCACACACCAGTTACAATTATACACCTTTAATTTTTTTATTATTCATCATTAACATCATTAAAAAATCTATACCGCTGTTATATGTACTGCACACACAATAATTTCTTATAAATTATACTCACACGCATAAATTAAAAAACTTAACTGAAAAAAAGCACTAAAAACACTGAAAAAATAATTGTTTGGACTTGGGTACTTAGAAGAAAAAAGTCAAAATTATTTAATAACTAATTTTAATTAAAAAATACTAACTTACAAAACAACTTCTAATAACTAATAAAAATAAAACTAATAACTAATAAAAAACTACTAATAACTAATAAAAAAAATATATGATAATTCTGAAACAAAAAAAAAAATAAAATTTATTCCAAATTTTGTAGACTTAAAAATGTTACCTTAATTGATATAGATTTCCAAATACCCCATTATGTGGTCTACACAGTAGACCACCTGAAATCCTAGGAAGTCTAGATGTATACTGTTGGGAGGGAAATCATCCTCCCCAAACATTATCACCACTGGAAGATGCTAAATAGAAGCAAAAATTTAATTTTAATAACTTTTAGTAAATTTTTAATGTTAAGAGTGTTAAAATTTTTTAGTAAAAAGATCATAGTTTAACAATTTAATGACTATGATATATACAAATTTTACATCTAACACATATATTTAAAAAATTTAATATATAAATATACCCCATCATGTGGTCTACACAGTAGACCTTATGAACCCCCAGAAACACCCCCAGGCATATTCTATTTGGGTGCAAATCTTCCTCGCCAAATATTATCACAACTGGAAGATGCTAAATATAAACAAAAATTTAATTTTAATAACTTTTAGTAAATTTTTAATGCTAAGAGTGTTAAAATTTTTTAGTAAAAAGATGATAGTTTAACATTTAAAAAAATTTAAAATAACTTACACGTATGTTGGGAGGCAATAGCTCCCTTAAGATTTCCACAATTACTGAAACTGAAACAAATCAATAGAATTATCGAATCAATATATCATTATAATTTTGAAGAAGTATTTTCAATAACTTACTTTCTAAATCTGCCATTGTGTTCTACCTCTATGAATTGCTACGATGAATTAAAAGTAATGAACTAAGTTTTATAAACTTCAGTGAAACCCGAAATGTGTGTAGGCGTATGAATTTTTGCTGACAAAAGCTAAAAATCTCAACCAATGTCAGAAGCCCTGATATTCCTTAACGGAACAGGACTAACGTAGCGTGTCGAGAGGGTTCAAGTCCCGTGCTGTGTGTTGAGGGATCTCAATAAGTGGAACCAAATGAAAGATGTTTTCGAAGTAAATAAATATATTTAAAATAAAATACAAAAAAATGAAATAATAATAACTAAGGCAATACAATTAGCAGAAAAAAAAAATTATATCTAACCCTTAACCCAGTATGATATAGGAACGTACTCACCTGCTTTCACTATCACCGTATTTATCGGATAACGACGAAAAATCGATTATTACAAGTCAAACAATTTTACAAGACAAATAATTAAAGTAATAAATAATTTTCATAAAACACTTGTTAATAGCATTAAAACCCGCACACAACCCCAGTGTGTTACCCGTGTCCCGGCGCGAATACTTCTGATCATTACGGTAGATTTGCGGAAAATTTAAAGGTGTTCTTTTTTCTCTCAATGAAATAATGGTTTCAATTTAACAATTTTATTAACAAAAACAAATAAATAATAGTTACACAAAAATAGGAACATGAATGCAAGTTATAAAAGAAAATGGGAATTGCTTCCCCAAAAAGGACAGTTATACATATATAAACAATTGATAGAAAAAGTGAAAGAATAAGGACTCACCTGGACACAAGTTATTCCCGTGGTTTAATTACAAGCTCTTGCTATTGGCCACCAAAACAAACTTCCCAATTATGACCAATAGAGCGTGTTAAATTACCCTGAGTAGCCCATCCCCCCTGCTAGCAACTAGCTACAAGCTCCAGTGCTCTTTACCGCTCCATGCTTGACTTGCCTTCTCCCCGACTACCCGCCGACTACTCTTTTTGACTCCCCTTTTCGACTTCTCCTTGACTTCTTCCCGACTTTCCGTCGACTTCCCTGTGGTTTCTCGCCGACTTCTCCACAACTTCTCCCCGACTACCCGACTTCGACTACACTTTTACGACTGCCATCCGACTAATGTCATCCTCGACTACTCTTCGACTAATACCCTCTTCGACTACTCCCTTTGATTATCATTTTACAATCTTTTTATATTAATCGTTTGACCCACATAATCACGTCATTTTTATCAGAGTCAGCAGAAAGTATGAATTAGTAAATCGTCGATATTTTTGGTTGTTTGCTTTGGTTTACTGGCCTCGTTAACAACTTGTGTCCAAACAAATGGCCCGATTGCAACATTACTCCCCCCTTCGAAAAAGATGGTTGCTCCAACGAGCAACCAGCCTTTCCCGAGAGTGTAACCATTTGTCCCTGCGTCCCTCGATGATTCAACCCTTACACTTAAAATACAAATTATATTGTATCTCTGAAAAGCAAAATTAAATAAATATATACATAGTAAATACAATATGTGTCTTACATTAATTATTTCACTTAGTGTCTCTATTTTCACTTAGCGTCTCTAACATTGTCTTCCTCGTAGTTAGTTCACTTTCACCCACACTGGTTATAAAGTCATTTAACCTTTTTAAAAGTTCTGAAAAAATGATTTGCAGAAAATTTGATGTGAAATTATTCAATAGGGACTGATAGAGACCAAATTTTCAACGACGAAATTGATTGGGAGTCAATTTTCGACATGAAAAGCTACCTCAAGAAATTAGCAGTAATTTCAAAAAACATTCTTCATCTTACATCTTAATTTTCAAACTACTTTTTTCAGCTAATATTTTCATCAGTTTTCAAATTAGGATACACTCATCTTTAACCATTTTTAAGTCAAATGAAAGTGCCGAAAAAATTAAAAATGAATTCCATTCATTGAAATCAATTACTCTATATAAATAACATGAAATTAAAACTTAAATAGCTGAAAAAAGAAACCACTAAACAAACACTGAAAAAAAATGTTTTTAAACTCTGGTATTAAAAAAAGAATAAAATTAAAATTTTTTAAAAAATTATTTATTTTTACTATTCTACACTACAACTATTTTTTAAAACTAATATCTAAACTATTAACTAACATCTAACTAAACATTTTTCTCCAAGGATCTAGAAAAACAAAAAAAAAAAACAAAAAAATTATGTTATTCTATTTTTTTTTTACAAAAGTTTTTAAATTTACCTTTAGTCTATAAAGATGCAAACGTGGAGTACTCTTTCAAATAATATTCTGTAAGCGACGTAACCGCCGCCCACATCGCCTATGTGGTGATATACTTCGTCCCATCGAGGGATATACCGCCTCAGCATGCATATTACCATCGGCAGCCGCTAAAACAAAAAATTATGCTTTAAAAATAAGTGGAAAATCACCATTAACGTTCGCTAATAAATAAAAAAATTATGCTCTAAACCTGATAAAATCATTTCGCTTTTTCTCAACAGATTCAATAAATTTGACAATAATTTTAAGTTTAATAATATTAAATCAGTAAGCTTAAATATTTTTTGAATATATAATACATGTTTAAAACATTCACTTCTTGTAATTAGTAAAAACAGATTTAAAAATGATTTCATCATAAGCTAATATGAATATGAAAATTTAATTTACTTACGTGGAGATGTGAGGGTATTTCATCTTTTAATGTTTGCATGATTAAATTCACTATAACAAATAAAGTTTTAAATAAAAGTAAATAAAAATAATTTCGAAAATATTTTTAAAAACTCACAGTCTAATTCCATTTTATTTTTAATTTTAAAAAAAAAAATATTTTTTTAATTTTTAAAATAAAAATGAGAAATTAATTGTATCGTTCGCCGGTTTCGTTTCAAATAAATAAAAGTTTATAGAATTTAAAACCCTAAGAAGTCCCGCTCCCCCCTTCTTTACGATTTATAAGACGTTCTGGAAAACTGATAGCAAAAACTCTCCAAGTACGTGTTGAAAGCGCATTAAGTTAGGTTTTCTCACTGTTTATTTAGTTTTCGCAATTCTCAGGATTCAGATCTTTATCGATTCTATTTAAGATTTAAATTCGCCTATAATTTTGTTAATAATATGAAAATTTAAACGTTTTACATTCTATGTGAATTTAAAATTTTGATAATACTTTTAAAATGATCCTGTTCGTCAAATTACAAGTACACTTATATACGTGTAAATACATTTCATGTGTAAGAAGTCTTTCGAGTATACTTCACATAAAAGTTTAGATTAAGGTCTAACGTTAGCAAATATGATAAATTTATAAGGCTTTCAAAGTTATGATTATGAAATTCTAAAAAATTATTATTGATAATTTAATGTTAATTTACGAAATCCATTTTTTTTTTTATATCGTTTATAATTAGATGTGAAAGAACCATAATGATCTGATTAATGTGTATTGAGCTTTACTTTTTAGAGCAATGATGTTGTTCAAATTATACCGTGAGAAACCATGCAACATTTTTATGAATTTTCAGATCCGAACTCTTACATATTTAGCTAATGAGTAGCTTTAGTTTTTATTATTAGAAATTGAATTACTTTAGGAAATAGCAGTGTAAACACTGTAAATCGTTCAATTGTTTTCGAACTAGCTGATAACTGCTTTTCTAAAATATTCAGTGTTTAATTTGCATACACAAAGAAGAGTGCATGCTTGGGAACATCAAACAAACAATAATGGTCAGATGAAAAATAATCAGTTTGAATATACCACTAATCAGTCGGTATATAATGAGGCACAAGTGAACAGCGCGGAGAAGAAGAGACTTTCAATACAAAGTGAATCGCCAAAATCTAATGATGAAAATGATGATAATGAAACCGAATATAGTTTTGAAGCAAGAAATGACATTGAAGCAAAGGAAGATAAAGCACCAGTATTTCAAAATCAACACGAAAATGATACAGATCTATCCAAAAGAAACTTGAATACTTTTGATGAAAGTATGATGGCTGCAGCAGAAGCAATCAGAAGTAAATTCCACGCTTTAAAAAACTCGCATAATATTCTACAATCGGTAAATGTCGAAGATAATCGATCTGATGAACAAAAGCATTTACCATCGCCTGATAACTACAAAGAAACAAGTTTTACTCCAAAAGTGGCTGGTCTCTTACAAACTGCACTAGACATATTAATGATCAAAGAGCTTCAGAACGCATGCGCAAAGGATGAAGAACAAGAAGATAAAAATTCAGAAGAAAAGGAACAACCTTCAACATCCAACTCAATAAATGGGGGAGCTAAACGTTTCAAACATGATGATGAAAATGTTAACCTTCATAATGGCCATTCGAAACCTGTTGATGAAGAAGAATATTTTGATGACCCGAACCATTTAGTTGATGAACTAAGAAGTTTAGCGACTCAGACGCAAATTGGAGAAGAAATGGTTAATACTATGGTTAATACTATATGCAATTTAATGGAAAGGAGTCATATTATAAATCCCAGCTTCGCGGATTATATTGAAAACGAGAAAAAACGAAGCCATTTTAATAGTTTAAAGGAAAGTGAGATTGGAAAGCGGATTATCTCAATAACTAGGAAATTGGAAAAGCATGATATTGTTGAGCCAGTGTTAAAGTATATATCAAATGATGGCGAAGATAGCGATGAAAAAACATCTGCTAGCGATAGCGAAGATACTGCGAGCGACAACGAAGCTGATTATGACGAGAATACAGTCGCCAACGATGGTGATGAAAAAAATTTCAGGTAAAGGGTTATACTTAAGGCCCTATAGGAGATATTAAAATAAGCTATCAACATTTAATAAGTTGTTAAAAAAATTTTTGTAAATTTCCAACAGCTGTATGTTAATTATTTAATAAAATATTTTAAAATAATGTGCGTGTTATTATTTCTTACATACCACAGTCCTTAATTTTAGTAATTCGTTAAAAAAGATCACCGAAATGATTATTCTTACAACGAACTATGTAATGTGTATTTTCTGAGCTATTAAAATAGGTAATTTTTTTACTTGCTCCTGAATATAGGCAATTAAATTGCATTGTCCTATTAACATTCTGGTGCGATAGAACATATGTGTAAACTTTGCAATTCTTACCAATAAGTATTTATCCATGTTATTAATGATTTGTTAAAAATAAAGTATGGTCGAACAATAATGATCTAAAACTGCTGTGCAGGAAAGGGTTAATTAATTGAATTCAGCATAATTCCGGAAAAATATAATAAAATTTCATAGTCCAAATTAAAGTTTTCATCCGTTCTTGAAAACGACAACAATTATTTTACTTCCCACCCTGTATACGTATTTATTCCTAAAATATTAACTTACATACATAAGAGAATGTTTGATTTTTTTTGCATTAACGCATTATTTTCAACTCGCTGCATAGAAAGAAAATATTTAGATATTAACAATATATTTTTTTGTAAGAAGAATAGTTTTTGATTTTCGTTTACATTAACTTTCAAAATTTTATGTGTGCTAGTGGAAATTTAATTATTTTCTTTTTTAGGATTGATAAAATTTTAATATGACTGTATTGTATGAATACCCCTTAGGTATAGTTAATTTCCATGTGAAGACACCAAAAACCCTCAAGTAGCATATATACAAGTCGCACTTTAGTCGCATACGCAAAATCGTTTTCCATTTGAAGCTTTTTTTACGAAAACTCCGAATATAGACAATGTATAACATGCTAATACATGTTCTAGTAGAAGAACTTCTGAACATAAGTAACATGTAAACATAATAATTATTATTCAAAAATTTTACTTTGCACAACACCACTTTTTGAAAATTTTACTTTGTAAAATACCACTTTTCGAAAATTTTTTATGACTTGTTTTGATCAATGGGTTAGGTTTCATTGGATTCGGTTTCATACATTTTCGAGTTTTGATTTTATTTATCTTTTATTTACATAGTAGCCGTATACCCAATGGGATTGCCCATCGACAATATCTCTTTATTAGGTACTCACTTTGTGCTCACTTTTAATGTTTTTCAAAAGCCTAAATCAATATCCACGATAAACTTCCCATATGAACTTTCATTTTCTGTTTTAACACCTTAAGGAATAAATTTCCAGAAACAACTGACTTTTATTTATAAATAGAAGCCTAAACCATTTTACGTTAAATGAATAGGTAGGTTCACGCGTATATATCAACAATACTATTCTTGATAGAATTTATAATTGCTGAAAAAATTTCCCTATTTTTTTTTTTACAATCAAATTTTCATTTGTCAATAAGTTTAATGTATAAAAATATTTGCATATTTGCATGTATAGTAACTATAACTTTAAATCTTAATCTACTACACAAAACAAACACAATAGATAAGATAAATAAAAATAATTTAAATATAGTCGTTTACAAAAACTAGAGGTCATTTAATATCTATAGGTATATTTAACTACTTGTTAATAATTAAACTAACAAGTAATAAATTTAGCAAAAACAGATGCATTGTTTAAGTAGATATAAAATATGGGAAAGAAATTTTTCTTAAAATATATGGAACATTGCGCTATTAATTTTAGACTAAAAAAATATTATGAGGAGAAATAAATGTTTCAAAACTGCTTTAAATTATTAATATTACATATTCAGTTTTAAAAATATTAAGAAATATGATTTTTTTTACAATATATTGATACTGTAGAATATGATTTTTAACGGTGTAGAAACCCTTACTTTTAACAGAATACTGTATAGATCATACAATTTTTATATATCGATTTTTTATTTTTGTACAGTATAAATGTAACTAATTGTGTATTATCATTTTATCATACACAAATTAAAATAAAAATACATCTACAGAGTAATACATTTTTCTAAAATTACAAGCTAGCAAAAATCTACCTATGAATAAAAACTAACTTTTTCTACTCATAGTCATCGTATATTTAAAATTATGTGGATTTTTACATTCGAACCATGTTTAAGGTATAATATTAAAAATTAATTTGGTTAATTTTTTATGTAGGGATGGGTGTGAATAAAAAGATCGGTTTTTCTTTTAAAAAATGTTTTATTAAGTATAGATTAAAAAAAAAAGAAAGAAAAAAAACAGGTACATTATTAAAAATTTATTAACTGGCGAAATACAATAATCACTTTTTATTATGTAAACATGATTTTTTACGAAAATACTGAATTTTTTTTATTTAATTTTAGAAACAGAAAATACAAAATATAATAAATGCAAAATTTACTGAACATATCAAATAAAGTTGATAACATATTGCTGTCGTTTGTTGTCAGTCGTATTTGTCTTTGAGGTATTAACATAGAATTTCGAAGATTGAATTTATTACTCTTCATTAGGTCCTAAATTATTACCATTAATTTCACTCTCGTCACTTACAAACCCTGAGTTACTGCTGTTTTCGTCCTCACCACTCACAAATCCTAAATCACTTTCACTTATAGAGTCTTCATCTCTATCAATTTTCTCCCACCTTCGACGTAAATGCAATATTATCGCTAAATCAGCGTCAGTATATCGACGCCTTAATTGCTCGATTGTAAGTTCACGATCATAATATTCATGCCGTATACGTCTTTGCATCGTAATACTTATATCTAATCTGCTGTCTGTATATATATATATATATATTTTCGATAGCGCTGGAAAAGGAATAAATTGATTCAAAGATTTTATAACATTATTTTCAGTCAAAAAAAATATTTATATTAACTGAATTCTACTTACCACCAAATAATGTAGTATCTATTTTTTATTAATTCTTTACAGGCTAATCTTATTTTCTGATTGAGTAATACTATATAACAATACTAAAATAATTCAAAATAACAATTAAAAAACTAACCTATGCAGTTAATACAAAAAATATTTAAAATTATACTAAATATTAACATGCGACTAGGTTGATACAAAATCTTGTAAAAAATGATTAAGTTGAAAAAACCGAAATCAGTATATAAATTAGTTCTCTATATAAAGATCAGAGGAAATAAAATTATATTCTCATATAGAAATTGCTGAGCCTATATAAACAAGTATGTTGGAATTTTTTTTTCGTTACAGAGAATACTATACCTACCATTGCATAAAATTATAACATATGTAATTAAAAAAATATGTCTTGCGACTGTATTGCAATATGTAATGCATGGAACGTAAAATTCTATTACTGTGCAAACATATGATTATCAATCCACGACATTTCGTGGCCAAGGACATTTAGTCTGCTTACATTAGAACAAATAAAATCTTTTAATAACACATACATACGTACTAATGCACCGTAACATCTCGCGTCCTTTGAAATCGAAGTGGTAGCAATATGAGCATTTCGGGGCCACCCCCCACCTCCCGATTTTTTGAGCGATTCACTAACTGAAATTGACAATTTTTACTATAATTAACCCTTTTTGTAACTTGATCCCAGGGAAAAGTCAACAGACTACATCACTCATTCTGACGAAAGTTAGGTGTATGTACTCTGTACGTACCACCTCTCAAAGAGTACGCCATATATATGTACGTATACACGAAGGGTATGCTATACGTACGGCTCTTGCAAGGGGCTGGCTCAGAACTGTCCAAAAGCATCTACTAATGTATAAAAATTTACAGCGATTTTAAAAATTAATCCAATATCCTACAATTCATATAAAAAAGTTGTTATAGATCTTTTTCTGCAAATAAACTCTCATAATAATTTATAATATTAAGATCAACATGTTTAAATGTAGACATATTTTAATGTTAATTTACGAAGAAAAATGAAACAGTTTTAACTGAAATTATTTTTATAAAAACGATTTCTTTAAACAAAAAACATTTCAGTTGTTTGAAGTACATACATTTAACTATTTAATATGCTTTAAACTATTTCATATGCTTTCAGTATGGTATTAATTTTAAGAATTATTAAGTACAACATATAGTGGTTTTAATATGCTATTAATTGTTATACCGTGAATTTAATACAATTAAAAAGTAGTATTTATAAATTTTAAAGATGTAAATTCTCAGAATAAAATATCCTAATGCTCTTAATACAAAAATAAATTTTGGAACATTAAGTTCTATCTCATGAATAATTTTAACTTTTTACAACGCAGTCTACTAGACACCTATATGCAAGATAGCAAGATAAGCACATAATAATAATTAACAGTACTAAATATTATTTGAGCGAGATAAATTCTAAATACTAAATATATTTACTATACATCTGTCCTTATTGCAGGACTATTTTATCTTGTTAAGTTAAATAAAATTTATATTAGAAGTATCTATTTCATTTTAATGTGTGGTATAGTTCATATATTTTTTGTAAATTCCTCAAATTTCGTTTTCCGTGGAAAAAAATTATGTACATGTAAAAAGAGGTTTTCAGAGTAATAAAAAATATAGTATCAAATAAATGCAGTAAAACGTCTTCACTAAAGTAAAACCTTATTCGATGTATATGTAATACAAAATTTTCACGATTAAAATAACTCGTCTGTTAAAGGCTGCTGTATTTATATGGTCGAATTCAGGCGGACCAGTTCGAGACTGTTATACCGGCTACCAAACCAGTTCGAAAAATGTTTGTATCAGTACAGGACCAGTTATTAGTTAACCGACACAGTTAAAACAAACCCGGTTTAGCTGTTCAGTCAGTTTCAACCAGTTCAGAACAGCCTCCTGTTTACTTAACTAATTAAAAACTGCTTTGAGTTACCCAACCATTTAGTTTTCTAGCTCATTTGTTAACGATTGAGCAGCTTATTTTCTTTATTAGTTAACTGATTTATTAATTATTCAATAATTAAATATAAATATATTATTAGCTATACAATAAGTGTGTGAAAACAGCCTTATCTTAATGTATGTAACAGGTGTGTGAAACCAGCCTTACATTGTACTTAATAAATCCACTATTTTAAAATTCCAGAAAAAATATCATATAAAAATTTCTTTATAAGCTCATTTTTTATGGGAATATTTTCGTTGTCTTTCTTATTTCAAATTCTGTCTTTGTTCTATATCACATTAATATAAATTTGCGGATTTAGTATTTTAAACTAAGTTATTTACCAAAAACAATCCCCTGTACATAAATTTTAATGAACTCTGTGTAAATATATTTATCATACTAATAAATAATAGCTTTTGTCGGCATAACATGATTTTCTGTTAGCAAAGAAGTTACTGAGGAATAAATATTTCCCTCCCTCCCCCAAATAAGTGACTTAAAAACAATTACGTTAAACACTTTTTCATTAATAAAACTGACTTATATTAATAGCTACATTAAGTGAACAAGCAATTTTATGAATAATATGGTTTAGCACATTACATATAAACGGCTTGGGATGAATATTTTTTACATTTTTACTGCTCTAAAACATGGCTTGATAATATCTCGTCTAACATTTCAAACTATAGTACTTACGAAAAGCAGTCACTTACTAATTATAATTGAAGTTTTAATTTAAGCAAATACATTAACAAAATCAATACTTGATTATAATTAAAACATTGTAATATTCTTAAACATGTTAATTTACAATAAATAGCAACCTAAACATTATACTTTAAATTTATATCAGTATTTTTCAAGTATTTTTATTGCCAACTTTATTAAAAGATAGCTTCTATTAGACCTAACTATAAATCCACAAAGTCTATTTTTTTTCAGTTAACAAACAGTTTAATGTACTTGTAACAGTTTTCAGGAAAGTGTATAAACCGGTTGTGGGTGCATATTTTTTAAAGCGCATATACTTTTAACGTTGATACTACAGTTTTTTCGATGATCAGCATTTTCAATGAAATTATTATGTATATGGGATATAATTGTGTCGCTAATATATGTATGTTATTTTTTTCTACTAAAATAATTACAATATGTACTTAAGAATATTTTTTGAAAAGTGATTAAGTTTTTTGTGTGTTATAGCGTTTTCGAATAGTGATTTCGAGAATTTTCTAAATTATATTTTACAAAAATTAATAATTTATATGTTTTACAATAAATATGTTATTTCTTTTATATAAGATGAAAAACATTTAATGAAAATAGAACTAAATAAGTGAGTTTTGAGTGAAATAAGGAAGCTGTTATTGTAGTGATGTTGGTTTGATAAACCTTACGAATCATTCGCACGGTGTTATACAAGAACCAAGTAAGAAAAATTTTATATATACTGTTTTTGTAACAAATTTTGTATCATTATCCTGAAAGACAGTATGACTATGAAAAATATTTTGAGCTGGGATTCATAGGGCATAATGAAAAACTATAACAAAAAATTTGATTTAATAAATGTTTATTTTTAGAAGATTTGTAGAGATTTTTTTTGCGAAAAAATTAAAAGTCAATTGCTTTTTGCATAACCTCTTTTTATTTATTTTTTTCAAAATTTATAATTTACAATTAATTTTTAAAAATGAATACATTAGTAGTTATATAGCAATACATGATAATATGTATAAGTAATTGTTTACAGAGATTAAAATTCTTATTATACCTAATTAAATGTTTTGTAACAATGTAGTTTGTATCAAAATTTTTATGTAAAAACCATACTTAAAGCCAACAATTATTGAAATGTGTATGGGTTTTACATTTTATACATATATTATAGGATAAAAAAATAATTTTTTTTTTTTTTTATGTATTTTGAGATGGTTTTCGTTGGTATTTTTGAATAAAATTGTCGAGTATTTGGATCGCCAAACTAGAAACGGATGTTGCTGTCCACAGAATAACAATTTAATGTTTTACGTAAGTATTTATCATTTTCTAAGTATATTACAAAAAATTCTAAGATTACACAATCTATACACAAAATCTGCAATTTTTTGAGCAGTTACAATAATTAATTTCTTTTGTACATAAGTACTTACAACCATTAGCTGCTTACAAAAATCTCATAATAATTAAATGTTTTGTACAGCAATGTAATGTGTATAGTTTGAACATCATTTTTTTTATGTTTATACACATTTAAGGCTACAATTAAAATTTTTTGTAAGAGTCGTACTTGAAACTGTTTTTTTGACCATTATTAAAATTTGGTACATAACAATAAATTGCGATAATTAATTTTTACAACAATCATTCTCATACTTGTTTGTATACGTATTTAATTATTTAAAAACACTAAATTTCTCACAACAATTGAATTTTCTTAACAATAAATACGTATATAATCTATACAGAACAACTGTAATTTTCAACAATTACAACAATAAAACTTGTGTAACAGTTGATTGTTTGCAACAATTAATACTTTTTAATATTGTATGCAAAAAGGAAAGCTTAACAATGTCTAAGAATCAAATTTTTTATAATCATTATATAGTTATCGTTATAATTAAATATTATGCAAGAACCATACTTAAAGTCAAGAATTATTAAAATGTCTATGGTTTTTTTACATTTTATACATAAATTATAGGATAAAAAATAATTTTTATTTTTTTTTTATGTATTTTGAGATGGTTTTCGTTGGTATTTTTGAATACAATTGTCGAGTATTTGGATCGCCAAACTAGAAACGGATGTTGCTGTGCACAGAACAACAATTTAATGTTTTATGTAAGTATTTATCATTTTCTAAATATATTACAAAAAAATTCTAAGATTATACAATCTATACACAAAATCTGCAATTTTTTGAGCAGTTACAGTAATTAATTTGTTTTGTACATAAGTACTTACGACCATTAGCTGCTTACAAAAATCTCATAATTACAACAATAAAACTTGTGTAACAATTGATTGTTTGCAACAATTAATACTTTCTAATATTATATGCAAAAAGGAAAGCTTAACAATATCTAACAATCAAATTTTTTATAATCAATATATAGTTATCGTTATAATTAAATATTATGCAAGAACCATACCCAAAAAATGTTAAACTATTATTAAAATTTGTATAGTTTTTACATGTTACATATATAAAAATACGAAAGAATTTTACATTAATTTTTTTATAATCACATATGCATTTAGTTATCTACAGCAATCAGCTTTTAAATATTCTGTGAAAAGCATAACTAAATTCTTTTTTAAAAACATATATCATTTTTAACGTTAGTTAAATAGTTACGCTTTTCACATTTGTAAATTATATATAAAAATAACCTTTTATTTTTTTTTTATTTTTTTATGGAAATGAAACCGAAGATGTTACCGAATAGAATTAGCTGGCGGATATCGTTGGAGGATTTTGTATGCGTTTGAAGCAATTATTGTATACCTAGCTGTGATTTTTTATGTAACAAATTAATTTATATCTTTACTACTAACATTACATAATAAGTTGTCTTCTAATTTTTTAATTTTATAATGCCCATCATGCAAAAATTTTCTATGGGGAAAATTACTTATCACCTAAATTATCTAACGTTTTTAACTCTTTAATTTTATAATGTCCCCATGCAAATGTCTTTATAGGATTTTCTCGGTTTGCGAATCGTTTATTATCCTCATTATTAAGGGCTATTTTATTTACTAATTGCGTATAGAGCTGGCGGTTTTTACTTCTAAAAACATACATTGATCTTAACTGTATAGATCGATCAGAGTGATTATTTGTTGAACTTAAAGCACAATCTTCAAAATCAGAAACTGTTATATCATTTTTAACTATATTTTTTTTATCCCTTTAATTTTTTTAATCGGCGGTTCATTTGCTTTAACAAAGCAGTAGGACTTCGCTTTAACCCCAACAAATTTTTCAATAATAGTTCCCGCGCACTCGTCTTTAAATTTACCGAGTTTTTTTTTATTTACTCGAGGAAAATTGTAAATGTTGGAGTCTGGAAAATCTGAGGTATCAAAGAACTGATTTAAATTACTTCTGATGTCATCGTAGAAGCTGTCTGTAAAAATTTCATATATAAAACTGTCGGCATCCATGTACAGTAAATTTATATTATCATTATATTTAAGCTTCATGTACCCTTAATGAAAGTCATACATCACTGTTTTAGAAATTTCTAAAACGGTGAAGCTGACATATATTGGTTTGTTATATATTACTTTCAAGCGATTCATTTTAATTACTGTTAAATTTTCATTAATTATATTAGCACTATGAAAATTAGGTCTGCTAATTAAAGTACTAGCACCTAATTTTTTCTTAATATTGTCCCAGTGAGTTATCAGTCGAACGTCCACGCGTTTGTCGACATTTTCCATCGTTTTCCCAAATACCGCATTGTTCATTAGTTTGTAAAATTTTTTTTCAAAGTCGTTAGTCGCGTTTGTCCGTAAATTTGTATTTAGATCAATGTATGTTTTTAGCCATTCCGTTTGATTGAATGCTAGTACACGGTGTATTTTCGATAATTTTAGTCCATATTTTAAACATTCTTTCAAGTTCCGGTAATGATTAACATAATGACTTTTATTGTTTAAATTCGCGATTAATTTTTTTGTGTTAGTTGTTACTGTTGGTGGTTGCATATTCTCAGGACAGAATGGTAAATCATTATGATAATCATGTAAATGTTCCGGGTATTCCAAATCAACCTCTAATATGCAACCAACATCAGCATCATCGCTAATATTATTAACATCTAAATTCTCTATTTGTTTTGGTGTTAACCACCGAAACTTGTTAACTGGCATTCTTTGTATCATAGCCCAACCATATAAATTATTTGCATCTAGATATTCAATGAATTTAGAAGCTTTTGTTGCATCATATTCAGACATGTATTTGTTATTTGCCTTAGCACATAACACATCCGCTAATAACAAAACGTCTACTGTTAAATATAGATCGGAATACTCGCCCAATGTTTTCACTTGAAAAACGTTCCAAATTTGTTGAGCCCGTAAATATTCTTCGTCACTAATATGCGCTGCATTTAGTTGACTGTAGAATGCTTCTTTCGGCGGTGGTACTGTTTCATTCAAGCGGTCAAAAGTTGTGATGTATTCATATGGAAACACCCCTTTCTGCCTCACCAGATTGAAATGGCGATCTTTTGGAAATGCTCGTCGCGTTTCTTTAAGTTGATCGGTATTTAAATTGCTTGATAATTTATCCAAACTGCTAGCCATAAATCGAAACGAGTCTATGAACCGTAATTGGATAGTTTTCATTTTTCTAATGTCCTTTTTTCCTCTTCGTCACCATCGAAATCATCTTCATCATTATCTTAAAATTCATCTGCCCAATCATCATCGCTCTGTTGGTCGTCGTCGTCATTTTCTTCTTCAACTGGTACATATTTAGTAAATGGTATATACCTTTCTTTGTTGTTTGGTATAACATTTACTTTTTCCTTTGCATTTCCCAGTTCTTTGATGATAGAATGTGAATCGTATCCAGATAAATTGTGGATAATGACGGGCACAAATTTCGGGATTCTATATAACTTATTACAGTTGTTGTGCGCAGGACCTCTATATGCTCCTGTAAGATGATCGTGGTCCCGCACTTTACGATTCTTGGGATCGTTGTAAAAACGTTTGTTGCAAAGGAAAC
This sequence comes from Brachynemurus nebulosus, assembly GCA_035578155.1. NCBI lineage: Eukaryota > Metazoa > Arthropoda > Insecta > Neuroptera > Myrmeleontidae > Brachynemurus > Brachynemurus nebulosus. The sequence continues at coordinate 16,840,812 of JAPWDM010000007.1, forward strand.
ATTTTGTAGCCGTTTCGTGTTTTATCACTTCCAATGGTGTTAGCGGCTTCATTGGCGCTTTGATTTTTATAATATTGTAAATACGTTTCACTTCCTCGTCCAACATCTCCAGGAACTTTTTTCCACAGTCCGGACCCCGATACAGTTCAAACTTATTCAGTGAATCATCATAACTACACTTAATATAATAAGAAAAGCTATGAAGTTCATGAATGCATGTTGTGTTGGTAAATGACCCTGCTGGATCAGGCATGCAAGTGTCAACAGGCTTCAAAATGCATTCAAAATCACTGTAGATAACAAACGGCGTCCTCAGCTGTTTGTAATATTTTTCAAATTTCAAGATAGACTTTTTCGGTGAAGTGAGTACGGTGTAGACATGATTACAATCTCGTTTTTCGTGTTCCTTCAACCGATCTTTGGTTCTGAAAAACTGATGACATCCATCACAAATCCGTTTTGTTCCATCGTGTTTTGATAACGGATTTCCAACAAGCCTATTTAAATTCTTAATCCAGCAGTATGATTTCTCCGTCTTCAATATATAACAGATTGACGTGTCTAAGTCTTCTTTGTTCTGTGTAGTATATTGGTCCAACAATATTTTTTCCATCAACGCCGTACATGTTTATACTTATAGCATTCTGTTTTTCAAATTGTTTTACGTCTTTCAATGTTATTTGAGTCTTGATCCCTTCAACATTTAAAACTGTAGAGTAGGGTGGATGTGTAAGTATTCGTTGCGGATGTTGGGTGTATGAAACTGGATATAACGCCGAAACCACTGGCCACAAAAAACATACGTCATCAGCATTCTTAACGTTTACAACCGCCTTCTTCTTTTCTATCCACGCTGGTAGTGGTATATAGGATGACCCGCGAAGAGGAGTAAACTTGTTAATATTAATTTCCAAGTACTTAACCTCTTACAACGTCCATCCTGTTTCTTTGTGCTCAAACTCTTCGCTCTTGGTGTCGAGGGTTTGAGAAAAATCGTTATACATTTCGCTCAATTTCGTTGCCTCGGTCATTATTTTGTTCTTTGTGTTCAACGATTTTGTTTCTGCTCGAGTTTTTCCAGCCTTTTCAGGTGTGTACAGTCCAAATAATTCCATATTTGGCTTGAATGTTGCATGTCGTCTTAGTTCGTGTGTTAATGGGCGCATTACTTTGAGTTCAACGTGTTTTTAAAAGTTTATTGATAATTGTAAATTTTTCCGAAGCTCGTATTCGATAACTAATAATTCGATTTTTATATGCGCTTGCTATTTTTTCAACAAATTCGCCGTTTTCCACTTGAGTACTTGCGCGATTGTTGTGTTCAAGACTTCGTAAATGCCCGTAGTAGTGTGATGTTGGTATAGTTTTTCAATATTTAAATGAGATGACTTTTCAAGTACAGCAATAATCAGCAGTGTTGTTCGCAGCAGGTTACCTACTTATCTATATGAATGCAAAAAGAAACCGTCGCTTGTAAAACAGGTAACCAATTTAAATACAATTGGAGTGAACATATGGTGGTATTTTTTGTAAGCAATAAAATAATTTAACATCTTGAAAGTTTATGGTCACTAATAACACCCTCTCGAAAAGTCATTCCAAAAATTGTTGGATAAGGTATATCTCAATGTCGCATACATCACATCGTCTCGTTTCAATTAGAGTATTATCAGTTTCCATCGCTGTTGCCTCTTCATCATTGTTGTCCAGTTTAGATTTTTGTTCGGTGAATGCTCGTTGTCCATTGTTGCTGCCGGGCGTTTTTGAGTTTCCAAATTATGTGCTTGTTTTAATTGTGTTCTAAAATTATGCAAACGATTAAATTTTTTCCCACATTCATGGCACTGAAACTCCACATCTGAATGCTTGCTTTTACTGTGACGGGTTAAATTATGTTTTTGTGTGAACGATTTGTTACACTTTTCACAACTGAACGCCTCCATTATGCTTTATCTGAAATAAAATATTGGTATTAGAAAACTAGAAAACCGATGCAACAATAGGATGGGTGCAACAACAGGATGAGCACAACAACTAATACAACAATAGGATGAGTACCAAAAACAATAGATACAACAATAGGATGGGTATAACAATTAACACAACAATGAAATGGATATGATAATAGGCAAATAATGCGGATTGACTGTATTAATTAGGTACTTACAACTGCTTTTCCTTGTATCCTTGGATAATTATTTAGAAGATTTGTTGCTTAGCTCAAGCTTCTTGCTGCTGCTGCTAATTTGATGCTTACATCACAATTTCTTGCAAACAACTAAGCTACGCCGGTGTGCCACTCCTATATATAGCGGTTTTCCTCCCCTCCACACTTCAACCACCCGCGTCTACAAATTCTAAACAAGTCTGAATAGGTTGTGATTGTTCAATATGATGCAAATAATTTTTACAAATCAATATAATGCAACAATTATATTTTACAGTGTCAATGGAATATTGTTTGTAATTTTTAAAAATTTTTATTTCAGAAATAAAAATGGATAAAAATAGACATGTTTGTGCCCCTTTTTCTTCTTTCGTTCCTGACTGTGAAGAACATAATGTTAGTTTTATGGAACATTCAAATTATTTTGAAAAATTATGATATTACAAGCAGGAAATGGATCTCAATTCCACAAGCCATACATCAAATGCAATTAGGTATGAAAGAACTATAAACTTAAAAAGCGAGTTAGGTTAGCTTAGATCAAAGTTTTTTGGTTAGGACAATCGAAAAACTAGTTTTGATTTTGATTTCTCTCGTGTTATGAGGACTCTGCGAAGCAGGGCCCGTCGACTTCACTAATTGTTATATTTACGAGCATTGTATTATTTTCAGGATTGCAGCCTAAAACTTTACATAGATTACAACATCATTTAAATTTTATGCGGATTACATTAAATGCATTTGATTTGGCTCATCGTAATTCTGTACTACGTTTGGTTGGTCATACGTCAATGTCAGCTAGTAGTGAAAATGACTCTGGAAGCGAATCAGTTTGACCACAACCACCAACATCTGCACAGAGAAAACTTCACCTAAATCAACAACAAACCATCTTAGAATTACGAATAAAGTTTATAAAGTTTTCACTTAAAATTGAGCAGTAATCCCAATAATATTTCTAAGGGCTGCTGTTGAAATCAAAGAGAAATAGTTTTTGATTTAAAAATAGAAAACACATAAAAAATTCGATAGGCTAATCTTCTTATTTTAAATTCAATAAATAAGGCTGCACATTAAAATACAAATATATTTTAAAAAAATATTTTTAGTATTAGAAAAAACAAGTAAGTAATACAAACTCAACATAAAATTCGGTTAACCTACTTTTTTAGACATAAAAAAACTATCTAGAAAACTAGAATTTTCATTTTCGTATCAATTTTGAGTGTTCATATTATAAAACAAAATATGCTTGTTTATTGCAGAGAAATTTTTTTTTCAAATTGTTATATGTACATTGTTGGGAATAAAATTTCAGTGACTAATATATGTAACTCTAATATTTAAAAAAAGCAATTACATACATTTACTGCGAATGCAGAACGATTCACGGTTCACTAATTGAAATTGACACTTAAAATTTATATATATATATATATATATATATATATATATATATATATATATATATATATATATATATATATATATATATATATATATTATAAAATCAGACTATAAAAAATTAAATACAAAAATTAAACAGAAGCAATAAAATACACAAATCACTAAAAACTTAATAGAACTCTAACACAAAATAAAATATCCCCAAACCCCTAAATTAAGACAAATACAAAGAAAATTACAAAAATGACACTTACCCTTGGAACCCCCTCGGATATATTCTTGCCGACTCTGGCCAGTCGCTACTGGGGCGACCGACCTTTATTGCTTCTATTGACTACGATTTTTTACCAGCGACTGTCTCTTCCGATTTTACTATCGATCGTCTTATTTACACGTAATTCACCTGTTCGGTTCGCTGAGCTAAACAATTTTACGACACCGACATTTTGCAAAACGTACACACGTTGATTAAGTTTATTGACATAAAAAAAAACTGGGTTCAGGTTCGTAATTAGCAACATCTAAAACCCCGTAATCATCTAAAAAATCCGGTGGGGGGAGTGGTTAATTTGCAGATCTGTTATGAATTAAAAAAAATTACAATTATTACGGTCATTTGGGGTGGAATTGATAAAAAAAAGAAAAACATATTTTTGTCTTAATTTTATAGAAATAAAACACAATCGGAGCAAAATGGGTTTATATGTATAGAAGATGGTGATACGGACCTTATTGCAAAATGTCGTTTCGTTACATGTCAAAACATAGTCTACAGGAAGCAAGGAAGCCATGAACAATATCATACTCGTTATGGGGTGACATTGTTCACACGAATTCGCAGCCCTGAAAACGCACTTTCTTCATTAAGAGTAGTCCCGACGAGAGGGTGGTGTAGCCGGCGTTACAGCCTCGCGGCCCGGGCTTAAGGAGGGAGTCCGTAGCTGTCCGTAGAAGGCTAGAAAAAAAGGGCTTTTTTTGTTCATCGCTTATTTTTTGGGGAGGAAAATTTTTAGAAAATACGGTTTTAGTCCCAGGGCCCGCCATTTTCCCACGGCCCTAATTAAGATCTTAATTAAGACCACCATTTTTTTTAATTTTCAAAAAAATTCTTATTGCAAAAAAGTTTGTTTGATGCTTATAATAAATTTTAACATTTTTAAAGAGCATAAAACATGGTCAGATACATCGTATACAGGCTCGACGAGAGGGTGGGATAGGCGGGGTTGTAGCCCCGGGGCCCGGGCAGAAAAATGGGGGCTGGGGAAAAGTAAGAACCTTTCTTTTGGCTCGTCGCTTATTTTTTTACGGCTATACGCAATTAATCTTTCAGTACAATAAGTGAATAGTCTCACCCCATGTATATGATTAATCTCACCCCACGCAATAATATCTCCAATATGACAAAAAATACTAAACTGATTATGTACAGCCAAGCACGTGATGGTTACAAAGCATCAACAATTATGTGTATTTTATTAAAATATAAAAACTGTGTTTAGATTTTGACTTATCAGATAAAGTTCTAAAAGTTTACTTTCACCCAAAAATAGGACTTCTTTTAATACACTATATTTTTTTAAATATATGGAACTGGTGAACTTGACGTGTATAGGATATTTTCAGCCATCTTATTTCTTCCATTATCGGTCGGTAAAATCGCATTCAAAACTATAGTTCTGGCGCTATATTCAATTTAAAAAAAATATGATTTAGTGAACAATCTCACCCCCGATTATCAATTTCACCCCAAATGACGGTAATTATAAATTAATTATTATCTTCAACTGAATAGCAATAAAATAAGTTTATTTACGATTGAGACTAGTGGTCGGGCAAGAAAACGATGGAAAGAGTCAATACGATGCAATGTTAATATTTATGTGTATAATATATGTGTATGTTTTTATGCTGGTAATACCTTTTTTACAAAAATAAAATGAACTAAGTGGACTTTGGACTCTCAATTTCATTTACACGGAATCTATTAAAATTATTGCAAAACAGTTGCAAAAAATAATCCTACATCGTATGCAAAAGTAGCAAAAAAATAAATGTACCCGCCGTGTGTATTATTTTACTTTTAAAAACATTACATGGGTGATGGGATGGTAAGTACATGTTGTATAATTATGCGGTTGATACTACATAGTACATTACATAGCATTGCTAGCACTTCAAACTTTTAAATGCACCCGTGACCCAGTAACGAATCGGTAGACACTGTAGATACGGTAGATATTATTGTATGAAATATGTATATCTGTACACTTGGCGTAAACAGTACAGATGGTTGAGATTGTGCATTATTTACAAGTTAGGCCTGATTTACATTAACAGTTCGATATCACTACGCTCTCGATTCGATAAAATATTCTTACACAATAAACAATGAGTGTATTCACATCATCGCTCTGATATCGGTCCGATATCAATCACGGTTCGCTCCCGGTCCAATGCCACTCCAATATTAATACCACTCAGGTAATATCTTATCGGAGCGATATCAGACTTGTTATGGCTTGTACCTGTAGTGTAAACACTTTTCTGATTCCACTCCACTTCGTTTGCATTCAGTTGTTATGAAAAGATATTTGTATCAAACTGAGACCGAACTGAGTAGCATTATAATGTGAATACAGAACGAATAAGTACCATCATGATATCAACACTGTAATGTGAACACAACAAGATTATATCGGAGCGAGAGTAGAGTGGGAGCGTACCGAGAACGGAGCGTTAATGTAAATCGGGCCTTATAGTGGAGAAAATTTCAAATATTTTGAATCGTAGTACGGTAACGCTCAACGAAGGGTATACTATCCAGTGTATTTTGTTGTACAAATAGTTTTGTTTTACTATCTTGTTGTTTGTTGCATCATTCTTTTAAAAAACGTTGAATTTTGAGTATTTTTCATTTTCAAAAGATTTGTGAAAGAAGAAATTTTTTACGGTAAGTTTTTAAGTTTCGTTTAATAGATTTTGTGGGATTTTGGGATATGTATTGCAAAATTTATTAAAATTTATTGATCAGATATATTGTCGTATTCCGATGTCGTATACGGCATAAATGGGTACAAGTTTTTGTTGTAGGGCTCGCTGTCACCAGGGCGGAACTAACCAGTCCTCCGACGGAACTTAAGGATTTCAATATCCTTTTAAAATGTTGATTAAACATTTTCAATTAATGCTCGTTTCATTAATTGAAATAAAAGTCTTTTTACTTCCCTGCGACACAAATTGGGAGTGATAAAAATAAATTAAAGATTTTAATCAAAAATGATTTTTATTAATTAGAATCACGTTTTTATCACAATATCTTCTTAACTTTAAAAACTTAATGTTTCCTTTTGAAAATGTTCACTTCATATACAATTGAGTTAATTGTAGGCTTTTTACATTGTTATTACAAAATGATGTTTTTTGTAGCTAACTAATTAACTAATTAACTGTCTTTAAAATTCCACAAATGTGTACTTTTATTAAAATTTTGAAAAGTTTTGACTCAGCAGAAATAATAAATAATAATAAAAAGACATATGTAAAACTATAATGAAAATGATCTAATGACACAATTAAAAATTTGGTAATTTTGATGACTCAGTTGTGTATTAAATTTTTTTTTTTTTTTATAAAATAGAAATATTAAATTATACATAAATACATAATATTGTTTTAGTGTTTGACATAACTGACCTATATGCAATAAATTTAAAAAATGTATGATAAAATATCCTAGAATAGTACATTCCATCTCCGTAATTAAAAGTTTGGCTCATATCTTATTTGGAACAAACTTTCTATTGGGACTTGGTGAGGAAGGTGATGTTTTCGTTGATTTTGTTTCTCTGGAAATTATTATTGTGGGGGTTTCTTCGTGGGAACAGCTGGAACATTCATGGTCGATACACAGATTTGTCCTTGAGGGAGTATACTGGTGTCACTATCGCTTGAGGTGATGTTTTCCCGATTTGAACGATAATAAACCATATCTCACTATGGCCTGATGGTTGGTAGTGAGCTACCTGTCGGATTCTACGTCCAAAACAGCAATTTATGAATGTGTTTCCTCCTGGAGACTTTGGTTTTATTTTGTTCCATAACCACGGGACCAGTTTGAATCGAAGTATAAGATAAATGGATACCAGTCCTGTAACTGTTAATCGAATTGATTTAGGCGATGTTGAGCATATTTTAGCTCATTCAAATCCATGTAAGTTAATTTAATCGGAACCATGGAATCATGCTGAAGGGTTGTTGCATTGATTTTCTTGTTTCTAATGCAACATTTGTCCTTCGTTAAGTCGATATTTGGTCCATAATCTTCAAATGTCGTATTATGTAATATAGTTTGCGGTTCCAATGTGATCGTATCTGTGTAGGCCTTACACTCTTCTTTCAGCGTGATAATTCCCATTTTGTTCAACACAACCGTCGAATCCTCGTTATTTCAACACAATATAGCACACCTCGCTTCTTACGTTAAAATGAACAACCATCTGTTCTGGTTAAGATTTTGCCAAATTTCTGTTTGAGCGTGAATATTTTTTATTTGACAAATTGGCGGTATAGTTCTTGTTACGACGTTGAATAGCGCGGTTTTGCAATTTGCTTGTGGTTTCTGATAGGAAGAGGAAATTTGTTGGCAAATAAATTGTTGGTCGTCATATTCCCTGTATCTGTCGAAGTTTTTCAGTAGCGCAAATTGTGATTTACTCTTTGACACAAGTAAATAGTCATAATTGATCGATACAAAGGATAACATTTCAGTAATCTTATTTAATGTCGGTAGTGGATAAATTTTATAAAGTTTAAAATGTTCCAAGGAAACTACAGAAATTTTGATCATGATAATAAATTTATTATTTATCATAAATGATTTCATCGTGATCATTCTATAATAGGCTTCAATATTTTCTCAAGAAGGTTCCAAGTTAAACTTAAGTGACTGTCATAGTTCGTTTAGTAATGTTTTTGGAGGTAGTATTTGGTAATTGATTATCCCATGCCTTACTAATGACATTAAGTTCGCGTACTGGTTAATTTACCGTTGCATTAAATCGTTAACTTGCTTATTTAAAAGCAAATTGTCGATAAGGTCAATTTTCTAGGTGTTTTTATTAATAATTTTACTACTGTCATTCATGTATTTATTACAAGTCTGTATATTGTTGCTTAATCGTATTTCCATATTATGCAAATTCAGCAGTCTGGTTTATGTTACGAACTGTGTCATTTGTTGCATTAGTATGTGTGTCTGTTTTTGTGTCTCATCGTAATAGAAAATTAATGATATGAATTGTTTTGAAATCTTAGCTTTGCCAATTGAGCTAACTATGTACGTCACAGGATCCTTCGCCAGAATCAAGGTGTTTACTATCAAGAGTAATATTTGTATTATTATTGGTTTGGAGTTCCTTTGAAAAATAAGGTTTAAATTGATTTAGATGGTAGGTCCTCGGTTTATTTTTCGAAATTTGTATGGTTACGGTATTATTACTGTGTTTTTGAATCACCCTAAAAGGACCTTTGTATGCAGGTTCTAACTTTTTATTAAAGCAATACTAAGTCACCTTCTTTTATAGGACTTTCTTTTGTTTTTCTGTCATAGTAACTTTTATTAATGGTTTTTGAGTGAAACAGATTTTCTTTAGCCACTTCTAGTAGTTTTTTATCTTTATTTATTATGTCTTGCGACAAATTTTGATAAATAGGTAAATTATTCGGTTTTTCTAAAGCATGTAGGATTCTTGGGTCCCGTTCCAAAACTAACTTGTATAGTCTCTCTTTTGTTGACCTATTTTCATGAGTATTATAGCTATGAGTAACAAGATAAACTAATTCATCCCAGTTTTTAAGATCCTCTTCGACATAAGCTTTTATGAAAGATTTTATAGAGGCATGTGATCTTTCTATAGACCCATTACTCTGAGGATGATAAGGAGTAGTTATTTTATGTTTGATAGTTAATAATTTATTAAATTCCTTGAACAAATTATCTAAAAATATGGTTGATTGATCAGTTAAAATGGTATTGAGAAAGCCAAAAATGCAACAGTATCTTAGCAGATGGGTAGCGCAAGTTTCAGCGGATGTTTCTGCTATAAGATAAGCTTGGATGAATTTTGTCAGCTTATCTTGAAAACAAATAATATACCTATTATTGTTATTAGTAACAGGATAAGTTCCCATTATGTCGATAGCAATGACATTCCCAAAATCGTTTGCTGGAGTTGAAATTACCATAGGAGTTTTGTGAATTGACAGGATTCGCATTTTTTTACATAATTTTCGATGTCCTGTTTCATACCTTTCCAAAAGTATTTCCTTTTAATTTCTTGGAAAGTTCTATTAATACGAGGATGTCCAGATAAGACATCGTCGTGGTATTCTTTGAATATTTGTTTGCGCTGTTCTTTAGTGGGATGTATTAAATCTCCCGTAACTAAATTTACTTTTATGTTTACTTTGTTTAGGTACTGTAACATAGACTCAAACGTATTTGTTTAATTTGATTACAAATTTGAGGAACGTTAATAATATTAATTTCCTTAATATCATTAAGTTCTAATAACATAAATAAATTTCTTAAAGTTTGATAGAGATCTTCATAGGTTATTTTATCTCTAGCTTGATTTTTAACAAACATTAAACATGAATTTTGATTAGATACCGAAGTATTAAGTTTAGAAATTTCACCTATTTTATTTCGTTTTAAGTGTGTTAAGTTACACTGTTTATTTACATAAAATGAATATGAATTGTTTAATGATAAATCTGTTGAGCAAGGAATTACAATATTTGCAAATTCATCAAAAGGTTTATTGACTTTTTTATTCTCAATAGTATTTAAATTTTGCTGATGAAATAACTTAAAGTTTTCAAAAGATTGAGTTTGTGAATTAAAATCAATACACATTTCGTGAATGGTTTCCCTTTCTTCTTGATTACCCTGTTCTGTTCTTAAGTTACTATCTAATTAATATTTTTAATCTTTCGTTAAAATTAGTATTTTGAGAAACATACGAATAAATTGCTTTTTCTACTGGTATATTAAGGGGTCTTTGTTTCAATGTTTTACTAAGGTTTCTGTTAATTGCTAAATGAGGTTTAGTATCAGGACTGATTAAAACAGAATTAGGAATTTTAATATTGTCTTTTTAAGTGTCTTCGTGATTACAGTATTATTACTAGTAATGATATTTATAGGCACTTGTGGGACTGTATATAAAGGTATCTCAATACTTTTATGAAAAGTAACTGAATTGTGTTTATAGCTTATTTCGGCTTGATATTTAGACAGGAAGTCGCTAGCAATTAGTCCATCAAATGGTACATTAAAATCCTTCTCGATTAATTGAAAATCGAAGATGAACTGATCATTGGGTTTGAAAAGTTTTACTGTGATCTTCCCTAATGTTTTAATTTTGCCGTTTATACTAGAGAGGTATACTGATTTGGCGGAGTCCACTTCGTTTGGTGAATATATTAAACTAACCTTTTTTAAAACCAAAGTGGCGGCTCCTGTATCAATGAAAAAACGAAACTGGAGAATCAAATGAGATTTTTTTCTGATTTATTCCATTGCACAACAGGACGTTACGTAATGGATTTTTAGACTGGTCAACTGTGTGGATGTAGTCCGGAGGTGTGACCGGTATCTGGGACTGATTGCAGTTTAAATTATTTGGATTTGGGTCAGGTATTATCTGAGCTATTCGCGGGTTAGGATTTATACTTTGACTGTATTTCTTTTTCCTACATTCTAATCCTATGTGCCCGCGATAGTAGATAGAATATGGGCGTTCTGCACCGGAAGCGGTGCCATAGCACCGCCCGGACGCATGCGCACTGGACCGGAAGTAGTTCTACGACAGCGCATCCTATGCGTGGGCACTGGACGGCAAGTAGTTTTACTACTGCGCAGATGTCTTACATCCTTGCGGAAGTTGTCAGTACTTTACTAGTAGCTGAGTACATGTGTGTTGTCAACCAGCGTCTGAGTGAACTTGGACGCGAGATGCTACGGTGCGTTAGTACGTATGGGTTATTAAGAGATTTGATCAAAGGTTAAATGGACGGAACATACTAGGAATATTTTTTTATTAGTATACGTAACGACATCTATTTGCGTTTTAGTTCTATCTAATCACATCAGCAAACTTATCAGCTGTAATGAGTCAGCAAGTTATATTCACACTAATCTAACAAAGTGACGTAATTAATTTAGAGAGATCAGTATATGTATATCATTTTGCGATATGAAAATAATATATGTACATGTTACATGTATAGTGAGTTCCAAAAAAGTTGTGTCATTTCAATTACACTAATGTTAGAGCTCGCATGCAAAATTTATGCTATACATATTATTATTAGTCACTGAATTGAAATTTTATTCCCAACAATGTGTTATATAACAATTTAAAAGAGTCTTTTTTGCCAAAAGACGTAATAAAAACCTTACATACGATAGTCCAACTTCAGAACCACTTATTATGACATTATTACCCACTGTCAGTGTGTTAATATTAAAAATGAGTGTATGTTAACTAATATGTAATTTAAGAGGGTGACTCACCCCCTCTCCAATGTTGCTCAAACTGAATTTTGAAATCGAAAATTTCATTTCTACGTTATTCTAAATGTCTTAAACTATTTTCCATGAAGAAAAACTTCTTAAACTACCCAAGTAGTACGACTATTCGACACAGTCACCCCCCTAGTTAACTACTCCTAGACTTAATATTAGGATATTGAGCAAAAACAGGTCAATTAGATTTTTTGACGTAGATTTCAAATCTGTAAACAAAATTTTTATATTGTTTAATTTTCACCCCCTTTTTGCAAAATTAACCCCTAAATTTTAACCCCCAGTCACCCCTGTTGACACAATTTGAACAAATTGCATACCAATAGATAGCTCTTTAAAAAAGAGCAATATCGCCAATTTAAACTTTTGCTCTATCTCTTACCGTTTTCGAGATATTTAAAAAATTAAAGTTTTACCCCAATTTTTAGAAGGCGATTTCACCCCTTCAAACCGTTTTTCCGCCGATAAAGAAAAATACGTGTCGCTTATTTTTTAGTGTTCTACAACATATCTAAGTTTCATCAAAATCGATAGGTCCGGCCTTGGGACGTTTACTTGTGAGTTTATTCGTATAAAATTATAAAAACGTTTATTAAGCAGAAAAATATTACATATTATTCATATCAAAAGCTAATGGAGTAATGATAAATCTACATTCTACAATATAACATGTATAGGTACACATAAGTAGCAAATTTTTCACACACCAGTTACAATTATACTTTAAATTTTTTTTAATCATCATTAAAAAATCTATACAGTACAACAGTTATATACTACATATGTGGTGCCAGGAAATATTCCATAACACAATTTAAATCATTAGGACAATCGTCTTCACCAGTTGTTTCCAGTTTATAATAAAATAGAAAGCTAATTCATGACGTCAACGACAACACGGAGCCAAGCCGCACTCCACAACATCATTGAATTAGGACAAACGTTGTCAACCTTCACCAGTTGTATCCAGTCAAAAATGGAAAGTTCTTTGTGACGACAACGATTTCACCAAAAATTCCTCTGACCCAATTTTGTATATAAGACATTACAATTTTAAATAAAACACATTCATTCAATAATTCAGTTTTTGTAATAATTCACAACTAACGGTGCACCGTTACTATGTAATTTTGATACTTATATTTTAAAATAAAATTTATTGTTAAAATTTAAACACGGTCTTTAATTTCATTGCAACTTGAAATCTTTTAAAGTGAAGTAATTAATTTCGGTTTTGTTATTTTACGTACAAAAATAACTGGCGATCCTGTTAATCATCGGGTACATTCCCAACGATCGTAATTGCTATTATTAAAAAGCAAACGAACCATCACAAATTGTGCGAGCTGGAAAAATTAGCAGACGGTTAAGTCAGTAAGAAGTTTTTGGCTACTACGTCATCTACGGCACGACACAAAAACTGGCGATCCTGCCAGGATTACTTTCGAAGACATCTGGAACATCACTTCACAAAAATAATTGGTTACTGGAAGAGTTCGAGCCACACTCAACGGTAATACGCAACAACTAAACCAGACCAAAAGCAGATTCTTGTCCAAGAAAAATACAAGAGGATAATCAGTAAGTCTTTTTCATTTTTATGATTTGTTTGGCTTAAAAAATTGATTCCTCAACTGACCGTGTAAATTTTACAATATCTAATCCCAAATTTTATCGATACGATTCAATTGATAGTTTGGTATTTAAATTTTCAAATTTAACAATGAGTGATCCACAACCTAGCTCTAGCTCGACGGACGTAGATTTCTCAAACTTTACTCCCGAGCAGTTAAATCTATTTAAAGAATATATTAAAAATATTGAACAAAGAAACAACCCAGATATTTTTAGTGAAACAGACGAAGTAGGGTACCGAAATATTAATTTCAGAGATTGGATTGGAAAATTCGAAAACACCCCAACAGGTGCTCTCGATTTCCTACGCAGAGTTAATAACACTATTAACTATGCACCCAATCAGGACACTGAAATTATTAGGTACACAGCTAATCAATTGCCATATGATTTAGGAGTACAGTTAATTTCTAGGGAACTTACATACGAATCCCTTCGTGAAATAATTCATACATTTCATAGTCCGCGTCGCACTACTATTCATATTGAAAATGAACTCGCGACCATGTGACAAAAATCAAATGAAGACGTATTAACATTTTATAATAGAATAAATAAACTCCAAATGGAACGAATGTCCAATCTCCGCTACGAACAAACAAAGAGCCAATACTCATTATTAGCTCCAATAATAGAGGAAAGCTTCTGTAACCGATTCATAACCGGTTGTTTACCGCAAATTTCTCAGCGACTACGACTAACAAGTCCTAGGCTTAAAACTTTAAATGAAGCGCTTAAAGAAGCACTTGAAGAAGAATCGTTCATGCGAACGCAAAATAATTTTAAACACAATTCAAATAATTTTAGCAACAAATTCTGTAAATATTGTAAAACAAAAAATCACAATACTAAAGATTGTAGAAACAAACCTAAATTTGAAAATACCCAACCAAGTAATTTTAATATTAAAATTTGTAACTATTGTAAATTACGTCACTTAGAAACGGAATGTCGTAAGAAAAAATATAGCCAGTCATTTCAAAATAATCCTCCCCAACAATATAGGAATAATAATAACGAACATTTAAACTCCAACGCATCGGCTGTTACCGGAGTCGAACAGTCGATCAATCCTCAAATCGACTCTGCCGAAATAACGTATCCGATGAACAACTCATCCATCGAATACATGTTGTCGTAAATACGCAAACAATTACTTTCAAATGTAATAATGCCATTAATAAACATTTAACTTTGTTGGTCGATACAGGCGCAAGTATTTCTTTGATCCATAATGATAAAATTGTTTCAAAATTGTTTAACGTAGATGAAAAAGTTATAGTTAGAGGTATAGAAACAAATTATAAAGAAACGTTAGGCTCAATTCATTTAAATTTATATATGCCAGACGGTAATCAATTTCCGTATAAATTTCAGGCTATTGATAGTAATATAATCAATACTCCTCACGATGGCGTTTTAGGCATAGATTTTTTAACCCATTATAACGCAAAAATAAATACTAACAATTCACAGATTACCCTAACACCACAGAAAGCACTCAAAATAAATTTAAATAGCTCGAATAAAAATTATATTTCAGAGAATATACGTATTGATCATCTAAAAAACGAATCTGTTAAAAATAGTTTAATTGATCTTTGTCACAGTAATATTGATTTATTTCACACAGATAGTCAAAAACTATCACATACTAATACACTTTATCATGAAATTAAAGTAACCGACCCCACACCAATTCATGTTAAAAACTATCGATTTCCGAAAATACATGAAATCGAAGTAAAAAGGCAGATAAAAGAAATGTTAGAAAACGGTATCATCAAAGAATCAAATTCTCCATATAGCGCTCCTATTTGGATCGTACCCAAAAAAATTGACGCTAGTGGAAAACAAAAATGGCGCATTGTCAGAGACTATCGTCGACTTAATAACATAACGATAGAAGATAAGTATCCACTCCCAAATATTGAGGACATATTGTCTCATTTAGGAAACGCGAATTATATATTTTAGTACACTTGACCTCGCGTCCGGGTTCCATCAAATTTTAATAAATCCTACAGACCGACCGAAAACTGCGTTTAGTGTTCCCGGAGGACATTATGAATATATAAGGATGCCATTTGGACTAAAAAATGCCCCGGCAACTTTTCAACGGCTAATGAATACAGTCTTAAAAAATATTCTTTATGAAAACTGTTTTGTCTATTTAGACGATATCGTTGTATTCGGTACCACTATCGAACAACACAACGAACGTCTTCAAAAAGTTTTCAATTGTCTACGTGAGCACAACCTTAAGCTTCAAATAGATAAATGTGAATTTTTACATAATAGTATAGAATATTTAGGGCATGTAATTTCTGATCGAGGTTTGTTACCAAATCCAAAAAAGATTGAAACAATTCAAAAATTAAAAATACCTAAAACAGTAAAAGATGTCCAATCATTTTTGGGTTTGGTCGGCTATTACAGGAAATTTATCAAAAACTTCTCTGAAAAAGCCAAACCCCTAACAAATTTACTAAAAAAGGAAAATAAATTTATATGGGATGAAACATGCCAAAATGCATTTAACATACTAAAAAATGCACTTATAGAAAGGCCCATACTACAGTATCCAGATTTCAATAAAACATTTATACTTACAACAGACGCTTCAAATATTGGCATAGGATCAATCCTAAGTCAAATGAATAATGATAATACATTAGATTTACCAGTTTGCTTTTATTCCCGTACACTAAATTCTGCCGAACAGAATTATACCACAACCGAAAAAGAATTATTGGCAATTGTCGAATCAGTGAAAAACTTCCGTCCATACCTCTATGGGCAGAAATTCATTATTCGAACTGATCATAAAGCCCTCGAATGGCTTATGAACAGTAAAGACCCAGCTTCACGCTTAGTCCGCTGGAGACTAAAGCTGGAAGAATACGATTATCGTATAGAATATAAAGCTGGTAAGAAAAATACAAACGCTGATTCATTAAGTAGACCAGTTTTAGTCATAGATAATTTGACCCTCGAAAATCATATGAAAATTTCTTATTATGGAAAGATAACATAGAAACACCACAGTTCAATACCATTACCACTCCATTAGAAACAATCAATAATTTAGTTTTGCCTTATAGTGCTCTTAACTCTGATGGTAACAAATTTTCTTATTTCGTAAAAAGTAATATAAATTTACCAAGCATAAATAATTTTAAAGATGTATATTGTTTCACTTCAAAAGAAAATAATATCGTTTATTTACTTTTTGCTAAAGAAAATGCTCTCGATCCTATACAACCCGGTAATCTTTTTGAATGCCTTTACAATCTTTTTATGATTTTACAAATGTGTCAAAATAAGGAAATAACAATTTACGATATACCATCATTAACATTAAGCATAACAGAGGAAATCTTTAAAAAATTATTGTATTATTTTAATACTGATAACCAGTATAAAATAAATATTCTAAAAACCGAAACTAAAATCGTAACCGACAAAAACGAAAAGTTAAAAATCATAAAACATTATCACGACGACGTAACTAGTGGGCATCAGGGTGTTAAACGAACAATGCAAAACATAAAATTAAGGTACTTTTGGAAAAATATGAGTAAAGACATAGAGGAATACATAAGTAAATGCGAACCTTGTCAGAAAAACAAAAAAAACACGAAAAACAATAAACCCCCAATGCTGATCACTACCACAGCATCGACCTTTAATGAGAGTGTTGCATTAGACATAATAGGCCCCTTTAACATAACTGAAAATAATAACCGTTACGTTTTAACAATTCAGAATGAATTGACTAAATTCTTACAAGAATATCCTTTAATTAACCAGGATTCAATTAGCGTAGCTATACCCTTTATAGAGTACTGCACTAGATTTGGCTTTCCAAACAGCATACTCACTGATAAAGGTGGAAGCTTTACCTCAGAACTCCTGAAAGAAATAAATAAAATATTAAATATTCGTCACAAGCAAACCACTCCTTATAATCCTGCAACCAACGGCAGTTTAGAACGCGCTCACGGTCCCTTAAAAGATTATTTGAGAATTTATACAAACGAAAACGCTAATGATTGGGATCAGTATATTAACTTAGCTTGTTTCACTTATAATACACACATAAACAGAAGTAGGGTAGACCGGGGTTAGTTGGGTACAGAGGTAAGTTGAACATGTAAAAATTACCCCACACAAAAGATATGGTCAAATTACCACACTTAAATAAATCAGTTTTATCCAATTAACGACATTACAGAGGTAAGTTGAACATATAAAAATTACACCACACAAAAGATATGACAAAATTACGGTTATTTGGATAAGGGTGACTTAAATAAGTTAGAGTAGACCGGGGTTAGTTGGGTACAGAGGTAAGTTGAACATGTAAAAATTACCCCACACAAAAGATATGGTCAAATTACCACACTTAAATAAATCAGTCTTATCCAATTAACGACATTACAGAGGTAAGTTGAACATATAAAAATTACACCACACAAAAGATATGACAAAATTACGGTTATTTGGATAAGGGTGACTTAAATAAGTTAGGGTAGACCGGGGTTAGTTGGGTACAGAGGTAAGTTGAACATGTAAAAATTACCCCACACAAAAGATATGGTCAAATTACCACACTTAAATAAATCAGTCTTATCCAATTAACGACATTACAGAGGTAAGTTGAACATATAAAAATTACACCACACAAAAGATATGACAAAATTACGGTTATTTGGATAAGGGTGACTTAAATAAGTTACCCTTATCCAATTAACCATATTAAAGAAATTTGTATCATTTATAAATAATTTTTTTGAAATATTTATATGGAAATATTATCACAATTAATACATATATATGTATCACTAGTATTAGGTACGCAATTAATATGCGCCCAATTTTTGCACAACTGACATTCAATCCACGTTTCTTTGAGGCTACACTTTGAAAATAGTTCATTGCATATTAAGCAAGAAATCCTTGGTAATAATATTAAGCAATTACTATTAATACAAATATTAATTTTTTTAGTAACTTTTTTACACTTTTTTTTTATATTTTGTTCTTTCTCTAATGTTTTTATTTCTATTGAATCGGTTAAAACACTAGATTTTCTTTTCCTCTTGGTTTGACCCTGTTCTTTTGAAGCAGCCCTTGGGTACGGTCGAACTATTTCTGGAGAAAATATTGTAGGTGATGATGTTAAAATTTGCGATTCTGGGGGATCAGTTACGAATGACGGAGCGAAATCATCTTGAGTAAAAATATTTTCATTATATGGAAATATTCCAGTCTTTTTAAATCCTTTTATGATATTTGTATTAGTTGTAGCTAATGGTAATGAATCTGCTACTATTTTTGGGATATCATATATTGTTATTTTTTCACCTGGATTATTTCTTAACCATAAATCTTGTGCAGTTGAAGCATATTTCTTAAATGGTCCATACACAGCCACATCAAGTGGTTGTAATTTATGGCTACAATGTGGTGGAAAGGATAACATTACGATCCCATTATCTTTCGCTAAGTTTAAGGTTGGTACATGTAAATGTGAGGAATGATTATCTAATAAGAGTAATACTGGATTATTAATAGATGGTTTAACGTGTGCGATGAAATGCTGCATGTACATAAAAAATTCTTCATTTGTTACCCAACCGCTAGAATTTCCTGCACCAATAGAACCTTTTGGTCCATTATTAATAAAATGATTTTTATATTTTTTTCGTGGAAATACGAACATAGGAGGCACTGTATTTCCGTTTGCAGAAACAGCACATATTAGTGTGACATTAGTGCCCCGTTCAGCAGAAGTTATGGAGCCAACATTTTTTTTACCTTTGGCAGCAATTATTTTAGGAGGTTTTAATACAGTACTAATTGAGGTTTCATCAACATTATAAATATTTGATGCGGTAAATTGATATTTATTCTTAACTTCAGCTAATTTTGTGAAAAATGGTTTTACATTTTGAACATTGAATGATGTCGCTCGTCCGATACTTGTTGCTTCTGGTTTTCTAATTGATAATTCTCGATTCCTTTTTAGAAAACTAGTAAGCCACTCTTTGCCAGCTATTTTATTAATTTTCCATATTTCAGGCATTTTAATATTAAATTTTTCAGCACACTCATAAGCAAGCTGGCGAACATTTTTCGGAGTCAATCCATAAAATATCGAAGCCATTTGTAGTAAATAATCTTTTAATGCAATTTCCTGGTCCTTAGAAAATACTTGTCTAGGTTTTTTATAACCAATTGTCGGTAAATCTTGCGTTTCCTTATTTTTATATGCTTTTAACTTAATTATATAACGTGATAGTGTCGTACGTTTAATATTAAATTCCTTTGAAGCAGCATTGATACTTCGGTTTCCAGAAATTATTGTTCTTGCGGCATCATTAAATGTTTCGATAGATATAAAACCTCTTTCAGTTTTACGTTTATAATTTCTCATATCTAATAGAAATAAAAAACAAATATATAATAAAAGAAAATCTTAATCATAGTTTTGTTAATGAAAAAAATTTTACTTACTTGTTATTTGTAAATGATACAAATTGATAATTGAAACTGATGTATTTTGTTAAGATAAATCTATTACTGTTTTATATTAAAAATTTATATATTTGAAGAAAATTTCAATTTTTGTAAAATGAGTGTACATTATAATATATAAAATAGCATTGTGAAATAAAAGCACATAATATATGAAGGTATATGCACTTAAACTTTGTAATTAAACAATTACGGTCACATACAAAAAGTAGTCACAAACGCCACAAACTTCACAAACACAAATCGTTCACATTTTTATATGTAAAATTTATAATTTTGAAGAAAATTTCAATTTTTGTAAAATTAATATATATTAAAACCACTTTTTAAGTAATAGTTTAAAAAAATAGAAACAAGTTCGCATTTACATGTATTTTGTTAAAAGTAACACAATTCGTTCACTTTTATTATATATAAAATTTATAGTTTTGGAAAAAATTACAAATTTTTTTAAAATTAATAATGGTTGTAACCACTTGTAAGAATAATTGAAAAAAATAATAAAAACAAGTTCACAAAAAACAATGTTTAAGTGCATATAACAACACATATTATGTGCTTTAACTTCACGACGGTTTATCGTACACTAAACTTTTTATGTTTCCTATCATTTAATATATTCTGGTTTATAAAAAAAGGGGGAAACATCACAAACACATACGTGTTACTAAACATATATGTGATATATGTGGGATATTATTATGTATATGTTTTAATATTTAAAGAAGGGTGCGACTCCAACATATTTTACTGAATATATATATGTAAAACTTTTTATGTTTCCTATCATTTAATATATTCTGGTTTATAAAAAAGAGGGAAACATCACAAACACATACATGTTACTAAACATATATATATATGATATATGTGGTATGTTATTATGTATATGTATTATTATTTAAAGAAGGGTGCCACCCTAACACATCTTACTGAATATATATATATGTAGTATGTATGAATATATACATATGTAGTTAAAATACAAATATTGATTTTTATTTTTCTTACATATTTAGAAAGGTTTTTTATATGATATTGTATGTATACTGTACATTGTATGTATACAGTAATGAAATATAAAGTATTGAAATGGCTTTTTATCTTATGATAATGTATGAAAAATGTAGATTTAAAATACTAATGGAAGTAAGATATTGTAATAATTTAACAAAAGTCAGGTGAATGTATAATATTTTAACCAAAAGTAAGTTAAAGTATTGAAATATTGGTATATGTGAATGTTTTATTATGATTTTTCTAACTATTCATAAAAGTTGATAAAACGTACATCATAAATAACAAATTATAAATTTACTCTTAAACTATTATTTTTACATAAAAAATACTTATCCACATTTGTTTATTTTAAGAAAATACATGATAATTTTAAAAAAAGTTTTAAAATTTATGAATTTTTAATAGTTTTGTATCTTATGATAATGTATGAAAAATGTACATTTAAAATACTAATGGAAGTAAAATATTTTAATACGTTAACAAAAGTCAGGTGAATGTATAATATTTTAACCAAAAGTAAGTTAAAGTATTGAAATATTGGTATATGTGAATGTTTTATTATGATTTTTCTAACTATTCATAAAAGTTGATAAAACGTACATCATAAATAACAAATTATAAATTTACTCTTAAACTATTATTTTTACATAAAAAATACTTATCCACATTTGTTTATTTTAAGAAAATACATGATAATTTTAAAAAAAGTTTTAAAATTTATGAATTTTTAATAGTTTTGTATCTTATGATAATGTATGAAAAATGTACATTTAAAATACTAATGGAAGTAAAATATTTTAATACGTTAACAAAAGTCAGGTGAATGTATAATATTTTAACCAAAAGTAAGTTAAAGTATTGAAATATTGGTATATGTGAATGTTTTATTATGATTTTTCTAACTATTCATAAAAGTTGATAAAACGTACATCATAAATAACAAATTATAAATTTACTCTTAAACTATTATTTTTACATAAAAAATACTTATCCACATTTGTTTATTTTAAGAAAATACATGATAATTTTAAAAAAAGTTTTAAAATTTATGAATTTTTAATAGTTTTGTATCTTATGATAATGTATGAAAAATGTACATTTAAAATACTAATGGAAGTAAAATATTTTAATACGTTAACAAAAGTCAGGTGAATGTATAATATTTTAACCAAAAGTAAGTTAAAGTATTGAAATATTGGTATATGTGAATGTTTTATTATGATTTTTCTAACTATTCATAAAAGTTGATAAAACGTACATCATAAATAACAAATTATAAATTTACTCTTAAACTATTATTTTTACATAAAAAATACTTATCCACATTTGTTTATTTTAAGAAAATACATGATAATTTTAAAAAAAGTTTTAAAATTTATGAATTTTTAATAGTTTTGTATCTTATGATAATGTATGAAAAATGTACATTTAAAATACTAATGGAAGTAAAATATTTTAATACGTTAACAAAAGTCAGGTGAATGTATAATATTTTAACCAAAAGTAAGTTAAAGTATTGAAATATTGGTATATGTGAATGTTTTATTATGATTTTTCTAACTATTCATAAAAGTTGATAAAACGTACATCATAAATAACAAATTATAAATTTACTCTTAAACTATTATTTTTACATAAAAAATACTTATCCACATTTGTTTATTTTAAGAAAATACATGATAATTTTAAAAAAAGTTTTAAAATTTATGAATTTTTAATAGTTTTGTATCTTATGATAATGTATGAAAAATGTACATTTAAAATACTAATGGAAGTAAAATATTTTAATACGTTAACAAAAGTCAGGTGAATGTATAATATTTTAACCAAAAGTAAGTTAAAGTATTGAAATATTGGTATATGTGAATGTTTTATTATGATTTTTCTAACTATTCATAAAAGTTGATAAAACGTACATCATAAATAACAAATTATAAATTTACTCTTAAACTATTATTTTTACATAAAAAATACTTATCCACATTTGTTTATTTTAAGAAAATACATGATAATTTTAAAAAAAGTTTTAAAATTTATGAATTTTTAATAGTTTTGTATCTTATGATAATGTATGAAAAATGTAGATTTAAAATACTAATGGAAGTAAGATATTGTAATAATTTAACAAAAGTCAGGTGAATGTATAATATTTTAACCAAAAGTAAGTTAAAGTATTGAAATATTGGTATATGTGAATGTTTTATTATGATTTTTCTAACTATTCATAAAAGTTGATAAAACGTACATCATAAATAACAAATTATAAATTTACTCTTAAACTATTATTTTTACATAAAAAATACTTATCCACATTTGTTTATTTTAAGAAAATACATGATAATTTTAAAAAAAGTTTTAAAATTTATGAATTTTTAATAGTTTTGTATCTTATGATAATGTATGAAAAATGTACATTTAAAATACTAATGGAAGTAAAATATTTTAATACGTTAACAAAAGTCAGGTGAATGTATAATATTTTAACCAAAAGTAAGTTAAAGTATTGAAATATTGGTATATGTGAATGTTTTATTATGATTTTTCTAACTATTCATAAAAGTTGATAAAACGTACATCATAAATAACAAATTATAAATTTACTCTTAAACTATTATTTTTACATAAAAAATACTTATCCACATTTGTTTATGTTAAGAAAATACATGATAATTTTAAAAAAAGTTTTAAAATTTATGAATTTTTAATAGTTTTGTATCTTATGATAATGTATGAAAAATGTACATTTAAAATACTAATGGAAGTAAAATATTTTAATACGTTAACAAAAGTCAGGTGAATGTATAATATTTTAACCAAAAGTAAGTTAAAGTATTGAAATATTGGTATATGTGAATGTTTTATTATGATTTTTCTAACTATTCATAAAAGTTGATAAAACGTACATCATAAATAACAAATTATAAATTTACTCTTAAACTATTATTTTTACATAAAAAATACTTATCCACATTTGTTTATTTTAAGAAAATACATGATAATTTTAAAAAAAGTTTTAAAATTTATGAATTTTTAATAGTTTTGTATCTTATGATAATGTATGAAAAATGTACATTTAAAATACTAATGGAAGTAAAATATTTTAATACGTTAACAAAAGTCAGGTGAATGTATAATATTTTAACCAAAAGTAAGTTAAAGTATTGAAATATTGGTATATGTGAATGTTTTATTATGATTTTTCTAACTATTCATAAAAGTTGATAAAACGTACATCATAAATAACAAATTATAAATTTACTCTTAAACTATTATTTTTACATAAAAAATACTTATCCACATTTGTTTATTTTAAGAAAATACATGATAATTTTAAAAAAAGTTTTAAAATTTATGAATTTTTAATAGTTTTGTATCTTATGATAATGTATGAAAAATGTACATTTAAAATACTAATGGAAGTAAAATATTTTAATACGTTAACAAAAGTCAGGTGAATGTATAATATTTTAACCAAAAGTAAGTTAAAGTATTGAAATATTGGTATATGTGAATGTTTTATTATGATTTTTCTAACTATTCATAAAAGTTGATAAAACGTACATCATAAATAACAAATTATAAATTTACTCTTAAACTATTATTTTTACATAAAAAATACTTATCCACATTTGTTTATTTTAAGAAAATACATGATAATTTTAAAAAAAGTTTTAAAATTTATGAATTTTTAATAGTTTTGTATCTTATGATAATGTATGAAAAATGTACATTTAAAATACTAATGGAAGTAAAATATTTTAATACGTTAACAAAAGTCAGGTGAATGTATAATATTTTAACCAAAAGTAAGTTAAAGTATTGAAATATTGGTATATGTGAATGTTTTATTATGATTTTTCTAACTATTCATAAAAGTTGATAAAACGTACATCATAAATAACAAATTATAAATTTACTCTTAAACTATTATTTTTACATAAAAAATACTTATCCACATTTGTTTATTTTAAGAAAATACATGATAATTTTAAAAAAAGTTTTAAAATATATGAATTCTTAAAAATTTTGTATCATTTACTATTAATATGTAAAAATTTTTTCTAAGTTCAAATATACATTGATTTTGTATGTAAGCGATGTTGTTGCAGTCATCTGACTTATATTGAGTACAAACATCGTCTTACGATGTGTGTTGTTACTGTACTATGTTTTATGTGTCTATATAAAAATCAAAAAAACTGAAAAAAAAATGAAAAATTTAAAAAAAAATTCTTATATTTTAATATAAACTTTAAAAAACTTCATTAATAATTATATATTTTATAGTTTTTATCATTTTTATAACAAATTAAAACAAAAAAATATAAAAAAAAAGTAAAATTTACCACGCTGCAAAATCCAAAACTTATATATGATGATGGTACCTTTTTAAATATCGATGTGTGTAGTTGACTTAAACATTATGAACGGTTCGGTCAAAGTATATATAGCTATTATGTATGTTTGTAAGAGCATTACATTAATAGTTTTATTTTGACTAAGTTCTGTTCTTTTGAAAATATTATTTTTTGTTAAGTTGATATTTTCAAATAATTTTTATTTACTACAGTAACATCGTAAAGGTACTTCATCGAAAAATTATGAAAATATATAAAGTAAGTGTTTTGGTATTAAAAAAAATATGTGTTTTTATTTATTAAAAATTTTTATGATTTTTATTAATAATTCACATATATTTTTATTAACCCAAAACCATTTATATATAATTTTTATAATTTTTTAATATTATCCTTTATTATGTCAAAGCAAGTCCATGGGCTATAGGTGTTAAGCCTTAGGCTCTTATGTGGACAAACAATTTTATAAAATAAATTTTTTAATAAATTTATAATGCAGAAACTCACTACATACCAAGCGCGAATGAAGTGTGTTATTCGAACGTTAAATAAATATATATTTTATATATTTAAAAATTGTCGCATACAATCTAGCGAAGAGTTATGAGCAAATGTTTGAATTATTTCAATAAAACTATATTACTTAAAATATATGGTAATAGTTTTTATTCAAATATGAATATTTTCAAAAAAGAATTTTTTTTATTTTTTTAAATATTAAAAATTTTAGAAAATATTTTTTATATAAAAAGTAACAAAAGAAATAAATTTATTTTTATTTCAATTTTTGTTATAATTTTTATATGTTTATATCAGTTTATGAAGAAATTTCATACTGATTAATAAATGAAAAACTTTTTAAAATATTTCTTTTTTTTTTAAATTGGAATAATTTTATTAAGTTTGGAACATACAGTTCCCTGGTTGATCCTGCCAGTAGTCATATGCTTGTCTCAAAGATTAAGCCATGCATGTCTCAGTACAAGCCATATTAAGGTGAAACCGCGAAAGGCTCATTATATCAGTTATGGTTCCTTAGATCGTACATACATTTACTTGGATAACTGTGGTAATTCTAGAGCTAATACATGCAAACAGAGTTCCGACCAGAGATGGAAGGAATGCTTTTATTAGATCAAAACCAATCGATGTTAACATATTTTTATAATATATTTTATGTTTTTTTATAATTTCATATATATATTTAATATATGTGCATCGTAATAATTTGGTGACTCTGAATAACTTTTAGCTGATCGCACGGTCTTTATAGTACCGGCGACGCATCTTTCAAATGTCTGCCTTATCAACTGTCGATGGTAGGTTCTGCGCCTACCATGGTTGTAACGGGTAACGGGGAATCAGGGTTCGATTCCGGAGAGGGAGCCTGAGAAACGGCTACCACATCCAAGGAAGGCAGCAGGCGCGCAAATTACCCACTCCCGGCACGGGGAGGTAGTGACGAAAAATAACGATACGGGACTCATCCGAGGCCCCGTAATCGGAATGAGTACACTTTAAATCCTTTAACGAGGATCCATTGGAGGGCAAGTCTGGTGCCAGCAGCCGCGGTAATTCCAGCTCCAATAGCGTATATTAAAGTTGTTGCGGTTAAAAAGCTCGTAGTCGAATTTGTGTCCTACACTGTCGGTTCACCGCTCGCGGTGTTTAACTGGCATGTTTTGTGGGACGTCCTACCGGTGGTGAGGTATAAATTATATATTGTATAATATGGTTATAAATACTTGTATTTTTATTTAAATTTTTATTTTTATGGTAAGTTATTATTTATATTTTTACTTACTTGAAAAGTTTAAAGTATACTAGTTAAATTTTATATACTAATATGTACATTAAAGTATAATTTATCGTAAGTGTTAAAGTTATTTATTTTTTATAATTTAAATAATGGAGACAGCCTCCCAATTATAATCCTATCGCGGTGCTCTTAATTGAGTGTCGAGATGGGCCGGTACGTTTACTTTGAACAAATTAGAGTGCTTAAAGCAGGCTTTAAAATTTAAATAGTGCCTGAATATTGTGTGCATGGAATAATGGAATAGGACCTCGGTTCTATTTTGTTGGTTTTCGGAAGTTTTTCCGAGGTAATGATTAATACGGACAGATGGGGGCATTCGTATTGCGACGTTAGAGGTGAAATTCTTGGATCGTCGCAAGACGGACAGAAGCGAAAGCATTTGCCAAAAATGTTTTGATTGATCAAGAACGAAAGTTAGAGGTTCGAATTTTTAATAGTTTTGTATCTTATGATAATGTATGAAAAATGTACATTTAAAATACTAATGGATAAATAAAATAAAAATAAAAATAAAAATATATATTTATTTTTGTTTTATTATATAGGAGGGAGATTTTTTTCAAAAATTTTAAAACATTTAGCTCTCAGTTTAATTACTGGGGGCTTTTTTTATCAAATTTTTTTTATTCTCTTATTCTCTTATGTTTAAGCCCTTAAAAGTATTATTAGAAATACTTTTAAGGGCTTTTTAAATAACTAAATATTTAATAATAATTATATATTATTATTATTTAACAATGGCTAATACTAATTTAACCTATTAACTTTTATTTTATGTAGATTAATGTTTTTAACAATAAGTGTTACCAATTTAACCTATTAACTTTTATTTTATGTAGATTAATGTTTTTAACAATAAGTGTTACCAATTTAACCTATTAACTTTTATTTTATGTAGATTAATGTTTTTAACAATAAGTGTTACCAATTTAACCTATTAACTTTTATTTTATGTAGATTAATGTTTTTAACAATAAGTGTTACCAATTTAACCTATTAACTTTTATTTTATGTAGATTAATGTTTTTAACAATAAGTGTTACCAATTTAACCTGTTAGCTAATTTTATCTATTATTTATAGATGATAAAAAAAGGAAAACTATTGACAACAACACATGGCGTTCCATAACTGGTCACCCATGAAAGTACTTACCATGCCCGATGTTGCTTAACTTCGGTGATCGAACGAGAACCGGTGTTTTCAACATGGTATGATCGTTGTCTGATTGTGGATACGATATTTGTAAAAATATATAGTTTTATAAGTAATACCAGTAATAATAATGTATAATTCTAATTTCATTTATTAATAAATATTTTTTATTACTGTACTTAAAAGCTTTTTTTTTATTTTATATTTACCTCTAAATATACTTTCCACATCCAATTTATCCTATTAATTATCCATCCAATATATTCTTTATATTCAGAAGTTTTAAATGTTGTATAATAATATAAAAATAATACTTTATATTTCTTAATATATTTGTTAGTGAATAAAGGGTAAATAATATATAATAAAACATTATTTTTAATTTTATAATTTTTATTTTGAAAATAATATCTACATAATTAAAAAATTTTATTATTCAATTTTTATTTATAATATATATTTAAGTTTTTATATTTATATTTATCGTTGCTCAAATTACCTCGTACAAATTTCATTGCCCAAATAACCCCGGTCTACCGTATACAATTTTTATTTATAATATATATTTAAGTTTTTATATTTATATTTATCGTTGCTCAAATTACCTCGTACAAATTTCATTGCCCAAATGACCCCGGTCTACCCTACCGGAGAAACCCCCTACAAACTTGTTTATGGAAATCAACCTAAATTGATTTCTAATAACTCTTCAGTTCCTACTTACTTCCAGTATACTGAAGATATATCAAATAAACTAAAAACATTGAGGGAACTAGCTAAACAAAATTTACAAGTTTCAAAAGAAACTAACAAAAAATATTACGATAAAACTTCAAAAATTTACAACTTTAGAGTAGGTGATAAAGTCCTAGTAGAAGTAAAACTATTAAAAAAGGGAATTAACCCTAGATATAAAGGTCCGTTCGAAATCACTAAAATTCATAACAATAATACTGCGACATTAAGAATAGGAAAGAAAAATCAAAGCTATCATTTTAAGCATTTGAAACTCTATGTTTCAGATGCTGAAACAAATGGAGAACAGCAAGAAAATGATAACTACAATGTCAATAATCCTGATATGGACACTGCTGACAACCCTATTCCAAGTACAAGCACGCAATTATGAAATTACTGATTTGAACAATAACCCAGGAATTTATTATAATGTAGAAGGAAACGTTAAAATAGCATCTAGTTACATTAGTCTATTGCATTACTATAACATAAGTTACTTAGATAAGATTTTATATTCCATAAGTAGTATTTATTCTAAAAGTACACACATGTGTAATTTGCTAGAAGATAATGTCAATTGCAAATTAAACTTTCAATTGTTAAATTATGAGTTAGCTGATCTAAAAATCAAATTTGATGATATAACACATCTTTACAACATACAAACACAAAAATCATACAGAAATAAAAGATCTATTCAAGTCGAATATGAGCATGGATGGTTTGATGCTAT
Organism: Brachynemurus nebulosus; assembly: GCA_035578155.1. Taxonomy (NCBI): domain Eukaryota; kingdom Metazoa; phylum Arthropoda; class Insecta; order Neuroptera; family Myrmeleontidae; genus Brachynemurus; species Brachynemurus nebulosus. Next base: position 16,870,976 of record JAPWDM010000007.1, read on the forward strand.
TGGTTCTATATGGCACAAAATAACTGGTAATCCCAGTGCCGAAGATGCCCAATATTTTACCGATGCCATCAATAATCTTGTAAATAACCAAGACAAAATTCACTCAATGGTGCAAGCACAGATTCGACTTATAGGTGATTCACTCAGTAAGATGAACAAAACGCAACTCGAAATAAATACAATTGAAGAAAAATTAAATTCATATTTAAAAATTTATAATATTAATACTAATCAAACTTCATTATTAATTAATAGGGAAATACATCATATTAATATTAACGAGCATATTTTACTTTTAAGAAATCTTATAAATAAGGTCATGAATGAAATAGAAAAATTTGAAAATGCAGTTACATTAGCGCGACACAATCTAGTCGACTTTAAAATCTTACCTCCTAGAACTCTTTTATCAGAACTACAAAATAGTTTACGATTTAACCTTCCATTTGAACCAAAATGGGAAAATTTAGAGAAATACTATAAAATCCTAAAAGCTAGAGCAATTAACTTAGAGCACACATTAATTATAGAAATCAAAATACCAATCGTAAAAATTGACAACTTCATCCTATATCATTTGTTCCCACTTCCCAATCACAATCCTAGAGACATGAAACAAATTTCTATCATCCTTATAAATTTTCCTTATTTAATAATAAACCTAAGTCGAACAACTCATATTTTAATGAAAGATAGACTGAAATGCCAAGAATATATAAAAGGAAATTTCATCTCCGAAAATATACACATTACTTCAAGTTTAACACAACAAAGCTGCGAAATATTAATGTTAAATCCAATCACGAAGAAACTACCAAAAGATTGCGAAACCAAAACGTATTATGCAAATCAGGAAATCTGGCAAGAAATCAATGGTAACACATGGATCAGTTCAAACAGCGAACCAACTGCTCTCAACATAGTCTGCCCAGAAGAAACAGAATCAGTCGAACTACGAGGTACTCAAAAAATTCGACTCGAAGAAAAATGTAAAGCTTATACGACAACTCGTACCATCGAAACTTACCCAATAATCACAAACTATACGCTACGTGATTATGTCCCCAACATCAATCTACAAGAAGAAGATGACTGCATAAAGAAAATCAACGAATCAGAAATAAAACTAGCGACCATTAATCCAATAAAACTTACGCACATAAATCTGGATGAATTAAACGAAAACCAGCATCGCATAGAAAACCTCAACAAGCAAGTGGAACAGAAATTAGAAAACACGATCCAATTTATGGGACAACGAGTTTCTACCACTACTTGGACATATATAAAAAACACAACATTTTTGCTTTCTGTTCTAGGCATTTTTTACATGTTATATAAATGTTCCTGTTTCTCATTCCTGAAAAATTCAATTGGGAAAAGCTGTTCAAAAGGATGTATCAATATCTACAATTACGTCCACGGCTCAGATATTCGTAACGAACCCACGGTACACTTCACACCTATAGAGAACAATCAGCTCATACCAATCGCTCCACCTGAATATAAGGACGTAGCTGAAAAACCCATAACCTCGCCTATGCGTCGAACCACGAGAACGACTCGATCCAAGTACTGCGAATCATTTCTCTAATCTTCTACGACATAGTCTCGAATAAAACTGGGGGAGTGTGGTGCCAGGAAATATTCCATAACACAATTTAAATCATTAGGACAATCGTCTTCACCAGTTGTTTCCAGTTTATAATAAAATAGAAAGCTAGTTCATGACGTCAACGACAACACGGAGCCAAGCCGCATTCCACAACATCATTGAATTAGGACAAACGTTGTCAACCTTCACCAGTTGTATCCAGTCAAAAATGGAAAGTTCTTTGTGACGACAACGATTTCACCAAAAATTCCTCTGACCCAATTTTGTATATAAGACATTACAATTTTAAATAAAACACATTCATTCAATAATTCAGTTTTTGTAATAATTCACAACTAACGGTGCACCGTTACTATGTAATTTTGATACTTATATTTTAAAATAAAATTTATTGTTAAAATTTAAACACGGTCTTTAATTTCATTGCAACTTGAAATCTTTTAAAGTGAAGTAATTAATTTCGGTTTTGTTATTTTACGTACAAAAATAACTGGCGATCCTGTTAATCATCGGGTACATTCCCAACAATCGTAATTGCTATTATTAAAAAGCAAACGAACTATCACAAATTGTGCGAGCTGGAAAAATTAGCAGACGGTTAAGTCAGTAAGAAGTTTTTGGCTACCACGTCATCTACGGCACGACACATACACAATAATTTATAAAGTATACTTACGCATGAAATTAACACTTAAATAACTGAAAAATAAACCACTAAACAAACACTGAAAAAAAACTGTTTTTAAACTCTGGTATTAAAAAAGAAGAAAATTAAAATTTTTTAAAAATTATTTATTTTTACTACTCTACAACTATTTTTAAAACTAATATCCAACTATTTTAAAACTAAATTTTCTCCGAGGATCTAGAAAACAAAAAAACAAAAAGTTTATGTTATTCTATTTTTTTTTTGACATAAGTTTTTAAATTTATCTTTGGTCTATAAAGACCCAAACTTAGAGTACTCTACGCTGTATCTTGTAGGCGGCATAACCGCCGCCCACGTCGCCGATGTGGCGAAATCCCTCATCCCACCGCGGAATGTGGCGCCTTAGCATTACCAATACCATCGGCAGCCGCTAAAACAAAAAAATTATGCTTTAAAAATAAGTGGAAAATCACCATTAACATTCGCTAAAAAATAAAAAAAATTATGCTCTAAACAACAACTGATAAAATCATTTCGCTTTTTCTCAACAGATTCAATAAATTTGACAATAATTTTAGGTTTAATAATATTAAATCAGTAAGCTTAAATATTTTTTAAATATATAATACATGTTTAAAACATCCACTTTTTGTAATTAGTAAAAACAGATTTAAACATGATTTCATCATAAGCTAATATGAATATGAAAATTTAATTTACTTACGTGAAGATGCTGGGGAATTTCGCTTATGAGAGTGGTCATGATTAAATTCACATTAAGAAATAAAGTTTTAAATAAAATTAAATAAATATAATTTCGAAAATATTTTTAAAAACTCAGAGTCTAATTCCATTTTATTTTAAAAAATTAAAAAAATATTTTTTTTTTAAATTAAAAATAAAAAAATGAGATTTGTAACTGTAACTGTAACGGTTTCTTTTCGAATAAAACTTTATTAAAGCAGAATTGTTTAATAGACCGACATATCCAAGTTCATAGAATTTGAAACCCTAAGAAGTCCCCCTCCCCCCTTCTTTACGATTTATAAGACGTTCTGGAAAACTGATAGCAAAAAACTCTCCAAGTACGTGTTCAACGCGCACCAAGTTAGGATTTCTCACTGTTTATTTAGTTTTCACAATTCTTAGAATACAGATCTTTATCGCTTCTATTTAAGATTAAAATTAGCCTTTAATTTTGTTAATAATATGAAAATTGAAACGTTTTACATTCTATGTGAATTTAAAATTTTGATAATACTTTTAAAATGATCCTGTTCGTCAAATTACAAGTACACTTATATACGTGTAAATACATTTCATGTGTAAGAAGTTTTTCGAGTATACTTCACATGAAAGTTTAGCTTAAGGTCTAACGTTAGCAAATATGATAAATTTATAAGGCTTTCAAAGTTATGATTATGAAATTTTAAAAAATTTATTATTGATAATTTAATTTACGAAATCCATTTTTTATGTTTTATATCGTATAATTATATAATTAGATATGAAAGAACCATAATGATCTGATTAATGTGTATGCGCCTTTATTTTTAGTGCAATGATAATGTTAAAATCATACCGTGAGAAACGATGTAACATTTTTATGAATTTTCAGGTCCGAACTCTCACACATTTAGCTAATTGATAGCTTTTTTATTATTAAAAATTGAATTACTTTAGGAAATAGCAGTGTAAACACTGTAAATCGTCCAGTTGTTTTCGAACTAGCTGATAACTGCTTTTCTAAAATATTCAATATTTAATTTACATACACATATAAGCATGAATTATTACCAATATTTATTGACACGTATTTTAAGAATGTTGAAAGTGTTACAGTTTTTATTTCATAATCCTCTTCTTGATTTTATGTAGTTTAAAGATGAGTAAACGTACAAAAAAATTTTTTGCAAAAACTAAAAACTTCTTATACGGATCTGTTTGGTTCATCTTTTTTAATAATTATGCGTATCTTAATACTATCTTTAAAATATGTCAAGTAAATATGTATAAAAATTTACAGCGATTTTAAAAATTAATCCAATATCCTACAATTCATATAAAAAAGTGGTTACAGAACTTTTTTCTGTAAATAAACTCCCATAATAATTTATAACATTAAGATCAACATGTTGAAAATTAAATTATGTATACATATTTTAGTGTTAATTTACGAAGAAAAATGAAACAGTTTTAACAGAAAATTATTTTTATAAAAACGATTTCTTTAAACAAAAAACATTTCAGTTCTTTGAAGTACATACATTTAACTATTTAATATGCTTCAAACTATTTCATGTGCTTTCAGTATGGTATTAATTTTAAGAATTATTAAATATAATATACAGTGGTTTTAATATGCTATTAAATGTTATACCGTGAATTTAATACAATTAAAAAGTAGTATTTATAAATTTTAAAGAGGTAAATTCTCAGAATAAAATATCTTAATACAAAAATAAATTTTGGAACATTAAATTCCATATCATGAATAATTTTAACTTTTTACAACGTAGTCTAATAGATACATATATTTTATATAAAGCATTGTAACGTAGCAAGATAAGCACATAATAACTATTAACAGTAATAAATATTATTTGAGCAAGATGAATTCTAACTATTAAATATATTTACTATACATCTGCCCTTATTGCAGGACTATTTTATCTTGTTAAGTTAAATAAAATTTATTTGAGAATATCTATTTCATTTTAATGTGTCGTATAGTTAATATATTTTTTGTAAATTCTGCAAATTTCGTTTTCCGTGGAAAAAAATTATGTACATGTAAAAAAGAAGTTTTCAAAGTAATAAAAAAATATAGTATCAAATAAATACAGTAAAACGTCTTCTCTAAAGTAAAACCTTATTCGATGTATATGTGTATGTAATGAAAAATTTTCACGATTAAAATAACTCGTCTGTTAAAGACTGAGCATTATTTATATGGTCGTATTTAGGCGGGCCAGTTCGAAACTGCTATACCGGCTACCAAACTAATTCAAAAATGTTTGGATCAGTATAGAAGCAGCTTAGGAGGAGTTTAGAAGCAGCTTATCAGCAGCTTAGAAGCAGTTTAAGACCAGCTTAGGACCAGTTAACCAACAAAGTTAAAACAAACCCGGTTTAGCTGTTCAGTCAGTTTCAACCAGTAAAAAACAGCCTTCTGTTTACTTAGCTAATTAAAAACTGCTTTGAGTTACCCTACCATTTAGTTTTCTAGCTCATTTGTTAACGATTGAGCAGCCTATTTTCTTTATTAGTTAACTTATTTATTAATTATTCAATAATTAAATATAAGTATATTGATAGCTATACAATGAGTGTGTGAAAACAGCCTTATCTTAATGTATGCAATAGGTGTGTGAAATCAGCTTTACATTGTATTTAATACCTGTGCTATTTTGACATTCTAGAAAAAATATCATATAAAAATTTCTTTATAAGCTCATTTCTTATGGGAATTTTTGTTGTTGTCTTTCTTATTTCAAATTCTGTCTTTGTTCTATATCATATTTAATATGAATTTGCTGATATTTTTTAAACTAAGGTATTTATCAAAAATAATCCCCCACACATAAATTTTAATGAACTCAGTGTAAATATATTTATCATACTAATAAATACTAGCTTTTGTCGGCATAACATGATTTTCTGTTAGCAAACAAGTTACTGAGGAATAAATATTTCCCTCCCTCCCCAAATAAACGACTTAAAAACAATTACATTAAACATTTTTTCATTAATAAAACTGACTTATATTAATAGCTACATAAAGTGAACAAGCAATTTTATGAATAATATAGTTTAGCATATTACATATAAACGGCTTGGGGTGGACATTTTTACTGCTCTAAAACATGACTTGATAATACCTCGTGTAACATTTCAAACTATAGTACTTACGAAAAGCTGTCACTTACTAATTATAACTGAACTTTTAATTTAAGCAAATACATTGACACATGAATACTTGATTATAATTAAAACATTGTAATATTCATAAACATGTGAATTTACAATAAATAGCAACCTAAACATTATACTTTAAATTTATATCAGTATTTTTCAAGTATTTTTATTACCAACTTTATTAAAAGAGAGCTTTTATTGGACCTAATTATAAATCCAGAAAGCCTATTTTTTCAGTTAACAAATAGTTTAATGTATTTGTAACAGTTTTCATAATCAGTGTATAAACCGGTTGTGGGATGCATATTTTTTACAGCGCATATACTTTTAGCATTCATAGTTTTTGAGTATCAGCATTTTCAATAATTATATGGAAGATAATTGTGTTAATAATCTAAGCATGTTATTCTTCTACGAAAATATTTTTTGAAAAAGTGATTAAGTTTTTGTGTGTTTAAAATCAAAAAAATATTGCGTTTTCGAATAGTGATCTTGAAAATTTCAAAATTATATTTTACTAAAATTAATAATTTTTATGTTTTACAATAAATATTTTATTTTTTTATGTAAAGTGAAAAACTTTTAATGAAAATAGAACTAAATAAGTGAAGTGAGGAAAACAATTATTGTAGTGATATTGATATGATAAACTATAAAAATCATTCACACAGTGCACAAGAACCAAGTAAGAAAATTTTATATATCCTATTTTGTAAAAGTTTTGGTATCATTATCCTGAAAAACATTATAGACTATGAAAAATATTTTGAGCTGGCATTTATAGCATATAATGTCAAACTATAACAAAAAAATTTGATTTAATAAATGTTTATTTTTAGAAGATTTGTAGAGATTTTGTTGCGAAAATAAAAAATAAAAGTCAATTGCTTTTTGTATAACTTCTTTTTATTTTTTTCAAAATTTACAATTTACAATTAATTTTTTAAAATGAATACATTAGTGGTTTAGAGAGATTAAAATTCTTATTATACCTGATTAAATGTTTTTGTAACAATGTAGTCTGTATCAAAATCTTATGTAAGAACCATACTCAAAGCCAACAATTATTAAATTGTGTATGGTTTTTTACATTTTATACATAAATTATAGGATAAAAAATAATTTTTATTTTTTTTATGTGTTTTGAGATGGTTTCGTTGGTATTTTTGAATATAACTGTTGAGTATTTGGATCACCAAAACTAAAAAGAGATGTTAAGTGTTCGCAGAACAACAATTTAATGTTTTATGTAAGTATTTATCATTTTCTAAGTATATTACAAAAAATTCTAAGATTATATAATCTATACACAAAATCTGCGATTTTTGAGCAGTTACAATAGTTAATTTCTTTTGTACATAAGTACTTATAACCATTAGCTGCTTACAAAAAATATCATAATAATTAAATGTTTTGTACAACAATGTAATGTGTATAGTTTGAACATCATTTGTTTTTATTTTTATACACATTTAAGGCTAAAATTAAAATTTTATATAAGACCCATACTTGAAACTATTTTTTGGACAATTATTAAAATTTGCATGGGTTTTGCATTTACAAATTTAGATAACAATAAACTGGAATAATTAATTTTTACAGTTACAACAATCATTCTCATACGTGTGTGTATGCGTATTTAATTATTTAAAAAACACTAGATTTCTCACAACAATTAAATTGTCTTAACAATGAATACTTATATAATCTATACAGAACAATTGTAATTTTCAACAATTACAACAATAAAACTTGTTTAACAATTGATTGTTTGCAACAATTAACGCTTTTTAGAACCTATGCAAAAGGAAAGTTTAAAAATGTCTGACAATCAAATTTTTTTATAGTCACTATTTTATAATCAATTTAGTTATCGTTATAATTAAATTTTATGTGATAAAGATACCCCCCAAAAAAAAAATGTATAACTATTATTAAAAAGTGTATGGTTTTTACATTTTATACATAAATAATAGTATAAAAAATAATTTTTGTTTTTTTATGTATTTTGAGATGGTTTCGCTGATATTTTTGAATACAATTGTCGAGTATCTGGATCACCAAAACTAAAAACAGATGTTAACTGTTCGCAGAACAACAATTTAATATTTTATGTAAGTATTTATCATTTTCTAAGTATATTACAAAAAATTCTAAGATTATACAATCTATACACAAAATCTGCAATTTTTAAGCAGTTACAATAATTAATTTTCTTTTGTACATTAGTACTTACAATCATTAGTTGCTTACAAAAATCTCACAACAATTAAATGTTTTGTACAACAATGTAATGTGTATAGTTTGAACATGATTTTTGTACACACCATTAAAGCTACAATTAACATTGTATTTATGCAACATACAATATTTGTATTTAATTATATAATTTAATGCGACATACAATACATTGAAATAATTAATTTTTAGTTACAACAATCATTCCTTTTTTTTAATCACATATGTTTTTAGTTATTTACAACAATCAGCTTTGTCATAATAATTTATAGCAATCAGTTTTATTGGTTTATAAATATTCTGTGAAAAGCATAACTAAATTCTTTTTTAAAAAAATGTATCATTTTTAACGTTAGTTAAATAGTTATGCTTTTCACATTTGTAAATTTTATATAAAAAATAACCTTTTATTTTTTATTTTTTTATGGAAATGAAACCGAAGATGTTACCGAATCGAATTAGTTGCCGGATATCGTTGGAGGATTTTTTATGCGTTTGAAGCAGTTATTTCATATCTAGCGGTGATTTTTTATGTAAGAAATTAATTTATATCTTTACTATTAACATTACATAATAAGTTGTCTTCTAATTTTTTAATTTTATAATGCCCATATTGCAAAAATTTTCTATGGGGTTTTGAAAATTACTTATCACCAAAGTTATCTGACGTTTTTAACAAAACTCTTTAATTTTATAATGTCCCCATACAAATGTTTTTATAGGGTTTTCTGGGTTTGTGAATCGTTTATTATCCTAATTATTAAGGGCTTTTTTATTTACTAATTGCGTTTAGAGCTGGTGGTTTTTACTTCTAAAAACATACATTGATCTTAACTGTATAGATCGATCAGGCTGATTATCTGTTGAACTTAAAACACAATCTTCAAAATCAGAAACTGTTATATCATTTTTAACTATCATTTTTATCCCATTAATTTTTTAAATCGGCGGTTCATTTTCTTCAACAACGCGGTAGGACTTCGCTTTAACCCCATCAAATTTTTCAATAATAGTTTCCGCGCATTCGTCTTTAAATTTACCGAGTTTTTTTTATTTACTTGAGGAAAATTGTAAATGTTGGAGTCTGGAAAATCTGAGGTATCAAAGAACTGATTCTGATGACGTCGTAGAAACTGTCTGTAAAAATTTCATATATATAACTATCCGTATCCATATATAATAAATTTATATTATCATTATATTTAGGCTTCATGTACCCGTAATGAAAGTCATACATCAGCGTTTTAGAAAGTTCTAAAACGGTGAAGCCGACGTATTTCGGTTTGTCATATATTACTTCCAAACGATCCATTTGAATTACTGTTAAATTTTCATTAATTATATTAGCACTATGAAAATTAGGTCTGCTAATTAAAGTACTAGCACCTAATTTTTTCCTAATATTGTCCCAGTGAGTTAGGAGTCGAACGTCTACTCGTTTGTCAACATTTTCCATGGTTTTTCCTAATACCTGCTTATAAATACTCTTTGTTTCAAAATAGATAATTATTAACTACTAACAACAAAATAATCCACATTTTTTTAAAACTAATTACGGCTAAATTTAACATTAACAAATATATAAACAAATTGCCTAACTGACACATGTTATCAAATAAAATACACGCATCTACCGGAATTTAAATTTTCTTCTGCAAGAAACCTTAACAAAAGACAATAAAATTACAATGTAATAACTAAATTAAATAGGTTTAGAAGACTAATTGCTTCTACTTCAATAAATAATTTTATACTGAACATAAAATTATAAAAATTATAATAAAAAAAAAATAATAAATAATTTTTATACTGAACATAAAATTTTTGAACGTCAGCACCATTTTTATGTTCGTTACGGTATTTTTTGTATATATTTACGTGACAAGGAAAATAATATATCGCACCTTGAGAATAAAACTGTTGCAACTACAAATTTTTCGTATTTGAAATTTTTATATCATTGGATTCAGCTACATTAAAGCTATCGATTAGTGAAATTTTCATCCTAAAATTCTAGAAAATAAAAAAGTTATAGTGCATAAACTTTTTTTTAAATTTTAACAGTCTAAGAATAAATGGTTTAAAAAATTTTTGTTACATGTGCATTTTTGTTACAGATGAATAAACGGGGGAGAGCGCTAGTGGAGTGTATGGAAGCAACAGGGTTTATTGTATTAAATGGACGAACTAAAAGTGATAGAATGGCTCATCCAACTTTTATAGGATATAATGGGACCAGTGTAATTGATCAGGCATGGATACATTGTGCTCAGTTGGATCAAGTTGTTGATTTCGTAGTTACAGAATCAGGTGAATCTGTACATTGTATCTGTACTGTTGAAATGAAAGATATTTATCACTTTTTTTCTATTTCAGAGCACCCACAACCTAAACAAATCAAGCGAAAAATCAGTACATTAAAATGGAATGAATTAAACGCATTACAATATACTGTTTACTTGGAGCAGTCTGAAAAAATTTATTATAGTAGCGAGTCGGTGGACGAGTTAAGTAATAACATTTTGTCAACTGTTTACGATGCAGCACAGCTTCTTAGAATGATTAATGAACGCACTGTGGGCCAATACGCCGAAAATAACAATAATAGTAAGGCATGGTTTACGGACGAGTTGCACCAACAAAAAAAGGAAACTAGAAGGCTGTATAAAATAGCTTACAAAAACAAATTTAAAGGTAGCAGTTTGAACGAGTATCTAACACAGAGGAATATTTATAAAAGAACTATCCGATCTGCAAAACGTGAGTACCAAAATGAATTACTTAACAAACTAGCAAATATACGCAACAGTAATGAATTCTGGATAGTAGTTAAAATGATGACTAGAAATAGTGGCAATAACAGTAATATTCTGAACATACGTGACTGTGAAAACTACTTCAAATTAATTTTTGAATCAAATTCCATCCATAACTCTGCTTTCTTTTATAGTGTGGATAATGTATTTTTAGACACTGACATAAACTTTGAAGAATTAATAAGTGCGTTATCTAACTGTAAATTAGGCAGGGCTCCTGGTTCAGATAACATTAGTTACGAGTTTTATAAAAATATGTCACCTAATTGGTTATATTACATGCTTAACCTTTTTAATACAATTATGAAAACTGAAAACATTCCTAGGCAGTGGTGTGAAATGCAAACAATACTGATTCATAAGTGTGGAGACAGACAGAATCCTGCCAATTTCAGACCAATTACACTAGCAAATACGCTACTAAAAATATTCACGTCAATTATTAATAAACGCATGTTAGATTGGTGTGAAAATAACAATATATTACCTGATTGGCAAAATGGATTCCGGTCTGGTCGTAGCTGCATGGACAATATTTTTATTTTAAATACCATCTTGAATGTGCAAACTCGTATAAAAGGCAACTGCGTATACGCACTATTTATAGACTTTAAAAAAGCGTTTGATTCAGTTGACCATAATCTTTTATGGGAGAAACTATATCGATTAGGTGCTTATGGTAAAACTATGCGAATAGTTCAGAATCTTTATATTAATGCAATCACTAAACTAAAAATTAACCAAGACCTTTCAAACGCAATTAATATAAATATAGGAATACTACAGGGAGAAACACTCTCACCATTATTATTTAATTTATACATAGCAGATATAGAAGATTCATTTAGAAATGCTGGATTTAGAGGCGTAGATCTAGATATAAAAACAGGTATTTTACTGTTAGGGTATGCCGATGATCTGGTTTTATTTGGCTACTCAGTAGGCGATTTGCAAAAAAAATTAAAGCACCTTGAAATATACACAACTAAAAATAAATTAAAAGTGAATGTGGATAAAACGAAAATTGTTTTATTCCGTAAATCACCAAAATGTACCAGGCAACCTACCTTTAGATATAATGATAAAGAAATTCAAATACAGCAAGAGTACGTTTACTTAGGAGTTAAATTTAGTGCAACATGTAAACATTTACAGGCAACTAATTATGCGGTATCTAAAGCTAATGCTGCTTGTGCAAGAGTTAACCAAATCTTACGAACTAGCAAATCGGATTATTGGCTATCAAAAACATATCTATTTGATACTATCGCAGGTGCAACTCTCCTATACGGTGCTGAAATATGGGCATATAATTATACTGAGAAAATTGAAACAGTACATATAAGGTTTTTGAAGAGGCTATTGCAGATAAGTAAAACTACCCCCAACTTCATGGTTCGAATAGAAACGAAACGCCAGCACTATATAGTTAAAATTTTTAATAAGATGCTATCTTTTTGGTGCCATCTCGAGCAACAGCCAAAAAATAGACTAATACGCAAGTGTTATGACAAACTTCGAGATTTAGAGAACAGTTTAAGCCTTGACATGGAATACAATTGGTATGCACAGTTAAAGCATTTACTAAATAATATAGATATGAACTTTCTGCTAATTCAACCATTTAGTGAAATAAGAAACCTTAATAAAAACATCAAAGAAGCTGTGAAAAGATTTGGAGAGCTAACCCACCAAAGAGATATGGAACAGTTGCAAAACTCACATTATAGTATAATTTTCAAAAAACTAACGGAAAAAGATACACAAAATTTTGATTATTTACTGACCCACTCGAATATAATAAAACATAGAATAATAGCACAATTACGAATGAGCTCCAGCTACCATCTTAGAATTATATACAATGGTCATCAATATAATTTTAGCGTCCGAGATATCTGTCCATTATGCAATAGGAATCAACCAGATAATCTAATGCATTTTCTACTACAATGCCCATTTTACCAACCTTACAGAGAGCATTTTTTAGCACCAATAACAAATTATAACGATGACTTGGATGAAATGGCAAAAGTTGCTAAAATATTACAAATTGAATCTATAAGGCAACTTAATAACGTATTCTTATTTACTATTTCGGCCTTAAAACTTCGCGGTTTTGCTCTAAATCTATAAATAATCATGGTTTGAATCTTAAATTAAGTTATTTATATAACATATACAATTATTATAATAAATTTTGTAAACTATAAATGACAGTATGATTTGCATGAGTTAGTAGATTTTAAAAAATTGTGAGATTGTCAGATGTTTGATAAAGTACGGAAGTCTTTGTCATGATCGATGTACGATTATAAACAATAAAAAGAAAATATTATAGTGCATAAACTTTTTTTAAATTTTAACAACCTAAGAACAAATGATTTAAAATTTTTTGTTGCATGCGCAGTTGTAACAAAGCGCAAACAAAAAATTAACTTTTTATTTAGACTGATAAAGGTGTATGTATGTGTTTTTATTTATTAAGTGCATAAACAGGTACCACATGTTAGTTAGAGTAGATTGTAGGTACGTTCAGAACTATACACGCATTTTGATATTCCTCTTTTGTTATTATTTTACAATGTAAGTAAATAATGATGTATTCATAGTTTAGTCATATTTAATGTTTATTGAGTTTAAACGAATCCTTTCGTAGCATTATTGTTGTTAAAATATAATAATAATTTATTTTAATTTCAAAATATGGGCGCTGATAAAGAAAAAATTAATTTAACAACTCTTTCGGAATTTAATCTTATAATTTAAACAATTTAAACCATTCAATTTAAACAGTTTAAACCATATAATTTAAACAATTTAAACAATTTTATCCATTTAAATAATGAATAGTTTCTGTTTTTCTGCTTTAACTGTTGCTGCTAATTCGGAAATATATTTTAATTTAGACGAAACTTTCCCAAATAATAGTACTAATGGAAATTTACCAACACCTGTTTTGGAAGGAAAGGAACGAAAGCGAAATCGCGATTTACGGGCGACAAATATACAAAAAGGTTTAATTAATACAGGGTCAGAATATTATTCACTGAAAACTTAGAAATTTTTCCGGCAAAAACAAAAATTAAATCAAGATATTCCGTACAAAAATGTAAACTAAAATGTGACACTAAAATATCTGAGTTTAATCGGAATATTTGTATAATAAAAACAGACAAGCGTGGGAAAAACTTCAGTCGGCTAAATATTGATATATAAAAGAAATTGTAAGAAACCATATAGTAAATTAAAATCCAAAAACAAAATAAAATTGTAGCAGCGAATACCTAATAGTTACATATTCCTAATAGTTATAATATAAGAAAAGAAGAATAACATAATATTTTCAGTGAAATGTGTTTAATTACTTTTACTACTTAATGTCTAACAAATTATTATAAATTGATTAGGATGGCTTAATTTATGCTCTATTAGTCCCATTGATTCGGTCGGCAATAGAATATTTTCAAAAAAATTAGTTTTTCATACTTTTCGAAAACGTAAACTTTTGATCGTAAATATCTCGTAAACAGTGCATCATAGCTCAAAAATAACGAAATTTTTAAAGGCTTAAGCGAAGCAAGTTGTGGGTATTCCGAACATACTGGGACTATCAAAACTTACTTTTTGTTATCGAAAATTACCGATACCGAGTTACTCATCATAAACTGATTATAATTGATTGATTCGGACTCACTAGTCAAATTGGTTTTGTCACCAATAGAATATTTAAAAAAAAATTGTTTTCAATACTTTTCGAAAACGTAAACTTTTAATTGTAAATATCTCGTAAACAGTCCATCGTAGCTCAAAAATAAAGAAATTTTTGAAGGTTTAAGCGAAGCAAGTTGTGGGTATTTCTAACATATTGGGACTGTCAAAACCTATTTTTCGTTATCGAAAATTATCGATATCGAAAAAATCGATATTTTTAAAATTTTGACGTGTAAATTTCTACATTTGCGTTATCATTTGTATTATAAAATTCTCTACAATTTCTGGTAGCTTTTATTTCCAGTATTTTTTTTTTAGTATGGTTTTTGGTGAGCTTTTTATAAATAATTTGGGGTGTTTTAGGAGTTGCCTCACCATAAATGTGAATACAATTTATGGTGAGGCAACTCCTAAAACACCCCAAAGTATTTTTTTTATAATAACGGATTTAATTTACGCGAATTTTTATCTGCATAAATTGAATCCCCGTGAAACGGATATTCACGTAAATTGAGGGATCGGTGTCGCGGTCTTTAATTAAAAACGCATTTGTAAAATAATACAGTTAATTGTAAGTAACCGTGCTAATTGCAAGTAATAGTAAAGTGATTGTAAATGGGTATATTCCCGGGAAAATTCCCAATGGGAATTTTCCCGTTGCCCATCTCTATCTGTAATACAGTTATGGAATGTGTTACCTTAAACAATTACAATTAAAAAATTATATAAAGCGAAATTTTCAAAATTTCTGAAAAGTATATATAAGTTGCAGATACAACTTTGGGTCACCAACAAAAAGTAATATTTTGTGAAATAATAAAGAAACAATGTATTGTTTGCAGATATAACATTATAATCCTAAACAGAATGCAACTTTTTGTAAAATAACTAAAAAATTTGTGGTTGCAACTGCAATGAAAATTGAAACTATGAATTTTTTCGACAAAAATTTTATCAAAACATTTAAAACTAACAGTTAGAATGAACCTGACAAAGTTTCAAAGTTCTGTTGTGAACGGGTCTAACTGTATTCCAGTGTAGACAGGTTTGACTGTAGCCATCAACGCAGTTAATGAAAAATTAATGTAATAATTAAAAATTGATGGAGTCAGCGAAAATCGTTACATTCGAGCAAGTCGTTGACCAAAAATTAGGGACAATGGAATACAGTTGGAAACAGAGTGTGAGTAGAGTTGGCAGTTAATTAAACGGAGTGACTGAAGGGTGAAAGTGTATTGTTACTTAAGAACCAGAAAGAGAGTGAAAACAGGGGAATTTTGGAGTAAGTCGATAGCAATATGTATTTCTTTTAAAACTTAATTTATTAATAAACTGTAGATTAAGCGTAAACGTAGTTTATAATGTTTTATTCTTTAACCCTGAGACATCCTCCTACCGTCCGACACGAGGGCACATCTCGAAACTATTAGTTTTGAGATTCGTAGAGTTCGAACCTTCTACGCTCAACATGCTACTGACCGTCAACGCACGGCGGTTGTAACATTTTTGGTGGCAGCGGTGGGATGTGTCCTGTTGGAAAATAGATAGACGCGATCGTTTCCAGGGAAAGAAAGGAGGTTGAATTTTCATTTTGTTTAAATTTTGGGAGGGTATCTGTTAATTGGGACGGTATCTTTTAATTAAAAAAGAAAAAAAAGAATTTAGGAATTTATAAAGTTTTTATAAAATAAGGATTTTAGGAAGGACATAAAATAATTAAACACCCCAACATTAAAAACTTTTCTTTTCTAAAATAATTCATAAGTGCGCTTACTTAATTCAGTAAATGAATCAATTAAAAGAAAAAGAAAAACTAAAAGGGTTTTTTGAATTTATTTTGTACTGGGCAGTTAATATTAATTTTATAAATATAATACAATATTATTTTCTCTCTTCCCGGGTAGTTAAAATCAATTCAGAAAAAATTCTTCAAAAAAAAAAAAAAGAGGAAAAAAACAAAAGAGGAATAAATATAGTTATATAATTTGTATAATTTTTGTGTTTTTTATTTTTCTTTCTGAAAAATTAAATTAATAAGAATCTGATAGGGCATTGTTTCAAAGTTAATTTATGGGTCATTATAATATGAAATAAGCTACGTAAGCAATAAACAGGCAATAGGTGCGTTACAATACACGTTGAATTGATCGTTGCGAATCGATTTTCTAGATTCTTTTGTTGCAAGGTAAGTAATGATTACGTCATTACACATATCGCATATAAGACAGCAGACGTACACATAGACACGTACACATACACCACATATGCATACATATACATAATACATACATATTACATACATTATATTATAATATGTGCCCACATACGAGTATGTATTACTATTAGTCCAGTAGTTTGAAGCCCTATCTCACTAAACATTAATTTTAGAATAGATATAAAAATTTTTAAGAGATTCTTGTAGGGATTTCCGAGGAGAACATTTGTGCAAAATGTGAACTCCCGGAAATGTTTTTTTTTATATTGTTTAAACAATATTGAAAATTCATGAATAACGTTTTTTGACCTTTCACCGTTTACGTAGCGATAACGGTGATAGATACATTAAAAAGTGTTAAGGTATTTTTGTAGAGAATCGAATTCTCTACAAAAAAGTCCGCGAGAGCACCGTCTATCTTGTACAGGTGAAAAGATACAACGCTCCAAACGCGCACTCAAAAATTCACTTTTTCGAGCGTGCCGGCAGGGTGTGGCGTCCGGAACGTTGCCGGAACGCTCGAAAAAGTGAATTTTTGAGTGCGCGTTTGGAGCGTTGTATCTTTTCACCTGTACAAGATAGACGGTGCTCTCGCGGACTTTTTTGTAGAGAATTCGATTCTTTACAAAAAATACCTTAACACTTTTTAATGTATCTATCACCGTTTTCGCTACGTAAGCGGTAAAAGATCAAAAAACGTTATTTTTTTTAAAATTAAAATTGGGGTACTGCTGCCGGTGGATGGCGCGATCAGCAGCACCCGGCGGCATCGCCTACTAAGGGCATGCGCCGCCATAAACAGTACCGATAAAAACATACACAAAACAGACAGGAACACGTAAATGCAATAGACAAGGAAGAAAACATACACATAATAAAATCCATCGATGGGCCCTGCCATCCCAGGGCTTAAAAAGAGCGGACAGACCTTCGTGACGGTACGATAAGTACTAGACAGAGCGTCCGGTCACCAAGGCCTGGGAGCTATCGCTGGAACTCCCTCTGAGGTGTAAAGGGCCTCGGAGTGGAGAGATCTGACTAGAAAACACACAGAGACTAGAAATGTTTATCACTACCAAATAATTCGGCAGTATACACAGTGGCCTGGTGAGGAAGTGACCAAGCGTGAGGATCGTCATGAATGACGATGGCACTTCCCACACCCGTTGCTGTTTTGGAACCATCTGTGTATATGCAGAGAGAGTCGAGTTCGCGAATGATCTCATAAAAGCGGGATCGGTATTCAAATGAACTGGTCTCCTCCTTGTTGAGACCAGTCAGGTCGAAACGACACCTTACTTTAGGGAGCAGCCAAGGAGGTACTTCCATAGGACGTTTGGGAAGTACCTTGGCGAACTGTAAGTGCAGACTCTCTAACAACTCCTGCGTTCGAACGGCCACTGGTCGACTTATGGTGGGACGTCGACCGTAGAGCCCCTGTAATCGGTATCTGAACAGTGTCGGGTAGTTTATATGTGTAGGTGTTGCATATACCCCCGCTGCATAATTGAGCAAGAGACGCTCACGTCTCAGTCGCAGCGGAGGAAGACCCGACTCTACGCAGAGGCTCATAGAAGGACTCGTTCGAAATGTTCCCGTAGCCAGTCGTATGCCTGCATGGTGAACAGGATCTAGGAGTAGAAGCGCAGACGCCCGGGCGGAGAAGTAAGCAATGCTGCCGTAATCAATCCTTGTCACAACTAGCGATTGATACAGGCGAAGCAACGACCCGCACCCCACCCCACGATGCACCAGCCAAGCACTTGAGCATGTTTATTGTCCTGCGACAACTCGCAGCTAAGGCTTGGAGGTGTGGACGCCACGTTAGTTGTTTATCAAAAATAAGTCCTAGAAACCTGACGCTATAAACGCACTGAAGATTGGATCCTTTCAATGTGAGGACAGGATACGAATGTGCGTTGCGCTTTCTGCAGAAGTGTACCACCGATGTCTTTTGGAGTGAAAATCGAAAACCAAGAGCTTCTGCAGAAGTCACCACTTCGTTGATGCCTTGTTGCAGCCGTTGTTGAATATCCGCGATGGAATCGGCTGCATAGAATATAGTGGGGTCATCAACGTACATGCAACGACAAATTGGGGCTGAAGCTGCAATATGACTGACTGCGATGGAAAACAAGGTGACGCTAATGGTGGAGCCTTGAGGAACACCATTCTCATGGGAGTGGGCCTCAGACTCAGTGTCACCTACCCGGACACGAAAAGAACGGTCAGTCAGAAAACTTCTTACGAACTGAGGGAGGTTACCTCTTAAAGCCCAGTCGTGCAGCTTCTTGAGAATGCCATACCTCCAGGTCATCTCATAAGCTTCCTCCAAATCGAAAAACACGGCCACAAGGTGTTTTCGTTGGAGAAAGGCGTCTTGAATGGCATTCTCGAGGCGAACAAGATGGTCCGTAGTCGAATGGTATCGACGGAACCCACATTGATGTTTAACCCACCGGATAACTCACCAGGGGGTCAAGTATGTCTTAATTATATATTATAATTAAGTATATCATTCATCGTATATCATTCACCGCTGTTTCACGTGTCTGGTTTTCCCCAACGTACTCCAGTCATTTTAATAATATTACACCTAACCGTTTTTAAAATAAAATAAATTTCGCTGCAAGTACCTTTGCAAATAATACAAAAAATTTTAGTTTTATTGTTTACTGTGATTATATCTGTCTCTATCTCTAACATCCCCCACCAATACATTATTTACTCCAGTCTATATTATAAATAGTTTTCGCGTAAAAGAACAATTTTTAGTCATGTTTTTCACCTGATGATGGTGTAAAAGCCGAAAGTCGACTCGTGTTTTTCTGTGATTTTACTGTGAAAAGTGACAAAGCAACGATCCCATACTTAATGTCTTAATTGTTTCAAACCTGGCCATTTCGCTGCTCAATGCCGCTCCACAATTGTCTGTAGAAAGTGCAACCGGAGAGGGCATATGGAACGAAATTGTTTTCGCAACCAGAATAATAAGGGGGCAACGTCAATGGGGCACCAGAACGACACCTACAAGGAGACCTTCAACTTCTATGGGTCACTCGGGTGCACCCGCTCGACAAACCACTGATTCCGGAAGGAATTTAAATTACGAAAACCCTTCGCGCTCCCGGCTCGAAGGAAACCGATAGTAATAATATCATACAGATTCATTCAAAGGGACGTTCCCAGCTTCATCTCGGTGAATGTAAATGGACGACCAGTTCAACTTATTGTGGACACGGGTAGCGCAGCAACTTTATTAAAAAGCGATTCACTAACTTCATTAATATGTCAAAAAATGGACGATATGAAATTAATAGGTATAACTGGCAACGAGATACGCTGCGATATGCAGCGTATTTCATCTCGGTATACGAATATGCCAACCTTACCTTATCCACCGAACATCAAAATTTTGATCTTACAGCCATAATTTGTGACGATCTACCCATCAATGCCGATGGACTACTAGGACGTGACTTCTTATCGGCTGCTAGGGCTACCATAAATTACGACAATGGGACATTAACAATGAGGGACGAAATACTACGGATGTATAATGAAGAAGATGTAAATTTACCCATAACCAACTTCGTCAACGACGGGAAATTAATTAATGGGAACAGGGAAAAGGGGAAAAATTGTGCAAACTCCAAACCAAGTACTCATGTAGCTGAAAACAATATCAGTATCGAACCGACCACAAAGAAGATTAACAACGAAGGAGTCCGATCACCCTTAATTCGGCCAAAATTAAGTGGTCAGAAGCAGGTAGTTGGCCGCTACCCTGTTTGGGTCAAGGAAAGACTTTACTGCCCGCTAGATGCGAATGTGTTTGTGTGGTTAGTTCGGAACTTACGTCGAAAGCAGTTATTGTGGAACCAACTGAAATACTTATCCATGGGGTTATATCAGCACGGGTAATGGATAACGCAAATGAGGACAACGAAGTTAGAGTTTGTTTAGTAAATTTAAGCCATCAAGAATTGGAAGTTCAAGTTAAAACTATTGTAGGATATGCAGAAGAAACAGAACTGAATGGAATGAAAAGCAATCCAGCAAATGGGGGCTCTATAAATTGAAAGGGAAACAATAAATATAATATGGGAAATCATTTACAAGGGAAAAATATAAATGCGCGCGCAACGTCATTATTAAATAAAAACAAAGGGAATAAAAATAGGGCAAATTATAATAGAAAAATGGGAAATGGGATAAATTGCTGTACAGCAAACGCCGAATTAAAAACGGAAGAAGCGTTATTGGAGGATTGCATCGATTTAAGGCACCTAGATGGAGGTAGCAAAAAGCTCCTACTTAAATTATTATGCGAATATAGGGATATATTTCTTCTTGAAGGAGACAAACTAGGGGAAGCCGTTGGGATTAAACATAGAATAATTACAAAAAATGTTCACCCTATTTCTAAAGCTCCGTACCGAGTTCCGCATGCACAACGACAGATTCTACAGGAGAATATTCAAGAGTTGCTCAAGCACTCAACATCACCATGGTCGGCACCGGTTGTTACGGTTCCGAAAAAGACACCTACAGGGGAGGCTAAGGTCAGGGTCTGCATCGACTTCAGAGGGTTAAATCAAGTAACGAAGCGTGATTTCTATCCCTCACCGAATCTACAAGAGACGATAGACATGCTTGGGAATGCCAATCTTTTTACCACACTAGATCTGGCTTCGGGGTATTGGCAAATAGGTATTGCTGATGAAGGTCAGGAGAAGACTGGGTTCTCAACTCCAGACGGTCACTAAGAATGTCGAAAAATGGCCTTTGGGCTCATTAACGCCCCCAAGCACCTTCCAGCGCCTGATGGACACCATCCTGACAGGAATTAAAGGGATCAAATATTTCGCCTATCTCGACGATATCATCATTTTCAATGGTAACGGACTGGGAGAACACTTGGATAGAATCAGGGAAGTGTTTGATTTCATTCGAAAGGCTAATCTAAAATTGAAACCAGAAAAATGTTAGTTTCTGTGACGTGAAACCAAGTATTTAGGGCATATAATTTCTCACCGAGGAATTTTACCCGACGAGGAAAAAGTAGAAGCCGTAAAGAAATATCCGCAACCTAGGGACGTTAAAGGGATACGTGCCTTTTTGGGTCTAGCCGGGTTCTACCGGAGGTTCATCCAGAATTTTGCGAAAATCGCTAAACCGCTAACAGAACTTACCCAGAAAAACACACCCTTCATATGGAGTAAAGAAGCGGACCGGGCTTTCCAAAGTTTAAAAGAACCACTTTGTACACCACCAGTGCTAAAATATCCTGACTTTACAAAGCCATTTATCGTAACTACAGATGCATCGGGCACAGCGATAGGGGCGGTCTTAAGTCAGAAAGAAAATGGGCTCGAAAAACCTGTATCGTATGCTAGTCGACAACTTACAAAGGCGGAAAGGAACTATTCGGCGACTGAACGTGAATGTCTTACTTTGGTATGGGCTATAAAGCACTACCGTTGCTACCTGTTTGGTCGAAAATTCACCGTTATTACAGATCATCGTCCGTTAAAATGGTTACTGTCGATAAAGGACCCAAGTTCACGACTTGCTAGATGGGCTTTGATACTTGGTGAGTACGATTTTGAAGTAACATATCGTCCGGGACGCAAAAATGGAAATGCAGATGCGCTGTCTCGAATACCAGTGGGAATGGCAGATGTCGAACCAGTCTATGAACCGTTTTGGGATCGAAGGTGGATAAAAGCAGAACAACGAAGGGATAAAAATTTAACTTCTATTATATCAAAAATCGAAAATGGGTCCAATATTGATCAATATTATTTAGATGACGACGGGATCTTGTACAAAACGCGCACAGGAGACGGAAGATATGACCAACTTGTGATCCCCAATTCAATGGTTGATCAAGTGATACGTGACTACCACGATTCACCATTCTGCGCACATTCGGGTATCGCAAAAACATTGGGTTTAATACGCAGTAAATTGTATTGGTCTTCAATGTCATCAGATGTTAAGCGTTACTGTAATCAGTGTATCTCATGCACTCGTAGGAAAACACCACCGAATCGTAAACCCGCATCTCTTCAAAAATTTTCGACGGTAGGGGCCCCATTTGAACGAATATCATTGGATATTGTAGGCCCTCTAACAACAACCTTACGTGCGAACAAATTTATCCTTACAATTCAGGATCACTTTACGTATCAGATAAAGGAAGTCTATGGGAGTAAAACCGAAGTCGTTCATGTGAATCGACTAAAATTATATAAGGGGGACATAGAAAATCTACCGAAGGGGGAAGGGGCCAGCCAAAATCAACTCAATGGGGAAGAAGTCGAAGAAGTGGAAATGAGGGACCCGATTTTATCAGAGGAGAATGAGCAAATGGCAAATGAAACTGAAGACCAACCAGTCAAAGTCATAGAGGTTCCAGTCGACGTTCATCCACCACCACCAGAAGTACGTCAAATTCCGGCTGGAGAAAGGATCGATGTACTGCAACATCCCGAAGATGAGGAAACTGTAAAACCTGGACACGAAAATGAGAGTGAAGCCGAACCCAACTTGGGAGGAGTAATCGACGGTAACTCCTCGGATAGCTACGCAAGCGCCGACGAGGCTGAGGGAGCCGCACCGGTCGGTGATGCGAGGCGAGATGAAAACTACCATACCAGAAGTCGTGGTAGGGTTTCGGACCACCCATGAGTTTTACCCAAACGGATTTAGAAAAAAGAAAATGTAGATACGTAAATAAACCCACTCCATCGTGAAAGTGATAGTGTACAATAACACTGGTTAAGACAATAACACTTAAAAAAAAATCAAACAAACTTAATTAATTATAGTTCAACAAAAATTTTATAAGTTGACTAAAACTGGAGTTAGGTAAAATAAGTACATAAACAAATTAAGTAAAAGGGAAGATTTAAATAATATAGTTATATGCTATAAGTAAATAAATAAAATTTAAAGATCTAAATGAACGGAGACACGTGTAATCAACTAATGAGTGGTGTTCGTTTCGTTACAGACTAAAAATGGACCATAAATTGGTTGCTATCTTTCTACTCATAACCGCGGTGACAATTGGGGATTCGTTGATTGCGTGGGTCTGGCTACAAATGTAACCACTATATCCGTTCGCGACGTGGCGCCCTGTCCAAACCCCACCAGCGACTACGATGAGGAAAAACGCAAGCTGCAGATTGTTCAAAAAATGATTTTCTACAACGAACGTGCAAACATGCCTGCTGGAGATCACGCGACTTATCCAGCGGTGCGGGATGTTTAGTCACACCTCTACGGTTAACTCTGGCTTACTTACTTACATTCAACCACTGGGAGCGGCCGCATGTCGGGACGTACATCCCTACAAAATCTATCAATTAGCGCAGCACACCATCGCTAATATTCAAGCCAATGCGACGACTACAGCGTCAGTTGTCTTGGCAGGGGTCATAGACAATGAGGAAAAATGTAAAGGATCCAACTTCGTCGACAACGGGGTTACCTGGACCGATGTAGTAGTAACAGCGGCGGTGAAATTAAAGATTCGGGATTACACCGCCACTGTAAACTTAGACGCCAACGAAATTAACCTAATGGGAGGGGTAACTTGCCCCTATACACTGGGATACTGTATGGACACTGAAGTTGGAGAAACCGCCTGGGATCGAGGAGTACAAGAGGCCTGCAGGGAAGGAAAGTACACAATCCTGTACGAGGGCATTGGTAGTTATATCACTACTAATGAAAGCGACATTTTTACGGGGGCAAAATATGTAGTAGTAGAGCAGGGGGAAAAATATTCGTCTTGACTCTACTGGAGAAGTCGCATGTCTGCTATCAGGAGGTCTGGGTTACGGAACATCCGCGGTTGGTGATCATCGCGGAGAAAGCGTATGGGTTTCAATTTCGTAGGGACCCACCCGAACCATCAAATACGGATTTGATCACGTACGTAAACACTAAATTCACGTATGTGGAACAATCCTTCAAACGCACCTTAAGCGATCTCTACATCAACATGGTCCACCGACGGTGTTTGCTGCACCGGGAAACATTGAAGAACCGATTACTCCTGGCACCCCTTTCTGCAAATCCAGTGTCACTAATATTAAAAAACCATCAGGGATACATTGGTAGAGTATTAGGCGAGGTAATCTACATAATGCAATGCACACCGAGATCAGTAGAAGTTAGGCGGACGGTGAATTGTTTCAACGAGCTACCGGTAACGGTTAACAACGAGTCTTTATTCATGGCCCCAGTGACGCACATACTGCAAGAACATGGCGAGGAGGTGGAATGTTCCCACCTCACTCCACCCATGTATTACATTGACAACCAATGGATAGGCTTCAACCCAAAGCCACAAATACAGGTGCACCCCGAAGTACTGGAAGCATCAGAGGAACCAAGACTGAAGTTTCAACCTATCCAAAGACTAGGGGTCGCGGGGATTTACACAAATGATGAAATAAGGGAAGCACAAAAAGCCATTATTTTCGGAACGGGACGCCGGGCTGTAGCCAATTTTATTATCCGGAAAATCATTGGGCTGGAAACGGATTCACAGGGATACAACACGGTTCAGTTATTCAACGAGGCCAAAATAAAACAACTTGCCCATAACACCCTTAAGCAAATGTGGGGGTGGTTTACTGAATTAGGGATAGTCACGTCCGGACTGTTAGGCGTGTACGTCATATTCCGCCTGATAAAATATATTATAGGAACCATACTGAACGGTCTAGCTATCTACGAAACCATCGGATGTGGTTTCCAAATGGTCTCCAGTTTTTTAAATACCCTGGCCGTATGGTTGGTTCACCGTGAGCACCGCCGTGCTACGCCAGGAAAAGAAACAGGAGTTGTCCCAGGGCCCCACGAAGTAGACGTTGAAGATCCAGCCGAAGCGAGAGACGTCACAGCAGAAGCTAGTACATCACAGCATGATGTAATAATAAAATTGCGGGACGTGAGAACTGGTGAATAAAAAAAAAAAAGAAAAGGGTGAAACAACAAAAAACAGAGTTTTACTCTTTGATAAACTAAAGTGGTTGTGAGAAGTGAAACTTAGGAGACTAAAATGTGAACTCCAGTGAGTGCAATATGGACATATGTAACGGACAGTACCTAAGGACATTAAGATAAATTTAGGACAAAAATAAAGTAATTAATAACTAGTACTTAAGGTTAGATAGGATCAATTAATGTAACAGTGAACTATTTTTGTAAAAAAAAGAGGAAAATGGGGAGGAATTGGGTTTTACTTTTAGGAAACAATAGATGCTAGTATTTAACGCTTATCATTTATAATTTTATCATTTTTATTGTAATAGGCGACTTACCCGGAACTATAAAAAGTATTTCTAATCAAAATTTACACAAAAGGCTGGTGCTTTCATAAAAGCACCATCTTTTCTAAAGGGGGGAGTGATGTTGTGAACGGGTCCAACTGTATTCCAGTGTAGGCAGGTTTGACTGTAGCGATTAACGCAATTAATGAAAAATTAATGTAATAATTAAAAATTGATGGAGTCAGCGAAAATCGTTACATTCAAGCAAGTCGTTGACCAAAAATTAGGGACAATGGAATACAGTTGGAAACAGAGTGTGAGTAGAGTTGGCAGTTAATTAAACGGAGTGACTGAAGGGTGAAAGTGTAGTGTTACTTAAGAACCAGAAAGAGAGTGAAAACACGGGAATTTCGGGGTAAGTCGATAGCAATATGTATTTCTTTTAAAACCTAATATATTAATAAACTGTAGATTAAGCGTAAACGTGGTTTATAATGTTTTATTCTTTAACCCTGAGACATCCTCCTACCGTCCGACACGAGGGCACATCTCGAAACTATTAGTTTTGAGATTCGTAGAGTTCAAACCTTTTACGCTCAAGACGCTACTGACCGTCAACGCACGGCGGTCGTAACAGTTCTAAGATCATTTGGAAAAAAGTTATTAGGTTTTAAATTTCTTCAAAATCTTATTTCTTCAATATCTTAAAATTAGTGATTTTGCAGTTGTAACAGTTTTATTCTCAAGGTGCGTTATATGCCCAGTACACTCTCCCTCAGCCGCCTGTATCGTTAGAGCCAGTTGTACTATAAACTATACTATAAAATGTACCACAACGATACCTACTTGCCTAGGTCATCTATAATCAGTACTTGTATCTACGAATACGATACATGCGATACGTGCGATACTACTGATACAACCAATTCATATGTACCGCTGATACGAATGATGTGAGTAACGAAATATATTTGAGAGTAGCGATTCGGTACTTCGAACGAGTCAATGTACTCGTTACTCAGTAACGAATACATACGGTTTGCAACAGCAATTATCACAAGTAACCGCAGACAACTCGAAATGTTTTTTCAAACGAGTAATAGAAACGGAAAAACATTATTGAGAAGAAAATAATATTGTGGTGGATCTTGTAGACAGTTTCATTATAGGTACATAGATGGTAATTCAAATTCAGAAGAAGGTAATTCTGAAGAAATCTTGGAAAGTTTATTAAATATCAATTTTGAAGATAAACGGAGTTCCTATTGATTTTTGTTTTTTATTTATTTTTGTTTAATTTTTTATTCCCGTTGGCCTTTCAAACAACAATGCTTCTTTCCAGATACTTCAAAATCCTCCAGTCTTCCAGTGTTCCCTCTCTAATAACGAAAAATGGTTCGCAGCATCTCTACAATTTTCGAACTTTAGTGGAGAGAGGAGTATTCATAAATCAGGATGTCCAACAAAATGTCTTAAAGAGTTAAGTTAACGTTATAAACGACGAAAAATAAGCCAATGACGAGAGCAAGTCCCTTCTGAACAATTGCTTTATGCAGCTGGTGTTAGTCAGCGTACTATTGAAAATACCGATGCATCAGTAATGATAAAGGAAATTGTAGTAACGCCAACAAAAGTTTCAAAATTCCGCAAAAATTTTGCTTTATACCAAAAGCAGATATGTGTGGAGAAACACACGCCAACAGAGGCACTGACAATTTTTGTACAAGGCGATTTACTGGAAGGCATTTGAAAATAATTCACAGTACTAATAAAATTATTTACCCCTATTACTGTCTAATTCAGGCGACGAAAAAAAAAAAAAAAAAAAAAAAAGAATTGTTACTCCAAAGTGGGAAACAATACGCGTCACAGAAACTGACACTGAGATAAAACTGTAAGGATTACTTTATCATACAGTATCACGTTTATATAAATCTACTGCCGACGTAATAGAAAATTGTGCAGAGGAAGAAAGAAAAAATTTGAAATTAATAGTGAAATGGCGATGTGACGGGCCTCAATAGTTGCAATTCAAATACAATTTTCAAAACAGCGCAGAAAGTGACGCAAATATATTTCAAAGTTCTCTAGTTCCTTTGCGACAAGTCGTGAATATTAATGAAGAAACAAAAATTATTTGGCAGACCTCAGTTCCATCGTTCCTTTTTCTATGAGATTTTGTAGACCAATGCGCATAATATTTGTTAGTGAATCAAAAGATATTATAAAAGAAATTAAATATACTATATTTAATATAGACCAAAACAGACTTCAAAAGGTTTTAATAAACTAATAAGATACAAGATGTTAATGTTGACGCATTGCAGTTTGGACTATCTATTCTCCATGCAAGAATTCACTTTTGTGAGTCCCTACCCCACCTAGCTTACAAACTTCCACTAAAAAAATGCCAGGCGCGAACACTGTGAAACAAAATAAAAAATTAAACAAGATTTTAGAGAGGAAATGGAATTGCTAGTAGAGGTTCCCAAGCAACACCAATAGTGGCAAAATGTCGTGAGGGTTTTTTTGGAAGCTCAAATAGGTCTTCTCAAATTAGTGGCATTCATGTAGACCTCATCACAAGATTTCGAGTAATTTTAGAAGTTATTTCAAGTGGAAACAGCATAGATGCTGGCAAGATATTTATGCCCGTGCAAAAAAATTATTAGTACGTTACGAGGATATTTTGCGTGAGAAGAAAAATCTTTGATGTAACTTCGATTTATGTATTTACAATTCATAAGAATTTATTGTGTTATCTAAGATTTTCTTACAGATTTTTCTTGTAAATGATTGCTTTTTTTAGTCTCCGATCCCAGTTAAACATAATTTTTATGTATTTATATATAAAATTGTACGCGAATTCGACTGTAATGTATACGTATTTTTGTCTACCACTGTATTAATTTTCTAAAAACATCAATTGTCGATTGAATTTATTGAACGATATACAATCAAACGATAAGTCGTAATATGTACCACTTCTTAGAAACGGAAGAAAGGCGTAGTTTGGATATAGATGGTCAGACGGTCATTTCAATAACCCGATGAGTGACACTTCCTAAACTCTAGAGGCCCTAATAGTGGAAGTCGTGACGTAGACACATAATCGAACAGTATAAAAGCAAAAACTGAGTTTCAATCGGGTCAATTTTGTTTCATTCGTTCAATCTGATTTTCATTCATTCAAAGTCTTTCGTTCATTCGTTCTTAATCAATTTGATTCTCAGTAAATTCAGACGTGTAATTATTTTTAAAGTTAAAGATGTATTTTAATTATTTGTGTTGTGATTATGAACCTCCAGGAAGAGGTATGTAATATGGTTTTCCTTCCTTAATTATAAGTTAATATTATACATATGTAACCTGGTACGGTATTGTACTTGAATTTTAAATTTAACAGAAATGTAATTTAACTTTGACAAGTTTGAAAATTATAGAAAACTTCATGAAACCTACCGGCTTGCGTATGCTCGTATAAGACTTTATATTGTTAATATATTTTCTTTTATTTATTTTTTGTGTAATGAAATTTTAGGTTGGTAGCGAGGGCGGGTGGCGGAGCAAAAATAAAACGACGACATCTCCCCTTTTACTTAAATTTATTGTAAAATAGTCGTCAAGACGACCACTAATGAAATTAATTACATTTATCAAGATTAATAATAATAACTCAGTTCGTGTTCCATTTCCACACAATAAGGGAAATGTTCGTTCATCATTTAAGTGTGGTAAGGTGTTACAGGTTAGCGAAACATAGGGGTTACAATTATAAGAAAAAGTGTAGAGAATAATTGTTGTACTCACCGGACGTTCAGAACTTATAGGCACTTGCACTAGTCACTTTTAATCAGAACTTTAAAAAGTAAGTAATTTGATAAAATAAAACTTAATTACATGGCGAAGACCAAACTTCAACTGCCTGCGGCATCAAACCTGCAGTGTTCCACGTATACTCTATCAACGCCAGCACCTAGCTGCTGAGTTAGCTATTCTCTTTGAAGTCTGGTGTCACTAACCGCTTTTTTGCGACTTAATCAGTCTTACGAAATTATTATCGGTAACCAACACTGCGGTTGCAAAATTAAAGCACTGCCGGGCCTTCAAGACGGGCTCCGATCTATATTTCTGTAAAATTTTAAATGTATTACACCCCTCCCTCCTTAAAAGAAGGAAATTTCTGAGGGAAATTTTCTTCTATCGCAACAATCATATACATTATTTTGTCCTTAAAATTTCACGTCCAGACTTCAAAAAGAACCGCTGCTCGCTTGTGTTTCATATGTGTCTATGAGTACATCAATCATTCTACATTACTAGGCTTCCCTAAATTTCACCTCTACTAATTTAAATTTACTTATGTATTTATCTATTTATCTAGTTTTTTTCTTTTTGTTACGGTATTCCCTTTGAGCCTGTCAATTTTTTTTCCTTTTATTTTTGATATATATCTTAGTCATTTATTTACCTGTTTATTTACTTATTCATCTATATTTTTTTTTTGGGTTACTTGTGAAAGTATGAAACCCTAAGCTAGTTCTAAGCCCAACTATAGAACACAGTACGATACATTCCCTAGAACACCGTATAATGCGTTTTTTTTCTTTTTAATATATATATATATATATATATATATATATATATATATATATATATATATATATATATAGTTATGTAACCATCACATCCGCTCTAACACTTAATTAATACATATTATATTTTTATACATTTAATCAATATTTCTGTAACATTAAGAATTGTACAATGTATGTAGACAATAAGTAATAATTGATCCCATAAGGAACTCATATAGATAATTATTTAATTTTTCATGTATCTAAAAATAACAAAAGCTTAATCATCAAAACCTACTAAATAATTAAATACAATGTATTGAGACAAAGGAATTGCAATGATATTATTTTACAGTTACATCTTTCTCATTTTTGCTTATTCAGCAATCTCTTTGTCTAAATTACTTATAAATAAGGTAACTCAGTGAATTATCCGATTTTTGTTCGATCTAGCTGGCAATAGTAACACCAGTGATATCTTTGTAAAGCAATTTTGTATTTTGAAACTTAAAATAAATTTTTTAAAAACTAACTTTAATTGTTACGAAACGTAACTGGCGCAGTCGTTCGGATTGTTGTAAGCATTGTTACCGGTATTGGTGATATCGTGAGTTGTGGAATTGACGGTTTCTCAAGGAAACAATTCAATCTTAACGGCATATTAAGAATTGTGGTACACTCTGGTTAGCAGTGCGTGGATTTCAATCCTTCATACAACAACGGATCTACGAGGAATGGAAATTTACTGGAGCATTCTGTAAGTAGAGTAAATTGCATATTTTTCGCTGCTTATATTTTTTGTTCCTGCTTTTTCCTTTTTCGTATGTCTTTCATCGTAAAATCAAAATTGTTTAAATTATCACATAGACCATATCCTAGATCGAAAATCCCTCAACTAAACGGCGCAGAAAACGCAATAGTTGAGTCAAACGTGAGCATATCGGAGGATACGATAAGCAACGTTAACTTAGATTTAATTAGTAATAGTAATATTGAAACAGTTCAATCAAACAATTTAAATACAAATACAAATAATTCAATTAGTTTAGAAAGTTTAGATTTTAATAAATATTATAACAGTACAAAAATGCAAGTAAACGAAAATGCAGTTAGTGGCTTCTCACAAGTGCTCGAAGCATTTAGAATACCGGATCCAATTAAATTCCTACCTGAATTTAATGGAAATCCGAGAACTTTGCATGATTTTATTGAAAATGTTGATGAAATCATAGCATGCGTAAGTGTCGATTGGACACAGGGATACGGTAAATTATGGATACGGGCTATCCGTAATAAAATTGTAGGAGAGGCTAACGAAATTTTAAACATGTACGGTACTCCGACAGATTGGCAATCAATCAAGTCAAATTTAATTTCACATTATGCGGACAAACGAAACGAGACAAACTTAATTAGGGAACTTTACAGCTTAAAACAAAATCAAAATCAGAAAATGGAAGAATTTTATGCGAAAGTAATCGAAATACTTTCTTCATTAGTTAACTTCACCAAATTAAACGAAAATGATTCCATCGCAATAAATTCTAAATTACAATTATTTAAAAATTTGGCAAAAGATGTATTTTTAGCTGGACTTAGAGAACCTATTGGGTCAGTCGTACGTGCACGAAACCCAGACACAATTCAAAACGCATTTGAATACGCTATCAAAGAACAAAATATTCACTACCATCAAAAATCATATCAACAAATTACAGTTAAACCTCCAATATCCGCACCTGTACCGATTAGATCACACAATTTTTATAATCCCCAACAATACCAAAAACAGTTTATCACACATACACCGTTTAACACACAAAATAATATTCAACAAACGCGACCATTTTATACACAAAATAATAATCAACAAATACGACAATTCAACACACAAAATAATACAAAACAGTTACCGCGACCAACACCTATGTACTTAGGCAGTAACAGGTTAAGCATTAGACAACCTAACACACAACAGCAACAATCACGCCCTAATTTTCAACAACAACAACAACAACAACCATTTAGACGTAATATTTTCCAACCCCAAAGTAGACCGACTTTTGCTTCAAACGAACTTTTTAACACAGAAGCATCAGGATTTAGTTCATTAGACGAATACGTAGTTGACGAAAATTATGACGAAAACAGTTATTTGGTAGACGAATACGAACAGACAGACCAAAATAATCAAAATGAGATCGATGATCAAAATTTTCGGTTAATCTCGGACAACAATTTGGATACGTAGATTTAAATCTTCATGAATCTACTTTACCGTATATACATATTACTGACCAAAATGACTGTACACCCTTAAAATTTTTAATTGATACTGGTTCTTCAAATTCTTTCCTTAATCCTGAATTAGTTCATCCAGACCTTACAACCGAAATTAAACCTACCACTATTAAATCACTTTTAGGATCATATAATGTTACAAAAAAGGCAAAATTACCCATCTTTAGTGAATTCAATCAAGACGGTACAATAGATTTTCTTCTTTTACGATTTCACGGTTATTTTGACGGACTTATTGGACTTGACATACTTAACCAACTTCAAGCTCAAATTGATATTCCCGGTAAACGATTAATAACACCATTTTCTACAAATAGATTGTTGTTCAAACCCAACATCACAAGTGGCATACACATAATTGAACCAAATTGTAAACAATTAGTCAAAATTCCAACAGACGTACAATCAGGCGACGTATTAGTACATGACATAAAAATTCAAAATAAATTTTCGATTCCTTCTGGCGTATACAATGTTAAAGATTGGCATATACTCGCACCTGTTTTAAATCACACAAACAGTGCACAAAAATTTTTAATCGAACAGCCACTGAAAGTAGAAATTTTAAATCACGAAATTATTGACTGTAACTTTAACCAATTTCAAACTGTTAACGACACGGAATTACCCCCAATCGAATCTCTTATTAGGACCGAACATTTAAATAGTGAAGAAAGACAAACTTTGTTTAAACTTTGTCGTAAATATGAGGATGTTTTTTATAGAGGGTCAAGATCTTTCATTTACGAATAAAATTAAACATGAAATAAAAACAACTGATGATCTACCCGTTTATACCAAATCCTATCGGTATCCTTATATTCATAAGGATGAGGTTAAGAAGCAAATTGATAAGATGCTTCATCAAGGCATCATAAGACCAAGCTATTCTCCTTGGAGTAGTCCAATTTGGATAGTTCCTAAAAAACTAGACCAAAGCGGAGTACGAAAATGGCGATTAGTGGTGGACTATAGGAAACTT
This sequence comes from Brachynemurus nebulosus, assembly GCA_035578155.1. NCBI lineage: Eukaryota > Metazoa > Arthropoda > Insecta > Neuroptera > Myrmeleontidae > Brachynemurus > Brachynemurus nebulosus. Next base: position 16,905,294 of record JAPWDM010000007.1, read on the forward strand.
AACGAAAAAACTATAGGGGATAAATATCCAATCCCAAACATCACAGATATACTAGACAAACTTGGTAAATGCATGTATTTCACTACTCTAGACTTAGCATCTGGTTTCCATCAGATAGAAGTTCATCCTAGGGACATTGAGAAAACTGCTTTTACTGTAGACCATGGACATTTCGAACATGTTCGCATGCCATTTGGACTAAAAAACGCTCCATCAACTTTCCAAAGAGTTATGGATAACGTTCTAAAAGATCTACAAGGTACAATTTGTCTTGTATACATGGATGATATAATTATCTTTTCCACTTCGCTTCAAGAACATATTATTAATCTCGATAAAGTTTTTAGCAGACTAAAGGACGCAAATTTAAAAATTCAGTTAGACAAAAGCGAATTTCTAAAACGGGAAGTAGCTTTTCTGGGACACATAGTATCAGAAGCAGGTGTAAAACCTAATCCTGATAAAGTAGCTGCTATTAGGAAATTCCCTGTACCAAAAACACAAAAAGATATTAAATCTTTTCTGGGACTTCTTGGATACTACAGGAAATTTATTAAAGACTTCGCTAGGTTAACAAAACCAATGACTAAATGTTTGAAGAAAGGTGAAACAGTTAAACATACACCTGAGTTCCTTAAATGTTTCGAAACATGTAAGGACCTCTTGACAAACGACCCAATCCTTGCCTATCCAGACTTTAACAAAGAATTTATTTTGACAACGGACGCAAGCAATGTAGCAATCGGAGCAGTCCTTTCCCAAGGACCTATTGGTAAAGATAACCCAATATGTTACGCTTCTAGGACCTTAACCGACTCAGAATCGCATTATTCTACCATAGAAAAAGAACTTTTATCGATCGTATGGGCAACCAAATATTTCAGGCCTTACTTATACGGACGAAAATTTACCATAATTACTGACCATCAACCACTCAGATGGCTCATGTCACTTAAAGAACCAAACAGTAAATTAGTAAGATGGCGACTTAAACTTGAAGAATTTGAATACAAAATTATACACAAACCAGGTCGACAAAATACTAACGCAGACGCCCTCTCACGAATTATAATTGACAGTAACCCCCATACTAATGACGATTCTACACAAGACACTTCTACACAAACAGTACATAGTGCATCAGAGGATGATACCTCCTTAATTCGAATCTCTGAAAACCCCCTTAATGATTTTAAAAATCAATTAATCATATTAAAAGATGAAAACATTCAAACTGCAACTAAACGCAAATTCCAAATTCGTTTTAATACACGTCGACGTATTACAATTACACTTTCTGCTGACGACGACGATATTTTAATCTCAATTATAAAAGAAAACATTCCACCGAAGGTAACTTTAGCTATATACTGTCCTGATGACGAACTATTTACTAAAATTCAAAGAATATATTCTGATTATTTCTCTCAAGGTAAACAGTACAAAATTATTCGAGCAACTAAACTATTAGAAGACGTTTTAGAAGATGACCAACAAGACGAATTAATAAAAAAATATCATGACTTTAGACATACAGGAATTAACGAAACCTTTAACCATATCAGAAGAGAACATTACTTTCCAAATCTAAAATCAAAAATTTCTTATTATGTTAATAATTGTAAATTGTGTAACGAAAATAAATATGACAGACGACCACCAAAACAAAATTTTGAATTAACAGAAACACCATCACAGCCACTCGAAATTGTACACATTGATATATTTTATTTGGACAAATTAATATATTTAACAATTGTAGATAAATTTTCACGTTTTGGCCAAGCATACCCAATCGAAACAAGAAATACACCCCATATCCTTGAGGCTCTAGCACAATACATATCCCAATACGGTAGTCCTAAAAATATTGTAGTCGATTCAGAAAAAGGATTTGACTCAATACGTTTTCGACAATTTTGTGACACGTATAGTATTAATATACACATAACAGCTGTTAGAAGTTCAACATCAAATTCTCCTGTAGAGAGATTCCATTCTTCTATCCTTGAAAAATATCGTATCACACATGCAACTGATAAAAGCAGCTCAGCTGATTTAAAAATGCTACATACAGTTTTTGTTTACAATAATTCAATTCATACCGCGATTAAATGTACACCATATGAATTATTTTTTGGACGTAAATATGACATTAAATTAACTGCCGACCCAGCAATAGTACAACAAGAACGCGAAAAATTTCAACGTGAATCTTATCAGAACCAGATTCAACAAAAAGAAAACAAAATTAATACTCTAAATAGTAATCGCGAATCCCCAATTGATTATAAAGAAAAACAAACTACATATTTTCAGGAAAATAAACATAATTCCAAATTACACCCAAAATTTAAACAAATTACAGTAAAAACTAATAATAAGGTAACGGTAACAGACGACAAAAATCGTAAAATCCCAAAACAAAAATTAAGACGACCTTTGTTACAGGGCAATATTAACAATAATGACAACGGTGACGACACAGAAAATCGAGATACGCGACCTAACGAACAACCCGGGACTAGTGGCTATAGAACTAGGACAAGCCAAACTTAATCAAGAATTTAGCAAATTTATACACATAATTAACCTTACAAATTATAGAGAAAATATAGATAAAATTGGCAATTCATTAAAATATTTAAACGAAGACGATCAACTGTTGACTAACACGACTATCAAAAACATAATTCAGTTAAAATTTAAAGAACTTAAAACTATTTTTAAACAAATTTACCCAAAACGTACAAAACGGGCCCTTGTCAGTGCCTTAGGGTCAATCATCAAAACTATAACTGGTAACATGGACGAAGAAGACGCGTTAGCGATAAATAAAGAAATAAATAATTTAAAAATCAATCAACACAATTTAATTTCGGGGAATAACAAACAGATCAAAATCAATGAAATTATGATTGAACGTTTTAATAACATATCAAACCATATAAACATTCAGCAAGATGCCATAAATAAAATTCTCTCTACAATGAAAACACAAGTATCTGGTAGTTTAACAAATCGTGAACAAAATTTTCTAAATTCAATACAACACGCTTATCATATAATTTATAATATCGACCTCTTGTATTCACATTTGGTTCAACTAGCTCAAGCTCTAAATTTGGCAAAACTCAATGTACTTCCTACCTTAATATTAACTCCTGACGAATTGGACCATGCATATAAAATCTTAAAATCCCAACGCTTACCTATTAATTCCTTACATCAAGTATACGAATTATTAACCTTCCAAGCCTATTATAATGATACCAACATTATATTCAACATTCGCATCCCTATTTTCGAAAACGATACTTATAAATTGAACCTTTTGGAACCATTACCCACTAAAAACAAATCTATATTAATTCCCTATCCCTATATCCTAAGCGGAAAATATGTAAGTTACTTTTCACAGAAAGAATGCTCACGGCTAAATAAAATCTACATCTGTGACAAAGAAGATCTAATTAAGTTACCTACATCAGATCACTGCTTTAACCATGCAATTCGTGGACAAATTGGAAGTTGCATCTACGAGGAATTCGACGAACAAACAATGGTCAAACGTTTAACACCACAACACGTTATATTGAAAAACGTAAAAAATCAATCAATTTCAACTACTTGCGGTATTAACCAACGGTTCGTAAAAGGAACAATACTCATCTATTTTCACCAATGTGAAATTGTCATAAACAACGTCGTGTACAAAAACCAAGAACTTAATAAAACACAACTTCATATATTACCTCTACACGAACTCCAAATTAAAGAACAAAAATTGTTACCTAAAATCAACCTGCAAAAACTCAATTCCTACCACATCGAAAATAGACAAGAAATAGAAGAATTCAAATCCAAAACAACCCTACATATATCCGGGGTATATATAGCATTCGGCATCGTAATAGCAACATTTATTATATTCATTGTGATAAAATACATCAGAAATAAATGGAAATCGACAAATTCATCACCTACAACACAAATAAATTATTTGCCGTCTGGCCATCCCAATGAACCAAAGCTCATATGGTCTAGGCCAGAAAGTCAGAGGGGAGGAGTTATGTAACCATCACATCCGCTCTAACACTTAATTAATACATATTATATTTTTATACATTTAATCAATATTTCTGTAACATTAAGAATTGTACAATGTATGTAGACAATAAGTAATAATTGATCCCATAAGGAACTCATATAGATAATTATTTAATTTTTCATGTATCTAAAAATAACAAAAGCTTAATCATCAAAACCTACTAAATAATTAAATACAATGTATTGAGACAAAGGAATTGCAATGATATTATTTTACAGTTACATCTTTCTCATTTTTGCTTATTCAGCAATCTCTTTGTCTAAATTACTTATAAATAAGGTAACTCAGTGAATTATCCGATTTTTGTTCGATCTAGCTGGCAATAGTAACACCAGTGATATCTTTGTAAAGCAATTTTGTATTTTGAAACTTAAAATAAATTTTTTAAAAACTAACTTTAATTGTTACGAAACGTAACTATATATATATATATATATATATATATATATATATATATATATATATATATATATATATATATATATATATATATATATATTATATATATATATATATATATATATATATATATATATATATATATATATATATATATATATATATATATATATATATATTTTCTCCCTTAGTTATTTTTTTTTGTCTTAAAACTATTTTTACTTAGTACCTATCTAACACTAATACTATTGTCTCTAATTTTTTTTTACTGTCTCTAATTTAGTCCTCTTTTAATATTGCCACTTAGCACTAACACTAGCACACACGTAGTAAGATGTTCGTTTCGTCATTTTGCTTTTACTTTTCGCTTAGCCACTCAGGTACGACTGGTTTATTTACTGGATATATTGGATTGGGTACTGGGCGTTGCTGCTCGCGATTATCACTTTTGGGTGCCGTTGGGGTTACTTCTTGCATTTCCGATTGTTCCTCGCTCGACTCGAACGGGGTACTACTTGATTTTGTTTGGTGTCGATGTATTAGCAACATGGTTATACTATTGAAAAGGGCTGATACCAAATGAAGACCAAATCCTAGTATGTTGTACAGTAGGAACCCATGGACAGTAGTGTCAATAATAAACTTTATTAATTTCCGTACCAAGAAAATTCCCATAATGCCTGATGTTATGGTTCCTAGTGTCATAGACCATTCTCATACTGTTCCAGTAACGGATTTGAACCAATTTTTGACAGTGGTTTCGTCCAGTAGCTGCTGCAGGCTGGTCCCTTGTAGATCGGTATTCCGACCAATCATTCCTCTGGACATGAGACTACTGACGGCTTGCCCTTCCATTGGTAAAACTGGGTGTACTTTCAGCTTATCCATGTCTTCTTGGGTATAAAGTCCTCCCTTGAAGAGATTGTGAGGGCTTTTATATGTCCACTCGTTTTTATTTGTAGGTTCCAGGATTTGTGGTGGGACAGCATCTTGTAATCCATCTCGAAATTTATACCATTGATTTTGAATTTTATATAACGGATATAAAAATGGACTGCAATCGACCTCGGTTGCATATCGTTGAATAATATGGGTACGAGGTGCCATAAATAAGGAACGATTATCGTAGCTTATTGGTAATTCATTATAACATTTTGCTGTGCGACGAATGGTCACTTCTACGGGCTTACACTCTGTTATATGATCTACCTCGCCATAGTCAATTGCGGTGTATCCAGGTGACTTCATTTTCGTGAAGGCGAGTAGAGGGTTTTGGACAGTTCTAAGCCAGCTCCTTGCAGGAGCCGTACGTATAGCATACCCTTCATGTATACGTACATATATATATATATATATATATATATATATATATATATATATATATATATATATATAGCATACTCTTTGAGAGGTGGTACATACAGAGTACATACACCTAACTTTCGTCAGAATGAGTGATGCAGTCTGTTGAGTTTTCCCTGGGATCAAGTTACAAAAAGAGTTAATTATAGTAAAAATTGTGTCAGTTTCAATTGGTGAACCGTGAATCGTTCTGCAAAATCGGGAGGTGGGGAGGTGGTCCCCGTAGCCGCATATTGCTACTACTTTGATTCGCTAAAAATGAAGACAGTTTTGGAATTAGAAATTGTCAAATCTCGCTGGCAATGATATGTATCAAAAGACGCCAAAGGCATCAGACCATTCAACAAGTTATATTCACATAAATAAAAAATAACATAATAAACGTGAATTGTCCTGCAGTATACATAATGACATCTGTCCGCGTTTTAGTTCGATCTAATTACATAATCAAATTCAGCAGCTGTAATGAGTCAACAAGATGTATTCCACATTAGACTAATAAAGTACCATATTTAACTTAGAGAGGTCAGTACATATATCATTTTGCGATATGGAAATAATATAATGTCCATGTTAGAGTACAGACAGTTTCAAAAAAAGTTGTGTCATTTCAATTACGCTAATATTGGAGCTCGCATACAAAATTTATGCTATACATATTATTAGTCACTGAAATTTTATTCCCAGCAATGATATAACAGTTAAAAAATTTTTCTCTACAATAAAAACAAGCATATTTTGTTTTATAAAATGAACACTCAAATTGATATGAAAATTCTTAGCGTGTAAATACAAAATACAGCTTCAAAAACAAAATTATTGGTAAAACAGAATCATTTCAGAATAAAGTCCTAAGAATAAGGCACCGTGATATATCTGTAATAAACAACTATACAGCGAAATTAGGCTGGAATCCGTTTAATAATTTATCACCAAACTATCAAGAAATTTCTTCAACAACCAGCCATCCTGTAAACCGATTAATAATAATTTAGACCTCGAAATTAGACTCAACAGCTGATTGAAAAAACGTCTGCTCCCCAACAGTTCTAATGAAACATAGTGTACACTAACACCTAATGTAAGCCTACATAAGTCTTCCAAATATCATTAACTTAAATAATTTGACTGATGTTTATCATATAACTACCATGTAAAATGTTGAACTAATAATAAAAAATAGTTTTCAACAAAAATAGTTTTCAACAAAAATAGTTTTTACATGTACAGTTTCTGAGTTTCATTTCAGAGAAATATAAACACAGGAATGTTTTTAAGAAATGTGAAATCTCTCTTTTTACTTTTTTATTAATAACTTATAAACATATTAACAAATTGAAATTTTTAATATTTTAGCATAATTTTAAAAAATTTATTTCTAAAAAAAAAATAATTTCACTGTCTATACATACAAATTATAAAAAATGTTTACTAAGCAGAAAAATATTACATATTTATATCAACGTTGTAATGATAAATCTACATCCTATAATATACCTACACGTAATACATAGATACACTCAAGTAACAAAATTTTTCACTCACCGGTTACAATTATATACCTTAAATTTTTTTATTTTTCATCATTTAACATCATTAAAAAATCTATACAGCTCTTATATATATACTGCACACACAATAATTTTTTATAAATTATATTTACACACATAAATTAAAAAACTTAAATAACTGAAAAAAAGCACTAAAAACACTGAAAAAAAAATAATTGTTTTAAACTTGGGTATTTAGAAGAAAAAAGTCAAAATTTTTTTAATAACTAATTTTAATTAAAGAATACTAACTTATAAAATACTAATAACTAATAAAAATAAAAAAATTAAAATTTATTCCAAAATTTGTAGACTTAAAAATATTACCTTAACTAAGATATAACTCTATGTACCCCCATCCTATAGTCCGGGATATAGTACACCATAACACCCCTAATGAGCCCTAAGAACCTCATTAGTGATGTTAGTTCTTCTGACGCCTCCCCGTCGTAAAAAATTATTACTACTGGTAGGTCCTAAATACAAGTAAAAAATTTTAATTGCTTTAGCAAATTTTAAAGCTAAAAAGGGTTAAAATTTTGTAGTAAAGAATGATAGTTATAAATGTAAAAAAATAAAAATATATATTTAAAAAAAATTTTAAGATAGCTTACACGAATATCAGCGGGTAGCAACTCCCGCGCCACTTCTACGATTTCGGAAGCTGCAACAAAAAGTTAAAATTATAAATTTTGTAGTAATACACAAAGCCATTTCGATAGTGATTAATTGATCAACAAAATCATTCAACCGATGTATCATAATAATTTTAAAAACTATTTACAATATATAACGTACTTGGGAAATTGTCCATTGTTGTGTTATTATTATCAGTCATGATGAACTAAATAAAAGTAATGAACTAACAATTTTATAATTTAATCTAAAGTGTAACCAGAAGTGTATATAGGCGTATGATTTTTTGCTGAGAAAAGCTCAAAATCTCATAAAGATTCTTAATTAACAATTACATATAAATCTAAGCTTTATTGTATACAACTGGTTATAAAGTCATTTAACCTTTTTAAAAGTTCTGAAAAAATGATTTACAGAAAATTTGATGTGAAATTTTTCAAAACGGACTGATTGAGACAAAATTTTTAACGAGCAAATTGATTGGGAGTAAATTTTCGATATGAAAAGCTACCTCAAGAAATTAGCAGGAATGGATGTTTTAAAATATTCTTCATCTTACATCTTAATTTTCAAACTACTTTTTTCAGCTAATATTTTCATCAGTTTTCAAATTAGGATACACTAATTTTTAACCATTTTTAAGTCAAATGAAAGTACAAAAAAAATTAAAAAATGGATTCCATTTATTGAAATCAATTACTTTATATAAATATAAAGTATACTTACGCATGAAATTAAAACTTAAATAGCTGAAAAAGAAACCACTAAACAAAACACTGAAAAAAAAATGTTTTTTAAATTCTGGTATTAAAAAAAGAAGAAAATTACAATTTTTTTAAAAAATTATTTATTTTCACTTTTCTACACTATTTTATAAAAAGGAATAACTATTTTAAAAAACTAATTTTTAACTAAACTAAACTAAAAAGGAAAATTTTTTCTCCAAGGATCTAGAAAAAAACAAAAAAACAAAAAATTTATGTTATTCCATTTTTTGACATAAGTTTTTAAATTTACCTTTAGTCCACAAAAATGCAGGCTTGCAGCACCCTGTGCTGCAAAATCCTGTAGGCGACGTAACCGCCGCCTACGTCACCGATGTGACTAAAGCCCTTGTCCCATCGAGGGATATGCCTCCTCAATAAGTATATTACCATCGGCAGCCGCTAAAACAAAAAATTATGCTTTAAAAATAAGTGGAAAATCACCATTAACATTCGCTAAAAAATAAAAAAAATTATGCTCTAAAACAACTGATAAAATCATTTCGCTTTTTCTCAACAGATTCAATAAATTTGACAATAATTTTAGGTTTAATAATATTAAATCAGTAAGCTTAAATATTTATTTGAATATATAATACATGTTTAAAACATTCACTTTTTGTAATTAGTAAAAAACAGATTTAAAAATGATTTCATCATAAGCTAATATGAGTATGAAAATTTAATTTACTTACGTGGAGATGAGCGGGAATTTCGTCTTTTACTTCAGTCATAATTAAATTCACTATAAAAAAATAAAGTTTTAAATAAAATTAAAATTAAAATAATTTCAAAAATATTTTTAAAAAAACTCACAGTCTAATTCCATTTTTTTTTTAAATAAAAAAATATCTTTTTTTTTTAAATTAAAAATAAAATTAATTGAGGATTGGTTGGTAACTGAACTCGTTGCCGGTTTCTTTTCAAATAAATCTTTATTAAAGCAGAATTGTTTAATAGACGCACATATCCAGGTTTATAGAATTTGAAACCCTAAGAAAACTGACAGCAAAAAACTCTCCAAGTACGTGTTGAAAGCGCATCAAGTTAGGTTTTCTCACTGTTTTTTTTTAGTTTTCACAATTCTCAGAATACATATATTTATCGCTTCTATTTAAGATTAAAACTAGCCTTTAATTTTGTTAATAATATGAAAATTTAAACGTTTTACATTCTATATGAATTTAAAATTTTGATAATACTTTTAAAATGATCATGTTCGTCAAATTACAAGTACACTTCTATACGTGTAAATACATTTCATGTGTAAGAAGTCTTTCGAGTATACTTCACATAAAAGTTTAGCTTAAGGTCTAACGTTAGCAAATATGATAAACTTATAAGGCTTTCAAAGTTAGGATTATGAAATTCTAAAAAAATTATTATTGATAATTTAATTTACGAAATCCATTTTTCTTTTATATCGTTTATAATTAGATGTGAAAGAACCATAATGATCTGATTAATGTGTATGCGCCTTTATTTTTAGTGCAATGATAATGTTAAAATCATACCGTGAGAAGCGATGTAACATTTTTATGAATTTTCAGGTCCGAACTCTTACATATTTAGCTAATGGATAGCTTTAGTTTTTATTATTAGAGTAGGTAACCAAGGCGGATACGACAGCAGGCGGGTACGACAGCACACTGCGCGTCAAAGTATAGACCCCCCATAATGGGTGTCCGAATAATTTTGTGTCGTACTGTACTTGTGTTATCAGACTGCCGGCGGCTAATTGGTCTGTATAGTTATTATCAGCGCGCCGCTGTTGTTTGTTGAGTTAATTGGTCTGTGTGTGATAAACCGTTGTTGTTTGGTTGAGTTAATTGGTCTGTGTGTGGGTTTTTTATGTTCATTAAAGTTAATTGGCTAGTTTTTTAAACGTTGCGCGCTCATTAAAGTTAATTGGCGTTGATAAGACACTCCGGACTTCGGAAATGCGATATCATAAATATTTTTTAGAAGCTAATTAAGTTAATTGACATATGCGCGAGATGTTGATAACTTTTAGTCGCGCCGCAATGAAATTTTAATTAATGTGTGACGTCAGCTAGAGCGTGTATATAAATGAGACGCGAAAACGTACTCGTACCACTCATGCTTATACATTTCGTGAGCATACTCGCTAAGTGTTGTTACTTTGCTATTGGTATATTACTGCTGTTTGCTATTGCTATAATTATGGCTGAAATAAATGAAATTACATCTAAAATGGTGGAAAATATTCGTCAAGCACTAATAAATTTGAATGAAACGGAGAATGCAGAGGAATTGGAACGATGGATCAAACATTGCAATACAAACATACGACTCATCAATAAAGCGCTCCGAACCGCGAAAGATTTTGGTTCAAAACAACACCTCGAATCATGCGGCGGTAAAATGCGCGGCTTTCGCATGCAAATGAAGGCGCTGCAAAAACAAGGTAATTATTTATAATATTTAAATATTGATTTATATATACTATATATATTGATTATTCTACAGTTGCGAGACTTAGAGGACGACCAAAACAGAGCAATAGGTTGCGTTGGGAGGATACCGAGTCAGCGTTTGCCGGGCGTATTCGAACAGGCGTTATTACAAACCTGACTCATAAGGATCCGAAAATTTTCTTGGAAGATTGCGCATCACTATTCATACGTCGTATAAAAAACATTCTCAAATCATATTTGACGGTGAAAGTCAACACCACTTTTTGCGCTGAGTTTGTGAAAACGAGTGGTGATGAAGAAATATACGACTTGAAACATTTTAATACACCAAATAGAATCATTGACGGCGCAACCAATTTAAGCAATTGGTTTATCGAATGCGTGCAAGAACCAATATTAAGAAAGCTCCAAACATTTGAGGAAAGTGGGAGTGGTTGGGCGATCTCAGCAATATTTAACCTGGCGGTAAACATCAATAAATACACGCCATTCAGGGGCTCCAGCTATATCGATTTACCTGCTGAAATCAAAGCCAAGCAAGCTTGTGTGAATGTTCAAAATTTCAACGACGATGCCTGTTTTGCGTGGGCCGTGGTGTCCGCTCTACACCCAGCGAAACCTGAGTACGCAAAAAGAACATCAGCCTACCCACATTATTCGACTATATTGAATTTGGAGGGAATACAATTCCCTATGACTATTCAACAAGTGCCGAAATTCGAAAAGCTGAATCCATCTATATCAGTGAATATATTCATATTGAAAAAAAGAAATGGTAAATTTGAAACAGTGCCAGCCGCCTTAACTAAACAAAAAAGCAACACCACATTAATCTACTTATGATTCAAAACATGTATTATGATGACGATGATGATAATGAAGATTCAGCGGCTAATGTTGATGATCAGGAAATTCGTTATCACTTTTGTTGGATAAAAAATTTATCAAGACTGGTATCAAAGCAATTAACAAAACACAAGAGTAAAATATACATTTGTGATAGATGTTTGAATTATTTTAAAACTGAAGAAAAATTACAAAAACATACCGAGGAATGTGAGAAAATGAACGAGTGTCGAATAATTATGCCAGAAGGGAAAAATAAAATTGTTTCATTTAAAAATTATAGTTTCAAGAAACGAAAACCCTTTATTATTTATGCTGATATAGAAGCATTTTTACAGCCGGTAACAGATAATTCAAATAAAAATACGACAACTTATCAACAGCACCGCGCGTACAGTATCGGCTACTATTTCCATTGTTCATATAACTCTGATTTAAGTTATTATCGATCGTATCGAGGTCCAAATTGTGAGAAATGGTTTGCCGAGGAGTTGGCATCACTACGGGAAAATATTCTGGAACCAATATTTGGAAACATTATACCACAATCAGAACTTTCCGCAGCAGAACGATTAAAAATGAAAGAAAGAAATACACCATGTCATATATGTGAAAAACCGTTTCAACCAGAGGATAAAGTTGTTCGCGATCACAATCACTTCACGGGTGAATATAATGGGCTTGCACACAACGGTTGTAACTTAAATTATATTTGATTTTTATAATATTGTAAATACGTTTCACTTCCTTGTCCAACATCTCCAGGAACTTTTTTCCACAGTCCGGACCCCGATACAGTTCAAACTTATTCAGTGAATCATCATAACTACACTTAATATAATAAGAAAAGCTATGTGGTTCATGAATGCATGTTGTGTTGGTAAATGACGCTGCTGGATCAGGCATGCAAGTGTCAACTGGTTTCAAAATCACTGTAGATAACGAAAGGCATCCTCAGTTGTTTGTGATATTTTTCAAATTTCAAGACAGACTTTTTCGGTGAAGGGAGTACGGTGTAGACATGATTACAATCTCGTTTTTCGTGTTCCTGCAACCGATCTTCTGTTCTGAAAAACTGAAGACATCCATCACAAATCCATTTTGCTCCATCGTGTTTTGATAATTGATTTCCAACAAGCCTATTTAAATTCTTAATCCAGCAGTAGTGTGATTTTTCTCCGTCTTCAATATATAACAGATTGACGTGTCTAGGTCTTCTATGTTCTGTGTAGTATATTGGTCCGACAATATTTTTCCCATCAACGCCGTACATGTTTATACTTATATCATTCTGTTTTTCAAATTGTTTTACGTCTTTTAATGTTATCGGAGTCTTGATTCCCTCAACATTTAAAACTGTAGAGTAGTATGTATATGTAGATATTCGTTGCGGATGTTGAGTGTATGGAACTGGATATAACGCCGAAACCACTGACCACAAAAAACATGCGTCATCAGCATTCTTAACGTTTACAACCGCTCTCTTCTTTTCTATCCACGCCGGAAGTGGTATATAGGATGACCCGCGAAGAGGAGTAAACTTGTTAATATTAATTTCCAAGTACTTAACCTCTTGCAACGTCCATCCTGTTTCTTTGTGCTCAAACTCTTCGCTCTTGGTGTTGAGGGTTTGAGAAAAATCGGTATACATTTCATCCAAATCCGTTGCCTCGGTCACTATTTTGTTCTTTGTGTTGAACGATTTTGTTTCTGCTCGAGTTTTTCCAGCCTTTTCAAGTGTTCCAAATAATTCCATATTTATCTTGACTGTTGCATGTCGTCTCAGTTCGTGTGTTAATAGACGCATCACTTTGAGTTCAATGTGTTTTAAAAATTCGTTGATATTTGTAAATTTTTCCGAAGCTCGTATTCGATAACTGATAATTCGATTTTTATATGCGCTTGCTACTTTTTCAACAAATTCGTCGTTTTCCACTTGAGTACTTGCGCGATTCTTGTGTTCAAGACTCCGTAAATGCCCGTAGTAGCGTGACGTTGGTATCTCAAGGTCGCACATATCACATCGTCTCGTTTTAATTAGAGAATTATCAGTTTCCATCGCCGTTGCCAGTTCATCATTGTTGTCCAGTTTAGATTTTTTGTTCGGTGAATGTTCGTTGTCCATTGTAGCTGCCAGGCGTTTTTGGGTTTCCAAATTATGTGCTTGTCTTAAATGTGTTTTAAAATTATCCAAACGATTAAATTTTTTCCCACATTCATGGCACTGGAACTCCACATCTGAATGCATGCTTTTGATGTGACGGTTTAAATTTTTTTTGTGTGTGAACGATTTGTTACACTGTTCACAATTGAATGCTTCCATTATGCTTTATCTGAAATAAAATATTGGCATTAGAAAACGGTTACAACAATATAATACGACAATAGTATAGGTACAACAATAGGATAGGTACAACAATGAATACAACAATAGGATAGGTACAACAATAGGATAGGTACTACAATAGGTACAACAATAGGAGAGATACAACAATGAATACAACAATAGGAGGGATACAACAATATAGGTTTTACAATAGGATAGGTGCTACAATAATGAATACAACAATGAAAATGGATATGATAATAGGTCAATAATGTTGATGCCTGTAATAACTTAATACTTACAATTGCTCTTCCTTTTATCCTTTGATAATTATTTAGAAGATTTGTTGTTTAGCTGAAGCTTATTGCTGCTGCTGCTGCTGCTAATTTGATGCTTACACCACAATTTCTTGCAAATAACTGATCCAGCGTCGATGCGCCACTCCTATATATAGCGGGTACCCCTCCCCCCACTTCAACCACCTGCATCTACAGCTTTTAAACATGTCTCAACAGGTTGTGATATGATGCAATAATATTTACGATTCAATATGATGCAACAAATATTAATAAAATAGCAGATATTTTATCCTGTGACGGGGGACATACATTCGAGATAAAAAATAAATCTAATTTTATAAGTCTAAGATTATAATTTAGGTATATCATTAATAGGTGGTACAAATAAATAACATTTGTATTTTAAAATTGCTTCATATTTTACAGTGCCAAGGGAATATTGTTTGTAATTTTTAAAAATTTTTATTTCAGAAACAAAAATGGACGAAAATAGACATGTTTGTGCTCCTTTCTCTTCCTTCGTTCCTGCCGTTCATTCCACAAGCCATACATCAGATGCAATTAGGTATGAAAGAACTATAAACTTGAAAAGCGAGTTAGGTTAGCTTAGATCAAAGTTTTTTTAGTTAGGACAATCGGAACACTAGTTTTGATTTCTCTCGTGTTCTGAGGACCCTGTGAAGCAGGGCCCGCCGACTTCAATAATTGTTATTTTTACGAGTATTGTATTATTTTCAGGATTGCAGCCTAAAATTTTACATAGATTACAGCATCACTTAAATTTTATGCGGATTAGATTAAATGCATTTGAATTGGCTCATCGTAATTCAGTACTACGTCATACGTCAATGTCAGCTAGTAGTGAAAATGACTCTGAAAACGAATCAGTTTGACCACAACCACCAGCATCTGCACAGAGAAAAACTTCACCTAAATCAACAGCAAATCATCTTAGAATTACGAATAAAGTTTATAAAGTTTTCACTTAAAATTGAGCAGTAATCCCAATAATATTTAAAGGGCTGCCGTTTAAATCAAAGAGAAATCTTTATATAAAAATAGTTTTTGATTAGAAAGCATATAAAACATTCAAAGGATAATCTTCTTAATTTAAATTTAATAAATAAGGCTGCACATTAAAATACAAATATTATATTTAAAAAAATGTTTATTATTAGAAAAAACAAGTAAATAATACAAATTTAACATAAAATTCAGTTGACCTAATATTTTAGATATAAAAACTATCTAGAAAAACCAGAATTTTCATATTCATATGAATTTTGAGTACTCAGTTTATAAAAAATATGCTAGTTTTATTACAGAGAAAGAAATCGTTTTAAGTGTAATCTAGTACATTATCGGTGGCTAAACATTTCAGTGACTAATAATATGTAACTCTAATATTTAAAAAAAACAATTACTTACATTTACTGTGAATGCAGAACAATTCACGGTTCACCAATTGAAATTGACACAATTTTTACTATAATGAACACTTTTTATAATATTAAACAACATTTTTTACTTAAAACACAAATTTACTTACATTTACTGCGAATGCAGAACGATTCACGATTCACCAATTGAAATTGACACAATTTTTACTATAATGAACCCTTTTTATAATATTAAGCAACATTTTTTACTTAAAACACAAATTTACTTACATTTACTGCGAATGCAGAACGATTCACGGTTCACCAATTGAAATTGACACAATTTTTACTATAATGAACCCTTTTTATAATATTAAACAACATTTTTTACTTAAAACACAAATTTACTTACATTTACTGCGAATGCAGAACGATTCACGGTTCACCAATTGAAACTGACACAATTTTTACTATAATTAACTCTTTTTGTAACTTGATCCCAGGGAAAACTCAACAGACTGCATCACTCATTCTGACGAAAGTTAGGTGTATGTACTCTGTATGTACCACCTCTCAAAGAGTATGCTATATATATATGTACGTATACATGAAGGGTATGCTATACGTGCGGCTCCTGCAAGGATCTGGCTTAGAACTGTCCAAAACCCTCTACTAAGGCGAATTCCGATGTGATGTCACAGCGAGCGTTTGTAAATTACGTAGGACCTGTTGTTCGAGTGTACAACGTTGCGCAACTACGTCAGCGTATAATTTGGTTATTTGGTCGCGAATATGCCTTTCGATGAAGACGAACTTGGTGTTGGTGTATGCAGTTGGATCCATAGTTAACGTATGAACTTGTTTTTTGTTGAAGTAAAAACCTCCAGTTTCCGATGGTTTGACAATGAAAAATTTGGGATGATCAGTCTCATAGGCTGACTGCAAATACGACGTCCCCTTGATCAACGGAGTAGATGGGGGGGGGGTTCATTGTTATCTGTCGAATGATTGAATGGCGTTAGTTTCTTGGCTTTCCCTTCATACAGAACTGTGAATTTGTTTGAGGTACATTGGCTGTTGTCCACGTATTCCCAGAAAGTATGACCAAAAGTTAAATCAATGCAAGAAAGTTCCTTGTATTGACAGCTGATTCCACCAGGTAAACTAATGGTGTTTTGTTGAGTATTTGCTGGCGCGTATTGCTCATATAAAGAAATTTCCACGGATGCTTGCACGACAACACTTGACCAACGACCTTTGTGATCTTCATATTCTGATCCGGTACAGCTATTATCACTTCTAATTTGTCCAGCCATGGTCACTGATGCGTCGGTAGTACCATTTACGACTAGATGGTCGATGTTTTTGTTGTAAAAATTATTCAGCGCTTTTCTCTGATGCATTTCAAAACATTCGTGACGGCTTATTGGGTGTAGATAACTAGCAAGACCATTTGGTACCGCAGCAAGGTGTGAGTGCATACCACAGTAAAGGATAACCCTTGTGATGTGGATTTTACATTGGTACACTGGTAAAAGAGCGTAATCTTGTAACTGTAGCAGCTGAATGTGCTCGTCGGTGACTCGAAGCTGATCGGTGACGGTTTTGCATGTTCCCACATCAGTCAAACTAAAAGTGGCAAATTTCATTTGGTGATTCTGACAATCGTACGCGACCAATGCGTCTCCAAATCCCCAGGTAAGTATGAGCGTACAATACCACATTGCAGTCGTCGTGTGTGCGAGTGTTTGATTTCCCGCAACAAAATAAATTATTTTAATTAGTAAAATATTCTAACAGCCTTAAGGTAAGTATAATATTTTTTCTTTTTTTTTGAAATATTAATTTATTTATTGACTAATAGCTACTAGTTAGAACATTTTTTTATTGCTTTCTATTTACTTAATTGCACTTTTTTTTCTTAAATTGCTTTTTTCAGGACCCACGGTATCCTTAACCCTTCCTTTACTGCGTAAATGATAATAGTTTGCTCTAGTGCGATCCGCTAATTTTGTTTCATCCCTTTCCGTTACATTGCTATTTTGTTCTAGTACATCGTTTTCATTATCTACATCTCGTTCTAAATTTTGACAATCATTTTCCTCTTCATTATTATGCATTTTGTTATCACTAATGTTAATTTCTATATTATCTAATATTTCATTTTCAACATTATTTTCTTTTTGATGTACTATAATAGGAGGAACTTCTTCGTATGGCTCATTTTCGGACGTACGGACACGGACAGGTACATACGCTAATTTTCTTTTGGGTGTATCAGTTTTTTGACAATCTACATTATGTTCCTCATTTTCTAGACTCGTTTCATTCTGTTCTTCACTTTCTTCATCTAATTCACTTGGTCTCTCATGATAATGTTTAAGCCTATTTACATTAACTATCTGTTCCTTATGGTCTTTTAAATGGCGAATTTTAAAAGTGACTGGCCCCAAATTACCCACTGTCCGGAATGGACCTAGCCAATTCCTTGTTAATTTTTTACTTTTCCCAATTTTATTACTACCATCAAACAATAATACTTTATCCCCTACTTTATAATCTACTGCTTGTGTATTTTTATTATATTGAATTTCCCGTTGTTGAGCTGATTTCTTTAAATTGTACTGAGCACGTAAATAGGCGTCTTGTAGTCTAGCTATCATTTCAGCAGCGTAGTTTTGATCATAATCGTATCTTTGCTTGTGCGATCGGATAACGTCGTCAAAGGGTAGGTATGGGTCACGTCCATGTATCAGAAAGTAAGGGGTCTCTCCAGTGGATGTATGAGGTGATGTACGGTAAGCAAATAGGATATAGGGTAAAAGCTCGTCCCAGTTTCGTTGGTTATCGGCTACATAATGAGAAATCATGTCCTTTAACAGCTTGTGGAACCGTTCGATGGAACCGTTACACTTCGGGTTGTAAGCAGTTGTTTGTATCTTTTCAATATTTAAAAGTTTACATATATTTCTCATTAAGTCCGACGTAAAATTTTTGCCTTGGTCAGAAAGTAATCGCTCAGGGACACCGTGACGGCATATTATATTCGTCACAAAAGCTTTGGCGACAGTTTCCGCCTTTTGGTTAGGTAGGGGAACAGCTTCAACATATTTACTAAAATAATCTTGAAAAGTCATTATATATTGGTTATTATTATCTGTTTTAACTAAAGGGCCTACAATATCTATTGAGGTGAGTTCAAAAGGGTGGGTACATACTGGAAGATTTTGTAGAGGTGCACGCAAATGTTTCGCGGGTGTTTTCCTTTGCTGACAACTGAGACACGTTTTTATATAGTGGTCAATGTCATGACTCATATTTTTCCAATAGAGTTTTTCTTTCATCAAATTTAAGGTCTTTGTCTGTCCTTGGTGTGCAGAAAAAGGTAGATCGTGATAGTCGTGGATAAATTTATTTTTTAAGGATTGTGGTACGACTAACTGGTCATATCGTTCGTAATTTCTCCGCGTTTTATATAGTAGTCCGTCGTGATCTAAATAATATTTCGAATTATATTTAGGGTCTGTTACATTTTCAATAATCTTTTGTAATTCAGAGTCATTATTTTGTTCTTTTTTTATTAAGTCTCGGTCCCAAACAGGTAGGTATGTCACGTTATTGATTGTTAAATCACTCGTAATCCTAGATAAACAGTCAGCGTTTCGGTGTAGTCTACCGGGTTTGTATTTAATGTCAAAATTATACTCAGAGAGTAGAATCGCCCATCGAGCTAGTCGAGATGTCGGGTCTCGTAAAGAGAAAAGCCACTTTAATGCTAGATGGTCTGTTACGACAGTAAAATTTCGTCCATACAAATTAGTCATTAAGTTGTCTTGAGGCGTACGCAATTGGTCGTTCGTGATTGTCTACAACTTGGCTTAAAATAGCGCTGACGGCTATTCCCGATGCGTCTGTAGATAAAGTGAACGTTTTCTCAAAATCAGGATGTATCAGTACGGGTGGGCTAATTAAATTGTCTCTTAAAGTTTCAAAAGCTCGTTGTGTCTCGTCAGTCCAGATGAAGGGTTTGTTTTTCTTTGTCAAGGCAGTCAGGGGTGATGCTATATCTGCGAAATTTTGAATAAATCTGCGGTAGAAACCAACTAGTCCCAAGAATGATTTTATTTCCCTAACGTTAATCGGTGTTGGGTAATTTTCAGTGATAGCGGTTTTGCTTTTAGAAGGCAATATTCCGTCTTTGGTTATGATGTAACCTAAGTATTCAACTTGTTGAGCGATGAATGTGCATTTTGACGGTTTTAACGTGAGGTGTGCGTTTCGCAGTCGGTCAAATACCAGTCGTAATCGTTTTAAATGTTCTTCTACGGTAGAGCTAAACACAATTATGTCATCAAGATAAACTAATGCGTGATTTGGTGTTAAATTCCTCAGGACATCATTCATCATTCTCTGAAAAGTACTAGGACTGTTCATTAATCCGAACGGGAGTCTCAGAAATTCGTAATGACCGTCGTAAGTAGAGAAAGAAGTTTTCTCCCGATCGTCGGGGTGTACTGGGACCTGAAAATATCCCCACGCAAGGTCCAAAGTAGTAAAGTAAGTCGCATTTCCTAATGAGTCGATAGTTTCGGTTAAATTTGGCAAAGGAAAGTAATCCCTTTTTGTTATTTTATTTAAATCTCGGTAATCAATACAAAGTCGAAGTTTGGTCTCCCCTTCTGCAGCCTTTTTTGGTACAAGTACTACAGGGAACGATCAGGGGGACTGAGATTCTTGTATGATCCCCTGTTTGAACATTTCGTCGATTTGTTTATTTAATTCGGGGCGTTGACTAAAAGGTATCCTGTAGGGGCGTTTATGTATGGGCGGTACAGGTTCAGTAATTATTCTATGCTGAACTTTATGGGTATTGCTTATCATCATTGATCCCGCACTAAAAATGTCACTGTATTCATCTAATAATTTTAATAATTTGTCTCTATGTTCCTTTTCGATATGATCTACTTTTACTAATTCTCTAATATTTACCCTATTTCTTTTGTCGTTTCCTTTAACTGCAGTTACATTAAATATTTCCTTAACATCGTTATATTCATTATTTATTGTATCAATGATTTCATTACTAATAGTAGTGACGTCACCTAAAATAGTACCTACTGGTATTTCTATTTGCTTATCACTTAAATTCATTAAACATATAGGTATTTCCTTGTCTAGTTTGCAAACTGATCGTGGTAACATTACATCTAATTGTGAAGTTTTTGAGTTGGGTTCGATTAAAACCGTTTCGATTGGGTTCGCGACGTCCAAAGTCACGGTTTCAACCTTTTGACACTTAGGTGGTACTATAATCCTTTTGGAAGAAAGCAAAAGATAATGGCCAGTTAGCCCCGTCTATGACCCTATTACGGTCGTAGACCACTTTATGCATAATTTTATCGTTTTCGTCAGTGTTATTCCTAACAGTATGATTTAAATTATAATTTTCTTTTATTTTTTTGTTAATGTCTACATCATTTTTCGTAAGATTTTGTTTATTATTTTTCTCAACTCCTTTAGCTTTTGCTTTCGTGTCGCTTTCGGTGGTTAACCTATTCCCACTAACGTCCTAATAATATAATATCTTTAGAGAAACTATTCGAAGTTTCTTGCACATAATTCTTAGTTTCACTAACTTCTTTCTTAATTAAACCTACTTCCTGTTTTGAGTTTTCCATGTCATTAAGTAAACTTGATAATTTTTCTTCTTACACGTTTTTTAACGCATTTACTTCATCTTTAACTTGTTCGCTTTTATTTTGAATCACTAACTGTGTTTGCTTTGGGGAGTTATCGGTTTCTATATCTTCTGTCAAATTATATTATATTTAATATTGTCTAACGTAATGTGACCACTGCCGAAATCAATATTAGCATTAAAGTATTCGAGGAAATCTCTGCCTAGAATTTCATCTGTATGTACAAACAAAGCTGAATTGGTTGCAACGACAACATCAAAATCATAACAATATTCGCCTATTTGAAAGACGACGCGTGCACTACCTAAATGAGATAAAATATCACCCGAGATACTTCGTAATACATGTTCAGTTCTAGCGTAATTAATGTGTTCATTTTTTAAACCATTTTCCTTGATAATAGTGACAGTGGCCCCTGTATCTACAAGAAATGATAAAATTGAGCCGTTTATTAATAATTTTATAGTACAAGATGTATTTGAATTCTTAAGACTTCTAAAATTATTGAAATTATGAATTTGATTAACGAATTTTAAACAGTTTTTGAAAACACTACGTCCTAAATATGTATTTGTTGATCTACGTTTGTTAGGTGGTGTTGTTGGACAGCGTTCTTTAGACCGTTGCTGAACGTGATGCTGTTTGCCGTTTGTGGCAGTGGGGCCGTGCGAGCCGTTCCCTTCTCTAAAAAATTGCTATATTGTGGAGTGGGACGGTATGCGTTATGTACGCGATGCGCGTCTCGCTGACCGCTGATACGGTTAGCTGTTCTAATTGTTTCCCTATTGTTAAAATTTTTATTGTTATATCGCCTATTATTGTCGTAGCTAGAATGGTAATTTGGACTATGTGATTTAGTTGTACTATGATTGTTGCCGGTTGGGTTTTTGTTAGAAAATGAATTTCGTGATTCTCTACAATCTACATAATTCGGGTTATTTTCATTATTATGAACTACTTTTTGTCGCGGTTGTTTTCGCGTATAACAATTTCTTGACATATGACCGGGTTTATTACAATTATAACAGACAATTTGTTTGTTAACATTATGAACTTCCGTGAATCTAGGTGGGTTTAAGATTTTTAAATTTGTTTCAGCCTGTTGGGCTAATTCTACTACTTCGTTAAAAGTAGTTCGGGGATTTTTACTTATTTCTAGTAAAATCATCTGACCTATATCTTTCTGAACACCCTTTTTAAATTGTGCTACTAAATCTCGGTTGTGTCTTTCTTTTACAAAATTTTCACGACCGGGTGTACCTATTTCTGTTTTAAGTTCTTCTTGCAGAACTTTGTTTCCTAAAATTTTCAAACACGTCGCATATTCATCTACAGTTTCTTTATTTCTCTGAAAACATTTGTTAAAACTCTCTAAAGCCTGACCTGGTATTAATGTAGGACTATATTTTTTTATTAATGCGTCTTTTAATTGTTTGAATGATACATTGTCGTCACTTAAAGCGGGTTCAGATTCTATGAATCGGTAGGCGTCACCAGTTAGCTGATACTAAAATAGCTCTACGATTAATTTTTGCTATGAATTCCGATATATTTTCATTTGCTTTTCCTGAAAATTCAGGCAATGCCACTAGTACTTGGCTTGAATTTTGTCAAAATGTCGATTGTGACGTCGACGGTAGTGGCTGATTGGACACTACATTTGTAGCTAAATTTTGAATAATTACGTTATTTGACATGGACGGGCTTGCAACTGATTCTTCATTCGATGTAATCATCGCGAGGTTTTCGAATCCAAACATTACCAGTATTATCTACCTCGGCAATAGTCACTATACGTACACACACACACACACACACATATATATATATATATATATATATATATATATATATATATATATATATATATATATATATTTCAATACAAGTATTACAGGAATTCGGAAGCGCGAGAGAAAATTCGTATCCCAGCGCTAAGCCACCAAGTATATTGAAATTTTAGGTTGGTAGCGAGGGCGGGTGGCGGAGCAAAAATAAAACGACGACATCTCCCCTTTTACTTAAATTTATTGTAAAATAGTCGTCGAGACGACCACTAATGAAATTAATTACATTTATCAAGATTAATAATAATAATAGTAATAACTCAGTTCTTGTTCCGTTTCCACACAATAAGGGAAATGTTCATAATTGCGAATAATTGTTGTACTCACCGGACGTTCAGAACTTATAGGCACTTGCACTAGTCACTTTTAATCAGAACTTTAAAAAGTAAGTAATTTGGTAAAATAAAACTTAATTACATGGCGAAGACCAAACTTCAACTGCCTGCGGCATCAAACCTGCAGTGTTCCACGTATACTCTATCAACACCAGCACCTAGCTGCTGAGTTAGCTATTCTCTTTGAAGTCTGGTGTCACTAACCGCTTTTTTGCGACTTAATCAGTATTACGAAATTATTACCGGTAACCAACACTGCGGTTGCAAAATTAAAGCATATACACTGCCGGGCCTTCAAGACGGACTCCGATCTATATTTCTGTAAAATTTTAAATTGTATTACATTTGTTATCTTTAATTTTTACAATTTACTTCATTTTAATTGAATGATATGCTTGAACTGTATTTGCCCGTTAAATTACGAATTTGGAATTAGATTGCTAAAGAACTTTAGTATTTGACCATTCTCATCGTAAACATTTAATATTTTTGTTTTACAATAAATTTTGTAATTTTCATTATTAACAGTTAAATTTTGTTTATTCAGTCCTTGCAGTTACGTCTGTGTAACCTTTTTGGGTCATTTAACCGCGTCCCGAAGTCTTTATTTTTTTTTTAAACTATCAGTTGCAGAATATTTTAATTCAGCCACAGGTACCATCCTTCCACGACTTACCCCAATAAATTACATTTGGTGGCGTCGGTGGGATAGTTCAAAATAACCACCCAGCCACCTAGCCCAGAATATTACGCGACTTACACGGTTATTACATGGCTCCATCACCTATCGCATAAGTTCGAAGTATTACTCTAATTTGTTAAGTTTGTAGCTTTTAATTTGTAGGTATTTGTAGTTTAGTGTGTTTTCCGCACAAGAATATGATGATATGGTGTTAACTTTTGGAGAAGTAGATTGTTGTTCGACAGCTGCACGCCAAATAAGAACGTTTTTCGAATAGGGTAATACTAGCCAGACAGACAATTGTTGCAATGGTACAGCATTTAAGATATCAAGGTACTGTCTCACTACTTTCGAGGACATAGGACGAGAAAGAACACACAGAGCATTACAGGCTGAGGATGAAATACATAATCTTGTAGAAAATAATCCAGGGGAAAGTACTCGTAATATAGCAGGTCAGGTTGGTCTGTCATATTTTAAGGGATCATTTGCGATATACGTATATATTATTACATATAACAAGTTCAACATTTAACTGAAGTTGATTTTCCACGTCGACGTACATTCTGTGAATAGTTTTAAGAAGTATAAAGGGAAAATCATTCCCTTTAGAAAGTGTCTTATTTACTAACGAACATCGATTTGTCCGTGATGGAATTTTAAACTACTACAATGCTCACGTCTGGTCAAGTGCAAACCCTGACCATCAATGCAAGCTGACCAACAGTAGGGATTTTCAATTAATATTTAGGCAGGAATCTTAAAAGATTATTTACATAGGAGCTCCAATATAACGTAGTGGCCGGTACAAAATAAGGGAAAATACGTTATATCGGATCACTAAGGCCGTCAATAAAATTTTTTTTAAGGAGGTACAAAAACATAATATGCAAACACATACTTATTTCATTATTAATATACACACGCGTACATACTTACTTAAATGCATGTTTACAAGAACACACATCTTCATCTAAATACATACTTATACACAACTTTTGTACACTGTTGTTGTAAGTATATGAGAAAAATGGATTAGCTGCAACATTTGACAACAATTTTAGAATACTCTTTTTAGAAACCAATCAAAATGTTAAAAAACCGACTTCAATATTGGTTAGCAATTGAAAAATAGATCAAACAGTTGAACTTAACAAAAGTTTTAGAATATTCTATTCGGAAACTAAGAAAGATATCGGAAAACTAACTTTGCTATGGAATTTGTCGCTAAAGAAATGGTCGAATAGCGGAATTTGACAAAAATTCTAGATCATTCTATTCGAAACCTAAAATAGATATAAAAAAATGAGCTTTAACGATAACCGGAAAAAAACCCGGTAAATTATTTAAAAAAAAAATTTAATTTAAGTCATTCAGTGGATAATTTGTTTTTATTAAAAAATTAATTAATTAATTAATTAATTTCTTACTCTAACTTTTCTAAATTAAATTCTAATACATTTAGTTAATTATGGTTATTACGGTGTAGAAAATAATGAATTAATGTTTTATTTTCAACATTTGTTTTTTATTTGTTTCAATACCCAATAATAAAATCACTTGTCTCGGTCCAACCTGACAGGCCAATACCAAGATTCAAGTAAATAAAACAAAGAGGAAAGCAACAAGCAAATTTACCAGATATTGTTATCAAAATTTCACTTAACTTTCAAAATGGCTTATTAATTAGTAATTTACTAGAATTTTTGAAAATTTCTAGTGTTTACGCGTCTAGGTTTTTATGACAGTTTGGTTGGGGGTGATTCAAAACTAAATTCTATAAATTTTGTTGCAAATCTAAACCTAAAATTAATGGACTGTATCGCGATGTTCACCAAAAAAAATAATGATTACAAAAATGAAATTGTACTCACCGAATTTGTTCTTCTTCTGTTCTAGATCTAAACTGATTATGAAAGGAATTTTAAGTTCTTTTAGGAACACTACCCATAATTATGAATCCCAACCGTATAATCTATAGCTACTATATTATCTATTGTACTAGAAATGTGATGTCTATCTATTATGAAAAGCCAAATTTCACTAGCGATATAAAATGTTTCATCGGCTAAATTCAAGTTTTGAAATTTTGAAATAAA
This sequence comes from Brachynemurus nebulosus, assembly GCA_035578155.1. Taxonomy (NCBI): domain Eukaryota; kingdom Metazoa; phylum Arthropoda; class Insecta; order Neuroptera; family Myrmeleontidae; genus Brachynemurus; species Brachynemurus nebulosus. The sequence continues at coordinate 16,932,066 of JAPWDM010000007.1, forward strand.
TCCAAATTTAAAGTTATATTTGGAAGTTGATCCGTAATTCTATCAACTATGAGAACGTTTAGGCTAAAAGCGAAATTCGGATCAAAGCGCGAGCGAACAATTATTTCTGTTGATCCGAAAATGGGACTACTACTAGCACCTATTCCTCTAATTGTCATATTCAGTTTTTTTGCAAAGCTAAGCTACTATTATTAAGGTGATCAAACCCATATTTAACTCTTAGCAAGAGAGAAATATACTACTACTATTAGAACAATTAAAACCATATTTAATCGTTATTGCGAATAGACTATACTATTATTATCAGAAAGATTAAAACCATATTTAATCGTTATTGCAAGTGTTACCATTAATATCTCATCAAGATAAGCGGATTTTCTATAAGGTATGTTATCCCAAGAGAGACTTTGATGGTAACGACTAAACTATACTGAGCTATAAGCTCCTAAGAATGAATCACGATAGTGATTCGACTACTATAAGAAAATAATTTTGCTAACAAATATGTGGGCTGAATGTCGGTTCTACTACTACAAGAGAAACGGTTTTTATTCCCGCTGAAGGTTTGTATTTAGTCAAGAAATTTTTCAGAATGCGAAACGACACAAACGATATTGTGTTTAATCCGAAATAAATGCGAAACTAAATGCGAAATGACACAAACGACATTGTATTTAATGCGAAATAAATACGAAACTAAATGCGAAATTACATGCGAAATGACAAACGATATTGTCTTAAATCCGAAACAAATGCGAGAATAAATGCGAAATAACACAAACGATATTGTGTTTAAATGCGAAACAAATGCGAAAATAAATGCGAAATGACACAAACGATATTGTGTCCAAATGCGAACTAAATGCGAAAATAAATGCGAGATGACACAAACGATATTGTGTCCCAATACGAAATAAACGCGAAACTAAATGCGAGATGACACAAATAATATTGTGTTTAAATGCGAAATAAATGCGAAACTAAATGCGAAAGATATGTACTTGTATGCGAAAATGACGCAAATTGCAATTGCGTATGCGAAAGAACCGAAAATCTATGTGATTTGATGCGAAAACAATCAAATTGTATTTGTTTACGAATCTTTGCTTAACAATCAAACACCCAAACCTGAAATATGTATGGGAGTATATACGAAAAACAATGCACATTGTATTCTTAATAATGAACGAATATGTATGTATCTATATGCGAAACGAGCATGTTCTAAAATGTATTCTACATAATTCGAATCAAAGTATGAAAGTACATATGTATATGCATGCAAGAAATACGTTATAATTTTTTGAAAATGTTTACAACGTATTCAAAATATGATTAAATTGACGTGTACTGAAATTGAATACGACGATAATAATATGTATCGCGTTTAGCGGCTAGTAATTTTAATTGTTGCTTCAGTTTATCTACTATTTTATTGTCACTAATTTAAAATCTCAAAATTGAAACACCATCTAACAGAATGAAAAAATCTAAATTGGTTACTTTTAAGTGTCTATAACTGTACTTGTATTAGGTATTATTGTATTAAAATTTAAATTATTAAAATTCAAATAATTTTTATAATAAATCAAAGCAAAAGTAAACAAAAACGACAGCTGTTAAGTATAATATGCAGGGCTGCCAGTAAAAATTTCTGTTTTATACCGTCAGGTCTCTGAAATTATACAAAATTGGCTTCTATTATACAAAACAACTTTTCGGTACAATGACAGATCAATTTCGGTAATCATTTTTGTCATTTTCCGAAAACGAAAGGAAATTCAAATGTACATAAGGGCATATTTATGTAGTTTCTTTGGGTCTAACGTGATGTCACATTAACAAAAAATTGTAGCTGCTGTGTTCAGCGCATTCAGTTTAAATTTTTGGCGTTCATATCCAATTATACAGGAAACTTTCTTATACAAAGAGGATACACAAAACAACCAAATTATACAGATTTTGTATCCAATTATACTGGCAGCCCTGATAATATGTTCGGTATATGTTGTATGATTGTATGCATGGTTCTGTGGTTCATGGTTCAACCCTAGAGGTTTCAACTCTCTACAAACTGAAAAATTATGTATTATTCCAGTGTACTTATCAACAAGTAATTTCTTGTTCAAAAACATAAAGTGTTTTTTGTTATTGCGTAATCTTCTAATACTATTCAACTGCTAATAAACAACAAAATGTCTACCCAATCGCGAGAACCATTTCAACTATATTTTCAAGTATTTTTGCCAAATTGTCATAAAAACTCGAATCTAAAATGCTAAGAAAAAACTAATTATAAATCCAGCTCGACTGGACCAAAAAATTACGTTTACGCGTCTAGGTTTTTATGACAATTTGGTTGGGGGTGATTCAAAACTAAATTCTATAAAGAACTGTGCTCCATTTAAAGGGGGTTTTGGGCCATGAGCGAGCAGAGTTAAATTGTATGTTAATATAAAGTACTAAGTTAGTACAGTAACAATCTAGTGTTTTTATATCCTTGCATTGAATGCGTGAGGTTATAGAGGCGGTTCAATTGTATGATTCTGAGATACTCAAAATTCTGTTTTATTAAAAGGATTTCTTTTTGATACCTATCATTAAGACACCTAAGTCTTCTTGCGTCCGGGGCACCTCCTCATGGTGACGGTGGTAACGGTCAGAATCACAGAATATATCAGAAGGAACGCAACTATCTCTTTTCTGTAATTACCAGTGTGCATTTCTGGGCACGTTAGGCTACTTAGTAGTCATTCATTCGGTAGCAGTCGATGAGTGTAGTTCAATTGTTGTCATTGTATAGTCATATTTTCATCGTCGTATTAACGCGGCATATGTACCACATACATACGTGTGTAGTATTATGTTGTCTAATGTCAATCAAAAGAACATCTTAGAACAAATGGTAAAAGAAACTAATCTTAATCGCAAGCTAAAACAATTTCGCTCAATCACTGATGAAATGTTGACGGATTTTCCTGTTTTATCAGAGAAAAATGTTTATTTAATATCTTTGGGACGTTACCAAATAAAAGAAGCCGAAGCGTATTATGGCAAACACATAGCTTCTGATGATAGATTTAGAATTGAAATATGTACCAACATCGATGCAATTGATTTTGCTTCTTAGGGGTTGACAGTAATAGATTCATTATTTATTAAAGGAAGAATTCAGTCCCGACATATCAATAAAACAAAATACTATGTTTATGTATTAACAGAAAAAAACTTAGCAGGTAAAGATTCAATAAAAGGTTACTACTGTAGTTGTAAAAATGGTGCACGAACCATAGGTACCTGTGTTCACATAATAACTATAATCTGGTTTTTAGGGTATGTTAGACATCACAATGTACAAGTAACTTCACCATCAGAAGATCTAGAGAACATATTCGTAAGATCCGATAGTTCAGATGAAGAAGATTCTGAAAAATAATTTTTATTTTTTAACACCCTGTAATTCGTTCGCTCTATATTAATTAAAAAGATAAACAAAAACAATATTTTGACATAATGTTCTAATGTTTTTAATGTATTTTGAGATGTTTTTGTTTATCTTTTTAATTAATATAGAGCGCCTGAAAATGTGCTGTTGCATGAAACCATGGTAGCGCCAAAAATTAAAAAAATATAACCTTGTTATTTATTTTTCACTTCTTTTTAAACCGATGACCTAACTCCAAAAATCCTCACAAGTATTATTAACTAGTTCCGATACCTTAGCCCCCCAGCAACAGTTCCGATACCTTAGCTCCCCAGCAATTATTTTTTGAAATTTTATCTTCACATATCGTTAGTTCGTCGTTTGTTCTTTATTGTTGGTCATTTATTATTGTTTGTTCGTATATTGTTTTATAAAAAATTACATAAAAATGCAAACTCAGACTAGCCTTCCCGCGTACTAATTTTTTTTTTTTATTTCTACTGGCCTTCTATTATGAATAAACGTTTGTTCTTATATAAACGACGTTTGTTCTATCATTAAAGTGACTTCTTTCGGCTTTAATTAACAATTTTTTACATTTTTTAATTATATAGTTCAATTGTCATGGCATAGTAGTAGCACTGCGCATGCGCCTATTGTACTTTGAAGCGATTCTTTTCAAAATAAAAGAAAAATGAGAGAATCTAAGAAAGTTATACAATGTAATCTTTATGTGCTATATAACTTAACTATCCAGATGCTTTCACTATGAGAATTCGAAAAGTTTTCTTAATTATCAAAAATTATTATGACTGATTAAAGGGGTAATGATAAGCTATAATAGGGAAAATTATTTTAATCCGTTCAATTTATTTTAATTGAAAGTATATATTTTACAATGTATTTGATAGATTTGAGCGTTACTTTATGGTATTCCGTTTTAAAATAAAAAGACAATTTTCACTTTACTAATACCACTTTATTTAAAGTTTCACAGATATTTATAAACTTTAAATAAAGTAGTATTAGTAAAGTAAGAATTGTCTTTTTATTTTGAAAGTATAATGTATAAATACATATTTTTTGTATTTAAATTTTTTTCCATAATTATACTCATACTTTGTCAATAAAAATATAAAATGAGTCCATTTAAAATTTCGTACACTTTAATAAATATTAATGTTATAATATACTCATAGCTAACCTAATAATAACTTTTCATTATTTTTTAACATGAATTAACAATGTCTGGAAATTAAATAAAAACGAGTTAAATAATATTTGTAATTGGTTACATAATATATGGCGTATAAATGAAATAATTTATTGTGGTTACTAATTTATACATAACGTCGTTAAGTACTAATTGAAAAGAACCGCTTCAAAGTACAATTGGCGCATGCGCAATGCTACTACTATGCCATGACAATTGAACTAATTAAATACCCCAGGCGCAGCATATTGCATTACGTAGCGAATTTCCGTTTATAAAAATTAGTTTTTTTCGGAAACTAGTTGACATAGAACAATAGTTTAAGGATGTGGCTATTTATACATACAGTATGTATACGCAATTGGCTATTTATACATACAGTATGTATACGTAATTGGCTATTTATACATACAGTATGTATACGAAATTGGCTATTTATACATATATAGTATGTATATGAAACTGGCTGTTTATACATATGATAATTATGATATTGATTTTTTTATGAATTTGATTAATTATGAATTTGACTAATTTTGAGAAACTATTTTAAAACACACTTATTTATGTATTATGCATGTATACGTTTTTAATTTTTAAAAATAATGCCGAAAATTGTTAGAAAAAATTATTTTAGTATTTGTTCTCAAAATTTGCACGAAAACGTTTACTAGCTGTCAGTTACGTCACATTCTCTAGATGGCAACAGGTGTCCTGTAACTAAGAAAAAAAAATGTTTATTTTTCCTGTAACTATAGGAAAAGAAATTGTTGATTTTAAAAAAAATTAATTAAATTTTGATTAATTTCCATAGTTATATTTGCTAACCGGAATTTAAGCAGCGACACTAGTGGCGATAGTGTTGAAATATGAGAGAAAGCAACGTCACAGCCCATTTCTGCTTACGTGAATTTTAGCTAAAAAATTACTTTTTTAATTAAATTTTTTTTAAATCAAATAATGATAGTTAAGATGAATTAGTATAATAAATTGCTGTCTTTTATTATAAATTTTCATTAAAATTTGTTTTAATTGCTTTTCTTTGATACTGTCAAATACCCCATTGGCTATTTAAACATGAAGTATGTATACGCAGTTGGCTACTTATGCATAATGACTGAATGCGTTATTATTACAATTAATATTTTTATAATAAGTACACCATTATAATAATCTAATACCTCTGATTGAGCTGATTTTTATTGTTTTTACATAATCTATTTGGCTTAAGAAATTATCCCCTAAACGGATTTTTGGCGACGCGGACCGGAAGTGTATTTTTCAACCCTTCGAATGTCTAAGTTTAGGGGTTACTAAAAGTTTTCCGTTACCGTAGTAACACAAAAAGGAAAGAATGAGGTTTTTCGATATTTTGCTTAGTTTTCGTGATATTACGTGTCAAATTTGTAAAGCTTACTATATTGGATAGACAATTACGGTAAGTATAATATTACAGCATTTATTGATAGATGTAAGTGGAAAATGGACCGGACGGCATCATTGACGTTTCATTTTCAGGCAAAGGGTAATTTTGAAGCGATTACACACCGAGGACCATTTGTAAATAATTACCATTTGCCTAAGAATGAGGTTTCATTGATGATGTTCCATTCATTTTTCACTTATTTCTGTGAATAAAAATAAAAATATTTTAATTATATTCATAAAAATTGATACTATGAATATGTGTATGTGTAAGTGTATGTGTATAATATACAATCAATTATCTCATTATAGTAAGTTTTAGAAACAAGACACGTATTATCTCGAAAACTAAACAGGGTATCGAAAAACTTTATTCTTCTTTTTTTGTTCCACTGATCAAATTCTGTAAGAATCTGCCTCTAGTTTTTAACACCATAATAGCGGAAACTTTTTTTTAGTTGGGTCTGTATTCAAAGGATTAAAAAATACACTTTCCATCAAAGTTTCTAAAAATTAATTTAGAAAATAATTTCTTATTGTTAAGTCAAAAAGAGTATATAAGAAAAACATTTAGTTAAGTCGGAGGTATCCGATAGTACATTTGCCGATTGATATCTCTTATACTAATTTTTGCTAATTTAAACCCTCAGATATGCAACTTCCGGTTCGCGTCGCCAAAAATTCGTTTAGGGTATAACTTCTTAAGCTAAAAAAATTGTGCAAAATTCAATCAGTGGTACGCGAAAAATTAGTTATTATTAGAATTGATAAATTCGTTATTGTAATTTATTTTACTGTCACCAGTGTAAAAATCCATTTTAATACGCGCACCACGAAATTTGTATGATAATTTTAGTGCTCAAGGTGCACGTTATACCCCAAAAATTCGGTAATTATGTATAAGTAGCCAACTGCGTATACATATTGCATGTTTAAACAGAATATTTCGTATACATACTGTATGTATAAATAGCCAATTTCGTATACATACTGTATGTATAAATAGCCAATTGCGTATACATACTGTATGTATAAATAGCCAATTGCGTATACATACTGTATGTATAAATAGCCACATCCATAGTTTAAAGACCTTTTTTATGTAATTTTTTTTCCTCTTTTAAATGGTGTAAAAAAATTTCGCAAAAATTGTTGATTAATTGGAAATTTTGGCAAAAAACTAATTTTTGCAAGAACAAAAATCATGTTCCTGGCATCCGACGTGTCTGGCTAACGAACTTGTCCAATGGTTTGGCATTTCCAACATTTTCACCAAATTTTGTAACCGTAGGACATTTCGTTCGAGAGTTATCGTGTGGTCACATTTATACGTATATATATATATACACTAGCGGAAAGAAAGGATAAAAAAAAATTCCAAATTTTTAGTGATTTTTCGAATGGCTGTATCTTCGTGAAAGATGGTCGTATCGGAGTTGTAAGCAAAGCAATTTAAAGCTGAAAGTTTCTAGTTTTCAGATCTTGCGATAAAAAAGTTTCCAAAGCAACGTGTATCGCTCAATCCTAATAAGTACACTGAAAAAAAAATTTCCGAAATTTTTTCGGTTTCTTTTTTTGGTCCACGGACTTGGAAAAAAATTTTCCGACTTAACCACCATATGGACCGGATAACCTGTTCATTCAGCTTTAATTTGCTTTTTTTTAGACCTCTATACGACTACTTCCCGCTGAGATATCGGACTTTGAATGGAAAAGGATCGTTTCGCCTTTGACCATCGATATCTCAGCAACCAATGATCACACAAAAAATTGAAGGTGTGTTTCGAAAACTCGAATAAATTCTCTACAAGGATTAGCCATTGCTTTTTCAGAAAAAAAATTTTTTGCATACTCTACATGAATTTGAAAAATCAAGAAAAATAGAGCTTTTGGGGGCTTTTTGGAAAATCAAGTGCTGAATTAAAAATTTTGAGAAAAACATTGATGTTAAGTATGCCTTTTACAGTTCAATATACCCACAAAAACCCTACCGAGTTTCAATTGAATCCATCCAGCCGTTTTTTTGTTTCATTCGATTGAATTTTTCAAAAAATTAATGGATCATTTTTTTACTCTTAAACTTTCATAATCTTGAACAAGATGAAAAAAAAAATTTTCTCATTTTTTTCACATTTTTTGCACTACAATTCCGTCATAATTATTTAAAATTTAGTTTTTAAAAAAAAAATTTTACAAATTTAACCTATATGTAATATAATAATATATACACACTTATGACATTGTTTTCTTAGTGAATTTAAAATTACTAGAAACTGTTATACTTGGTAAATCACTGCATTTCGTATAAGCAACAAGTGGGGAAATCGGTTAAGAGTGCATACAAAAATTAAACTAGTAGTGATAGAGAAGTTATAAGTTTGATTTCGGTAACAGACATAAGACGTCATCGTAACATTTTTTTAATTTTAAATAAAATTTTGTATTTAATAAAAAAAAATATATAAATAAATAATTAAAATGGTAGAACAACAATTGTTAGATGCATTTACCGATACGAAAAATTTCCTAAAAACTGAACTAGCTGATTTAAGAAAAGAGCTGAACAATGTGAGTTCAACGTGCACAGATATTAAAGAAAAGATTAATGAGTTTGAACTAACTGTGCGACGACTGATGAAAAAGCAAGAACAGTTGGAAGAAATGTTGGTCCAGCAAAATAACAGAATAGAAAATCGTCAAATGAAGAAAAATAATTTAATAGTATTTGGGATATCTGAGCAGGAAAACGAAAAATATTCAGAATTAGAGCAGAAAATATTACACCTATTTACGGATAAATTGGGAATAGAATTTTCGTTGAACGATATTAATCCTGTCAACAGAATAGGAAGAAAGTATAATGAAACTACTAGACCAATTCGACTCTCATTAATATCATTCAGGAAACAAATGGAAATTCTTTCAAACAAAAAACAGTTAAAAGGAGCTAATATTTATATAAATGAGAATATGATCAAGAAAGATCGGGAACAAAGAAAGGAGCTGCTTGAACACGCAAAACGACTTAGAAACGAAGGTAACGTTGTCTCAGTACGAAAAAATGAACTCTTCATACGTGGTTCCTCTTATAAGCTGAAAGAACTAGTTGAAATGCATAATGAAATATCGGTACATGATGAAGCTATCGGATACAACATTGCAAAAAGCTGTGAAAAGGATGAACCTGATAAAGTAGCAGTCGAAAAACCTCAAGAAATTTTATCGAAAACCATATTGACACCAAATAGTACAAAACCATCAAAGAGATTACCAGGTCCCGGTCCAGTTACATCTTCACCTGCTAGCGATCACGGTACAATAAATAGGTTTCTTCGGTCACCAACACAACCAGGACAGAAATCGACCTCTAAAAAAACAACTTCACGAAATTAGCAACTCCTGTATCACTGAAGACAATTATTTTAAGCTCATGTTTTGGAACTATCAAGGTCATAATAACATAGATAGCTAGCTAGACGACTATGAACCTTATGATATTATATGCGGCGTTGAAACTTGGTTAACTTTTAATGTTGATACTATTTGTAAACAGGAATACGATACGATTTTTTCAAAAGCAATTAAGGAAAAAAGTAAGGGTCGAGCTAGTGGAGGCCTTACCATACTGATAAAGAAAATTTGTTGCGAATACGAAATCATAGATACATCACAATAGTGGATTATTATAAAAATTAATTACAAAAATTTCGAATATATACTTTGTTCCGTATATTTTAAACCAGCCGCTGAACTTAAAATATTGTTGGAATCATTTCAGACTGCTCTCTCTAATATTCAGGATAAGTACTCAGACCTGTTGTGCATTATTGTGGGAGATTTCAATGCGAGGGTGGGATCCTTAAACTTATATATACCTACAGATTGTGATAACGATAACTTGTGGAATGTCAGAAGAGCCAGTGATTCTGTTTGTAACAAAAGAGGAAAAGAATTAGTCGAATTCATGGAACAAAATGGTTTTACTTTACTTAATGGACGAACTGTTAGTGATTATCCAGGAGGTGTAACATTCTGTAGTTCCTCGGGAACTAGTACTATTGATTTGGTATGGTGTAATAGTACTAATCTATACATGGTCATAGATTTAAAAATACTGAATCATATAGTACTATCGGATCACTTCCCAGTACTACTAACTCTCAACATACAAAAAATGTATCACTCTACACCACAAAAGAAACCGAATCCGAAGACTGTGGAAGTTTATAAGTGGGAGACCAATAGGGCATCGGAGTATTATACGAGAATGCAGTTTAGTGAAAAAATTAAGTTTGATATTACTAACAATACAGTTGACAGTGTGTATTCGAATTTAGTGTCGGCAATTAAAAAAGTTGCGGCTGTACTTAATATGAAAAGAAATATATCAAGCAACATCGCAAATGCTAAAACTACTATAACAAAACCTTGGTTTGATAAAGAATGTAGGGATTTAAAGTTACAAGTACACAGGCAGTTAAAGCAATGCAGAAAAAGTTCTTTTTCAAAGGAACTCGTAGAAAATTACACCAAATTGAAAAGGGAGTATAGAAATTTAACCAGCAGTAAAAAGAAGGCATATCCAAAAAGGTATGTTGGATACTTTAGCTGACGCAAACAGTAGCCAGGCTTTTTGGAAAGCCTTAAAATTATTTATACCCAAAAGAGCTGAGCCGGTAAATGTAACCTCCATTTCAAGATGGGAAGAGTTCTACAAAACCGTTTTTCCGATGAAACTAGAATCAACTGAATGTTTTTATGATGTACGGCATCCATTCTTGGATTTAGATATAAGCCAGGAAGAAATTTTATTATCCATAAATCAGAGTAAAAACGGAAAATCTTCAGGAACAGATCTAATTTCGAACAACTTCTATAAGGCTCTACCCGATAACTGGTTGCTCTATATTACAGCCTTTTTCAATAAAATTTTCCAACTTGAGCAACTTCCTAAAAGTTGGTCGAAATTTATATTGATACCTATATTCAAAAACGGCGACAAAACAGATCCAAGCAATTATCGTGGAATAAGTCTCGTTAACTGTATAGCAAAACTATTTACTACAATATTGCTAAACCGCATCAGTCTATGGGCAGATGAATACGGAATAATTCCCGAATGCCAAGCTGGTTTTCGTAGATTGCGCGGCTGCATTGATAACATCTTTACCCTAAGTGCAATGCTACAAATCCAAATGAGGTTCAAAGCACGAAAAGTATTTGGCATATTTATAGATTTTAAGAGAGCATTCAACTCAGTGCCACACTAAAAGTTATGGAACAAATTGTATAATTTTGGCGTTAGTGGTAAAATAATAAGATTGTGTAAAAATTTTTATGATAATGCAGCATTTCAAGTTAGAATGTCCGGTGATTTTAGTAATGAAATAAATGTTAGTGAGGGAGTTATGCAGGGCGAATCACTGAGTCCAATTTTATTTTCGTTATATATTAGTGACATCGAAGTTTACTTTCGGGAACAAGGGGCATTAGGTCTTAATGTGGATTATCAAACAGACATCCTGATGCTACTCTTTACGGATGATTTGGTCATATTAGGAGAAAGTTATTCAGATATTCAAAAGAAATTACATATATTAGAGAACCATGTCAAAGAAAATGGACTGACAGTACACATTGATAAAACAAAAGTAGTTATGTTTCACAAAGGTAGAAAGTCCAATCTACATCGTACTTTTAACTATCAAAATCAACCAATTGAAATATGTAATAAATTTGTTTATCTTGGCATTCAGTTTAATAGCTCTGCACTTTTTTTGGAAGCAGCTCAAAACCTAGCAGCTAAAACAGGCAGCTTTTGCGACGGTGATACCTCTTTTAAGAAATGCTAAAACCATAGCGTGGAACTCAAGAATACAGTTGTTCGAATCGTTGGTATTAAGTATATTATTATACTATGCACCCGTATGGGCCTTGCGATATCCTCATATTTTGGAAAGGGTGCAAGTAAGTTTCTTCAAGCGACTTTTAGCACTACCTATAAATACACCCAACTATATGGTAAGATTAGAAACTGGACAGCCGAGGGTGATGTATAAATTTCTGACACTTACTCTAAATTGGTGGTTAAAAATATTGCAAATGGAACCAAATCGACTGCCAAAGATATGCTTTAACAGATTATTGGAGTGGAATAGTATAACTGATGCTAAACCTAAATTTAATTGGTGCACACAATTACGTATGTTTTTAGGAAAAATTGGTTTTTAGCATATTTGGGAATCCCACGACCCACGGCTCATCCGGAGAAATATTCCAATTATATTAGAGGAATACCTAAAAATGTCGAAAGCGGAAGACATCGAACGTATGAACAGCTCCAGATATTGTTATATTTATAACCAGCTTTACGAACATAGAACATATTTAAAATTAAAAGTGAACATAAATATAATTAAAGTTATTGCACAGTTAAGATTATGTGGACTAGAAAAATTAAGAATTGTCGTAAATGGAGATGTGCACCACTTAGAACAAACTAGCCTGCGTACTATCTGCAATAAAAATCAGCCAGAAGATTTGTTTCATGTTATAATAGAATGCCCCGCATATGAATTTGCTCGCGATAGTAAATAGTTACAAGATAAGGGAAAATTTAGAAAATTTCGCGAATCTATTTAACCCAGAATCGACCAAAGACTTAACTAAATTATTTAACTATACAGTAACCATGTTACGTACTAGATCATTCACCCTTAATGAATGAAGTTTTTGATGAATCTTAAGTTTTATCTGTTTCCGAATTCTGGTTCATATAAACTATTTTGGTTCTGAACGTTACTGTTATTAGTTCTTAATCTCTGAGTTTAGTGATGTTAGTTAATCAAATTATAGTATTTATTGATAAAATTTTATTAAATTATTGTGTTTATTTTATTTAGTTATTTAGATTTCTGAATTAATTATTTACATTATTATATTTACTATGTATAGTTTATATTTATTGTTTCTTCTTGTTTTTTTTTTTTTTTTTTTTTTTTAATTTTTTGTTTTTATTCAATATTAGTGTTCGTATAATATTATGCGATGCTTATCTATTATTGATTGTTAAGTTTTACAATTTTATTAGTTTATTACAGTTACAACTGTGTATAATACAAATGCATATTTATTCAACATACATAATTACGTAATCATTTCTAATATTTACTAGTGCAGATTGATAGTTAAAAGGAAAAAAAAGAAAGAAAGAAAAAAAGAAAATAAGAAAAAGAGAAAATTATTGCTTAAAAATTTATAATTCATTATGTTGATTTATATTTATATTTTAAATTTAAGCCAAACTCTGTCATAAATTTTGTAAAAATTTAAAAGACAAATATGTATATATTATTATTATAGACTTTTACGCCGACCTGGCGCTCACTACTCAGTAGGACAGTACTGGGTAACATTCACCTATACCGGCATTATGCAAGGTATTAGGCTCTGTGGAAGGGTAATGTGCCAAACCAATCCGTAAAAGTACCGTAGTACATTCACGGACGGGTTTGTCACATCACTCCTTATATTGTTGTTGTTGTTGCTTGAAACGAGGTGTTATGCGTCTATTTTGGTGTATACTGGTTCGTACGACGAGACTTTTGTGGGAGCGTAGATGTTGGCTCAATGACAGAGGGCTGTGAAAGCCTAGTTCGTTTTCGTGTCCTCAGATGGTAGGTAGGAGTAGGGACAGAGGGAAGGGAAAGGACTGTTTGTGTTTGTGTGTGTGTTTGTGTATGTGTGTGGATGTGTCTTTCTATTTTACGTTTCTTGGTGTAGATGTTTTCTGGTTCATCAAATTGCTCATTAAGATCGGCTGCTCCTGGAACTGCGCGTTTAGATGGTACAGAGGTTGACGGACCTTGTGTGTCATTGAATTGGGGAGGATTGTGCACCAGAGCGGTAACAGTGACAGTGCGGCAGTTGTTCGATCCCCCCTCTCCATCAGACGAATCTGGATCCGTATGTGTGTTAAGTGTTTGTCTTTCAGTGTTAGTGTATTGTGTGTTTATGTATGTGTGTTGTGTGTCAGTAGGATGAGTGTCAGTGTATTGTTCGCTCACTGTAGATGGCTCAGATGGAGTAGAAGCAGGTCTTGTGCTTTCACATATCGCAGTCGGATTCGTATTACTGAGGAACTTCCGTACTATACGACACGTGTTTATGATCACTGCCTTTTGCATAGTGACATATGTGTATTTTGGGAGACCCAAGAGGCTTAAACTATTATGTAGTGTGTGTGGAATGACCCCGGTGGCACTGAGCACTATTGGAACGATGTGGACATGTTCCATTCGCCATTGTTGTTTTATTTCGGCTGCGAGGTCAGTGTATTTATCCAATTTAACTGCGTGTGTTTTTTGTAAGTTGTGTGTATTTGGAACCGCAATATCGATCAGATAGGTTGTCTTAGTGTTTTTCATTACGAATGTGATATCTGGTCGATTATGATTTATGGTCTTATCTGTAATAATCGACCGATCCCAGTAAAGTCTACAGGAGTCATTCTCCGCTACTACTTTTGGTGTGAGCTTGTAGTAAGGTGTTTTATCGGTTATAAGGTGGTGCTTGACCGCTAGTTTCTGGTATATGATTTTGGCAACCTGGTCGTGACGGTGTTTGTATTCGGATTGAGCGAGCTAAGTACAGGCAGCTGTGATGTGTTGGATCGTTTCAGGTTTGGAATGGCATCTCCGGCATGAGTCAGATGTTATTGACGAGTCACGAAGTATGTATTTTGAGTAATTCTTTGTATGAATTACTTGATCTTGTATAGCTAGCATGAATCCTTCAGTCTCCGGGAAAAGACTTCCTTGACTCAACCAGGCGTGCGACGCTGCTTTGTCGACGTTACTCTGATTAAGATCATGTGGATGTCTCCCATGTAAAGGCTTCCGAATCCATTGCTGAATTTTCTCCTCCTTCGTGACCAAAAACTATCTGGCATTTCTGTGTGTGAGAGGTTTAATGGTGTGTATGCCTTGTCGGCTTGGATTATTACATTGTGTAAGTGCGATGTGTGTGTTTTGGTGTAAAAGTATTCTCGCAAGTTATGAACCTGTTTATTATGCGTGTTCCTTATGTCTATAAGACCTCGACCCCCTTCGGCTCTTGGCAGCGTCAATCGTTCTATCGCTGCTTTGGGATGATGAATTCTGTATTTGGTCATAAGGACGCGGGTCTTGATCTCGATGTTTGTCAAGTCCGTAGGCGTCCATTTGATTACCCCAAATGAGTATGTTAGCACCGGAACTGCGTAGGTGTTAATTGCTTTGATGGTTTTTTTTCCATCAAGGTGGGTGCTCAGTAATCTCCGTACACGCGTTAGGTATTGCTGCATCAGGTGTTGTTTTACAGCGCTGTGATCTATACGTTCGTCCTGATTGAATCCGAGATACCGATACGACTCTCCCTCGTCCATGGGCTGCATAACAGACTCTGGTTCGAGTTCGAATGCGACCGCATCTCGTTTTCCTCCAGAACGACATTGTGTTCGACATTTATCGATTCCGAACTCCATACAGAGGTCTCGCGAAACCTCGTTGGAAAGTCCCAGCAGCTGCTGTAATTGATGTTTAGTAGCTGCATAGATCTTAATATCATCCATGTACATTAGATGTGAAATGGTATGGCGCGAATTCGTTTGCGTACCTACATTGTAACCGTATTTGGTTTCATTTAACAGGCGAGAAAGTGGATTCATTGCGAGACAAAACCATAATGGACTCAATGAGTCGCCTTGGAATATGCCGCGTCTTACTTGAATAAGGTCGCTTGTTGTTTTGTCATTACCAATACTCAAATGTAAGGTCGTTCGCCAGTCGGACATGATCGTTCCAAGGAAGTTCACGATACTTGGGTGTATTTTGTACAGCTCCAATACTCTCCGCAACCAGGAGTGCGGGACCGAATCAAATGCCTTTTTATAATCAATAAACGCTGTGTACAGGTTACGTTTTCTCCCTTTCGCTTGTTCCAGTACTACGGAGTCAATCAGAAGCTGCTCTTTGCAGCCTTGTGACCTCTTTCGACATCCCTTTTGTTCTTCTGTCAGTATGGTGTTAATCTGACAATGCTCATTGATCTTTTCTGCCAGACAGGACGTCAAAATCTTATACACTGTAGGCAAGCAGGTGATAGGCCTATAATTCGCAGGATTTTTTGTATCACTGTTTTTAGATTTCATGTATGTGATACCCTGCGTTAGGAACTTCGGTGTCAGGTTTGGTGTTTTTATAAATAGTGTAAAATGTTCAGCGAGATACTTGTGTGTTGATGTAAAGTGTTTGAGCCAGTAGTTTTGTATGTTGTCGATGCCAGGTGCCTTCCAGTTATGCGATCTCTGTAAAGCTCTGGAGACGTCCTCTGTAGTAATGTCCGTATAGGGCATCTCCGGAAGATGTTCGTTATTCCTGTACTCTGTATCGATCCAGCTGGCTTTGTCATTATGGTCAGTGGTGTTGGACCATATATTCGCCCAGAAACTATGGAGTGCGTTCTTCTCCGGTAGACCATTACTATCAGTTACCGTGTTCGTTAGAGACTGATAAAACCGTCTCTCGTTTCTGCTGAACGCTTGGTTTTGTCGTCTGCGTTCAGTACTGGTCTTATATCTTCGTAAGCGCTTCGCTAGTGCTGTTAATTTTTGGTGAAGCGTATCTCTGATCTCTGTGAGTGTTTTATTGGGTTCCTCGTATTGTGTGTGTACTGTGTGTTTGTGTAATATGTCGTGTATGTATTTGTTGAGCCGTTTGGACCTCGTACCCTGTTGGTATTGGGTGATCCTGCCGAGGTTGCATCGGATGTTGCTGATGCGTTTATTCAATCGTGTTTCCCAGGCAGGAGTTTTGTGTTCCTTCGAGTTGTGCGCTACAGGTGGTGTTACACCGGACCCGTTACAACGTATAGCTGCAACGGCTCCACAATAGATAGCTGTGTGTAACTCGATAAAATTGTCACATGTTTCTAAGTGTTTAGGCAGTATTGTATTGTTCAATATCTCAACGATCTCAGCCAATCTACGTGAGGTGTGTTGTTTAGGCAACAAGTACCTATGTGTGGGGTCCGTCCCTTCAAATTCAGTAAGCGCTGTGTTAAATTCCAGTTCGATCTTTTGCAGTAGGGTGTCATTTACTGCTGTCTCATGGTGGTCAGGCTCATTCTCGACAAGTTGTTGAGTGTCGTTTTGTGTGGGGCTCTCCATTTCTGGTGGGCCGTCGTCCTGACTTTCTTCATTTTGAGCAAATTGATGTGCGACTTGTGTTTTAATCGTGTTTATGAGGGAGGAAGGGATAAGGTTATTGGTAAAAATGACACGTTTTTGGTCTGCCAGTCTCTGTTCAGTGACGTGACTAAGGTGAGGGTAGGTGCGCGCGAACTCTTGATGTAATTTCGTACGGTAACCAGTTTTGTCCGTTTCAAGTCTAGTAACTTGGAAGTATGTGCGTACGATGAATTCATTCAGTTCATCTGTCCATTGCATACGCACACGCTTCTTACCAGCTTTAGTGGTCCCCAAAGGATGCTCCGAGGAAACACTTAAAGTCGGCTGAGCCAAAGGTGTTGGGGGCTCCGTAAGTAGGGCAGTAGCATTTTGGCTGAAGGTGTTGTTACAGCTGACAGGTGGCTGCCTAGAACCCAACCTGTCGTCACCGTGATCTGAGCTGTCACATTCAGTGGTGACCCTGATGCGCCCGGTCGCTCCACCGGCAGCGGCAGTTTTCCGAGGCCTTTTTCTTGTTTTCACCATCCTAATGGGTTGTCCTTTTAGTCGCCTTTTACGACAAGCAGGACTTACTGTGGGCAAATTCTGCAAAGTGAAGCCCCCACCCACAGGGCGTTTATTATTATTATTATTATTATTATTATTATTATTATTATTATTATTATTATTATTATTTTTTTTTTTTTTTTTTGATTAAAATTGGGGTACTGCTGCCGGTGGATGGCGCGGTCATCAGCACCCGGCGGCATCGCCATCGGAGGGCATGCGCCGCCATAAACAGTAAAAATAAAAACGACACATAAAGACAGGAACACATAAATGCATTAGACAACGGACAAACATACACATGATAAAATCCAACGATGAGCCCTGCCATCCCAGGGCTAAAAAAGAGTGGACAGTCCTTGGTGACGGTACGATAAGTACTAGACAGAGCGTCCGGCCACCAAGGCCTGAAGACCATCGCTGCGACCCCCCCTCCCCCCAAGGCGTAAAGGGCCTCGGGGTGGAGGAACCTGACTAGACAATACACAAATAAATATCACAGATCAGTATCACGGTAAGTATCACAGATAAAACTTATTGCGTCACTGGGAGGCCGCAGGCCGACCACTGAAGCAATAAGGAGTTAAAACAATACCGCTGTAGAGCCATAACAACAGGCCCACAGCGGCATAACAAAATATCACAGATAAATAAAATCAAGTGATGTACCACCTCGGGTGGAAAACGCCCTCAGTGGTACATCGTTAAAACATATTAAAAACAACCTTATTAAAAAACAAAAACAACAATATCACAAGTTTGACAATATTTCTTGCTCTGTGACACGATTCCGCTCCCCATAGTCTCGACAATTCCGAAATGGCTTCGCCAACACCTAGGAGCTCACACGTGTAGGGACAGTGACATCTGATTACTGAGCAACATGTACTGTTCTGTCAGGTAGCTGATTACTGGGTACATGTGCCGTTCTGTCAGATGTCGGGGTCAACCTACACGGGAGACCGGTACGATGACTAGGCCACGTTCGTCCGAGTCGAGGCTACAGAGAACGGGACAATGCCACAGAGTATCACAGTATATCTGACTTATGTCCCTATGACTCCGACGGGGCAAAAGCAGTCCCAGGACGCTCAAGCTCGCATCCGTATGAGGGAAGACGACATCTCCTTACTAAGCGAGCTCGCTCAAGCTGTTCGGGCAGATGTCGACTCATACGCCTGGATGACGCGAACGAGTGCGTCGAGTACCGCATTCCTACCCGTCGAAGTCACAGGGACAAAAAATCAACGCAATAACACAGCCAATCACTTTATCACTTTTGTGTCCACTGGAGTGCACCATCCAGGGGACACTACAAGATTTAAAAACAAATAAAAAAAAAAACAGAATCACAGCACGAAATCACAGACAAAACTACACAAATCACAATATAAAAATATCACCAATCGACTGGGCGGAACACGACTCACGACTTTGAAAATCACACACATACGGATACTAAACGCACACGAACTGTTGCCAGACATCCGGGCGAGAAGCTATTGCACAATCAGACGGTGGTGTTTCTCTCGTACGGTGGATATCTCTGTCGGTCATACGACGTTCGTCCTCGTCGAAAATTTTGTTCCCGCATCTTTTGTGAAAACAGTGGTACCTCGAGAAGGAAACGTGCCAATCTTGGGTAGTCAGAGGCTAATGGAATCCGAAGATTACTGTATTGCGCATGAACTACCCCTGGAACCCTTAGCCTCCTTGACACCAATGGGGGATAAATATCCCTCACGGGTGCCAAGGGCAGCTGCTATAGGTGTCCTCACCACCATTTTTTTTTTTTTTTTTTTTTTTTTAAATTGGAACACTGCTGCCGGTGGATGGCGCGGTCAGCAGTGTCCGGCGGCATCGCCAACGATGGGCATGCGCCGCCATACACACAAGAAATTAAAACACACATAAAGACAGGGACACATAAATGCAATAGACAAAGGACAAACATACACATGATAAAATTCACCGATGAGCCCTGCCATCCCAGGGCTTCATAAAGAGCGGAGAGTCCTTGGTGGCGGTACACTAAGTACTAGCCAAAACGTCCGGTCACCAAGGACTGAAAAACCAACGATGAAACTCCCCCCGAGGTGTAAAAGGCTTCGGAGTGGAGGAAACCGACTAGAAAAAAAGATAAAACACAAATAAATATCACGATATCACAGATAAAACTTGTTGCATCACTGGGAAGCAACAGGCCAACCAGTGAAGCAAGAAGGAGTTAAAAGAAAATACCGCTGTAGACCCATAACAACAGGCCTACAGCGGCAAAATAAAATATCACAGATAAGGAAAGACTAAAAAAATTCAACAATATAGAAGAATAACAATAAAATAACAACAAAATATCACAGACTGAAAAATCACAGTAAATATATCACAGCCTACCCACTGTACCCTCGGGGGCCTAGAACCGCCCCGTGGTACAGTGGGGATTGCAACAACACCGTTGGAGGCCCCATGGACCTCCAGTGGCAGAAAAACACAGAAAAAGACAAAAAACAATAACAAAAGAATTCCACGATTTGTGTCGTCCCATTTATTTATTTATTAACCAACCAGGGCCCCGTTAGCCTGCCAGCCAGCTAGCAGTTACCGCCGAGCACGACGAGGACGTGGGGTTGGATTTATGCCCGGCATTATTATTATTATTATTATTATTATTATTATTATTATTATTATTATTATTATTATTATTATAGACTTTTACGCCAACCTGGCGCTCACTACTCAGTAGGACAGTACTGGGTAACATTCACCTATACCGGCATTATGCAAGGTATTAGGCTCTGTGGAAGGGTAATGTGCCAAACCAATCCGTAAAAGTACCGTAGTACATTCACGGACGGGTTTGTCACATCACTCCCTATATTGTTGTTATTGCTACTTGAAACGAGGTGTTATTCGTCTATTTTGGTGTACACTGGGTCGTACGGCGAGACTTTTGTGGGAGCGTAGATGTTGGCTCAATGACATAGGGCTGTGAAAGCCTAGTTCGTTTTCGTGTCCTCAGATGGTAGGTAGGAGTAGGGACAGAGGGAAGGGAAAGGACTGTTTGTGTTTGTGTGTGTGTTTGTGTATGTGTGTGGATGTGTCTTTCTATTTTACGTTTCTTGGTGTAGATGTTTTCTGGTTCATCAAATTGCTCATTAAGATCGGGTGTTCCTGGAACTGCGCGTTTAGATGGTACAGAGGTTGACGGACCTTGTGTGTTATTGAGTTGTGGAGGATTGTGCACCAGAGCGGTAACAGTGACAGTGCGGCAGTTGTTCGATCCCCCCTCTCCATCAGACGAATCTGGATCTGTATGTGTGTTAGGTGTTTGTGTTTCAGTGTTAGCGTATTGTGTGTTTATGTATGTGTGTTGTGTGTCTGTAAGATGAGTGTCAGTGTGTTGTTCACTCACTGTAGATGGCTCAGATGGAGTACAAACAGATCTTGTGCTTTCACATATCGCAGTCGGATTCGTATTACTGAGGAACTTCCGTACTATACGACACGTGTTTATGATCACTGCCTTTTGCATAGTGACATATGTGTATTTTGGGAGACCCAAGAGGCTCAAACTATTATGTAGTGTGTGTGGAATGCCCCGGTGGCACTGAGCACTATTGGAACGATGTGGACATGTTCCATTCGCCATTGTTGTTTTATTTCGGCTGCGAGGTCAGTGTATTTATCCAATTTAACTGCGTGTGTTTTTTGTAAGTTGTGTGTATTTGGAACCGCAATATCGATCAGATAGGTTGTCTTAGTGTTTTTCATTACGAAGGTGATATCTGGTCGATTATGATTTATGGTCTTATCTGTAACAATCGACCGATCCCAGTAAAGTCTACAGGGGTCATTCTCCGCTACTACTTTTGGTGTGAGCTTGTAGTAAGGTGTTTTATCGTTTATAAGGTGGTGCTTAACAGCTAGTTTCTGGTATATGATTTTGCCAACCTGGTCGTGACGGTGTTTGTATTCGGACTGAGCGAGCTGAGTACAGGCAGCTGTGATGTGTTGGATCGTTTCAGGTTTGGAATGGCAGCTCCGGCATGAGTCAGATGTTATTGACGAGTCACGAAGTATGTATTTCGAGTAATTCTTTGTATGAATTACTTGATCTTGTATAGCTAGCATGAATCCTTCAGTCTCCGGGAAAAGACTTCCTTGACTCAACCAAGCGTGCGACGCTGCTTTGTCGACGTTACTCTGATTAAGTTCATGTGGATGTCTCCCATGTAAAGGCTTCCGAATCCATTGCTGAATTTTGTCCTCCTTCGTGACCAAACGGCAAAAACTATCTGGTATTTCTGTGTGTGAGAGGTTTAATGGCGTGTATGCCTTGTCGGCTTGAATTATTGCATTGTGTAAGTGTGATGTGTCTGTTTTGGTGTAAAAGTATTCTCGCAAGTTATGAACCTGTTTATTATGCGTGTTCCTTATGTCTATAAGACCTCGACCCCCTTCGGCTCTTGGCAGCGTCAATCGTTCTATCGCTGCTTTGGGATGATGAATTCTGTATTTGGTCATAAGGACGCGGGCCTTGATCCCGATGTTTGTCAAGTCCGTAGGCGTCCATTTGATTATCCCAAATGAGTATATTAGTACCGGAACTGCGTAGGTGTTAATTGCTTTGATGGTTTTTTTTCCATCAAGGTGGGTGTTCAGTAATCTCCGTACACGCGTTAGGTATTGCTGCATCAGGTGTTGTTTTACCGCGCTGTGATCTATACGTTCGTCCTGACTGAATCCGAGATACCGGTACGACTCTCCCTCGTCCATGGGCTGCATAACAGACTCTGGTTCGAGTTCGAATACGACCGCATCTCGTTTTCCTCCAGAACGACATTGTGTTCGACATTTATCGATTCCGAACTCTGCCAGTCTCTGTTCAGTAACTTTTGACTAACCTATATATTAACTGCTAACTGCAGAAAGGTAACAAGTCCATAAAATAAAATTTTACAGGAGATGAAAAAAACGTTTTACTTTGAACCCTTCTTACAAATTAATGAAATTTTATTTTTTAAATATTGTTAGTGATTAGCTGATTAACCTTTTGTAAAAGATTTAATTTTTTATGCGTAGTTACTTAAAAAAAATGTTTTGTTTTTGGACTTGTTCCCTTTCTGCAGTAAGCAAAATTTATAGTTAATAAAAAACGATTTTTATGAAATAAACAATTTATTTCTTATACAAAAATAGTATGCACATGATAAAATATAATATTTAATCTTTTCCATGCCGAAATAAAATACCTTGTGAAAGAGAGAATGTGTAAACATAAAAAGAAACAGAAAATTGTTTATATTACGTACCTATGTGTAAAATTTTTTTATTTTCCTAATTGTTTTGGATAATAAATAAAATAATAATATCGAAGATCGTATACACCGTTTACACTATATATGTAAATATGTATAGGTATAATACTTTATGGTAAAGTCGGTATTAATCTAACATTTCCAAGTTAAATTTTCTTTTTATATTATTCGAAATATTTACTAAATGTTAGTTTCTGTATTTTACGACATTCATTAAATAAAAATATAATACGGTATAAGGTATAATACAAATATTTAATTCAATGGCTGCCAAATAATTTTTCTTTGTAAAAGAGGTTCAAAAACATTGATAAAGAGAGAAAATTGTTTACGTTTTGTCTGCGTACTTCTGGAAATATTTTAATTCTAAGATCTTTGTATCCTTAATTTCATAAAATATAAACATTGTTATGTTTTGCATAACATCGAGTATCTTATCCTTTCCTATACACGTATATAGGCCATTTAAACGTTAGTATTGAAGTCGGTATTAAACTACTACTTGGAACATGTAATAATTTTTTTAAATTATTTCAGATGTCATTATGATATTCATTTTAAGTAAAATACATTCTATAAAAACTTACACGTAAAGAGAATGAAGAAACCATTTATCTACCATTCTTTAATCTCCAATCCATTCTCCAATATCTTGCGTACTTTTAATTTTATTAAATTATAATATATAACACTGACTTTATAAGAAGCGTACGTACTACGTACTTGTTATTTGTATATGTATATTTATCTATTACCCGCTGGCATAGATCAACCCTACACTGCAGTGTGTTTTTATAGTTGACAATGAATGTAGATTTGAATAATTTATTGATTTGGTATTGGTACATATGTATGCAGTATGTGTATGAGTATTAGTCAAACCGTCGAAAATTTTTTTGCTAACAATAATAAACAAATTTTTTCATGTTCTTATAGTACACTATAAATTCAATTATGTTAAAACATTCAATAAAAATTATTAGAAGCAAATTTTATATATTTCTGTAAATATCTATATATAAAATTATTCACAGTATTATTTTTTATTATTATTTCATTTTAAAGCAAGTGGGACAACTAGAGAGGCATCAATTGAACTTTAACATTTTTGGGGAAAAATTTTTATTAGAAAATAACCCAGTGTGGATTTTTAGTGTACTTGTAATTTATTTTTATTATAGACCTGCGAAACAATATTTTTCAATTTAAACCATTCCAGTGCAGATTAAAAATGTCAAAATGATTAATAACTTTAAAAATATAGTCTTGTCTTTTGTTGCAAGATATATTTCCCTCTTTGTTTCCTTTGGCATGTTAACATGCCAATGGCACTGAATCGGTTAACTATAACCTATCTCGTAAAAAAAAAATTAAAACAAAAAGGGCCGTAAAACTTCTTAAAACGGCATTACACTCGGTTTGCTTCCCTTGTTGCAGCTACGGTTACCGGCCAGAGCATTAAAACGTTCCCAACCAAGACGTTAAAGCTTATTTTGTCAGCAGGAATGTAGACCAGAGTCTACAAAGTATTTACCGTAAATTGGCATCAATAGGCATGAATTAAGACTTCACATTGTAATTATTTTGTACATCTTTTACCAGTACCTATTCTTTAAATATATTGTTACGTAGACGGGGGTACGAAGCCTTTTCTGTAGGGATTAAGTTAGATGTTATTGGTAGTGGTGAAAACCCCACAAAAAGGCCTGGGTTCGAACTCCTGATCACTACGGTAGACTTGCGGGAATTTAAGAGTGCACACTGTTTTTCTCAATAAAATAACGGAGTTTCCACTTAAAAATTTTATTAACAAAACCAAACAAATGAATAATAATTACAAGACATAAAACGGGAATCGCTTCCCCAAATAACTAACAGATAAACTTATATAAATGAAGGAAAAACAATGGAAAGAAATAGGACTTACCTAGATACACGTTGTAGTTTTACTTGGTCACAAACTTTCACTTTAGGCCACCAAGCAAACTTCCCAACTCCGATTCTTCTGTACCTTAATAAAACTAAGCGACCATTACGAAGATCCCGACTAGCGACCCTCACACTGTATTCCACTTTACTGTCCCACAGCTCACTACCTCTTACCCCGCTCTTTTACCCACTGCCCGATTATCGTCTTTACGAATCTTTTTATATTAATGTGTAACCTACATTTTTCTACTAGTCGGCAGAAATTATGTGTTACCAAACTTATTATTGATAACACATATTTTAGTTGTTGGTTCTAGTTTGCTGGCCTCGTCAATAATTTGTGTCCTAATAAATGGTTACCGATTGCAACATTACTCCCCCCTTCGAAAAAGATGATTACTCCAATGAGAGACCAGCCTTTTCTGAGAGTGCAACCATTTGTCGTGTGTCTCTCGTCAGTCCAACCTTTTTACTTAAATACAAATTACATAGTAACTCTGAAAATGAATGAAATATACAAAAAAAAAAAAAAAAAAAAATAAACAAATTCTTACATAGAAATACAATATGCGTCTTATGCTAGTTATTTTCCCTTAGCGTCTCTATTTTTCACTTAGCATCTCTATTTTCACTATGTGTCTCTAAGTATGGCTTCACTTACTCACTACAATCCTTTAACTGAATGACGACATTTTGGTATGGGTGGGTTCTATTTGGTTCTTCCTGACTCCCACTTTCACTCTCGCACTCACTTTGGTTTGTGTGTCCATTCTCTATGTCTTCTATGCCTCCCTCGGGATGTTTCTTGCCGGCTCCTCGATGCTCCCGATGTAGCACCCATAAGGTGAGCGTGCTCCAGAGATTCGCAATCAGCCTGTAGCTCCAGCCGAAGGTTTGATAGAGCGATAGTCCATTTAGGATTGTTCCAATCATGAATTTAATCAACCGTATGACTAAGTAGAACCCCATCATCCCCGACATCAAAAGGCCAAAATTTGTGAACCACCCCCAAATTTGACGGAACGCACTATGCGCTAGTTGTTTAACTTCCGCTTCGTTGAACATTTTGACTGTGCTGAACCCTTGGGCGTTTGTCTCCAGCCCGATTATTTTTCTGGCTACGTTGATGACAGCGCGTCGCTCGGAACCAAAAATTAATGTCCTCTGGGCCTCTCGTATTTCTTGGACTGTGTATGTACCGCCCGTGCCTAACCGTTGTATTGGTTGGAACTTCAACTGTGGCTCCTCTGCTGCTTCTATCACTTGTGGGTGGCGTTGTATCTGTGGTGTCGGACTGAACCCGACCCACTGATTGTCGACTTGATAGAGTGCTGGCGTTAAGTGCGAGCATCCAATTTATTCTCCATATTCCTGCAATATGTGAGTAATTGGCGCCATGAAGAATGATTCGTTGTTTACCCGCACGGGTAGCTCGTTGTAACACTCCGATGTCCGTCGAACCTCGACTGGCTTTGGTACGCACTGCATTACATACATACATATATATATATATATATATATATATATATATATATATATATATATATATATATATATATATATATATATATATATATAATGCTAAGGTAAGCCGGTTCTTCAATGTCTCTCGGTGGAGGAGGCACCTGCGGTATACCATGTTGACATAGAGATCCTGCATGGCCCGCTTGTACGCCTGTTACACATACATAAATTTCGTGTTGATGTAAACAAGAAGGTCGGCGTCTTGCGTTGCCGATTGGTCCTTCTTGAACTGAAATCCATAGCTTTTCTCTTCCAGAACCATCAGCCGGGGATGTTCGGTGACCCAGGCATCTTGGTAACATACGTGGGATTTGCCGACGAGTGTGAGTGCAAATACCCGATCTTCCTGCTCCACTACTATGTACTCCAGATTGTTGAAGAGGTCCACTTTATTCACCGTCACGAAGTTTCCAATACCCTCATACACTACACTGTATTGTTTCTCTGAACACTTATCTTGTACGCCACGCTCCCAGATCGATTCGCCCATTTCTATGTCCATGCAGTAGCCACTTGTATATGTACAGGAGACCCCACCCTGGAGATGTATCTCATTAGCGCCCAAGCTCACCGTGGCCCAGTACTCCCGAATTTGTAATTTTAAGGCTGCGCTGACAATTACCTCCGTCCATGTGACCCCATTCTCAATGTAGGTTCCACCTGAACATTTACCCTCCGTAGTTAGCGCCCCAATCAGGGTGACGAATGCAATAGTTGAAAAATTAATCTGGATATTTTGTGGCGTGTATTCCGGAGTCTTGTGTATCTTGTACCGGTGGACATTGGCACATTCCTCGGCGCCCAGCGATTTGATGTAGGTGAGCAGCCCAGAGGCTACCGCGGAAGTGTGACTAAACATGCCACATCTCTGAATGAGGCGAGTGATTTCTAATAAACACGTTCTCACTTGGACCCTGGAGACGTTATTTTTCTGCACTATCTGGACCCTTCTTGTTTCTTCCCGGTAACCTTTGACTAAAAGGTGCTAAATCGCGTAACGATATGGCCGTTACGTTCGTTGAAAGCTCCCGGCAATCATATGCAATAAGTGTATTCCCTGTTGGTAACAGCACTGCTAGTATACTGAGTAATGCGATCACCCCCATGTTGATAATTCTGTAATGGAAATATTACAGTTTTATTGTCTCAGTTTTTGTACTTAAATAAGGCTGAAAAGTCGTTTAGATATGAATTGTTTTTTTTTTCATCCTAAATTAATCCAGTATTTCCTAGATTCGTCGCGGGAGCACCCAGGGTCATTCTTCTGCTGGACCTCGACTGCGTGTATGATACGGAAGCTTATGTTCACGCTCTGGAAATTGTTTGTCAGTAACTTCCGTTGGTCCCGCCGGTTCTATTTCGTTGTTCTCTTCACCAATTTCGGCTTGTCCGTCACCTTCCTGTTCCCGATTTTCCACGACTATCTCCTGGTCATCCACTTTCATAAGAACAGTGACATGGGCGCCATCTATAGGTACGGCAGTAACTGGTACTTGCATCACTTCCGGTTCTGCTGTTTCCTCCTCATCTACTATCTCCTGATCACTGTCGACTATTTGTTCTTCAAACTCTTCCGTTCCCTTAGCGTGTTTCAGCCTGTTGACATTTACTTCTTTGATTTTGAATGTTACCGGCCCCTTTATGCGATGTGGTCCCGTCCATGGTTTTGCTAACTTCTTTGACCCTTTAAGTTTACCAGTTGGATCGTGTAGGTAGACCCTGTCTCCACGTTGTAGGATAACTGGTTTCGTCTTTTTATTGTATTGTTTTACTTGCTTGTCGGCTGCTTTCTTTAACTGCTCTTTAACCAGTTCGTACGCCTTGTGTAACCGTTGTCTCAATTCCGCACAATAATTTTCAGTAATATCGTAAGTCGCTTGTGTAGGCCGAATAATATCTTCATATGGTAGTTCGATATCTCTCCCATAAAGTAGATGGACTTTCTCCAGTAGAACTGTGTACGTGTGATCTATAAGCCATTAAATACATACGGTAGCCATTCGTCCCAGTCCTGCTGGTTTGTAGATACGACGTGTGATAGCATATCCTTGAGAACTCGATGCGTGCGTTCTATCATACCGTTCGTTTGTGGGTGATACGGCGTGGTTTATATTTTCTTTATATGCAGGAATTTACAGATGTCTGCCATAAGTGCCGAAACGAAGTTTGTTCCTTGGTCGCTGACGAGCAGTTGAGGCACTCCATGCCTACTGACGATATTCTCGATGAAAGCGCGTGCTACGGTTTCTGCTTTCTGATAATTCTTTTAATTGTATCGCCTCCACGTACCGGGTAAAATAATCCTGAGAACTGAGGATGTATTTATTTCCCTGCCGCGTTGCTACGAGTGGTCCTACGATATCGATGCCAACTCTCTCAAACGGTCCACTGACGATGGGCATAGGCTGCAATGGTGCTGGCTTCTGCGTCGAAGGCTTCACTCCGTCCTTTGAGATCCAATGACCTAGGTACTTTGTTTCTTCGACTAAGAAACGGCATTTCTTGGGACTCAATTTCAGGTTAGCACTTCGAATTTACTGGAAGACCTGTCTGTTACGTATTAGGGCGGCATGAGGCCCCTTAGTTGCGATAGCGTGGACTTCGAGCGGATGAGTCCGAACTCTTGGTTCTGATTGAACCGTGATGGCTGCGTGGTAGGGTAAAACAAGTATTAAAACAATAGGTTACAAAAGTATAAAAGTATATTTACAAAGAAATAGCTTAAAATTTACAAGTTGACCTCAGTCTATGTTTTATTGTATTTCCCTGATTCTAATTAAGTACATTTAAGAAGAGCTTACCCCTTAGCGTAACCCCGGAATGATGATTACAATGGTCGTGAGACCATTGGATCATCCGACCAACTCATGCCAGTCGTCTGATCCCCGTACCGACAAACAGCTGTCCCTTTATAGTAAATTGTAACTTGCTGTGTTCGCTGCGTCAGCAATTTTACAAACATACGAATCAGCGTTTGTCGGTGTGTTTATGTTTATTATAAAATAGGTGTTTTGCTATTATTTATTGGTAATACAATAATAAACAATTTACCATAATAATAATCAAAACACCGGTTCGCAACAACACTCCCCTCGACGAAAAAGATGGTTACACATCTGTGGAACCAGCCTTTTCAAAAAAAGTGGCCTTTTGCGTCTTCCTAAATCTGTTGCAATCCCCCCTTAATAAAGAAAACAGAACGATAAGCGTTATATTTCAAGAAAATACATAAGTATATAATAAAACTAGCAACTAGTAATCGGCGTCTTGTATCTTTCCTTTGGGATCTTGTCTTCCTCTCCTGAGTTTTGGGTTGGGTGGCCAATTGGGTTGATCCTAGTCGTTTCAGAAAAGTTTCTTCCGTTGTGGCTCGTCCTTGGGTCGCCTTGCTCCCGATACATTCCCAGTATTAACGTGTCCCGTGACTGGACACACAGTATCCGTCGTATCTATATTGGCATACCCATCCATGGACAGTCATTAGGAACTGTGGCTTATTCCTGTATCAACTTCCTTTGGCACCCCCCATTAATCTCCTCCCCATTGTTCCTTGTGGTCCAAATATCTCCTTCACCCGATGAATCCTTTTGACCTCTATTCATCGTTTGGTTCATCTATTGATACGGTTTCAAGTATATCATCATCAAGAAAAAGGAAATTAATTTTTTTTTTGATATTTAAAGGAATGCCTAACAATGTATAAAAGGTTTCAGATCGATTCCATATAAGGTTTCTTCTTTTGGTGCGAAAAAATTTTCAAATGCTTCCGCTACTTTAGTAATCTCAGAAGCAAACAGCTTTGATATGTTGATACATTACACAGAATATTTATACATTACTTACGAAACATTACATTATTACCACAGAATGTTACAGAACGAACGCTAGTTAGTATCTCTATACTACTGAAACCAGTGTAACGACAAAGGATAGAAAATATCCCTATACAGCTTTGACCGTTTCCATGCCTTCCCCATAGTTTACTGGCATTCATGATAGTGCGTCGGCATTTCCATTATGGCTATAAATTTCCTTCCATTGGTCTTGATTCTTTTATTGTTTTCATCTCCAGATAACCATATCCATTTTCCTTTTTGGTTTCCCATTGGTCTGTCGGTTCCCCTTGTTCTGTCTTTTCTTTCCTATCCCCATTACTTTCTTCAGAAATTTCCTTTGAATACTCGAAAATTCCTCTCTGATGATATTTCCCCTGGAATCCATCTTTGTGGTTTTTCCGGTAAGTCCATCCTTGAGTTCGTCCTTGATAAAATGTACCCGTAAAGTTTCTATATTCCCATCGTTTTCAATTTTGATTTCCCTTTGGTCGGTCGGCTTCCTTGTTGTGCCTATCTCCTATTCCCAACCGTTCGTTTGTGAATTTTCCATTGAATTCCCCATTTGATGAGGTTCCTTCTGGAATTCTTCCTTTTAATTTTTCCAGCGACTTCATCCTTAGGTTTGTCCTTAAGTGTCCCTTTTAGTGGATTCACCCTTGAATCCTTCCTTATTGATTCCCTTTTGCATTCGCCCTTGAATTTTTCCTTATTTATTTTATTCTCTTTTAATTGAATTCCCTTGAATTCTTCCTTTTGTATTCTTTTAAATGAATTCCCTTGAATTCTTCCTTTAAATGAATTCCCTTGAATTGTCCATTTTTTATTCCTTTAATTGAATTCCCTTGAATTCTTCCTTTTGTATTCCTTTAGTTGAATTCCCTTGAATTCTTCCTTTTGTATTCCTTTAATTGAATTCCCTTGAATTCTTCCTTTTGTATTTCTTTAATTGAATTCCCTTGAATTCTTCCTTTTGTATTCCTTTAATTGACACCTTGGAGCCATGACTTTGCATGTCCCAATCAGACTGTTCCATCGTTGAGGTACCGGAGCGCTACACCGTTAGCTTTGGATCTGGCGGGTATAGTGCTACCCTTTATGGGGCGGAACGATATGGTGGGCAACCGATTGTTCCTGATCGCCATGCAATTTTGCCCGAATTGATGACGATCATGATTCTGCTGTTTTGGTCGTAGTCCCGGTGGTCCCTGGAGTCGATGGTTTATCCTGGAGCTAATCATTCCATCCATTTGTTATCTGCTCAGACCGACAATACCTCCCGTAATGGTTTCTTCTATCATTGTAAGCCCTTCCTTGTCCCCTTTTCCCTTAACTTGTGGTTTCCTTATATCCCTTTTATCTTGTTAATTTTAGTGACACCCCTTGACAAAAAATATTGAACCCGACCCTTTTTAATAAATAAATTTAATACGTGTTTAAACGTTTCCTAAATGCTTTTAATTGCCTAGTCATTAATCAATTATGAAAATGATAAAAAGTAATGTGATATCACTATATGTTTTTAATATGAATAATCGCGTGAATGCATACCTATATATTTTATGTGTACGTATTTGACATTGGAAAATATTTGCTGACTCCTTATAATAAATAAAAAAAATTCTTACCTATGTTATTTAAAAAGAAGTACCAAATGATCTTAAATATAACATAATTAAAAAAAAGAGTGATTCCCTAAAAATAAAATAAACCCGTTTACCTAACCTTTATTTAAGCCCTACCATTGAACCATCATCCCACCGCGGTTACCAATGTTACGTAAGAGGGCGGCATGAGGCCCCTTAGTTGCGATAGCGTGGACTCCGAGCGGATGAGTCCGAACTCTTGGTTCTGATTGAACCGTGATGGCTGCATGGTAGGGTAAAACAAGTATTAAAACAATAGGTTACAAAAGTATAAAAGTATATTTACAAAGAAATAGCTTAAAAGTTATAAGTTGACCTAAGTCTATGTTTTATTGTATTCCCCTGATTCTAATTAAGTACATTTAGGAAGAGCTTAGCCCTTAGCATAACCCCGGAATGATGATTACAATGGTCGTGAGACCATTGGATCATCCGACCAGCTCATGCCAGTCGTCTGATCCTCGTACCGACAAACAGCTGCCCATTTATAGTAAACTGTAACTTGCTGCGTTCGCTGCGTCAGCGATCTTACAAACATACGAATCAGCGTTTGTCGGTGTGTTTATGTTTATTATAAAATAGGTGTTTTGCTATTATTTATTGTTAATACAATAATACAATAATAACAAATAAATAAGTAATTTCGGTTGTAGTTGTAGTTCCATCCCCCTTAGTACGTCATATTTTAGTATTGACAGGACGGAGCCCGTATCCACCATTAGTTTAATATCTTCATCCCTTATTTTCGCATTAATGGTACATGGTGAATGTCCGGACCCGGTGCTGTTTATATGTGGTACTGTTATTGCCAGTTCCCGGACAGTACCTCGAAGTGGGGAGCGTTCGAGGCAGCTGGCTTGTTTAAATTCGGTGCGTCATTATTCTCATTTCGCCTTCAGTTTGTGTAGGTGGAGGTCCGCGGTGATGGTTTTTGGTCTACGTGGCGATATTCCCTATGTTGGCTACTTCTGTTAATACTTGATCGTGGACATCGGGTTTCTCTATGACCGCTAGTTCGAGATCTCCGGCACATCGTTTCTGCTTGGTATTGTCTTGCGAAGTGCCCGTAACCATAGCAATTGAAACATTGACCTGAATTCGACGAGGTAGGTTGTCTTATGAACCCGGCGTTGCTCCTCCTAGTGTTTTGGCCTGTGCGTGATTCTGACGACCAGTTTCTGCTTCGACGCCGTGTATTGTCATTTCTTCGCGAATACTCCTGTGGACTGCTCGAGATGTACAACGTGTTCCCCAAATTTCGTGCATTTTGAACCATGGCTTGGTTCAATTCTTCGAATTCAGCTAACTCTATGGCTAACTCTTTGGCTCTCTGACTCTATGGCTTTGTCAATTGTGAGGTTGGTTTCCCTCAGAGATAATATTCCTATATTCTTTGTTATTTCCCGTTTGAGCCCGAGTTTAAATTGAGAAATAATCAGATCCTGGTTCTTTCGTCTGATACACTCTTTTTGTTCTGTCGTCGCGGTTTGCAAGTCTTCCTCTAGCGTCTCCTGCCCAATGGTTTTTAACCGTGTAGCGAATTGCCTCACGCTTTCTATAGCCCTTTGGCAGGTTTGGGAGAGCTTGTACTGAGCGGCCACCGGAATTTTTAACGGTGTGAATTTGGCAATCAGTCTATTTTTAAACGTATGGTAGTCGGTCCGCTCATCGCAGAGTATCTCCTCACTACGATAGAACTGATATGCTTCTCCTACCAACCGACATTTCAGAACCTTTAGTACCTGCTCTTTTGCCAGGTTGTGCAATTTCGCTCGGGTTTCCAGACGTTCGATGTATTCCTTAACATTTTCCTTACCCGAGAATGGTTCAATATTACTAGCAAAGGCCCCCAAACTAAATCTTGGCATTTCTACGACTACGTTTGGGGTTGCTGATCGTGGTGTGGTTGGGCGCGGTTGTAACGCGCCTAAAGGTTGTTGCCCTGCAGCGGCTGCGGGTGGCTCCTCCCCGTTACCCATGATACTTTACTAGTTTCACCCAATTAAACACAACAGAAATATTTATACTACTCGTCCCCCTTATTATAAAAATAACCCCCTTAATAATATTGAGCGATACTCCTTAATAATATTAATTAATATAAGCAATTTTTTAAAAGAACACTTCCGGCTAGTCCGTAAAAAAAATAAATAAAAAAGAAATGTTTTTATTTTAAATTGTGCAACTGGTCGCAAATTATGGGTGCATAATTGAAAGACACCGGTGCGAATGTTAACCATGTACGTACAACAGTCACGAGACACAGTATCGTATTGCTAATCAATTGTCTTTATTTTTTTAAGGTATTTAAAATTGTTTATTTTTTTAGATAAGACATTTTATGCGATATTAGATATAAATAATAGGTAATTATGGACACCTATACACGGCTGATACCCTTTAA
This sequence comes from Brachynemurus nebulosus, assembly GCA_035578155.1. Classification (NCBI taxonomy): domain Eukaryota; kingdom Metazoa; phylum Arthropoda; class Insecta; order Neuroptera; family Myrmeleontidae; genus Brachynemurus; species Brachynemurus nebulosus. Next base: position 16,966,555 of record JAPWDM010000007.1, read on the forward strand.
TATCGGCATATTTTGAATATATTTTAGATATGCGTGTATACATTTCTTGTCATAACTTGCTTGTCCGATTTTAATTTTTTGTATTGTGTAAGGTAGTTTTTGATGTTAGAAGTAAATGATTTATGTGTATCAATTGTCTTTTTTCTTCCAGTAAAATGTGAGAGAAACAGCACATTGTTTTGTTTTCGTAAAAATATTTTTTTAAATGACAGCTTAGTTTTTTATTAACAAGTTTTCAGTTACAGTCAGTCAGTCAAATTTTCAACAATTTTAATTTAAAATAAGTTAAAATTTTTGTACTATTTTAAAATAACGCTTTTTTGTAACTTGAAAATAATTTTTATTGACAGTTGATGGTTAATAGAGAATATTCCGATACAATTTTTTTTTTTAAAAAAAAAATGTGTTTAGCCCGATTTATTAACGTTTTAAGTTTTGAAAATATAAGTACGGTCCTCTCAGCACCCCAAGATTTCGAACATTACTAATCACTAATGATTACATACTGTTGGATTTTATAAATAATTTAATAGCTGATAAAACAATACATTAAATTATTATATTACCTACACAATTATGTATGTGAACTTGAAATTTTTTTTTTCGCTGACTAATCACAACAAAAAAACTTTATTCTTTTCAACAAAAAAATAATTTCTTTTGCACAGTAAATAATTAAATGAATTTAACACTTATAATTGTAGTAATTAATAGATAACTCGCTGCTTTTTCCCCAAATTTACCCAATTTCCACATTTAGAAAAAAAAGGACCCAAAAATTTCCGCAAATTTTCCGTAGTTTTTTGTTTTGCTAGTAATTTCACCGTCTGCCACCATTTGTTACGTAGACGGGGGTACGAAGCCTTTTCCGTAGGGATTAAATTAGATGTTATTGGTAGCGGTGAAAACACCACAGAAAGGCCTGGGTTCGAACTCCTGATCACTACGGTAGGTTTGCGGGAATTTAAGTGTGTACACGGTTTTTCTCAATAAAATAACGGAGTTTCCACTTAAAAATTTTATTAACGAAACCAAACAAATGAATAATAATTATAAGGCATAAAACGGGAATCGCTTCCCCAAATAACTAACAGATAAACTTATATAAATAAAGGAACAACAATGGAAAGAAATAGGACTTATCTAGACACACGTTGTGGTTTTACTTGGTCACAAACATTCACTTTAGGCCACCAAGCAAACTTCCCAGCTCCGATTCTTCTGTACCTTAATAAAACTAAGCGACAAACACGAAGATCTCGACTAGCGACCCTCACACTGTATTTCACTTTACTGTCCCACAACTCACTATCTCTTACCCACTGCCCGATTATCGTCTTTAGGAATCTTTTTATATTAATGTTTAACGTAAATTTTTCTACTAGTCGGCAGAAATTATGTGTTACCAAACTTATTATTGATAACACATATTATAGTTGTTTGTTTTGGTTTGCTGGCCTCGTTAATAATTTATGTCCTAATAAATGGTTACCGATTGGAACAATATTAAATATTTACGTAAACATTTGATGATAGAACAAACGTCGTTTATATAAGAACAAACGTTTATGCATAATAAAAGGCCAGTAGAAATAAAAAAAAAAAACATAATTAGTATGTGGGGAGGCTAGTCTGAGATTGCATTTTTATGTAATATTTTATAAATAAACAATATACGAACAAACAATAATAAATGACGAATAATACAGAACAAACGAAGAGCTAATGATATTTGAATATAAAATTTCAAAAAATAATTGCTGGTGAGCTAAGGTACCGGAACCCCCAGCAGGCAGCAACATTGATATAAGAATGTGTATCTGCCATTGTACCGTACACTAGATGGAGTACACATAATCTTTTTTGAAGCAAATCGCCACATTGGTTAACACCATAACGCCACGTTAGCACCTTTCATAACCTATAAAGTGTCAGTGGTAATAAATATTTTTTAATTTGTATACGATTATTATTGTAATTTGAGACTATTTATTAGTAAATATTTTAACAATATTTATAGCAACAAATAAAACATCAGTAAATATAGAAAAATTTTAAATTAAAATTTATTTAACCGCCATATTGGTCAACACATTAACCGTTTTTTTGGCTTCATTTTCATATACAAGAGCCCAGCAATTATTTTTTGAAATTTTATCTTCACATATCGTTAGTTCGTCGTTTGTTCTTTATTGTTCGTAATTTATTATCGTTTGTTGGTATATTGTTTATTTATAAAAAAATCACATAAAAATGTAACCTCAGATTAGACCCCCCCCCAAATAATAATTATAGTTTTTTTTTATTTCTACCGTCCTTTTATTATGAATAAACGTTTGCTTATTTATAAACGACGTTTGTTCTATCATCAAAGTGACTTCTTTCGGCTTTAATCAACAATTTTTTAATTAGTTCAATTGTTATGGCATAGTAGTAGCATTGCGCATGCGCCAATTGTACTTTTAAGCGGTTCTTTTCAATTAATAACGATGTTATGTATAAATTAGTAACGACAATTATTGTCTTATTTATACGACATGTGTAGGGTTCTGTACTGGTTAACTTGAGGCGTTTAATAATCAAATAAATGAAATAATTTTATCATTTTCTTCTCTACGGACGTATTGACGCAGGTAATAAGCTATCACTATATCAAATTTCATCAAAATCCTTTCAATAGTTTTTACGTAATGTGTGCACTTACTCAAAATAGTTTTTATATTTTCCCGTGCGAATGAGACATTTTACCGAAGTAAAGAGTATCCTAGATGTTGACCCAGGTAATAAGTTATCATCACACCAAATTTCATTAAAATCCGTCCAATAGTTTTTGCGTAATGTGTTCAAATGCTCAGAATGGTTTTTCTGTTTTTCCTTGGGAATGAGACATTTTCCCGGAATAAAAAGTATCCTAGATGTTGACCCAAGTAATAAGTTATCATCACACCAAATTTCATTAAAATCTGTTCAATAGTTTTTGCGTGATGCGTGAACAGACAGACAGACAGACAGACAAAAATTTTAAAAATCGCTGTTTTGGTATCTACATCGACAACTATTTACAGTACCAGTACAAGTTTCAAAAAATATTCAATGTACAGAAATGGTATCGTTACAGTTTTATTATATGTATTGATTAATGAAGTATAATTATGGAAAAAAATTTAAATACATAAAATATGTATTTATACATCATACTTTCAATTAAAATAAATCAAACTGTAGCCATAATAATTTCTGATAATTAAAAACTTTTAGAATTCTCATAGAGAAAGCATCTACATAGTTAAGTTATATAGCAGATAAAGAATACATTGTAGGTATAACTTTCTTCGATTCTGTCATATTTCTTTTATTTAAAAAAGAACCTCTCAAAAGTATAATCGGCGCATGCGCAATACTACTACTATGCTATAACAATTGAACTAATTAAAAAATTGTTGATTAAAGCCGAAAGAAGTCAAGACTTTTATGATAGAAGAAACGTCGTTTATAAATAAACAAACGTTTATTCATAATACAAGGCGAGTAGAAAAAAAAGACCATAATTAGTATGTGGGGGGGAGCTAATCTGAGGTTACATTTTCATGTAATTTTTTTTTATAAATAAACAATATACGAACAAACAATAATAAATGACGAACAATAAAAAACAAACGACGAACTAACGATATGTGAAGATAAAATTTCAAATAATAATTACTGAGGGGCTAATTAACCGTATTAACCTACATTTAACTCTTATTTTTTCCATAGAGAAAATTTTTTGGCTCGAAATGCCGAACATTTTACTCTCAGCTCTGAGTATTGAATAGATAAAGGGAGTACAGGTATGTATTCAATGTATATGAAAATGAAGCCAAAAAAAGGTTAGTGTTGACCAATGTGGCGGTTAAACAAAATTGGATTTAAAATTTTTCTGTATTTACAGATGTTATGTTTGTTGTAATAAATATTGTAATTATATTAATAAATTATTAATAGACAGTCTCAAATTACAACAATAGTAGTAGTTTTTGGAGAGTTTGGGGCCCACCATCCGACTTTCTTGAGCGACTTCGAGAGAAGGTAGCTCGATCGGGGCGGCTCTAGAAGCCTCCGGCGGTGGGTGGAGCAAAATTTGGTCTCAAACCTAACGATATCTAGTGAAATTTTTTCTAACCTAAGTGAACCTAACGGAACTTGATCCAATCTAACAGAACCTAAGGAAATTTGGTCTAACCTAACCTAACCTAACTTAACCTAACCTAACAAAAATTTTTTTCGAACCTAACCTAGCCTAAAAAAATTTTTTCTAGCCTAACCGAACCTAAGAATTCAAAATTTCCCTAGTAGATGGCACAGCCACCTTCGAGCCCTGTAAGTTTACTACTAGATGGCTCTCGTAGCCTGGATACTAGCGATCCATGTGTGTAAGTTTGAAAATTTCCCTAACAGATGGCACAGCCACCTTCGAGCCCTGTAAATTCACTACTAGATGGCTCTCGTAGTCTGGATAATAGCGATCCCTGTGCATAAGTTTGAGAAATTGTTAACAGATGGCGCAGCCACCTTTGAGCACTGTAAATTCGCTACTAGATATCGCTGCTAGTCTGGATACTAGCGATCCCTGTTCGTAAGTTTGAGAAATTGTCAACATATGGCGCCGAAAATCCTTTTTGATAGTTAAACTAACCATTAAAAGATGGCGTGGCTAGTCTGAACCTTGGTTCATAATTTTATCGTATTTTTGTCTGAAAACAGGTTTAAACTTATATAAATTGTCAGCTGACGTCATCAAGGTATTTTTCTACTATAAAAGACCGTAGTATAACTTTTCAATTGCAATTTTGTTCGAAACTTTGGTGAAAAACATTAAATCTTATTGTTGTAAATTTTCAGTTGTTGTGTTAAAAACTAATTATTGTCAACAATGGAATTCATTACTGGTAGTGCTTCATCTGGAAACAGAGACATAACTGAAAAAATGGCGGGAAATTTTATGGATGAATTGAACCATCTTGGTGCTGTTAAGCGATGGATTATACTTTTTGATATGGAAATTGGAAAAATATATAAAATAATGGGAGCAGGCCAACTACCATCAAAATTCGACTCATTGAAAATGAAGACAATATTGGAGTTAGAAATTGAATACATTTTGTTACCGGCGAGATTTGACAATTTGAATGAGCAGATGCTGACGTGGCTGCAGAGCAATCCAAAACTGGGTATTATGAATAATGGACCCATTGGACTGACTTATAAACTGGAATTCAAAACGCTGGACTTTCTCGAAATCGTCGGGGATGCTGTATTTTGTAATTTATTCTCTTTCAAATGTATTATTTAATTGTACTATGTATTTTAAAAATTTCAATATTGTATCAATTTTTACATATATTTAATAAAAATTATAAAACAAAAATTCGATTTTTTTAATTCATACCCATCTTTAAAACATTGATTTATATTCTAATATGATTATACCAGATTAATATATGAACATTTTTTAGTGTTCAATAAAAAAAAATTTAAAAATTGATTTTTTTATTCAATCCCCATCCCTAAATCAATAATTAGTGGTTAATATTTCCCAAAATGAAAAAGTATTCAAGTAGGATGTAAGTATAAAAATAATTTCTTAACTAGGTATATCTAATTAAATGTATTTTTAACGACATAAAATTATAAAGCATGAGGAATTCGCTAATAAATGCATATTTGGCGTTATCGTATGTGTGAAGTTACATTCCATTGGTATGTAAAATGTATATATACATACAAATATTTTGCAAGATTGGACTTGTAATTCTTATACATGAAATTTGTTATTGTTGTATTGTTATTAAGTTTTTGTGACTTTGCGAGTAGTATACTTCAAACGTTACAAATGAATTTCATCTTAAAAGTATATAATTTTAAGTTATTTTCGAGATTGTGAGTAGTGTACCTCAAACATTTCAAAGTGAATTTCACCTTAAAACTACATACATAATTTTAAGTTATTTTGCGATTTTGTGAGTAGTGTACCTCAAACATTACAAAGTGAATTTCATCTTAAAAGTAGATATTTTTAAGTTATTTTTCTCTTTTTAATTGTTCGTTTTTTTTTTTAAGTTAATCGAGTAGTTAACTTTAGTTATTAAAAAAATTATAGTGCATAGAAATCAGTCTGTGTATTTTTTGTGATTTTTGGAAATATTGGGTAAGTCTAAACATTTACTAGAAATTTTTGAAATTGTTTAAACTAATTATAATTACTTTATGAATACTAAAAAAGAAAAATTTCATGTTTTTTAACGTTTTAAATGTGCTATAAGTATCTATAACGCACTAATAATGTACTCAATACATTTTGCTGTTTACGCTTAACGTTCATATGGTTGATGTCCATCTGTTGTAACAATAATATATGTACATATGAAAACCAAAAAAAATTTTCTTTAATTAGTTATTTTACATGTTAAGACAAAAAATTTTCTTTAATCTCGTTTAAATAATTTTGGTTCAGCAACTTTGAAAAATATGATTTTCATTTTATTCATAAAATTGTTTTAAAAAAAATTAACAGTAGAAAATTTTTCTTTTTAATAGTTTTTCTCGAATTTTAAAAGACGTAATTTCATATTAGTAGTTTTTAAAATATAATTTTTCTTTTTAAAGTGATATTAGAAGTAAAATTTTTATAATTTTTTAAAATGTACAGGATGTGCCAGAAAAAAAATCCGTAAAAAAAAATTAAAATTATTTTTCGCTAAATTTTTAGCATTTATATGTTTATTTAGTCATATTTTAAAAACAAATTATAAATATTTCGCGTAAACTAAACAAAATCAGTTCTACTATTGGCTGATAACATTTATTGGAAAATTAACTAACTTTTTTTTGTGATACCTTAAAATTATTTTGCATCTAATATATTTTATTATTTTTAAGTTATGTTAAAAACATTCTTTTCAATTTAGAAAGTGTTAATATTTATCTGAATTACACAGTAGACGAAGTGGTCGGAAAACGACATTTCATATTACACGATCCAATGATACTTCAATTAATGGTAGAAATGATTCCAGACTACAAGAATTCTATTTAAAAAAAAACATTCTTTTACAATTTTTAGAATGTATAGGATGTGTTAGGAGAATTCCGTGAATAAAATGTAAAATATTTTTTCGCTCAAATTTAGCCACGTTTTAAAAGGATTTTATGAATATTTGAAAATATAATCTTTCTTTTTAAAAGTTAAATTTTCATAATAATTTTGGTATGTTACCATGCAAAATATAAATTAATAATAAAAGTTATTCGTATAATAATATCTAAAAAAGATTTTTTAGAATGCAAAAGATTAACCTTCACATTGTAAAATAGCTTACAGATCACATTCCGCAGTATTTTACATATTAAATCGTCGTCGCTTTGGAATGCAATGCCTTATGCATTGTGTATGCTTATGCAGTAAAACCTATCTTGATTTTTTAAGGTAACTGACCATATTATTTTGAATAAAATTTTTTTTCAACAATCCATTTCTGACAATGGAAAATTCACTTCCAACAATAGTATTACATCAATGTCGGCCACAGTGTTAACTAAATTTGTTTAAAGTAATAAAACCTATTATTTAAAAACAACTGAAAACTTGAACTATATTGAATTATAAAAATTATTGCGTCATAACTTGTTGCGGCTTGTTAGCTCTTACATATCTGTATAAAATTATATGACGTCATCAATCAAAAAGTATATATACACGTGATAAACGGCTTTAAAACCATTACGTCTTTTGATTTCATAAAATACAGTGCGCTTCGTGTCATCATATTGTATTTTGCGAATTTTTAAAGTTAGTTTTTTATTTCAAAGTTTAATTTCTTAAAATTTTATTACATTTTTTCAATATTTAGTTAATTTAGCTAGTTTTATTTAATTGAGTGAAAAGAAGAAATTTTTGAGACATTTTTGTTTCTTCTGTGTTTTTTGTGTGTTTTGTTTGTTTCTTGTTTTATCACTATTGGTGAGTAAGAAACATCTAATTCTTTTTAATGTTAATTTCTATTTTGAAAATTTTTTTACTAATTTTTGTATGCAACAACTTAAAAACTAATTACAGTTATTTTAGAAATATTAAAACAGAAAATTTCATGTTATTTTTTAACAGTCAATATTTTTCAAATTTAATTTTGTCTTAGAAATTCCAGAAAATATAATTTCACGTTTTAATTTTGTTTAATGCCGAAACAAATTGCATTTTTTCATTTTAGAATGTACAGAATGTGCTAGAAAAATTCTGTAAATAAAATGTAAAATATTTTTGATCATGTTTAACGTTCATAATAATAAATTTAATCTTAGAAGCAAAATTTTAAATATTTCGCGAATACTAAACAATATTTTTGTGAATTTAGGAAAAATGGCATTGTTCAAGTGTGAAATATGCGCATCAGGATTCAGTGTCGGGATACTTTGACAAGACATTTGAAGACGAAACATGGCGACGATGGCTCATCTTTTAAATGTGGTCGGTGTGGGGTCATGTTTACGAGAATGGATAGTTTACATCACCATGTGAAAAAATTCCATTTAACGGCGGCATTGTGTGATTACTGCGGCAAATATGTTGAAAGTGATCTGGAGCGGCATATGGCTAATGAACATGGGAAACCCGCAACCAGCGTCGGACGTGATCATGAACAGCCCTCAACTAGCAGCGGTCCTATTTCGAGAAAGCGCGCAGCCGGTGAACAAAATGGCAGTCCATTTAAAAAATCAAAGGCGGATCGGGGAACAAGACGGTGCAAAGTATGTGTTGCGAATATACCGATTTCATCATTCAATGGGCATATACGAAGCGCGGCCCACAAAAATAAATTATGCCGCGGTACTGGAAACGTAAATGTGGAAACTATCAACAGCGCGTTCAAAACCAGAATAATCAGCTACCGGGTAAAGAGTTCCGAGGACTTCCAGTCCATTGAAGAATTTTTACAAAAAATTAAGGAAAATGTGCTTCAGCTGCTGCATATGGAACTGGCGAAGCATACATCATTTAAAACAAATTTTAAATTATTTGGATTATATGCAAAATTCGATAAAGATGATAATTTACTACTGGATTTGAAGTCGTTCAACACCAGAAATGTTACTGTTTGCGAATCCATCAATATGGAGGAAATTTACCAAAGTATGGTGTCGACTGTAGTGCGCAAGAGCGAAGATTTCCAAGAGAGAAACAGTGGCTGGTCGCTTTTGGAAGTCTGCTATTTGGAAGTCAACGTAAATAAGTACAATCCACTTCGGGCTTCATCATATATCGAGCTTCCAGCATGGATCAAGCTAAAAATGGCGGTCGTTAATATTCAAAATGAAGACCAGGCGTGTTTTGCATGGGCGATAACATCAGCCTTACACCCAATCGATCATGGTAATCACCCGCACGGAGTCGCTTCATATCCTCATTATTCGACAATTTTAAATTTCGACGATATGGAGTTTCCTGCCAAAATTAATGATATAAAATTGTCTGAATCCTTAAACAACATCAGCATCAATGTTTATGGACTGGAAGAAAAAAGTATTGTTCGACCGCTACACTACACCAAGGAAAAACGGAATACTCATGTGAATCTGCTGTACATTGAAAATGGTGAAACCAATCACTACTGCTGGATAAAGGGTCTGAGTCGACTTGTTGAACGTCAACTTTCAAGGCGCAATGGTGCTAAATGGCTATGCGATGGAAGACTGAAACAAGACTGCAACAAAGTCCGCACTGTAATACCAAGTCCTGGTGAAGGCAGCATTCTGAAATTTCAAAATTATGCCAAGCAGATGCGCGTACCATTTACGATTTACGCGCACTTCGAATCAATATTAAAACCATGCGACACATGCGCACTGAATCTCGACGGATCGTTTACGAATACCACGCATATCCACGAACCATTCAGCTTCGCATATTACATCAAGTGCTCATATGATGAGTCATTAAATAAATTCGAAACGTACCGTGGCCCGAACTGTGCGAAAATTTTTATGGAAAAACTAGAAGAAGATGCCCGCCCAACAACTACATAAAATTTTACAAAAGGAAATTCCGATGAAGCCATTAACAGCGCTGGATTATTTAGAATTTGGATTAGTCGAAAAATGTTCCATATGCGGCAATAAATTGGGCAACGATCGTGTGCGGGATCATGACCATCTAACGGGTGAATTTCGAGGTGCCGCGCATAACCAGTGTAATCGGCTTTACAGACTACCGAAATTTATCCCGATAGTTTTCCATAATTTATCTGGATATGATGTGCACTTTATTGTCCGGGAATTTGGAGTCTCCGAGGAACGAATCGATGTCATACCGAACAACAAAGAACGCTACATTTCTTTCACGAAGTATTTACCAGTCGACGCCAATCAAGAAGTGGAAGATACTGATGATGACGAAGATGATGAAGAAGATGAAGAATCTGATAACAAATTTAAAATTAAGACAATCCAGCTACGTTTTATCGATTCGTTTCGATTTATGGCGAGCGGCTTAGATAAACTTGCTGAAAATTTAAAACCGGAACAGTTTGCCGAAGTTCGCCGAGCATTTCCTGAAGATCGCCTTTTCAATTTAATCAAACAAAAAGGAATATTCCCGTACGAATACGTCAACAGTGTTAAACGACTAAATGAACGCGTTCTACCACCAAAAGCGGCATCCCATAGCAGCTTGAAATTATCAAGTATCAGCGACGATGAATACCGACGTGCGCAGCAAGTATGGGAAGAATTCAACATCCGAACTTTGGGAGAGTATTCGCACTTATATCTGAAAACGGACGTGTTATTACTGGCAGATGTATTCGAAAATTTCCGAAACCTGTGCCTAAATACATACAAATTGGATCCATGCCAGTACTACACTGCACCAGGCTTGAGCTGGGACGCCATGTTGAAATATACGAAAGTGGAACTGGAGCTACTAACGGATATCGACATGATCCATTTCATTAAAAAGGCTATGCGTGGTGGATTGACTCAGTGTTGCGGTCGTTGTAGCGAAGCGAACAATAAGTACATGCCTGACTACGGCCCCACGAAACCGTCGACCTACATCGAATATCTGGACGCCAACAACTTGTACGGATGGGCCATATCGCAGCATTTGCCGATTAGATATTTCCGGTGGGTCCCAGAACACGAATTGGATAAGATCGACATACCAATGGTTCCGGATGGCACTGATGTTGGATACATTTTGGAAGTCGACCTCGAGTACCCGAAAACACTGCACGACTATCATCAAGATCTACCATTCCGTCTGGAGCAGATGAAGCCGCCATACATCACATCCAAAAACAGCAAATTGCTCGCCAACGTTTATGGCAAGAATAAATATGTGATCCATTATCGGAATTTGAAACAGTGCTTAAAATACGGACTTAAGTTAAAAAAAAATATATCGTGCGCTCCAGTTTAATCAATCTCCGTGGCTGAAGAAATACATCGATTTAAATACCGAGCTTCGTTCTAAGGCGACAAATAGTTTTGAAAAAGATTATTTCAAGTTAAAAAATAATAGTGTTTTCGGGAAAACGATAAAAAATGTCGACAAGCATGTTAATTTGCGGCTAGTTACTCATCGAGAGAACATTCGTAAAAAGTTGGGTGCTAATAATTTAATAAGTAAACCAAATTTACACAGTTGCTCCATCATTCATGAAAATCTAGTCGCCATACAAATGGACCGTTTAAAAGTGAAATACGACAAACCGATTTACGTAGGATTTAGCGTGCTCGAGTTATCTAAAACTTTAATGTATGATTTCCACTACGGTTATATCAAACCGAAATATAATGACAAAGTGGATTTATTGTACATGGATACCGACAGTTTTATATACCAAATAGAAACGGACGATTTTTAGGTCGACATTAAGCCGGAAATTAGCGAGTATTTTGACACGAGTGACTATGCCGCGGATAACGTCTATGGACTGCCTCAATTAAACAAAAAAGTGCTCGGTAAATTTAAAGATGAGTGTTCTGAGACAATAATTAAACCGACATAAATTTGTCGGTGTTAAAGCTAAATCCTACTGTATAGTCAAAGATAGTGATGTGCCCCCAATTAAAAAACTCAAAGATGTGAAGAAAGATGTTGTGAAAAACGAAATAGACGTTAAAGACTACATAAATTGTGTAATGAGCAAAGACTCAAGTGCTGTGTTATATAAACAAATGAGTGTTTTTCGAGGCTTAAAACATCGGTTATACACTCACTTAGTGAATAAGGCCGCACTAACAAACGATGACGACAAACGGTTCATAGTACCCAACAATAAACTTAAAACTCTCCCATGGGGGCACTATAAAATAAAAAAATTTTATTTTTGTTAATTTTGTACATATTTTTTGTTAATTTTGTATATATTTCTTTGTTAATTTTGTAAATATTCTTAAAACCATGGTTTTAGTTTTATAATTCGTACTTATTAAGTTTGTAAGGAAAAAATAATAATGACCGTTATTAATTCAAAATTTTATTTTATTAAAAATAAAAATATATACATATCAAAATATTGTAATTTCAAAAATACATGTTGAAAAATTTAAAAAAATCGAAATAAATAAAAAAAAAATTTAAAAAAATAAAAAAATTTAAAAAAATAAAATAAAAAAATTTAAAAAAATTTTAAAAAATAAAAAAATTTAAAAAAATAAAATAAAAAAATTTAAAAAAATTTAAAAAAAAGGAAAATACATGATGAAAAAAAAAATAAAAAAGAAAATACATCATGAAAAATTTAAATATTATAATTCGTATTTAAAATTTTGTATATATCTAAGTAGTCTTGTAAGTTCGTCGACGACCACGCCTCCGTATCCGGACCACTTTCCCAGCCTAGGAGTGTCGATTGATTGGCTGTGCCTTTTTCAATGTTCTGCACGATCCACTCCAATAATTCACCGTCTTCTTCTACGCTCTTTGGATTGAAGCACAATCGAGGAATACCATGTTCTTCCACAAGTTTCAATATACGATCCAGCAGTTCCGGACGAGCATATGTTATCGTTTTTCACATCCACAACGTAAGAAAGTATGTCAGCGCGTCGAATCCATCTAGGCGGTCTTCTCCAATATCAGATTCGTCAAAGGTAAGTGTGAAGAGAAGATCAAAAGTTTCCACAGACGAACCCCATTCAATAGCTGATGTTATTTTTTCAGGAAAAAAAATATCACGATCTCTTGATGCTATGGATCGGATCATCTCCAAATCAGATAACCGAATGGCTTTATCCAACATCTTATTCAACAATCGAGTTCTAGCCATGAATTCCTCCACTATTGTATGGTGTTGAAGACTTCCGCTCATTGTTGTGTTTTAACTCAATATTGCTTCGCCAAAAAATTGAAACTGCTTCATCTCATCGTCATCATCATAATTATATACTGCTCCATGTTGGTGGGGGATACTGCAACTGCTCCGGCCCATCATCACCATGTGTATTCGCTGCTCCACGTTGGTGGGGATATCATACTAAGTCTTTGCTATCAATCCAGCTATTGGCGCTACTTGGGAAGCCGAGCCACTTCACGTATATTTTATCTTTTTTTTTTTCAACACCTTTTACACTAAATGTACGTCTGGATATTTAACTTTTTGTAATTCTTCCTGGTAAAATCCACCTTTAATCGGATTACCATGATAATCTTCTAACAGATATGTAACCGGATTGGTTAATCGTACCTTATTGATTTTAAAAAGTTCCGTCGTCCATGATGGTAGATATCCTTTATCGAATTGAGACTTATGCTTGTTAATGCGAACTACATCACCAACATCATATTTCGGTAGATCCACAACTTTTATATGATTGTAAACAATTGAAAGGAGCGATTTCTCCTTGCTTGGTGTTTTATCACGCGGTCGCATTTTTATTGTTCTATGTTTCCGTGAATTTTAACTGTCCATTAAATCGTCTAGTATATCCAGCCATCGATACGATCCATTGTAACTGAAAATCTTCCGCATTTCAGTCTTCAGCGTTCTATTAAATCTCTCCACCACTGACGCTTTTTTGGTTGAAAATGTTGAATAATGGTTGATGTTGTACTTATCCATGAGCGTTTTAAACAGCTGATTATAAAATCCTTTGCCATCGTTGGTTTGCAAGTTATCCGGCCTCCGTCCTTGTTTAAGTATCGACTCAAATGCTGCTGTTACTTCTTTTCCAGTTTTATTTTTAACGGATACCGCCCATGCATGTTTCGAAAACACGTCGATTGTTGTTAACAAATAATTGAATTTTTTATTCACTGAAGCGTAGGCACCCATCTCAATTAAATCACATTGCCAGAGATCGTCAATTCCTTTCACAATCACACGTCTGCGTGGAAAATTTTTTCGCGCCGGTTTATGTAGTTCACGAACCACTTGTGATTTGCTCATTTTTCGTCTCAGTGTCCTCAGCAGGTTTCAGTAATTTATCAAGACGTTCTTCAGTCCTCGATATTCGAAGATTAAATGCGGAAATTTCTCGATTCATCCATATTTTATGATGTGTAAAAAGCTGCATTGCCTGGGTCAGCAGGTGTGTAGCATTTTAATCTTTGTTTTGGTGATTTCGACTGTTTCTGTTAATTCAGAAAGTTTCTCTGTTGCGAAACTCTTTAAAAATTTCAAATTCACCACATCTTGATCATCAGCCGGATCCTTTATATTGGTTAGTTGTCTCATTCCAAAATCATAGTTCCCCGATTGCGTCATCTTCAAACCAATGTCTTTAAGAATCTGCTTCTTAATACTTTTATCATGCACCCGGCCGAATTTGTCAATAGTTATGTTTCTGTTACGCACATGACCGAATTTATCCATTTTCACGAAAAGTCAGACGAAAATTCGAAATTTTTCACTGGTAGCGTCTCTTGCTGTTTAACGAATGGAGAAGACATCGTCGATGTTGATGAAATAACTATTTCTCATACTAATAAAGTTGAGTAAATTTCCAGCATATTTATAACATATATAAATAGTACAGCATATTCTCTCCTGTTTCAGTTCACTTTTAAATGTCGACGCGGAAACAACTAGCGGTTAGTCGTGAGAAGACAATCGGTGTGAAAAGATCTGATTGTAGTATAGTAAACGGAGTAATTAACAAATTACCATTTGAACTTCATATACCTAGCTATCAGTATTGTTGACCTGGAACTAGACTGCGCGAGCGATTGCTACGAGGTGATCCGGGTATCAACAAATTGGACTCCGCATGCAAAGAACACGACATCGCAGTTTAAAGATATTCAAGATCGACATAAAGCTGATTTGATTCTAGCTGATAAAGCGTGGGAGCGAGTTAAATCGTCGGACGCAAATCTTGGCGAGCGAGCTGCTGCTTGGGCTGCAACGAACGCGATGAAGTCGAAAGTAAAACTAGGAATGGGTCATTCAAAGAAGAGCAAAAAAAGACAGAAATTAATATTTGGTGCCGAAATTCGTGATTTGAGAAGTATATTGAAGAAAAAGAAGCCGAAAACTATTAACAATACAATAAAATTTGCACTAAAAGCTGCGAAGAATATTTTCAAGAAGAAGAAGGACAGTCAATTTACAACACCGAGAATCATTCCAATTCCAAAAACTGGTGGAATTTTACTATTTCTAGTTCCACTTTTTGCCGGCATGTCCGCCGTAGGATCACTTTCTGGAGGTGCTGCTGGTGTTGTGAAAGCAGTAAATGCTTATAAAACAGCAAAGAAACATTTGGATGAAAATGAACGTCATAATAGGATAATGGAAGCAATTGCACTTGGATCCAAATCTGGAACTGGACTTTATTTGAAACCATACAGAAGAGGTTTGAGAGTTTACATCGAATCAAAAACCGCTAAGCGAGCTACCCGATCGACCGTTAACTGATCGCGACATTTATCAGTTTGGAAACAAATATTTTTCCAATTTTCGTAGCGTGTTCATGAGAGATGATTTACCGAAACTCCCAAAGCGAAAGGAGTGTGGAGCCGTCAATTTAGATAATTCATTGGGACCAGGAAGCCATTGGGTAGCGTACGCCAAAGATAACAAGAACGTCGAATATTTCGATAGTTATGGGAATTTACCACCACCTGCAGAAGTTGTGCAATATTTACATGGCAATAATATTAAATATAATTATAATAGATATCAGAATTATAAGCAATATAATTGTGGACATTTATGTCTAGAATTTTTATGTAATACAAATTATTTTCAATAAATTTTTTTTTTAACTGAATAATTTTGTTTCATATCTCATCTATATACCTGTGGTATAGAATTTTCTCTCATTCGTATCTTAGACACCATGTTGCTAACATTAACGTTAAGTGGTGACCCATCTATATTAACGGCTGAATATTTTCCATCCATCGATTTACCGGGTGATTATGTGTGCGGGTTGGTCAATTGTGAAACATACAACGCAGTGCCAAATATCGACGAAACAAATAATTTATTTCATTACCGTGATGATGAAGTGAAATGCATCGAGATACCTGTCGGCAATTATGATCTGGAAGATTTGGAGTTTCAAATAGAAGATAGGATACTAGAGAAGAGAAAACCGGGTGACAGCCCGCAACTTATATTTCGTGCAAATAACGATACGCTAAAAAGTGAAATAAAATGTGCGGAAACAATTCATTTCGATCAAGAACGAACAATTGGCTCACTATTGGGATTCAGTAAGCGAAAACTTGTGGCTAGTCATTACCACTATTCGGATAAACCAACGAATATCATGAAAGTGAATCTGATACAAATTGAAACTAACATTACACCGAACAGCTACCTGAACAACGTTCCAGCACATAATATTTATTCGATTTCGATTCAACCTGGGTATAAAATAAGCGAATCACTGAATACAGTTATTTATATGCCGGTGACCGTGAGATGGATAACATCTCTAGTTTTATGAATTGTGAATCAAGACGGTCATTAAGTGAATTTTCGAGACGAAACGATTACACTAAAGTTGCATTTGAAGCCGGCGTAAAAATATTGGTATTTAAAGACGAAAATGTGGTGCGACCGATCAGTCTACAACTTGCCACCAAGGTGAACGGATCGGTGAGGATGAAGTAACAACGACCGCCATTAACAAGAGAGAACAAACAACTTCTACGACCACTGGGTTTCAAGCTGAGGAGGAAAAGATGAGTAGCCTTTTAAGCATTCAACAAAATAATATTACTGCCGTACGTTAAAAAACCATCAAATGTGAAAGCATCAATTAATTACATACACTACTGAGTTAAAAATGCCGTATGGCAACCGTCAAGTGCAGTGGCAAGAGACGGATGCTACACGGCACGGCAACGGCATTTTGCCGTGACCGTGTAATGCGAAAGGTCCAATGCTCTTCTTCACTCCACTAAAAAAATGTGACCGTACGGATTTTTGCCGTACGCCAAAAACCTTATAATGTGAAAGGAACGTAAGCGGATGTGTAAAAAACTGTGGATAGCAGTGTGCCAGTGAGTGGTTCGATGCTGCTTAAGTGTGTCAGTCACACAATAACTATAGCCGTGTTCAGATGGATTGTTATCAACCAGTTTCAACAATAAGTGAATACAAATATAGTAATAAGCAAGTACCGAAACACTGGCTTGGCATACCTGTGGGTATACACATGATACACATGCAGTGCAGTCCCCTCTTCCTACAGATAGGGTGTGACGTTGATATACACACAACCGTACATCACACAAATACATTGATAAGAGATTTATGTTGTAACATGTTGCGCGTTTGCAGTGGGAGGAAATTAGGTCATTTGTGACATAAGATTTTATCCACATTGAGAGAGCTAGTATAGAGATACGAATTTTGTTTCTAATTATTCTGTGCTCCATCTATTGCTTGGTACAATGAATTCGTATATACTAGAATGATAACATTTCACCAATTTCTTTGGAAATAACCATAAAATGGTTTATACTTGTCTGGCATAAAGTATTTGTATATATGCATTGCATATTATATTCGGCCATTAGTAAGACAAGAATGAATAATACAAAAGTAATGTAACTTCGCAGAAGTTTTGTATCTATCCATCTTAGTCTTACAGAGGTTCAAATTTTATAGGTTTAACTGAAAATCATATTTATATTTATTCTGTGGCGTCGTCAGTATAGTTGCAAAGGTTTCTTTGTGAGTTTAAAATTTAAATAGTAACACATTCATTACATACGAATATAATTTTTTTTTCTTTAGTTATTTTTGTTTAAATTTTTTTTAAAGTGTTTAAACAAAGACAATGCCTAATTGCTTAGTGTGTAAAGCGGCTTACGTTAAAGGAACATCGTTTCACGCGTGAGTAAATTCATATTACAATCAACTTTAAATATTGGATACCATTTTTGGTTTCTAAATACTAAAAAGTAGTAATTGTTTTAATTAATTTATTTATAAAATTATCAATTTTTTGAATTCTTTTATTATGTACAGTTTTAATTATATACATGGTAAAGAAATAATTACATCTTTTATTTTTTAACTTTTAGATTTCCTAAAAACGATGAATTACGAAAAAAATGGCTAAATGCTATGAACTTAAATGATAATGTAATAACCGACAAAAAAAAAATTTGTCGAAAGCACTTTGATGAAACATGTTTTCATACAACGCGTGATAAATATCCTCTATTACGAAGAAATGCTGTCCCGTCACTATATCCTTCTAGGTAATAAATTTTTTCACGATGTTGATTTCTAAAGTACTAGTTTTTAATTTTACCAAAAATTTTTATTTTTTTATAGTTCATCAACAATAAAATCAAAAAAGCAAACTAATAATGCAGTGCCTTGTACATCCCAAGAAACTCCATCGTCTTTCGTTATTAAAAAACGGATAGGGTCCCCTAAAGGAATAGAAGATTTAACAGAAGCTGACTTTGATAATTCTGAACTAAGAAAGATACACTTAGAAAACATTAAATATTGCGTAAGACAGCTAAGAAAAAAAAATAAAAATTTCCAAGAATTAAACCGTTACTATAAGAAAAGAATCAAAACTTTCAAAGAGTTGTTAAATCATTTGAAAAAACAAAATTTTATTTCTGAAAATACTTATGATTTACTTAAGGTAATATATTTTTTAAAAATATATTCAATGTTGTAATTGCTATTTTCATCTGCTTTTAACTTAATTGTTTAATTTTATAGACTACTTTCTGTTAAAATATGCATTTGAATTAGGTATTCATTCTAGGAAATATACCTGAGACTGAATTTTAATTACAGCTCAACCAACATAAGCTTGCCGGTCAACTTCTATCACACTTTTATGCATATATGTTATATGTTTAATTCTTGTTGTACTCTTTCATTTGCGCATCTAACCGGCAACCTTATGTTGGTTGAGCTGTAAACAAAAAATTGGACAAAAAGAAACATTTTGAATTCTCTATAAAAACTGATAAAGTTCATATTTGAAACAAAAAATAGAAAATATATTATTTTTATTATTCAATATACATATTTTTGATTAAATAACAAAATCACATTTCCCTTATGGTCTATCTACACTGGCAAGTTTTACTCTACCAAGTCGCTCTCTGAGAGCACTTGCGTGCTGTGTACACGTTACCATAGAGCACTTGCTGCAAGTTTTGGCTCTCTCTGCAAGTACTCTATGCTTGCATGGACTTGCTAGTGTACACGTACGACTTGGGAGAGTGACTTGCGAGAAGTTAGATTTGAAATTTTTTCTGCAATTTTTTAGGTAAATATGTATTTATTTATGGACATAGGAAATAATACAATAGACAAAGCAATAAACCAATAAAAATAGACAAAAGGAGATATTTGGGTTTACGACACTTGCAATAAAAATTATTTCGTGTCAGAACATCGCCAATAAGTACGTACATAAAACGACTTGCAAAAAAATATTAAAATTTAGTGAATTGGCAGTTGCCTATATGAATTGAGTAGAAAAACTTGCACAAGTCGAGTCTAAATAGTTTAGAAAAGTTGTTTGCAAATTTTTACACACATACATATTTTATATACATGTATATATCTCTTTTGTGAGAGTATGTGTTTTGTACCTACAAATAATACCTTTTTATTTTTTTATTCAATATATTTACAATAGCATCATAAAATATAAATGTGGAGATATATTTATTGTGAGGAGTAATTTCCAGTTTGAAAATTAATAATAACAAATTCATAAATATTTTTTATTTTTTTATTCAATGCTTGTGCAACAACAGTCCAAAAAAAAGTAAATAGTGATAAATTTATTTTGAGAAAATTTATGATTATATGAAAAGACAGAATAATAGTTTAAAGCTCTTTTTTGTGTGATTTTGTCTCCCCGTTTCAATGATCATGACAGTGGCTGTAATAGCTGAATTCCATTCTGAAAATTCGCTAAAACTACGTGCGCTCCACTTTGAAAAACATTGGCCTAAATCATTGGTTCCTAATCTTTTCAATACTGTAAACCACTTTTCTAAGTAATCAAGAAATATAGGTGGAATTAAAATTTTTATTTCTTTTAATTTAACCAGCTGGAATTACTAATTTAATAGCACATAATATTATTGGAATTTACTGTTATTGGAAAGTGGTCGCGCCAGTAGTTGAATTTACTTTTCATTTAAATTATAAAAATAATTTTTTAATTAATTAAGGAATAACATGTATTTAGAGTTCACATATTTTATCCTTGTTTAGCTATATAACTACTAAAAACATTTTTTTTGCTATGATGAAAAAATAGGCAGCAGTCGAATCTAAGCCGTCAAGGTATAATATAGTTTTCGTCTCTAGTAGAAAAAAACGGTTTTGTTGATAACACCCTTGTGTTAGCAATTTATTAAATAACACCCCTGTGTTAACAAATTATTAGTTTAATTAATAGTGAAATTTTACGGAACCCTTTCCGCTTCCTTCTGGAACCTTTCCTTACCCCAAGTGAAATTTCACGGATTATCTGGAACAGGGACAGCGGAAGGTTAAGGTAAGATTGAACGTTCTTTTTTTTCTCTTCTTTTTCTTTGTAATTTTTAATTTTCAAAACTTAATTTTCGATACAGTCCGCTGCTTTGAGCGGAAGGTTAAAATTTGTATTATTCAAATCACCTTCCCCATTCACCATATGGTCCGGATCGAGCCGGATCCAGAAAACTAAATAAAAATTGGAGCAATTTTCTTTAATTTTCGTGCAAATAAAATTTACGCGGAATTTTGAATACATGTTGTTGCTTGAACAGCTGTTTTTGAAGTTGTAGAACTAATACACACCCAGTTTGTGTTATGTAATTAATATCAATTAAATTTATTTTTGGAACAATAATTCAATAATCACGGTGGTTGTTTACAATTTTTATAATTTCATTTAAACGTAATTAAATTGATTTTGTTTATTGATAAAAAACATATGATTTAATTTGTTTGGTGGATACAGCTGATTTTAGTTCATTGTTTAAAACTTGTTATATTTTTAATTGTATTAAAATGACAAATGAAACTAAAATTAATATGTTAAAAAGCCTTACAGCAAAGAAGGAACAGTTATATAGGCGTGTTCAGTCAATGCACGATGCAAGTAAAAATCTTGATGATCCTAATTCGTTAAAAACCTTTAAAATTAGATATCAGAGCTTGCAAAAAACAGAGGCTGATTTTACTAAAATTGTAGACGACATTAATATACTTAATTTAGAACTGAATAAAGATTATACTCCAAATTATCAGGTTATGGATGCTTTTCTTGACTTAGTGGGCTCAGTTGAAATGGCTGCAAAAACTGCATTTAAAAATGAAGCACCTGTAGCGTCAGTTTCGAACTTAAATAATTCAGTCGTTGATGTTTGGGCAGATCGTAGCCTCCCAAGAATAGATCTTCCGACCTTTTCGGGAGAATTTAATGAGTGGGCAGTTTTTTATGAAATATTTAAAGCTAAAATTCATGAAAACGAAAAACTATCTGCATCAGATAAAGTTCAGTATTTAGTAGGTAAAATCACAGGTAAAGCTACATCAGTTTTTGCGGGAATTCCAGCAACGGGAAATAATTATGAAATTATTTGGCAATCTTTAATTGAAAGATATCAGGACACCCAATCCTTAGCTAACTCTTGCTTGAAACAAATTATTGAATTTAAACCATTGCAAATGGAATCAGAAACCTGTTTAAAACTATTTTTAGAAAAATTTGATACCTCAGTCTCAGTTCTTAAACAGTTGAGTATTCCAGATTTGGCCGATTTTATTTTAGTTTATTTAGCTATGTCTAAATTAGATTCACAAACAAATAAACTATTTGAACTTTCACGTGAGAATAAAGAAGAGTTGCCTACCTACAAAGAAATATCTAGTTTCATCAAAAGCCAATTGAAAACGTTTACACGGTCCAAAAGTTTAGCTAAACATACTGGTTCAACACATTCTAATATTAAATCAAAAAATACTCATTCGTTTTTAGTAAATCAAAATAATAGCAATACCAAATGTAATGTTTGCAATCAACAACCGCATCACGCGTACTATAGATGTAAACAATTTAAATCATTATCTCCACAACAAAGATATAATTTAGTAAAAAAAAATTCTTGTTGTTTGAATTGTTTGTCGTCGAATCATAAAATTTCTTCGTGTACGTCCAAAGAAAGTTGTTCGATTTGCAAAGCGAAACATCACACTCTGTTACATTTCGAACAAAATAATCCAGGTTTAGTTAATAATGGTCAAAAAACTTCCGAACCTAATTTTACCATAAATGATCCAGTTGATAACAGTTTTTCAGCTTGCTCTTCGATTAAATCAACTTCCGAAAATAAAACTGTTTTACTATCAACTGCGGTTGTTAAAGTTATTGACAAATTTAATAGAATTCATAATATTAAATTTTTACTTGATTCTGGGTCGCAATCAAATTTCTTAACAATTGATTGTGTTCGACGTTTAGGTTTACCTATTTCTAAAATATCCACTTCAGTATTAGGAATAGGAGACACTTCCCGTTCTGTTAAAGGACAAACGAGCTTAAGTTTTTCGTCACGATTTAGTCCCTTTAATACGTATAATATAGATTGTTTAGTTATAGATAAAATATCTGATAAATTGTCCGCTGCAAATATCGATATAAAATTCTTAGGATATCTAGATGAGCTACCTTTAGCCGATGAAACGTACCACATTCCATCTGTTATTGATGGAATTATCGGTTCAAATCTATATCCACATCTGATTAGTAATGCTAAAGTAATAGGCCCTCCTAATTTACCAATAGCTTTACGTACTACATTAGGATTTGTAATTATGGGTTCAGCACCACTTGTTAAACCCACACCACAAGTAACTCAAACATTTTGTTCTACAACCACACCTTTAGAAACATTAGTAAAAAGGTTTTGGGAAGTAGAAAACATAGCCGTGAATCCATTGATGTCTGATGAGGATACTCAATGCGAAAAATTATTTCTTGCCACTTACAAACGTGATAGTACTGGTCGTTATATTGTATCTCTACCTTTTAAAGACAGCCCTACTCTACTGGGGGATTCAAAAACATTAGCACGTAAGCGATTTCTTTCCTTAGAAAAACGTTTATTAGGATCAAATGACTTTGGAAAATTATATAGTGACGTTATTCAAGATTATATTGATCAGGGTCATATGTTTAAAATCGAAGATAAGGAAAGTAACAAGTCAGAAATTTCCTATTACATTCCACATCACGGAGTAGAACGAGTAGGTCATCCCACAACCCCATTGCGCATAGTTTTTGACGCGAGTGCAAAATCGACGCAGTCCGTCTCACTTAATGATATTTTATTTACGGGTCCGAAATTACAAACCGAAATTATGACAATCTTGTTGAATTTCAGATTGTTTCCAATTGCCGTAACAGCTGATATAAAACAAATGTACCGTCAGATTCTTGTATGTCCTGAACACAGACGTTTTCAACGCATTTTTTGGAGATCCCGTCCTGAAAATACATTAGATACGTACGAAATGAGCACGATTTCTTTTGGTCTCAAACCTAGCCCGTATTTAGCGTTACGAGTTATAAAACAGCTAGTAGTAGATGAACAAAATTCATACCCATTGGCAGCAAAGTATGTTAATCGGGACTTATATATAGATGATTTTTGTTCAAGTATTGAAACCTTAGATGAAGCCATTCAGTTGCATATTGAATTATTAAATATGTTCAAATCTGGGGGTTTTCAGTTAATTAAGTGGTCCACAAATTCGTCCGAATTATTATCTCGAATACCCGAAAATATTCGTTTATCTAATTTTGTAACCTTTGATGATACCGATTATTTGAAAGTACTGGGATTACAGTGGATTCCAAATACTGATAGTTTCTCATTTCAAGTGAACACCTCATTTTCTAACGAATGTTCAAAAAGAAAAATTCTAGGAACGATAGCTAGGATATTTGATTGCTTAGGTCTGATATCCCCTGTAGTATTATATGCCAAAGCAATCATTAAAGATTTATGGAAATCACGTATAGATTGGGACGCTAAGGTTCCATCTCACATTGAAAAACGTTGGCTAGCCTTTCAAAGCGAATTGCCACATTTAGCTAATTTTCAAATTCCCCGCAATTTGTCAGTTTTTAAAGCGACATCCTGTATTTTAATAGGATTCGCAGACGCATCAGAAATAGGTTATGGTGCTGTAATTTATATACGCACTGTACATTCTGATAATAACGTAAAAATTAATTTAGTTTGTTCAAAGTCGAAAGTTTCGCCTTTAAAAATTAGTACAATTCCGCGATTGGAACTATTAGCCGCAGTTTTATTAGCCAAACTAATAAAAACTGTAATAGATACTTATAGCCCTCGCTATAAAATAAATAATATATATGCATTTTCTGATTCTCAAGTCGTGCTTAACTGGATACATTCCCAAGCATATCGCTGGAAAACCTTTGTTGCTAATCGTGTTGTTCAAATCCACGATCATTTACCGTCAAAACATTGGTTTTACGTCAATACTATTGACAATCCCGCTGATTGCATTAGTCGTGGAATGACACCTTTGTCATTTTTGAATAACACTAAGTGGTTAACAGGGCCGGACTGGTTAATTTTAGAACCTAATAATTGGCCAATCAACCCATTTAAAAATCTTAAAAATTTAGAAATATTAGAGGAGAAGTCAGTATCCTTATTAGTTTGTGAAACGGATAAAAATCCGATATATCAGTTAATTCTTAGAAGTTCTTCGTGGCTACGACTTCTTAATTCAATGATTTACATTCTTCGATTTCTGAAGTTATTGCCCCGCAAAACAGAAATCAATATTCAAGATCTAACTAAAGCTGAATTAACGCTAGTCAAAATAGTTCAGTTGATTCATTTTAGTAAAGAGTTTAACGAAATTTCCAAAAATCAAGAGTGCTCGACTCATATTAGGAAATTACGCCCCTTTCTCAAAGACGGAATTATTCGAGTGGGAGGTAGATTAGATAAAGCTCCAATCGGATATGAAGTTCAACATCCAATTTTACTTCCAAAAAATGACCATTTCGTCACCTTATTAATTACGTACTATCATCGCAAACATCTTCATACAGGCCCGCATTTATTATTATCACTCATTCGTCAAAAATATTGGATTTTATCGGGTCGACAAATAATTCGTAAGATAGTACATTCATGTAATACATGCTTTAAAGTGCAACCAAAACCAATTTTCCCATTGATGAGTGATTTACCTTTGGCTCGGGTAAATCAAACAAAGCCGTTTCTGCATACTGGTGTCGACTATGCAGGTCCATTTCATATTACCATGTTTAGGAAAAGAGGTTGTCGGACTCAAAAGGCGTATTTATGCTTATTTGTATGTCTCGTTACAAAGGCATTACACCTTGAAGTGGCGTCCGATCTTTCTACTGCTACTTTTTTAGCCGCCTTCAAACGTTTTACTGCTAGAAGAGGTCAGGTTTTAGTTTTATATAGCGACCAAGGATCGAACTTTCTTGGCGCGAAAACTCATTTGGATGAAATTTATAAATTTATTGAGTCGTCTGAGTATAGAGACGAACTCAAAAAATATTTACTACAAAACAATATCGAATGGAAATTTAATCCACCATATTCCCCTCACATGGGTGGCATATGGGAAGGAAACGTAAAAAGTGTAAAAACACATTTAAAACGAGTTATAGGAACTCAGATATTAAGTTACGAAGAATTTGCCACTGTTTTAAGTCAAATTGAGGCTTTACTAAATTCTAGACCATTGTGTTGCCTATCCAATGCTGGTGAACCATCAGCATTGACTCCTAGTCATTTTTTGACGTATGGACCACTTCCAGCCTTTCCAGCCGTTAATATGGATGAATCGCAAAATCTGTTAATTAGAAAAAATTTGCTGGATAGCTTAGTACAATCATACTGGAAACGTTGGAATCTGGAATATTTGACCGGTCTACAAGCACGCCAGAAATGGAATACTAATTCACCTCCCATGAAAATAGGAACTATAGTGGTAATAATGCAAGAAAACTCACCCCCACTACATTGGCCTCTTGGCGTAGTGGAGGAACTATTCCCTGGAAAAGATGGGATTTCAAGAGTAGCTAAGGTCAGGTCCAAATTTGGAACTTACACGCGACCAGTTGTTAAACTGTGTCCGCTTCCGAGCCAGTAAAGCACGTATAATCTGATCTACTATTCTCGCAGTATATTTCAGTATAAATATATGCGGGAAAATTTAAATTTTATAGAATTATAACAGTTATTTTTACTTTCTTTCTTTGAACATATCAAATTTTGTTTCAATTTGTTTTAGTTTCATTTGCGAAATATTTGGCGCTTCTGTTCTTCTGTTAAAAGTGGGTTCTTTTAAGGGCAGGGGTATGGTCGCGCCAGTAGTTGAATTTACTTTTCATTTAAATTATAAAAATAATTTTTTAATTAATTAAGGAATAACATGTATTTAGAGTTCACATATTTTATCCTTGTTTAGCTATATAACTACTAAAAACATTTTTTTTGCTATGATGAAAAAATAGGCAGCAGTCGAATCTAAGCCGTCAAGGTATAATATAGTTTTCGTCTCTAGTAGAAAAAAACGGTTTTGTTGATAACACCCTTGTGTTAGCAATTTATTAAATAACACCCCTGTGTTAACAAATTATTAGTTTAATTAATAGTGAAATTTTACGGAACCCTTTCCGCTTCCTTCTGGAACCTTTCCTTACCCCAAGTGAAATTTCACGGATTATCTGGAACAGGGACAGCGGAAGGTTAAGGTAAGATTGAACGTTCTTTTTTTTCTCTTCTTTTTCTTTGTAATTTTTAATTTTCAAAACTTAATTTTCGATACAGTCCGCTGCTTTGAGCGGAAGGTTAAAATTTGTATTATTCAAATCACCTTCCCCATTCACCAGAAAGTCAGGTAAATAAATTAATAATCATTTAATATGATATTTGTGATGAAAAATGAAAAAAATTATTGATATTTGTAATATTCAAATCCATTCTGTCAGTGTTAACAAAGCAATGATGCCATAAATCATAAAAGTAGGTAAATTTGAGAAAAAGTACTATTTGCTCAGTAAAATATATATACATTTAAAAAGATATTTATTATTAAAGAATACTTGCTGACTATAGGGTCATTTCGCCGGTTTGCCGTCTAGGTTTAGTATTCGTTCATTTTACTGTACTGTTTCAAACAAATAGCATAGAATAGTTATATAAAAACAGATAACCGAGCATATTTGAATTTATTAGAAAATTATTATAATTATTATCAAAATACTTATTTGACAAAGTTATGTTTCTAAAAAAAGTTCCCAAATCAATAAGAAGGTCTAAGAAGGAAGATAAGAGAGTCTAAATGAATACAAACATTTGCTTTTTATTAAGATTAATTTCTTTATAACAATTATTCTTATCATAAATCGTGGTCGAAAACTAGCCTACATGTGAACAACAACTAATTGTTTTGGACGAAAACTAGCGAAATCCGTATATTTATCATTATTATTTTTTTTTTTTATATAAAAACAATGAACGTAATTAGTTCATTTTATTTACACTTAAAATACAAAATATAAGTAATAAATAAAAATATAATTCATTAACATTGAATTAATAGAACATGTTATTTTTACTATGTCACAAACCTATGAACTCCGCAAATTGGACGAAAACCGGTGAAATGACCCTATGTACAAAACTTGCAAATAAAAAATAATTTATGTGTACACGTTGTCGCAAGTCCTCACATAGAGCGACTTCTGAGAGTAACTTGCGAAAGAAAACTTGCAAAAAGTATGAAATACGTGTACACGTCTGTGCAAGTAGTGTCTGCAAAAACTTCCGCAAGTGACTTGCCAGTGTAGAATGACCATTATTTTCAGAATACAGCACCAGAAACTGTTCAACAAATTGTTAGTCGCTTATTAAAAACAAAAAGCAAAAAAAGTAAATATCCGCCCGAATTGAGGAACTTTGCTTTGACAGTACATTTTTATTCTCCCAAGGCATATCGATACATAAGAAAAAATTTTGAAAATGTATTGCCTCATGAGGCCACAATTCGAAAATGGTATTTAAAAATTGATGGAAGTGCAGGTGTCACACATCAAGCCATAGAAGCTATTCAACATCAAGTAGAAATTTTTCAAAAAAAGGACAGAAATTAATTTTAAATACTATATTAGACGAAATGGCTTTACGGCGTCAAATATATTTAGGAAAAGATAATAAGGTATGTGGTTATATTGACATCGGGTCTGAATTTCAAGAAGATGCAACGGAAAATCTAGAAGAAGCCACAAATGTATTAGTGTTTATGGCTGTTTCTGTAAATAGCAATTGGAAAATTCCAATTGCATATTTTATTATTAATAATTTATCCGGATCGGAAAAAGGAAATATTTTAAAAAATATTTTAAAAATAATTCATCAAACTGGTGCGAAAGTTTACTCAATTACTTCTGATGCACATGCATCTAATATTACTATGTGCAAATATTTAGGTGCCAATTTTGACCTGAAAAATTTAAAACCGGTTTTCAAACATCCGGCAACAGATGAAGATGTATATTTAATATTTGACCCCTCGCACATGATAAAATTAATTCGAAATACCTTCGCAAAAAAAGATATTTTTAATTATAATAGGCAAAAAATTAGTTGGCATTATATTGTCAAACTTTATGAATTGCAAAAAGAAAAAGGGCTTACACTTGCCACAAAATTAACGAGAGGACATATAGATTTTCAAAATTCTATAATGAAAGTTAGGTATGCGACTCAAATTCTGAGCCAAAGTGTGTGTGACGCATTAAATTATTTAAAAGAGACAGGGGCAGCCGAATTTGAAGATGTGGGTGCAACCGCAGAATTTTGTTACGTCATGAATAAGGCATTCGATTTGCTCAGTTCCCGTAATTTATTATCGAAAAATATGTTTAATCGGCCGATAAATAAAAACAATATTGAATTCATATCAAATGAAATAAAATTAATTTCAGCATACATTATGCAATTAAAATTCATGGATAATACGTTGGTGGTTAAAAGCTTAGTATGGAAAGGATTTTTAGGTATTATTATTAGTTTAAAAAACTGTTTAGACATATATAATAAAATGGCATCTTGCAATGGCCCAAATTCATTTTTATTAACTTATAAATTAAGTCAAGACCACTTAGAAATTTTCTTTAGTGCAGTACGAAGTCGCGGCGGATTCAATAATAATCCGAACGCCTTTCAGTTTATGACTGCCTATAAAAAATTATTAGTTCATACAGAATTAAGTATCTCCCGATCTGCTAATGTAACTTTATTTGATTGTGTCGATATCTTAACAGTATCTAGCACATCAAACAATTTGAGTGGATTGGACAGGATAATTGACGATGAGCATTTAACGGAAGTAGTATCGCTACCAGAAAACGATTTTTCGGTATTAGGGCAATATGTAGAGGATGTTATAGGATATGTCGCTGGTTTTGTAGTTAGGAAAATTCGAAACAAAATAACATGTTCTATTTATAAAGACGTTCTTATAACATCCAATACATATTCCCATTTACAAAAAGTCAAGACACGAGGGGAATTAGTGAAAGCATCTCAAGATGCCATTAAATTATGCAAAACGGCCGAACAAGTGTTTAGGTCATTTGAATACACAAATGATCTAAATAATAAATATTTGCTAAAAAAATTAATTAATACAACGCTTTCATTAATTAACCCCAACGTATTATCCAACGATATAATGACTGCTCATATAACTGATCACAATTATATGAACAATCATCGAAACCAATTAATAAAATATATTTTATATCATTTTTTTTATGTTAAGAATACACCATTATAATAAAAATCTTTTAAATCAAAATAACAGTATTCGACAAAAATTAGTCAAAACAATTATATTTAAAGGACAGTAATTTATAAATTTTTTATTCAATAAAATAAAAAGATTTTTTCCTGTTCTTACTTCGTTTTTGTTTTTATTCCTCTATCTCCTAATATAAAATATTTTTACACACTTTTTAACTATTTCAAAAGCCGCTTATGATATTTTAAGTCGTTTTTTTAGCTGTGTGAAGTTGGCACCCACTTTTGCAAATTTTTCGATTTAAAAGTGCACATTCGTTTGTCCATCGTTTGTCCACGATTGTCCACCAAAAATTTTCGTTTGTCCACTTTTGGTTTTGAAATGGCGGCCCAAAATTTTTTTTTGCACATTTTTCTCACCGGCACCCCCAAATTGCAACCAAGGTTTCTGAACCACCAAAATCGTTTGTCCACCGTTTGTCCATGTTTGTCCAACAATTAGTTTCGTTTGTCCACCCACCGGTTAATTATAATTAATTATTAAAATTTTCAGAAAGTGTGAAGTTGGCACCACTTTTTTTGAATTTTGAATTTTTTTTTACTGCATTCGTTTGTCCATCGTTTGTCCACGATTGTCCACCCAAAATTTTCGTTTGTCCACTTTTGGTTTTGAAATGGCGGGCCAAAAATTTTTTTGCACATTTTTTCACCGGCACCCCCAAATTGCAACCGAGGTTTTTGAACCACCTAAATCGTTTGTCCATGTTTGTCCAACAATTAGTTTCGTTTGTCCACCCAGCGGTTAATTATAATTAATTATTAAAATTTTCAGAAAGTGTGAAGTTGGCACCCCTTTTTTTGAATTTTGCATTTTTTTTACTGCATTCGTTTGTCCATCATTTGTCTAGGATTGTCCACCAAAAATTTTCGTTTGTCCACTTTTGGTTTTGAAATGGCGGCCCAAAAATTTTTTTTGCAATTTTTCTCACTGGCACCCCCAAATTGCAACCAAGGTTTCTGAACCACCTAAATCGTTTGTCCATCGTTTGTCCACCCACCGGTTAATTATAATCATTTATTATAATTTTCATAAAGTGTGAAGTTAGCAGCCCTTTTTTGAAATTTTACAATTTATTTTTACTGGATTCGTTTGTTCATCGTTAGTGCGAGATTTTCCACCCCCAAGTTTCGTTTGTCCACACGACATTTTAAAATCGCAGGTGAAAAACAATTTGCATTGGACTATTACTCGGAGCGATTTTTTTTTATTACAATTTACAAATTAAATGATTTCTTACTATTACCGTTAAATTTTCATATCCTATTAGATTTAAAAAAAAAAAAAATATTTAAAATTTATTTGGGTTAGGTATATGCATATTCGCTATTAAAAAGGAAACGTGGTATTTTTGCTAAGTAAAATATTAATTTATTTTATTATTTATACAAATTTACATTATTTTACATAAAAATTAGAATAAAAAAATATAAAAATTGTAAGTTAAAAATTTTGGCTAGATAAAAATTCACCAAACCTGTGTAAAAGTATGGAAATATCCAACTTAAAATTTCATTGTTGTCTATTATTATATTTTGTAAAAATGCGAAATTACAAAACTAATCGTTAAAAATGTAATTTCCCAATATGGAGTAATAATACAATATTGTGTAAAATTATATAACATTTTGTGTGTTGATGACGCCATGATCATATTCGTTTTTATCATTCACCTGTTTTTTTTTTTTTTTTTTTTTTTTTTTTTTTTTTTTTATATGACGTGGTCAGATGTCCGTGTATTATAAAGTTTTCTGTTTAAATTATGTAATAAGTAACAATTACAGTAACCACTTTGAAACTGTGCACTACCAAAATGTTACAACCAATATTATTTTCACAATATGAAACGAAAGCAATAAAAGAAATTGCAAATATCCATATAAAGGGTTGCTAGGGTACCAAAAAGTCACACTTTCTGAAAATTTTAATAATTAATTATAATTAACCGGTGGGTGGACAAACGAAACTAATTGTTGGACAAACATGGACAAACGATGGACAAACGAAAGCAGTGAAAAAACATGCAAAATTCAAAAAGAGGGGTGCCAACTTCACACTTTCTGAAAATTTTAATAATTAATTATAATTAACCGGTGGGTGGACAAACGAAACTAATTGTTGGACAAACATGGACAAGCGATGGACAAACGAATGCAGTAAAAAAAAATGCAAAATTCAAAAAAAGGCGTGCCAACTTCACACTTTCTGAAAATTTTAATAATTAATTATAATTAACCGGTGGGTGGACAAACGAAACTAATTGTTGGACAAACATGGACAAACGATGGACAAACGATTTAGGTGGTTCAAAAACCTCGGTTGCAATTTGGGGGTGCCGGTAAAAAAATGTGAAAAAAAATTTTTGGGCCGCCATTTCAAAACCAAAAGTGGACAAACGAAAATTTTGGGTGGACAATCGTGGACAAACGAATGCAGTAAAAAAAAAATGCAAAATTCAAAAAAAGGGGTGCCAACTTCACACTTTCTGAAAATTTTAATAATTAATTATAATTAACCGGTGGGTGGACAAACAAAACTAATTGTTGGACAAACATGGACAAACGATGGACAAACGATTTAGGTGGTTCAGAAACCGTGGTTGCAATTTGGGGGTGCCAGTGAGAAAAATGTGCAAAAAAAGTTTTTGAGCCGCCATTTCAAAACCAAAAGTGGACAAACGAAAATTTTTGGTGGACAATCGTGGACAAACGATGGACAAACGAATGTGCACGTTTAAATCGAAAAATTTGCAAAAGTGAGTGCCAACTTCACACAGCTCGTTTTTTTATGTATTTATAAACTAAAAACAAGTTATATTGTTAAGTACTTGTTAAAAAGAGATGGCTTAATTTCTTTTATCAAAAAAATATAATAGCCTCCTTTTTTTATTTTGACGTAAACCAGTTTCAGTTACATCAACAACATATCCGAAAAATAAAAAAGATTAAGCCTAAATTAATTAAATTTAAAAAAAAAATCTATACGATTGCTTTATATTCTAAGGCAATCGTATAGATCTGTCCTTTTTCCAAAGTTTCCAAAATTTTGTAACAAACTAAGTATACGGCATACTTGATCTAGTCTTTAGTAGATCATTGGCTTGGTATATACGCATTCTGGGTATCGATTCTTGAAAAGTGAATTAAAGTGAAGTGGAATGGAATGAAATAGCTGAGAACGAAACCAAAGGAAATATATTTTTATAAGTTGGTAGTATGGAGGGTAAAGTAAAAGAGGAGTATCTCATATGCGACTTGAATCAAAAAAGTGGCCCCTGAATTTGATAAAATAATAGTTCAATAATTACCCAGAATGGCGCTGATAAGCAATCAGGGTTCGATCTGAACTTGACGATTATAAGTGAAGTGAAGTATGCCAAAGGGAAATACCGGAAATACTACAAGCGAAAATAAACACAGTATAACCTGAAAATTTGCGTCGACACGTTGTTGAAGTGATACCATTTAATACTTAATTAGTAATTTTAAAAAAAGACAGTTCAGTTTTTTTTATTTAAATTATATAAGCAATATGGTGAAAGTTTGTGCAGTGAATAGTTGTGCAAGTGGCCGTAAAAAAAATAAAATGAAAAATATGCCATGTTCTGTGTCCTTTTTTCAGCCAACGGTATGTAAATAATAAATTTCAGTACTATTTGTAATATTATATTTATAAAGATAATAATTGTTGTGTCCGTAGTGGTAAGTTAGGAACAATAGGTAAGTTTTCTACACGACTGCTTAAACGGAACTGATTTTATTCAATTAAATGTATTTACAAAATCATATATAACAAATTGGTTTATTCTTGTTTATAACTCTAGTTAATAAATAACTTATATAATATACTTTAATGTTACAAATATACATATATACATAACACCCCCACACTTAATTATTTATTCTAGATTTTTATTTTTATTTTATTTATTTATATTTTATTTTTAACTTAAAATTTTATTCTAATATAGATATACAATAAAGACAAGATAACAAAAAATAATACTTTTTCTTTTCTCTTTCTTACTCAAGTCTTAAAACAAAATCTTCAAATTTTTTTGGTATGTTTTTCTTTCGTTCAGGACGTTTTACTTTGTTGTCCGTTTCCGAATGATTTGGATTTTCTAATTCATCGACAATGTCTGATGAATTCGATTTTTCAGTTTCTTTATTTATAATGTTTTTATCAGATAAACTATCCGGTAATTTATTTTCGTTATTTGTACTTTCAGATACTAGCGGATAATGTTCTATTCTAGTTTGAGGATGCTTTTCCCTAGACATTAATTGATTTATGTGCCTTTTCCAATTTACATTTAATTTTTCTATAAAAACCATATAATGCCCTTTCCCCAGTTTTTTTTTTACGACACCTTCAATCCAACTAGGTTTGGTTTGATTTCTAAAATCTTTTACAAAAACTAAATCATTAGTTTTAAATGTTCTAGATTGTTTTGCACTTTTAAAATATTTTTTTTGTTTAATTTGTGAATTTTTCATTTGTTTTCTAATAACTTGTTTTCCTTTATTTTTAAAGATTTTATTAGCTGTTGGATTGATGATGTCAAATTTTGATCTTATCTGCCTTCCAAACATTAGCATTGATGGCGTTTCACCGGTACTACTACGCAGTGTTATGCGATAATGCATTAAGAAGCGACTTAATACTAAATTTATGTCGTTAGATCTGTCGTCTCTTAAAGCATTTTTCAATGCCTGTTTGACTGTTTTTACACATATTTCTGCGCAACCGTTAGTTGCAGGGTTAAATGGTGCCGTTTTTATATGCTTAATACAGTTGTTTGTTAAAAATGTTTGGAACATTTCGGATGTAAATTCTGGGCCGTTGTCGGTTACCAAAAATTTAGGCAATCCAAATCTACAAAATAAACTACGCAAAATTTTTATCGTATTTTCAGATTTACTACTTGTAATTGGAAATATTTCGAGCCATTTTGTATAAGCGTCTACGATTATGACATATTTTTGTTTGTAAAATGCTAAATCTACATGGATACGTTCCCAAGGCCCTTCCGGAATGTTCCAAGGTATTAAAGGTGCTTTAGTTGGATTTTGTTTATTTAATGAACAACTTTTGCACAACTTTTTGCATTTTTTTCTAAATCCTTATTTAATGACAGCCACCATATATAAGCTCTGGCTAACATTTTCATTTTAACAATGCCTCTATGAGATGAGTGTAGTTCATTTAGTATATCGTTTCTTAAACTAGTCGGTATGACTATACGATGTCCAAAAATTAAGCAATTATTTTCTGTGTGTAAATTCGTTCTATAACTGAAATAAATATCTAAATTTTTATTCTTATTCACACTCCAGTTACTGTTTATGTTTTGGATCACTTGTGTTAATATTTCATCATTTTCTGTTTCATTTTTAATTACATTAATATCAATTGGTATATCCTTATTTACAGTTACATAATTAGTATGCACTAAATTGTTTATATAAATATCCTCAAATTTATTATTTTCATTTTCTATATCAATATTTACTGGCAGTCTTGATGAACAATCTGCAATATTTGAAGCAGATTTGATATATTTTATATCAAATTGAAAATTGGCTAAAAACAGAGCCCATCTTTGTAAACGATTAGCAACCATAATTGGTATGCCTTTTTTAGGACCAAAAATAGCTGTTAATGGTTTATGATCATTAAAAACAGTAAATTTTCGACCATATAAATATTGATAAAATTTATTTATACAAAATATAATTGAAAGTGCTTCTTTCTCTAATTGAGAATATTTCTTTTCGGTTTCCGATAAGACACGAGAAGCAAATGCAATTGGTTTCTGGGTTCCATTTTCGTATTCATGTGATAAGATTCCCCCAATCGCAAATTCACTGGCATCAGCCGTTAAATTGACTGGTAAATTTGAATTGAAATGTACCAGTGTTGGAGCTGTTATCAAATATTTTTTTATTCTTTGAAATGAAATTTCACATTCATTAGTCCAATGCCACTTCACATCGTTTTTTAATAAATTATACAAAGGTTTTAATATATCTGCACAACGATGTATAAATTTGTGATAATAATTAACTAATCCTAAGAATGACTTTAGCTGAGTTTTATTTTGGGGTAGAGGTATCTCTTGGATTGCTTTAATTTTGTCATCGCATGTATGCAGTCCCTCTTCATCAATCAGATAGCCTAAATATTTTACTGAGTTTTGAAAAAATTTACATTTAGACTGAGCTACAGTAAAACCTGCTTGTGACAACCTTTGTAAAACTTCTTCTAAATTTTTTATATGTTCCGTTCGATTACTTCCTGTAATAATTATATCATCTAAAAATGATGCTACCCCTCGAGTTCCTTGCAATATAGTTTCCATAATTTTTTGGAATTTGCTTGGAGCACAATGGAATTTGCTTGAGCACAAGCTATACATATGGAATCTTTTAAAATTAAAACATCCATATGTGTACTAATGGTGGTAAGTTTTTTGTGCTGTCAGACCCACTTGTTGATAAGCTTGACTCAAATCGAGTTTGGTAAACTCTTTACCACCACCTAATTTTTCGAAAATTTTCTTCTATACGAGGTAATGGGTGCTGATCAATTTCCATAAAAGGATTAATCGTTATTTTATAATCACCACATAAACGGACCGTACCATCCGGTTTTATTACCCGTACAATGGGAGTACCCCATTTAGAATAGTCTACTTTTTCTAGAATATTCATTTCTACCAACCTCGTAATTTCTTTCTCAACTTTTGATTTAACAGTGAAGGGTAATGGTCGTGGTTTAATGAATTTTGGAATGGCATCGGGTTTTAATTTAATGTCTACAACTCCTCTTTTAAATGTTCCTAACTTTTCTGAAAATACTTTGGATATTTTCTAATTAATTCTTTAATAAAATTTTCTTTTCCCCTTCGCGTTATAAAATTTAAACTTTGAATACCTAAAGGAATGCATTTAACCAATCACGCCCCATTAATGGTGGGCCACCATTTTGAATTATGTATAATTTCAGTTTTTTACAATCATTATTATACTTTACACTAGTTTCAACGTAACCTGTGGGAACAATTTTTTCGCCTGTATAAGTTTTAAATGTCTCTGATGTATTGCAAATATTTAAATTAAAATTGAGTGCACTAAATAGATTATCTGAAATACAAGAACAATTTGAACCTGTGTCTACTTCAAAATTGATTGGTTTGTTTTCTATTAGAAGTTTTACTGTAATTGGCGGTGTAAAATTGTTACCATCGGATGTGTTTTGATTAAATAATTCCGACAAATTATAAATAACATCATTATTATTATTATTATTGTGCTTTCTAAATAATGAGATTTGTTATTTTGGAAATTATTTTTATTTTTATAAGTTTTTTTTCTAAGCCAACAATTATTAGTTGTATGATTGTTTTTATTACAGACACTGCACTTTATAAATTGTTTTTGTTTTTACCTTTACTATTATTTTGCTGTTTCATCTGCTTCTTTGATGCACCTGTGCTGCTGGTGAATCGATGTACTTCATTTGCGTCGACACTGCTTCCTTCAATTCCGTAGTGGTGTTGACTTACTTCTTTATTTAAAGCGATTTCAATTGCTTTGTCGAGCGTCAATGTTACGGCATCTTCTTCGAAGAGACGATCCATTATTTTGCCTTTTTCTAAGCCCATTATGAACCGGTCCCGTATAAGAACTTCAAGCTCTTGACCAAATTTGCATGCGGATGCTAGATGACGAACACGTGCTCCCCATTCCGCAATGTTTTCACCCATTTGCTTTGTTGCAGAGTAGAATTTGTAGCGAGGTGGAAAATACGATTTCTGTGGGATTAGATGCTTGTCCAAAGTAGCAATTAGATCCTTATAAACTTTGGTTTCCGGTTTATTTGGCACACACAAATTTATTAGTAATTTATGAGATTCTTCATGCAATGCGTTTAACAATAATGCTTTTCTTTTTTCTTCGTCCGCAATTTGGTTTACCGTTAAATACGTTTCTAGACGTACCTTATAAATTGTCCAATCATTTATTTTGTAATTAAATTCCGGTAAATAACCAACAGAACCGATTACTTTTTCCGTCATTTTATTTATAAAAAAAAATAAAACGAAAAAATTTTAACTTGAATTAGCACGTGGTGCGTTTTTTTGGTTCTTGTGTTGAATTGCGACTGCGCCACTGTTGTGTCCGTAGTGGTAAGTTAGGAACAATAGGTAAGTTTTCTACACGACTGCTTAAACGGAACTGATTTTATTCAATTAAATGTATTTACAAAATCATATGTAACAAATTGGTTTATTCTTGTTTATAACTCTAGTTAATAAATAACTTATATAATATACTTTAATGTTACAAATATACATATATACATAACAATAATAATGTTGGTTTTTATTAAGGTATAAATTAAGTTATGGAAACGTATTGCGGATATAAAGCGGATATATTTCTTTCTCAGTCTAATTCTATCTCACTCTAACAATTTTCAGCGCTTAATGGGCCCCACACACGTCGTTCAAAACTGGCAGTTTTGAACGACATCGTTCAAAACTGCCGGTTTTGAACGACGTGTGTGGCGACAACCGATTTTTTTGTG
Organism: Brachynemurus nebulosus; assembly: GCA_035578155.1. Taxonomy (NCBI): domain Eukaryota; kingdom Metazoa; phylum Arthropoda; class Insecta; order Neuroptera; family Myrmeleontidae; genus Brachynemurus; species Brachynemurus nebulosus. Next base: position 17,005,518 of record JAPWDM010000007.1, read on the forward strand.
GGCGTTCCAAAAGTCGGTGACAGTTTTTTTGGAACGATGTGGCCACACACGACGTTTTTGTTCAACAGTTTTAGACGACGGGTAAAACTGTCGTCTAAAACTGCCGTGTGTGGGTGTGTGTCGTCTAAAACTGTCGTGTTTGCCCGCGTTAAAAAAAATCTGTCTTGATTTGATTTCGACAGTTAAAACTGTCGTTTTTTTATACACATATATGAAATATTTGTATGTGTGTGCTTCAATCCATACATGTATATGTATATGCATACGTATATTTTATATTTTGTATGAAAATGGTTGTAGAATGTATGATTGTAGAATACCTGTGTACAATACGAAATATTTGTATGTGTGCACTTTAATTCATACATGTCTATATGCATCCATATATTTTATTTGAAATGATTATATACAATATATTGAAATTAAATATTTTTATGTTAATTAATATTGACAGTATAAAAAACAAAAAAAAAAACAAAAACAAAAAATTTTCAACGTCCAAATGTTGCAACAGTAATTAAATTCTTACCTTTAGTTTTCGCCAAAATTAAACAATTGATAAAATTTATGTTTTTATATTTTACATTTAAATTTTAAGATGATATTCATAGATTACAATGGTTTTACCACAAAGTGGTTGTTATAATTAATTTTATTTTATTTTTCTGACCTTTTGATCTGAACTGAAAAGTTATTTTATACCTATATTTTTTGTCTTGAAAATGGTGTTTTTGGCCGAAATCGACCGACATTTTAATTTTGATTATTATTTAAAATTACGTCGTCAAATAAAGTCATATTTGCAAAGATTTTCTAAAAGTTACACCTGGTTAAAATCTAGTGTAACTTTTAGAATCTAAGCTAAATATCTAAGCTATTGGGGGACCACTAGTGTAACCGCCTGAAAAAAGGTAATTTTTGGGAATTTCTTTAAAGAAAACTACTATATGGAATGTTTTAATATTTGCAGGATATATTCGTTGATATATATAGTAAATTCATGATAACATTTTTGGACCAAAAAATTGATAATTCAGTGGGTTATTCGAGATCTCCCAAGGCTCCAAAAAAAAAGTTACCCCACTGCTGCAGTGATAGCGGCCTTCACACTGCCTGAAATCAAAAAAGCCAAAAAGCCTATTAAACTAGAAGGTGTGGTCCCTGCCGTGAACCTCAATCGAAAAAACAAGTTGAAATTTAACAAAATGGCGGAATTTTTAAAAAAGTTTCGCGAAAATTTGATGGTTTTGGCTTGCGAAAATTACATTTTTTACTCGATCGGAAAACTGGAGGTTCATGGTACGAAGAAATATATATAAAAGAAGCTGCAATAAGAATCAAATCGATCGAATGATTTGTCTTCGAGTTATAACTGCAGCAAATTTGAAAAATGTTGTTTTTCGTAATTTTACCTTTTAGTTTTAATCACTGAGAATTTTATTAAAATTATTTACGATGTATTTACTATAACGGTTATAGTAAAACTAGATGAGTTGCTTAAATGTGCCAGGGTCTAGCTACCCCACATGTGACTGGCAGCCACGTCCAGAAACTCCCGAACTATCAACCTTCATACATTTCTTTCTCAATACCTCAAAGTTAACAATAGAATCAGAATCCACTCTTCGGATGACTGTAACTCAAAAACTATTTGAGATATGCACTTTAAATTTTAGTATGTCATTTTTAAAGGTATAGACTATCGAAACATGCAAAATAAATTCCAATTTTTTTGAAAACGTCACCCTTTACTAATCAAAATCGACTAACTCATTTTTTCGGCGATTTATTATTATTAAAAGATGTGCTTTATTCTTGGGGTCTGCCATTTCTCTCACGGTCCTGTATCCGTACAGGGTTAAGATAGAGTTGCCATCCGTCCGGGTTTCCCCGGCTTTGTCCTCTTTTTGAGGGCGTCCGGGGAACGTCCGGCGAGGTTTTCGATGCAGTCTGGTTTTAGTTACCAAAACTAATGGAAAAAAACGAATGAAAAAATATTTTATACATAATTGAAATGATTTTATATTTTATTATTTCAAAAAATTATGAAATTGCAAATTGTAAAATTTTTATATACGAATATTGTATTCAACAAAAAGAAGTTCCTTGTTAAAGGTACAATAGGATAATAAAATCCGTTAAAAATTGGAAATACCAGCAATAAACATTACCTGTAAAAGATACGTACAAATTGAATAAAATCATCTAGTTTGAGGACAGATCGGAACATCAATAAAGTAATTATATTGTATATTTGACTAACAATATAACTGTATAACTAAATCCTATGCGCTACTAGGTCTGCTTTATATACCTTTTCAACAGTTTTATTACTTTGACGGGTAAAACTGTTGGAAAAAAACGACGTGTGTGGCGAAGTACAACAACAGTTTTAGACGACAGTTTTGAACGACGATTTTAACCGTCGTTCAAAACTGCCAGTTTTGAACGACGTGTGTGGGGCCCTTTAATATTAAATTTAAGAATTTTAGTACACTAGCGCCATTTTAATTTCACCCACTTTTGGGGCCACTTTTTATACATGGAGATACTTACCTGTACCCTCCATAGTTGGTAGGTATACATTATTGTGATAATCAATACTCTATCGACGAAATTGATTACTAATAAGAGGAGGTATTATTTATGGTACACAGTCTTCATTTCCGGTTATATATTATGTGGAATTTAAAAAATAAAATTTACAAACATTCATCATTTTATTGCCATGTTTCACTTTTTTTCTTGTAATTTAATTGTTTTTTATCTTTTATTAATTTAGTTAATTTAAATTATATATTTTCTTTTTTAATAGTAGTTAATAGTAGAAATAAAATTTCGACATAACCTTGTTTTGTAGTAGTAGCGTTTGTTTTTGTTTATTAAGTAATTTTATTTAGTTTTTAATTTTTTTTTATGTAGCTTTGGCCCACTGAGTACTAAGACAAAGAAGGAAATATGTCATAAATATACGTAGGCTCCTCGAAAATGTTCTTTTCTTTTTTAAATCTTCTTCTAAATAACGTGTGATAGCTTAAAAAATTGCCCTTTAAATGTCCTTTCCGAATATAAAATTGCCTTAGCTGTATCTTTTAGCAGTAATAAGTTGTCATTATATATATTATTTAAACATTTTGACATATAAATTAGCATTAAAACAATAAAAAAAAAGTTTTTTTTTTCATCAAAATATGTTTTCCTAATACTTTTAAATTTGCCCCATCGAAGCGCGAAATTCTTTTTTGAGTGACTGAAAAACATCAAAAAAGAAAAAAATTTCGCGGCGCTAACTTCACTTAGCTAACTTTTTTTACTAACTGAATATCAACTTTTATTGCGTTTCTGCAGAGGGCAGCATAGACAAAGTTACTAGATTTACAAAAAAAATAGATTCAATCTGCTTGGTATACTTTCTATGATTCTGAATTACATGTATAATTTAATTAAAAGCAGATAAAAGGTTAGTTTTGCAATAAAATTTAAAAAGAATTAGTTTTTTTGTTAAAAAAGTACAAAAATCACGAAAATTTGGTTGGTATTGCTTTTCCCCTATGAACTATGGAGAGTAGATATAAGGAGAACATTCTTGTACGGAAAACAATAGAAAAATAGTTCAAAAAGTGTCCCGGTTTAAATACTAAGTAACAATTCAAAAACTCGCCAGAATAGCGCTAGTGTAGTAAAGAGTATGAAATGAACTTTGCAGTTGTCGACGGAGTGAAGTGTGCTGTTTAATAACCTACAAAAAATCGCTGTGAAACATGTTGAAAGTGATTCACAATTACGTGAACTTTTAATGTCTGTTAGTGATTTTAATGTGTTGAGTTTTATAAAAATTTTTAAAATAATATATCAATTATATGTAATAATTATAATAAAAAAAAACAATAATTGTATATATATATATATATATATATATATATATATATATATATATATATATATATATATATATATATATATATATATATATATATATATATATATATATATATAAAACAACGCGGATGTTTTTCTTTCCTTCTTTACTTCTCTAAATTTACTCTCTTGCAAAAGTAGCGCTGCCATTATTTACGCCTTTGTATGGACACTTTTTGATATAGAGATTGTCCTCCTTATATCTACAATCCATACTATGAATAAATTGTGTTACACAGTGCCGCTTGTGTTTTGCTAATGGAACACAATCATTGTGTCAATTTTTTTTTTATAAATAAAACAAAAACAACTTTTAGTGTTTCGGCAGAGGCCAGTATACGTAGACAGAGTTACTAGATTTAAAAAAAAAATAGATTCAGTCTCCTTGTTATAATTTCTGTGGTTCATAATTACACGTATAACTTAGTTGAAAGCAGTTAATAGGTTAGTTTTGCAATAAAATATCAAAAAAAGTTTTTTTTTAAAAAAAAAAGTACAAAAATTATTAAAATTTAGTTAGCATTATTTTTTCTGTATGCAGTCACACAGTGTAATCTGTGTTTTCTAAATGGACAACACCGACTATATACCGGCTTGGTTCAGCAAAAATTTTATGTAACATCATGTAATAACATAAACATAACATATTATGTATGTGTGGTATGTGTGGTATACGTATGTGTCTGACATACTAGTTATGTGAAAACGTTAAATATGTATAATCGATTACAATTTATGACTCAGTAAAGTTTAAAAATTAAAAAATTGTAATACAAAGTTTTAAAAATTTTTTTCTTGAAAAAATTCATAATTGTTTTCACCGTTATGCGTTATTTTTTAGAAGTAAAAAATTTTGAAATTTTTATATGTACGTTAGGTACCTATATTTACAACATTTCATATCTAGTTTTTCAGTATCCAATATCCAGTATTATAATTTATTCTTTTGATTTCAATTTTGGTTGTTTTGTTTAATTCTCTTGTATTTTTGATAATGCCTGATCTGGACAGAGTATCCAGTGTTTTTTTTTCTTTAGTAATTCATTTTTCAATGTTAGCATTGTTAGCAGTTAGGTTATAAAAATTATTATTTTGTTTACTTTCAGATTTAATCGTTTTAGACTTAATTACTTAAAAAAAATCATGATATATAAGTAGATGATAGTCTGAAATGGAAAATCCAGTTAATGAATTGACCTCCAACGAACCTGAGACAGAAGCTGGATTCGTAATCGAAAATGTTGACGTGAATACTGCTGTTGAACACTCTTCTCCAACTATAAAAATTGAACCTGGAAACGCGGGCGAAAATTTTGAAACTATTCTGTTGGATAATCTAAATCTAATTGTAATTGAAAATAACGAAACAATTTCGAAATCGGGAGAAAAATTGTTACAGTGCAACGGTTGCTCAAAAACATTTAAGTGTGCTTATCGTTTAAATCAACATAAAAGAATTCATACTGGTGAAAGACCATTTCAGTGTGTTATATGTTCAAAATCGTTCAACCAGATCAGTAGTTTAAATCGACATAAGAAAGTTCATTCAAACGAAAAACAGTTTCAGTGTGACGTATGTTTAAGATCATTCCGATTTTTATTTAATTTAAAAAAACATCGACGAATCCATACCGGCGAGAGACCATATCAGTGTAATACATGCTTTAAGTCATTCACTCAGTCGAATATTTTAAAAATACACACACGTATTCATAGTGATGAAAAACCATTCCAGTGTGACATATGTTCCAAAATGTTCACACATTTAAATTATTTAAAAAGGCATAAAAAAGTTCATACGAAACAAGATTTGTTACCGTGCACTGTCATTATAGCCGAAAATGATACATCTTATCCAAATTGGTTTGCCCATGACGAACAGTTGCAAAGGTATGGAAAACTTTTTTTAGTGTTTAAAATTTTTTTTTTGGTTAAATGGTCATCTGTGTCAACATTCAAAAATTGAAGCCACATTTTAATGGTAAATTTGTGTATATTTTGACATTCTGAACAAAAAATCATAGATCAAGTCTACATAGCACAAAATCATATGTGATAAAATATCTCAAATTATTATTATTTTTATTTTGTTAATTAATTTCTGACAGATTTTTTTTAGTGAATTATTATTTTTTGATAAACATACCTTACATAACACCCTCATTGTTTTTTTTGTTTTTTTTGTTTAAGTTAGAGTTTCCGATCTCGATCCGATTTTATCGAAAATCGATTTTTGGAGAGCCGATCTTCGATTTTTCGAATCGATTATTTGGAAACCAAATCGATACAAAGATCGTGAAAAATTTACGGGATCGGAGATCGATCTTTTTGAATTTAAATTAGAATATTTTTAGTAAAAATATATTTTTTTCAAAATTATTGCAGAATATATTTTAACTATGTTTATGTTGTCAAATAATTTTACCACTTTTATAATTCATTTACAGAAAATTGAGTAAAATTTTGGATTCGTGTGACACTTTTAGCGCAAACTGGAAACTATTTTATGGATATTAAATTCAACAGTACATATTCAAAGGAAATCCAAAATTTTTTTTTGAAATTGGCTTGTGATTTACCTAATAAGAAACTTTATTAAAATTTTTATATCTTTTATTTTCTGTAGGTACAAAAATTGAATCGATTTTCGTCAGATCGATCTTTTTGTAAGCCGATTTTCTCCTGCATCGATTTTTGGTTTGACGATTCGAATCGATCCACAAGATCGATTTTTTGGCCAGAGATCGGAAACCCTAGTTCAAATTAAGTTCTGATTATTTCTACGTATTAAAATTGGTCGATGTAATTAAATACTTCGTTAGCCATATCATGTCCAATATTTAGCCTTCGCGCAAGAGATGAATAGCAATTTAAAGCAATAATATCTGCAAAATGTGATATTTTACGTTATTGAAAACTTTGATCGTAAATATCTACTAAACCGTGTGTCATAGTGAAAAAATAACGAAATTTTGAAGGCTTAGGTGAAGCGAGTTGTAGGTACTCCAGATATATTGCGACTGTTAAAATCTAGTTTTTGTTATCTAAAATTATTGAACTCGAATTATCTTCCATAAATTGATTATAATGGCTTAATTTATGCTCCATTTGTCTCTGATTTGGTCAGCAATAGCATATTTTTTTTTTGTAGACATTGGCCTCCGATCTTTCGATCATTCTCTGCCAGCAGGCTGTAATAGTATAATATATATAAAGTAGAATTTATATAAACTGAAAATGATTCATTCAATAAGAATGCACGTAAGTTTATGTATCAGACACGCTCGTAATACAGCTGTCTCTCACAAGATCTATTATCTAATATATTGAAAAAGGATGGTAGAAATTATAATAACTTTTATGTGACAAAATTTCATTTTTACATTCTTAAGGTGTGAATGATTTTCATTTAATATAAATTTGCCTATAATATAAACTTAGTAATAGTATATCTTTAAAAAATTACTTTTCGTTACTATTTGTAATTGTAAACTTTTGATCTTTTGATCGTAAATATCTCGTAAACGGTGTACCGTAGCTCAAAAATAAGGGGTTGGGTAAAATAAGGCGAAGGGGTTGTGGATATTCCAAGCATATTGAGACTATTAAAATGTAGTTTTTATATCAAAAATTATCGATGTCGGAAATAGCGATATTTTCAGAATTTAAATATGTAAATCTCTACATATTCGTTATCGTTTATATCATAAAATTCTTTAAAATTTTTAGTAGTTTTTATTTCTAGTATTTTTCCTTTTATAATGACAGATTCAATTTACACGATTTTTATTCGTGTAAAATGAATCCACGTGGAACGGATATTCACGTAAATTGAGGGGCCGGTGTACGTAACTCTGTTAGTACATAAATGATTTTTATTTTAAAATTTGGCACTTAAAACTTCCACACAAGACACAAATATCTATGGAACGTATCCCAAATTAATAGAAAGCAGAAATTGGTCAGATCCATGAAGTAATAATTTTTTTTTTGTATTGTAGGCCTTTTTTATACCATGAAGATCAAACTGAAGAAGAGAAATTCAAATGCGATACATCCTCTGCAACATTACATATTGATGACATACAGCATGTTGATGACACGAATGACTTACAGCTTCAAGAAAAGAATCATATTGACGAAAAACAGTTTCCCTGTGATCAGTGTCCGAAAACGTTTACTCACATTGGTAGCTTAAATAGACACAAAAAAATACATGCTAATATAAGACAATTTCAGTGTGATATATGTTCCAAGGCTTTTAACTTTTTATATAATTTAAAAATTCATAAAAGGACGCATACCGGTGAAAAACCATTCAGCTGTGGTGAGTGTCATAAAACTTTTACTCATACAAGTAATTTACGAAAACACGAAAATATTCATAATCGTAACAAATCATTTAATTCGGATGTTCCTGACACAACTTCCACGGATTTTAAAATTGAAATTGAAACGTTATACTGTTGTGATATTTGTACAAAAGTGTACACATCGTTAACGAAACTGAAACGACATCGTAAAACCCACACCGATATCAGACCATACAAGTGCGAGTTATGTCCAAAAACATTTATTTTCCGTCAAAATTTAAAGGGGCATTTAAAAACGCATTTAAAAGAAGAAAAAAAATTCAGCTGTGATATATGTTTAAAGAAATTTTATTATCGCGGTTCTTTACGATCACACAATAAAATTCATACTGGTGAACGGCCATTTCAGTGTGACATATGTTTAAAAACATTCACTCAAATCAGTAGTCGAAATCGACACCGGAAACTTCATACGAACGAAAAACAGTTTCAGTGTGCTATATGTCTTAAATCGTTCACATTCTTATTTAATTTGGAGAAACATCGAAGAGTTCACACCGGCGAGCGACCATTTCAGTGTGACGTGTGTTCAAAAACGTTTGCGCAGGTAAACACGTTGAAAATACATAAACGTATTCATAGTAGTGAGAAACCGTTCAAGTGTGAAATTTGTTGGAAATCGTTTAATCAGTCGAGCACGTTGAGAAGGCATAGGCGAATTCATACTGGTGAAAAGTGATTACGTCAAACGTAAAGTTGTCTATACAAAATATATTAACGCTATACAGTTCGCACATTTACGCAGTAAACTTCTCCAGGACTCGACAATATTTTTAAATAAATAAAAAAAAAAACTTTATATTTGGAGTGACTATTCAAAACGTATTTTGTCACAATTACCAAAATGTTGGAAAATCACCAAAAACTATTCAACGTATCATTTAAGAGTTACCATAATAATAAAGTTTTTGCCGTTAAGGCCCCATAAAAATATATATAAAATATTCGCTAGACCGGTTTCGGTTAGTTTTGTAGCCTTCTTCAGTAGCATAAAATATAATAAATATAAAAAACAATAAATATAAAAATCAGAAATATAATAAATATGAAAACCAGAAATAGAAGTAAAAATCTCTGTATTTATATATTTCTACTTCTATTTTATTTTCATATTTATTGGTTGTTTCATCATTATTATTATTTTTATATTTATAATTTTTAACGAAAGAAAATATTTTTCCCGATCCTTTATTTTACTTTATTATATTATTATTATATTTCTGGTTTTCATATTTATTATATTTCTAATTTTTATATTTATTATATTTATGGTTTTTATATTTATTAAAATATTATATTTTATGCTACTGAAGAGGGCTACAAAAGTAGTCGAAACCGGTTTAGCGAATATTTTATGTCTTTTGTGGGCCCTTTAATGGGAAAAACTTTATTATTATCATCGTGGCCATATTACTGGAAAACCTGGAAATGTTAGGGAATTTTAAACTTTTTGGAAAAGTCAGGGAATTTTACCAGAATATTGGAAAATATTGATTTTTATAATTTTGTTTATTTAGAGATAAAACTTCAGTTTTTCACTTGTTTTGAGATTAGATTTAAAAATTGGCACGGGTTTCTTTTTTTGTTGTTTTTTTTCTTCTTGTTTTTTTTTTCTTTTTTTTTTCTCATTTCCTTTTTTTTAAGAAAAAGTGTTAAAATTTTTTTTTAGCTTTTTGGGATCAAGTGGAGGCGGCATTTTTCACAAAATAGTCAGGGAGTTTTTTAATAAAATTTCCGGAAAACTTGGAAAAGTCAGGGAATTTGATCTTTAAAAATCTGTGGCCACTATGATTATGTATAATCCAGCCCACAGTACGGCTCAGTATAGTGATTTAATTTAAGGGTTTGTGTTATTCTTAAGCTATTGTTACACCTAACATCTCGATTTTATAAAATTATAATTTTATGGTAAAATTATTTTTTACGAGGTGTTCCATCTAACATCTAGATTTTATAAGCCGATTATGCCGACTAAAACCGATTGAAAAAACGACTACTTTAATATAATAAAAAAAATGGCACCAAATGTCACTCTAGAGAAAAAAACTTATTAATATATTTAATTAAAAAAATAAAAAGGCAGTTATAAAAAACCATTCGTGGTCATTGTGCAATTTAACATGGTACTAAATTTCAAGTTAGAATTTATTTTTTCATCAATAATGTTCATTAAAAATAGATTTTGATATACATTTGCGACGTCTGTCACTTTTGTACATAAAATTTTTTAGTTTTCGCCATTTTGTTTTTTAGGTGGGGGTTAATTTTAATTGAAAAAGTAGAAAAATTTCTACTACTAAAATTATAATTTTATAACATCTAGATTTTAAGTATGTTACATCTACGATTACACTAAAATTTAAGTCACGCCCCCGTAAAATTATAATTTTATAAAATCTAGATGTTAGGTGGAACGGTACCTTTATACATAGATTACATGATTTAAAGTACAATTCAAATTGATGTTTCGTTAAAATGCTTTTCTTTTATACAGAAAAATGTTTTTATATGATGGACAAAACACTGTTTGAACAGACAGATTGAACAAAACACATTTTAATTCATTTCGTCGTGAATAAAACACACCTTAAACAAATAATACTTCTAATTAAACGAAATGGAAAAAAATTTTACCACTAACAAATGTTAATATCTAAATTTTATTAATAAAATATTAAACATATAGGTTATTTTCATATACACAACCATTACACATAGGTTATTTTCATATACACATTTTTCACAAAATTAATTTTTACGAGGCTGGCTGATTTCCATTGGTTGTTGGACAAAATATTGTTTGAATCAATTATAATTATGGAAATAACACAGTTTGCATAAATTCATCATTATCTTTTGTAATTTTAATGGGGTAAAATTTTTTTTACGGAAATTGAATTGTCTAGTCTGATAGAAAACAGTAAGAAGAATCAGATGATGTGCTTAACTCAATTTTGAATTTTTGTGACAAAATGCTTTTTGATTAGTCGGTCCACATATAAATAAATTCACCAAATAATTCAGCATGTGCAAATGTATTTTTAATAAAAAGACAACAAGAATAAACACAATATCAATAACAATAAAGTAATAAAAAATATTAAAAAAAAACACAATTTATAAACAAAAAATAAATAAACAGTTAAAAATTATACGTATTATGTAATCTGTCTATAACGTTTATAGAAATCATCACACAGTGGGTGTGTTTGTTTACTGGCCGATATCCGTTTGTGATAGCATCACACACATGCGTGATCACTGATCGCGATTAGTCTCTACGGTTGGTCTGGCCGTTCTGGCTATCACACACACGTTGTGTGCTCGGACTGTAAAGTGTTTGATGATTTTTTTTGTCAGCAATAGAGAGGTGATTAGAGATAAAGGAAATTAATAATTTTGTAAATTTATTAAACTTTTAAAATTGAGGGTGTTTACAAAATTTACATAGTTGCATGCCTTGATACATGTGACGTCTTCATTTTTATTTTTATGCACGAATTGCACTTGCGCAAGTAAAAATGCGCATAATTTGTCAGGTTGTGGGAGTTGAGGTTATTTTTATTTAACATATACCTAAAATGTTTGTGTAATATTTTCAACAATATTTGTTGCTATAGAAATTAATTCTTCTTTGATTTACGAATTCATTGTATTATGAAATTCCATTCACATTATCAATTATTAATACTACGTTAATATATAACCTAAAATATAGATGCTAACGCATGTTATTCATTATACTATCAATATTAGGTTTGTTCCAACTTCTTTTTGGACTGCACATTGAATGATTCGTGAATCATTTTGTGTGTTGGCTTCTTCTGTGAATTGTGTACACCAATACCTCAATTTGCATCGTGGTTACGTTCCAAAAAAACACGACGCAATTTGAAACGACGCAAAGTGAATTATGATTTTCTATAGCAAACCATGTAAAGATCGAAGATAGGTTTCAGGGTTACGAAAATACTACTTTTTAAAAAGAAAATTGAACAAAGTAATCATTTGAAAAACAAAAATAATATAAAATATTATTACATAGGTACATACAAAAAAAAAAAAGAAAATTCAAAAAATTTCAATGCACGTTGTACTCGCCATACAGAAACTGATTCAACATACATCACACGCGTAATACGTTCAATATTTGTATATCAGTTTGTTTCAAAATTTAAAACTACGTACAATACATTTAGCATGTGATAACCACCATATAATCCAGCAGTATGGATTTCGTCTATTTAACTTAATTTAACATTTCTATGTTCAAAATAGTTGCTGTCTATTATCAAAATTAGTGAATTCATTTTCATATACATTGCATATATTCATAGATCAATAGATTTAGCGTCAATATAAAAATCTGTGGACAGTAGGAGGTCAACCGAGCCCTTCTCACTGCTTAACTGATCATTCTTTCGGAAGCGGCGAACTGATGCACTTCAGTTGTTATGTATTGTTAAAATCATTGTTAGTTATATTGCATGTTGCTCTCTTCGCAATGCGTGGTATGTGGATGTGTGTGTGACCACTGACACACATGTAAACTTCATACAATTACAAACAATGTGTACCTACATAACATAGCGGGGAGCAGTGGTAGGGATTTTTTGTCCACGCTGGTATCGCTAGTACAGAGATAGCAGTTTTGTTTCTGTATTTGGTGCATTTATTCCTGCACTCCCTCTATTTATTCAATGCTCAGAGATACTAAGTGATAAAAATACTTAAAGGTTGAAATATTTTTATGTACGAATAATGCCAAAAGCGTCACATTTTATGCACTGTTGCAGTTTCGTTAAATTTTTGAAAAAGAATTTGTAGTGGAGAGTGAATAAACGTAGAAAATACTCCTAAAATATTTTACTAGCAAGAATCACGTTTCGAAATTATTCGTAATAATTTTGCAACTAGACTTCATTTTTTTTCACCTTAGATCATTAATTTTTAACTTTAATTCGTTTTTGTCATATTAACTGTAAACAAAGAAAACTATCCCATTCAATATCACTTATTTTAAATTGTATCCTACATATTTATTAAAAATTATTCAAAAAGTATTGAATAATTTAATTTTGAATAATAATAAACATTTGAATTTTAAATTTTAACGCTCTGTTATATAGAACATTCCTACTATTAGCTGTATATCGAATTTACGATACGTAAATTGGTTTGTATATGATTAAAAATAAAGCGTTGCATGTATCGTGTCATGCATGGTCAAATTTTTTATACTGTACAAGTGGGTAATCATACAACGTATGGTTTCCTAGAGAGTTGGAACAAACCTATCATTTTTTTAGACTTCAGTGCATAGTTAACATATGCGTAATTATGTTACTTATGCGTGTAGCTTTGTAAATTTTGAAAAGGCCCTGAATTTTTATATAAATAGATTATGAAAATTAAATAATTCTGAAAATATTTACATAAATACAGTTTAAAATAATAGAAAAATGTACTTACAGCTTATAAGTTTACAGTTAAATCAGAATGACTTAGTTTCATAAACTGGCATTTAATTAAATTCTAACTTATATATTACGATGAATCCTTGAAAAGAGAGCTTTAATAATTATTGCTTTTAGATATAAATTCTTAATCCTCTCGTAAAAATCTGAAAATTGTCTGTTCTTAAATAACAAAAATCTTATTCATTAATCTAAAAAATATTTTTTATTAGACCATTCAACAAGTATACATTTATATTAATTACATCAAACATGTAACATAAAATACATAAGCAATATTTTTGGGATAAATGATAATGACAAAAGTTTCAGCATTTTTTACGGCGTATCGAATGGCAACCTTAATCTTGAGATCCAAGTCAAGGTGCAAGGTCATATCAAGATTAAATCCGTTTTTTAAATGGCAACCTCTTCAATCCCGGAAATGGAAGAGCGGAAAATTCTGCATCCGAATATGACCTTGTTTGTGACCTGAAGGTCAATGATCAAGGTCAAATGCTGATTTTTACTGGAATTTTTAATTTAGGTTTGCACTATAATTTTTTAATTTTGACGTGCGCAGTAGCTGCAGGCAAGATGTAGACGTGCGCACTAGGTGTCGGCAGGATGTACACGTGCTGAGTAATTGAAGTAGGTATAGTATATTTATTTAGTTTAGAAATGACGTCATTATCATCTCTTTTCAATTTATGACGCTAGCTGTCCTTTAAAAAATTACACGATACTGATCCTTAAAATAGTACATAACTTAAGTTTATTTCCATTTTTTCTTTTTCTCATTCTTTTCAATTGCCAAATTAGGGGAAACGGTATAGTTATTGGCCAGTTAAGCGACCTCAAGACCCTATGTATAAAACAAAAAATTATATAATGGGTAGATGTAAATGAAAATATTGTTAAATGATACTATATTAATGTATTTATTCAATAGTATTTTTTACATACTCTTTTTTCATATATTATTTAAATGATATCAACTCAAAAATACAAAAATCAAATTAACAGTAATTGGCCACATTTTTACACTTATTGGCCATAAAATTATATAGTTATTAGCCATAGAAAACCAAAAATCTTATCAAATAAATTACAACAATAATCTCAGATCGTAACTCACTAAAACATATCTTCATCATATTCATTTTCAGAAAGTTCAGAATCATCATCTAATAAATAACATTTATGGCATATAAAATCAGAAAGTTCGTCGTCATCTGGAATATGTTCCTGGTGTTTACTGGGAATGCATTGATTATGATACGAGTTTTTACAACAACTACATAATAAAGATTTACTTTTCAAAGCTAGACGCTTACAGGAATTACAAGTAATCATCTGTGGGTTTTGTACTACCTTTATTTTATTGGTAGAATCGCTTAAAACATGTTTATTTTCAGTATTAACGACTTTAACAGTCTGAACGTTTAAAGTTTCATCTTTTCCATCTATATTTTTCGACCTTTTCCCCACGCCTTTATCTTTTTTTGTCTTTTCAATATTATTTTGTTTCCGTGCGGCTGCTTGTTCATCTCTTTTTCTTTTTCTTTCGATTTTCTCATTCTCTTTTTGTTGCTTTTCTATTTCTTTTTTTTTAATGGTTGCTCTAAAATTCTCGGAAGTTATGACGTATGAGTTCTTTTCTGTATTTCTAATAAATTTTCTTCTGTTGTCTGGCGGATTCTGTAAGTAATCATTTATTGATTTGCTTATGTGAGACGTACCTTCTGAAGTAGACGGCGTGCACAAATCTACATTTTTTTTTGGAGACAAAGTAATTTTTTCAGTTGTGCCATTATCTTCGTTGATTAGATTTACATTTGTTGTTGAATTATTTGGAGTTTGTATTTCAATATTGGTTGATTGTGTCTGTGGAAAGCCACTTTGAAAAAAGCGCCAAACTTTATACAACGGAGGAGAACTGTCATTCACTGTTGCACCCCGGGATTGCAAGTCTTTCATTTTGTTTACAATTTCATCTCTTACAATACTTTCAAAGTCTTCTAGAGACATAAGTTTCTTTTCTACATCGGATACTACGTCCGTATTTCTTGTGGCTAGACATTTTGTAAAATCAATAGCGTTCTCATCAAACGGGTATAATCCGCATGCTTTGAACCCATTGATTACATTATCAGGCTTTAAATCATCTACAACAGTTTTTAAAATATTAGCAATATTTAACTTTGTCACAATTTCACCCACATTTTCCGCCTGAAATTTTCGAACGGCTTTTCGATAAATTTTTTTGATAGGTCCAAAAACGGATACATCTGCTGGCTGAGTGATGCGAGTAGTATTAGGATAAAGAGCAATAAGTTCAATTCCTTGCTGCTTACAAGTTAAACTAAGCTGCAAAGTGATGTGGCTTTTATGCCCATCTATGAACAGGATCACTGGTTTTTGAATATTATGTTCTGAAAGATATGGCGCAAATATTTCAGTAATAAACTGATTAAAAACGTCTGCCGTCATCCACCCTGTATCACTGCGCCCGATACCCCATTTTGGCGGTACTGATGACGCAATTTTATCCGGCAGCCTTTTATATGGGAAGACTATTAAAGGGGGACATGTCTTGCCATCGGCAGAAAATGTAAAGAGTACGGTAATATTCTCTTTAGGATTTCCTTGCTGCACTGCATAAACATTTTTGTCTCCTTTTGGGGCAATCACACGACCAGTAGAAGGGCAAGTCTGAAATCCTCTCTCATCTGCATTAAAAATACGTCGTGGATCCTGAATGGCATCTAACAGGTTTTCACTGATTAAATAATTTCTGATTTCCTGAAACCATTTTCTAATGTCACTTTCTGAAACACAGGCACTAGCTTTAGTAACTCCTTCACTGGTTCTTTGAGCCAAATTAGGATGCCGTTTTAAAAAAGCTTTCAACCACCCCTGTCCAGGTCTGTTATTGACAAAAGGAGTATCTCTTGGATTATCAGTCAAAAATTTTTGGACGGTATCGAGAATGTCATCTGACTTTCTTGGAAAGCCTTTACGTGCCATTTTCACTAGCCATTCCTTGATAGAATCTTCTTCTTCATGTGTTAAATAAGGTGTTGGCCCAAACTCAGATTTCGAAGTAGGGTTCTTAAGTTTAAATTGTAAAGTTGCTCTTGGAATATTATAATATTTTGCAACTGCTCTTAGCGACATTGTTTTACCATGTATTTTTTCTAACGCCTCATTTAGAGCTTCTTTCGAATATTTAGGTCTTTTTGGCATGGTTATTTTACCTTAAATTTGTTGGAAATTAAAAAAAAATGCATTAGTGATTTTGTCTAAACTATATGAATAAATATCATAGTTATTGGCCTACTTTTTTGTATTGCTAATTATTGCAAGTAACATAGTACTTGGCCTAGGCCAATAACTGTTTACATAGCTCTAAAATCGCTGGAAACTGAATATAGCGCATAATATTGAAAAATGAAGAGAGACATCCATTATAAATTCTATTTTCTCTCTATAAAATAAATATAGTAATTGGCATAGAAGGCCAAACACTATAAATTTCGGAAATTCTTGATACAGTAATTGGCCACACCAATATTTTTAGGTTATGTTAAGATATTGTCATTTTACACTACAAATACGTTTAGTGTGCATAATATTCTATACATTTTATAGATTCTCAGTCACTGAATTATGTAAATTAGTTTTAAAATATTACATCAAAAAAATTTTTTGTCTTAATATTTATTAAATAAAATTTACCTGTTTTCATATCGACGCGAAGAAAGCACAGATTACAAAAACATGAATTCATCTAGCGGCGTTTTGTTCAAACTTTTTGATAGTCGGTAATGGTGTCGCCATAGTAATATTTTTTTGTTAACCATTTAACAAGGTTTTTGCTAGTTTTTCAATACCAAAGTTGAAATGGCTAATAACTGTATGGAGGCTAATAACTGTACTGTTTCCCCTATATAAGATTTCACTTACGGATTTGTGTATACTAAATGAAAGTTAGAAAAAGATAACATACCATTAAACTAGGGATTATTAAATAATTTTTACTAATAATTTTTTATTTGACCCACCCATTTCAATTGATATTTTTATGATACCTTATTGTGGTACGTTACTACCTAGGTATCATAAAAATATGAATTGAAATGGGTGGGTCAAATAAAAAATTATTAGTAAAAATTATTTAATAATACCTAATTTAATGGTATGTTATCTTTTTCTAACTTTCATTTAGTATACACAAATCCGTAAGTGAAATCTTATATAATTTGGCAATTGAAAAGAATGAGAAAAAGAAAAAATGGACATAAACTTAAGGTATGTACTATTTTAAGGATCAGTGTCGTATAATTTTTTTAAAGGACATCTAGCGTCATAAATTGAAAAGAGATAATAATGACGTCATTTCTAAACTAAATAAATATACTATACTTAGTATGTACTAGCTGTAAAGGGTCAAAGTTACCCTGTAAAATTGTAACTTTAAAACTTCGGACTGTATAGGCTAATTTGTCTGTCTGATATGTTTTAAGGCTTGCAATTTTATCCTTCACAACTAGACTAGTACATATTAAGTACTTTCATGTGTACATTGATCAACAATGAAAAATGTAATGGCCTCCTGGGCTAAAGCATATTTTTTTATCCGCATTCAAATTGCATCTACTTAAAGATGTCATTGCATTTTTAACTTAATGGCGAAAATTTTATGATTCATATATTAGGTGTACAAATAAGTTTTAAAAGTTTTTTTTTTTAATTTTGAAGTTTTATTGAGAAAAATTGGTACAATATATATCATTTTAAAATATTGCCCGTCGCTTTCTACTACATTTGACCGTCTTTCAGGCAGCATACGAATACCGCGTTTAAAAAATTTCTTACCTTTTGAGTCTATTCAAGAATCGACCCAATTTTTCATTTCTTCGTTAGAAATGAAGTGCTGCTCAGCCAGCTCAAGAGCCACATTGACCGGAACAAGTGGTAGTCCGAAGGAGCAATGTCTAACGAATAAAACGGGTGAGGTAGGACATCCCAGTTCAGTGCCTCCAAAGTTTCCTTGACAACTTTAGCAATATGTGGCCGAGCATTGTCATGCTGAGAAAGCAGTACTTCTTGCAAATGTTTCGTTGGCACAAAAATTGACATAGTTGCAGCATGAAAAATCTGTGTTGTTTACACTTCAGCGAAATGACACATATGAGAGGAAAATGGTGACATTTTAACATGTATATATGTTACAAGATAGTCCGATTCGACGTAATACTAGTTATGTCAACTTTTGTAAATCCCTCAAAACTTATTTGTCCACATAATAGATTAAAATATGCATTACACATTGTTTTGCAAAGCTAAAAAATTAATATATTGATATTTAAAAACATTACATGTAATCTACCGTTTTATCATTTTCTAACAAGGAGAATTTTTCTCAATTTTTTGGTGTCTTTAGTTCCCGAATTTAATGAAACTTACAAGGAAAGGTATCCAACTGTATCTCAAAAAATTTTGAAACTTTGGTGGATTGTAGATCTTATTAAAAC
Source organism: Brachynemurus nebulosus (assembly GCA_035578155.1). NCBI lineage: Eukaryota > Metazoa > Arthropoda > Insecta > Neuroptera > Myrmeleontidae > Brachynemurus > Brachynemurus nebulosus. Next base: position 17,024,805 of record JAPWDM010000007.1, read on the forward strand.
TAACCCAAAGCCATATTTCGTTTGTGCCCATAAGCGGTTTAAGGGGATGAAACTCACCCGTGAAAATTAGAGTTTTTTTCAGTTTTCTTAAATATCTTGGAAATGGTAAGAGCTTTGGTAGGGAAACTATATATATTTGTAAATGGCACTTTAAGATCTTAATTACAGTTATAAAATCATTGGGGTTTCATCCTCCATCCCCAACCCCTAATTTTATCAGGTATTTTTTGGTAAAAAAGGAGACTGTTATGTGTAAATAAAATAATTTTTAATTAATATATTTTACATCACACCAGTTTATTTCTTGTTGCATAAATACACCCTTTGTTAATATTAACTTAGGAAAATTTTTAACTTTTTGATTTAATAATGAGCAAAAATATGGTCAAAGAATCGCGTATTTTAGTAATGAATTGTTATAAACTTACAATATACTTTAAAATACATAATTTAGAAAGAAAAATTACATTGCAGACCCCCCCCCCTCCCATACTTTACTTATATCTATACAAATCTTATTTACTTATTTATTTCTTTTTATTTATCTATACAATTGTAAATATTTTAAGGTTTGTAATCTACACAATAATGATATTGTTGATAAAAATGTTTAAAACAAAAATATTGCCCACACCAAGCATATCTTATTAAAGCCGGTTTATCACATACACTATACTTTGGTGCTCTTCTTTCTTCTTTGAAAAAGCAACATGTTACAGAATTTTCAAAACTTTCTGGTCGTTGGTCAATATATCAATTTTTATACCATCCATACTTGGACAAATTTTGAAAACGAGCCAACAAAAACTGATTGTGAGCTGGAGACTGAAGTTTTAGAATATTGTTACGGGGATGTAAATCAATATTATATACTCATTTAGAATTACATTATCCGAAAATAATCTGATGAATTGTTTCTAGAGTCGATATCCATAAATATATAGAGGTTAAAAAATATTGACAATTGTATAGATCACAGAACAAATAGAACGAATATAACTGTCTCTTTTCTGCAATCACTTATGTGCAAGTATGTGCATTTGACAGAACTATGTTGTCATTGACTTACAAGCTACCAATGGGTGTGTTTCAATTGTTGTCATATTGTTGGTGTTGTGTTACCGTGTATACGTACATCTACGTAGCGCATACATATCACATATTTTTTTAACATAGGCGTAGACAAGACACGCATACACATAACCATTTAGCGCACTACCACATACAACTCCGCGTGCACATATATAACGTAGTGGTGGGATATCTTCTATCCTTTAGCGTTACACTGATTTCAGTAGTATAGAAATATTACCGCTCGTTCTGTGTTATTCTGTGGTATAGATAAATAGAAATAAATAAATAAGTAAATAAGATTTGTATAGATATATAGATATAAATTATAATTATAATAATTATAATATAGATTTGTATAGAAAGATGGATTTGTCAAGTAAGGGCGGGGGGTTGCAGTGTATTTTTCTTTCTAAATTATGTATTTTTAAGTATATCGTAAATTTGTAACAATTCATTACTAAAATACGAGATTCTTTAACAATATTTTTGCTCATTATTAAATCAAAAAGTTAAGTTTTTCCCAAGTTAATATTAACAAACGGTGCATTTATGCAACAAGAAATAAACTGGTGCGATGTAAAATATATTAATTAAAAACTATTTTATTTACACAAAACAGCCTCCTCTGTTACCAAAAATACCTGTTAAAATTAGGGGTTGGGAGTGAGGGATGAAACTCCAATGATTTTATAACTTTAATTTTGGTATCATAATAAAGATCTTAAAGTGCCATTTACAAATATATATATAGTTTCCCTACCAAAGCTCTTACCATTTCTAAGATATTTAGGAAATTGAAAAAATTATAATTTTCACGGGTGAGTTTCACCCCCTTAAACCGCTTATGGGCACGAACGAAATATGGCTTTGGATTAGTTTCGATAAGATCTGCAATCCACCAAAGTTTCAAAAATTTTTGAGAGGTACAGTTAGATACCTTTCCTTGTTAGTACATGTGTAGTACAAACAAAATTAACAAAAGCAGTTTTCTCATTTTGACTAACATCGCCATCTAAAGTTTAAAAATTTCGATTTTGTTTGATTACTTATGAGGTTTGATGTGTGTAAACCCAATCGAGTCCTATTGGAGGTCAATGGGTTTAATTTTAAGCAACAAAATGTCTTATAATTTATATATTTTTTCTTGCTTTTGAAATTCCATATTTTTGAAATTTTACATAGTTTGTAAGTTCTAAAAGGAACTTACTATCAAAATGGTTTCATTTACATTTATTTCGTGGGTTCTATGCTAATAATACAGAAATAATTTAGACTGTGAGACATATTAATCCGTAATGGATTTTGGAAGTGAACACTTCTTTAGGTGCATTGAGCGATTTTAGTAGGGGAAAATCTTATGGGTTCGCGTCATTGATCTGCTAATGTTAACACTATATCTGTAGCGATGAGTATGACGTGTATATCCACCAACACATATATATCCGACTGTATAATGTGCGCGTTCAATGCTTTTTGGATGGGTAAAGTCTTGTGAGTTTTCGTCACCAACATGCTGTAATAGCAGTATATCTGTATCTATAAGGGTGATGTGTTGTGCAGCATTAATTTTGTGTATATCTGTTATTTCATAAGTTTTCACTTTCACTATGACGTCTACTATCTAAGAGATTTATCCAAAGTGCCCTTATGTCAGTTCAGTTGTGTCTATCTGTTATAATTTTGGAGTAATCGAGTATCACTTTATACTGGCTTTGACGGGCGATATTACTCTTTAAATGGCGTCGATGCCAATAAAAAAAATTAATCCGTTATTTTTGCTTGTATTTTACATAAATCAAGTTTTATCAAAATCGGGGATTGACACTGGAGAACATTACCTTGCAATTTTTTTAATTTCAGTATTATATCGTTGTGCTTGTGAATATTATCAAGTATGGCGAACTTTCGTTCGTATTTAGACATATCGCTCATTTGCGAGAAGCTTGACGTAACTCAAAAAAAGCTGTTTTTCAGTAAGATGGTTTAAAGTTTTAAAAATTGAAAGAGTACTTATGACAATCAATTGAAAAAGTGCGATAGAGTATAAAGTCATAACCTCTCTCGTTCTCTCATTTATGTATCTAGCGTGATGTCGTTTTGTTAGCAAAAAGAATGACATTTTCCGTGACCGCCTGTACTATGGAGATTAGACAAGGAGACGAAACTCAATGTATTCAAAAAAGTGTCCAAATCAAAGATGGCACTCGTGTTCGTCGGATACCACAGAATACAGAACGAACGGTAGTATCTCTATACTACTGAAATCAGTGTAACGCCAAAGGACAGAAAATATCCCACCACTATGATATATATGTGCACGCGGAGTTGTGTGTGGTAGTGCGATAGATGGTTGTGTGTATTGGTGTCTTGCATACGCATATAACATAACATGCATGTGGCATGCATCATGTACGTGATGTACGTATACCATCAACACAACGGCAACAATATGGCAACAATTGAAACAAACCCATTGATAGCTACTAAGTGAATGCCAACATAGTTCTGTAAAATGCACATACTTGCCCATAAGTGATTGCAGAAAAGTTCTATACGAAAGCGGTACAGTACTTATTCTCAATTGGAACATTCTCAAATGGAAATGCAAGCTTCTATATTATCTTTGTTAGCTTTTGAATAGAATCTTCTGGAATCTTTTTCAATGTTCACCTCAGTTATAAAGTGGGTTTTTCGATCGTTTTTAAAATAAACTTAACAATTTTTATTTTGCGTCGCATCATTTATATTGTATATTATGTAATTCGCTGACGTCACTATGTAAAATCGGAGTCAGTACCATTGGATATTCGCCGTATAAAGTAATTTAAACTATAAGAGTTTACTTCATACATATGTAATTTCTATGTATTTCCTTATTATTAAATATCATCAACCGACATTGGTGATTCTCAAATGGAAACACTCACTTCCCCAGTCCCGACGTGTTTTCATTTGAGAATAAGTACTGTAGTTACATTCTGTTTTATCCGTTTTATGTTACTATGTTCGCTATATTCACATCAGTATTCGAGCATTATTAACGCTGCGAGTGGTAAAAAAAGAAAGCCGTATATTTACCATTTTCCTGACTAATTTTGTCAATTCCTCTCATATAAGTTTCTTCTCCTTGTCTAATCTCCATAGCCTGTACCCTTAACTCAATAAGGGTGATTTTTGAGTTATGTCACGCTTCTCGCAAATGAGCGATATGTTAATATTTATATACTACTGAAACTTGAATACACGATTTACTTTAGTATAAATATGACCAGATCATTGCTTTAATTAAAAAATCACTCAAATTATAATTAAACTGGATTGGCTGAGACTCGAATTTGTTGATTGTTGATTAATTATCAAGAATCCTGGGTTTGAGTCCCAACTGATCCCGTTTGATAACTTTTCAATCATTATATGATTTTTAATTACGTTGTAAATTCATTCAAAACTTTTTTCCATTTATTTATAACAATAACAATAACTAACGATTATGTTTACATTTTTTATAATAGATTTATTATTATTATTATTATATTTTTTTTTATCCAAATTACCTCAAAACTGTTAATTTTTCTTTATACATATTTTGGAGTATAATAAAGAAATTCTATATTAAACATAAAAAGTTTAGTATATCGCGAGCTTAGTGTTATACTGTTCCATTCGACTTTCTAAAATCTCGAGAAAAATGAGTTTGAAGTTTTGACGTACTTTAAAATGTAATTTATATAATATGAATTAGTTTTAAGTTCCAAAGAAGCAGGTATAGACAAATTACAGTATATCAAAATACTATGTTAAACATTAACAAATTGAACCAAAAAATAATTTAGAACATCCAAATTCTATGCGAAACATAGAACTTTTAATAAAATTATTTATACTTTTAGGAGATCGAACTTTGATGTTTTGTTGATTTCTACCATTCTTTAAGGAAATTTTGATTAAATTTAAATTTATATAGATAGACAATGAAATGGAGAACTCAAATATGTGAAAAAGTGCAAATCTCAAGAAAGTCGATATAGAACGGTGTAACACTAGGCTAGCGATATGTATTTAACTCTACCATTTGTTACGTTTTAAATATTTTCCCGTAAATTATTCAAACCTTTAAAGAAAATCAAGATTGAAATAGGAGGTGACAGTTGCACGGAGCCATCTTCCTCTACCTGGCGATTTAGAAGGAGAATAGTAGTGATATTTGGTTTGGCCGCCTTTTCACACAAGAGGTAACAGTTTCATATTATTTATATAAAGAATTGTAAGAGATATTTAATCGACTTTGTGTCGTTCCAAGAAACACCACGAAGAAGGAAGTAGTCTCTTTATATTTCTCATTTTTTAAATTTATTTTTAGGCTAAAATATAAATTTACAGTAATTTTTGTTTCAATTGTTTGTTCCAGCTAGATTGTGGTTTCGTCCTGTGCTTTTGTTTTATTGCAGTTTTTGAGAATAAACCACACAGACAAGGAATGCTGTCAAGTTTGAGTATTTTTAAGACTTTTGAAACAGTGTCATCGAACTTTAGTGCCAATTTCTTTCTTTTTCCCATCGGTATTCAAACCATTCTATCAAACTGGTGACCATACTATCTTGCTTCGTCACACTCAGTAAATTTCTTTGGTTCAATAGTATTTAAAATTATTCAACTTCCATAAAATTCAAGTTATAACAGTAACATATTCGCAAAAGTAGTGTGTCATGTTCAGTTTCAAGAAATTAAACATAATACATTGAAGAACCACCGAAAAAATTGAGAAAATTTTTCAAAAATCAACGAACACCTGTTAATTGTAATATATACACAATTTGATACTTAAATACAAAACTTTAATTTCCTGGTTTTCTTTCATTTTTAAAATTTGTCCTATATAAAAGGTTTCACTGTCTCCATTTTTTAGTGAAAATTTCAGCAAAACCAATTCTCCTTCTTTTGGGGTTTTCAATAGTTCATCCATATTTAGTAGTGGAGGTTCTAGATTGCAGAAGGTCGGCATATCTCTGTCATCAAGAAAATTTTCCTTAATCTCCATCAAAAGGCTATCTTCTTCAGATGATAAAAAATCTTCTTTCTGTTTTTTTTTTCTTTTACATTTTTTTCTTACCACTTTTTGCTTGGTTTTCTGTAAGTTTTTTGAAGAATAGTTTTATTCTTTTTTTGGAAATGGTTCAGATATTTAGTGTAATCAATACTTCCTTTGTTGAATGAATATATTTCACGTTTTTTGAAGCCATTTTTCAATAGCGTAAAACCGCCTAGACATATTATATCCCTGACCCATTTGTTTCATTGTAAGTAAAAATAAAAAAAATAAAAAATAATTAGTAAGTGTCCGGGTCTACACCCTAAATCGGTCTTGATCCGGACACTTACTTAAATAATGTAATAACATGCAAACTAACCTCTCCTGTCGGGTTTAGGACAGTGTTTTATATCGTCTGATGTCTTTGAATCGGTCAAATCGGGGAAGGGTGAGGGGGCAATGCATAGTGTGCCCCTCTATAAAGTAAACATACGATATGACACCAGAAGGAGCTATAAACCGCGTAATTCTGGGGGGAATATTAACGTATGGATAGTGGGAGTTACAGCTGGTGCGAATCGCGGCCATAGTGTAATAAATTGATGTGTTCGGGTCTAAACTATATATATATATATATATATATATATATATATATATATATATATATATATATATATATATATATATATGTGTATATATATATATATACATATATATATATATACATATATATATATACATATATATATATATATATATATATATATATATATATATATATATATATATATATATATATATATATCTCAGCGGTCGGGGAACTTTTTTAATCATTACCCCAAAATATTTTTGTGTAAGTTGATATTACCCCATGGCGAAGAGCAAAAAAAAAAAACGAAATCGCCTCTTTTTAGCATCTTTCATATTATAGCCTCCCATGATAATTTTGAAAAGAAAACAATAACTAAAAATATTCATTTATTCAATTTATCAATGTAATACCTAGTAAGTATTACTAGGTATACTAAGTAATAGATAACGGTAATTATAATAATAATAATGGTGGTACAAACAAAAATTAGAATTGAAAAAATTAGAAAAAAAGAATAATTGAAAACATTCTTCCTTCACGTTTTGGAGAAATGATATTGTTTCATGTTCGATACAATTGCTTCAAAATTGGGACTTTTTGATGTAAGAGCGATTTGAATACAGTCTTCGGCGTTTAATCGATTTCTGTTCTTCGTTTTTATGTTCATTAGAGTGGAAAAGCCTTGTTCGCACAAATATGTTGTTCTAAATGGCAGCAATTTTTTAACTGCCTCTTCATGTGCAATTTTGAAAGCCTTTGCAGCTTTTGACATCCAAAAAGACGACAGATTTGGTTTACTCTCAAATTGAATACGTGCTTCAGTATTAGATCGAAGTTCAAGAATTGCTTCTGCCAAACCTGAAGGTTCTTCTGGTATCATAGCAATTTTACATTTAAAAGGATCTACAATCCAACTGACAGTACGTGTATCAAGATCTGGAAAGTAATCTGAAAACCGCTTTCTGAGTTTGATGTCTTACAATTGTATCCTTGATGTCAGAAAAAGTAATATTTTCGCAATCTTCCAAAAACAAAGCTAACCTTGAAAAAGAAGCTATCTTGTTCTGTTCTATTTTCTGCCCCCATTATTGCAGCTTTAATCCAAACGCTGACACTATTTCTCTCGCTGAAATGATATTAATATTCTTTCCTTGCAATTCTTTGTTTAATATATTTATACTCTCAAAATTGTCCACTAAATATGCGAGATATGCAACCCAGGAAGAGTTTTTAAACTTATCTGCGAGAATATTTTTTTGATCAACCATAAAAATTTAGACTTCAGTTTTGAGAGTCCGTACTCGATGTAGTACATTTCCGCGAGAGAGCCACTTCTGTATAATAAAGTAGGTCCGTATATTCAGCTTCACTGTCCTGACACAATTCACGAAATAGCCGCGTGTTTAGTGCATGTCCCTTGATAAAATTTACAATCTTGATGACATCATGCATGACGGCTTTCAGTGTAGGTTCTAAATATTTGACCATAAGGGCCTGGCGATGGATCATACAGTGAGTAACTTCAATATTTGGGTTATTTTTTTTACGAAAGCTGAAAAACCATTAAAATTTTCCCAAGTTAATATTAACAAAGGGTGTATTTATGCAACAAGAAATAAACTGGTGTGATGTTAAATATATTAATTAAAAATTCTTTTATTTACACATAACAGTCTCTTCTTTTACCAAAAAAAAACCTGATAAAATTAGGGGTTGGCGGTGGGGGATGAAACCCCAATGATTTTATAACTTTAATTTTGGTATCATAATGAAGATCTTCAAGGGCCATTTACAAATATATATAGTTTCCCTACCAAAGCTCTTACCATTTCCAAGATATTTAAAAAAATTGAAAAAAAAAATACCCTAATTTTCAGGGGTGAGTTTCACCCCTTTAAACCGCTTATGGGCATGAACGAAATATGGCTTTGGATTAGTTTTAAGATAAGATCTACAATCCACCAAACTTTCAAAAATTTTTGAGAGATACAGTTGGATACCTTTCCTTGTAAGCAATTCTACAGATTTTACTATTCGCGACATGAATTGTACACGAGAAAGATAAAATATAACGGCAACTACGTGAAAGCAACAATGTTTGTCTCCTTTCTAGTAATACATTGGCAGCAAAAACTGCTGTCCCATCTGGATTGTTTTCTTTAAGCTTATACTCAATAAAGTATACCTCATTTCAGATAGGGGAGACCGGGGCTAGTTGATACAATTTTTCTTTTTTACTTGCTAAAATTTTTTCTACGTACATTTTTGAACAAGTGGTGACATTTTTTAATAGTTTGAACCTTAAGACACATACAATTATAACTTTTACGTCTGAAATAATAACAGTTTACTTTTAATCACTTTTTTCCTAAAGCATGTCAAAGTGTATCAACTTGCCTCAGGCTGGGGTAAGTTGATATAAGGTTGGGGCAAGTTGATACTTGATTGGAACTAATTAATTATAGCTTATACAAAGAAGTTCAAAGTAATTTCATAGCAAGTAAAACATTTGATTTGGTTTCAGTAATATGTGGCAGTTTAATACAGAGATCTTAAATAATCACAAATCATATAAACTAAAAAAAATTCAACAAAGTATACAATAACGAAGTATAAAAATTCTAAAGAACTAAAGTAAAAAATGTAAAATGATAAAAAATAAATCATTATTCCGTAGATATTTCTTCATAAGAAATATATGTGGGTTTACTTATTCAGAATCACTTATTATAACTTTTTATCTTCTCCACAGTCGATATGTGCCCATTTTTTGCAGGAAATACACTGAATCCAATCTTGGCCTGGTTTTGATTTTGAGTAGGGATTTAAACACACTAGACATAATGTATATTCATCTTCTTCTGACTGGGACTCAGATTCTTTCCTTTTTTCGTGCGTTTCTTTGGTATATGCTTTTTCTCTTTTTCTATTTCCGCCTCTCTTTTTCTTAATAGTTTGCTCTCCATAATCGTGGATTTGTACAACTTTTTTCGAGTTTTTTCTACTTTTTCTAATCTCCTCTTCTCCTTTTCTATTACTTCACTTTCTAACTGTTCTTTTATTAGTGTGTTAGTAAGTATAGCTGACCTCATAGGCTTCTTTCCTTTATTGTTTTTCTTACGCTCCTCAGCCTTTGATACGAGCGAATATCTTGAGGACTAACCAACCGTGAAAGGGTGCTCTTACTCGTGGATGGGATTAGTGTCAGTTCATCTAAAGTAGTTTCTTGGTATTTTCCTGCTCTATCTTCAGAATTAGTTGACGTAGATGAAAAAGTTGGGGTAGATGGAACTTGTTTTCTTGCATCTAATAGCCTATCTGTAACCGAAGATGATATCGTATTAGTTCTCCATTGTTTTAATGTAAACCCCAAAATCCTTTCCAAAGGTATGTTTTTCAAATCCTGTTGGAACTTTTCAGAAACAACTTGATGCGAGGGAATCTCAAAGATGCTACTGACCATTTCATTTCAGATACCAGTCCATAGCTTAATTTCAGTTAGAACACATTTCTCCCTTGTGACTCTCTCATTGATGTTAGCATGTGAGCTATTTCAGTGATTCGACTTTGAAGATCTGCCCACACCTTGAGAAAAAACTTGAGAATATTCTAATTTCATTTGAAATGGTATTATCCGAAAACGGTCACGTCTAAAGCCCTAATATTGATATATAAGATTAACTTTCAGATGGTCTGTCACATTAAATGCATAAATTGTTACTTTGTACATTTAATGCTACTGTTAGTTCTTTAATACTCCATTAAGGTCAATTTACGCCTCTCCTCTTATTTTAAAAGGTCTCTGTTTGGCTTATGCACATATAAGTTTAAAACATTGAACTAATGAAAAATCTCTTCTAACATGCTTGCTCATGCTTCCTAGTAATTTTTTCCAGATCCACGATGTCTCCTTTCAATAGTATTATTTGTTTTCGGAAAATGATCTTTTAATCTTTGGCGACAGTTCCACATTTCTAAACAGGAACGAAGCATTCAGCGTCCCATGAGCTGTTGAGGATGCCTAATCCAGCAGTCCTTAAAATAACCAATTACAGTTCGCTCTATTTCAAGCACATTATCATCACAAATAATTTCAAATGTTTATAACACATCTTTCTACTGAAATAAATGCTAACGCACATAATATCTGCATTTTGATGGTAAATTTGACGTCAGTTTCGTACCTTTTTTGAAGATCTTCTGTTTGAATCCATCGAATAGTACACTACGAGAAATGGAAAAAACATTCCCGGTGTCTAACCCTTGAAAATTCTTGACAAATAGCACTGATCATAGCAGGTTAGAAATTGGTCACAACTGTAGATAGAAAAGTACCTGGTTGAAGTGTTTTACTTACTGTAATAACATAATTATGTGGCCTCTGCCCTGTTTGGTAGTAGAAAATACAAAAGCAGAGTTGAACTGTCCGCCTGAATACTATAGTGTGTAGGTTATTTTAAAATTTCTATCCCAAATTCAATGTTCGATCGAAACCATTAAACGAAGATATCTTGCAGTGAAAAATATTATTACTCTATCTTTCATTGGTCCCGAATCAAAGAGCAAGAACGGTTCGCCTTTTTTAGGTGCCTTGTATTCCTCTGGATTTATGATTAATTACCAGATCAAAGGTAAAGCTGGTGATACTTGTATCCTTATTCTAATGTTTCGTATCGTTCTTCATTCTAAGTACAAGCATTAGAGATCATATATAGCGGTGCTTCTTGGCTATTTATTGCACGATAACATATGATATCCTTCATCTTCAAAACTTCTATGAACTTCGTTCACGACCTCAATGGTAAATTTTTCTAAAGATTAAAACAAAAGGGAATATTAATAGTTTTTGTGGGATTTTAATTGAGTGGTTGTCATTTGCCGTCAAAGCAAAAGTCCTTTTCTGTCCCATTTCTTATTTTTTTTTTTTTTAATATGTTAACATTAGGTGTATTCTTTGTTTCTCAAAATTGTCCAGGTGCATCGCGGAGCTGTCCATGAACAATCGAATTTTAAGTACTCTCCAATTAAAAATACACGATTTTCCTTTGAACATTTAAACATGTTTAAACCCAAGTTAAAGCAATACAAGCTAGCACTCGTACTACAAATCGCAAGATAGTACAACACATTGTTTTTATTTAGATCTCAGTAGTCACCCTCTTCCACTTCACTCAACACATTTATTGTCTTACAAGTATTTAAATATGAATCATTATTTCAACAGTCACTTTAACCTCTCATTAAATTTTTTCATGAGTTTTTTTCCCTTTCTTAAGCATTACAAAAATGTTTAAAAGCAATTCTTGTATTTTGTATGGAATTTTTGTAGCTTGGAATCATTTCGGCTATTAGTTTGAATAACATTAGGTTGTGTAATATGAACTGTCGTTTTTCAACCACTTGGTCGACCATATAATTCCGATAAATATTGACACTTTTTTAAGCATTAGAGAAATGTTTAAAAGCAATTCTTGTATTTTGGATGGAATTCCTGTAGCTTGAAGTCAATTAGCCCATTAGTTGGAATAAGATTAGGTCGTGTAATACAAAATGCTGTTTTTCGACCACTTATAAAGATGGAGGTATAAGGTAAGAAAGTATCAATTAAATCCCGGAGATGCCCTTCATTTTCTAAGCGCTTATTTTGAAAAGCGTTCTTTAGAGACCGGAACAACTGGTAATCTGTTGGTGCTAGTTCAAGAGAATATAGAAGATCTAGTAAGACTGTTTCAACAATTTCTATCGAGTTGTCCTAGTAGTGTGTGGACGGATGTTACAGTTCAAAAAGTAAAAAGTAAGTGTTCTGCTGGCGTTTTTTGGCTATTTGAGCTCTTAATTTTTCTAGCTGATTAAAGTATGCCCCTTGAATATCACACTAAACACACCCGTCATAATTTATTTGGAGTAGGATTCAGTTTTCGGTTTGGGTTTTCCTTCACTATGGATCTAAGCCATTGGCATGAACGTGCGTAACTCACATACAAGACCCGCTTTTTATCCACGATGACAAGGTAATCGAGCCAGTGTACGACACAAAGTTGTGTACAAATATCGGGTCTATGATTGAGCTGCTTTTAGCTGAGTTTATGAAGAATGAAAACACCATATTCACTGCTTTTCCATCTCATGTAAGTACCTCTCTGTCGTTGTATGAGAGCAGTCAAGGATACGTACTAAGCATTGGGTTATCATTCGCGGATCACTTTCGATTCTTTTAAATGACTAACATCAATTTCCGCGCTTTTTATATGCCTATCACTGTCGAAATTTCTAAACGATTATACAGAAATTATCAAAGGTTTAGATCCGAGGTCTCCCAACTTTTTTTTCTCGTAGACCACTTGCCATGTTTTTCCGTTTCAGGTATACCCCCTGCTTACCTAATATTTAATTTTTGTAAATTCATCAACTTGAAATGTGTTTTTGATAATAGTAGTGTTGCTTACTTTGAAAGATTTAAATTTCTAACTGTGATGTGAAAAACATAACAGAAGTTTTATACATTTATTAACTAGGGTTTCCGATATCGATTCGATTTTATCGAAAATCGATTTTTGGAGAGTCGATCTTCGATTTTTTGAATCGATTCTTTGAAGACCAAATCGATACAGAGATCGTGAAAAATTTACGGGATCGGAGATCGATCTTTTTCAAATTTAAATTAGAATATTTTTTGTAAAAATATGATTTTTTAAAGTTACTGTAGAATATATTTTAACTATTTACATATGTTGTCAAATAATTTTACCACTTTTATGATTCATTTATAGAAAATTGAGTCAAATTTTTGATTTGTGTGACATTTTTAGCGCAAACTAAAAACCACTTGAATTATATTTTATTTATATTAACTTTATTTAACTTAACTTGATCATATGTTTGCAGGTATATAAATTAAAAAATTCCAGGTAGTTATATCTGCCCCATTTCTATTTTTGCACTATTGAGAGGAAGCGTAACTTCTCAATAACTAAAATAGTTGGTTTTAAATTCATCAAAATTTGTGTCGTATGATGCGCATTTAGTTGAAATTCAGTAATATAAATATATTAGGTGTGCAAGTTAAAACTCGGCTTTTTTTGGTCAAATTTAACATTATTGAAAGAATACTTGTTACGTAAATTAATCATCGAAATAATCGCCGTTACTATCTATAGTCTTTTGTCATTTCTCTGGTAAAAGATGAATGCCTTCGTGGTAGAAATTTGGTGATTTTGAAGAAAAATATTCATCAAGCCATTTTCGCGTAAATATCTTCAACCTTCGTGAACCGCTGGTCTTTCAGATAGGACGACATTGATCTGAGTAAGTGATAATCAGAAGGTGCCAAGTCCGGAGAATACGCCGCATGCTGCATCATTTCCCAGCCTAAGGAGAAGATAAGTTCCTGGATTGCTTTTGCTGTATGTGGAAGAGCGTTATCATGCAGCAATATCACCTTCCATCTTCCTTGACCCGTAAATAGTATTATTTTTTCGTCCAGAACATCACTTAATTTTATCAATTGTGCCTGGTAACGTTCAGCTGTAACAGTCTGATCAGGTTTCAGAAGCTCATAGTAAATAACTCCTTTCCAATCCCACCAGACATACAATAACACTTTCTTGGCATGAATATTCATTTTTGCAACTGATGTTGATGGCTGACCTGGATCAACCTATGTTTTTCTGCGTTTAGGATCGTTATACAAAATCCAATTCCATAACTTGACCAGCATTTTTTTTTCATTTGAAAACAGAATAGAATACAATGGTGTAAATGTTGCTTATCGACACCCATCTCTTAAAATGGTTGCATACGGAATGACAACTTGTAAATGACTGAAATTTATGTGGTAAAAACAGCAATGACTAAGCTCCATATTTACAATGGCAGATGATTTGGATGCGTTCAAGTATGTTTTTAATACAACCAACCTCAGAGCCGAGTTTCAACTTGCACACCTAGTAAAATCTTCGTTCCTTCCCAGAAGAGAAATCCTTTTCCATAATTTTATCTAATTATAGAATTTCGGCTACTCTTAAACTTATGATGAAAGATTTCGTAAAAATAGAGTTATCTACGGTGTTTTGTTTAAAGCTACAATTAGAATCCAGGACAATGGAAATCGTTTACGTAAAGTATTACTATCCTTTATAACTTTGTTAAAAGATTCTAACGTACTATTTATACATGGTCACAAAGAATTTGTATCTGGTTATCAATTTCGATTTTGTACTAAACAGTGCTTTTTAAAATATCCAGTGTACTCCTTGATTATTATACTTCAACAGAAATGCTATTGAAGCTGCAATGAAACTTTCAGGACTCATTATTAGATGAAAATCGTCGATACCAGACAACAATTTTTATCTGTAATTTATTATTTCCTTTGTTTGAGCTTGCAGTTTTCATCTTGTGTGAGCTCAACACATTTCACCATAGCTTTGATGCCAAAAATTTCCGTGAAGGCATTCTGAATCTTTTCACAGTATCATATGTTAAACCAGTCGTTTCTAAAATTACCGAAGATAAAGAGCACACTTTATTTAAGTATTTTTTATTTTATATATCACATCGTGGTTGATTTATTTTTAGTTCTACATATTAAGGATGCATCACACAAATTTTGAGCAAATTCGTATGAAAAACAAAAAAATTATAAGCCATTCACATTTCCCCGGTGCGGTTTTGCAAATCGTATGAATTTTGGGGTAAAAGTGAATGCCACCAGAAAAATTATTTAGAATGGATTACAAGAAAAGTGAGGTACATCAGAGTAAAGCCCAACTCAAATTCTTCACATTTACCCCATCTTTAAATTTTTCATCATACTTTAGCGGTCACAATTTATCTTTACTTAATGCAAGTTACGTATACCTCAAAGTTGTAAAAAAAATCAAGGTTAAATAAAAATAACAAAAATTGTAAGAACAAATTTATTACAAGCTAAAAATGATATTTTGATGATAATTTGTCATTTTATCGTATAAAAAATAAAAAAAAATTACCTGATTTTCACACAAAAACAAAGAAAATAAGACTTTTTCAATTCAAGTCAAGGAAATACATTTAGTTTACATGAATAAAAAACAACAATCTTTTAGGCCTAATCCTGTAAATGAAAAAAAAAATGGTTTTGTGTTAACCCTACTGCTCTTGGACACTCACAGAGGCCTTGAAAACAAGTAATTTTTCTGTTTTTGTAAGTTGTTATTGGGTAAGGGAGTACAGCAGTGATTTCGTAGATTGATATACAAAACATATCGCTCTTTACACAATTTTTTTTTGTATTGTTTGTACAGCGGAAGCTTGTACAATAAGGTCACCACCATTTTCATCAATATTTTTAACTCTGAAAAGAACACTACTGCTGAAATTTTTGACCGAATCCGAGCATTTGTGAATGACGTTCACAATTACCCCACAATTTTAAAATCATGGGGTAATTGTGAATTGGTAATAAATTGTCCAATTTCTTTAGCAGTTAATAAGGAACCCTTTCAGGGTTTAGACCACTTCTTTAGAAGTACTTTTAACCATTTCTTTTAAAAGAAGAAAATGTATTTAAAAATTTTTTTTTTAAAGATTGGTCGGAGTAAGATACACAAAATTTTGCAAGTGTTTTTTCAAAATAAAAAAAAAGATACTAATACTTGGAGAATTGTTATGAAATTTCAATAGCATATTAAGAAAGGACAGAAAAACATACTAAAAGTTGATTTTTAACAATATTAATGTTATTTTAGAAATTATAGGCGCCGTTCACAATTACCCCGGTCAACCCTACCTCGTACACTATTTGGAAACGGTTGTTAAACCAATTCACAGATGGAATCTGTACAATAATTTCCACCTGGTATCATTATGAGTAGTTGGCGTATCATACTAGAGACAGTTCTGAGTTCAGTTAGTTTGGGTTCGATTTGGTTAGGTTAGGTTGGGAAGTAATCAAGCTTCTATAGTCAGTCTTGCTAGTATAGTTGTAATAATATGTGAATCATTCAAATGTAGCAGATACTTATCCCCAAAGAGTCTTTAAAAGTTAGAAATCCAAAGGTGCGAAGAAAACGATAAATTGTACGATAGATATAGATTATTTAAAATTTTATAAAGATTACAAAAATTCAGTCACGAAAAAATTACGTAAAAAATATCGTACTAAATTTTAACGCTTTATTTTTTATGTCAAATATTATTTACACATATTCCTCGTTACTTCCTTTAATAAATATTGGTCTTTTAACTCTTCATTGCATATTTATTTTATTAAAATATAATTTTCTGAATACTTTATAATTGTTAAACTTTATTAGAACCTAAAACATCTGGTTCCTGACTGAATCAAAATCGATCTATCTATCTATACCCCTTTGTTTCTCAACAGAATCGACAAGTGTTGCTGTTACTAACACGTCATTTCCATATAATTATGATAATGATTTAGACATCGGCCTTTCATGGGTTAGCTTTAAAGCGAATGTTACATTTGCGTTTTTACTCTCATGCGACCTTAGTTGCAATAGCGTCCGCATGCGTTTTTTTATGGATAGATGTTACACTTGCATATCAAAATTCTGAATATCAAAATGGCACCAAGTAAACAGGCAGCTGCTGGGTTATTTTGTTACTTATGTTTACAAAATAATAATAAAAAGCACAATCCAAAATACATCCAATATATATATATATATATATATATATATATATATATATATATATATATATATATATATATATATATATATATATATATAGTTACATATAGTTACGTTTCGTAACAATTAAAGTTAGTTTTTAAAAAAATTTATTTTAAGTTTAAAAATACAAAATTGTTTTACAAAGATATCACTGGAATACTCCAGTGTTACTATTGCTAGCTAGATCGAACAAAAATCAGATAATTTACTGAGTTACATTATTTATAAGAAATTTAGACAAAGAGATTGCTGAATAAGCAAAAATGAGATTAATTCAAAAAGATGTAGTTTTAAAATGATATCATTACAATTTCATTGTCTTAGTACATTGTATTTAATTATTTAGTAGTTTTTGATGATTAAGCTTTTATTTTTAGTTACATGAAATATTAAATAATTATCTATATGAGTTCCTTATGGAATGAATTATTACTTATTGTCTACATACATTGTACAATTCTTAATATTTCAAAATATTCATTAAATGTATAAAAGTATACTATGTATTAATTAAGTATTAGAGCGGATGTGATGGTTACATAACTCCTCCCCTCTGACTTTCTGGCTTAGACCATATGAGCTTTGGTTCATTGGGGTGGCCAGACGGCAAATAATTTATTTGTGTTGTAGGTGATTAATTTTTCGATTTCCATTTATTTCTGATATATTTTATTACAATGAATATAATAAATGTTGCTATTACGATGTCGAATGCTATATATACTCCGGATATATGTAGGGTTGTTTTGGATTTGAATTCTTCTATTTCTTGTCTATTTTCGATGTGGTAGGAATTGAGTTTTTGTAGGTTGATTTTAGGTAACAATTTTTGTTCTTTAATTTGGAGTTTGTGTAGAGGTAATATATGAAGTTGTTGTGTTTTGTTAAGTTCTTGGTTTTTGTACACGATGTTGTTTATGACAATTTCACATTGGTGAAAATAGATGAGTATTGTTCCTTTTACGAACCGTTGGTTAATACCGCAAGTAGTTGAAATTGATTGATTTTTTACGTTTTTCAATATAACGTGTTGTGGTGTTAAACGTTTGACCATTGTTTGTTCGTCGAATTCCTTGTAGATGCAACTTCCAATTTGTCCACGAATTGCATGGTTAAAGCAGTGATCTGATGTAGGTAACTTAATTAGATCTTCTTTGTCACAGATGTAGATATTATTTAGCCGTGAGCATTCTTTCTGTGAAAAGTAACTTACATATTTTCCGCTTAGGATATAGGGATAGGAAATTAATATAGATTTGTTTTTAGTGGGTAATGGTTCCAAAAGATTCAATTTATAAGTATCGTTTTCGAAAATAGGGATGCGAATGTTGAATATAATGTTGGTATCATTATAATAGGCTTGGAAGGTTAATAATTCGTATACTTGATATAAGGAATTAATAGGTAAGCGTTGGGATTTTAAGATTTTATATGCATGGTCCAATTCGTCAGGAGTTAATATTAAGGTAGGAAGTACATTGAGTTTTGCCAAATTTAGAGCTTGAGCTAGTTGAACCAAATGTGAATACAAGAGGTCGATATTATAAATTATATGATAAGCGTGTTGTATTGAATTTAGAAAATTTTGTTCACGATTTGTTAAACTACCAGATACTTGTGTTTTCATTGTAGAGAGAATTTTATTTATGGCATCTTGCTGAATGTTTATATGGTTTGATATGTTATTAAAACGTTCAATCATAATTTCATTGATTTTGATCTGTTTGTTATTTCCCGAAATTAAATTGTGTTGATTGATTTTTAAATTATTTATTTCTTTATTTATCGCTAACGCGTCTTCTTCGTCCATGTTACCAGTTATAGTTCTGATGATTGACCCTAAGGCACTGACAAGAGCCCGTTTTGGGTAAATTTGTTTAAAAATAGTTTTAAGTTCTTTAAATTTTAACTGAATTATGTTTTTGATAGTCGTGTTAGTCAGCAGTTGATCGTCTTCGTTTAAATATTTTAATGAATTGCCAATTTTATCTACATTTTCTCTATAATTTGTAAGGTTAATTATGTGTATAAATTTGCTAAATTCTTGATTAAGTCTGGCTTGTCCTAGTTCTATAGCCACTAGTCCCGGGTTGTTCGTTAGGTCGCGTATCTCGATTTTCTGTGTCGTCACCGTTGTCATTATTGTTAATATTGCCCTGTAACAAAGGTCGTCTTAATTTTTGTTTTGGGATTTTACGATTTTTATCGTCTGTTACCGTTACCTTATTATTAGTTTTTACTGTAATCTGTTTAAATTTTGAGTGTAATTTGGAATTATGTTTATTTTCCTGAAAATATGTAGTTTGTTTTTCTTTATAATCAATTGGGGATTCGCGATTACTATTTAGAATATTAATTTTGTTTTCTTTTTGTTGAATTTGGTTCTGATAAGATTCATGTTGAAATTTTTCGCGTTCTTGTTGTACTATTGCTGGGTCGGCAGTTAATTTAATGTCATATTTACGTCCGAAAAATAATTCATATGGTGTACATTTAATCGCGGTATGAATTGAATTATTGTAAACAAAAACTGTATGTAGCATTTTTAAATCAGCTGAGCTGCTTTTATCAGTTGCATGTGTGATACGATATTTTTCAAGGATAGAAGAATGGAATCTCTCTACAGGAGAATTTGATGTTGAACTTCTAACAGCTGTTATGTGTATATTAATACTATACGTGTCACAAAATTGTCGAAAACGTATTGAGTTAAATCCTTTTTCTGAATCGACTACAATATTTTTAGGACTACCGTATTGGGAAATGTATTGTGCTAAAGCCTCAAGGATATGGGATGTATTTCTTGTTTCGATTGGGTATGCTTGGCCAAAACGTGAAAATTTATCTACAATTGTTAACTATATTAATTTGTCCAAATAAAATATATCAATGTGTACAATTTCGAGTGGCTGTGACGGTGTTTCTGTTAATTCAAAATTTTGTTTTGGTGGTCGTCTGTCATATTTATTTTCGTTACACAATTTACAATTATTAACATAATAAGAAATTTTTGATTTTAAATTTGGAAAGTAATGTTCTCTTCTAATATGGTTAAAAGTTTCGTTAATTCCTGTATGTCTAAAGTCATGATATTTTTTTATTAATTCGTCTTGTTGGTCATCTTCTAAAATGTAACGTAATATTGGTATATATATTTTCTTTTTTTTTTTTTTTTAGTAACTGTTTAAACTTTAAAAATTTATCAAAAAAATAACAAAAGAGAGAAACAGAAAGTTGAAATTTTGTTTTGAAATTACCCAGAGGAGTATTAAATTAGATGAGAGTCTGTTTGATCACACACTGTTGGGCAGATGTGCGATCAAACAGCTCGACTGGGGGCCCGACCGGGTTACAAGAGAAGGATCTCCTTTGAGCACATGGTTTAATTACAAACCTGGACCGTTCAACAAGGATAGATAATAAAGAAATAAATTTCGAAGATATGTAACAATATTTATTACAAAAAATTAATATGAAATTTGGCTTTAGCAAAAAGGATTTTTTTTTTTGTATTATAAATATCACAAACACAAAGGTTGACTATCACAAACTGTATCAATCTTTTCTAAATGAAGAATAAAAAATTACAAGAAAAAAGTACGTACATACTCTTATGACTAAAAATATCAAAAATACTTATCACATTTATTTTTTTGTTTGTTAATGTTAGAAAATTCAAAAGTGCTAAAGTATGATTCATCACCTTTGAATTTTACGAAAAAGGGGAATACTAACTTTAAACTACATACAAATACTTAAAAGGAAAAATATTTAAACTATAATCCATAAATTTAGAAATATCAATACGTAATTGATATTTCTAAACTTAATAAAGAACAATATAATATTCATACATATAAAATGTTATTTTATTTATTAGCACATGGCAAGAATTAAAAAAAACAAATAGAGGACAAGATGTCTTCTCCACCGAGCCCTCGTACACATGTACGAAAGAAAATCTAAATGAATGTTATAATCGTAATTGATGAACAAGCATAATATTTGAAAATAAAAGGATAGTAAAATTTAAATAGAGAAAAATTTGTAAGATTTAATAAAAAAAGATTTTAGGTTACCTTAAATTTACTGCAAGACATTTTTTTTTTATTTTTATATTATATGTACGAATACTAAAAAAATTTTCTATGATGATAATGCTGTTGTCAGGCCATTTTGATTCAGCGCTTACAAACGACCACTGCCACGATTGTATGTATGAATGAAATGAGAGTGATTATTATGTATGCTTTGCTTTTTAAATGATATAAAGTATATATTGCGCATGCATCAATTAACTTGCGTTTCAAACAATTAGGCCTGTTCACTTCTTAAATAATAACTAACATATCTATCTGCAAATAGATTTGTTCGTTGGTTTTAATTTTATTTAGCTTTAGGGAATTGTAACACACTAATTTTAATTTTAATGAATTTAATGATGTTAATAGTATTTATTGAAAATATTTATGACAATGTCACAAAAACGTCTTCTAATAGTTTAGTTGCTCGAATAATTTTGTACTGTTTACCTTGAGAGAAATAATCAGAATATATTCTTTGAATTTTAATAAATAATTCGTCATCAGGACAGTATATAGCTAAAGTTACCTTCGGTGGAATGTTTTCTTTTATAATTGAGATTAAAATATCGCCGTCGTCAGCAGAAAGTGTAATTGTAATACGTCGACGTGTATTAAAAAGAATTTGGAATTTGCGTTTAGTTGCAGTTTGAATGTTTTCATTTTTTAATATGATTAATTGATTTTTGAAATCATTAAGGGGGTTTTCGGAGATTCGAATTAAGGAGGTATCATCCTCTGATGCACTATGTACTGTTTGTGTAGAAGTGTCTTGTGTAGAATCGTCATTAGTATGGGGGTTACTGTCAATTATAATTCGTGAGAGGGCGTCTGCGTTAGTATTTTGTCGACCTGGTTTGTGTATAATTTTGTAGTCAAATTCTTCAAGTTTAAGTCGCCATCTTACTAATTTACTGTTTGGTTCTTTAAGTGACATGAGCCATCTGAGTGGTTGATGGTCAGTAATTATGGTAAATTTTCGTCCGTATAAGTAAGGCCTGAAATATTTGGTTGCCCATACGATTGATAAAAGTTCTTTTTCTATGGTAGAGTAATGTGATTCTGAGTCGGTTAAAGTCCTAGAAGCGTAACATATTGGGTTATCTTTACCAATAGATCCTTGGGAAAGGACTGCTCCGATTGCTACATTGCTTGCGTCCGTTGTCAAAATAAATTCTTTGTTAAAGTCTGGATAGGCAAGGATTGGGTCGTTTGTCAAGAGGTCCTTACATGTTTCAAAACATTTAAGGAACTCGGGTGTATGTTTAACTGTTGCACCTTTCTTCAAACGTTTAGTCATTGGTTTTGTTAACCTAGCGAAGTCTTTGATAAATTTCCTGTAATATCCAAGAAGTCCCAGAAAAGATTTAATATATTTTTGTGTTTTAGGTACAGGAAATTTCCTAATAGCAGCTACTTTATCAGGATTAGGTTTTACACCTGCTTCTGATACTATGTGTCCCAGAAAAGCTACTTCCCGTTTTAGAAATTCGCTTTTGTCTAACTGAATTTTTAAATTTGCGTCTTTTAGTCTGCTAAAAACTTTATCGAGATTAATAATATGTTCTTGAAGCGAAGTGGAAAAGATAATTATATCATCCATGTATACAAGACAAATTGTACCTTGTAGATCTTTTAGAACGTTACCCATAACTCTTTGGAAAGTTGATGGAGCGTTTTTTAGTCCAAATGGCATGCGAACATGTTCGGAATGTCCATGGTCTACAGTAAAAGCAGTTTTCTCAATGTCCCTAGGATGAACTTCTATCTGATGGAAACCAGATGCTAAGTCTAGAGTAGTGAAATACATGCATTTATCAAGTTTGTCTAGTATATCTGTGATGTTTGGGATTGGATATTTATCCCCTATAGTTTTTTCGTTAAGTTTCCTATAGTCCACCATTAATCGCCATTTTCGTACTCCACTTTGGTCTAGTTTTTTAGGAACTATCCAAATTGGACTACTCCAAGGAGAATAACTTGGTCTTATGATGCCTTGATGAAGCATCTTATCAATTTGCTTCTTAACCTCATCCTTATGAATATAAGGATACCGATAGGATTTGGTATAAACGGGTAGATCATCAGTTGTTTTTATTTCATGTTTAATTTTATTCGTAAATGAAAGATCTTGACCCTCTTTATAAAAAAACATCCTCATATTTACGACAAAGTTTAAACAAAGCTTGTCTTTCTTCGCTATTTAGATGTTCGGTCCTAATAAGAGATTCAATCGGGGGTAATTCCGTGTCGTTATCAGTTTGAAATTGGTTAAAGTTACAGTCAATAATTTTGTGATTTAAAACTTCTACTTTCAGTGGTTGTTCGATTAAAAATTTCTGTGCACTGTTTGTGTGATTTAAAACAGGTGCGAGTATATGCCAATCTTTAACATTGTATACGCCAGAAGGAATCGAAAATTTATTTTGAATTTTTATGTCATGTACTAATACGTCGCCTGATTGTACGTCTGTTGGAATTTTGACTAATTGTTTAGAATTTGGTTCAATTATGTGTATGCCACTTGTGATGTTGGGTTTGAACAACAGTCTATTTGTAGAAAATGGTGTTATTAATCGTTTACCGGGAATATCAATTTGAGCTTGAAGTTGGTTAAGTATGTCAAGTCCAATAAGTCCGTCAAAATAACCGTGAAATCGTAAAAGAAGAAAATCTATTGTACCAGTTTGATTGAATTCACTAAAAATGGGTAATTTTGCCTTTTTTGTTACATTATATGATCCTAAAAGTGATCTAATAGTGGTAGGTTTAATTTCGGTTGTAAGGTCTGGATGAACTAATTCAGGATTAATAAAAGAATTTGAAGAACCAGTATCAATTAAAAATTTTAAGGGTGTACAGTCATTTTGGTCAGTAATATGTATATAGGGTAAAGTAGGTTCGTGAAGATTTAAATCTACGTATCCAAATTGTTGTCTGAGATTAACCGAAAATTTTGATCATCGATCTCATTTTGATTATTTTGGTCTGTCTGTTCGTATTCGTCTACCAAATAACTGTTTTCGTCATAATTTTCGTCAACTACATATTCGTCTAATGAACTAAATCCTGATGCTTCTGTGTTAAAAAGTTCGTTTGAAGCAAAAGTCGGTCTACTTTGGGGTTGAAAAATATTACGTCTAAATGATTGTTGTTGTTGTTGTTGAAAATTAGGGCGTGATTGTTGCTGTTGTGTGTTGGGTTGTCTAATGCTTAACCTATTACTGCCTAAGTCCATAGGTGTTGGTCACGGTAATTGTTTTGTATTGTTTTGTGTGTTAAATTGTCGTGTTTGTTGTATATTATTTTGATTGTAAAATGGTCGCGTTTGTTGAATATTATTTTGTGTGTTAAACGGTGTATGTGTGGTAAACTGTTTTTGGTATTGTAGGGGATTATGAAAATTGTGTGATCTAATCGGTACAGGTGCGGATATTGGAGGTTTAACTGTAATTTGTTGATATGATTTTTGATGGTAGTGAATATTTTGCTCTTTGATAGCGTATTCAAATGCGTTTTGAATTGTGTCTGGGTTTCGTGCACGTACGACTGACCCAATAGGTTCTCTAAGGCCAACTAAAAATACATCTTTTGCCAAATTTTGAAATAATTGTAATTTAGAATTTATTGCAATGGAATCATTTTCGTTTAATTTAGTGAAGTTAACTAATGAAGAAAGTATTTCGATTACTTTCGCATAAAATTCTTCCATTTTCTGATTTTGATTTTGTTTTAGACTATAAAGTTCCCTAATTAAGTTTGTCTCGTTTCATTTGTCCGCATAGTGTGAAATTAAATTTGCTTTGATTGATTGCCAATCTGTCGGAGTACCGTACATGTTTAAAATTTCGTTAGCCTCTCCTACAATTTTATTACGGATAGCCCGTATCCACAATTTACCGTATCCCTGTGTCCAATCGACACTTACACATGCTATGATTTCATCAACGTTTTCAATAAAATCATGCAATTCCATGGATTTCCATTAAATTCAGGTAGGAATTTAATTGGATCTGGTATTCTAAATGCTTCGAGCACTTGTGAGAAGCCACTAACTGCATTTTCGTTGACTTGCATTTTTGTATTATAATATTTATTAAAATCTAAACTTTCTAAACTATTTGAATTATCGATATTTGTATTTAAATTATTTGATTGAATTGTTTCAATATTACTATTACTAATTAAATCTAAGTTAACGTTGCTTATCGTATCCTCCGATATGCTTACGTTTGACTCAACTATTGCGTTTTCTGCGCCGTTTAGTTGAGGAATTTTCGATCTAGAATATGGTCTGTGTGATAATTTAAACAATTTTGATTTTACGATGAAAGACATACGAAAAAGGAAAAAGCAGGAACAAAAAATATAAGCAGCGAAAAAATGCAATTTACTCTACTTACAGAATGCTCCAGTAAATTTCCATTCCTCGTAGATCCGTTGTTGATTGAAGGGTTGAAATCCACGCACTGCTAACCAAAGTGTACCACAACTCTTAATTTGCCGTTAAGATTGAATTGTTTCCTTGAGAAACCGTCAATTCCACAACTCACGATATCACTAATATCGGTAACAATGCTTACAACAATCCGAACGACTGCGCCAGTTACGTTTCGTAACAATTAAAGTTAGTTTTTAAAAAAAATTATTTTAAGTTTAAAAATACAAAATTATTTTACAAAGATATCACTGGAGTACTCCAGTGTTACTATTGCTAGCTAGATCGAACAAAAATCAGATAATTTACTGAGTTACATTATTTATAAGAAATTTAGACAAAGAGATTGCTGAATAAGCAAAAATGAGATTAATTCAAAAAGATGTAGTTTTAAAATGATATCATTACAATTCCATTGTCTTAATACATTGTATTTAATTATTTAGTAGTTTTTGATGATTAAGCTTTTGTTATTTTTAGTTACATGAAATATTAAATAATTATCTATATGAGTTCCTTATGGAATGAATTATTACTTATTGTCTACATACATTGTACAATTCTTAATATTACAAATTATTGATTAAATGTATAAAAGTATAATATGTATTAATTAAGTATTAGAGCGGATGTGATGGTTACATAACTATATATATATTAGTGATGGGATTTATAGTTACTTTTAGGTACCAGTAACTATTAGTTACTTTCAGTATAAATACTAGTTATTTTATGTAGTTAGTTAGTTAGTTACTTTTGCATTGTACCTATACGTATCTCAAATAGTACCTAAATACAAACATCCTGATACTATGTAACTATCTTATGTATGGTGAAGATCGTTTACCAGTTACAAGGATTATCGGTTACAGTGACACCTGCATCGGCAAGTCTACTTAAAACTATTTCGAGATGTTTCATATGTGACTCGATATCATCAGATGCTATTACTATATCATCAACGAAGACATGACAGAACTCCTGAATTTCTGGTCCTAGTATATGGTCCATACATTTTAAAAATGCACCAACAGATAAATTTAGCCCAAAAGGTAATCTTTGAAATTGATAGCATTTACCGTTTATAAGGAAAGCAGTGTATTTTCTACTATCGGGATGAATCGGGAGTTGCCAATAACCCTTAACTAAATCTATTGAAGAGAAAAACTTTTTATTTTGAAACTTTCCCAGGACGTATTCCACAGACAACGGACAATTACGATCACATACCAAAATTTTATTAACGTTCCTCGCGTCTAGAACTATTCGTAAAGTATTGTCCTTCTTAACGACAACGTGTATTGGGTTAGTGTATTCAGAATAACATCTTTCTATAATATTCCACTGTAACATTTTAGATATTTCTTTTTCCACAGCGGGTAGTCGGGAATATGGAATCGGATAACATTTACTTGAAAACGGCACGTGATCTTTAACTTGAAATTTACAACAATAATTTTTAACACAACCCGGCTTCTTAGAAAACACGAACTGAAATTTACTCAATAACTTGAACAACTTTCGTTGAGTTAAATGATCTAAATGTTGTAATTGACGTACATAATTATCTATACTATCTAACGAAATTATTGGATTTTCTTCGGTATTATACGCAGCATTATTAATTTGATAAACTAGATCATCTTCTAAAGCTTCATTACCAGGTACATGCAAAGTCAAATTGTGCGAAAGCTGATTGCTACTGGCCCTTTCGTTAAACGAATTAACCGCATAAAAATCTATTGAATTACATTGACCGTTAATATTAAAGGTAAAAAGATTATTTGCAAAATTGAGTTTAGCCTGATAACGATTGAAATAATCTACTCCAATTACACAATTCAAAGCAAGGTCACTAACCACCAAACAATGTAACGGTAA
Source organism: Brachynemurus nebulosus (assembly GCA_035578155.1). NCBI lineage: Eukaryota > Metazoa > Arthropoda > Insecta > Neuroptera > Myrmeleontidae > Brachynemurus > Brachynemurus nebulosus. The sequence goes on from JAPWDM010000007.1 coordinate 17,052,580, forward strand.
AACTATATCATGATATTTAAGTTCGATGTAAGTTTGATATCTTATAGGTTTAGAACGTTTACCAGTGGCCGTTGAGACAAAACACTTAGGAGTCGGAATTACAGGTAAGTATTCGCCAGTATTTTTATAAGATAAATCATTTAATTTTTCAAAAATATCCACGTTCAACGCACAAATATTACTTCCGGTATCCAAAAGCGTAATTACATTAAAATCAAAGAACTTCAAATTAAGTAAAGGCAATGTTGCAATTGTTCGGTCAAAAAATTGTACATCTGGGTCAAAATCTTTATCTTCAATAAGTTCATGGAACGTGTCATTATTTAAAAGATTACAAATAAAAGTTTCACTCAACCCGAAATCATTATTATCATTTGAAAAATTATACTGAATTGAATTAATGTTATATAAATTATTTGGTTCAATGACCTGTGAGGGTGATTCCATATCACGGTCATAAACTAGTTTTCCCAATCGTATGAGAAGTTTGGAAACGTTGCATCAATAGTTCTAGAAGTATTACTACTATTGTTTATATTATTACTATTACCTTCAGTCGTATTATTCGCATTAAAAGTATTATTAATAGAGCGTTCACTATTAATATTACGGTCGAATGTTACGTGACGACTTGTACCACGCGTACCTCTTCTACAATTACCGCGATTATAATTATTATTACGCGAATAACCACCAGGATTAATACCCCAACCATTATTATCATTGTTACTATTATTCGAATTTACAACAGTACTATTCACGTTATAACCGAGATTCATTTCCGATTTATTACTACTATTTATCATATGAGAATCAATTTCTCTAAGTTCCTCATATAAATCTTTCAAATTTTTACAATGACGTAACATTCGTCTTGTCTCAAAATCGAAATGTTCTAGAATTATATCAATAAATACAATCTCACTTGGTTTAGAATCTAAATACTTTATTTGTTTATACCAATATAACAAGTGGCTAGTCAGTTTCGATTTCACGGTAGAACGACCCTTATTCGAATAAAAATCCAATAAAATTTTATTTTGTATTTTACTATTCCAAAATGTAGCTAAGAACCATTGACGAAATTCGGCATAAGTTGATATATTCGACTCACTTAATGAAAATATATTCCTAACTTGATCTACAAATTTAGTTTTTATAAAACGTAACTTATCTATTTCCGCAAGATTGCAACAGTCCGGTTCGTTAAATATAGCATCTAATGCAGTCACAAATTCCATAGGGTGATTATAATTTAAGTTATTATCAAACTCTTTAAGATTGTAAAAATTTTGACGAATTAAATTAGAAATGTTTAAACTATTATTTGAAAATTCAAATGCACTTGCATTATTTACCGTATTGTTTGTATATGAACTTGTTTTCTGAAAATTATCTTTAATGACTAATAATTCTGAATTAACTTTTAAAAATTTATTTTCTAAACTATAAATTTTTTCTGTAAAATCAGTTTTTAAATCATTGAGTTCTGAATTTACTGTAATAATATCATCTTGACATTTGTTTACTTTAACATCTAAAATTGAATTATTTTCTTTACTTTCAGTAACTAGAATATCTATCCTATTATTAATTGCTGTTATTTTATCGTCATATTTTTTGGTTAGACAAGAAATTTTATTATCAAAAGACGATTTTAATTCTTGAATTTCATTAATTATTTGAGATTTATTCATTAGGAGTCCTTTCTCTACCGATTCAATCTTACTGTCGATTTTACTATCAATTTGTTTAATATTCTTACACAAAAATTGCAACATATCTGTTATACTTTCGGGGTCGCTGTGTGAATGTGTTGGATTTATTGTAGTGTCGGTTTCTTCATTATCGATGCCCTGTAGTTGATGTTCACTGCTAATAGATGCCGTATCATACATTTCATCTCCAGTATCGATCGCTGTTGGCTGCTCTTGGCTACCCAATGGCGTTGAAGTCGTTTTGATTTGGTTCTGAAACTCGGTGGAATCCATTTTGTGTCGGTGTTTTCCCGAAGATATAAAATTTGACGATATGAAAATTCGACAACGACGTTTAATTTACGTTAGCACACACAAAACACCAAACTAAACTACACTTCACTAACTTTTTCGAACTTGTTGACGATTGTCCGACGACTCCTTGATGAAAATTCCAAAAATGAAAACGTGTTCCGTATTCCAAAATATTTTTCCTCCAGTAACTTTTCCAAAGCGGGACGACAACTTGCTCAACCTTTTTCTTCCAAAAAGAGATGATAATTTGCTCAGTATCTTCCTCCCCAAAAAAGGGATGCCAAAATTTGAGACGTCGGTCTCTATTCCCCAAGAAGGGATGACAGAATTTGTAACACCGCGGCAGTCTAGGTGTTCACTTTGTGGTGCAATCCACGCCCTGTTTTATTAAGTGGTGAAAATAGCGCAGAGGATTTTTTGTTTTCCCACTCAAGATGGATGCCTTGCACTGGATTTCGTCCCCTCAGTCGTGTTTCCTTTACCTTTCTCGGCTTAGATGACACTGAGACGTTGCGGCGATTGGATAATTTTTAGGTATTATTTTCTAGTTTCGAACGAATAAAACGCAAAATATTTTTATGATAACAATTTATTTAATTCCAATTGAACGAAAACAATATTAACCAAATTCGATTAAACGTTACAAACAATTAAAAAATTATTTTTTAATGATAAAATTGGCTTCGAGCCCGGTAGAACGATCTAACGTAACTTTGTTTCTGTCTATTATCAACTACGACTACCACTACTACTACTACTTAATGCGCAGTTCCATCTTGTTTATATATCTTTTTAAAGTTCTCGAAATTTCCAGTAAATTCCATTACACTTGTTATTAACAAAGACATCAACATCCTTAAAACATAGTGAGAAAGAGAGATGGAATAGTAACAACCCCATGCAAAAATGGTGATGTGTTGTAATACTTAAACATACCACTCGTATTTTCTAGAACAAAAATCATCTCATCTCTCTTACTCGTATACAAATATAAACTATATCACTCTCTCTTTAGTTACATAAATTCATTTCTTGGAACAACAAACATACATACTTAAGTAATGAAATTTGGTACAAACATAAGCAATAGATACAGCAGCGTACAGAAATAAATAAACACTTTAGTACTGTAGTGGGTGAAATAAGAAGCAAAATTAAATGTATTATCATTTGAAAATGTTATAAAATGGCGTACCGACTATAACTGAAACTGAATATTGAATGAACGGGCGTTACAAACTCCATTTTATATGATGACGTCATAATCCAAATTGGATACACCCACTCCCAAAAACATCCAATCAACGTAGGTTTTGTAATAAAATGGAGGACCGAACTGTGTCAGAAATCTTGGTCGTTACAATACGTAACTGTAGGACGTTTTATTTCCGTTAAATCAGAGATTTCTCAATGTGTTTTATGTTGATTAAATAATTTAATCACTAATTTACGTTCAGAAAGAGAAATTTCTTTTCTTTGTGGCATTTTAATTAAAAATTTTTATTCGCCGATATTAAAACGATAATGTAAAATATTCTGATCCTGAATGCTGCTATATCGCTTAAAAAAAATATGGGAAATAAACTTCCTTAAAGGCAGGTAGATACCTGTCTAAACACTTTTGTGAGTATGATAATGTTGATAATATATGAATCATTTTTTTAAAATTTTTTTATTCGGAGTACACAAATATTTAAAAACAATGCAATTAACTGGTTTTGTAGTACATATATCAGAGAATATATTCATATATATTTTTTATTTTTTTTTACGTAGAAAGTTTTCTAAAAATTGTACTTAAATCAAAAAAAAATATTTTGCTTTACATTTGGCTAAACACTTTTGTGAGATATTGTATGTGCGACGGGAGCTTTGAATTCCGACCCACTTACAGCTTTCACTTATTCATTCATACATTCCACTAACAGTTTTGGAAAGAAAGGCTTTAAGCACTACGGATAGTGTTAATACGTAGTATATATTTTTAGCAATGTCATATTAGCAAAAAAGATTACAAATTAAATAATATAATATGTTTGATTCAACATCGCTTAAAAGAGTCGACAACTTTTTAGTTACAATTTTTAATTATCTATTTTTGAAGAGGTATAACTCAGTAACTAGGAGCCCGATAATTTAATACTTCAAATTTTTCGTCGAAAAACACTACAAAAAAGATAAGAAGCAATTTCTTTATCGGGTAAAAAATAGAAAAGTTATCTGACCTCAAAAGTTTTTATTCCCAAATTTTTTATCGTTTTTTGCTAATAACTTTCTTTATTTATAAGTTACTTAAAAAGTTAATTATAAAAGTTGTAGAAAATGAAATTGCCTACAAAAAAGGTCTTTACAAAAGTTTTGTCAGATTAATGGTTCTGGAGGTAGGGTGTAACATACATGGGGCCGGAGCGATTTCTGTGGCGTGTGTTACAAAAATCGGAAAGATGGGGTTGCTTAATGCACCAGGTGTTGCGGTTGTTCAGTGGTAGAATTATTTTGGAAAGGAAATGGGTTCTTGATAGATATATGAGACGAGTTAAAGAAAGATAATGGGTATAAATGTGTATAAGAAATTAATTATATAAATGCTTTCGTAAAGCAAAAGAAAAGGATTAATAATTTAGGTATGGGTTAAATTCCATATAATATCACGTAGATTTATTATGATATAGTGTGGTTTCAAACAATCTTATACATTAACGATGATTTCCGTAATTGTTACAAGATGGCGACATCAATCTTCATCACTTATTTGTTCCATACAGTTTCTCAAAATATCTCATTCATCACATTTTGTTTTCACTTCTTTTATATACTTTTGGGTCGAATAAAAATAAATACTTCTTAAATTTCTTTTACTTCGAAAATACGTTTATTCACTTTATAAAATAATTTTCCATTTTTTAACCATGTGTTTTCACATATCACAAAATGACATACTTTTCTTATTTTCAAAATATTTTTAACATTCCTTTTTATTTCATTAATTTCTTGTTACATTTATATTTATGAATTTTTATTTCATTTATTTTAAACTTATTATTTCATTTTTAACATATTTTAATAATTTTATTTATTTATTTTAGTTATGCGACTACATTTTTTGTACTGCTTGAGTTGGTTCCTTTTTCACAACTAACTTATCCTTTTTAATATATCTAACTACAAGAAACAGGATACGAAAGTATTACGATATGATTGGTTGAAATATAGCGTCATATGCTAAAAGAATCTTGATTGGATATCTTAATATTACGACTTAAAATGACACATGCGTATTCTAAAGCATCACTAAAATGATTTCCGGAACACGATGTTTAATAATATATTTCTAAGAAAGGACTATATGTTTGACTCTATTTACGAATATATTTATCTCTATACCCAAAATTAATCTCCTTATTCTCAAATATGCTTGATCCTATAATTAAGAGATCATGTATTACTTATAATAAAGAAGATCGCGGTTTCGTTCGAGCAAATCAACTTCTATACATTCACTTTTTATACTCATATGGTAAATAACGTTACAAGGGTAAACTGGGGTAAGTGCATCCCCATTTTTGGATAGTTAACTTTCAGACCATTATTGTATCAGTGTTATTAATCGCATCTGATTGTTTATCAGCGTTATCAACTACCTGGTCTTTAAACTTAAATAATCAAAAGAAAGAAATTCTAGAGAGTTTCATGATAATGAACTGTAATTTATTTTGTTGAAATATGTACATGTAACCAGACCATGGGGCAAGTGCGTTCTCTTAATATAATTCTGTATTCTTTGCTTGATTTATATTGAGGAACAAGTGCCTTGAATAAGCATACTTTTCTCTACGTAACTGTACAAAAAAAATTTAAATATCTTTTTATTTCCAGTGATAAATTACCTTTTAAGAGGCCATAAGAAACAAAACATAATTTTAACATATTATATTATAATTGAGAGGTATACTAATATCATCTAATGCAGTTTCCAAGGCCGCTACTGAATACTGTGTGCTTCTGACAGTTTTTTGTGCTGGCTGTGTGCTTCTGGTACATGTATTCCATAGCTGCAATATCAGGTCAAGGTAGGTTTCATTTTCGAGTTGTACCAAAATGTTCAATTTTGGACTTTTCCCGATTTTCCACTTTCCTTCCCCCCAAGTGCCTAAGTATTATATATTTGCATGTAGGGTTCTAACAAGGAAAGGTCAATTCGCAATTTTGATGAAACTTGGTATCTGTGTAGTACAAGCGAAAATAACAGACCCGTATTTTTTTTATCTGGCATCGTCGCTATTTAAGGGGTGAAATCACCCCTCAAAATTAGGGTAAAATTTTAATTTTGCTTGATAACTTGGAAACGACTACAGATAGCAAAAAACTTTAAGTTGACAAAACATTTTGTTTTTAGAGAGCTTTCTATTGATGTGTATAAATCCAGGGTCGGACCTACTGGAGGGGCTGTTCAAGTAAAATTGAGGGTAAATTTTGAAATAGGGTGAATACGTTTCAGTATATTAAAATTTGAATAGCATATATGAAAACTACATGAAAAATGCTAGTTTACCTGTTTTTACTCAAAGTTGGCTGTATAGCATAACTGTGTGTTGTTGCTGACAGCGATTGAATAACTTTTTTAGCACCCTTTGTAAGATGTGCTGTTGTAAAATGTGGTTGGTGTCAAAAATTTCTTTGTTTAAAACATTTTTTTGAACAGTATCATTATTGTGAGGATCATAAGCCATAGAATACCATATACGCCTTATTTTATTATTGTAAACTATTTTAAATTAAAGATATTAAAACTTATAATTTTTTTTTTCATTCCATTCAAACTAGAACAAATTTCCTTATCCTTATTATTTGTCAAAAAAGAAGTATTTTATAAAGTTAATTTTTTCTATAACTATATGGAATATATTCTTGCACAATTTAACAAAATCAAATTTTAATATTACTTGTATAAAATTTAAAGTTTTAGACATCAACAAGTATAATTTGATATATTTTAGCCAGTTATTAATTACAAAACAATTCACTTGCTGAAAACTTTATAGAAATATTTTTATTTTGCTGATTGTCAGTAAAATTACGATTGGCACCTCAAATTAGCTGTTCAGTTTTGAGATTTTAGACTTTAAATTACAGCTTTGAGCAAAGACAGGTAAACTAGTATTTTTCATGTAGTTTCCATATATGCTATTCAAATTTTAATATACTGATCCTATTTCAAAATTTACTCTCAATTTTATTTCAACAGCCCCTCCAGTAGGTCCGACCCTGGATTTATACATATCAATAGAAAGCTCTCTAAAAGTAAAGTGTTTTATCAATTTAAAGTTTTTTTTTCTATCTGTCGTCGGTTCCAAGTTATCAAGCAAAATTAAAATTTCACCCTAATTTTGAGGGGTGATTTAACCCCTTAAATGGCGACGGTAGCAGATAAAAAAAATAAGTGTCTGTTATTTTCGCTTGTACTACACATATACCAAGTTTCCTCAAAATTGCGAATTGATAGTTCAAAACCTTTCCTTGTAAGAGTTCCATAAGACAGTACATGCAGCTCTTCAAAACACGGTGTTTAGAAGAAAATATTTGCAAAAATTTCTAAATGACTTATAAAAACACACAAAACGCGACCTTGGACCAAAATGAGACCGATTTTTGAAATCTACGCCTTTGAATTAGTAAATATATGCCTAAAAATGTTTCGCAAAATTGCGTCAAGTAAGGCTAATTTAAGGATTTAAATACAAGGGGCTCTAATGACACTAGGTGTTGCAGCGGCCTTAGTGGGCTTGTTTAGCCATAAAATATGGCCACGCCTTCCTTTCACCCTTAAGAAAAGTAAGCGTGTGCGATTAAGGCTTATTACCAGTGTTTTAATCAGTGTGGAAAGATCTTATAAAATATCATAGATCAAAAAAAAAAAAAAAAACATGACCTCCGTCACAAAAAGGTAAACTGAAAAGTTAAAAACAAGCTATCCTTGAATTTTTATCGCAGCTGGGGAACAGTTTCGTTAAGAACACATGCTTCTAGAGGTTCCTTACCCCCAACTTACCTTTATCCACACTTAACGTATTATGTATTATAGCTTTGAATTTTTTTTTCTATGATTTTTTTAACTTTCAGAGTTTGTGAGGGAGCACTTGGTTTATCAATTTTGGTTAGTATAGTTCGTACTCATGGTAATGATTATTTTCAGTCGTTCAGAGTTTTACAGCAATGTTAGCTATTATATTTTCTGTATTATTTTTAATCCCATTAATTTTTATTAACAACACATTGATTGGTTCAGTGTATATTATTTATAATTAGATTTATTTTTATTCTTTATATTCAGCCTACTAGAATATTTAGTTATTTAAGATATTTCATGGGGATAGATTTAATTTCCTTTGATTTAATTTTGTTAACTTTTTGAATTTGCACTTTAATAATTACTGCTAGAGAGAGAATTTATCGTTTTAATTACAGACCTAATTTTTTTTATTTTTAATATTTTTTGTTTTGTTAGTAATACTTTTTTTTAACTTTTTCTTCATTAAATTTGTTTTATTTTTATTTATTTTTTGAATCAAGTCTTATTCCTACTCTTTTTTTAATTATTGGTTGAGGATATCAACCCGAGCCGTTATAGGCTGGGATTTATTTACTTTTTTATACTTTATTTGCTTCATTGCCTATGTTGGTGGGAATTTTTTACTTATACATAGTTAATGGAAGATTAATGTATTTTATGTTTAGTGAGGATTTTATAATAAATTACTTCTTTTACGTGGTTATTTTGTTTGCTTTTTTAGTTAAGAGACCTATGTTTTTGGTTCACTTGTGATTACTTAAGGCTCATGTTGAAGCACCTATTTCTGGTTCTATGATTTTGGCTGGAATTTTATTGAAATTAGGAAGTTACGGGATGGTACGTGTTTTAAAACTTGTTTCGTACGTGTTTTAAAACTTGTTTCTTTAGGTTTAAGATTAAACGTTATTTGAGTAGTAATTTCTTTATTAGGTGGGTTTTTGGTTAGATTAATTTGTATACAAGTTGATTTAAAATCTTTAATTGCATATTCTTCAGTTTCTCACATGAGATTAGTGATTGTTGGTATTATGACTATAACCTTTTGGGCATATAGTGGAGCTTATTCTTTAACAATTGGACATGGATTATGTTCTTCAGGATTGTTTTGTTTGGCTAATATTAGATACTTCAGAAGCCTTTTCTTCTTGTGATATTATTTTATTTGAAATTTCTTTAATTATTTCTTGATCTGTTAAAATCTCATACCCAGTATCAAATTTGTCGCAATCAAGCCATTCTTGTACATCACTTTTGTCAATTTTCAAATCAAATGAAATTGAATTAATTAGTTCCTCAATTACATCTCTAACAATATGATGGGCCGTAGTATCCGTTGACTGTGCCATGCTTGAAGTGCTGGTTACAATTTCGGGCCAAATTTTTCGCCAGCATTTGTTTACCATTAATGGCGTTATTGCAGCCCAAGCTTTTAAAATCATATGGCAGCAATCATTTAAATTAATTTTTTTTAAATACGTTACTATATCCATATTCTCTTCATTGAATAATATAGAACGTAATAAATTATTCCGATAATAACATTTTACAACTTCTATAACTCCTTGGTCTAATGGCTGGATTAACGCAGTAACATTCGCGGGCAAAAAAATCACTTTAAAATTTTCATTGACTGCGTTAAGTTCATCTTCACTTGGATGTGCCGGAGCATTATCTAATATTAATAAAATTTTTTTATTTGGATGCACCTTTTCCACATCTTTGATAAAAATATGAGTGTACCAATACATAAAAAGATTTGTATCCATCCACGCATTCTTTTGACCCGTGTACGGTAATGGTAAATATTCCATATTTTTAAAACACCTCGGCTTCGCATATTTTCCAATAACAAATGGTGTTACCAGATTTCGCCCACTTGCGTTTGCACATACCATTAACGTGACTCTGTCTTTTAACGCTTTGAACCCCTTAGCTGCAGTTTCTGTTTTTGAAGCTAAGGTTTTTTTTGATACACATTTCCAGTTTAAGCCTGTTTCGTCGGCGTTATACACAGTATCTTCACTGTAACCGTTTTCAACAACCATCCTTTTTAATTGAGAAATAAAAAGCTGCGCTGCTTCGTCGTTACAAGATAACGCCTCGCCTTGAACTGTGAGCTGCCTAATACCGTGTCTATTCTTAAATTTATCTAGCCACCCGGTGCTCGATTTAAAATTAGAAATGTTTAAACTTTCAGCAAACAATTTAGCTTTTTCTTTTAAAAGTGGTCCCGAAATAGGTTCACCGATACTTCTTTTTTGTTTGAACCATAAATATAAGGCCTTTTCTAATTCCGGGTATTTCGGTGGCCTTATAGTTTTCCGGTTTACGTTACCATTTTCATGTTTTAATTTTGCATACAATTTGTATAAATTTTCTTTATCCCTTATAATTCTCCTAATAGTAAACCGGTGAACTTTATACATATGCGAAAGATTTTGCACTGTTTCACCACTCTCAAATTTAGTAATTATTTCTAATTTTTTATTAATTGTTATAAAGTTTTTACTTCGTGTCTTTTCACTCATGATAAAAAAATAAACTAAATAAAAATAAATAATAAATAAATAAAGTTTGAAAAAATTGTTTTTGTTTTGAAATATGTATTTAAAATTTTAACTTTTATTTAAATTCACGAAACCGACACTGATTGTTGTTGTTTTTACTAACATATATGCATGGAACTATGTACGTACTGTACATTTCATCTCATGAGTATGCATTTGTTATCTGTTTCTAGAGGATAAGTATGACTTAAGAGTGGGGAATGTGCGCACCAGTGGAAATAAAATTAGGTATAAACAGAAATTCAATAGATGTTCAGAAAAACATATTCAGAAAAACATGTTTAGAAAAGATTTATTTTATATACTATACATGTGTATAATAAATAAATAAAGTTTGAAAAAATTTTATTTTGTTTTAAAATATTTAAAATTTTAATTTTTAAAACCGCCACTGTTTTTTGTTATTTACATGAAACTTACATACACATATGCAAACAACTACGTATTGTACTTGTTATCTCGTGAGTATGTATGTGTGAAGTCACACTTTGGGGAGTTCACACTCTCAGAAGTTCTGCTGTATATGCAAATTTTACATCTAACACTTATGTTTAAAAAATTTTATATCTAACACATATATTTAAAAAATTGAAAATAACTTAATACTAACTGGATAAAAAACCAGCTTACAATTAATTGAATTAAACTTTAGATTTTAAAAATTTTTTTATACAAATGCAAGAATACCACGCCCAAAGAAAAACAAAGAAAGTATCTAAAAGATACAATATATTAAAAATTTTTCCATGAGTTACATTTTAAATAAAATGCAAAAAAACCGTTAGAACGATGAAAGAAAGTTATAATTTAGAAGAAAAAACACTGATAAAACACATTTTAAACTCAAATATCACTGATTACCAAAATATATAATTCAGAAACAAAAAGATTGTGATAAAAATTTTTTTAGCATTACGAGAGTATATGTTACACAACGTAAATTAAATGTACTGCAAATGAACAAAAGCCAGTTTGTGATTAAACTAAGAAAATCGATGGAACATTAAAATCGATCGCGCATGAGCCGTACTATATCCAATGACGTATTGAAGTCGAATAGCTGATTAGTTTCATTCAAACTATGGTTGTCCAAGCTTATTTCTTGTGCTAAAGTTACTTTTTGTACAAATGTGCAAGGCCTCGAAATCAGATTCAACACTAAAAACGTGATCTGTATCTATGACATGTTGTGCTATGGCAGAGTAATTTCTGGTGTTCGCTGATTTTATGGCTGCCAAATGTTCGTTAAACCTTGTCATGAACTTTCTCCCGGTTTGTCCTATGTAAGAAATTTTACAAACGGGACAGACATATTTGTAGACATCAGATTTGTTAAATTTGCGAATCAAATCTTTAGATTTCACCAACAAAGATGCTAAAGTGGTGGAAGAAGAAAAACTCAGTTTAACGTTATGATCACGAAAGACTTTATTGAACAGACTAGCCTGTTCAGTGATGAAAGGGATTAACGCATATTGTTTTGAGGTTATATGGTTTGTGGAAGACAGATCAGGAAAAATGGTTGAATCTAATTTACGGTTCAAAAATTTTTTGTAAATATTATAAAGAAACTCTAGTGTGTAGTCGTTACGACAACCAATATGGATAATGGTGGAAAGTTTTCTACAAAAATTGGGTTTGTTCAGGGGATAAGTAAACAGTCTGTGAAATGCATAGTTAAAGAACGTCATTTTGTGCTGTTGCGGGTGTGACGAGGTGACGTGGATACAGTGATCCGTATGAGTTGGTTTCCTATAAACAGAGCATTGCAAAACCTTCGAATAAGGATCCTTACTTATGATAAGATCAAGGAAATTTAATTTATTTTCGGATTCAAATTCTATAGTAAAATTTATTCTGGGATGAAGGGTATTAATGAAATCAAGGAGTGCGAGGGCCTCCTTGTGGGAACCAGACCAAACTATGAAGATGTCATCAACATAGCGTTTGGAACATACAATTTTCTTAATGAATTCGAAATTAGAATTGAAAAAGATATGCTCTAGGTAATCCATAAAAAAATTGGCCATAAACGGGGCAATAGCCAGGCCCATCGATAAACCATTCAATTGTGTATAGATGTCGTTAAATCTAAAATAATTGTGATCCAGAAGAAGGCTAAGGCAACTGAAAAGTGACTTGATGTTTACAGATTGAGGGAAACAATGTGAATTGAGCATTATAAAATTTTGGAATAATATTTTAAGTTCATCGAGTGGAACGGACGTATAGAGGTCAAAGACATCTAGGCTTAGAAGAATGCAATTAGGGTAAGTCTAGGAAAGATGGCCATAGTTTTTTTATGACTGAAAAGAAAGGAAACCAGAGTGAATAAAATAACCAGTGAAATTTTATCATAAAGTTTAATTATCTCTTTAATCAAAAATTAACAAGAATTACAGATACAATCAACGACACATAGTAAAAAAAAAATTTAAAAAAAAAAACTCAGTTGGTCTTCTCTCCTAGACTTTATAGGACAGATGGCCATACGTGTGTAGGTGAGATGGCCAGTGTTTTACTTGATGGTTTTCTTCCCTTTTCCTTTTTTTCCGGCTTCCCTGAGCTCTTTCTTTTTATTATTTCCACAAATAGAGCACATGTTATCAAATTCCGTGCAGTTTTCATGTACCCATAAGTCGCATAATACACATTGTAGCCAATCTTCTATTAACTTGGTTTTGTAATAATTTTCCCCACAACCGCGGCAAATATTCTCTTCTTTCTTATGGATCTCTGAGATTGATTCTCCTTCATTACTACTAGTCTCCGAATCTGAAATCCTAACTATAGCCTTTCGCTTTCTTACAATTACTTTATTACTATAAGTCTTCTTTATATCTTTCTTTTTGGTTTCCTCTTGTTTGATAGCAGACTTTTCAATATTTTTCATGCTAGCCTTCTTTTCCGCTACAAGTTTTTTATCTTCTTTGGCTATTCTATTTTCTATATGCTCTTTTGAAGTCAAAAGGATACCAAGTTGTTTTGCACGCTTACGCGTTTCAGTAAGTTTTTGTGGAATAGGTGAAATTTGTTTCAAAATTTTTGACGGAGTGAATTTTTCCATTTCAGTGTCTTGTGAAGTGCTTGGCTTTGGTTCGACAACCTCGTCTGATATTTCAGGGGCATTTTGAGCATTCTGAGGGTTGTTTGGGGACTCAGTTTTATCACGAGGATTGTTTGCCGTTTCACAAGATTCGTTTGTGAATGCATAATCCGGTACGCATTCTGGGTTAAAAGGATAAACACCTGTCGCTCTGAACCCAGATATGGCATTTTCTACGGAGGCTGCTTTTCCCCAAGCTTGATTCAGCAACATACCAAACTGCAATCTTGTAATACGGCGTCCTAGATTCTGTTTGATCCAAAGTCTACAAAACTCGTAATAGTACGTTTTTAGTGGCTTGAAAACTGTACGGTCTAAAGGCTGTAAATAGTGGGAAGTATGACTGGGTAATGACAATAGAATAATATCATTTTCTTTGGCATAATTCAGCATGGCAACCGAATTGCAGTGAGTGGAATGTCCATCTAGAATTAATAAAACTTTACCAGGAGGCTTTCTGGGTACAAATTGTACTTTTAACCATTCTAAAAATATTTCCGAAGTTATATAGGCTGATTTCTCCGACATAAAAACTATAGATCCAGGAGGCATTCCATCTTCATATTCTGGTTTCTTATTTTTTCCTTTGATTATACAGGTGAGCGGTAAGAAATTTCCCTCAGCATTACAGCATCCAATAACCGTTATTGTTTCTCCCTTTTCCGTCGAAGTGGCCATAGATACCGCTTTTGATCCTTTTTCTGCCAGAACATGCCCTGGACGATTATTTAATTGCATGTCCGTTTCGTCCATATTAAAAATGGAGTTTGGTTTATTCATGAGATTATTTTCATTTAAAGTTTTCTCGAGAAGCTCAAAATATCCTTTCACCTCTGATCTATTGAGAGCCTGAGATCTAGCAAACGAAACTCCCTCAGATTTCCTTAATGTTATTTCAGGATTTCGTCGCAAAAACGATTGAAGCCAGACATATCCAGCTTTTTCGGAAGTTCGATTAAATTTGTGTTGTATTTTCAATTCTTCGGCAAACTGATAAGCAATTTTTCTAACGTCATCAATCGTCAAAGGAAATCCACTTTTTTGCATTTGTTTTATATGACAGGAAAGTTTTTTTTCGTTTTCAGGACCAAAAACACCTGATGGTCCCATGGGTCCCTTTTTATCATTTTGCTTTTTTAGTCTTCTTTCCAAGGTTTTCCTAGGTATGCTATACAGATTGGCCGCAGCATAAACAGACATACCATCTTTTTGCACAGCATGCATAGCCGTTTGCAATGCTTCCTCAGTCCAATTTCCACGAACACTTACAGATTTTCTTTGGTATACGTTTGGCATCTAAAGCAAAAGAAAAAAACAATTTAATAATCTATAAATTGAAAGATAATACTGTGGTCATCTCTCCTTGAATAAGTATGGCCATCTCTCCTTATCGTCAAGGACAGATGGCCTTATGAGTTCGGTAAAAAGATTAAAACTTCACATCGGCAATTTTGAGGTTAGAATAAATTTTTGTACATAAACTGTTCATTAAACGCAAAATAATACACTTCCATAACAAAACAACGACTTCACCACATGTATCATAAACAAGATAATAAAATTATTGAGTATCTCAAAGAAAATATCATGATTTTACTTACTTTTTGTTTTTTATTTTGTAAAAACACGCACCAACAAACGATCACATTTGTATTACAAAGCGAACTGATAAAACATTACTGCCATCTATCAATTCTATCCTTAACTATTTCGGCTTGGCCATCTCTCCTATATGGCCATCAATCCTAGACTTACCCTATCAGGCGTTTGAGGCAAGTTGAGTAAGAAAAGAGGTAAGTTCAACTGAATTGTTTAACGTGAAATCAAATTTAACATCTGTAAATTGAATCATTTTCAGAGACCAACTGCTCGGGCTGTTAAATAAAGAATTAATATGAGAAACGACAGGTCTAAATTTATTGCCTGGTTTATGGATCTTAGGCAAACCATATAATCGAGGTGTTTGAGGATTCATCGGTAGTTTGATATCATTTTGAAGTTCATATGCACGAATGAAATTTTTAATCTTTGTTTTAAGGCGTTCTGTAAGATTTGTTTTAAGTTTAATAAAATTGTCAGTATTTAAAAATTCATAGAGTTTGTTTTCATACAATTTCCTGTCAAACAGAACTACTGTGTTACCTTTATCGGCCTTAGAGAGAACTACGTTATCATTTTTAAGTTTCATCACAAGATTTTTAATGATTTTGAGATTATATGTAGCTTCAATGTCACTCTGCAAGTTATCGAACTTTTCGATAAATTTAGAAATGATGGACGTTTCTATATTGAATCTCTTAAATTGCGACAACGTGGCAGCGGTAAATTCAAGTAGATTGGGAAAAGTTATGGGGAGTTTTGGGTAGTCTTTCAATCCTTTGTCTAAGATTTCGAGTTCGTCTGGACTTAAGTCCATTGAGGACAAATTCAACACACGTTCATGGAATTGAAATTCTTGTTCTAGGCAAATTGAATTGAAAAAATCATCAGATTCAGGGGCATGTATGTAGAAAATATTGTTCCACAAACTGTTGGAAAAAGACTCACTGGATGTAGTTGGAGGGGGCATATCACCATGATCTAGTGTAAAATAAATCGCACCATCTTCATATACAAACGACGTTTTGTGAGAAGAATTAAATTTTTCAAACAATTTTTGATTGCTTAAGTGAACGTTAATTTCAACTAAAAGAAGACCATCATTGGTTGATAAAGTTAAATCGTACAAATTATTCAAATCGTTAACTATTTTATTAAGCGAAAAATGCTCGTTGAAATTGGTTACATTTTGAATTTTAGTGTAATTCTGTTTATTAAGTTGATCTTTTTGAAGGTTAAAAATTTTGTTACTCAGGCGTGTTAGATGACGTTTGTACACAATGTTTGACATTTCAGACAAATAATCGAGGAAACTGTCAAAGATGAAAGAAAAATTGTTAGCCAATTTGAGGTGTAAGAAGAGTAACGATTTATTTACAGTATCTAAGTTCGCATAGGCGTTTTTAATTTCCAACAATAAATATTTTTTATAGATATCAAGGATAAGTTTATTTAGGTTAGGGTTTGTATTAAAGTTGAGTTTCTTTACGAAAGATTTGGTGTTGTTAATGATAAAATTAGGAAAAAGTTTCAATTTCTTACAGAGCGTCAAGAAGTGTATTCTGGCGAGGGTGGCAGTACGTTTTAGTGTCAGTTTCTTGTATTTCCGGAAAACATCAAAGTTTGACAAATTTTTATAATCAA
The DNA here is from genome assembly GCA_035578155.1 of Brachynemurus nebulosus. NCBI lineage: Eukaryota > Metazoa > Arthropoda > Insecta > Neuroptera > Myrmeleontidae > Brachynemurus > Brachynemurus nebulosus. Next base: position 17,069,578 of record JAPWDM010000007.1, read on the forward strand.
ATTGTTCGTTCAAACTGCGGGAAAATCACAATCAATAATACAAAAGACGACAAACTCGCAAATAAAGTGATAAAAATCACTACATCAATATTATTAAAAAAATCAAAAAGAAAATGAAGAATTGAAATTAAAAAGAAATAAAAGGTCACGTTTAACTAGTTTCGACATATTTTAATAGTCATTCTCAAAAACAGCAGACCTAAAAATTGCAGTCATCAAACTCAACATTTCAGAAAACGTTTAGAAATTGTCAGAAATAAAAAATTAATTTTGTATCTAGTGTGAAAAAACAAATTTTGATATATCATAATGACACTGACTGGATAAAAATTAAACTTTAGATTTTAAAAAAAATTTTTATACATCTTACAAGGAATGTTACGGAAGTGTACCCCTGCGATTTTGCTCATTTTAAGATATATTGTAGTACTTGACAAAGTAACAAACATATTTTAATTATACGTGCCCAATCCCATATTTAGGGGGTAAAACACCCCTTCAAAAATTTCCTGAAAAATCATATTTTGGTATTTTTCCCATACTAGCCCTTAAGCAATTTTGATGAAAAGTGGTCAAAAGATTTAGACTGAGGTTACATTACTACAGAATTTTTTTCACTGGGGTCACTTCATTTTTAAGGGGTGAAACACCCCTAAGAGTGGGTTTTTAAAAATTTTTTTAGGGAAATCATAGCTCAAATTCTTTAAAATTCTGTAAAAAGGCTACAGGTTATTAGTTAATAAATAATACGTGTTACTCACTGTAGTGGCGCGGAGTAACTGAGGGGCTATGGGGGGCCCTGTATGAGAACGAAATTTTTAATAAAAATTAAATATTTTGGGTTTTTCTCACTATAAAATTTATAAAATTTTCAAGATTAATTATCAATAAATTATTTAATTCTTTACTTTATTTTATGGCTTGTGGATCTTTTCAAAATGTGAATAAAAGAAGTTTTTTTGCCAAATACCGGTAAAAAAAGTGTCCTTTTAGTAGATTCGTGGAGTGTAAATTGTCCGATTATCATTAACGAATTAACATCTACAGACAAAGAAATAACAGTCATGATAATACCTAAAGGGACTACAGGGAATATACAACCACTAGATGTATACGGATTCCGAATATGGAATAATTTTATCAAGCGGTTTTCGGATAGTATAATGTACTCAATTACGATATCAATCTTCATTCTCGTAACAACATAATAAATCTGCAATCACTGATTCATAACCAATTTTCTTCTCCTCGATATCAAAAATTATTCCGTTATTCATGGTACAAAAGCGGATACATAAGTAAGAAACCAGAAAAATTTGAGAATCCAGTTGCCTTTGCTCTCCAAGAAAATTTGTCCCCCAAATGCGAAATTGAAGGTTGTGAAGAATTATCTATTATAAGATGTTGTTGGTGCACGAATTCGCTCTGCTTAAGACACTTCTTTGAAGAATATCATTACTGCGTAAATTATTACCCAGAATTCTAAATAACATTTTTTAATACTTCTATAATATTTGATAAATACATTGTAAAATACAGGCATACTGAAGCACTTTAACATCCGTTAACTGTACCACTATTCAACATCTACTCAAAATAATAAATAAAACTTAAATTATATTTTTACTTGTATATTCTTCCACTATTCTTCATAACCCATCACATTTAATTACAAGCTACAATCGAAAATTTTTTTTCATGATGCTATTTCAGTGTTTCAGAACTATCTATTTCAAGTCAAGGAGTTTGCCAGTTAACCTTATTTTTGAGATTTTATAAATTTTATAGCGAGTAAAATCCAAAATATTTAATTTTTGTTAAAAATTTCGTTCTCATATAGAGCCCCCCATAGCCCCCCAGTTACGCCGTGCCACTACAGTGGGTAACACGTATTATTTATTAACTAATAACTTGTAGTCTTTTTATAGAATTTTAAAGAATTTGAGCTATGATTTCCCTAAAAATTTTTTTAAAAACCCACTCTTAGGGGTGTTTAAGTGACCCCAATGAAAAAAATCCTATAGTAATGTAACCTCAGTCTAAATCTTTTGACCACTTTTCATCAAAATTGCTTAAGGTCTAGTATGGGAAAAATACCAAAATATGATTTTTTAGGAAATTTTTGAAGGGGTGTTTTACCCCCTAAAGATGGGATTGGGCACGTATAATTAAAATATGTTTGTTACTTTGTCAAGTACTACAATATATCTTAAAATGAACAAAATCGCAGGGGTACACTTCCGTAACATTCCTTGTTAGTGGGATGTGGATACAAAGAAATGCAAAAATACCACGCCCAAAGAAAAACAAAGAAAGTATCTAAAAGACACAATATATTAAAAATTTTTCCATGAGTTACATTTTAAATAAAATGCAAAAAAACCGTTAGAACGATGAAAGAAAGTTATAATTTAGAAGAAAAAACACTGATAAAACACATTTTAAACTCAAATATCACTGATTACCAAAATATATAATTCAGAAACAAAAAGATAATGATAAAAATTTTTTTAGCATTACGAGAGTATATGTTACACATATACTCTCATGTGTAAGTATACTGATACTATTAATTTTCTCCAAGGATTTAGAAAAACAAAAAAACAAAAACTTTATGTTATTCTATTTTCTTTTTTTACATAAGTTTTTAAATGTACCTTTAGTCTGCAAAGACCCAAACTTGGAGTAGCCGGCGCTCTATCTTATAGGCGACATAACCGCCGCCCACGTCTCCGATATGGTGAAATCTCTCGTCCCACCTTGGTATATGCCGCCGTAACATTACCAACACCATAGGCGTTCGCTAAAACAAGAAAAATTATGCTTTAAAAATAAGTGGAAAATCACCATTAACATTCGCTAAAAACTAAAAAAATTATGCTCTAAACAACAACTGATAAAATCATTTCGCTTTTTTCTCAACAGATTCAATAAATTTGACAATAATTTTAGGTTTAATAATATTAAATCAGTAAGCTTAAATATTTTTTGAATATATAATACATGTTTAAAACATTCACTTTTTGTAATCAGTAAAAACAGATTTAAAAATGATTTCATCATAAGCTAATATGAATATGAAAATTTAATTTACTTACGTGAAGATGCAAGGGAATTTCATTTGTAACTGTGTTCATGATTAAATTCACTATAAAAAGTAAAGTTTTAAATAAAATTAAATAAAAATAATTTCGAAAATATTTTTAAAAACTCACAGTCTAATTCCATTTTTTTTTAAAAATAAAAAAAATATTTTTTTTTTAAAAATTAAAAATAAAAATGAGAATTGTTTGGTAACTTGTTGCCGGTTTCTTTTCAAATAAAACTTTATTAAAGCAGAATTGTTTAATAGACTCACATATCCAAGTTTATAGAATTTGAAACCCTAAGAAAACTGATAGCAAAAAAACTCTCCAAGTACGCGTTCAACGCGCACCGAGTTAGGATTTCTCACTGTTTATTTAGTTTTCACAATTCTCAGAATACAATTATTTATCGCTTCTATTTAATATTAAAATTAGCCTTTAATTTTGTTAAAAAATATGAAAATTTAAACGTTTTACATTCTATATGAATTAAAAATTTTGATAATACTTTTAAAATGATCCTGTTCGTCAAATTACAAGTACACTTATATACGTGTAAATACATTTAATGTGTAAAAAGTCTTTCGAGCATACTTCACATAAAAGTTTAGCTTAAGGTCTAACGTTAGCAAATATGATAAATTTATAAGGGTTTCAAAGTTATGATTATGAAATTCTAAAAAATTTACTATTGGAAAGTTAATGTTAATTTACGAAATCCATTTTTTGTTTTATATCGTTTATAATTAGATGTGAAGGAACCATAATGATCTGATTAATGTGTATTGAGCTTTACTTTTTAGAGCAATGATGTTGTTTAAATTATACCGTGAGAAACGATGCAACATTTTTATGAATTTTCAGGTCCGAACTCTTACATATTTAGCTAGCTAATGGATAGCTTTAGTTTTTATTATTAGAAATTGAATTACTTTACGAAATACCAGTGTAAACACTGTAAATCGTCCAATTGTTTCGAACTAGCAGATAACTGCTTTTCTAAAATATTTAGTGTTTAATTTGCATACACATATAAGCATGAATTATTACCAGTATTTATTAACAGAAATTTTAAGAATGTTGAAAGTGTTAGTTTTTATTTCATAATCCTCTTTTTGAGTTTATGTAGTTTAAAGATGAGTAAACGTACAAAAATTTTTTTGCAAAACTAAAAACTTCTTATACGGGTCTGTTTGCTTCATCTTTTTTTTAATAATTATGCATATCTTAATACTATCTTTAAAATATATCACGTAAATATGTATAAAAATTTACAGCGATTTTAAAAATTAATCCAATATCCTACAATTCATATAAAAAAGTGGTTACAGGACTTTTTTCTGTAAATAAACTCCCATAATAAGTTATAATATTAAGATCAACATTTTAAAAATTAAATTATGTATACATATTTTAGTGTTAATTTACGAAGAAAAATGAAACAGTTTTAACTAAAAATTATTTTTATAAAAACGATTTCTTTAAATAAAAAACATTTCAGTTGTTTGTTGAAGTACATACATTTAACTATTTAATATGCTTTAAACTATTTCATATGCTTTCAGTATGGTATTAATTTTAAGAATTATTAAATACAATATACAGTGGTTTTAATATGCTATTAAATGTTATACCGTGAATTTAATACAATTAAAAAGTAGTACATAGGTCACTAGATAAGTTTTGCAATACAGCCATATTTATTAAAGTTTTTCAAAATAATTTCTGTCACAGCTTATACACTTAGTGGTATTTAAAAACCAACTGTCAAAAATATCATGCTATTTTTCTTCTGGCAGTTCTGAACACACTTGATCCCACGCCGTCAGTAGCTCGGAATCGCTCGCAAACTTCCGACCTTTCAGCTAGCCGTTCACAATCGAAAACAAAGCGAAGTCACAGGAGCAAGATCTGGACTGTAGACAGGATGATAAAGCACTTTAATGTCAGTATTTTCTAAAAAATTAATTGTCCCATGAGCTCGATGAGCAGAAGTGTTATCGTGGTGAAAATGCCAGGTATCCATTCTTGAGTTTGGACGAATCTCTTTAAGTTTCTGAACAACTTTAGGCAAATATTTATTGACATATCAAGACGCCTATACTGTGCACTGACTATCAGGACAACTCGTTTATCCTCCTTTATTAATAACTCGACTTTTGCTACGTTTTATGGAATAGTTGCTTCAACAAGACGACCCGATCTTGGAGGATCATTAACACTGAAATTACCACGTTCAAGTTCACGATACCACCGGTATATAGTTGTGCAATGAAGACACTTTTCTTTAAGTAAAGTTTTCATTTTCTCTACACATTCATCTACGAACAGGCGTCGCACAAAGTTGTAGCGAATAATCACACATAAATCGTCCTTCAACCACTCGGACATTTTTAATGTTTTAGTTCTGTACACAAATGATTCAGGGGCACTTATTGTATGGCTACCGTCTAGTTATGAGTTGAACTTTATAAAAAAAATAAATGCAAGTAGCTTGCGATTATAAACATTTTATATTGCAAAACTTATCTAGTGACCTATGTATTTATAAATTTTAAAGAGGTAAATTCTCAGAATAAAATATCTTAATACAAAAATAAATTTTGAAACATTAAATTCCATATCATCAATAATTTTAACTTTTTACAACGTAGTCTAATAGATACATATATTTTATAAGATAATCACATAATAACTATTAACAGTAATAAATATTATTTGAGCAAGATGAATTCTAATTATTAAATATATTTACTATACATCTGTCCTTATTGCAGGACTATCTTATCTTGTTAAGTTGAATAAAATTTATTTTAGAATATCTGTTTCATTTTAATGTGTCGTATAGTTAATATATTTTTTGTAAATTCTGCAAATTTCGTTTTCCGTGGAAAAAAATTATGTACATGTAAAAAGAAGTTTTCAGTGTAATAAAAAAATATAGTATCAAATAAACACAGTAAAACGTCTTCTCTAAAGTAAAACCTTATTCGATGTATATATGTGTATGTAATGCAAAATTTTCACGATTAAAATAACTCGTCTGTTAAAGACTGCTCTATTTATATGATCGTATTTAGTTGGAACAGTTCGAAACTGCTATACCGGCTACCAAACCAGTTCGAAAAATGTTTGGATCAGCATAGGACCAGCTTGAGAGCAGCTTAGGAGCAGCTTAGGACCAGTTAACCGACATACTTAAAACAAACCCGGTTTAGCAGTTCAGTCAGTTTCAACCAGTTCAGAACAGCCTCCTATTTACTTAATTAAAAACTGCTTTGAGTTACCCTACCATTTAGTTTTCTAGTTCATTTGTTAACGATTGAGCAGCCTGTTTTCTTTATTAGTTAACTTATTTATTAATTATTCAATAATTAAATATAAATATATTAATAGCTATACAATAAGTGTCTGAAAACAGCCTTATCTTAATGTATGCAATAGGTGTGTGAGATCAGCCTTACGTTGTATTTAATACATGTGCTATTTTAACATTCTAGAAAAAATATCATATAAAAATTTCTTTATAAGCTCATTTTTTATGGGAATTTTTGTTGTCTTTCTTTTTCAAATTCTTTGTTCTATGTCATATTTAATATGAATTTGCTGATATTTTTTAAACTAAGGTATTTACCAAAACTAATCCCCTACACATAAATTTTAATGAACTCAGTATTAGTGTAAATGTATTTATCATACTAATAAATACTAGCTTTTGTCGGCATAACATGATCTCTTAGCAAACAAGTTACTGAGGAATAAATATTTCCCTCCCTCCCCCAAATAAATGACTTAAAAACAATTACGTTAAACACTTTTTCATTAATAAAACTGACTTATATTAATAGCTACATTAAGTGAACAAGCAATGTTATGAATAATATAGTTTAGCATATTACATATAAATGGCTTGGGATGAATATTTTTTACATTTTTACTGCTCTAAAACGGGTTGATATCTTGTATAACATTTCAAACTATAGTACTTACGAAAAGCTGTCACTTACTAATTATAACTAACTGAATTTTTAATTTTAGCAAATACATTAACAAATTAATACTTGATTATAATTAAAACATTGTAATATTCATAAACATGTGAATTTACATTAAATAACAACCTAAACATTATGATTCACTGTTGAGAGATTTACTTTGTGAAACTCCATTTTAAATATTGAAAAATTTTAAAGTTCGATTACTTTGTCTATTTCACGAATTAAAAATTATTTTTATTTTTACTGAACGCGTTTTCAACCTTTTGGTCATCCTCAGAGTAGAAAGATGAAAATAATTAATGGGAATTTATAGGTAAGAAAAATATATAGGAGGGGTGTAATATTATTGAATTGGGAAAACCCATAAAATTTTGTATCGAAGCAACTAACTATACGTGTAGAGAAGAAAGCAATTAAACCAGTTTGTAGGTACCGATATGAAAAAATTTTTATTTTTACCTAATAATATGACTGTTCAGATAAGTGACCTGTTTATGAAAACTAAAATAGGGGTGTCCGAAATTATTGAAAGACTGAAGTGATTATATTCGTTCAGAAATTTATTTTTAATAGAGGAGAATTATTTAGATCATTTTGATCGTTTAAAACTTCTGTTTGTGGGTTACTGTTTAATTTATTAATTTCTAGAGCCTCTAAAAGATTCAATTTTAAACCATTATGGCAAACATGTAGAACTTTTGGTTTATGGTCTGTTTTTTGTGAGTATGAGGTCGTTCTGTGTAATTTTGTGTTTTAAACTATTTATAGATTTCTTTAAGTTGAGTTTGGGAAACTGAGTAATAGTATTTGTGACTAACAGACCATAAACCAAAAGTTGAACCCAAATCACAAACTGTCGCGACACAGTTTAAATTGACTGAGTTCAAGGCACTTAAGACTTCACGAATAATAGACCCTAAATCCACACCTTTGACACCCCCCCTTGAAAAATAATAAGCGACAGGCTGCTTCCACTGTTTACGAAGCCCCTGCGCCATAAAAACTAGGGCGCTGTTGGCGACTTCGTTAATCCGACGCCCACTACCGAAGTCTTGAAAGCCATAGATGGTATCGTTGGCGTCGTCGTAATTTAAGTGAGGTCGGATCGCCATTTCATCAAAAAGCAAGCAGCAGATTCTATCCTCTTTTTTCAGATGGGAAATTGATTTTGACAATTGTTCAAATAGGATGGGATTTATACCAGGACTGAAGGGAATGCGCGCTAAATGTGTGCGGAGTGTTGTAGGAGACGGGAAGGGTAGGAATTTACGCAAAAAGGCATATGCTTTCGGGGATTTTTTAAAGAGGGCTAGAGCTGCTGCTTTATCTGATGTGCTCCATCGTCGACCATGGACATCTCTCTTCGCATTTTTCATTTGTGACAACAAAAACTGCTGGGTGATCGGCGACATGCCTGAAAACAAATCCTTAACCACAGGATTATTATCAAAATTTTTGAGTTTTGTACTAATAAGATTCTTTTTTTTTATATTTTCTTTCAACCTTCTTATTTTTGCATGTGCCTTTGCCAACCTACCTATTGCTTTTTTTTTGTGTTTTTACTACTTTTGGGAATGGACGACTCAATGTACGAGGAGAAGTCAAAGAAGGGATCCTGAAGGTAATGTCTTGAAAGGAAATGCTAGGAATAGGATAGGTCGCTACCTCAGGTGGGACAGTGGGAGTGATATCAGAGGATCTGGATGTACCAGGCTTAGGATCGGAGCAAGTGGATGTACTAGGGATAGGTTCAGGAGAAACTGGACGAGCAGGAACCGGGTCTACCACAGGTTCAACAGGAATTGGAGAAGCCAAAGGACGCAATATTCTGGAAGCAAGAGGATTGTACATGGAGTCGTCGAAATGTAGTTGGCAAAGGACATAATTATCATAGGCAAATTTAGGACATGTCTCCTCCATATTCAACTTTTGAAGCCATAAACGGCATCTGAAAAGTTACAAAAGTTTCAATTATTAAAAGTTTTCTTTTTGAAATTACTTTATAAAATTTTCTTCGTTTTTATATACTATCGTTAAAACAAATTTGTAGAACAATCCATAAAGAAATAAAGAAATTCTACTTATTTTGGAAAATTTATACATAGTAACTCAATAAAATTACTGTAGATGATTTTAAAAATATTTTCATAAAGACTTTCATAAATAATTTTGTCTACTTCTGTAATACTTATTGAAATACATTGTTGCTCGAGATTATTAAGTTTGATTTATTAAAAAATCAGTAGTATTTAAAAAGATATTGTAAAAGAAAGTATTCTCCCCTTTTCACGGTTTTTATTATTAATTATAGTCAAGGTTCAAAAGATTAACAATAAAGTTACTATATTATTATTAATATTGTTATTTCTTTTTAATTACCTTGCTTCATCTCTCGGGAATCTGTGCAGCTTTACATCGTCCTCCCGTGTTCTGCCGCACAAAATACATTTCTTTTGGACCATAATGCACCTATGGAATATAAATATAAATAAGTAAAAATAAACCAAGAACAGAAATTCATAAGGGAATCAATAAATAGAAATGTATAACATGTATAATTTTTAAAGTTGTAACAATCATATTCCAGAGGAATGGTTGTGGAGAACCATTTACTAACGAATGTAAAAATTAAAATTAAAAAAGTTTCATCACACTTTTGAAATTATTTTTCCTTGGTTTTAGAAAACTATTTTTTAAGATGCTAGTTAAAAACGTTACTAACAGATGTCAAGGAATAAGCTATTGCAAATTAGTGTCCCTATAATAAATAGAGTCGTGACATGTCCATCCATTTTGTATCCAAAACAGAGCGGGAAGATTCAAAATTAATTATCGCATATTTGGGTAAATATTTTTGAGTACATTATTATTGTTAATAAGTTATGAATTAATGGACAATTAAAAATTTTTAATTTAATTATTCTTTCTAAGTTAAACTAAATGGTTTTTGTTAACATTTAATTTATTTCCAATGTATTTTACGAAAACTTTGAATACAAAATGCCGGAACCAATCAGCGTTCAGCACACATGTCATCACTCTATTTATTATTTATAGGCACTCTATTGCAAATTAATTATTGTACAAACTCTTGCTCATAAAAAGCCACACTTAAACGTGCAAGAATATTTGAATATATATACAGTATAGTAAATATATAATATATAATACAACACTGCCACGTTTAAATGGAGCTTTAGAGTTTTACACCCTTATATCTATTAGCGTCATCTAGCGTCTTCTGGATAACAAAGTTTTCAAGTGTTTAGTCCGTTTCCGTTTAGTCTATTTGCCTTATTTAGAACTGTACATGAGTATGTACAAAAAAAGTATAATTCCACAGTTTGCTAATAAAAAGAAAAAATTATTAAATTGTTTTATGCGAGTTTTGTAAATCTTTATACAGATGCAATTAAAGCGAAATATAATTTTTTTTTTTTTTTTTGGAATAAATAACATTATTTTTTTAATTCAATTTTTATAGTACAAAGAAAAATTCTGGGAAATCTGTAAGTACGGTTATAAGTTCATAGTTGTTTAAATGCCAACCATCTACTTAACATTATACTATATTGTTAAAGTATTTTATACTTTTTATTTTCTATTGGTAACGATCAAGAAATTAAATTTATTTGATTAATTAAGCTAGTCATCTTGTAAGCAAATTAAATAGTATATACTAATATAAATTAATAATTTTATATGTATATATAAAATAAATAAATTAAATAATTAATAAAGTATGTAATATTAATATGTATCATTAATCGGATTTATAAAATATGTATATGTAATTCGAACTGTACAGAGTGTTTTTGGTTTACATTAATATATTATTATATGATTTGCATCTTAACATGCTGATTTTCATCAGCACTGTAGAACGTTAAATGAAACCTGGGTAACTGTGACACAATATTCTGTCACGTTAACAATTTGATATAAAGTGTATTAGTTATCAAAATAGTGTTTCGATTGGGCGTTTCAAAATTATAGGTTATGGCCATCGGCATCGATATATTGATTGAAAATATTGGATTTTGATAAATGTAAAATGTTTAATCAAGTGTAAATGTGTCAAATGTTTTGTAATTTTTAAAACATGTATTTCTCAATTCTATTAGTTATTTATATTAGATTATAAAAATACTAAACTTTTACTTATATTAGTAAGTGGAATAATTTTTATTTGAAGGAAATGTTTCCAATTTATGTAAAAGACATTATTTTTAACAAAATTTTTGGCTTATATAAATCAAATAGGGTAAGTCCGGGGGAGATGGCCCTACTAACTTTAAGGATGGATAGCTAAGAAACCAAGTAGAACAAAACAACCGTTTTAATCACAAACAAAACTATATTTATATTTCTTATCAAATCTTAATTGAACACAGTCTTTAAATCAACATAACATAGATTTATTACAGATTTAAAAAAAAGTACGACTGGCCATCTTACCCGGAGTGTCCGGGAGTGATGGCCACAGGACTCGGGGGGAGATGGCCAGTAGTTTCCTTGCTTTTTCCTTTACTCTTTCTGTCTTTGAGCTTCAGTTTATTTTTATTACCGCAATTTGAGCACATGTCTTCGAACTCTGTGCAGTTTTCGTGCACCCAAAGCTTGCATATATTACATTGCAGCCAATCTTCGACAAGTTGTGTCTTATAGTAGTTCTCACCGCAGCCTCTGCAGTTGTCCATCTCATTTTCGTCTATTTCACTTTCAGAAGATTCGCGGAAATCTATTGGTATTTCATCGCAACTGCTGTCTGAGATTCGACGAATACTCTTACGTTTTCTGGCAGTCTTTTTTTCTTTAGTTCTACCAGTCTTTTGTTTTTGTTTTATAATCCGCGGTTTCTTACATTTATCTTCTTTTGCTGTCTTTTCCTTTTATTTTACGTTTTTCAATATGGTCTTCAGATGTCAATAGAAGGCTTACCTGCTTGGCACGTTTGCGGACTTCATTAAGTTTTTTAGGCAATGGTGATACTTCATTTAATACTCTTGTCGGTGTGGATTTGTTCGATGATGGTTGAGTTCCAGATGTACTTGGAAATGGATCTGATAGCACAGAAGTCATCTGAGTACCAGATGTACTTGGAACTGGATCTAATACTATGGAAGCCATCTGAATTCCAGACGTACTTGGAACTAGATCTGATACCACGGAAACCGTTGCTGGTTTATGGGATCCTGTCTCTTTATGGTCAACCTGGTGTCTTTCAAAAGATGGCTCTATACTTCCATCAAACGCAGAGTCAGGTATAGCTCCTGGGTTCAGTGGATAAACACCTGTGGCTTTAAATGCAGAAATCGCATTCGCAGGGGTGGCTGCTTTTCCCCAACCTTCATTTAGCAAGGCACCAAATTGATTCCTGGTTAGACGTCGTCCTGGATTTCGCCTTGTCCACAACCTGCAGGCTTCGTAGAAATAAGTCTTTAAAGCTTTAAAAACAGCAACATCCAGCGGCTGCAGATAATGTGAAGTGTGGCTTGGCATTGACAGTAAGATTATATTATTTTCATTTGCAAACTCCAACATCTTAACCGAGTTGCAGTGGGTAGAATGACCATCAAGTAATAGGAGCACTTTTCCTGCTGGTTTTCGGGGCAAAAACTGTTCCTTCATCCATTCCAAAAAAATGTCAGATGTAATGTAAGCGGACTTTTGCGACATAAAAAGGCGCGAACCAGGCGGTAATCCATCTTCAAACTCGGGTTTTTTTCTCTGACCTTTCATTATAATTGCTGGTGGCAAAAAAGTTCCCTCTGCATTACAACAGGCAATAACTGTAATTGTTTCTCCTTTCTCTGTTGACGTTGACATAGCTACAGCTTTGGAGCCTCTCTTAGCCAAAACATGTGCAGGACGATTGTTCAGCTGCAGTTCTGTCTCATCCATATTAAACACATGGCCAGGTTTGTCGAACAAATCGTTTTCACTGAGAACTCTTTCTAGCATTTCAAAATATACTCTTACTTCGTCTTTGTTCATGCCCTGGCGTCTAGCATAAGACAGTCCCTCAGATTTTCTCAAAGAAATGCCAGGATTTCTTTTCAAAAATAGTTGCACCCAATCATATCCAGCCTTTTCACTAGCCATGTTGAATTTGTGTTTAATATGCAATTGTTCAGCGAAACTGAAAGCGATTTTTCTTAAGTCATCAATAGTCAGGGGAAAGCCTTTAGATTGCATATCCTTGATATGTTGACACAGTCTCTTTTCGTTCTCAGTACCAAATGTACAAGATGGACCCATTGGCCCTTTAATATTTTTGTTCGATTTGACCCTTCTTTCCAAAGTTTTTCTTGGTATACCATACACAATTGATGCTCTGTACACAGACATTGTCTGTCTATTTACTTCTTCCATGGCCTTTTTTAGATCTGCCTCATTCCATGTTCCTCTGGTAGATTTTCGCACATAGTTGTTTGGCATCTGAAAAAGATATTTAATATAAATGGTGAGAAAAATAATCCTAGATCGGTCAGTGACGTCACAACCTCTAACTTCGGGTATATTTTCGAAATAAGCAGCGGTGAAGCTAGAATACCACTTAAGATTTTCTGGCCATCACTCCCTGAAAAATTAAGGTCATCTATCCCAAATGTCCGGGAGAGATGGCCATATCAGTTTCAAAAAGTATGATACAATTTTCAACAATCATTTTTAGGTTAGAATACGAAAAATGTTATTGACTTCACAATAAAACATAAAGAACAAATGAAATTGGAAAAACCTTTTTGTAACCACATAATATGTTAACCCCTCATCTTAGATCATGCACCTGTTATAAAAATAATGTGGAATTTACTTACTTTTTCAATTATTTTTACAAAAAAAACACACAGGCACTTGTCACCGATCACAAAATGAATTGAACTAAAATGTTATTAATGCCATCTGTTAATTATAACTCGCACTACTTTCGACTGGTCATCTCTCCCGTACGGCCATCTCCCCCGGAATTACCCTATTACTGAATACCTAATTGCTATGTATACATAAACCGTAAACACACTGTATATTGATACATATTGATATTACCAAATATTATACATTAGTACATTACTCTGTGAACGTACATAATTTAAATTACTAATTAGATAGCTTGGTAAGCAATTTTGTTTTGAAAATGATGTCACATATAGCTATCGAAAAGTTTAAAACGCAGTAGGTTTTGTAGTGGTCAATAGCTACAGCAATTGTTCAGCTTATTTTAACAATTTATGCCGACAGATCTTTTATTATAAAAAAAAAAAAATTAAAAATCGTACGTACAAGAACAGTGAATAATTTAATAATAATATATATATGTAAAAAATGAATTAGAAATCTTTCTGAATTAAATAATATGGTATCATTTGATTTTGATTTGTAGTGTTAAAATTAAGTGAGATATAATATTATGTAAAATATTGCTTTAAACTTACAATTTCAAATAGAAAAAGGAACGGCAACCGATTTCAAACTAATGGTGGTACCAATCGATGTGGAAATAAATTTTTCGCCACGCTTAAGATTGTTCGCAAAAGGTGCGTATTCCAATTCCTAAAATAAAAAGGTGATTAGAAATTTGGGGTTTTAGTTTTCATTTCAAAATGTAAACATTATAAGTATCTACTTTTAAATTGAATTTTTCATGTTATAATTGAAAGTTTTATTTCAATGTGCAAATGAAAGGGAAAAATTTTTGTTTAACTTACCAATTACTGTATTAGTGACTTTGAAATCAAATTTTCACCTAATACGTAACAGCGCCTCAAAATCCGTGACTTTTCTTAAACAAAAATAAAAAAAAATTAACTATTTTCCTTGCTAGGTATATGATTTTGGTAATTAAAAAGAGAAAATTTTTTAAACTCAAACATTTTTTTTATTATGTAGCGCGTCTTTCTTCATACCGCGCAAAATTTTTTTATATTTTAGCTTTATTAACAAATCATGTTTATATTTTTATTTACAGAACAATGAAAAACAAAATAAATATTGAAAAAAATAGCTAGTAAAACTCAACACATAAGAAAATAAAATATATTCAAGAAAAGTTATCCTTACAAAACACCATTTTTGGTTACGTATTATAAAACATAAAAGTTTTTAGCAAATATATTCACTTATAACAATATAAAAATAAAAAATAATAAAAGAAATATTAAAAAGAAACTTATCTTGAAACAAAATTACTATTTTTATGCGAAATCTTTTTCTAAATATTAATTTTATTAACTTATTGTGTAATTTTAAAAAACAAGAAACTCGCACAAGTGCGCACAAGAATGATCTACAAACGGAAATGTTTGTTTATTAATCTCGCTAATCATTTAAACTGCGAGATTTAAATTAAATTTTTGAGAAAAATTTAATTTAAAAAAATTACACATTGATTAATTACTCTATATTGCTATAATAAATAAAAAATTAAAGTAAAATTTAATTTAAAAGCAAGCCACACATAAAATAATTAAATTTTAAATATTAATTTAAATAAATAAAATAAGAGAAACGGAAATAATTTAAAACATCGCGAAATTTTAAATAGAATAAGATTCTTTGCAAAACCGCGGAATTTAAAATAGATAAAGATAATTGAACTAGTAAGTATGTTTTATTTTAAAAAATATCTACATTTTAGCAATTCCATGAGAAATAAATGAATACATTTGTTAAAAAATTACTTAATAACACTTAAGTAACTTACCTTAATCAACAATATAAAGTAATAACATCTACATACACTAAAATTAATAACTAATAATTGTTTTCAAGTCCACTTAAAAATAAAAAACGCAAAAAAAAAATTAAAAACTAAAAACGAACGATAGAAAATATAAATTTTAAACAAAAAAAAACTCCACAATTTAAGGTACTCTCACAATTACTGCTAGAACTTTTCTCGAACACTGAAGTTGAAGGAATAATTTTATCCTCAGAGTACCTTTCCTCGATACCTACATAAATTTAGGAAATATTGGGGGAAAATATACCTACGTTAAAGATATTGTACGTAAAAATAATATTATCTGAATATTTGGTAATGAAAAAAATATATGTATGCATTTAACATAGGCGGCTTTCGAACATTTATAACTTTTTTTTAAAGAGTGTATAGTTAAACAATTTTTGAAAAATATTCATTTATGCTTTGAAAAGTTTTTAAGTAGTTCTAATGTTAGGTACACTAATTGAATTAAATTAATAGAGTGATAAGCTACAATATAGAGAATCATAATTTCGAATCTTACAATAAAGAATTACTAGGTACTGATTCTATTATTTAAAATTTTTTTTAAATGAATTCATTTTCCTTCACAAATAATTATATTACTGAAAATTAGATTTTCTTCCAAATGCGTATTAAAAATAACAATGGCTTAAAATTACAAACTTCATTAAGTAATTATATTTAAAGATTATTTTAATTAATTTTTTAAGTACTTATTTAATTATTTCTTTAGGTTTTCTTATTGTAATTTCTAGAAAATGGAAAGGAAAATAAAACTACTACATATTGTTCGAAAAGAAATTTATTTCAAAAACAATCAAAAATAGATACATATTTTTTTTTAACGCCACTGGTCTAAAAAAGAACTTTATTAGATAGAGGTAGGTAATAAAAATTTGTAAAAAAAAAAAATAATAATAATAATAATAAAATAAAATGGTGTTACAAATATGTATGTACTTGTACATACATATAACAGATGTATTATTTCGGTTTTTTTTTATTCGATTTCTACAATAAAATGTAAAGTGCGAAAAAGATACTTCCATTTGCCTCTAATAATATTTTTCCGACGGTAATAGTAATAAACATTTATTTATTGCTGCTTAAAAAAATGTTTAAAGAATTTCATCTGAAAAATCTTTTTGAGGAATTCTAACGGTAATATTGCACATGTTATTGCACATTGTCACAAGAGCAAGAGATGGTGACAGATTTTACTAAACGTTTTTCGTACTTATGTTTCAAAAAGTATTGAAGGATATTCGTAAGAAATATAAGATAAAATGAGTGCCGTTCGCGTGGCTGTCTTATAGAAAATTCAAATTTCTTTTACAAAAAATAATAATTACGTCTTTAGCAACGATTTTCGCGCTTACCTCAATTGAAAATTATAGATATAAAACGGTTATAAAAAGTTGGTTACATATGACATTAGAATGAAAATAGTCAATAAACACATATATTTTGTGAAAGAAAGCGGAATTCAAAAAAAAAGTTACCTTCTTTTTCTAGAACATTTATACCTGTTAATACTTTCAGAAGCATATATGTAAAAATCATATACCAAAATGACTTACCACTCTTGGTCTATAATATGTGCAAGATGTAAATTTTAGAGTACTTTCATACTTAGGCCCGATTTACATTAACGCTCCGCTCTCGGTACGATAAAATATTCTTACACAATAAACAATGAGTGTATTCACATCATCGCTCTGATATCGGTCCGATATCAGTCACGGTTCGCTTTCGCTCCAATATCACTCCAATATCAATACCACTCAGGTAATATTTTATCGGAGCGATATCAGATTTTTTATGGCTTATACCTATAGTGTAAACACTTTTTTGATTCCATTCCACTACGCTTGCATTCAGTTGTTATGAAAAGATATTTATATCGAACTGAGACCGAACTGGTAGCGTACCCAAAGTAGCATTATAATGTCAACAGAGAACGAATAGGTACCAGCATGATATTAGCACTGTAATGTCAACACAGCAAGATTGTATCCAATCGGGAGCGTAATGATATCGTACCAAGCGCGGAGCGTTTATGTAAATCGGGCCTTAAATCATAAAACCATTGTTATACTTAAACCATAAAAAATTCAAACCGTTCCTAAAAGTTGAAAATTTATGAATTTATATGGTTTTCAAAAATAATATTTACAATTTTTTTTTACTAATTTCATTTCTACTAAGCCGACCAACCTTGAAGCAACAAAGAATTACTTTGCTTTATGTATGTATAATTTTCGAAAATTTTCTCACTGATTTATGACTATTAATAAAAATCCAGACCTGAAAAATATTTACAAGAAATATATTTAATTTTTTAAGTAAAACCTGTATATATTTTGCTTTTTTAGGTAAAACCTGTACGAGTTCTTCTTAGAAGAATTCTGCAAAAGAAACCCATATTTTATAAATGCAAGATTCATCAACATCGTATTCACGTCTTAGCGGACTTAAAAGAAAAATTCCAAGATGAAAACAGAGACTACTTTTTATTCAGCTTCAAAAAGAAATTGTTATCAATAATCGATTTTTTAAATTTTCCTTTTTATTAACTTTTATTGTCAAAATAGTGGTTATATTTGTACTATTTTGACAACCACGTGTACTTGTTTTGATAGACGAAATATTAACAAATTTAACACCAGATAGCAGGCCAATTCGTTTTTTGTAGAATTAGGCCTAAGTGACTATATCGGATGCTCCAGGTGCATTAATAAATATTTGAAAAGCCCATTCCAAAAATACGTGAAATTAATAATAATAATGGTATTATAAATCGAAAATTTTACGAATTTTTTAAGATCCACTGTACAAGTTCGGTGATATAGTTTCTGGTATTGAGAGGAAAAGGGAATCAGACGTACGACAATTGCCTATAGACTCGTTTATACATGGCTTATTTTTTCAGTTAACAAACTCTTGTTGTTGTTCCTGTTGTTCCAGTTGTTCCGGTGACGATTGCAGCCATTGGATATCTTCCATTGAAATTATTTGTTGGATTATTTTTTCCATTTCTTCATCTAATGGAATTAATTTTTTCGGCACTCTGAGATCCAATGGTTCATCCTGTATTTTCTGCATTGCTTCTTCTTCTTTTTCGTTTAAAGTTTTTTCCTTTTCGTTATCCGTATTATTTTTTACGTGATCTGCTACAATTTTGATCATATCGCCAATGTTTATTTTCTTATACACTCCTTTATTAATTGAAAAATATTCCATTTTGAACTTATTATTGTTAGTGATGGCAATTCAAAAATTAACTAAACATTTAAAGATTATTTTCGTCTTTTATAGACAAAATTATTTTTGTGGGGAATATTTTTTGTATTCTGAAAAAAAAAAATAAATAAATAACGCAGAAATTTTAATTATATCAAATTACAGAGAAGAAAAAATCTTCTCCGTACATAATAATTTGCTAACAACAATGTTGTAACTAACATAATTAAATGACGCAAACATCTTAATTATATCAAATTACAAAGAAGAAAAAATTTTGTCTAGACATAATTAAAATATATAAAAAATTAACTTGTGTATAAAGTCTGAATAAAACATGATCTTTATGGAAGGGTTTAATCTGCAAAATTAAAAAAAAAAATCTTGAATTACACATGAAGGTAAAATTTAAAAAAAAAAAGACATTTTTAATTTAATATATTTTTATTATACCATTTGAATAATACAAAAGTGTTGGAAATAGCACAATTCTTACAATGATTTAAACAACTTATATTACAATAAAATTGTTCATATAAATTTTTTAGCGATGGACAGTCCAAATCTTATAAATTGATAACATCACTGGTCACATAGTCTTGAATCCAATTTTTTTTCTCCATTCCTTTCACAAACACAGTATTAGCAGCATTTAATGAGGACATTATTTCAGCTACCTTATCATATTCAATATGCCCGCTGTTGAAATGTAATTTATGATAGAATTTTGTAAGCCAATGTGCTTGTCTCTTATCAGCCTCGGTAAGTTCACTGTATGAGAATGGTGGCTTGAATAAAAAGTGCTCGAATTCAAAATTGTCATTATTGTTAAGTTTAACAATAGCTAATTCTTTAACAATAAATTTTTTATTTACTTTAAATCCCTGAACGTTGGCCAGCATTTTGACACAGCTTTTAATGAAACATCACAATATATCTGATGAATTCAGCCACGAGTTAAATTTGGAACTAAAACCTAACCACTTCACTAATACCTGGTTCCCTTTTTTTCGGAGCACTTTCTCGACCAGGTAAACGTTAGGATTTTTCACTTTTTGCCGTTCCTGCTCGTAAAAATAGCCTTTTATCTTCTCACCTTGTTCATCTTTAAGTAAATACGTTACAGGATTAGTATGTTGCACTTGATCTATAGTAAAAATTTCTGTAGTCCAATTGGGTGTGAAACCACGTGAAAAAGTAGTACGATACTTGCTTATACGCACTTTATCTCCAATTTTAAATTTTTTTATTCCTACCATTTTAATGTTGTTATAATAGGTATTCAATATCCGCTGTTCATTTTTCTTAGTAACATCAACTGGTTTGCATTTAATTTTGCTGTGTAGTGTATTATTATATGTTTTAATTAACATTGGTAATATATCTATCCAACGATACGATCCCCTCAAGCTGAAATGTTTGTACATGTTATTTTTTAATGTTTTATTAAAACATTCAACTATGCTAGCCTTTTTTGTGCTGTACGTTGAATAATGATTAATACCGTATTTAGATTGAGAAATTACCGCTGATTGAGAATTTTTTGCATTGCATTAGCCACATCTTTGCCTTGCTTAGTTTTGATATGTATAGCAAAACCATATTTAGAGAAGCAATCAATACAAGTGAGAATATACTTATAACCTTTATTTTGTTTTGCATACGGTATCATTTCAAAAATATCACATTGAAATAAATCATTAAGTCCTTTGACTATAACTCGACGCCGTGGAAAATTTTTTCTAGCATTGCGATGAAGTTCATCAACAAGGGCGCGCTTCTCCGCTGAGAACATTCCAATAGAATTATTTTAATTGTTGAACAATTTATACTTAATAATAAACTGAACATACAATTGCGGTATCCGTTGTGGTATCAATTCGTCCTGAATGCCCCAAATATTATACTTAAATCCCAGTTGATCACCATAATTTATACGTTTACTATAATTTAGTTGTCGAACACCATTGATATGATATTCTGCTGTCGCTTGATTAACAATATAATCGTAGATTTCCGTCTCAACTGGTAATTGATATTTGTAAAATGTAAGACCATTTTCTAAAATAAACCATGGATTTTCATTTGGTTTAACTGTCGTTACATGTTTACTTGTTAATTTAATTTCAAGAAAGCCATAAAAACTACTAATATACTTGAGCATTGTATTGAAATTTACAGCATCGTTAATAGTTTGAGCGTCGTTTAAATTACATAAACGTTTATTTTTGACATCAAAATATGATTTATCTGTTGACAATAAAAGCGAATCGTTTTTATTTAATGTTACTTCTGTTTTCAATTCTTCCGTTGCATGCTCCAAATCATATTTAAATTTTTTAATTGTCACATAGTCAACGACATCGTTATCCATTTCAGGGTGGGCAACATTACAAATACGTTTTTGAACGGCGTTAAAACATGTTTGATCTTTATTCAACTTTAATGCATTTGAATCGATGTATTGTTTATTACAAGCATCAAATTCATCCACAGGAGGAGCAACATTAGTTAATTTTTTTTATCAATACCGTAATTATTATCATCTGTTAATTTAAAACCAATTCCACGAGATAATAATGCTAATTCGCTATGTTTAATTTGTTCATGTCGTCCAAATTTATCAATACCACTAACCACTGCCATGGTTATTTACAAACTAATAATTAAGCGCTCACTTCACTGTATTATATTTGCTTCCTTCAGTTCCTCAATAATCGATATTATTTCATTATTATGATTAGAATGGCCAGCATTCCGGGAAGACAATAATAATCTTAGCCTCTCTATTAGCTCATTAAGATTATCCCAAAAAATGTAGTTGGGAGGATTTCGGTTGACCGTCATTTCTATACCAGCACTGCTTTTCATTTGACTTAATAATTTTTTGATTAAAACATACTTTACACCTCGATTGCCTTTTTTCTGTTTATTAGGATCATATCCTCGATTTAATGTATTTGTTTGCATTAGTATTGCTTCATAATTTTTTAAATCATTTTCTGGTGGGTTTTTATTTGTTGGATTTTTTAGCATAAGCAATTCATACAAATCTGGTGTACCTTCATATTGTTTATTATCAGTAAAAATGTCATTATGTATAATTTCAATAGGTTTATTACCAATAAACCAATGATCGTTTTCCAATCTTATACCATAAGCTTCATCAAATAATTTTTTCTTTTTATCTTTAAAATATTCAGATAAGTAATGACCAGCAATATTACCGTATCTATTTATAAAATACTCATAAGCCTCATCAGCTTGGTTACTTCTTAATATATCAGATAATCTATGTTCAGGTAATTCTTGCGGTTCTGATTCATATATTTCACTGTCACTTAGAAAAAATGGTCCCTGTTCTGGTTGTTGCTGTTGTTGTTGTGAAATATTAAAAGGTGTGGGTGGTTCCTCTTTAAATGTAGTAATAGATGATCTCCAAGATGGAGTAGCTATTTCTTTCTTAAATTTTGGTGTTTTTAACCATGAATGACGACCCAACTTACTTATACGTTTTCTTGCTGTTTTAAAATTTTTCTTATTACTATCATTATCATCATCATCATCATCATCATCTTTGTATCCCGTTAAATCAATCAATTCATGTAATGTTTTGTTATTGGACTTAGTTGTTTTTGTTGAAACTCTTCTACGGTCCGTTTACCCACTTTTAATAATCGATACTTTTTACGTATTGCATTACTTAATTTTGTTATATTTTTTTTAACCTTTCAAACAGTTCGATTTTCGCAACCATTTTTCAAACAGTTATTTGTTTGATTAAAAGCAGTAATTAAACAGTTATCTGTTTGATAAGAAACAGCTACCTGTTCGATAAAAAACAGCTACCTGTATGATAAAAATAGCTTTAAAGAGCTACCTGTTTAAAAAATACTAATTTTATATAAACACCTGTCTCTGTAAGTGGTTCTTACAATACTAACTTAATATCATATTAAGGTGGTGATATATACATATATACATCAAAGTTCTTTCGATATCGACCATTATTAAGCGGGCTGTCTTTATCTATCACTAAAAATCCATATTTATCATCTTTCCAGCAAAGTGAGCACATATCACGAAATTCATTAAATTTCATATCAGTATTCACATGGTCGTCATAAACATGGCGCAAGTTTAAATCATCCTGTTTAAAAAGTATCAATAGGTTACAGTTATCACGAATTAGCTGTTTAGGTATACGACTGTACGTTTGACATAAGTAAAATGAATCAATATCTTGATGACGCCCCATACTAAAATATTCTCGCATTACATCTTGTGAATCACATGCCACATCATCAAAAATAAATACTGAATTGCGCTTAGCTTGTGCTGGTGGAATAATTTCCGCATTATCATTATACGGGTAATAGCCAATGCCTTTGATAGGGTTTAAAAGTTCGCCAAGCAGTTGATATTTAGGTTGTTGTAATGATTTACTATAAACATATACATTTTCAAAACGAAGTCCATTTATGTCTTGTAATAATGCAATCATAGCATTCGTTTTGCCACAATTTGATGGACCGGTAATAATACAACGAATACTATTGGGCAACAAAGGACCATGTTTATTTGGTACTTGTTTTGAAAAACCTGCTGGTGTTATGTCATGTACAGGTAATTTATGATGTTGCTTGTGCAATTTCATGTTGACAAATAATGATGAGTGAACATTGTTTATATATATATATATATATATATATATATATATATATATATATATATATATATATATATATATAATAGTGCAATTCGATAAATATTGACAGTTGCGCTAGAGAAATTGTATAAAAATGCTGACGTGCAACAATAGAACAAACAGTCGTCATTCAACAGTCAAAGCGAAAGGTGGTGCAGGTATTGTAAATTCATTAATTAATAAGTTACCTGTTGAATTACATATACCGGGCTATCGATATTGTGGACCCGGCACTAAATTAGCAAAAAAGTTAGCACGTAACGATCCGGGGATAAACGAGCTCGACGAGGCGTGTAAAGTGCATGATATTCAGTATTCGCAAAGTTCCGATTTAACACAGAGACATCGCGCTGATAGACAATTAGCCGAGGCGGCTTGGAGTCGAGTAAAAGCAAACAACAGTAGTTTAGGTGAAAAAGCAGCGGCTTATTTAATTACAAACGTAATGAAGACTAAAACAAAATTAGGAATGGGGCTACTTAAACACCGGCGAAAGCGTTCACGATCTAAAAAGAAAAGCAAGAAAACAATAACACTGGGTGGCGCTATACGAAAAGCACGACATGCATTAAAAAATTCCAAACCGGTTGATTTAAAACATGCTATAAAAGTGGCAAAAGCTGCAATTCGTTCGTCAAATTTGCGAAAGATTAGAAAAGAACGCATATTACCAGTACCCAAGACGGGTGGTTTTTTACCTCTTATTCCATTATTCGCTGGACTATCAGCTCTGGGGGCACTTTCAGGTGGTGCAGCCGGTATTGCAAAAGCCGTTAACGATGCAAAAGCGGAAAAAAATAAATTGGCGGAAAGTCAGCGACATAATCAAAAATAGAGGCAATTGCGTTAGGCAAAGGTTTGTATTTAAGACCATATAAACAAGGACTTGGTTTATATTTGCGACCACCAACAAAAAACTACCAATAAGCATACCACGTAGACCATTGTCTAATACTGAACTACGTGAGTATGCAAAAAAATTAAAAATACCAAATTTTAGAAATGTTTATATGCGAGACACTTTACCGAATAAACCGTGGATTTGCGAATCGGCAATTGTAAATTTAGATAGCAATCGTAATAACGGTACACGCTGGGTAGTATATAAAAAAGATAAAAACATTGTACATTATTATGATAGTTTTGGAAATTTGCAACCACCAATTGAATTACTGGATTATTTTGGTCCCAATGTACAAATAAGATATAATTATAATCAAGATTATACCTACAATCAGACAATTTGTGGTAAATTGTGTTTAAAATTTTTATATAATAGCTAGTCAAATTGATTAATTGTTCAGTAGTAATGTCTTCATCAAGAACATTCACATTTACATCGCGAAATTCAAATATTAGTGCAGATTTTTTCCCTTCTATTGAATTAAATCCAAATAAAAATTATGCCTTAGGGTTAACTGATATTGAAACATTTAATTCTATACCAAATAGTGAGGCTGGTAAAAATAAGAAATGCTATTATTATAACCAACCATTTAAACATAAAAATGGTGTAACTTATATCGATGATGGTGATGATGATGATAATAATGATAAAATCGATTTTAT
Source organism: Brachynemurus nebulosus (assembly GCA_035578155.1). NCBI lineage: Eukaryota > Metazoa > Arthropoda > Insecta > Neuroptera > Myrmeleontidae > Brachynemurus > Brachynemurus nebulosus. Next base: position 17,094,910 of record JAPWDM010000007.1, read on the forward strand.
TGAATTACCTGAGGGTTCATATGAATTAAACGATATCGCTCGTTATTTAACTTCGGAATTATCAAAAAGAGATAAAAATCTAAATCTAATACTTAAAGCAAATAACAATACACTTAAAAGTGAAATAAAATTTAATAGAAGCATCGATTTTACACACAACGATTCTATCGGGTCATTATTAGGTTTTACGAAACAAAAACTTGCTCCAGATAAATTACATGTTTCAGAACATACAGTTGATATTTTAAAAGTTAATGCTATTCGCATTACGTGTAGCATAACTGCCGGTTCGTATATAAATGGTAAATTAGATCATACAATTTATCAGTTTTTTCCAAACGTACCGCCTGGCTATAAAATAGTGATTGTACCATCAAACATTATCTATTATCCGGTGACTGTTAATCGAATCGATAATATTACTCTGCGCATTGTTGATCAAAACGGTGAGTTAGTAAATTCTCGAAACGAGGAAATAACAATTAGATTACATTTAATTGAAACACAAAAAATCGCAACAACAATGGGATTAGTATTTAATCATAGATATACAACATCCACCAACAGTCAGTCACAGGCGTTAAGACCGTTAACATCTAAAGCATTAACACCTGAAAATCGTGCATTTTTACTGTCACTCGGCTTCAAATTAAAAAATACTGGCTCATCGCCTACATTGTCTACAAATTTAGTGCATTCTAAAGCTAAGAAAATTTCTTTGTAATTTTACTTGTAAAGAAGAAGACAACGAAATGGCGACAAGTGAGATATTACAAGTTAAAGAACAGCCTATGTTTGATGAAACAATTTCCCGTTTAGAGTATCACACCTATAAATGTTATTCATCATGTAAATATGAATTAAATGATGAAATTCGTATTGCGATTCAGCAACAGGACATTTACACCTGGCCATATGCAAGTTTTATTTACCTGGAAGGACGTTTACTAAATGCTAGTACTGATACAGCGGTTAACGATATAAAACTAACCAATAATGCAGTGGCTTTTCTTTTCGATGAAATCCGTTATGAATTGGGTGGTGTTGAAATTGATCGAATCAAGAATGTTGGTATAACAAGTACTATGAAAACTTATCTATCATACAACGACAATGAACGTAAAGTGCTGGCAAATGCGGGTCGGAACGAAAACGGGGGAATTACAGACGCTAGTGGTAATTTTTGTGTATGTTTACCGTTGAGAACGCTGCTTGGATTTGCTGAAGATTTTAATAAAATTATCATAAATTTGCGACAAGAATTAATTTTAATTCGAACAAACATTTATTTAAATTCTGTTATGTTTAATACAGATTCTACCACAACTGATGTTAAAATTATAATTGATGTATTAGAATTTAAAATGCCGCACGTTAACGTTGCTGATTTTATGAAACTTAATTTAGTGAAAATTTTAAATGCTGATGCATCGCTTAATATTAGTTTTGGGATTTGTATGAATATCCTGAACTACAGCAAACGTACAAGCAAAGCTGGGCTGTTAAGACGACATTTAACGTTGAACGACCAAGATGGGTTGTTTAAGCTTTCCAAACTGATCGTCATAAGCAAAAAGATAAAGATGCTAGTAAATTTGATCATTGTGATATTAGAGACGTAAAAGTTTATTTAAATGGTGAAACGTACCCGTATGATAATATTAACGCTAATTTTTCAACTAATAAAACTGCTTTGCTTTATGATATGTATACCCGTTTTCAAAAATACTATTATAATAAAACAACTGTGAACCACTTTTAGATAAAGATAGTTATGTAAATAATGCCCCGCTTATTGTTATTGATTGTTCTAAACAAAGTGAAGCGTTAAAGTCAACTCAAGTTGATTTGCGATTAGAGTTTGAAGCAAACAAACCTTTTCCAATTAAAACAAAAGCTTATTTGCTAGTTTTTCATGATCGAATTATAAATTATCCAGCTCTTTCTAATATTGTAACTAAAATAATTTAAGATGTATAAGTAGGTATGGGGCCACTTGGCAACGCAATGTAATTGCCTATATTCAGGAGCAGATCTTTTCTAATATTGTAATTTAAAGTAATTTAAGATGTATTGTAAATAAGAAAAATAGGAAATAAAACAACTTTTTTAAAAAAAAAAAATGTTTTTTATTTAATATCTCATTCTTTATACATAATATCTCTTACAGCTATGTAATCAGATAATTTTGTTGACGCTGACGGACCACAGCATAGTACATCTTCCATTCCAACCAGACAGTTCTTTCCACCTTTTTCAATGTTGTCTTGAATCCATTTTATTAATTGTCTATCCTCCTTATCATCTTGATCCAAACGGAAATTATATTCCTTTTCTTCTTTCATAGCATCAATTAATAAATTTAACAAATTAGGTCTAGCATACTGAATTGCCGCGCAAGTACACTTTTTAAGTATTTGACTAATACATTTGTCTGTACAATATTTGTCCAATAATTCCGTCAAAAATTTCGATTCCCAAGAAAAATCTTTTTTAATTTTATTAGAAAGTTGCTGCATATACCATTTTTTTATTTTAATTAAATATTCGAGGATAGCTGGTTGAACATCATATTCGACACTATACACCAACGGATCAATGTCGTTATTGATTAGTTCTGGATGTCGGCTTAAAAAATACTCGATGATGTCCAATTGACCGTCACGTATTGCTTGTAAAAGATATTGTCGATAAAGTTTAATTTTCATACACGGAATTTCGGTACATAAACGCTGTTGAATGGCTTCCATTATTCAATTTCCAATAGGTATGTATTAAACTTTTTACCGCCGCAGATTAAAAAATTGAATTCGTTGTTCCTTTTCGCCTCGGCAACGTCGTCGTCGGTTAGACTTCGTTAAAAGCATGCAGGTAATGTGATGATAACGTCTCCTAAAAGTTCTCAAATGGTTTACTGCACTGTTTATTAACGTTATTAAATTTTTGGCTAAACATTATTCACAACAACGATGTACAACGAAAATGACAAGAGAAAAGCAAAAATTGAAAACTGATTTTTGCATTGAAATATTTCGACTTTTATAGTAATAAAATTGTTAATAGTGGGGGAAATTAATGTCTGATGTACGTACAAAATATACCTGCTGACGTAAGTCGTTATAAAAAGTATGAATGTTTTTTCTAGTGGGTACGTACAGAATATACCTGATGACGTAGGTCGATGAATGTTTTTTCTCACCAGTATGTATAGGGTACACTTGCTGATATAAAATGTTTGCATATAGGGTACACTTGTGACGTGAGTACGTGTACTATGCATATACGAGATGCATACGTAAAGTTGAGTACATATAGAGTATATGTGATGTCAGATTTTTTCTTTTGGGGGAATATGTATGTAGTACACAAGTAAAAGTATATAAATTGATCCAGTTAGTTTGAAGTTGTACAGTCCATTTTTTCAAAATCGAAGATGGAATTTATTACATGTCCGGTAAACAAATCTCATTGTGTATTGCCGCACAGGATACAAATACACCTGATAAAGTGTCTGTGGCAATGCAAGAGACCATTCAAACGGTGTTTATATAACACAACACACATAATTTTTTTGGACGAAGGAACAGAAAAGGAGCATTTCGAGCAATGTCTAGACCGGGAAAGAGAAGTGGCACACAACATACTGGAACAATTGTTAGAAAATAAGAAAAAATCCGAGAAGCCGAGGCAAAAATTATGTGGATGCGACTGGAATGAACATCCGGGGGAATTTTCGTCATATTGCCCTTGGCGGAATTTAAAACAAAAACTGGGAATGAACGAGTTTCCGAAAATTATATCACCGTCAGTTAAACTATGGTTAAAAAATATAAATACAGAATGAACTAGAAATATTGTTTTTTTTTTTTTTTTTTTTTTTTTTTTTTAAATGGTAAAACATACGTATTTTACGATAGCAAATTTTTCTCTGAGATTGATGAGTGTGATTTGCGGATAATTAAATACGGTTTTGTTTCGGATTTATTTTTCGGTATTCCTAATGGATTTCGTTCAGTTTTTAGATATACAAATGGTTTATTATATTTTTTTAAAAATGAACATTTTTTTGAATTTGATGAATTTACAAATTCTATTAAACGAAGTGGTAAATTTGATTTGTCTATCTTCAATATACAATGTCAAACTGCAAACATTTTAGAACAACTTATGCAACTACTACAGCAGCTAAAAACACAATTTGCAGCAAATACTAAAAATTTAAAAATTACTACGGCTGAGGATGAAGAAAATGAAGAAGAAGACGAAGAAAAATAACAACAAAAATTAATTTTATGTGTACTTACTATTTTTTTATAAATATTAAATAATAAAACATTTTTTTTTTTTTTTTTTTTGTAAATTGAAAGTTTATTTAAAAAACAATACATTAATTTTTCTCAAGTATACATAAATTAAAAGTTTATTTATTTTTTAAGTATACGTAAGTTTATAATATGACGTAACATATTAAACATACTAAAATCTATATTGCTACACGGCTCTTGTGCTGTTTCTTCTAACCACTCTCACTCGAATTTATCCACGTTGTTTTGTTCTGGATTGAAATCAACGTTGATTTTTTCAGCATCTGCGTAATCCAGCAGCAACTCCAAGATATTTGGTTTAACATGTAAAATTGCATATCGAATCGCTTGGTTTACAAATTTTTCCAAACTTCTCTCCTCCAACCATTGTTTAATAAAATTTTCAAACTGTTTAGAATTAGTATTTATAGTTAATAAATAAATACTAATCTCCTCCTCTAGATTATCCATAAGTTGTTGCTTTAGAGAGAAAATCCTCTTTAGTAGTTCTGCAGGACAGAAATCATATTCACGGATTATCTTTTCCAATATATCAAATGCATCGTCATCGCTAAGCATATACGAATACTGTTCCAAAATCGCCTGTATCTGCAACGAATCGTTTGCCTTAATTGCATCGTGTAAAAATTTTTTTATAATATTTTCATTTTGTTCTTTTTGAAGTTTTCCTATTTTTTGCAAAATATATTGCTTTTCTTGATCCATTTCCATTCTTTCAAAATTATCCACATATACACACACACACACACACACTCAAGAAAACAACTAATTTCAATTTTCTTACAACAAGCGGTATTAATATTCTTATATCCACTCCATATTAACTTACTCATCTCCTCCCCACCACTTTTATTTTTTTTATTTTTTTTTTTAACAATTAACTTTTTTCTCTATATTGTTATGCACTTTTACCATATTGTAAGTAGTTATATTTAAATATTTAATTCGATGATTAATTTCTTTCATATCTTCATACATTTCTATTGATTTCTTTAACAGTGCTAATTTTCTACAAAATTCCTCCACACGATCCATATTTAAACTGCATCAAATATTTTCTCTATATTAATTTTTATAACCATATCTGATGTCTAATTATTAAAAAAAAAAAAAAAAAAATAACAAATAAGAACATTTATTTAACATTAAATGTAGAAATACACATATCTTTATTACAGTAACATGAAATTGGTGGTCTCAATGTTGACAATGATAAGGAGATACGTTTATTGGTATCATATACGTTTGCACCATTTTCAATTTTATTATTCGAATTTTCTGCCATTGTTGTTGTTGTAGTTAACAAACACATTGCGAGTAAAACTATTAAAAGCATTTTTGCTGCAACGCTAATGGTAGCTAAAAGCAAAATGAGCCAAATTTTCTTTCAACATCGTATATATTAAAAAAATAAGAATACTACAAACATCTGGTGTTAAATATTATAAACAATACATTTTTCTTATAATAAATGATGGGTATTTATGAATTCGTCGTTCCATCGCCTTAATAACTGATTCAAATTCTCGATGATTTTTGCATCGAATAATTCGGTGAGCCAAGTATTGTGTGACATAAGCATTTCTTCTAAGCCTATCCATCCATATATGTTTATTTGTTCGTCTTCTTTCAACTTGTTGAAATAATTTTGAAAAATCTCGATAAATTTCTTTATAATTATTTTTTCTTTTTTCGTCATCGGTAATTTTAACAGAATCACCAATCCATTTGTCCAAAGTTTCTGAAATTCGAGCGGGGAATCAAAAATTAATTGTAAAGTGCACAATATTAAAACATCGATCCTAATCTGATATTCAGGTGTTCTACTATTGATTTCTTCATCTGATAAAATTTCCTCTGAAAAAAGTTGTGATAATAGCTCATCTTCGTTAGAATCTTTAATTGTTAATTTTGAATGGAAGAAATTAATGCAATTTCATCATTATTACATTCCAACATCTGTAATATAATTTTAAAACACAGTTTTTAATAAATAAAATATTATCAAACGAAAACTTAAACTCAAAATTATATTACCTTATTGCTGTAAATATCTACTGGTATTGTTATCTTGTTGCACCAATAAACAAAGTTTTCAATAAAGCTAACTCCCACCAGTATTTCATAACAATATTTATAATCCTCTAGTATACCTCTATAAGTGCCCATACGTACATACCACATCATCGTCATCATCAACTATACGTATGCAGCGCGCATACACACATAGTATACCTACTCGCGTCACAAGACGTATACCCTGTATGTACACAACAACTTACGTCAGCAGCAACAGTAGGTACGTACTCGCACCGAAAAAAAAATACATGCATACAACAACGCGCGTCATCATCCACTTATACGTATGCAGCTCACCGCATACACACATAGTATACCTACTCGCGTCACAAGTATACCCTATATGTAAACAACAACTTACGTCAGCAGCAACAGTATGTACGTACTCGCTTCCCAAAAAAAAAATACATGCATACAACAACGCGCGTCATCGCCTACCAACCTCCTCGCCACCCGCCCACCCGCCAACGCTCAATCACTCGCAACTCACGTCATCGCCTACCGCCAACCCCCGCCCCACTCACCACAACACACATACACCGCATCGCTCGAACGTCTCGCCTACAACAGAGCGCTTCCACCACTGAAAGTGGGCCAGAACCGGCCTGACTATTCTACTTAGAAAGTTTAGAGCACGGCCGAAAACGTCGACTTCAAGCTTAATTAATCCAAATTCTCTTCTAACCACATGTTCTGACGTTTTACTATATAGTGAATAGGCTAACTTAAAAAAATTAGTTTGAGTTTTCTCAATAAGATCGGGATATCGTAATGCCCATACTTGTGCGCCATATAGAAGCACTGATTTCACCATACTTTTAAAAAGTTTAACTTTAGTAATATGATTTTGAATTTTACCACGAACTATATTTGATTTTCTTACAGCATTATTAGCTGCGGATAGGAATACTCCAGATGATGAAAATACTACTCCCAAATAAGTAAATTCGTTGACAATTCCAAGAGTCTGATCATTTATGAAAAAGGAGTCGGTATTTAATTTGTTTGATTTTCCGAACACCATAATCTTAGATTTGTTTGAATTTATTTCAAGCGCGTTATTGTTGCAGTACATTTCTACAAACTTTAAGGCTTTCTTAAGATCACCAGGACTATAGAAAAGTAAAACTAAGTCGTCTGCAAAAAATAATGAATTCAAATTATGTTGACTGTCTATAGTTATACCACGGACGCCAAACTGACATAATTCTAATTGAAAATCGGCAATGAATAGCATAAATAGCAACGGACTTAATGCATCACCTTGTAAAACACCGCACTCGACTTTTATCTCTGGTTGTACTAAATTATTGTTTATAACTTCAATGCATGCATTATCATATAGACTTTTTATTACTTTTAAAAGTTTGTAACTAACGCCTAATTGTTTTAGTTTCATCCATAAAACAGAATGTGAGAGCGAGTCAAAAGCCTTTTTAAAGTCTATAAAGGCAGCATACAATTTTCCCTTTTTTTGCCTAAGTTGAAAATGAATGGCACTAGTTAAAATAAATAAATTGTCTTAGCACCCACGTCCTCGTCTAAAACCTGATTGAGTTTCTGGTATTTTGTTTTTGTATTCAGCCCAAGTTAATGATCGGGAATGAATAATTGAGGTAAATATTTTCATCATGCAGTTAAGCAATGACAATCCTCTATAATTGTCAACTACATCATAAGGACCTTTCTTATGCAATATATGAAATTTTATTTGTGAAAGACTTTTCGGTACTTCGCCTTCCATAAGCATTCTATTAAATAGAGAAAGTAAATAAAATTTACAGTTGCTAGGCAAGTTTTTGTAGAAGCCATACCCGAAATCATCAGCACCAGGTGGAGTCCCATCTTTACAATTAGAGAGTGCACATTCAAATTCATCGAACGATATGACATCATCTAGATAGAAGTGTGCGGGTTCAATGGTTTCTTCCAAATTTAAAATCGATTCCGTGTTAGATCGGATAGTAAAGAGTTTAGAAAAGTGCTCGCGCCATACCGACAAATCAATTAAATTCGCGTACTGACTATAATTGGGTTTAGTTTGAAACTTCTTAATTAAGGACCATAAGTGGGCTGAATTATGGGCTTGTAATAATTCTTTTTGAATATTATCAAAATAAGCATGCTTTTTCTTAGAAATCAATTTTTTATAATCTTTTTTCCTCGTAGCATACAATGTAATTGATTCCTGTGAGACATTGGATACTTTGCAATTTTTAAAGCAACATCTCAGCTCCTTTTTGGCTTTCCTACAATCGGAATCAAACCAAACTTTATTGTTATTACTGAATTTAGTAGAACCGTAAGATTGAAAAGTACACATATTTAATGTATCCGCAGCATTTATCATAGAGTCAGTAAAATTATTGATTAAAAATTCCAAGTCTAAACTTGAGTCAAAATCCGGTATGTCAGAGACCATTTTTAATTGATAGTCATTTTTAAGATTAGGATTAAAAATAATTTTTTTAATTATAGTTGGTTTAAAAGTATTTATGGTATTAGTATTTGATGCAGAAATTCCAGAATCTATTTCTATTAGGCAAGGCAAATGATCAGAGTTAAGAGAAATAGAAGTCACTGACATATTCAAAATAGAGGTTATAAAACCCGGACTAACCCAGCATAAGTCGACTATTGATTTACCTTTGTTATAAATAAATGTAAACTGTGCGAGAGTGTCATCACGTGTACGACCATTAATTAGCACCAATCCATGATCGTCCATGCATCGCACCAATTGTCTACCCCTCGAATTGATGATAGCGTCACTTGATGTACGAGAATGGCTTAAATTAGTATCCATAAAAATATCTTGATCTAATTGGTTTAGTTCACCAACACGGCCATTGAAATCACCAACAATTACCAACTCCCCGCCGTATGTTTGCTTAATTGAAGTAATCTCACTATCAAGTAACTCCAAACAATAACTAGTCTCCAAACTTGATGACAGATATATTACACCTAAAATAAAATTAATAGTTGATTTAAATCTAAGATTAACAAATAACCATAAAAAGCTACTAGAAATAACTTCACAATCAATAGTTTTCCTACATGATATCAAAAGACCACCACTGTATCTTCCATATGCAAAGTTGCGAACTGCTTCGCTAGTAAATATATTAAAATTATCTATTACTAATTGTTTAGGTGGGATAGGAAGCCAAGTTTCCACTGCACAAATGATATCCACTTCAGCAAGAATATCACGATTTTCTAAAAGATCTTGACGATTACGAAAGCCATGACAGTTCCAATAAACAATTTTAATTACCTTTGTAACTTTTTTGAATTACTGCTAGACGTACTAAGTTTCGTTATTGAATTGGAACCTTGAACACGATTTCCTATCAAAAACTTATCTATAGACGAACTTTAACTAGAAGATATTTTTCGAATTTTCTTTCCTTTATCGCCACTTCAACAGGAATCGGTTCTATATGAGGACATTCATTTTCATCTGTTTCTTCTGTGTGACAATTGGACCTTTTTTTATCATTTTTTTGGGACAACATGATATCCATTTTCTTAAGCCCATCCAAATTAAACCATTTACCGTCAATGTATAGCTTATCGTATTCTATTGATACATTACAATTGTCGTTTTTAAATTTCGAATAGTAGGGACGTAATTCACCACGTATTTTTCTTATTTCTAATGGCAGATCCTCCTTTATAGATATAGGTTTACCAGTAAGTAGTTTTCGTGCTATCCAAAGGAGGGAGTATAAAAACAGCCAATTTTTGCCCAATGAGCGGCAAGTAAAATAATGATTTGTAATTGAAGTTCACATTCTACAGAATTCAAAAACATCATTTATAAACATTTTTCTTCAAGGGAACATTTTAAAAATTATTGCTCAACCACTTGTAGTAATACCTATGGTAACATGAACAAACTACCAATTTCAACTACTTGTATTCCAAATTTTTTATTAAAAAACACAGAGATACATATAAAATGTGTTACAAAACCAAATTTTAATTTAGATTTAAGGTAAAATGAGGTCGATTTTTTAGTCATTTAATCACTATGTGAATCCTCATCATCGGACGAATAGTTGGTGAAAATTGTTGGAAGATATTGTCCAGGGACATTGATTATGAGAAAATGAAGCTCGTTCGATAAGAAGATTGACGTGATCACTGTTGAGTTCTTTTTGATTTTGTGGCTCCACTGATACTACATTTTTTGATGAACGAGGAAATATTTTGTAACATTTTAAACAACGGAACTCACCATCGTTTTCATGATATTCATTACGAGCTCTTTTTTCAAGAGACTTCATGCAGTCGATACACTTTAACGGAATTTTCTCGATTAGATATAATAAAAAATATTAAGAAACGGAAAATCACTAGAATAAACTGATATAACAAAAATAATTGAAAACTAGCACTAGACAATTAACGATCCAATATGTTTGTAACAATAAAATAGTTGAAATTGGTAGATTATGGGTATTGTCACAAGTGGTTGAGTAATAGTTTTTAAAATGTTCCCTTGAAGTTAAATGATTATAATTGATATTTTTGAATTTTGTGGAATGAGTACTTTAATTACAAATCATTATTTTACTTGCCGCTCATTGGGCAAAAATTGGCTGTTTTTATACTCCCTCCTTTCATTTCGCTTTTTTAGTGATACAAAATTAACTAGTATCGGTCTGGGTTTAGTTGGATTACGGTATCCAATACGAAAACATTTTAAAATAGAATCACTGTTCAACTCAACATTTAAATTTTCTTGTAGAAAGTTTATGTCAGAATTTTCTAACAAAAAATTATTTTCACCGTTTAATTCAACTAACCCATGGATGATTAAATTATTTTTACGTATTTCCGACTTGAGTATTAAAATTTTTCTTTTCTTGACGCTCAAGTGCTTGTGAAAATTTTACATTTTGCTCTTTCATAGAATTTAGTTCACTTTCAAGACCACTTAATTTAACGAAGAAGGAATTACATGATTGGATAGTTTTTTCAATTTTATTGCCCAAACTGTCCAACCGCTTTGTAATATCAGCACGGAATTCACTAAGTAAATTACACAATACATTGGTATCTGACATTTTATAAACTGTCACCGTAAAATAAACAGAAAATAAAAACCAAATAAAAAATAGATATGTAACTATTTATGAAGAAAAAGAAAAAGAAAAAAGCATCTATATGTAATCGGTAGCTGCCGAGGGGTTTGAACCACTATAACACACACTATTGATAAACTTTTGTTTAGTCTTGAAGCGTAACTCACTTAACCACACTGCGATGTTACAGACTTATTAAAATATACTGGTAATGGCAACAATTAAATGTTTATACTATTTAAGACGATTATTTAATAGGGGCTGAATTAACAAGTTTTATAATAGGTGTATGCAAATATATTGTTTTCTAAAGTTATTTTAGTAGAATTGCACTAATTTCACTATCGATATAAATAATTTATTATTAAAACAGCCACCAATATTCACTACCACTACAATTACAACAAAAAAAATATAATTTAAATAAATTATTATTTTGCAAATTAACAATTAAATACAGAAATAACTTAACAACGTGTGTTCCGTACACAAGCTCAGACCAAAAACCGATTACCAAGAACTGATTATTATGTGCTAGGTATTGTATTTTTATGATTTTATTCCTAGAATGTAGATCAATATCACTATCTGATATGACAATTAAATCAATGTTCGAACGAAATTCTTCCCAAACGGACGCCATATACATCTAATAGTTGTACAAGCGCTGTTGTTTTTGGTGGTATGCTTAATATTTTTACTTCTTTGTCTTCAGGAATGATATTTTTCACAACGGCTGGACACTGACCACTCCACGAGTCAAGTAATAATGAAGATTTTTTATCGGTTTGTGGTAAATATATATTTTGAAACCACTCTTTAAAATGTTCTGTTGTTAATTTACCTGATTTAGATGTCGAAACATATTCATTCTTTGCTTTAAATAATGACTTCTGAACTCTGGGACCCAGTTGCCCGATACGTTCTTTTAATACTAAAAATAAGGGAGACAGCAACTGACCCTCGGCTGAAATTGTTGGCTGTATAGTATAACTGTGTGTTGTTTCTTGTTGGCTGTATAGTATAACTGTGTTGTAACTTGTTTCATAAGGACCTAAATAGGGTATTTCTTTTTGTGTTATCTTTTGGTTGTTCTTTATTAATACATTGTGTTCTACATTAAAAGTTTTAATATTTGCTTTTTGATCGTAAGAATATTTACTTACATTCTTATTTGTTATAGTATTATAATAAGCTATACTCCTATACCTATTTACCTTTTCAATTATTTGTTGGAGGTAAGTATCGTAGGTTTCTAGGAATTCTGATAATGCGACTTTTGGATTTAAACCAAATATTAATCTATAAGGTTCGTATCCTGTAGATCTACATATGTTAGTATTATGAACATAGGAAAAAGTTTCGAGAAATTGGCCTCAGTCAGCGTCATTATTAGTATAGTGTCGTAAGTATTCCTTTATAAAGTGATTAGTGCGTTCTACTGAACCATTAGTTTGGGGCCTATAGGGACTTGTCGTCTTGTGTTTAAGAGTTTTTAATATGTGTTCCAAAGTTTCATTAAAAATTCAGTTCCTTGGTCTGATAAAATCCTTTTAGGGAATCCAAATGTCAGAAAATGTCTCAGTAATTTTACTGACATTATTTCACTTGTTTTATTGGTTAAAAGGTACAGTTGTATGGAATTGGTCAGGCTATCCTTGATAACTAAAGTATATTTATTCCCGTTTTCCGTAGGTTTTAATGAGCTATTAGATTAATATCTACTTGATCGTTGAAGCTGTAGGCCGTTGTACTAATTACCTTTCCAATAATATTTTTTCTTACTATATTTTCGGTTCATTCCTTGATGTCCGCCTAATAAGTTGTCATGATATTGTTTTATTATGGCTTGTTGTTCTTCCTTCGTTCTGAGGATTATTAAATTTTTTATTATTTTGAAATTTATGTCAGCTGGGGTTTCAACTAACTAAGTTCTTTAATTATTACGTCGTCCGCGAAATATATAATTTTAGTACTGTCCTTTTTACATTTTTCTTTTAATGTGTTTAAACATGTTTTTTAAATTATTTTTATCTGGGTCGTTGTCATATTTTTTGACATACAGCATTATTATTTTCTGGTTTCTGTTGTTTAGATTTTTTAATATTTGCATTTCACCTATTCTGTGATTTTTGTCAGGATCTCTCCTACGTTTAAATTTAAGTATTCTGGTGTATTTTCCCATTCTGTATTTAAAGGATATACAAGGATTGGTTTATTGTCATACGTATCTAATTCTTCATTATATGGGGTATTTAGTTTTTAATTTTTGTTTGTTTAATAATTGTACGTTTAAATTAGGTATTAAATATTTTATTGCTCCTTTAAGGAAATATTTTAGGTTTTTGTCTTTATAAATGTTAGTAAACAAAAGATTTTCTGTTTGTTCATTTATTATTTTGTTTTTTAAGTTTCTTTAATGGGTATGTAATTTTTCTTTTTAGTAACACGCACTAGATATATAGTTTTATCGTTGTCGGTAACTTTTAATGCGTCGCCTAACATGAATTTTTTCTTTATGTTTTCCGTAGTGATCATGGATTCTATCAAATTCTTGTAACGTCCCAAGTATCCTTCTGTTGTTACTGGTATTACAATATTTGTAAGATTTCGTGCGTTTGTTTCATTTAATAGTTCATAATTGTTATCTTCTTTGTAGCATCTTAGAAAATTTTCATATGACTCTTTGTCTGGTATTTCTTCATTTATTCTTCTTTTGTTTGTTACTAGTGTAACGAAGTGCCCTCCGACGACCACCATACAACTATACAGAAGCTGAATGTTCTCCATGTCAGTCAAAAAAAAAAAAAAAAAAAAAAATTTATGTACACAGAAACAAAAAAGGAAATAATTAATTCATACTAAAAATTAACTTACTACTGTAATCATTTATTTAAAATTGTTAACAACACAAATCTCATACAATACTGTATTAACTGTCAACTTGACGTTTACAAAGGCGCCAAAATATAAAATTCACCATGAAATACATGAAATATGAATTGTTAAAATTAAATTCACTAGACGATGTGCGAATGACAATGGCACATAAAAATTAGAAAAGGATAGAATTTTAATGCCTTTTCTGCTCACGAGTAAAAAAAAAAATGCTCTCAGAAAAATCTTGTCACTTTAATTTGACTTTGCCGTGAATAACTTCGAGGAGTGTTCTCTTTAAAAATAAGTTCTTTAAATTCAATCAACTCAATTGTTCTAGAAAATTACATTACGTAATTAACAATAGTAAATTTTGTGATAATTTAATTGTTTTCTTTTAATTAAACGCCACCTTTATGGAATAATTTTGAAAATTAAAAAAAAAGGGTTCATCAATTTAAATAAGGTACGATATTTTATTATTTTATTATATTCGTTAATTATTTGTGGGAGATAATCGGCTATCCCGAACTATCGATTATTAGTAGTCGATAATTAACAACACGAATGTTCAATTAAAAACTTCAAATACCCAAAAGAACACAGAATCATTTCATGGTAGTTCCATTTTTTTTTTTTAACCAAAAAAGAGACAAGTTAGTATTATCTGAACAACAAAAAAAACACAATAGATCACCGTTTTGACAGAATGTCAGACACACCCTTAAATCTCGCGCCATAGTCATTCGTAAACGTCAAATAGTTTGGGCTTAATCACGATAGAATTCACTGGTGTTCTATTCACCCCGTATCAAGGTCACGTGAACACTAGGAACGTCGCCATTTTGAGCCACGTTCCTTATTTTATCAAGAACATTATATTTTGGCTAGTACTCAATAATTTTACAATTTTTTCACAATCTAACAGAAATTTAACTGATCTGTCTGTACAATAAACCATATAATAGAGTATATTACCCAGCAAATTGTCCGATTTGCCAATTTGGTCCAAACCCGGCGCCACCACGGCCGTCCTTAAGAATTTTAAGGAGCCGCCAAAGAGTGGTGAAGAATTTCACGGCCCCTTTCCAATCACTAAAAAGGGAAAGAATTAAACTTAATTAATATGTATATATATATTTTTATTTTTTGTTGTAATGCGAAAATAGCAAATTAAGCTAGTTATAAGCAATTGTTATAGTTAGTAATTACTTAAATAAATTATTATATAAGTCCGAATTCAAATATTTAATTATTTAATATCACCTACCTTATATTCATCATTATAATTTCAGCCGTCATACCAGTCGCAGGAAATAATTTTTCCAGAAAAAGGATAATTCTCAGAATAACACACATTACTCGATTATACGAGGACGCCATAATGCCAAATGAACACTTAGAAATGATAATACCGCTTCGACCGTAGACAGCGCCAATTTCAAAAAAAAAAAAAAAAATAGTATTACTTAAGGATTTGATGAAGGCTATATACCCGTAAAGGAAAAGGGGGCACTTAATGCAATTCTACCCAGTCAACACCACCAGTAATTGACGAAATTAATTACACTCGCGTACAGGTTAATTTTGGGCCCATGAAACATTTTTCAATTTAATTAAAAAACTTTAACCTGGCCAGTTCAAAAGTCTAGTATATAGGCAATTACTGAACATCTAAACATTGTCGCCTATATAAATTTATTTAAAAAGACAACCCGTCAATGAGTAGATAAAAATTTAAAGTAACCGACAATTTATAGTTAGTGTGCCCCAAAAAGGGTACACTAGGAGTTGTTCTTGTATTAGCTTTTATATTTCTTCATTTATTTCGGCTTTATCCTTTTTTATTAGCTTCAATATTTTTTCTTCTTTCATTCTCTTTCCTCTCTTTCCTTCCTTTTCCATCCATTTATGTATGCTTGTGGATTCTTCCTCTGTTGAATCGTCTTCTTCAGTTGATAAATCAGTGTCACTTCCTTCTGATTCTTATTCTTTGCGAATTTTTAGCACATTAATTTGTCTGTACAATAAATCTGCCATACGATTGAATTTTCCAGCGACATACTTGACTTCATAGTCGTACTGCATTAACTTTATTCTCCATCGAACCAGTCAACTTGTGGGATCCTTGACTGAGTACAACCATATCAGTGGTCGGTGATTCGTTTTTACTGTGAATCTTTTCCGTACATGATGAAAATTCTTAACAGCCTTAACTATTGCCAAACACTCCTTTTTAATAGTACTAATAATATAGATTTGTTTTTAGTGGGTAATGGTTCCAAAAGATTCAATTTATAAGTATCGTTTTCGAAAATAGGGATGCGAATGTTGAATATAATGTTGGTATCATTATAATAGGCTTGGAAGGTTAATAATTCGTATACTTGATGTAAGGAATTAATAGGTAAGCGTTGGGATTTTAAGATTTTATATGCATGGTCCAATTCGTCAGGAGTTAATATTAAGGTAGGAAGTACAGTGAGTTTTGTCAAATTTAGAGCTTGAGCTAGTTGAACCAAATGTGAATACAAGAGGTCGATATTATAAATTATATGATAAGCGTGTTGTATTGAATTTAGAAAATTTTGTTCACGATTTGTTAAACTACCAGATACTTGTGTTTTCATTGTAGAGAGAATTTTATTTATGGCATCTTGCTGAATGTTTATAAGGTTTGATATGTTATTAAAACGTTCAATCATAATTTCATTGATTTTAATTTGTTTGTTATTTCCCGAAATTAAATTGTATTGATTGATTTTTAAATTATTTATTTCTTTATTTATCGCTAACGCGTCTTCATCCATGTTACCAGTTATAGTTTTGATGATTGACCCTAAGGCACTGACAAGGGCCCGTTTTGTACGCTTTGGGTAAATTTGTTTAAAAATAGTTTTAAGTTCTTTAAATTTTAACTGAATTATATTTTTGATAGTCGTGTTAGTCAACAGTTGATCGTCTCTGTTTAAATATTTTAATGAATTGCCAATTTTATCTATATTTTCTCTATAATTTGTAAGGTTAATTATGTGTATAAATTTGCTAAATTCTTGATTAAGTTTGGCTTGTCCTAGTTCTATAGCCACTAGTCCTGGGTTGTTCGTTAGGTCGCGTATCTCGATTTTCTGTGTCGTCACCGTTGTCATTATTGTTAATATTGCCCTGTAACAAAGGTCGTCTTAATTTTTGTTTTGGGATTTTACGATTTTTATCGTCTGTTACCGTTACCTTATTATTAGTTTTTACCGTAATCTGTTTAAATTTTGGGTGTAATTTGGAATTATGTTTATTTTCCTGAAAATATGTAATTTGTTTTTCGTTATAATCAATTGGGGTTTCGCGATTACTATTTAGAATATTAATTTTGTTTTCTTTTTCTTGAATTTGGTTCTGATAGGATTCACGTTGAAATTTTTCGCGTTCTTGTTGTACTATTGCTGGGTCGGCAGTTAATTTAATGTCATATTTACGTCCGAAAAATAATTCATATGGTGTACATTTAATCGCGGTATGAATTGAATTATTGTAAACAAAAACTGTATGTAGCATTTTTAAATCAGCTGAGCTGGTTTTATCAGTTGCATGTGTAATACGATATTTTTCAAGGATAGGAGAATGGAATCTCTCTACAGGAGAATTTGATGTTGAACTTCTAACAGCTGTTATGTGTATATTAATACTATACGTGTCACAAAATTGTCGAAAACGTATTGAGTCGAATCCTTTTTCTGAATCAACTACAATATTTTTAGGACTACCGTATTGGGATATGTATTGTGCTAGAGCTTCAAGGATATCGGATGTATTTCTTGTTTCGATTGGGTATGCTTGGCCAAAACGTGAAAATTTATCTACAATTGTTAAATATATTAATTTGTCCAAATAAAATATATCAATGTGTACAATTTCGAGTGGCTGTGACGGTGTTTCTGTTAATTCAAAATTTTGTTTTGGTGGTCGTCTGTCATATTTATTTTCGTTACACAATTTACAATTATTAACATAATAAGAAATTTTTGATTTTAAATTTGGAAAGTAATATTCTCTTCTGATATGGTTAAAAGTTTCGTTAAATCCTGTATGTCTAAAGTCATGATATTTTTTTAATAATTCTATAGAAAATAAAATATAAAACTATAGTAAAATTACTTGCGTCTGTTGTAAGAATAAATTCTTTGGAAAAGTCCGGGTAAGCTAGTATCGGATCATGAGTTAGTAAGTCCTTACATTTTTCGAAGCATTTTATATATTCTGGTGTGATCTTTATGTCTTCGCCTTTGCGTAGACAAGCTGTCATTGGCTTGGTTAGCTTAGCGAAGTCCTTAATAAATTTTCTATAATAACCTAGTAATCCCAAAAAGCTTTTTATTTCTTTTTGAGTTTTAGGTATTGGGAACTTAGTGATGGCTTTAATTTTGCCTGGATTGGGTTTGATGCCATGTTCAGAAACTATGTGTCCAAGGAATGCGATTTCCTTGTGAAGGAATTCGCTTTTATCCAGCTGAACCTTCAAGTTGGTTTGTTTCAATCTTTCGAATACGCGACTTAAGTTTTCTAGATGTTCCTGTAGTGATGTTGAAAATACAATTATGTCGTCCATGTAGACAGGACCTTGGAGTTCTTTTAGGACATTATCCATCACTCTTTGGAATGTTGATGGTGCGTTTTTCAAACCAAAGGGCATGCGAACGTATCCGTAATGCCCATTTTCGACTGTGAAAGCTGTTTTTTCAATATCGCGAGGATGGACTTCGATTTGATGGAATCCACTAGCCAAATCGAGGGTAGTAAAATACATACACTTTCCTAGCTTATCTAGTATGTCCGATATATTAGGGAGTGGGTACTTATCGTCTATGGTTTTATCATTGAGTTTCCGGTAGAACTAAACGCCACTTTTGTTTCGCGCTAGCGTCGAGCTTTTTAGGTACTATCCAGATTGGAGAGGACCATGGAGAGTAGCTTGGTCTAATTATTCCTTGCTCGAGCATTTTGTTGATTTGTCGTTTGACCGCGTCTTTATGGATGTACGGGTAACGATATGATTTTGAATAGACGGCAAGTTCGTCTTTGGTTTTAATTTCGTGCTTGATTTGGTTTGTGAAGGAAAGATCTTGGCCTTCTTTAAAGAATACATCTTCGAACTGTTTGCACAGCTTAACTATAGCTTTTTTTTCTTCATTATTTAGGTGGTTAATTCTGATTAAGCTTTCTATTGAGGATAGGTTACTATCAGCGCTATTATTAATTTGATGAGAATTGAACTCTATCATTTCGTGTGCTAGTAATTGGGCTCTTACGGGTTGCTCTATATAAAATTTCTGATTTTCGTCCGTCAGGCTAATGACAGGAGCTAAGATGTGCCAATCTTTGGCCTGATAGATTCCTTCGGGAATCAGGAATTTATTGCCTATGTAGGTTTTGTTTATTAGCACGTCGCCTGTTTGAATATCAACGGGTAGTCGTAATATTTGTTTGACTTTTTTATCTATTATGTAAGTTCCTGATGTGAAATTGGGTTTTAACAAGATTCGGTTTGTGGAGTGTGGTGTGATTAAAATTTTATTATGGATATCTATTTGTGCCTGTATTTTGTTTAATATGTCTAGGCCTATTAAGCCGTCGAAATAATTATGGATATGAAAAACTAGGAATTCGACGAAGTCTGGATAATTAAATTCGATGGGAGAAGGAAGTGTAATTTTGTGTCTATTTTATGTACGCCTAAAATTGCTTTTATTTCTAATGGTTTGATCTTGTATGTTTGTTCTGGGTAAACATGTTCTGAGTTGATAAATGAATTGGATGAACCGGTGTCTATCAAAAATTTTAGGGGTTTGCCTGAGGGATGTGATATATGGATGTAAGGAAGTGTCGAGTCGTGTAAGTTATTGTCTATGTATCCAAGGGATTCGGGTAGGTGTATTGAAAATCCGAATTATCGATTTCGTAATGGTTGTCAAAGTTACCATCGTCTGTTTCTTTCGTTTCGTCTTCGGTTATTTCGTCCGCGTGTGGTTCTGAATCAACGTACTGATCTAGCTTTGAATAGTCAGTTGTTGCTTCTGCGTTATGTAATGCCTTACTAGTGTAGGTAGGTCTGCTTTGTGTTTGAAAATAGTTTCTGTGAGTAGTTTGAACGTTTTGATTTGGTATACGTATACTAATTCTGTTTGATCCTATGTCCATTGGTGTGACAGGTGGTGGGTTTGGTCTAGGGTTATGTTGTTGTTGGGGTTGTTGGAATGTATTTTGGAAAAACTGATTTGTTTGTTGTGGTTGAGGATATGTGAACTGTCTATTTTGTTGTGGTTGTGGGTAATGTATTGGATAATGCATAGTTGTAGGTCTTGGTGTTGGTTGATTTGGTTTTTTACTAGGTAAGTTGGCTTTTGATGTTGGTGGTATTTTATTTCTTAAGTATAGTTGTCGTGAATAGTAAATGTTTTGTTCCTTAATGCGTATGTCGTATGCTTCTTTTAATGTTTTAAGAACACTGGCTCTAGCTACTGGTCCTATTGGGTCTTTGAGTCCTGACAAAAAGGCTTCTAAACACATTTCTTTATAAAACTGTGTTCTATAATTTGTTACTAATTCGTTACCGTGTAATATAATAGTATCAGGGCTGTGAGGCGGCTTGGTGGTTCCCTTAAGATACCACTGGTGCCACCATAATTGTAATATTACTAAGAGGGGTTGCGTAGAAAGGGGTGGTTTCAGTGGTTGATTTGAACTATTCCACTGACGCCACCATAAAATGTAAAATATTGAAGTTAGTTGTGAAAGGTGGTAGCAATAGCCGTATTTAATTAAATATATTTAGAATTCAAATATTGTTTATTTCGGGACGCGGTTAAGTAACTTAAAGACTACACCGATGAAACGACAGGAAATTGTGTAACTCAAACAACTCGTGATAAACAATAATAGATTTATATTAAAAAATAAAATATCAAATTTACAGGATTGAAATCATAACGGGCCAAATCAAGTTACAATAGAAATTATGATTCAACAATGAAAAAATAAAGATATTGTAAAATTCTTACAATCTAATATTGATACATATGCAAGCCGATTTGGGTGTGGTTGAAGGATTACCATAAGTTATGTGAAAATTATCCAAAAATATCTTAAATAATTATTAGTTCGAATTCTTAGTAAAACATTCCGAATCGGGTTGCATATGTAGACCAAATTTTATGGAAGAAAGTGCATATTACCTCTTCCTGAGGGATACACAAGCACAACACAAAGAGATCTTAACAGCTTTTCACTTCAAAAGTACATTACTAAGTCTCAATACTAAATGAATCATATCGACCCGTTTTTAGGGCCTCAAGCCAAGCTCGCCATGGTATTCCCCTTGCCTCGCGCATTGATCGTTCGATTTCAAATTTTTAACGTTTCGCTGACTTAGCGATTTAATCAAAGACTTCTTTATTCCACTTTTAACTATTCGTTTTCTAGATTAATCAATACAGTTGTGTTCAACAATAAGTTTACAATATGTTACTATATTGTTAAGAAGTGGGTACAGTAGCGGGCATTATATTACAATCGTCTAATCTAGCTAAATTTTTTAATGCAGATAATATGTCCATGATCTGTGCGTAGAATTCTTCTATTGTATTATTTTGTTTAAGACAGTGTAGGTCTCTAATTAGATTTGATTCCGTCCTTTTGTCTGAGTAATGTGATATTAAGTCACGTTTTATTTCTGACCAAACTAATGGCGTACCGTAAGTTATGAAAGCTTCATTTGCTTCACCTACGATTTTGTTTCTAATAGTTTGAAACCATATTTTTCCCTGAGGAGTACCGTCAACTGCTTGGGCTATGGATAATATTTGTTCTACATTTTGTATAAATGCATATAAAGTTTTTGAATTACCGTTAAATTCCGGAAGTTGCTTAATGGGGTCTGGGATCCAAAACAAGTTACTTAATTCTTCCATGTTTAAATCTAATTTATTTAAATTGTTAAAATTACTTGTATTTACTACGTTATCTGTTTCTTTACTATAGCTAACTAACCTAGGAACTTCAGGTGCCGTATGCTCCGGTATTGAAGTTAAAGACTCACAACTTGCGTATTCC
Source organism: Brachynemurus nebulosus (assembly GCA_035578155.1). Classification (NCBI taxonomy): domain Eukaryota; kingdom Metazoa; phylum Arthropoda; class Insecta; order Neuroptera; family Myrmeleontidae; genus Brachynemurus; species Brachynemurus nebulosus. The sequence continues at coordinate 17,117,390 of JAPWDM010000007.1, forward strand.
GCGTCGGTGTTATGAGGGAAGTTCTCTGATTTAGGATAGTAAGGGTTTTTGTTTTTCTTTTTAAAATGGAAAAATTTAGGCCTAAAAATGAGAGAAGCACAAGAACCAATTTCCGTACTTACAGTTGCTTGTGCGTTTCCATGTGGTCCGTTCTGGCCCCAAAGGATTGAAATCCACCAGTGGTGAGACTGTGACAGCGTGCAGGAACAACCACGAAGTCCGATAAGCCGTCGGAGTTGAAGACTTGTCCGGTAAACTGCCGAATAATTCTTCAAAGTTGTATCACTTAAGCACACTTAGCTAGTCCTACCGGTTTCGACTGCGCCAATTAAGTTTTAATTGTTAAAACTAATAAAAAATTTAAAATTTTATTTTAATTGTTTCACAAATACGGACTACAATTTAATTGTTACAAATTAATTGTATAACCTCTCAGAGAAGACTTCCAAGAACAAGTTTGTTTTACTGCTTTTATATCGATCGAAGTGATTAAAGATCACGTAGATCGATTCATGTGAATCGATTCATGTGAGTCAGCTTTTTGTTACGCATGGGAGGCCTAAATGCTAGAATCCTAGTAGCGATAGCGTGGACCCCGAGCGGATGGGTCCGAACTCTTGGTTCTGATTGAACCATGATGGTTGCATGGTAGGGTAAAACAAGAATAGTCCATAGGTTTATTACAAAAGTATAAAAGTATATTTACAAAGAAATAGACTGGAAATTATAAACTGAACTTAACCTAAGTCTAAAATTTAATATATTCCCATGATTTAATATATCCCCATGATTTAATATATCCCCATGATTTAGGAAGAGCTTACCCGTAACTATTGTAACCCGGGAATGATGATTACAATGGTCGTGAGACCATTGGATCATCCGACAAGCTAATGCCAATCGTCTGATCATCGTACTGACAAACAGCTGTCCATTTATACCTATGTGCTGACCTGCTTATACATATTAGCTGTGGTCAGCGATTTTGCATATAAATCGGTGTTTGTCAATATAATGTGTTTGTTATTATTTATTAATATTACATAAATATGTATTTCATTACTGTTTATTATTAATACAATAATAAACAAAATATTTTACTATAATAATAATCAAAACACCGGTTCGTAACAACACTCCCTTCTGCGAAAAAGATGGTTACTCATTTGAGGAACCAGCCTTTTCGGAAAAAAGTGGCCTTTTGCATCTTCCTAAATCTGTTAAAATCCCCCGTTAATAAAGAAACCAGGTAAACGTTACATTTGAAAGGAAATCAACAGGTAGTACAAACATAGTAATAAGTGTTTAATAAGTATTAAGTCTTCTATCTCCTTTTCGAGCCGTTATTCCAATCTTCTAACTCGGACAAGGGGTCGCTTCTACGGTTTCATCCTCCATTAACGTTCACTCCTCTTCTTTCCGTCGGGAGTCGTCTTGGTATTGCCTCTCCTCGCGTCTATGTATCTTTTCTTTGGGACCTTGTCCTCCTCTTCTGAGTTCCGGGTGAGGTGGCCAATTGGTTGATCCTAGTCGTTCCAGAAAAGTTCCTTCTGCTGTGGTTCGTCCTTGGGTCGCCTTGCTCCCGATACATTCCCAGTATTAACGTGTCCCGTGACTGGACAGACAGTATCCGTAGTGCCTATATGGCATACCCATCCATGGACTGGCTTATTTCTGTATCAACTTCCTTCGGCACCAACCATTAACCATCTCTCAGTTGTTCCTTGTGGTCCAAATGTCTGCTTCTCCCGATGAATCCTTTTGACCCCTATTCTGTGAGTTTTCCTCCCTTGCATTATATTTTTATATCCTTGATTGGTGCTTAATAAAATATACCAGTAAAGTTTTTATATTCCCATCGTTTTCGATTTTAATTTCCCATTTGTCGGTCGGCTTCCCTGTTCTGCCTTTTTCTTTTATTCCCATTTTTCTTCAGAAACTTCCTTTGATTACTCCAAAATTCCTCTCTGATGATATTTCCCTTGGAATCCCTCTTTGTGGTTTTTCCGGTGAGTCCATCCTTGAGTTCGTCCTTGAGTGTCCCCTTTTTAATGGAATTCGTCCTAGAATTCCCCCTTGAATCGAATTCGCCCTTGAATTCTTCATTTTAAATGAATTCCCTTGAATTCTTCTTTTTGTATTCCTTTAATTGAATTCCCTTCAATTCTTCTTTTTGTATCCCTTTGAATGAATTCCCTTGAATTCTTCTTTTTGTGTTCCTTTAATTGAATTCCCTTGAATTCTTCCTTTTGTATTCCTTTAAATGAATTCCCTTGAATTCTTCCTTTTGTATTCCTTTAATTGAATTCCCTTGAATTCTTCCTTTTGTATTCCTTTAATTGAATTCCCTTGAATTCTTCCTTTTGTAGTCCTTTAATTGAATTCCCTTGAATTCTTCCTTTTGTATTCCTTTAATTTAATTCCTTTGAATTCTTCCTTTAAATGAATTCCCTTGAATTCTTCCTTTTGTATTCCTTTAATTGACACCTTGGAGTCATGGCTTTGCATGTCCCAATCGGACTGTTCCATCGTTGAGGTACCGGAGCGCTACACCATTAGCTTTGGATCTGGCGGGTATAGTACTACCCTTTATGGGGCGGAACGATACGGTGGGCAACCGATTGTTCCTGATCGCCATGCAATTTTGCCCGAATTGGTGACGATCGTGATCCTGCTGTTTTGGTCGTAGTCCCGGTGGTCCCTGGAGTCGATGGTTTTTCCTGGAGTTATTCATTCCATCCATTTGTTATCTGCCCAGACCGACAATATTTCCCCTAATGGTTTCTTCTATTGTAGTAAGCCCGATTTTTATTGGTTGAACCCTTCCTTGTCTTTCCCCCGGTTAGTTTTGAGGTTTCCTTATGTACTTATTCCATTTTTCATATATTACTGGTCATGAACCCGGTTATCTAATTATCCCTGATCGTTATTTATTAGTTATATTATAAAATATCCCTTTTACCGTATAATTCAAATTTCCCTGATGAACATTTCCACAGTAGTGAGCCCGATTCTTTGTTGAACCTTTTCCTGTCCCTTTCCTTGTTAGCTTGTGGTTTCCTTATATCCCCTTTATTTTGTTAATTTTAGTGACCCCCCTTAGAAAAAAATAGTGAACCCGTCCCTTTTAATAAGTAAATTTAATACGCGTTTAGTTTCCTAAATGTTTTTAATTGTTAAGATGATAAAACGTATATGATACGTGATACCTCTATATGTTTTTAATCGCGTGAATGCCTATACATACATTTTATTTGACATTGAAAAAAAATATTTGCTGACTCCTATAATGAATAAAAAAAATTCTTACCTATGTTATTTAAAAAGAAATACCAAATGATCCTAAATATAATATAATTAAGAAAAGAATGATTCCCTAAAAATAAAATAAACCCGTTTACCTAACCTTTGTTTAAGCCCTACCATTGAACCATCATACCACCGCGGCTACCAATGTTACACATGGGAGGCCTAAATGCTAGAATCCTAGTAGCGATAGCGTGGACCCCGAGCGGATGGGTCCGAACTCTTGGTTCTGATTGAACCATGATGGTTGCATGGTAGGATAAAACAAGAATAGTCCATAGGTTTATTACAAAAGTATAAAAGTATATTTACAAAGAAATAGACTGGAAATTATTAAAAAAAAATTTATTTTCTTTTTGTTACAATAATGATACTACAATAATATGCTTTTCGAACAACTCGGAGATAGTTCTTGTATCAAATCGAGACTAAATCTAACTCTTTAGTTGTGGGACAACTATTTATATGTTTTTTGAGAAGCTATCTTTTAAATTTGACTATTTCAGAGTTGTTACAATTTAGAATAAAAAATAGAGATACATATTAAAATTGATAATAATAATTAGAACAATAAGTATTATAAGCTGTGATTTGCTTAATAAGTCTTTTCACACGCTCAGTGTGTTTGTATATCGTCAACAATATTATAAGGAAATGAACTTGATACTGTATTTAAAGAATTGCATTATAAGCTTTTTCGCACGTTACAATATTAGATAGCGTTTATATGTTAAATACTATAGTAGTAATACATAACTCTTCCCCCCTAAGATAAGGCCGATGGCCATAAGAACTTGACCTTCTTATTCTGTGCAGCAGGATCGTAATGTACTTGGATTGGAGTTGTGGTAGTCGAATTTTTCTTAATGCGGCAATTGATTGTGATTATACTTGAAATGACGATTGCTACGATGAGTATGTATGTGATAGACGTATGAACGATTCCTTTTGTTTCCAGGACTTCCAGTTTTTCTCGATTTTCGATGTGGTATGATTGTAGTTTTGGCAGATCCAATTTTTCTTCATATTTGGAAACGTTGATTTGTAAATTGTATACAGGCAATAAGTGAACTTGGTTATTGAAGTTAATAACTTGATTTGTGTAAGTAATTTCGTTAATAATTATACTGCAATTTTCGTAGTAAATTAGGACGGTTCCCGTAATGTTTCGTTTATTGATGCCACACGTGGTTGATATCTCCAGATTGTTTGAATTTTTTATAATTATATAGTTGTCGCGAATTGATTTTATTACTGTGGTATTTTTGTCGTTTTCGTAAGGACAGCTTGCCTCTTGACCAAGGAAGATGTTTCCAAGACATTTGGAATGTTTTAACTTTATTCCATTGTCCTTTGGTTGGCAGATGAAAAGTTGCTCTATTTTAGGACATTTATCGTCTCTTAAATACAATTCGAACTCATTCATTAATGCATAAGGTTTGGTTAATTTTATCGTTTTTAAATCAGGTGTAGGTAAGGATTCTAATTGATTAAGTTTATATTTTTGGGAATAGAAATTTGGGATTCGAATATTAAAAATTATTTTCGTGTCATTGTAATAAGCTTGTAAGTCCAAAAATTCATAAATTTGTTCAAATGAGGAAATCGGTATTTCCTGATGTTTAAGTGACAGGAAAGCGTGATCTAATTCGTTTGGTAACAGAATAGTTTTGGCTACGACATTTAGTCTAGCTAAATTGATTGATTCGATGATTTCTTTGAAGTGATCATTGAGAGTATCGATATTATAGTTTAATTGATAAAAGTATTGCATAAATTTGAAATCATCTTCTGCAACCCTGTTTAATTGTGATGAATATGATTTCAAGTAAGTATTAATTATTTCTTGTTGTTCGTTAATGTATTTCGTTATATTTTCAAAACGTTCTATCATTTGTGCATTAATACGAGTCTGTTTATTTAATTGGTCAATTGCATTTTTTTGATTAGATTGTAATAATTGAATATTTTTGTTAATTTCTATAGCATCATCATTATCCATGTTTCCGGTAATTGTTTTAATCAAACTCCCCAAGGCATTAATTAAAGCCCGTTTCATTAATTTTCTTGGGTATATTATACGAAGGTTATTTTCTAATGTTTTATATTTTAAATGTAAAATATTAATTGTTCTGTTTGCAACTGATTTTTGTGTGAGAAGATTTATTGATTCCTTAATGTAGTTCATGTTTTCCTTATATTTGTTTAAGTCAATTATGTGAATGTAATGGTCATGATTCCTGATTACTCGTGCCTGGCCTAGGTTCATTATCATCAGCCCACGGTTGTTCGTCAGGTCGTTCAATTCTATTTTTTGTGTTATTGTTACCGTCACTAGGGCGAGTCTGAAATTTAGGAGGTCTCTTTAGTTTTTGTTTATGAAGTTTTCTATTTTTACTATCCCTAATCGTAATTCTATTGTTATTTTTAACTGTAACTTGTTTAAATTTTGAATGCAACTTATTATTATGTCTGTTTTCTGTAAGATACGTTTGTGAGTTGGGATCATAATTTAGCGGGTTTTCTCTATTATTATTTAACTTTTCTAATTTCTTGTTTTTGTTTTGTAAGGTGTGTTGGTGAACTTTGTCAAAAAGTTCTTCCTGTTTTTCTCTTATATCTTGCGGATTAGGTTTTAACTGTATGTTATATTTACGCCCAAAAAATAATTCAAACGGTGTATATTTGGTTGTTGAGTGGATTGAATTATTATAGGTAAAAATAGCTTCAAGGAGTTTTTGTTTAGGTCTTTCGGGTTGAGGATAGTCTGTACGTGTGTTGTGTACTATTCGGTATATTTCCAAGAGCGTAGAATGGAACCTCTCTATTGGTGAATTAGAGTTGGAGCTTCTGACGGAAGTAATGTGTAATTGAATGTTATAATTTTCACAGAAAGCTTTAAATCTAGTGGAATCGAATCCTTTTTCCGAATCAACAATAAGATTAGTTGGTTGTCCGTATGTGACAATGAATTTAGATAGTGCTTCAACTAAATGTACACTATTACGGGTTTCTAGCATATACGCTTGGGCAAATTTGGAAAATTTATCGATTATAGTGAAAATTGGATTTTTCTCAATATAAAAGATGTCGCAATGTACAATTTCTAACGGTCTGGCTGGTGTCTGTGTTAATTCGAATTTCTGTTTAGGAGGTCTACGGTCATACTTATTTTCGTTACATATTTTACAGTGGGAAATTATGTACGAAACTTTAGATTTTAAATTTGGAAAATAGTATTCACGTTTCAGATGAGCGATTGTTTCAACTATTCCTCTAAGTCTACTTGTGTGGTGATAGTCATTTATAATACGGTCTTGTTCGTCTTCATTTTCTATATCCGTTACTATTTGAGTGCACCTAATGAGTTTAAATTGTCGTCCTTGGGAAAAGTATTCGGAATAAATGTTTTGAAATTGATTGAACAAGTTATCGTCTTCGCAATAAACAGCTGTTAATTTTTTAGGAGATAAAAATTCTTTAAAAATAATGATAAATGTGCGTTCGTCGTAATTTGGAAATTGAAAATATTGTCTCCGTTTTGTTTTGAAAAGTACCATTAGTCGTCTATTTGGTTGGTCATTATTTTGTTTAAGTACAATTTGTTCGTTGAAGTCGTTAAGTGGATTTTCTGAAATTCTAATTAATGAAGTAGCGTCTTCGTCAGCGCTATGTATTGTGTCGTTACTCGTGTGTCTGGTAGTGTGAGTAGAAGTACTGCTAGATGTTTGCTTCTATTTGTACTCTAGAAAGGGCATCAGCGTTCGTATTTGCACGGCCTGATTTGTGAATGATTGAGTAATCATACTCCTCAAGCTTAAGTCGCCATCTAACGAGTTTGCTGTTTGGCTCCTTTAGAGACATTAGCCAAGTTAACGGTTTATGGTCCGTTATAATTTTGAACTTTCGTCCAAATAAGTACGGTCGAAAGTACTTAACCGCCCAAACAATAGCAAGAAGTTCCTTCTCAATCGTCGAGTAGTTTTGTTCAGTTTTCGTTAAAGTTCGACTAGCGTAACAGACTGGTTTGTCTTGTCCGACTGGTCCTTGGGACAATACGGCACCTAATGCAATATTGCTTGCGTCAGTAGTCAAATTGAAAGGCCTAGAAAAGTCTGGATATTCTAAAATTGGTTCGTCCGTCAAGAGTTGTTTACACGTTTCAAAACACTTGATATATTCAGATGTTAATTTTACTGTTTCACCTTTTCTTAAGCACTGTGTCATGGGCTTTGTGAGTCGAGCAAAGTCTTTAATGAACTTCCGATAATAGCCAAGTAATCCCAAAAAGCTTTTTATTTCTTTTTGTGTCTTTGGTATTGGAAAATTCATTATAGCTTTAATCTTATCAGGATTTGGTCGTACACCCTTGTCAGATACAATATGGCCAAGAAAAGCTACTTCTTTGTGTAAGAATTCGCTTTTGTCCAACTGCACTTTAAGATTGGCTCCTTTAAGTTTTTCAGAGACCTTTTGAAGATTTACAATGTGCTCTTGAAGGGAAGTTGAATAGACAATAATGTCATCCATATATACAAGACAGACTGACCCTTGGAGCTCTCGGAGAACATTGTCCATTACCCTTTGAAAGGTGGCTGGAGCATTTTTTAACCCGAATGGCATCCGGACATACTCATAATGGCCACTGTCTACAGAAAAAGCTGTCTTCTGAATATCGTTTTTATCGACTTCGATTTGGTGAAAACCACTCGCCAAATCAAGTGTTGTAAAATACATGCTTTTCCCTAATTTATCAAGTATTTCTGTTATGTTTGGTAAGGGATATCTATCGTCTATTGTCTTTTCATTCAATTTCCGATAGTCCACCACAAGTCTCCACTTTTGTTTTCCACTGGCATCTTTCTTTTTTGGAACAATTCAAATAGGAGAAGACCAGGGAGAATAACTAGGACGAATGATTTTTTGTCTTAATAAGTCGTTTATTTGTCGCCTAACCTCGTCTTTGTGGATGTGAGGATATCTATATGACTTGGTGTAAATAGGAATATCGTCTTTTGTCGTTATTTTGTGTTTTATTTCGTTCGTAAATGTTAAGTCTGTTCCTTCCTTGTAAAAAATGTCCTCAAACTGATTACACAATTTAATTATAGCCCTACGTTCTTCATCATTGAGATGATCTACTCTGATTTGTGATGTAATATCGTTTGGTATTTGATTTGATTGGGATGAGATATTAAAATTATTAAATTCAGTAAATTCTGTAAGAGGCTGGACTTTAATGGGTTGATTAATAAAGAATGTTTGTGTATTGTTAGATGTATTAGTTACTTCCAGCTGACTATGCCAATCTACAGCTAAGTAAATGCCTTCACTTATAATAAATGTATCGTTAATTTTAAATTGTTTTACATAAATATCTCCGTTTTTTACGCAACAGGTAATTTTATTATTTGTTTGGTGAGGCCAGGGATTTGGAAATGTGCAGATTTGTAATTTGGTTTAAACAAAAGAGGAATACATGCATTGGGTGTCTCTAGTACTTTGTCTTTTAAATTCACTTTCGCTCCCAAATTAGTCAAAATATCTAAACCAATGAGTCCGTCAAAATAATTGTGAAATTTAAACAATAAAAACTTTGAAATGCCTGGTGTATTAAATTCAATAAAATTTGGAATGGATTTTTGTTCGTCAATTTTGTGTTCATTTAAAACAGATGTAATTATGGTTGGTTCAATTTTTTCTCTATCATGTGGGTCAACAAATTCGGGGTTCAAAAAGGATGAAGATGCACCGGTATCAATCAAAAATTTTAGGGGACGTCCGAAAGGTGAGGAAATGTGGATGTAGGGTAGAATATTACCGTGTTTGTTAATATCTAAGTAGTCGAGTTGCTCGAGGCACTCTTCTGAAAATTTTCGTCTATTTCTTGTGTAACTGTATTGTCATCGCCCTGATTTTCGTCAATATGGTATTGGTCTAATTGGGGTTCGTAATTCTGTGATTGATAGTAATCGTCGTAATATTGATTGCTACTTTCGTCAGGGTAGTGATTGTTATTGTTAGCATTACTAGTAGATGGTTGGTCTACATTGTGAATCTCTTTACTAGTAAAATTGGGAGGTCCGGTAGATTTGAAAAAATTGTTTTGGTTTTTATTAAAATGTTGCCGCGTATTGCCTGAACCTATATCCATTGGTTGTGGATACTGATTAGCTCTATTAAATTGAGGTGGTCTAGATGGACCCGGTGAAGCAAAACGTGGTTGTGTATAATTTGGTTGTGTATAAGGTTGTTTGAATGGGTTTTGAGGTGTTACATGCGGTTGAAATTGTGGACGTGGTGTAAAGGATGGATGTGCGGGTATGTGATATGAATTAGGTGGAATAATTGGTCTGGGCATCATTATTGGCTTTACTGGTTTCTTGAATTGCAAATTTTGTGTCAAGTTATTTGATTTTATGTAGTAACAATTCTGTTCTTTGATGCAATATGAGAATGCATCCATAAGAGTTTTAGGTTGCATAGATCGTATTGTTGAGCCTAATGGTTCCCGTAATCCAGAGAGGAATACGTTTAAACACATGTCACCATACAGTGACTGTTTTGCCCTAATTACTTCTTGATTTGTCTCGTGAATTTTTATGTAGTTAGTTATTGTTGAGAATATTTCAATGATTTTGCTATAGAATATTTCAACTGTGTCTGTGGATTGTTGTTTCAAATAATGAAGGTCCCTAATAAGTGATGTTTCATTTCTTTTGTCGCTATAGTGGGTTATTAGATTTTGTTTAATTTCTTCCCAAACAATTGGTGTCCCATACATGTTGAGAACCTCATTTGCTTGGTAAGTAATTTTATTCCTAATTGCTCTTAATAAAATTTTGCCATAAGGGCTATTTATTACTGCGGGTGATAATAAAGTAATAACCTCCTCTACGTTGTTAATAAAGTCATAGAGAGTTCTTGGATTTCCATCGAATTTTGGCAAATCCTTTATAGCGTCTGGTATTTTTAAATTAGCAACAATGTCAGCAGGTGTAATTGTCTGTTCAGTCATTATTGTACTTTTGGTATTTTCGTTAACAACTAAATTACTTAAACTATCAACTAAATTATTTGTATTAGTATTTGAAAAATTTGTGTTTAAATCGATATTTAATTCGTTAGGTAAATCAATTTTTAATTCAATAGTTCTTAAACTAATAGGTCTAGAAGGTTGATCCTGCTCTGTATTCTGCAGCGAATCAGAATCAATACTAGCTAGACTGTTTTCACCGTAAGCCGCGGTGTTTTGAGAAGTGTCCCGATTATAAGGAGTTGAACGAAAGGATGGCAGTTTACTTTTGATAGGATTTGGCATTAAAATGAATGAGCGAAAAGTTGCATAAGATTGACTTACATGAACCATAAGTTGAGCATTTCCAGTGATTAACCGTCACAGGTACTCAGCAAGATCCAGGAAGTTGTAGATTCGCTTTGATCCAAACGTTTGAAAACGACCAGAAATCTGTGATCCAGTTGAGCGTGTCCGCGGGGAAAGCCTCTTTGCCTTGGTATACCGCCAAAGTTGAAGAAACCACTTGATAAACCGTCAATTGGTGTAATTCACGACTTTGACCACTCGCGAAAATTGCTCAAAAAATTTCGTACCGACTGCGCCAGCTAAATAACACGTTTCGCGTTATTTATTAAAAAAAAATTTATTTTCTTTTTGTTACAATAATGATACTACAATAATATGCTTTTCGAACAACTCGGAGATAGTTCTTGTATCAAATCGAGACTAAATCTAACTCTTTAGTTGTGGTGACAACTATTTATATGTTTTTTGAGAAGCTATCTTTTAAATTTGACTATTTCAGAGTTGTTGTTACAATTTAGAATAAAAAATAGAGATACATATTAAAATTGATAATAATAATTAGAACAATAAGTATTATAAGCTGTGATTTGCTTAATAAGTCTTTTCACACGCTCAGTGTGTTTGTATATCGTCAACAATATTATAAGGAAATGAACTTGATACTGTATTTAAAGAATTGCATTATAAGCTTTTTCGCACGTTACAATATTAGATAGCGTTTATATGTTAAATACTATAGTAGTAATACATAACTATATATATATATATATATATATATATATATATATATATATATATATATATATATACTCCTCAAAACAAAATAAGGGCCACTTGAAAGTTTGTATTTTAAAACTGATTTATGTCCATCCACGTCAAAATAACTTTTCTAAATGACTGTTGTTATGATATTAAGTGGTTGAGTAAATGATAACAGTTAGGTTTAAGTGATATTATTGTTGAGGGGAAGATTTAAACGTTTTTTTGGCAAGTGGTTAGTTTTACTTATTTTTTTGAATTTGATTTTAAATCAGTTTGCGCTAGATTATTGATTGCTGAGATTGTTTTTTGAAGTTTGGCGTGTTATTCAATCATTTCTTTCTACAATGCCGAGAATTCGGCACCATATGGACGAAGCTACTGCTACCAGAGCCGTAACGATGATTGAGGGTGGTCAATCTCAACGTTCCGTGGCTCTGCAGTTGGGTTGTTCACGAAGGGCTATTCAAAATGCTTGGAATCGGTATCAGCAGACCGGTAGTGTAACCCGGCGCCGTGGCTCAGGAAGAGTTCGTGCTACCACTGCCCGTGAAGACCATTACATTCGACTGTGTGCACGACGTGAGCCGACTGTTACCGCAGGTACTCTGCAAAATCGCTTACATCGATCTACTGGTACTGTTGTCATTAATCAGACCATACGAAATCGTTTGCATGAAGACCAACAACGTTCAAGAAGACCAGTAATCCGTACCAAACTGACCGGAGTGCATCGTGCAAACCATTTAAGATTTGCACGTGGACACCTTGAATGGGGCTTGGAGGAATGGCGTCACGTACTCTTCACGGATGAGTGCAAGGTGAAGTTTTTTAGTGATGATCGACGTGTAAGAGTGTAGAGAAGAAGTGGGGAAAGGTTTTCTGATCGTCACATTCATGAACGCGACAGATTTGGCGGTCCTAATGTCATGGTCTGGGGTGGAATTAGTTTGCAAGGCAAAACTGAGCTTGTTTTCCTGAACGAGGGTACTGTAACGGCTCGAAGTTACATCGAACAGGTTGTCAAACCCCATGTGATCCCCTTTGCACAACGAACGGCCGACCGATTTATCCTGATGCAGGATAATGCCCGAGCGCATACCGCTCGAGCGACGACAACTGTCCTTAGGGAGGCTAATATATAGGTTTTACCGTGGCCTGCAAATAGCCCTGACTTGAACCCAATAGAACATCTTTGGGATCAATTAAAACGGCGAGTCAGAGCAACCGGAGAAGATGTGCCAACCTAACAACAACTGATTGATGTCTTGAGAAGATGTTGGGAGGAGATTCCTGATGAAACCGTTAGGCATCTTACTGAAAGCATGCCGAGGAGGCTTCAAGAATGTGTTTTAAAAAGGCGAGGGCATACTCGATATTAAATCACCGAAAAGTTGCATAATGTGTGCTTTTACTCAAAGCGTGAACGTTTGTTGATGACTGTAAAAATGACTATAAAAATAATAAAATCCTAAAAAAATGTAATTATGGATTAATTTTTTATTTAATCTTATTAAAATTAATTTTATTTAGTAAAAAATTAGCTCCTTAATTAAATGTAAGCATACCTTATACTGTAACTTATATAAAAATAAACTTATGCAGCAAAACATGAGTGGCCCTTATTTTGCTTTGAGTAATATATATATATATATATATATATATATATATATATATATATATATATATATATATATATATATATTAGGGTGGTCCAAAAATTTAGATTTTATAAAACAAATTCTCCACAAACTTGCCCATATGGTTATATATATTACAGAAAAAAATTTCGGAGGAATTGGTTAATATTTAGAGGTCCCTATGATTTAACACTTTACAGATCAAAACTAAGCTTGTACTGAAACTTCGATATTTTGGTAAAAATAATTTTATTAATGATATAAATGAATACAGAAATACTGTGAAAAAGTTATTTCACATGTAGTATCATAATGTATCATTTCAATCTTGCTTACCAGGGTCTACTTGTGCCACCGTCCATTAGCGTTGCCTTCTTTGACGTTGGAAATCGTTTTCTGTGCAGTTGAACTAGCTGGAGAAGATACTGAAACTGTTCTTCATTTCTTGTGATGGAGGTATTAAATGTTTGAATCAAAGCAGTACCTCTTTCAGCACAGTCATTTACTACTTTGATTTTACGTACTTCCTCTTTGAGATCAAGGAAGTTGGGATCAGTAGGCCACAACTTAGGGTCCTTACAGAGAAAAGATATAGCTTTTTCTTTTCCATTTTTAAGAAGAATGTCAAAGAGTTCTGTTGTTCGTTGTGTGACATATGTCTCCAAAGGAGTGTCATGCTTAAAGGATTTACTTTCTGCTCTCTTAAGGGCCTCTGCCTTTGGTAGACGCTGTAGGTTTTTAACCATCTTAATTTTGGTTTCATTACTGACACGGGAGTCAAAGAATACCAGACCAATCAGTTGTTCAGAAAAGAACCACAGATGGCGTTTAAATGCTGCTAAAGCAGCCTTTTTAACATTGCAATTGGGATATGCTTCTAGCTGCTTCAAAAGAAGGACATCATTCATAACAGCTTTCTCAGCTTTAGGTGCCTCATTCCAATGGCGTCTGTAAATGAGAGCTACAAACAAGCTCACTTCGGTAATTCCTTTTTCTTCTCCAGACGTAAGAATAAACTGGTCCTTAAATAAATACATTTTAACCCATTTTGTGCTGACGGTACTTAAAAGTACCATTTTTTTACTCCTTTGTAATACCAGAGTCCTTTTTTTTAAAAGAACATAAAAAATTTCTAATGATATGCTTTTTATATATATTTATTAGAAACGTTTTGTTAAAATATTGAGAATTTTTTAAAATTTACTACAGTGGACTTTCGAAGATTGTCCAATCGCAAATTGTTCATATTTCAGTGTTAGGGATTTAAACATCATATGTTTACGTCACACGAACATTGTATTCACAAGAATTGTGTGTTTGCAGTATTCGTGTGACGTAAACGTGCGATGTTTAAATCCCTATCACTGCAATATTGACAATTTTTGATTGGACAATCTCCGAAAGTCCACTGTATATAAAATAACAGTGGTACTTTAAAGTACCGCCAGAGATCTAGAGGATATGTAGAAATAAAAAAATATTTTTTTGAAATATTAAACATTTATTGAAACATTTATTAAAATATTTCCAAAACTGACTATAAATTTATATCGTGGAATTCGAGGAAGCAGTTCTTTTTTTCATTGCAACACAAGAAGATATTACAGCTTGAGCACATTGAATGCGGTCGACTTTGAATTGCTTTACAGCTGCATAATTCGCATCTTCCTCGTGCTTTCACATATTTGACCCAATGATTGCCTCTGTTGGAAAAACAAACATCGTCAGGCACTGAAAAATTATATTCTCGTCTCTTAGCTAATGGACATGGGCTATTTGCTACATGTTTTATTGTTTTTGGCGCACGATTATGTATGTTCATCAAACCTTGCGCAACGCATCTTCGAAAATCAAGAAGATTAATATTCTCCTGAACTTCACAATAAATTATATAAGAATTGACAAAAGCTATGTCCAGAAGCGCGAAAAATATTCGATGCCACCATTTTTTGGATTTTTGGTCAGTTCCATATAATAATCTTACATAATCAGCCTTATCAACACCACCCATATTTTCGCAATAATCCTTAATAATGCTGGGACATTTTACTATTTGAGTTGTACCATCCTTTTGTTTTCTTTTTACAGATGTTTCTTCCGTCCCTTGAAAATTTGAGCACATTCATACGACCTTAGTGTCTTTCCATTTGTAATAAGATACATATACCCTGATTACTAATTCTGTAATCGTAGTCTACTTTTTTCATTTTTTTATCTAATACTAAATCTTTCGGAGTATTTAATCTATTTTCACGGATGGTACCGCATGCTAAAACATGTTCACTTTTTAATCTTTCTAATAATTTTACAGTCGTGAAAAAATTATCAAAATAAATAATTCTTTCTTTATTCCATTCCTCTTCTGACATACTGAGGACAACTCTTTCTCCTAGACTATAATTTTCGTACTTTGATTCTATAGAACTATCTTTACCCTCATATATTTTAAATTTTTTAACGAAACCTTTTTGATGGGCTAAAATCCATACTTTGTACCCTCTCTTTGTGGGTTTCATAGGTAAATATTGTTTCAACGTACTTCTTCCTTTGAACAAAATCATGGACTCATCAATCGCTAATTTTCTCGTTCCGTTATAAAAAGTTGCGAATTGAAGATTTAGCATATCAATCATTGGCCGAATCTTGTATAATTTATCAGGATTGGTAGTTGTCAACAAACTATTATCACTTACATGTAAGTAGATAGGATATGGGCGTTCTGGACCGGAAGCGGTGCCATAGCACCGCCCGGACGCATGCGCACTGGACCGGAAGTAGTTCTGCGCATCCTATGCGTGCGCACTGGACGGGAAGTAGTATTAGTACTGCGCAGATGTCTTTTATTATTCACATTAATCTAATAAAGTGACATAATTAATTTAGAGAGGTCAGTATATGTATATGATTTTGCGATATGGAAATATGTACATGTTAGATGTACAGTCAGTTTCAAAAAAGTTGTGTCATTTCAATTACACTAAAGCTCGCATGCAAAATTTATGCTATTCTCAGTCACTGAAATTTTATTCCCAGCAATGATATAACAGTTAAAAAATTTTTCTCTACAATAAATCAAGCATATTTTTGTTTTATAAAATGAACACTTAAATTGATATGAAAATTCTTAGCGTGTAAATACAAAATACAGCTTCAGAACAAAATTATTGGTAAAATAGAATCATTTCAGGATAAAGTCCTAAGAATAAGGCACCGTGGTATATCTATACATATAATAAAATAGTAACGAGACCATTTCTGTACATGAAATATTTTTGGAAAATAATACTGGTACTGTAAATAGTTATCGGTGTAGATACGAAACCAGCTATTTTTAGAATTTTTGTCTGTCTGTCTGTCTGTCTGTTCACGCATCACGCAAAAACTATTGGACGGATTTTAATGAAGTTTGGTGCGATGATAACTTATTACCTGGGTCAACATCGAAAATACTTTTTACTCCGGGAAAATGTCTTATTCTCACGGGAAAGTGGAAAAACCATTTTGAGCATGTACACACATTAGGCAAAAACTGTTGGACGGATTTTAATAAAATTTGGTATGGTGGTAACTTATTACCTAAGGCAACATCTAAGATACTTTTCGCTCTGGGAAAATACCTCATTCCCACGAGAAAATAGAAAAACCATTTTGTGCATGTGCACGTATTACACAAAAACTATTGGACGGATTTGGATGAAATTTGGTGTGGTGATAACCTATTACTTGGGTCAACATTTAAGATACTTTTTACTCCGGGAAAATTCCTCATTCCCACGGGAAAATAGAGAAACCATTTTGAGCATGTGTCCGCATTACACAAAAATTATCATTTTTTGCAAGTTCTGTATAATTATTACACTTACATACTTCTCATTGAGTTTATAACAATGCTTTGCGCGAACGAAGTCGCGGGTACGGCTAGTCCGTAATAAATAACTATACAGCGAAACTAGGCTGGAATCCGTTTAATGATATATATCACCAAACTAGCAAGAAATTTCTACAACAACCAACGATCCTATGAACCGATTAATAATAATTTAAACCTCGAAATTAGGCCCAACAACTGAAAGACGTCTGCCCCCAACAGTTCTAATGAAACATAGTGTACACAATAGAAAAAAAAAACATCTACTTTTATTACAATAACACCTATATGTACTTATAAGCCTACATAAGTCTTAAATAATTTGACTGATGTTTATCATATCAGTACCATATAATTGTTAAATTTTATAATAAAAATAGTTTTCAACAAAAAAGTTTTTTCACATGTCGTTTCTAAGTTTCATTTCAGAGAAATATAAACACAGGAATGTTTTTAAGAAATGTGAAATCTCTCGTTTTTTTTAATAACTTATAAACATATTAACAAATTGAAATTTTTAATATTTTAGCATAATTTTTAAAAATTTATTTCTCTAAAATAATTTCACTGTCTATACATACAAATTATAAAAAACGTTTATTAAGCAGAAAAATATTACATATTTATATCAACGTTGTAATGGTAATGAAATGATAAATCTACATTCTATAATATACCTATATGTAATACATAGATACACTCAAGTAACAAATTTTTCACACACCAATTACAATTATATACCTTAAATTTTTTATTATTCATCTAACATCATTAAAAATCTATACAGCTGTTATATGTACTGCACACATAATAATTTTTATAAATTATACTTACACGCATAAATTAAAAAACTTAACTGAAAAAGAAAGCACTAAAAAACACTGAAAAAAAAAATAATTGTTTGGACTTGGGTAATTAGAAGAAAAAAGTCAAAATTTTTTAATAACTAATTTTAATTAAAAAATACTAACTTATAAAATACTAACTAATAACTAATAAAAATAAAAAATATATGATAATTCTGAAACAAAAAAAAAAATTAATATTTATTCCAAATTTTGTAGACTTAAAAATGTTACCTTAATTAATATATATTTCTAAATATCCCATTACGTGGTCTACACAGTAGACCACTTGAAATCCTAGGAAGTCGCCCAGGCAAATACTATTGGGGGGAAAATCATCCTCCCCAAACATTATCACAACTGGAAGATGCTAAATATAAGCAAATATTTAATTTTAATAACTTTTAGTAAATTTTTAATGTTAACAGTGTTAAAATTTTTTAGTAAAAGATGATAGTTTAACAATTTAATAACTATGATATATACAAATTTTACATCTAACACATATATTTAAAAAAACTTAAAATAACTAACACGTATGTTTGGGGGCAATAGCTCCCTCAGTATTTCCACAATTACTGAAACTGAAACAAATCAATAGAATTATCGAATCAATATATCATTATAATTTTGAAGAAGTATTTACAATAACTTACTTTCTAAGTCTGCCATTGTTGTTATACTCCGTGAATTACTATGATAAATTATTAAAAGTAATGAACTAAAGGTTTTATAACTTCAGTGAAACCCAGAATGTATGTATGCATATGAATTTTTGCTGAGAAAAGCTAAAAATCTCATAAAGATTCTTAATTAACAATTACATATAAATCTAAGCTTTATTGTATACAACTGGTTATAAAGTCATTTAATCTTTTTAAAAGTTCTGAAAAAATGATTTGCAGAAAATTTGATGTGAAATTTTTCAAAAGGGCCTGATTGAGACAAAATTTTTAACGAGGAAATTGATTGGGAGTAAATTTTCGATATGAAAAGCTACCTCAAGAAATTAGCAGTAATGGATGCTTTAAAACATTCTTCACCTTACGTCTTAATTTTCAAAGTACTTTTTCAGCTAATATTTTCATCAGTTTTCAAATTAGGATACACTCATTTTTTAACCATTTTTAAGTCAAATGAAAGTGCCCAAAAAATTAAAAAAAATGGATTCCATTCATTGAAATCAATTACTCTATATAAATAACAGAATTTATTTTACTGTAAACTTATACATGAAATTAAAACTTAAATAGCTGAAAAAAGAAACCACTAAACAAAAAACACTGAAAAAAAAAATGTTTTTAAACTCTGGTATTAAAAAAAGAAGAAAATTAAAATTTTTTAAAAATTATTTATTTTTACTATTTCTAACAACTATTTTTAACTAAACTAAAACTAAAAATTTTTCTCCAAGGATCTAGAAAAAAACAAAAAAACAAAAAATTTATGTTATTCCATTTTTTGGCATAAGTTTTTAAATTTACCTTTACTCTACAAAAATGCAGACTTGGAGCACTCTATTGTATAGATTGCGGTAGGCGACGTAACTGCCGCCTACATCGCCGAGGTGGCTATATCCCTCGTCCCATCGAGGGATATGCCGCCTCAGGATACAAATTACCATCGGCAGCCGCTAAAACAAAAAATTATGCTTTAAAAATAAGTGGAAAATCACCATTAACATTCGCTAAAAAATAAAAAAAATTATGCTCTAAAACAACTGATAAAATCATTTCGCTTTTTCTCAACAGATTCAATAAATTTGACAATAATTTTAGGTTTAATAATATTAAATCAGTAAGCTTAAATATTTTTTGAATATATAATACATGTTTAAAACATTCACTTTTTGTAATTAGTAAAAAACAGATTTAAAAATGATTTCACCATAAGCTAATATGAATATGAAAATTTAATTTACTCACGCGGAGACGAGCCGGAGTTTCTTCTGTCACATGATTTAAAATTAAATTCATTATAAGAAAAAATAAAGTTTTAAATAAAATTAAAATTAAAATAATTTCAAAAATATTTTTAAAAAAACTCACAGTCTAATTCCATTTTTTTTTTAAATAAAAAAATATCTTTTTTTTTAACTTAAAAATAAAATTAATTGAGGATTGGTTGGTAACTGAACTCGTTGCCGGTTTCTTTTCAAATAAATCTTTATTAAAGCAGAATTGTTTAATAGACGCACATATCCAGGTTTATAGAATTTGAAACCCTAAGAAAACTGATAGCAAAAAACTCCCCAAGTACCTGTTGAAAGCGCATCAAGTTAGGTTTTCTCACTGTTTTTTTTTTTTTAGTTTTCACAATTCTCAGAATACATGTATTTATCGCTTCTATTTAAGATTAAAACTAGCCTTTAATTTTGTTAATAATATGAAAATTTAAACGTTTTACATTCTATATGAATTTAAAATTTTGATAATACTTTTAAAATGATCATGTTCGTCAAATTACAAGTACACTTATATACGTGTAAATACATTTCATGTGTAAGAAGTCTTTCGAGTATACTTCACATAAAAGTTTAGCTTAAGGTCTAACGTTAGCAAATATGATAAACTTATAAGGCTTTCAAAGTTATGATTATGAAATTCTAAAAAAATTGTTATTGATAATTTAATTTACGAAATCCATTTTTCTTTTATATCGTTTATAATTAGATGTGAAAGAACCATAATGATCTGATTAATGTGTATGCGCCTTTATTTTTAGTGCAATGATAATGTTAAAATCATACCGTGAGAAGCGATGTAACATTTTTATGAATTTTCAGGTCCGAACTCTTACATATTTAGCTAATAATGGATAGCTTTAATTTTTATTATTAGAAATTGAATTACTTTAGGAAATAGCAGTGTAAACACTGTAAATCGTTCAATTGTTTTCGAACTAGCTGATAACTGCTTTTCTAAAATATTCATTGTTTAATTTGCATACACATATAAGCATGAATTATTACCAATATTTATTGACACGTATTTTTTAAGAATGTTGAAAGTGTTACAGTTGTATTATATAATTCTCTTTTTTTGTGTAGTTTAAAGATGAGTAAACGTAACAAAAATTTTTTTGCAAAAAAAACTAAAAAACTTCTTATACGGATCTGTTTGCTTCATCTTTTTAATAATTATGCATAACTTAATACTATCTTTAAAATATGTCACGTAAATGTATAAAATTTTACAGCGATTTTAAAAATTAATCCAATATCCTACAATTCATATAAAGAAGTTGTTATAGATCTTTTTCTGCAAATAAAACTCTCATAATAATTTATAATATTAAGATCAACATGTTGAAAATTATGTATACATATTTTAGTGTTAATTCACGAAGAAAAATGAAACAGTTTTAACTAAAAATTATTTTTATAAAAACGATTTCTTTAAACAAAAAAACATTTCAGTTGTTTGAAGTACATACATTTAACTATTAAAGATGGTTTAAACTATTTCATATGCTTTCAGTATGATATTATTTTTTAAGAATTATTAAATATAATATACAGTGGTTTTAATATGCTATTAAATGTTATACCGTGATTTTAATACAATTTTAAAATACTGCAGAGGTAAATTCTCAGAATAAAAATATCTTAATGCTCTTAATACAAAAAATAAATTTTAGAACATTGAATTCCATATCATGAATAATTTTAACTTATTACAACGTAGTGTACTAGATACATATTTCATATCATGCATTGCAACGTAGCAAAATAAGCGCATAATAATAATTAACAGTAATAAATATTATTTGAGCAAGATAAATTCTAACTATTAAATATATTTACTATACATCTGTCCTTATTACAGGACTATTTTATCTTGTTAAGTTAAATAAAATTTATATTAGAAATATTTATTTCATTTTAATGTATGGTATCGTTATAATATTTTTTTGTAAATTGTGCAAATTTCGTTTTCCGTGGAAAACAATTATGTACATGTAAAAAGAAGTTCTCATAGTAATAAAAAATAGTATCAAATAAATACAGTAAAACGTCTTCTCTAAAGTAAAACCTTATTCGATGTATATGTAACGCAAAATTTTCCCGATTAAAATAACTCGTCTGTTAAAGGCTGCTGTATTTATATTATTGTACTTAAACAGTCTGCATACCAGTATACAGGTATACAGAAAGCTTTCATGACCAGTATACAGATATACAAAATGCTTTTATGACCAGTATACAGGTATACAGACAGCATTCATGGCCACTATACAGGTATACAGACAGCTTTCATGACCAGTATACAGGTATACAAAATCCTTTTATGACCAGTATACAGGTATACAGACAGCTTTCATGACCAGTATACAGGTATACAAACTGCTTTTATGACCAGTATACAGGTATACAGACAGCTTTCATGACCAGTATACAGGTATACAAACTGCTTTCACGACCAGTATACAGGTATACAAACTGCTTTTATGACCAGCATACGGGTATACAAATTGCTTTTATGACCAGTATACAGGTAAACAGACAGCTTTCATGACCAGTATACAGGTATATAGACAGCTTTCATGACCAGTATACAGGTATACAAGCTGCTTTTATGACCAGCATACGGGTATACAGACAGCTTTCATGACCAGTATACAGGTACACAGACAGTTTTCATGTCCAGTATACAGGTATACAAAATCCTTTTATGACCAGTATACAGGTATACAGGGCTGTATATTGGTATTATGAGCAGTTAATAGATTAGACTATAATCAAGTAATATATAATATATAAGCTGTTATGACCAGTTAACCGACATAGTTAAAACAAACCCGGTTTAGCTGTTCAGTTAGTTTCAACCAGTTCAGAACAGCCTCCTGTTTACTTAACTAATTAAAAACTGCTTTGAGTTACCCTACCATTTAGTTTTCTAGCTCATTTATTAACGATTGAGCAGCCTATTTTCTTTATTAGTTAACTTATTTACTAATTATTCAATAATTAAATATAAATATATTAATAGCTATACAATAAGTGCGTGAAAACAGCCTTATCTTAATGTATGCAATAGGTGTGTGAAATCAGCCTTACTTTGCACTTAATACATGTCCTATTTTAATATACTAGAAAAAATATCATATAAAAATTTCTTTATAAGCTCATTTCTTATGGGAATTTATGTTGTTGTCTTTCTTATTTCAAATTCTGTCTTTGTTCTATATCATATTTAATATAAATTTGCTGATTTATTTTCTTTAAACTAAGGTATTTACCAAAAATAATCCCCTACACATAAATTTTAATGAACTCAGTATTAGTGCAAATATATTTATCATACTAATAAAAACTAGCTTTTGTCGGCATAACATGATTTTCTGTTAGCAAACAAGTTACTGAGGAATAAATATTTCCCTCCCTCCCCCAAACAAATGACTTAAAACCAATTACGTTAAACACTTTTTCATTAATAAAACTGACATATTAATAGCTACATTAAGTGAACAAGCAATTTTATGAATAATATAATTTAGCATATGACATATAAACGGCTTGGGATGAATTTTTTTTACATTTTTACTGCTCTAAAACATGACTTGATAATACCTCGTGTAACATTTCAAACTATACTACTTACGAAAAGCTGTCACTTACTAATTATAACTGAACTTTTAATTTAAGCAAATACATTAACAAAATGAATACTTGATTATAATTAAAACATTGTAATATTCATAAACATGTTAATTTACAATAAATATCAACCTAAACATTATGCTTTATATCAGTATTTTTCAAGTATATTTATTGCCAACTTTATTAAAAGAGAGCTTTTATTAGACCTAATTATAAATCCACAAAGCCTATTTTTTTCAGTTAACAAACAGTTTAATGCACTTGCAACAGTTTTCATAATCAGTGTATAAACCGGTTGTGGAATGCATATTTTTGACAGCGCATATACTTTTAGCGTTCATAGTTTTTGAGTATCAGCATTTTCAATGAAATTATTATGTATATGGGAGATGATTGTGTCGCTAATATATGTATGTTATTTTTCTACTAAAATAATTACAATACTTAAGAATATTTTTTGAAAAAGTGATTAAGTTTTTGTGTGTTTGAAATCAAAAAAAATATAGCGTTTTCGAATAATGGTTTCAAGAATTTCAAAATTATATTTTACTAAGATTAATAATTTATATGTTTTACAATAAATATTTTATTTTTTTATGTAAAGTGAAAAACTTTTAATGAAAATAGAACTAAATAAGTGAATTTTGAGTGAAGTGAGGAAAAACAATTATTGTAGTGATATTGATTTGATAAACTTTAAAAATCATTCACACAGTGCACAAGTACCAAGTAAGAAAATTTTATATATACTACTTTGTAAGAGTTTTGGTATCATTATCCTGAAAAACATTATAGACTATGAAAAATATTTTGAGCTGGGATTCATAGCATATAATGTAAAACTATAACAAAAAAAATTTGATTTAAAAAATGTTTATTTTTAGAAGATTTGTAGAGATTTTTTTTGCGAAAAAATTAAAAGTCAATTGCTTTTTGTATAAGTTCTTTTTATTTTTTTCAAAATTTACAATTTACGACTAATTTTTAAAAATGAATACATTAGTGGTTTAGAGAGATTAAAATTCTTATTATACCTAATTAAATGTTTTGTAACAATGTAGTCTGTATCAAAATCGTATGTAAGAACTATACTCAAAGCCAACAGTTATTAAAATGTGTATTGTTTTAAATTATGGTATGGTTTTAAACAGTTTATACATAAATTATAGGATAAAAAATAATTTTTAATTTTTTTTTATGTATTTTGAGATGGTTTCGTTGGTATTTTTGAATACAATTGTCGAGTATTTGGATCACCAAACTAGAAACGGATGTTGCTGTTCACAGAACAACAATTTAATGTTTTATGTAAGTATTTATCATTTTCTAAGTATATTACAAAAAATTCTAAGATTATACAATCTATACACAAAATCTGCAATTTTTGAGCAGTTACAATAATTAATTTCTTTTGTACAACCATTAGCTGCTTACAAAAATCTCACAATAATTAAATGTTTTGTACAGCAACGTAATGTGTATAGTTTGAACATCATTTTTTTTTATTTTTATACACATTTAAGGCTACAATTAAAATTTTATGTAAGAGTCATACTTGAAACTGTTTTTTTTAACCATTATTAAAATTTGTTTGTTTACATTTACAAATTTACATAACAATAAATTGCGATAATTAATTTTTACAACAATCATTCTCATACTTGTGTGTATTCGTATTTAATTATTTAAAAACACTAGATTTCCCACAACAATTGAATTTTCTTAACAATAAATACTTATATAATCTATACAGAACAACTGTAATTTTCAACAATTACAACAATAAAACTTGTGTAACAATTGATTGTTTGCAACAATTAATACTTTTTAATATTATATGCAAAAAGGAAAGCTTAAGAATGTCTAACAATCAAATTTTTTATAATCAATATATAGTTATCGTTATAATTAAATATTATGCAAGAACCATACTTAAAGTCAAGAATATTAAAATGTGTATGGTTTTTTACATTTTATACAAAAATTATAGGATAAAAAATAATTTTTATTTTTTTTATGTATTTTGAGATGGTTTTCGTTGGTATTTTTGAATCCAATTGTCGAGTATTTGGATCGCCAAACTAGAAATGGATGTTGCTGTCCACAGAACAACAATTTAATGTTTTATGTAAGTATTTATCATTTTCTAAGTATATTACAAAAAATTCTAAGATTATACAATCTATACACAAAATCTGCAATTTTTGAGCAGTTACAATAATTAATTTCTTTTGTACATAAGTACTTACAACCATTAGCTGCTTACAAAAATCTCATAATAATTAAATGTTTTGTACAACAATGTAATGTGTATAGTTTGAACATGATTTTTTTTTCAATGTTTTATGTAATGTGTATAGTGTAAACAATGTAATGTGTATGAAATTTTTTGGAAGTTTGGAATTTTTTGGAAGTTTGGAATTTTTTTTTTTTGTCATCATATGGATTTAGTTATTTACAACAATCAGCTTTTTTTTTTTTATATATGGATATAGTTATTTACAACAATCAGCCCAACCTTTTTTTTTTTTATGGATTTAGTTATTTACAACAATCAGCTTTGTCATAATAATTTATAGCAATCAGTTTTATTGGTTTATAAATATTCTGTGAAAACCATAACTGAATTCTTTTTTAAGAATTACTTAACATTACTTAAATACTTATGCTTTTCACATTTGTAAATTATATATAAAAATAACCTTTTATTTTTTATGGAAATGAAACCGAAGATGTTACCGAATAGAATTAGCTGGCGGATATCGTTGGAGGATTTTGTATGCGTTTGAAGCAATTATTGTATACCTAGCGGTGATTTTTTATGTAAGTAATTAGTTTATATCTTTTCTACTAACATTACATAATAAGTTGTCTTTTAATTTTTTAATTTTATAATGCCCATCATGCAAAAATTTTCTATGAGGAAAATTACTTATCACCTAAATTATCTGACGTTTTTAACTCTTTAATTTTATAATGTCCCCATGCAAATGTCTTTATAGGATTTTCTGGGTTTGTGAATCGTTTATTATCCTCATTATTAAGGGCTATTTTATTTACTAATTGCGTATAGAGCTGGTGGTTTTTACTTCTAAAAACATACATTGATCTTAACTGTATAGATCGATCAGAGTGATTATCTGTTGAACTTAAAACACAATCTTCAAAATCAGAAACTGTTATATCATTTTTAACTATATTTTTTTTTATCCCTTTAATTTTTTTAATCGGCGGCTCATTTGCTTTAACAACGCAGTAGGACTTCGCTTTAACCCCAACAAATTTTTCAATAATAGTTCCCGCGCACTCGTCTTTAAATTTACCGAGTTTTTTTTTATTTACTCGAGGAAAATTGTAAATGTTGGAGTCTGGAAAATCTGAGGTATCAAAGAACTCATTTAAATTACTTCTGATGTCATCGTAGAAACTGTCTGTAAAAATTTCATATATAAAACTGTCGGTATCCATGTATAATAAATTTATATTATCATTATATTTAGGCTTCATGTACCCGTAATGAAAGTCATACATCAGCGTTTTAGAAAGTTCTAAAACGGTGAAGCCGACATATATCGGTTTGTTATATATAACTTTCAAACGATCCATTTGAATTACTGTTAAATTTTCATTAATTATATTAGCACTATGAAAATTAGGTCTGCTAATTAAAGTACTAGCACCTAATTTTTTCTTAATATTGTCCCAGTGAGTTATCAGTCGAACGTCCACGCGTTTGTCAACATTTTCCATCGTTTTCCCAAATACCGCATTGTTCATTAGTTTGAAAAAGTCCTTTTCAAAATCGTTAGTCGCGTTTGTCCGTAAATTTGTATTTAGATCAATGTATGTTTTTAGCTATTCCGTTTGATTGAATGCTAGTACACGGTGTATTTTCGATAATTTTAATCCATATTTTAAACATTGTTTCAAGTTCCGGTAATGAATAATATAATGATTTTTATTGTTTAAATTCGCGATTAATTTTTTTGTGTTAGTTGTTACTGTTGGTGGTTGCATATTCTCAGGACAGAATGGTAAATCATTATGATAATCATGTAAATGTTCTGGGTATTCCAAATCAACCTCTAATATGCAGCCAACATCAGCATCATCGCTAATACTATTAACATCTAAATTCTCTATTTGTTTTGGTGTTAACCACCGAAACTTGTTAACTGGCATTCTTTGTATCATAGCCCAACCATATAAATTATTTGCATCTAGATATGCAATGAATTTAGAAGCTTTTGTTACATCATATTCAGGCATGTATTTGTTATTTGCTTCAGCATACCGTCCGCAACATTGAGTTAACCCGCCTCTTATCGCGTTTTTTTATAAAATGTACCATATCTATATCTAATAAAAGCTCGAGTTCAACGTTTGTGATTTTCAACATGGCGTCCCAGCTCAAGCCTGGTGCGGTAAAATAGTGCGCAGGATCGAGACCGTAGGTTTTTATGCACACATCGCGAAAGTTCTCGAACACATCCGCTAATAACAAAACGTCTACTGTTAAATATAGATCGGAATACTCGCCCAATGTTTTCACTTTAAAAACTTCCCAAATTTGTTGCGCGCGTTTACATTCGCTATCACTGATGTGGGTACCATTTAGTTGACTATTAAATGCTGATTTTGGTGGCAATGTACATTCTTCAAGACGTTCAATGCTGTCAACATATTCATAAGGAAACACCCCTTTCTGCTTCATCAGATTGAAATGGTGATCTTCTGGAAATGCTCGTCGCGTTTCTTTAAGTTGATCGGTATTTAAATTGCTTGATAATTTATCCAAACTGCTGGCCATAAATCGAAACGAGTCTATGAACCGTAATTGGATAGTCTTTTGCTTGTTTAGTATCACATTATTATCATCATCTTCATCATATTCCACGTCTTCATCATCATCATCTTCATAATTGTTCATATCATATTCCTCGTGTTCCCATCTTCATAATCGTTCATATCATATTCCCCGTTGCCATCTTCCTCATAATCGTTCATAACATATCCTCGGTTCCCATCATCATTGCAATCTTTCATATCATCTTCATCATCATCTTCGTTTACTTGTACATATTTTGTAAAGGATATGTATCGCTCCTTATTATTTGGAATAACTTTGATTTGTTCATTTGATGAACCGAATTCTCTCACAATAAAGTGCGAATCATATCCAGAGAGGTTATGTAAAATTACTGGTATGAATCTTGGCATTCTATATAAGATATTACACCTTCTGTGAGCTGCTCCTCGATATGCACCAGTCATGTGATCATGATCGCGTACCTTTCGATTTTTCGGATCATCGTGAAATGGTTTGTTGCACAGAAAACAAACCGTTGATGTTTCATATTTGATTATCTCATCTCGCGTTAACGGATTCATTTTTATATTTTTTTTCATGATTTTATATAGCCGTTTTGCTTCCATATCCATTTTTTCCATAAATAATTTTCCACAGTCTGGTCCTCGGTACAACTCCATTTTGTCCAGCGATGGGTCATGGTGACATTTAATATAATATGCAAAGCTATGCGGCTCATGAATATGTGTAGTATTCGTGAATGATGATGCTGGATCAGGCATGCATGTATCATGGGGCTTTAAGACCGTTTCATAATCAGCATAGATTGTAAATGGTGCTCGAAGCATTTTGTGGTAATTCTTGAATTTTAGACGTGATTTTTCTCTTGCCGGTAATTGCACTCGTACTTTACTGCAATCACGTTTTACATGTTGATTTAACTACTCCTCTGTATAGAAATGTAGTAAACAGCCATCACATATCCATTTTGTTGCATGATGTTTTGATAGTTGGCTTCCGACTAGACGATTCAAATTTTTTATCCAGCAGTAGTGACTGGTTTCACCATTTTCAATATACAGCAGATTTATGTGATTCGGTCTTTTTAATTCTGTGTAGTATAGCGGTCCAACAATGCTTTTATTTTCAAAGCCATATAAATTGATGCTTACATCATTATTTTTCTCAAATGCCTTTATATCTTTTAAACTCACTGGAAAATTAACGCCATCCAAATTCAACACTGTTGCATAATGTGGATATGCCGATGTTCGGTCTGAATGTTCGCAACGTTCAGGTGGGTATAATGCTGAAACCACCGCCCATGCAAAACATGCATCATCATCATTTTTCACATTAACCACAGATCTTTTCACATCAATCCATTGTGGTAATCTGATGTATGATGAACCGCGAAGAGGATTAAATTTATTAATATTAATTTCCATATATAAAGCTGATTCCAGTTTCCATCCACTTCCACTCATTTCAAATTCTTCGCTCTTCGCAATGGCTACTTCACTCAATTTTCGGAAAATTTCTTCTAGATTAGTTGAATTGTTGATGATTTCATTTTTCGTGTTAAATGATTTTATTTCTCGTTCTATGTTGTTAATTGTTTCTCTTTTGTATAAACCATATAATTCGATGTTCATTTTATGTCATATGATTTGCGAGTTCATGCTCCAACAATTGTATCACTTTTGGTTTTATATTTGTTAAAAGATCTTCAAAACTTGCAAATGTTTCAGAAGCACGTATACGATAGCTGATGATTCTTTTTTTATAAGCACTTGCTACCACATCAACCATCGAATCTTCAGCAATTTTTTTACAGGAGTTATCCTTATGAGAATTGCTTCGTAAATGTCCGAAATAACTGCGCGTTGGTATTTCAAGTTCACAAACTGCACAATATGTCACATTTTCATTTGATTTAAATTTTTTAGTAGATTGATCATTATCCATTGTTGTAGCTCGTTTCCGATTGTTGTCGCGTTGACTCTTGCATTGTTCATTGTTGCCGTGTTGACTGTTGCATTGTTGATTGTTGTCGTGTTGACAGTTGCCTTCTTCATTATGCTTGTTTTTCTTGTGGCGGTCTAATACATCTCGCCTGCTAAATACCTCAGCACAGAAATCACATTTAAAAATGTTTTGACCATGTTTGCTGGTATTATGACGTAATAAACTACGTCTAGCAGTAAATGTAACGTCACAAATATCACACTTGAACATTTTCGTACAACTGAAAAAAAATTATAAAAAATTATTAATATTTAAACATGAGCTAATATTATTTATATACTTACTTGTTTTTTAATAGTTTCTTCAAAAAAATAACTGCTTAGATAGCAATAAACTTTTTTATTAAGAGCTGCTTTACTTCGATGCTTATGCCTCGATATCTTACAGCTAACTGAAGTGGGGATTGTGTGACACCTCTATATATATAACCACGGTTACCTCCTCGCACACCTCAGTCACCCGCGCCTACTAACTTTTTTACAAGTCTCATTCCCCCCCACCGACACACTACAATTACCAGCGTCTACAACTTCTAAACATGTCTCAACAGGTTACGATATGATGCAATCATTTTTTTTACAAATTCAATATGATGCAACAATTATTAATAAAATAGCAGATATTTTATCCTGTAACGGGGGACATACATTCGAGATAAAAAAATAAATCTAATTTTATAAGTCTAAGATTATAATTTAGGTATATCATTAATAGATGGTACAAATAAATAACATTTTGTATTTTTAAAATTGCTTTATATTTTACAGTGTTAAGGGAATATTGTTTGTAATTTTTTAAATTTTTTATTTCAGAAATAAAAATGGATGAAAATAGACATGTTTGTGCTCCTTTTTCTTCCTTCGTTCCTGACTGTGAAGAACATAATCATAGTTTAACAGAACATTCAAATTATTTTGAAAATTTGTCATATTATGATATTACAAGCAGGAAATGGGTACCTATTTCACAAGCCATACATCGGATGCAATTAGGTATGAAAGAACTATAAACTTGAAAAGCGAGTTAGGTTAGCTTAGATCAAAGTTTTTTGGTTAGGACAATCGAAAAACTAGTTTTGATTTCTCTCGTGTTATGAGGACCCTGCGAAGCAGGGCCGCCGACTTCGCTAATTGTTATATTTACGAGTATTGTATTATTTTCAGGATTGCAGCCTAAAATTTTACATAGATTATATCACTTAAATTTTATGCGGATTAGATTAAATGCATTTGAATTGGCTCATCGTAATTCTGTACTACGTCATACGTCAATGTCAGCTAGTAGTGAAAATGACTCTGGAAACGAATGAGTTTGACCACAACCACCAGCATCTGCACAGAGAAACACTTCATCTAAATCAACAACAAACTATCTTAGAATTACGAATAAAGTTTATAAAGTTTTCACTTAAAAGTAATCCTAATAATATTTAAAGGGCTGCTGTTTAAATCAAAGAGAATTCTTTATATAAAAATAGTTTTTGATTTAAAAATAGAAAGCACATAAAAATTCAAAAGGCTAATCTTCTTAATTTAAATTTAATAAATAAGGCTGCACATTAAAATACAAATATTATATTTAAAAAAATGTTTATTATTAGAAAAAACAAGTAAATAATACAAATTTAGCATAAAATTCAGTTAACCTAATATTTTAGATATAAAAACTATCTAGAAAAAACCAGAATTTTCATTTTCATATCAATTTGAGTGTTCATTTTATAAAACAAAAATATGCTTGATTTATTGTAGAGAAAAATTTTTTAACTGTTATATCATTGCTGGGAATAAAATTTCAGTGACTGAGAATAGCATAAATTTTGCATGCGAGCTTTAGTGTAATTGAAATGACACAATTTTTTTGAAACTGACTGTACATCTAACATGTACATATTTCGCACCATTAGTTCAATAGGGTGATATATGCAAAAATATCTTTTTCGAGTTAAGAGTATATTGGGATTAAGCATATTTTTCGACACTATCCTAACCCACAAGTATAAATAAATGTTAATAAATAACAAAAATATGATAACTTTTAACAGTTATAACTTTATGGAATTTTTTCCCCCATTTAAATCTTATTAAGACAATTAGGACATATCTGACAATATTTTACTAATTTTTTACCTTTTTCTAACATTAGTTTATAAAATAAAGTCATATTAGTTAATATCACTTCATTGAATTGGTGAATATAGATACAATGCAATAAAATTTCAAGTTCAATTAAGAAACGTTTGTTGTTATATCCACCGATAACTAAAAATAAAGTTCATTTATTGTTTGAATAATATATAGGTATCCTTATCATACATACATAGATAGCAATATTTTTATTCTTTTTATTAAGTTGGGCTACAATTTCTTCTCATATGTATATCATTTTATGTATTATGTACCTTAAAGGTATGTATTATGCGAGATAAACAGTATAGCTGTAGTTGTATACATATGTACATACTTGTTTTAACAGGAATAACTCTTTATTTTTGTATTGTTATTATGTATTTTATTGTATAGTTATAATTAAATTTTATATTTAAATATATTTTGTATTGTGTATAAGTAGTATAAGTTATTACTAGATTTAGGAAAATAGTGGTCCCTAACAGAATCGCCATATAAAATATTTTGGATTAGGGGGTTATAAATTTTATTAGAAGCAGGGCCGGATTTACCTTTGTGGAGGCCCCGGGGCACTTTTCATGTGGAGACTCCTTTTAAAGCAGTAAGGAAATTTCCAAAATTTTTCAAATTTCCCCGAAAAGCTGGGTTTACGAGCAAAAAAACAAAAAAGCGCTTATCCTTTCTATTTTCTTCTATTCTACTCTTTTAAGGAGGAAAAGTTACGTAAATTGCAAGACGTTTATAGTTTTTTAAAAATTATAAACATTATTTTTTGCCGAATATTTATAAAAAAATACCTAAGCGATTTTTTTTCAAAATGATCTTGATTATTTTTTTTGTTTTTTCTTCATTATACAAATGGTATGTATTTATAAATTTGAACGATGGACATTTTATTTTTTGATTTTAATTAAGATTTGAGTCCCGTAGACTGCACGACGCGACGCAAAAATAAGGTTCCAACTTCCCGCAGCTGTAGCACCGTCATTTTGAAATATTTTTATCTAAAAAAATTTGCTGAGCCCTATACTCTGTATTTTTAGCTAGGTTTTATATCAATTCAATAAACTTCTCCATTTTTATTTTAAAAAACTTGAAAAACTGTGCCTTTACTTAACTTTTTCCCCCTTAAGAGATTTATTATCAATTTTGTGAAGGCCTCTATTGTGTGGAGGCCCTTGACCCAAGGCACGTGCCCCAAGTTCCCTTATGTAAATCCGGCTCTGATTACAAGGCTGAATATTTTCCTCTGGATTTGAAGACTAGCCTAAGGAAGCTTTTGAGAACAATTTAGTAAAAATTATAAATTACCTATTTTTAACAATTTCAATAATCAAGAATATATATATATATATATATATATATATATATATATATATATATATATATATATATATATATATATATATATATATATATATACATATATTTTGCCACATTAAGTTGATAATTTAACTTTTAAAAAATAAACACCACTTCCACATTTCCTTTTTTTACATTTCATGTTTCCAAAAATTTTAAAAATAATTCCTTATACGAAGAAAATGATTGCATAGAAGTTACAAATGCCTTTGTAACCGCATTGCTCTCACTATATAATCAATTTTCTTTTTGTTATGCTATTGATTTTCGCGGTTATAACTGCAAAAAAATTTTCCGAATTGAACTAAAGAAAAATTAATTATTCTAATAAGTAAAGAGCGAGTGTAGGAATAAATTGCTAAATTTTCAAAAAATTTCGTGCACTAGGTTCATTTATATGAATTTTTAAAATCTTTATTGTCAAATATCTCAAAATTAAAAATTTGCACATATCACCCTATTGAACTAATGGTGCGATTTCCATATCGCAAAATTATATACATATACTGACCTCTCTAAATTAATTATGTCACTTTATTAGATTAATGTGAATATAACTTGTTGACTCATTACAGATGATAAGTTTGCTGATGTGATTAGATCGAACTAAAACGCCGACAGATGTCGTTACGTACACTAATAAAAAAATATTCCTAGTATGTTCCGTCCATTTAACCTTTGATCAAATCTCTTAATAACCCATACGTACTAATGCACCGTAGCATCTCGCGTCCAAGGTCATTCAGACGCTAGCTGACAACACATATGTACTCAGCTACCAGTAAAGTACGAAAAACTTCCGCCGAGATGTAAGACATCTGCGCAGTACTAATACTACTTCCCGTCCAGTACGCACGCATAGGATGCGCAGAACTACTTCCGGTCCAGTGCGCATGCGTCCGGGCGGTGCTATGGCACCGCTTCCGGTCCAGAACGCCCATATCCTATCTACTCATGTAGATTTGACAAAATTTGCTCAAATCGATGTCTTGTCATGGTTCTCTTCACTATATCTGCGCCCATATCATTATCGCAAGACCAGTAATGCTTATAACTTGGAAATCGATTGTAGCCCATGAAAAAATTGATTCCGAAAAACGAAAGTAATTCATTTTTATCAATATTTAATTTTTTGTTTTTTTGTACAGCGTACAAATTCGATTGGAATACCAAGTGATCTACTAAAGGACCAAGTATTTTTACGAAAAAATCGGTTGGAGTATTGCAACCAGCTCCATGCTCGAATATCACGCCTTCATGAAATTTATATTCAGGAATTTTTGTTTCTGCGCGTTGGTTTCTCCATATTCGATTAGTGTTATAAAGTACATTGTTTTGATTTTGATTATTTTCGTCACTTACAATTTCTGGTTCTTGATTATTAGGATCATTTGTATCTTCCGCATCAATATGTATACTAACATCGGCAGTTTCAAATATTTTTCTCATTTCCATTTCAAATATGTCGTTAAAATTATTTCCTTCGTTGTCTGATATATCTGACTCGTCAGTACTTGAAGCATAATCTACTGGAATATTCTCAAATTTGTATAATTTTACTATCGGATAATTTTTTCGCTAAGCGGGGCATTCTGTTTCTATAAAAAATTTAAAAATAGTTTTATATATGCTTGAGTACTGGCGGTACTTGTAAGTACCAGTATTATTTCTTATAATTTTTAAGAAAAAAAATTCTTCAATACATACCGTCTAGATATTTTTTTAAAACAATAATATTATATAAAATCAGACTCAATTTTTAAAAAATTGATTTTAAACCGAATAAAAAGTTAATTTTCTGAAAGCGAAGTTTGCAGATGAATCGCACAAGCACACACTATAAAGAGTGTTACCAAGTGTTCGTTGTTTTGAGGAACTTGCTCATTAGTTAAATACTCGAAAAGTTTGGAAATTGTCGTCGTTGGCGTATCCAAACTCGCTTGCAGTGGATCCGCTTTATGTTTTTTTCTTCTTTGTGTCTGGCTAAATTTAAAAGGCTGACTAAAAGATGCAGCTGATATTGATGTTCCCAGCTGACTTTCATTAGAAAATTCTTCTACAAGGGGAGTGCCGATAGGTGTTGATGAACGTGTTGTTGTGGGTGTCCTAGGTGTTTTATGTGTTGTTAGTGTCGTAGGTGTTTTATGTGTTGTGGATGTCGTAAGTGTTTTATGTGTTGTGGATGTTGTAGGTATATTATGTGATACAGCTGGTGTTGTATGTAGTGTCGTAGCAGATGTTGTAAGTGTTGTATGCGGAAGTTTCGATGTCTTTAGTACATTTTGAATATCAATGTTTGTGAAAGTTCTGAAATTAATATGTACAAATGTTAATATATTTTTATTTTAATAAAGAAAACAAACTATGAACGAATACAAAAAATTTTTTGCTTTCAGGACTATTTTCTAATAATTATATTTAAGAAGTAAATAGAGCTTTTAATTATTTCCTTATTTCTGAAGTTTAAATTACCATTATGTTTCAGTAATTAGCAGTTTTGAGAATAAATTTAAGATAACGCATAAATTGAAGGACCGATAAATACTGATTTCAACCATTCTCACTCAGTTGAGATTCGAATCCCAAACGTTTGTGGTTAAAGGTAACATTTCTGACCACGAAGTTATATGTTAAGCGTTAACCGTTGAGTACACATTATTTCCATTTAGTATTCCCAGCTCTGACGGCTCCATCTATACTTATAATTCAATGACACTGTTAAATATTTCTGTGTGAAAAAGTATTGACTATCACTGAATATAATATATCGTCCCTTAGCAAACAACAACGCGCATGTCATTTTGACCAACTTTACAAGAGAGTGAAAAAACAGTTTATTTATTAAAATTTAATAGTTTTTATCTTTTAGTTAGTAATAAGTACTAGCGAGTTGCTGCTTGGGCTGTAACGAACGCGATGAAGTCGAAAGTAAAACTAGGAATGGGTCATTTAACTCTTTTAGGACTAATGACGAGCTCAGCTCGTCATAGCAATTTTAATAAAAAATCCAATTGACGAGTCTGGCTCGTCTTGTGTCGATAACTGGAGCCTAC
This sequence comes from Brachynemurus nebulosus, assembly GCA_035578155.1. Lineage (NCBI taxonomy): Eukaryota > Metazoa > Arthropoda > Insecta > Neuroptera > Myrmeleontidae > Brachynemurus > Brachynemurus nebulosus. Next base: position 17,154,116 of record JAPWDM010000007.1, read on the forward strand.
TGCCATCTAACGCTATAATATTGTAAATATAGGAAGTAAATCATACCACATACGCACATGCGTTACATCGTTTACATATTTATTTTTTACCTCGTGTTTGCTTGTTGTAAGTTTTGTGCGTTGTATGCGTTTTATTAATTATCTTTGTCATCGTTATATTTTCAATTTTATTTTTTGTTTTTAATGACACTTATAATTAAAAGACAGTTTTTTTGAATATTATTTTGAATATTTTAAAACTTCTACGTTAATAATATTTAAAATAATTTTCATAGGTTAGGTCTGTTTCAATTTTAGTGTGTGTAATTTTGTGTATGTGAATTTTTTTTTTTTAGTGCTTAGAAAAGATAATCGACTATATTTATTTTTTAATTTTTGCATTATAATTTTTTTTTTTTTGTATAACTAATATATACCTATAATTATATAATCGTATAAAATACATAATGGCCGAAGAATATATACAGAGTGAAGAAGATTTATTAGCTATTCTCGAAGATAGTGATATAGAATTTAATTTAAGCGAATTTAGTGGCGATGAAAGTTCAGAAAGTGATTTCGACATCGAAGATATTCGAAATATCGTAAGCCGTAGTGAAGAAGGAGAAGGCGAGATACAAGAAGACGATGGCGAAGAACTTTGGATAGAAGGGCAACGAGAACATTGCCAAAAATTTGATTTTCTTGGTGATTCAGGAATAAAAGTTGAATTTCCTGAGGATAATAATATCCTGGATATTTTTAGGTACGTATTTGTTTATATGTTTGTTTTAAAATATACATCTATAACTCAGTGGCGTGGAATCTAATTATTAAAAAATTGCAAACTAAATAAGTTTTTATGATATACGTACGTAAAAAAGAAAAATGTTTACAAATGTGTGCTTTCGGAAATGGAAAATTTCTAACTTCGTCTTAATGAAGGTGAATTAGCGAATATTTACTTATACTTTAAATGCAAAATCTGTTTTCCATTTTTAAATTATACTTTTCACCTAGTTGAACGTCACTGGCAAAATATATGAAAATTACAAAATTTTTGTGTAATTATGGTATTTACTTAAAAGTTTGTTTACTTTTGTAATTACGGAGATGGCCGTAGTAAGAAAATTGGGTATAGGACAATAACATGTAACTGGCCTACCTGTATAGCAAATAGTGTCAGATTGATGTATCTTGGTAATAAATTACTAATTTTTGTTTTAAATATTTAGTACAAAAATTTAATTACAGTTACACCTTCTTTTATGCGGTCCTTTTTCTGTGCGATTTTTTTAATGCGGTTTTTGAAAAAATTTCTAAAGTGCATAATGTAAATCAAAAGCAAGAGAAAGTAAGAAAATATCGTTAAATTTTTTTATAGATGCATTTTTCAGAATTTTCATAATATTTTAAAAATGAAATAAATTGTTCTTATGTGTAAATTAATACTTTATCTTGTTTAGAAAAGCAACTTTTAAGCAAATGAGTGAGGTTTTGAGCGTTCTGAGCTACATATTTTCGATGAAACTTTTTTTATGCGGTTCCTATCCACCGCATAAAAAAAGTTTTTTCTTACAATCTGGATCGAACTTTACTTTTTATAGCAATTTATGAAGTTCTTAAATATATTTTTTTTTGTGCGATTTTTTATGCGGTCCGTATCCACCGCACAAAAAAAGGTTTACTTGTACTGCACTATTTAATTAAGCAATAAATCGTTCAATGGATGCAGCGATGAAGTTATTGTAAACCTACTTCGTCGAGTGAAATCATTTGTTTGATATTAAAATTCAAACTAAAAACTATCAAAAAAAAAAATTTACTTACCTACCACATCAAAATAAAAGATAATATTAATATTGTAAATTTATTTTTTATTTTTGCAGATGTTTCATAACCGACGAGATAGTGGAAAAAATCGTTGAAGAAACGAATATATATGCTGAGGAGTTTATGAATAAAAATAAAGAAAATGAACCACATTCTTCTCATAGAGAAGTTTTCAAAACAAATGTTAATGAATTAATGTGCTTCTTGGCATTAATTTTATTAGAAGGTGTGGTACACAAACGAAGTGAAAAATTATGTTTTACAAAGAGGCCATCAGTTGAAACACCATTTTTTATAAAAGTGATGTCGCGGGAAAGATTTTTTCTATTAAAAAAATTTCTTCATTTTGAGAGTAAAGAATTAGAACCCATAGACAACTACTCAACGAAATTGAAGAAAATTTGGCCAATTATTGAATCAAGATTTCAGGAAATGTATACACCGGAGCAAGAAATATGTGTGGATGAAAGCTTACTACTTTACAAGGGAAGATTGAGCTGGAAACAATTTATTCCGAGCCAACGTACCCGGTTTGGTATAAAAATTTTTAAACTATGCGAAGCTTCGTCGTCATATATTTATAAATTTATAATTTATACTGGCAAGGATACCGTCTTAAGCGATTCGTTTTCGGAATTGCCATTTTGTAGTAAGATAGTACTTACTCTTTCTGAAACTTTATTGGATAAAGGCTACTGTTTAATTACAAACAATTATTATAATTCGCCATCACTCAGTAGTCTGTTGCTCGAGCGAAAAATGGATTTGTACGACACGCTGAGAAAAAGCAGGAAAAATTTACCTCCACAAATAAAAAATTAAAAAAAGGTGAATTAGCCACATACTACAATAATAAGGTAACAGTTGTTCACTGGTAAAATAAAAAAAAAGTATTGTTTATAACGTCAATTCACAAAGGAGAACTTTTAACAAAAATTATTAAAAATAAAGAATACACAAAACCCGATGTCGTGTTCGACTATAATGATAAAATGGGAGGTGTTGACAGGTCGGATCAGTCAATGGAGCCATACACAATCGCGCGATCGCGACTGAAAAAATATTATAAAAATTTTCTTTCCCACCTATTGGAAATGACAGCACATAACTCCTGGGTACTATATAAAAAAATAGAGGAAAATTAAGCCACGAAATGTTTTTAATAGAATTAGTGGAAAAAATTATTGAAAAATATCTTAATCCACCTACAGGTTCCACGTCTGGACGAACGGGGCAAGTGTATCTTGACCCCCTTAGACTGACAGCTAGACATTTCGCAGATTATATTCCATCAACATCAAAATCAAACCCTACAAGGAGATGTCGCGTTTGCTGTGTAAAAACCGATCCAAAAACGAATAAAAAAATTAGAAAAGAAACACGAACCTGGTGTTCCGACTGTGGTGTCTCCCTCTGTGCGATACCATGTTTTAAAATCTACCATACGGAAAGATATTTTTAAATTTATTATTTTTATTATTTAATTTTAATTGTACATATTTTGTTTTTATTCTTTTTTTATGATAAGTAATTTTTTTACTTCGTTGTTTCTGAATATAAATTTTTGTAAAAATTGTCATTACATATTTTTGTAAAGAAAACCAATAAAATATATTATTTTTTTTGTGTGTGTGTGTGATATATTTATTATGTAATTTTTTTACTTCGTTATTTCTGAATATAAATTTTTGTAAAAATTGTCATTACATATTTTTGTAAAGAAAACCAATAAAATATATTTTTTTGCGTGTGTGTATATTTATTATGAGCTTAAGTATTATTATTACGTATCTCAACATTTTTACGGTAAGTATAAGATATAAATAAAAAGCAACTGAGTCACACGTATCAATTGAAACGCTTGATGATGTATGGCCTACTTTATATCAGAGACACACACCCTTCAGTATAGAAGTCTGTAATAATACTTATAAAAGTATGAATTTTTTTGTTTGGAAAAATATCGTAGATGGTGGTCCTAAACGGGTTAAAGAAGAACAAAAAAGGACAGAAATTAATATTTGGTGCCGGAATTCGTGATTTGAGAAGTATATTGAAGAAAAAGAAGCCGAAAACTATTAAGAATGCGATAAAATTTGCACTGAAAGCTGCGAAGAATATTTTCAAGAAGAAGAAGGACAGTCAATTTACAACACCGAGAATCATTCCAATACCAAAAACTGGTGGAATTTTACTATTTCTAGTTCCACGTTTTGCCGCCCTGTCCGCCGTAGGATCACTTTCTGGAGGTGCTGCTGGTGTTGCGAAAGCAGTAAATGCTTATAAAACAGCAAAGAAACATTTGGATGAAAATGAACGTCATAACAAGATGATGGAAGCAATTGCACTTGGATCGAAATCTGGAACTGGACTTTATTTAAAAGCATACAGAAGAGGTTTGGGACTTTACATCGAATTAAAAAACCGCTAAGCGAGCTACCCGATCGACCATAAATTGATCGCGACATTTATCAGTTTGGAAACAAATGTTTGTCCAATTTTCGTGGCGTGTTCATGAGAGATGATTTACCGAAACGGCCAAGGCGAAAGGAGTGTGGAGTCGTCAATTTGGATAATTCATCGGGACCAGGAAGCCATAGGGTAGCGTACGCCAAAGATAACAAGAACGTCGAATATTTCGATAGTTATGGGAATTTACCACCACCTGCAGAAGTTGTGCAATATTTACATGGCAAGAATATTAAATATAATTATAATAGATATCAGAATTATAAACAATATAATTGTGGACATTTATGTCTAGAATTTTTATGTAATACAAATTATTTTCAATAAATATATTTTTTTAATCGAATAACTTGGTTTCATTTTCTCATCTATACTTTAAATATACCTGTTGTAACTCTCCAGTTACTTCTTCCTCAGCAGGGATGACAAATATGTGATGTTTTGTCCCTGATGCAATGGCAGGTGTGATTAATTTACACCTTATGTTATTAAGTGGTGAAAATAGCGCAGAGGATTTTTTGTTTTCACACTTAAGATGGATGCTTGCACTGGATTTCGTCCTTCAGGCGTGTTTTCTTTATCTTGCTCGGCTTAGAGGATACTGGAACGTTGCTGTGATTGGATAGTTTTAGGTATAACTTTGTCGATTCGTACGAATAAAACGCGAAATCTTTTGACAATAACAATTTATTTAATCCAAATAAAACGTAAACAATGTTAACAAATTCGATTAAACGTTACAAATTTAGTAACAATTAAAATTGTTAAAATTATTAAAATTGTTAAAATTGGCTTCGAGCCCAAAATAACGATATATACTAACTACAAATACTGTTGTTGTTTGCACAGTGCAGTCTCCTATATATATATATTTTAATATTCTAGAAATTTCCAGTAAATTCCATTACACTTGTTATCAACAAAGACATTAGTATTCTTAAAACAAAGTGAGGAAAAGAGATGAACCAGCAACAACCCTATGTAAAAATGGTGATGCGTTGAGTTACTTAAACACACCACTCGTATTTTCTAGAACATTGGACAGAACATCATTTCATCTCTCTTACTCGTGTACAAATATAAATTATATTATTCTCTCTTTAGTTACATAAATTCATTTCTTAGAATAATGCCGCTGCTACACGATGCTACGAACACCTTCCAACATTCGACGTTGGATGGTTCATAGCATCGTGTAGCCGTTGTTCGAACCTACGAGTGTCCAATGTCGAGCGTCAAACATTCGCATTTGGTCGTGTCCCGTTCGATGTCGGTATTCTTGCACCGAGTCAAAGGGATGCTTCGAACGTTTGAAGGTCAATGTTGGTTGCGTTCGTTGGTTGCGCACGACTCGTTCATGTGAAGAGAGACAACATCAGTGAATAACATTAGAGATAACATCAGACAGATAACAGCGTTGTCGACTGAGTACCAACACATCATCATTCGTATTGGATCAAACATTCGATTCACCGTGTAGCAGATACATTCGTCGCATCAACTATCGAACTTAATTGCCCCAAACGTTCGATCGAACGTTGGAAGGAACGTTCGTAGCATCGTGTAGAACCCGCTTAACAAACATACTTAAGTAATAAATTTGATACAAACATAAGCAATAGGTACAGCAGTGTAGGGAAATAAATAAACACTTTAGTACTGTAGTGGGCGAAATAAGAAGCAAAATTAGATGTATTATCATTTGAAAATGTTACAAAATGGCGTACCGACTATAACAGAAACTGAATATTGAATAAATGGGCGTTAAAAACTCCATTTTACATGATGACGTCACAATCCAAAATGGATACACCCACTCCCAAAACGTCCAATCAATGTAAGTTTTGTAGTAAAATGGAGGACCGAAATGTGTCAGAAATCTGGGTCGTTACACTGTGATATAGAATTTTCTCTCAGTCGTATCTCAGACACCATGTCGCTAACATTAACGTTAAGTAGTGACTCATCTATATTAACGGCTGGGTATTTTCCATCCATCGATTTACCGGGTAATTATGTATGCGGGTTTGTCAATTTTGAAACATACAACGCAGTGCCAAATATCGACGAAACAAATAATTTATTTCATTACGGTGATGATGAATGAAATTTTTCTTGTCAAACTAAGTAGGTACTGAAAGAGCTAAAATTTGTAAAACTACAAAAATTTAATTTTTTCAAAATTTCAACTTTTTTCCTAGAACGAGAATGAAATTGAACTGAAAAATACAGGTTTGTCCTCATTTAACCAGATCGTTTCATACTTATTGGTTGGTTTTTGAGCTCCCAATAATTACCACCAAATAAAACTATATAATTTACATTACATTAATGTTTCCTGAATTTTCAGTTAAAAATACAGTTTCTAAATATTTCTAATGAAAATATTATTTTAGTTATACATTTTTTGAGGTGTTGTTAATATAGTGTTATACTCTTCACCACTATCTCTTTGTTTCTAAGTTTTGGCAGACAAAATGTTACCACACATCCAAGGATCTGCAAAGAGAAATGATTTATTATTTTATGAACAAATATGGTAACTAGTTCTAGATCTTAAGGTACCATCGCAATGTGATGAGCCGAAAAATTGTCAAATTTCGTGGTTTTTTTCGGATCGATAAGATGGGGAGAATGGGGATGAATTTTTTTTTTGCGATTGATACCACTAGTTAACAATACAAAATATTTTTTTATTCATTTTACCTATATTAATTTTTTTTTTTTTATAATTATTATAATTTTTTGAAAAAAGTGTCTTTTAAAAAAGGGCGGATATTGGTCCCCACGATTGCGGCCGCACTTTTCTTTTGGAAAAAAAAATCAAATAGATTATCAATCTGTAGGTAAGGCGCTATGTTCCTATGAGAGCTATTTTTTTGGAAATTTGAAAAAATGGCAGGGATTTGAATAAAAAGTACAAAATTTTTTATAGTTTTTCGTGTCAAAAAATAGGAAGATTTCAAAAAAAAAGCTCCCATAAGAACATAGCGGCTTACTTACAGATTGATAATCTATTTGATTTTTGTTTCCAAATGAAAACTGCGGCCGCAATCGTGGGCGCCAATATCCGCCATTTTTTAAAGACATTTTTTTCAAAAAATTATAATAATTATAATCTATGGTATGATCTATGATATAAATATGATCTATGGTACTGTAAATTCTATCTAATTACATATACCTAATAGACCCTGTGAACATTTTTTTTATTTCCAGAAAAATACTATTTAAATCGGAAACTTTTAATAAATGCTATTTTTCACGTTACATTAAAATTAAGTTGCTCTGTTTATATCTCTGAAATAGTACGCTCTATCGGAAAAAAATATCTAAATGATCTTTTTTTTTTGGAGAATTAATTAACATTCTTAGGTGAATCGATCACTTGAAATTTTCCAAGTTTAGAATTTGAAAATTTAGTATATTATACAAAAAAGATTTGATTGACATTATTTTGAATAATTTTTGACGTATAGTTTAGAAAAAATAAATTTTCAAAGTTAGAATTTTTAACGTACGAGTAAATGCCAAAGAATGATTAGACGCGAATCAGTGGTATTTATGTAAAACTGAAAATTATTTTCTTTTATGTTTTTGAATCATTAAAAAACTATTTTGTTTAATATTGGACGTTTAGTTATTGTAATAAATAGAGAAAAAACTATAAAAATGTCATTTTATGCTAATACACCCATAATATTTGTGTACGTGTTAGTTATTATGTGTGCGTACACGTCACTACCAGAATCAAATTCACTACTTTTAAAATTGTTAAAATTAGAAGATTGAACAATAATCAAATATTAATACTGTTACATGTACTCGTATTATAAAATTTAACTTATTTTTCTACACATAAATTATATTTATTTATAGAGAAAAAAATAGACTTATTAGTAATTCATTTGTCACAAATTTGTCAGTAATGATCGATTCACCTTAAAAAATTTAGTTTACCACTGTTATAATTTCATTTTCATCTCTATTGTTTGTTTCAAGGTAACAAATCAAGGTATTTATTATGTTTTAAAATAAGACGGACCTTGTGTTTGTTTTAAATATGTGCACTCTCAAACCGATTTCTTTGTTCAAAGATTTCTCAACTTTTTTTTCTTTTTTGAATCAAAGAAAAAATTTTTTTGTTTCAAAAAAAATTTTTTTTTGTACTCCTGTCGAAGAACACACTCATTACACATCCGTAAATTGTTGAGAAAGTTAGGCATTATTCAAAGATGTGGAAGAATGATCAATACTCAGTACCTTTCGACCAATGAAATCACCGTATTAACCATTATTCAATGGGTCTGCATTTGTTTTGTGTATAATATATGTATCAAATTTTGATTTCATATATGTAGCGTAGTAACGTCTAAGTAAACAAAGCAGTTTGTATTTTGTTTTCATCATTTGCACATATATAAACAGTTAATGAAATTAGAGATATGTAGATTAAAAATTGTATTCTTTTGATTTAATATTCAATTTTATTTGCATCAAAAAGGAAAAGAGTCGTAGAAAAATATCGTATTCTACTCGCTTGCAATGGTTATTACTCACTCAGATGCATTACGACATTCGCCTCGTAAGCTCGGTTCGTGTGGCAACTTCATCTTCGTGAGCAACAGCTATCATTACCAGCTTGTTGAATAATATACTATTACTGAAGAAAAAAATTTAAGAAAAATTTTTTTTGAAAAAAAAATTCTTTTTTTTTTTTTTTGATTCAATAAATTTTTTTTATTTAAAGAGATTTTTAAACATAAAAATTAAAATTTAATTTTATTTCGTTTATAAATTTGAATTAGATGATCGCTTGATCGCTTATTGATTGAGCTGACTTCAAAAGTTACTTACCAGAGCTGCTGCGATGAGCAGTGTCAGGAAACCCATTATAGCGTGCTGATGTTTAATGCTCTCATAAAATATATTCAAACAGGGCTGCGTGTTTAGGAAAGGGTCTCCGATCGTGCAACGTTGCGGTTTACCTCTACAGCATGATAGGGGTAGACCAGCTGTTTGATTATGATAATCACCAAGAGATAACACACCACAACATTTATACTGAAGAAAAATAAATAAGTTAATGTAACAAATAATAAAGAAGATTTTTTTCTGAATTTTACTAAATATTATTGCTACTTTCAGTTTTTCTCGAGATTTTATCTACATAGTTTTCGCAACCATTATTTTTAATATCTGATATGTAAGGCGAATGATGATATTTAGACAATTATTTTTGGTGTCCCAAAATGTGTATTATAAGCCCGAATATATGATATTTTTTTAAATATGTACAACTACATAACTATTTGAGCTGTATTCTCACTATCATCTAAGTGTACGTGCACACAGAAAGTGAGTAACAGCAGAGCGATGCCGAGCGAGTACATGCTATCTTGTTAAACACATACATTTTAATGTACATGTTCAAACACATGGCCGATTCAAACCGTTGCCGAGCGATGCGATGAGAGTCCGGACCGAGCTGATTTGCTAATGTCAAACAAGTTTGATATTTTTCAAGCGTTTTGAAGCTGATTTCGTTAGTTGTGCTTTCTGTTGTGTGTTTTGTCTTTTTTATCGTTTTTATCCATTGTTGTTGCGTCGTAATATATACATATATAATATTTCTTTTGTATTATTTAAAACATAATAATAATAAGATAAAAATGGACATCGAATTATTAATAAATGAAATTTATTTACGCCAAGCATTGTGAGTAGGTAGTCGGCTACTTGAGGGGGGAACTTTTTGTAGTGTCGGTTGCCTAGGGCAAGCAAGAGTGAGTACATATCTGTGAATTGTTGACTTCCAGTCTGCGACGCCATCTTGGATGTGATGTCATGTCTTAAAAAAATTTTGTCGGCTGGTGGATTTGAACGCGGTGCTCTTTGTATGTGAGGCCAGCGCCATACTCACTGGACCGCGAGAGGCACTTACGTATGATGTTTTAAAACTGGTATACTATTTAGCGAGCACGCACGCAGTTGTATTGATATTGTAGTGATGAGAATAATTTTGCAGTTGTAATGTTGTTGTAGTGAAATATTTAATTTTTATAAAATTTATATTTCTTATCAGAATTCAATTAAAATACATTTTTCAAGGTAAAACACATTTCTGTGGTTTTAATTAGTTATTAATTGACTGTTAGATTTGCGTAGGTTGACTTCACTCAAACATTCTAGAACTTACCAGAATATTCATTTTTTCACTACAGATTGGTATATAAGGAAATTTGAGAATCAGAGAATTTATCAGTTTATATCAAGTCGTTATTGTGTTAAATTGTAAATTGTTGTATTGGACGGGAATCAAGAATTTAAAATGTATCATTGTAGTAAACATAGTTTTTGTGAACATGGCGAATATAGATGTGATTGTTTTGTTTGCTGGGAATCTTGTGGTAAGTTAAATAAATTTTTATTATTAATTTATATATTCTTACTATTATAGTACTTAGTTACATTTTTTATTTAGAATTTATTTGAAATAAACTTCTATTAATTTGTATATTTACACAATTACAGTACTTTTTATTTGAAATAAATTTTTTAATTTCTATATTAGCACTATTACATTTTTTTTTAAATTTTATTAATAATTACTAACACCAATAAAAAATTAATATTAATTTATTTCACTTATTATTAGGTCAGTGTGAATTCGGTTCATACTCTCAAGCAAACACTGACTTTGACGTGGCTGGATCAAGCCGAGTTAAATAAATTTTTATTATTAATTTATATATTCTTACTATTATAGTACTTAGTTACATTTTTTATTTAGAATTTATTTGAAATAAACTTCTATTAATTTGTATATTTACACAATTACAGTACTTTTTATTTGAAATAAATTTTTTAATTTCTATATTAGCACTATTACATTTTTTAAATTTTATTAATAATTACTAACACCAATAAAAAATTAATATTAATTTATTTCACTTATTATTAGGTCAGTGTGAATTCGGTTCATACTCTCAAGCAAACACTGACTTTGACGTGGCTGGATCAAGCCGAGACGGAGATGGACTGCCCCAAATTGAAAAACAGATGCGAAATAGAAATAGCAATTCGCCCTCGACGTTATACGATTACGGTTCCATCGATTCAGTGGAGGACGTATTAAAGGAAATGGAAAATAACGAAGAGATTCCGTGGAATGTGATTAATGAACTTACAGAGGGAATACCGATGATGGAAAAAGAATTAAACGAAAATCCTGTGATGGTAGAGGATGATTATGGTAGTAAATTCGAAATAATTTCCGAAACGAATTCAACGGTACGTCGTTATAATTTAAATGGACGAAAAATAGTTTTTAAAATTAAGGACGTCCCCAAGGACGTGGACGCTATGAACTGGATCAAAAGTAGCGTAAACGAAATAATACAACGAATTTCGTCTAATATTGAACCGGACGATAAGGTGGGCTTCACTTTTGGCAGTGAAAATTTCGAAAAGGGACCCGGCTGGATGGCATTTCGTGACGGTAAAGATGTTACTTTTGAGGACGTGTGGAAATTGCTAGGCGCGATTTTCCAAAGTAATTCATAAGGATTGGCTACGGACAAATTTCGACTAACCGCCACATACGTGAAAATTCCCAAAGGGAGAGGAAGAATAAGATCGTCCGTCTACAATACATATGAACAAGAGTGTAGACAACGCAGAGGAATAATTTTCATTAAAAACGATGACAATTTATGTCTTTTGAGGGCTATTGTTGTTGCGAAGGCTCATGCTAAAAAAGATCCAAATTTCGAAAAAATCCGGTGCAGTCGATACAAAACCAATAACATACAGATGGAAAAAGTGAATAAACTACTCCGTAAAACAGGGCTGGTGATACCGGAGGAAGGAGCCGGTATTGAAGAATTACGAATTTTGCAACGCCATTTGAAAAAATATAAAATCACCGTATACAAACACCAGACAAAAGGAAGAGATGTAGTATTTGAGGGGGGAAATGATGACGCAATTTACAAAATTAATTTATTGCTACACGAAAACCACTACAACGTCATTACCAGCCTGACTGCTGCGTTTTGTTGTAGTAATTATTGTGAGGCATGCCATACACCTTCTAAAGGAAGAAACGAACATCGATGTGGTGCTTCCTGTCCGTGTTGTCAGCAAGCCCCTCCATGTGAAAAAATAAATCTGGAAATCAAATGCGACGATTGTAACCGAGAGTTCCGTAGCCAGACATGTTTTGACAATCATTGCAAACCAGGATCATTGGGTAAAAATTCTGTTTGTAATGTGGTTAAGCGGTGCCACGAATGTTTCCAAACAATCAATATGATGAGGCGAAAACAAAAACATGTATGTGGCGAGATATTTTGTAAGATGTGTGATTGTTATGCTCCAGCCAACCACTTCTGCTATATTAAGAAAGACACAAAAAAACCAAAGCTGGATAATACGGTATTTATTTTCTTCGATCTTGAAACAAGACAGGAAAAACCGGTGAAAGAAGGAAGTAACACAATGATTCACGAACCTAATTTATGCGTATATATGCAGTGTTGTGATGTGTGTATTAAAGAAGAAACACTTGTATTTTGTCAAAAATGCGGTTATCGACAACATGTAATAAAAGATAATATTATTTTCACATTCATGAAGGAGATACTGGACATTCGTAAAAAATTCAAGAAAGTTATTTGTATTGCACATAACGGACAAGCGTTTGACAATCAGTTTATTTTGAAATATGTGTTTGAAAATACTCAGCTCCAACCCGATATTATTATGAGAGGTTCAAAAATATTAATGTTGGAGATAGAGTATGTGCGTTTTATCGACTCTCTGAACTACTTTCCAATGGCGTTGGCGGCACTCCCAAAGGCTTTCGACTTACCACCATCATCGAAAAAAGGATACTTCCCTCATTTATTCAACACAGAATTAAATAAAAGCTACGTCGGACCGCTTCCCGACATCTCATATTATTCTCCAGACACAATGAAGGGTACAGACAATGCCGAAGAAGATGACGAACGGAAAAAATTCATTAGGTGGTATAACGAAACGAAGGAAAGTGGATATGTGTTTGATATGGAGAAAGAAATTGTAGAATACTGTACCAGTGATGTGGATATTTTTAAAAGGGCCTGCTTAAAGTTCAGAGAAGTGTTTTTAGAAGAATGTAACGTTTGCCCGTTTACGGAGGCAATAACAATCGCGTCGGCCTGTAATTTAGTATTCCGTCGTAAATTTTTACAAGCCAACACTATCGGCATTTTACCTCGAGGCGGTTATCGATTGGCTGACACGCAATCTAAAATCGCATTACAGTGGTTGATCTATGAGGAAAATGAACGACAAATTGTAATTAAACATGCAGGTCGGCAAAGAGAAGTTATATTACCAGGTACCAATTTAAAGGTGGATGGTTATTGTGAGGAAACCAGACAGGTGTTTGAATTCCACGGGTGCTATTATCATGGGCACGATGTTTGTCAACAAACTCGACGTAATTGACGAGTGTCAATTTCGAAAAATGTTAAAGACTGGAACTGATTTGAAATATTTGGAATGCCATCCAATGATAAATTCCACTCCTTTAAACCCCCGCGACGCATTTTATGGTGATCGTACAGGCTGTACAAAATTATATTACAAAGTCAAAGATAATGAGAAAATTAAATACGTCGATGTCTGTTCGTTGTACCCGTGGGTATACAAATACGGAAAATTTCCTCTAGGCCATCCAAAGATTTATGTTGGTGAGGATTGTAAAGAGCTGATTGACAATGACAACATTTTGAATGCTAATGTTAACGGATTAATTAAATGCAAAATTTTACCACCACAGAATTTGTACCATCCTGTGTTGCCGATGAAACAGAACAACAAGCTTATGTTTGTTTTGTGCCGAACATGTGGTGAAGAATGCAATCAGAACGATGATTGCATGCATTCGGTTGATGAAAGAGCACTCACTGGTACCTGGGTAACTGATGAAGTGAAAAAAGCCCTCGAACTCGGTTACCAATTAATTGATGTTTATGAAATTTGGCAGTATGATGTAACTCAGTACAGTCGAGAAAGCGATATTGGTGGACTGTTTGTCGATTTCATAAACAAATTTTTAAAAATGAAACAGGAGGCGTCTGGTTGGCCGTCAAATTGCAACACCGAGGAAGAACGTATAAACTATGTTGACGAATATTACAAAAATGAAGGGGTCCGATTGGAATTTACGAAAATTTTGAAAAACCCCGGCTTACGATCACTGGCCAAATTGATGTTGAACAGTTTCTGGGGAAAGTTTGGTCAGCGGGAAAACCAGTATTATTCACGAGCCAAAAGACCTATACGACCTACTTACCAACCCTGCTATCGATGTAAACTATATTCAGGAAGTTAATGAACAGACAATCATTGTCAATTGGGAGCATAGAGACGAGGCGGCCGATCTTTTGTCTACAGTAAACTGCGTCATCGCCGCGTATGTAACAACTCAGGCCCGACTCAAGTTATACAGTTATCTCGAACAACTACAAGAAAGGGCTCTGTATTATGACACCGATTCCGTAATTTTCGTCTCAAGAGAGACCGGATATGACGTCCCTACAGGCTCTTTCCTCGGAGATATGACGGATGAACTGGCAGACTATGGACCGGGAAGCTACATCAATGAGTTTGTTTCGGGAGGTCCGAAAATGTATGGGTATACTGTATACTCGACGACAGAGAAGAAAATTAAACCACCCACATGTAAAATAAAAGGAATTACAATAAACTATGAATCAGGCAAGTTGGCGAATTTTAATACCCTCAAGAAGATGATCACTGAAGACGTTCCACCAGTCACAATAATATCTCGTAATATTCGACGCACTGAAGAACACAACGTTGTAACAAAAACTGAACAAAAAATTTTCAAGCCAACATTCAACAAACGGCGGAGAGTAGAGAAATTCGACTCAGTTCCTTACGGATTTAAAAGACAAAGAACGGAATAAAATTGTGAGTGAAAATAAAAAAAAAAACTATTTAAAATATAACAATTGTGAATTTTAAATAAAGCTCGACCCCCTTAATAGTTTAAAAGACGAAAAGAAGAAGAAGAGAATAAAATTATCTGTGTAAATAAACACCAAATATACATAATATGTTGATAAGAATACATTGTGTTAGTGAACTTCCTGATATTTATTGTAAATAAATAACATTTAAATAATGTACGTACGTACGTTAAACAAATGAGTGTGTTTCGTAGTTTTAAACATCAGCTAATTAATAAAGCCGTGTTATCAAACAGTGATGATGATAAACGCTTTATACTACCTAGTAATATATTTCTCACGGGGACATTATAAAATAGACAATTTTTATTTTTGATAATTAGTGAATAAAACTTTTTTATATATTTATGTAAATAAACCTCTACTATTTTATATATTACTACTCGCGATAAGGCGATAAGATAACATTGAAATAGTTATGATAAAAACACCACATGTATGTCTGCTAATAATAAAAATGTGTGTAAACTTGACCATGAATTTTTTTTTAAAAATATTTGTAGATATGTATTTTAAAGATAAGAAAATAAAAAAGCGGCCGCTTTATTTAAAATTTTTATTATTAATAATAAATACAAAATTTGTATAAATTATAAAATTTGATATTATTAACAAATACATATAAAACTATGTATGACTTATATAAAAAAGTGTTCTCGTAATATTTTATCCACATCTATAAAATTTTGTAAATTACTGGAGGTCCACGGGCCCGAGTCCGGTCCTGAATCAAAACCGAGATGAGCGGTTGGGTCGTGCACGATTTTGTTCCACTGTTATCTGGTCCTGGATGGTTTTTTCTGTTTCCATTGCTGTTGCTGCTTCACCAAGAATGACTGACTGGTGAGTACTAAAGTTCAGCGTTTTTATAAAAGATTTTTGGAAGGTATCCAACAGTTATGATCACGTCCGAAACCGAGCCACTTTACATACACTCTATCCTTCTTCTTTTTCAACACCTTCTCCACCAAGTACACGTCCGGATATTTCACTTTTTGGATCTCTTCTTGATAGAATCCTCCTTTAATAGGGTTACCTTGATAATCCTCTAGTAGGTATGTGACTGGATTGGTTAATTGCACCTTGTTGATTTTAAAATGTTCAGTCGTCCATGATGGTTGATATCCTTTGTCAAATTGTGATTTATACTTGCTAATGCGAACAATATCTCCAACTTTATATTTTGGTTTTGTAGCAATTTTTACATAATTGTAGACGGTTGAGAGAAGCTTATCTTCCTTGCTTGGTGTTACATCGCGCGGTCGCATCTTAATTGTTCTATGCTTACGGGAATTGTAATCATCCACCAGCTTGTCCAACATATCAATCCAACGATACGATCCATTGTAACTAAACATTTTCCACATATCGGTCTTGAGTGTTCTGTTAAATCTCTCAACAACCGATGCTTTTTTCGTTGAAAATGTTGAATAATGGTTAATATTGTACTTTTTCATGAGTGCTTTAAACAGGTGATTATAAAATTCCTTTCCAAAATCTGTCTGAAGTGATCGAGGAACACGGTCTTGTTTAAGTATCGATTCAAATGCGGCTGCCACTTCTTTTGCGGTTTTATTTTTAACCGGTACCGCCCACGCTCGTTTGGAAAAAACATCGATTGTTGTCAGTAAAAAATTGTAGTTATTATTCACAGAAGCGTGAGCACCCATTTCAATTAAATCACTCTGCCATAAATCATCAATTCCTTTTACAATAACGTGCCTACGCGGGAAATTCTTCCGTGCGGGTCTGTGTAGTTCACGTACCATCTGTAGTTTGCTCATTTTTCTTAACGGGTTTCAGTAATTCATCAAGACGTTCTTCAATCTTCGATATTCGAAGATTAAATGTGGAAATTTCTTGATGTATCGATGTTTTATACGATATAAAAAGTTGCGTAGCCTGGATCAACTTGTACACAGCATTTTCAATTTGTGCTTTGTTCATTTCGACTGTTTGTGTTAATTCGGAAAATTTCTCCAATTCAAAACTTTTTAAAAATTTCAGATTCACCACATCTCGATCACCAGCCGGATCCTTTACATTTGTTAGCTGTCTATTTCCAATATCGTAATTTCCCCTGCTAGTCATCTTTAAACCAATGGATTTAAGAGCTTCTTTCTTAATGCTTTTGTCATGTACACGTCCAAACTTGTCGACGGTTATATTTTTGTTACGCGTACGACCAAATCTATCCATGTTCAATAAAACCTGCTTCCATCAACTCCTCTAAGATCGAGATTATTTCCCCGTCGTGCCCCGTGTGTCCCGCTAATTGTGATCCTACGAGTAATCGTAGTCTACTGACCAGTTCGTTAGGGTTGTCCCAGTATATATGCTCCTTTTTCATATTGTTGAACCGCATCAAACCAGTCCCAAATACTGGAGCACTAGCCGTACGACTTCGTGTTTTATATCTTGGAATTGATCTTGGAATTGGTACCATTTCACTAATAATATTTCGATATTTATAACTTGAGCTACCTTTAACTTGTTGATTTGGGCTGTGATTTCGTCGATGGGCATTTGTCTGCTTTAAAATTCGTTTGTACTCGTTTAAATCTTCGGTACGATATACACTTCGTTTTGGTACTTTCATGAAAATCAGCTCATATAAACCAGGTGTTCCTTTATACGTAATACCATTGATTATTATATCATCACCGTCGATTTGAAACGGCTGATTTCCAATCATCCATTCGTCACCTTTTTTGTACGGTCCATATACTGTATCAATACCACTATTTGGTTGAAGGTACAGCTGTAAGTATTTTCTTGCTATCGGTCCAAACACTTCAGACGTTGTCATTAGTTTTCTAGCAACACTTTGTGCTGATCCGGGGAATTTTGGTGTCTCAAATACATTTTGTTCATCTATCGCAGAGGATTCAAAAACATCTTCCATGAGATCAGGTTCTTCCTCTTCCACCACTTCATCCTCCAACTCTTCCTCTTTCGTTGGTAAATAGCAATACTCCTGTTTTCTCTTTTTTATTTTAGGTGTAAATGTATCTATTACTTGTGTCTGTTCTTCTTTCGTTTCGACTTTGATAGGTTGGTTGTTCTTCTCAGTTAATTTTGTAGCTATTTCTTTGAGCGGTGCGGTTACTGGTTCCAGCGTAGTTTGTAGCAACATGTCTGATTCCACCTTCCCAGATCGTAGAGCTTTAAATTTTTTTCGTATATTATTTGCTGTTTTTATAATACTCTTTCTTCTTATCCATTTTGACAACTGTTTCATACAACAGTCTCTCAAGAACTGAATCTTTATCTTACACAGCCGTTTATTTATACAACAGGTCAGTTACTGCCCTGCTGAAATCAGTTACTGCTCTGGTTAATAGCGGTTAACAGTCTGTTGAAACCAGCTCTGGTTAACAGCCAGTTCATCACTGTCCTCTCCAAAAGCTATCAAGCTTGTTTCGATATCTGCCATTGCGGATATCATCCTCCTTACAGATGGTCAAAAATCCATATTTATCTCGCCAGCACTCTTGACATAGGTTTTTGAACTCTGTGAAAGACATGTCGGAATTGATGTGATCATCGTAAATATGTCTAAGATTCAGATCATCTTGTTTGAAGACAGTGATAAAATTTGTATTGTCCCGTACGTTGTGTTTGGGTGTTGCTGTATACGTTTGAGTTAGATAAAAGCAATCGTCGTTGTAGTGTCGAGAGTGACAAAAATATTCTTCTATTATGGCCTTTTTCTCCCGCGCAGATACATCATCGAATATTATCAAAGAATTTGGTAGAGCATCCATTGGTGGTATGACATCCTCGTTATTGGAGAATGTAAAATAACCCATACCTTTAACAAGTTTAATACTTTGTTTTAGATATTCATATTTCGGTTGGTGTAATGATTTAGAATAGATGTATATATTTTCAAACGCCAGACCGTCGGGATGCTGTATTAGTGAAATAAGCAGTGAAGTCTTTCCGCAACCACTCGGTCCACAAATGATTGCTCTAATACTGTTCGGTAGCAACGGGCCGTTTTTCTTGTTGTTGTCGATATTAAATGAAAATTCAAAATTGAGTATTGGTAGCGTTTTTCGTTGTTTAATGAACGAAGACATCTCACCGATATTGACCGAATTAGACTATTTCGTATACTAACAAATTACGTAGAATTTTAGTCTATTTATAATATCTATAAAATAGTTAAGCATACGATTCTTGTTTTCAGTTCATCTTAAAATGTCTGTGCGAAAACAACGAGCTGTCAGTTGCAGACGGACAAGCGATGCGAACACATTGGGTCGCGGACTAATAAATTCTGCTATCAACAAGTTACCATTTGAACTACATATACCCGGTTATCAGTATTGTGGACCTGGAACGCGACTACGTGAACGACTATTACGAGGTGACCCCGGTATCAACAAATTGGACGCTGCATGTAAAGAACACGATATCGCCTATTCACAGTTCAAAGATATCAACGATCGACACAAAGCTGATTTAGTTTTAGCCAACAAAGCGTGGGAGCGAGTTAAATCATCAGACGCAAGTTTTGGTGAGCGAGCCGCTGCTTGGGCCGTAACGAACGCTATGAAATCAAAAGTAAAATTAGGAATGGGCCATTCAAAGAAGAAGAAGAAGGTGATATTTGGTGTCGGTATTCGTGATATAAGAAACATACTGAAGAAAAATAAACCAAAAACTGTTAAAGATACGATCAACATTGCCTTGAAAGCTGCCAGGAAGATCTTTCGAAAGAAAAATAAAAAGCAATTTACATCGCCGAGAATTATACCAATCCCTAGGACTGGTGGAATTTTACCATTTCTAGTTCCACTTTTTGCCGGGCTATCAGCTGTCGGATCACTTGCTGGTGGCGCTGCGGGTGTTGAGAAAGCAATAAATACCTATAAAACAGCAAAGAAGCAGTTGGATGAAAGCGAGCGACATAACAAAATGATGGAAGCAATCGCTCTTGGATCGAAAAAATCCGGTGCTGGTCTATATTTAAAACCGTACAGAAAAGGTTTGGGACTTTACATCGATTCAAAAAACTACTGAGTAAGCTGCCTCATGACAGACCATTAACTGATCACGACATCTATCAGTTTGGAAAAGAACATATACCAAATTTTCGCGGTGTGTTTATGAGAGATGAATTACCTAAGCGACCGTGGCGAAAAGAGTGCGCTGTTGTTAATTTGGATAGTTCATCTGGTCGTGGAAGTCATTGGGTGGCGTACGTGAAAGACAACAAGAATGTGGAATACTTCGACAGTTATGGGAATTTACGGCCACCTGTTGAAGTTGCAAGATATCTACGTGGAAACAACATTAGATATAATTATAATATTTATCAAAAGTATGATGATTTTAATTGTGGTCACCTTTGTTTAGAATTTTTATGTAATAAAGATTTATTTATGTAAATAAATATTATTGTAAAGTACTACTTTGTTTCATTTACGTATTGGACACAATGTCGTTCACATTAACCTTAAGCGGTGATACTTCAACACTCAGTGCTGAATATTTTCCGCCTATAGAATTAGTGGGTGAATACGTCTGCGGACTAGTGAATTTCGAAACTTATAATTCGGTACCGAATGTCGACGAAACAAATAATTTGTTTCATTTTAGTACTGATCCTAGTCATGAGCCATTCTGTATTGAAATACCTACCGGCAATTACGATTTAGAAGATTTGGAAGCTTATATAGATGACATGTTAACACCGAGTGGAGCAAGTGCTAATGCACAACTTATATTACATGCAAATAACAACGCGTTGAAAAGTTCGATAAAGTGCACGGAAACAATACATTTTGATAAGGAGAGAACGATCGGTTCACTGCTTGGCTTTAATAAACGAAAACTCGAGGCGGGTCATACTCATTATTCAGATAAACCGGCGAATATTATGAAAGTCAATCTGGTGCAAATTGAGACGAATATTACGACAAACAGTTATTTGAACAACGTCCAAGAGCATAATATTTATTCGTTTTCAATCCAGGTTGAGCCTGGGTATAAAATAAGCGAGACACCAGCTACAATCATTTATATGCCTGTAAACGTTCAACGGATAACATCTCTAGTGCTACGTGTTGTGGATCAAGACGGTAACCCGGTTAATTTTCGAGGCGAAACAATAACCATAAAATTACATTTAAAACCGGCATAAGTCATGTTGGTATTTAACGACGACAAACCGACGCAGTCAAACAGTTTACAACTTACCGCCAACCAGTGCGGATCGACGACGAAGCCGCCGTTAACGTTAGCGAACGCAAAATTTCTGCAGCAATACATACAGCGATACGGATTAGTTTTGAAGAAACGAAGAAATGAATAATATTTTACAAATTAGTACTGGTGGAGGTGAGCTCGATGAGAGTATTACGAAATTGGAGGAGCATGCGTACTCACCTTTCTTGAATAATTATAATAGTAACGATCAGATAACGATCTGTATTCAAAACCAGGACGTGATTTTATTACCGCATAAAAGCTACCTATACATAGAAGGACAGCTGTTGAAGAGTGATGGAACAGTATCAACCACGGCCGAGCTAAGCAATAATTCAATGGCGTACCTGTTTGACGAGATGCGTTACGAACTGAATGATGTGGAAATTGATCAATGCAAATATGTGGGGCCGACCACCACACTAATGAATTATTTATCTTTAAATGAAAGCCAGAGTAAACACCTGTACAATGCGGGGTGGTGTCCTGGTGAAACTATAAAAGTATCCAGCAAAGGTTACTTTAATTTCTGTCTACCATTGGATCGAGTGTTTGGCTTTACTCACCATTATAAGAGAGTTATTCTCAATGCAAAACATCAGCTGGTTTTGATTCGTGCGAGAACAGATTATGATGCAGTATTATCAACGACTGATGATGTTGTATTTCATATACAAAAAATTCAATGGATGGTTCCACATGTATCGGTGTCTGATGAAGCGAAACTACAATTGTTAAAATATGTGGAAAATAGTCAAAATATACCGATTGGTTTTCGCACATGGGATATGCACATTTACCCATCGATTTCAACAACGAAACACAACATTTGGACGGTGAAAACAACATCACAAGTGGAGAAACCGCGTTATATGATATTTGCATTACAAACAGATCGACGCGATAAAAAAGAGAAAGATGTCACCATATTTGATCACTGTGAACTCTTCGATGTTAAAGTATATTTGAATTCAGAAAAGTACCCGTACATGGATCTAAATTTGGATTTTTCTAATGACAAATTTGCATTGGCGTATCATATGTTTTCAAAATTTCAAGAGGGTTACTACAACTTTAACAAAAATGAACCGTTGCTCAATCGAAAACAATACAAAGATATTGCCCCCATCATTTTCATTGATTGTTCTCGTCAAAACGAAACTCTAAAAAGTGGGGCTATCGATATACGAATTGAATTTAAAACAACAAAAGAAATACGAGCTAACACGGCGGCGTTTTGTCTTTCATCACATGATCGAACAATTCAATACAACCCACTGACAAACATCGTTACAAGAGTTATATAAAACACAGTACTCATCTAAAGTTCGTTTCATTTACAAACCGCCTTCTACACACATCGATTATCGTTTGTGAAAATGACTGATGTGGCCATTGTTGACTTTCAGGGTTTCCCGAATACAGTAAAGGGATCCCTTTATATAAAAGAATTGGCCATACTTAAGTTTGCTTCGTGGATAGAAAATTACAACGAAGATTATACGTTACAACATTACATTTTTAAATCACCAATACCGTTTTCTGGTCTTTGTGAAAAAGATCAACGAACTGCACGCTGGCTTCGATCCAAACATCATGGATTCTCCTGGACGGACGGCCATATTGATTATGGACAATTACAATATATTTTAATGAATACATTACATTCAACGCAAATTATATACGTCAAGGGAGAGGAAAAAGTCCGACATCTCAAGAAACTTATTCCAACAGCATCAATTATGAATATGGAAGAACTCTTCAGTTGTCCCAGATTGGCATTCATCATAACAATGTACAATACCTACCGTTGTGGCGAACATCAAAATGGTTTTTGTGCTTTACAAAATACAATTTCTTTATTTAAACATTATTGTATTAACAAAAATACTTCTTTATAAATAAATATCTATTTTAATAAAATTACTGGTGTTTTTGTTTTTAGGTGTTAAAAGGGAATGGGTTAACATAAATAAAAAACATTTATTAATTTCAGTTTACGTTTATTATAAGTTTTAACTATAATCATTACAATATGAATGAGAATTGTAATATTCAAATAATGTTATTTGTTTGAATTCAATCGAGCTGGTTTTTCCAACCTCCCCGGTGTTGATAACGCCTAGTTGTGGTGAGTATTTTAACAGGTTTAGTCGGTCGATACTCATGTTATCGAAGCGAGCCGGGAGTGTAAGATATCCATCCTCCAACTCCAACACCGTCTGCATTCTTGTCGGATCGAATTTCGATTGTATTTGTTTGGCACCGAAAATTCTGTAGGCCTTGTTTACAATCATATCTTTCGCCTTCATCCATGGTTTTACTTTCCCAATTTCATTAAGTTCACTTATCAATTGGTCGGTAGTATGCTGATCTTGATCACAAATCTGTTGAGCGATAGTGATGTTATTTCGGTATGATTCCATTTTCTCGGTAAATTCTGTAACAATAAAAATCTATGTGTAATAGTGAACACATGCAAAAATTTTAAGACAAAAAATAACAGTTAGTTAATAATAATAATAGAATAATATTTTAAAAATAATAGAAAAATATTTTAATAATAAAAATTTAATAATAAAACTTACCCACAAAATTATTGACTTCTTCAGAAAGTGTTTTCAGTACAGCTTGATATTAACTGATAAATTACTTGATTCTCGATCTGTTTATATAGCACTTTTTGGCGGGAAAAAAATGAATATTCTGGTAAGTTCTAGAATGTTTGAGTGAAGTCAACCTACGCAAATCTAACAGTCAATTAATAACTAATTAAAACCACAGAAATGTGTTTTACCTTGAAAAATGTATTTTAATTGAATTCTGATAAGAAATATAAATTTTATAAAAATTAAATATTTCACTACAACAACATTACAACTGCAAAATTATTCTCATTACTACAATATCAATACAACTGCGTGCGTGCTCGCTAAATAGTATACCAGTTTTAAAACATCATACGTAAGTGCCTCTCGCGGTCCAGTGAGTATGGCGCTGGCCTCACATACAAAGAGCACCGCGTTCAAATCCACCAGCCGACAAAATTTTTTTAAGACATGACATCACATCCAAGATGGCGTCGCAGACTGGAAGTCAACAATTCACAGATATGTACTCACTCTTGCTTGCCCTAGGCAACCGACACTACAAAAAGTTCCCAACCTCAAGTAGCCGACTACCTACTATTGTGAGATCAAAAACATAGGAATTACCACAACCGAGATATTGTTGCCAAATTATGGCAGTATATTTCAAAAAAATTAAATTTATATGGTTTAATAATTAAATTAAAATATAATCGAAGGTACTAGAAGTCATTGTAACGTACCCTCAAAAATTTTTATGGATCTTGTCGTTGAAACGACGATAAAATTCACCACATTCGCCCCTATTTTTATTTAGGTAGTTCATGGACCCAGTGCGAACGATTTCTAAAAAACCTTTTTTGTCCTAAACGTAACCTTATATTACTTTCCAAAAAATAAGTATATAAAATAAAATTATTCATTTTAAATAGTTTGCCCTATTTACAAAAAATTATTCAATATAATAAAATTCCGATGTGTATAATAATGTATAAATAATAATTATGGAAAATAAACTGACAATTGCAGTGATCTGTCAAATTCAGCAAATCGCAGACAGCATAAAATAGCAAGCAGTATTGAATACTAACTAGATTCAGACTCGCTCGGTACGGTAACGCTCGGTCAAGTATCACACGCAGTGTGGACGACTACTAAGATAGGAGTCTGCAAACTTTCTTGAAAAGGGACAGATTATAAAAATCACAGGCTCAGCTGATAGTCAATTCGAAGATATTTACATGGTTAATTCTGTTCAGTGAACAGTAAAAAACAAATTCAAATTTTTACAAGGGTTCTACTATAAGGAACAAGTTAAATTTTATACTAATTGGATTAATTTTTTTTTTTTTTGACGATAATTTATACTGAAGTTCGAATTTAGTATTTTCTATCACTAAAGTTCTTCTGAAATGGACATCGCGCTTAACTATCTTTTTACATTTTTGAAAATGTCTTTTTGTATTACAAAAATAATTGATATAATTTTCCGATATAAATTAGTGATGAGCACATGCAAGACCAAAACAAAGACTTGGCAGTCTTGGTCTTGGTCTTGTTCTTGCATTAAGAGTCTTGGTCTTGCTAGAGCAGTTTGAGTCTTGGTCTTGGTCTTGCAAAATGCAGTCTTGGTATTGGTCTTGGTCTTGGTCTTGGTATTGCTAAAGAATCTTGCACTTTCTTGCATTTTTTTATTAACTAATTTTTTCCTTCTAAAATCAGAATTTTCTCTCTTTACGGTATTAATTATACTTTTAAACTATTTAAATAACTTAGCAAGAGCAACTTTTTTCTTGCTATTGTCTTGGTCTTGCTCACTTGAGTCTTGGTATTGGTCTTGCAGCCATACTTATAGTCTTGGTCTTGGTCTTGCAAAAAATGCAAGACCAAGACAAGACTGCAAGACCAAGACTAATTTTGCTCATCACTAATATAAATGTAAATCCTCGTACAGATAATTTTAATGCACAATGCCATTTCTCTACAATTCGGGTTAAATCAGTTCTTTAAACTTTAATTAAGTGTACTGATCCACGTTTATAGTAAAAGAATCCATTTAAAAATTTACATATAAAAAAAATACACATCCGTGGCTCGGATTTAAAACAGCCGGCGGGCTATATTTCGCCGACGCCTGATCTAAAAATTAGACTGTAACTAAAAAAGGTTAAAAGGGTATAAAATTACAAATACAATACCTTGTGTTGCAAATTGTCAAATATTTTTCTTAAATTCTCATTTTGGTTCTGTAATTTGAACTTTTCAATCATACGTGTTTCAATTTCAGATTTTAACGTATCAGACTGTTCGAATTACAATAAAAATAAAGAATGCTGATACTAGTAATAGCAATACAAATGTTGTGCAACGATACTAAAAGGGAACAAAATTAATAAAAACTATAAAAAATTTTACAATTTTAATATTTTATAGAAGGAAAAAATGTATAAATTTAACAGCCAGGAAAACAAATAAATATTTATTTCACTTTCAAGAGCAGCATTAGATACATGTCACTTTCATATGAGATTGCTGCTTTTATTCGATGTAAAAGTATGACTGTGGGGAAGTTTATGCTGGCCCTACATCGAACCCCGAACTATCCTCCGATACCAGTCCTCCGTTACATAAGAAGAAAAGAAACTACTTAAACTCAGTATCTTGTCAGGTTTAATGACTAATGATTAATTAGTTCCAGTCACTTCATTTCACTAATGACAATTTGAGTAGTCAAACAATTTAATCCAACTTCATGATTGAAACTAACGTATATATTTAGTTTTATATTTAGAAAACAAAATTTTTTGAAAAAAGAATTGTTCAAAAGGTTTCATATTCAGGCTTTTCCTTACCCTGAAAATACATTCTATTTCTGTAGAAAAATCCTGCCTGGATTGACATATGTCCTAGTATTTCTAGGAAAGTTTCCCACTTTGTAAAGAGATACCAATATAAGTACTTATATGAAAATAATACACGAATATAAATTATACTCACAAATTTTAGGAACCATGCTTGTGAATTTGTAAAACGCCATATTCCAATAAAAAATATAAAAAGTAACTTGGTAGATAGAAATAGAAAAATTCCATACGTAACTTTAATTAAATGACTGTGTAATCCAAACAGAACAGACATTGAAAAAGTATAATAGATGGCAATTGCAAAACATATAATTCCTAAAATCTTTAAAAATAAAATTTCAGTTCAAAAATACTATATTATTTCAAAACTTCAAATAATAAATTTATTAAACTTACTCCCAAAATTAAATTATAAACGTTCACCATTAAACATTTACAAAATCTTTTGCAAGCTTCCATAATTGTTTTTATGGTTCTGGCAATTTTTCTTTATATCCACATTCGCATATTTTCATACTACAATATTTTAAATTATATATAGTACATAAATTATATGTATACTAGATAGCAATTGCAAAACATGTAATTCCTAAAATCTTTAAAAATAAAATTTCAGTTCAAAAATACTATATTATTTCAAAACTTCAAATAATAAATTTATTAAACTTATTCCCAAAATTAAATTATAAACGTTCACCATTAAACATTTACAAAATTTTTTGCAAGCTTCCATAATTGTTTTTATGGTTCTGGCAATTTTTCTTTATATCCACATTCGCATATTTTCATACTACAATATTTTAAATTAATTTGACAAGTGTCATTATAGAGATTACTTGATATTTGTAATAGTATATAATTCAAATTCATAATAGAGCAAGAGCCCACGACGGCCAGACCTTCGTTATTTTATAAAAGCTGAAACTTTCTCTGTGCATGTCCCTTATACAGGTAAGAACGGCCAGCGACTATAGAGTTTGGGTTGTGGTTACTTGGGCAGGTAACAGGTAGTAAAGGTGTATAAAATAGTACCTTAATTTCGTTTAAGTATAAAGCTCGTTTTTTTTTATATTTTCTTCGGGATAACTTTAGCAATCTCGTCATCCATTGCCGGACACTTATGACAGTTGCTACCCCCTGCCAGACACCCCTAAACTTTAATAAATTATAATTATACTTTCGTTATAGTATAAAAGCTAAATTTTATATATGTTACATGGGGACCTATAAAAAAATGTTACCTCAATAGCCGGACAGTTTTAATGGTTTTTACATCTTGCCAGACACATTGAAAGTTCGCAGTAGGTGCTAGCGCGAATGCTTAGTCGATTACGATCTTTTAAGATATCTAATAAAAAATGATTTTATTACGTTCATAGCCATGTTATATAAAGTAAAAAATGTTATTTTAATATGATTTAATAAATTTATTTCCTTGGACCTTCTTATGCCATCTATCAATTTTTTTAATAGTAGAATCTACTTTTTCTTGAACGAAGAATCTATGTACATCTTCTCCTTGTAATGTTAAATTTAGGATGTTCAGCGAGTTAAAAATGTCAGCTAGATATGACAGTTTTAACAGCGAAGTCTCATTGTTGAAGCAATCTTGGAGAAAGTGTTTGGTCTTTTCGTTGCCTTCTTATTCAATTTGAACCAAAAACAATCTAACTTCGTCTCGAAGTTCAAACAACCTGGAAAGAACCTTCCCCCGGGACAACCAACGCACTTCACAATGTAGCAGCAACTGCTTATGGTCACTTCCCATTTCATCACACAATACAGCAAACAACCTTGAGTTTTTAGGTTGTGCTTTGATTAAGTTCACGACCTTTACGGCGTCTTCGAGCGTGCTTTTGAGGTCTGGATTCATTCCCTTAACCGCCAATGCCTCCCTATGAATGCTACAGTGGGTCCATTCAACTAACGGAGCTACTTCTTTGACTTTAGCTACTAGCTCCTTATGTTTTCCTGACATGGCACCAGCTCCATCGGTTGTAAGCCCGACACATTTGGACCAATCAATTCCATTTTCACGAATGAAACTATCCAAGGAATCGAAAAAAGTTCTTTTTTCTTATTTTGAAAAAAATATCAAAGGTTTATTCAAACATTCTGGATGTTTGGTTGAAATGTGCCGCTGAAGCTTTGAAGGCTTCATACTTTCGTTAGCCAAGGTTTCGAAACAAAGTACGCATTGGGGTATAGGTTCTTCATCCGTACCTATGAACGTAAATCCGTATTGAAGGTATTCAGGACAATATTTTCGAAACATTTTTTTCCCTCTCTTAACATTTGATGATCCTCGAAGTACTTTAACGTCTTTGCTAGTAGAAGGAATCATAACAGTTGACGAAACTCGAGGCACTTTAACGTCTTTGCTAGTAGAAGGAATCATAACAGTTGACGATACTCGAGACACTTTAACGTCTTTGCTAGTAGAAGGGCGGTTAAGCTCACCTTCGTCAGTGGATTCCTGTTTTCTCTTCACACAAGATCCAGTTTTCAGCCAACTTTCCATCGTCGTAAATAGTCACAACACTACTTCACTGTTTTAAACGAAAACGCTAGAAAAAGTACCAAGCCACTGCCAATCGTATGCTCTTAACCGAGCGAATGCAGTTGTCAGACTGCGTGAGAACTGAGAACAGAACAAGAACCGAACCGAGACCAGGACTGTACGAGTGAGAGAGTTAAGCATGGTGGGAGAAAACCGGTCAAACCAGCGTTGCCAAATTGAGCAAGGCGTGGTGGGGGAAAACCGGTCGAACCAAATTGTGCATGCCCACTTAATGCCGCTGTTTTCTTCGAAGATATTGTAAAATGCAAGTAAAGTACTGGCAATCATTGTAACACGAAATTTTACATTAAAACTACTAATAATAAAAATAACACTTTCAAAAGTGATGCTAACGAATCATTTTGGTATGTTTTTATAAATTTTCGAGAGCTACGTCTGCATGCCGCGACCCACTAGTGGATCGCGACCCACCGGTTGGGAACCGCGGATTTAGAGAATCAAGAAATTCTGTCCATGATTTTTGTTTAGCTAATCTGATCTCGCGTCTGGTTTTGGTACGAACTTTTTTCAATTCTACTAAATCAGATTCATTTTTAGTTTTTAAATTTTTAAATATCGTCTTACAAGTAAAGGTCTTGAAGTGATAATTCCCGATTTTGATGAAACTTGGTAGGTGTGTAGAACACAAAAAAAATAACAGACACGTATTTTTTCTTTATCTGCCAAAAACGCCACTTAAGGGGTGAAATCCACCCCCAAAGTTGGGGTAAAAATTTAATTTTGTCAAATTACTCGAAAATTATAACAGATAGAAAAAAAGTTTAAATTGACACAACCCTTCATTTTTAAAGGTCTTCCTATTGATGTACTCAAATCCAGCGTCGGACCTACCGGAGGGGCCTTGACTATAAAATTGGGGGTAAAATTTGAAATAGGGTGAATATGGTTGGACCAATCAAAATATTGATATCAAATATGAAAACTACATCAAAAATGCTAGTTTACCTGTTTTTGCTAAAAGCCGTTACGTTAAATTTAAAAGCTCAAATATTAATCTAAAATCTTACATGTCCACTCAATATTTTACTTATAATATCTTTAAAAATAACTTTTTAAATCGTTTTTATTTATTGTATTTATACCTACAATTAATATTTAAACAAAAATATTGGATAAAATTTTATTATAATGTTATTCGTGCAAAATTAAGGGCTCTGTATAAATTCTCGTAGCTCTAGTTAATATTGGAATCTGTTGAAATATTTTAAAAACATAATCGGCAGAGGCAAAATTTAAATTGAACTAGTATATAATTGTTTTAGAGTTCGAAAAAAATATACAGGAATATTAACATATATAAACCCAGGGTCGTAGTTATTAGCGGGTTTTCTATTACCAGTGTCGAATTTAATTATTTTATAAACAGCATAAATTATACATAAATATTTTATATGTACATATACAATTTCATATATGCATAGTACCTAACAAATTTTATTTTACAGTATAAATTATTCTTTTGAAATTACTGATCCAGCATTTTTATTAACTAGTAAAATAGTACTCTGAAGGAAATTACACGATCACTATTAAAAATATAAAAGGCTTCATTCTAAAAGTATTACTTGCATATCTGTGAAATAATGATGATCTGAACGGAATTCACCAACGCCGGAAAATCAAAAGTACGTTGTACTAAAAATTGGATACAGTAAATATTTAATTTTTCAATAACCTCCTACACTTTGATATTTTAAGCGCATGAAAACGTACAACACATCGGCTATACGTACTTGCCAACAAAAGAAGAAACACATATTTTAAAGGAGCTACTCATCCCATTTCCAAATATCGTTAGTATCAGCGTAAGAGACATATTTTTGCAAATAATAGAATTTGTACTGATTACTTAACTATGCCATTTGTTTTGCAACTGATGAAACTATACATATCGCAGTGCAAATTTTATCAAAAAATTTTACTGAAGACTCGCTAATAACTACGACCCTGGATTCATATATGTTAATATGTTAATATCCCGGTATATTTTTTCAAGATCTAAAACAATTATATGCTACGTCAATTTAAATTTTGCCTCTACCGATTCTGTTTTTAAAATATTTCAACAGATTCCAATATTAACTAGAGCTACCGGAACTTATATAGAGCCCTTTATTTTGCACGAATAACATTATAATAAAATTTTATCCAATATTTTTGTTTAAATATTAATTGTAGGTATAAATACAATAAATAAAAACGATTTAAAAAGTTATTTTTAAAGATATTATAAGTAAAATATTGAGTGCACATGCAAGATTTTAGATTAATATTTGAGCTTTTAACTTTAACGTAACGGCTTTTAGCAAAAACAGGTGAACTAGTATTTTTGATGTAGTTTTCATACTTGATATCAATATTTTGATTGGTCCAACCATATTCACCCTATTTTAAATTTTACCCCCAATTTTATAGGCAAGGCCCCTCCGGTAGGTCCGACCCTAGATTTGAGCACATCAATAGGAAGACCTTTAAAAATGAAGGGTTGTGTCAATATGGACTTTTTTCTATCTGTTATAGTTTTCGAGTAATTTGACAAAATTAAATTTTTACCCCAACTTTGGGGGTGGATTTCACCCCTTAAATGGCGTTTTTGGCAGATAAAGAAAAATACGTGTCTGTTATTTTTTTTTGTTCTACACACCTACCAAGTTTCATCAAAATCGGGAATTATCACTTCAAGACCTTTACTTGTTAGTTTAGAGCGTCGTAATTTAATTAATTTTTTATTTCATTGTTCCACCAGGGTACTCGCTTATTATTATTGAGATAGGAAATTCTAGGTATTGCTTCGTCAGCGGCTTTTTGGATAGTGTCATAAAAGGTATTTACTTTTTGGAGAAGATTGGTATTGTGGTTAATCTGAATTTTTGTCATATTGAAGTATTTTTGCCAGTCTGCTTTTTTAAATTTTGATATATCTGTACTAGGTAATTTTTTATTAGATGTAAATGTGATTGTAATGGGATAGTGATCACTTGTGCAAGTATCGGGGTATGTATCCCAATGTAGTTTTGTTGCAAGTTGTGTAGTTGAGAGGGTTATATCTATGGCTCTTAGTAGACCAGATCCCGATAAATGGGTCGGTTTGCCATTGTTTAGAACATTCATATTACTGTGCAGTTTTTCTATCTGAGCACCTCTAGTGTCAGTATAGGAGCTGCCAATCGAGGTAGTATGAGTGTTTAAATCGCTTAGAATTATAAATGGAGGTTTGAGTTGCATAGTTATATTTTCTAGGTCTGTTACGTTGAATCTTGTGTGAGGAGGAATATAAATATTACAGATAGTAATTTGTTGTTGGTACAAATATACTTTCGTTGTAATTAATTGAAAAGGTGCGTTAAATAAAATTTTTTCTGAATGGAGACTATGATGTACGTAAGCAATCTCCCCGGGAAGCTATTTGTCCCTCTGTATAGTCGAAACGATATTGATAATAATTTGTCAGTGTAGCAACCTGGTGGGGTTTTATATGTGATTCCTGAATACATATAATTTTAGGAGTTAATTGATCTATAAGGATTTTAAGTTCTGAAAGCCTAGAGTAAAATCCATTGACATTCCATTGAAGAATGTCAATGGTATTAATACGGTATGTTGATAATGAGTCATTATCATTTGTTATATAATCTTGATAGAGTTTAATTTTGTTTATTAATTTTGTAAAGGTTGTTTTTGCTGTAAGTGCATTGAGTAAATAATATAGCGATTCAAGGGTGTGTATAATATGGTCCGGATTTAGGTTGTATTGTTTTATTACATTAGAGACATCTTTCTTTCCATATGTGTCAGTTATAAAGTTTTGTAACTGGTCATATGTAAATATATAGTTTTTAGGTTGGTTTTGCATAGGTTCTCTTAGGATTTCGATGGATATGTTGGGTTTATGGTCAGTTTTGGATCTCTTTTTCTTTGTGCCTGTCGGTTGATTAGAGGTTTTCGGGTTTAATTCGCGAGTTATGGTTGGTTCATCTTGTAGTCTAGGTGTTTGTGTAGAATTTATCGTAATTGTTTCAATATTTGGATTTGTTGCGCCTGACGAATTCTGACTGCATGTGGAAAGAGTACGTTTTTTGGTTGATTCAGTGTTTTCTAAGTTATGAATTTCTGTGGAGTTGTCATGGTGAGTTTCGGTATGGGATTTTTTGGTGGATATATTATTTTCAGTTTGAATTGAGTCGGATAAGAGTTGTGGACGGTCGGCCGATATGACATTTTGTATATTCTGATTATTTTTGGTTGTATCTGGTAGGTGTATATTAGAGGATTGCGGTTGATTAGGGTGTTGTTGAATTTGTGGATTAGTTGGATTTTGAGTATTTTGTATACTAGCAACAGGTGTGGGTTGATTATCAAAGTTAGAGTTTAAGTTTTGTATTTTTTTACAGTTATTTTCAGAATGTCCAAATCTATTGCAAAAATTACATTTTATTTCATTTACAGATAGGTAGATTTTGTATATTTTATTTTGGTGTATTATTTCAATATTTTCGGGATATTGACGGATGATTGGCTTCAACAAATAGGTATCTACGAAAGCTTTGCACATGTCGAAGATTGGGGTCCGTGAAACCAATAGACATAGTATACATGTCTGACAAAATTTTTAGGTTTAGTTTTTTTAATTCAGCAATTATTTTCTCATTCGATATTGTGGGAAATGCCCAGATAATTATGCGATGAGAAGGAGTTACATAGCTTCGTATCGGTATGTTATGTCCGTTAACAACTACGTATTTATGTTTGTCAGTTATTAACTTGACTTGTTCTTTAGTTTTTAGATAAACGATAATACGATTATTTGAGATACGAGAGCAGGATATGATTTTCTCTGGTCCAGTTAGATGACTTAATGAAATAATGTAATCTTTAAAATTAATTCCCTATTCCGGGATAAGAATAATTGCCTGTTCATCTGTGAGAACATCAACAGATTTTTCAGTTTTTAATGTTTGTGCGCATGTATTGTTTGTATTGTTTTGTAGATCAGGATTAAGATTTGATGGAATATAATTTTTAGATGGATTCAAATTGAAATTTTGTTGATTGTTTAAGTTAATATTATTTTCAGTTATGTTATTCATAATAATTTTTTATTTTTAGGTAGAGAATATTTTAATTATCTATATATATATTTTTTTTTTAATTGGATGAATTAATCCAATATATTATATAATTTCCAAACAAATAATTGTTAATTGATTGTTTGTCACTCACCATTTCACTGGAGAGTGTAATTATGTAACACAATTTTAATTAGTTGTTTTTCACTAAATATATTTAACAATTGATTAATTTCTATCACAACAATAACACGTCTTTACTCAACGATAGTTAAATAATCCAAAAAAGTGTTACAGAATTTATTTACATGATAAGCATGATGTTGTAAGTTCTGAAAATGTAATTTTTGATGAAGTTGAGAATGTATGTACTGAAATTGAAAACTGTATTAAAAAGTTACAAAATGAAAATTTCGGAGGAGAAACTGAAAGTAGTGAGACTAACAATTCTGAAAGTTACAAACATCTGAAAATTTTAATTTTGAGGATTCAGAAAACTCAACACTTAATTCACCTGTTAGAAGAAATTTAAGAAATCGTCAAGGGTTAAGAAAGCCAGTTAGGAGTATTTTACAAATTTTACATGTCAAGATATGGAGTGGACTACAGCCATAATTGGTAAAGTTGAAGATATTTCTGTGTCTAAAGCTCCGAAAGATGAAAAATGGTGTAAAGCCATGACTGACGAATATAATTCTTTAATAAAAATGAATACTTGGAGTTTGATTGATTTACCTGAAAATATTCAACCATTAATTTGTCGTTGGATATTACGTCAAAAACATGATGGACGATTTAATCGAAACCTTTAGTTGCTCGTCACGCATCTATCAGAATAATTCTTAATATTGCTGCTTCTAATAGAATGAATTTAATGACTTTTGATGTCAAGACTGCATTCCTATATGGTGATTTAAAAGAAAAAATTTTTATATATCAACCTGAAGGTTTTGATGATAAAACTGCACGTGTGTGCAAACTAAATGAAAGTATTTACGGTCTAAATTACAACAAGCTCCCAAAAACTGGAATGAAAAATTTTCAAATTTCTTGAAATTTTTAAAATTTGATAATACTGATGATGATCCATGTATATATTATAATTTTGATAGAAGCGTAATTATAGCTCTATTTGTCGATGATGGTCTTATGGTTGGAAAAGAAAGAGAAGTTATGATGGACATTTTAAAAAAATAAAATGAAAAATTCGAAATAACGTTTGATACAGAGTCTCAAGAAAGTTTATCATATCTTAGTATGAAAATAGTAAATGGTACGACTGGTATTTTTCCAAGTCAGTCTAAATACACCGAAAAAATACTAAAACGATTTAATTTTGAAAATGTAAATGCGGTTGCTACTCCAATAGAACGTGGTATGATGACGGATCAAGAAAATTTTGTACACACTAAATTATTGGACAAGCACATACCTTATCGCGAAGCTATAGGAAGCTTATTTTAGCTACAATATCTCGGCCTGATATTAGTTTTGCTGTAAACTATTTAAGTCGTTTTAATGAGAAACCTATGATGATTCACTGGAAAGTGGTCATAAGAATTTTTCAATATCTAAAAGGAACTGTAAATTTTGGAATATTTTTTAATGGAGGAAAAGATGTTACAGCTTATACTGATTCTAACTATGGTGGTGATTCTGCTACGGGATGTTCAACGAGTGGAGTTTTAATACTTCGAGGAGGTCCAATTGTATGGTATACACAGAAATAAAAACCATCGACTGCTGAAGCTGAATATCGAGCTGCTGTGTCATCAGTTGATGATATTTGCTGGATTCAACGACTAGTAAATGAACTTAAATTTCTAGATCTTAATGAACCTACTACTTTGTGTGTCGATAATCGTTCTGCTATTCATATGTTATAAAGTACTTGTGAAGGTAAAACAACTAAAGGTAAAAAAAAACATATAGAAATATCTCGAAAGTTTATTCAACAACATGTAGGGAAAACTGTTAAACTGAAGCATGTCGGAAGTTCAGAACAATTGACTGATATTTTGACGAAGCCCTTAACTAATCAAATATTTAAAAATCTACGTAATAAAATAATTATGGAGGAGTGTTGATAATAATTATTTTATATTTTATTATTAGTATGCTTGTAATTTTTTTCATAACAGCCACAAATTTTGTTATAAATAGTTTTTTGTCTGCTACTGGAAAGTTGTTGAAAAATTGAATCTGTATTTTTATATTTGAAATAAAAATACAATAAAGTTAAATTGTTACAAATAATTAATATTTCCTCTGGATCAATTCAGTGTACAAGAATTACAACAATTGGGCTACGAATTGCTCCCTCATCTGCCCTATTCTCCGGATTTAGCTCCGAGTGACTATTTGTTGTTCCCAAACCTGAAGAAATGGCTCGACGGAAAGATATTTGACTCCAATGATGAAATCATCTTACAAACAAATACCTATTTTGAGGACCTCGACAAATCTTATTTTTTGGAAGGGATAAAAAAATTGGTGAAACGTTGGACCAAATGTATAGAGCTCTACGTTGAAAGTTACTTGGAGACTACGTTGAAAAATAAAATGATTTTTTATCAAAAAACCTGTGTTTCATTCAAAAAGTCACGGACTTATTGACCCACCCTCGTACCATGATATTTTATTGTTATCCAATGATCTAATTTGATCATGCGACAAAAGTCGAAAAATACATAGCATATTTCATTAGTCACAGGATTTAAAAAGTAGGGCTTAAAATTTTCTCATACGTGAAATTAGCGCCTGGAGCTGTGCACATGCCCTTATTGCTAGGAGCTCCGTCAAACGTTAATGAATAAACTTTACAATTGACGTCATTCAATTCCTTCAATGCAAGTTTTAATAAATTTGCTCTCTTTACTATCTAACGAGCGTATTAAAAAGTACCCTATCGGAACTTTCCAACTATTCGTTAGTGGTACCGCCATAAAAACTTGAACATTTGTCGCGTTTATTGGGTAATCATGTTGATTATCAAAAATATTTCCGTAATCAACACCGCCGTGGAATTGACCCTCATTATAAATTAATTGCTCTCTTATTGACATTTCATCCATCACTAAATTTACGATTACGGATTTCTTGGTACTGCGTAATTTTATGGCTTCCAGAGTTTCCTTAGTACAACCTGGCGAACCGTTTACCACACGGTACCATGCTCGTATTGAAGACGAAATTGGTAACTGTTTATTGAACGTTTTCCGAACATAACTATATGCTTTAACCGAATGAAAATGTCATTCGGTAGGGTCATAGCAAAACTGCGTATAATCACCGTTGATCTTCACCCTTGACGATCTGATATATGTTAAATTGTTGGGCATCAGTAGTAGAAATATGGGGATTGGGAACCCACCACCCCACCGCTCAGGTGGTGGTACATCACCTTTGCGGGTTCTTGTGCCCAACCTAACGAAACCCTGGCGAACTTGGCTTAACCTAAGAATTATACTTTTCACTATTAGATGGCGCCGAACACTAGCGAACTCTGTAAATTTGAAAAATTGTCAATAGATGGTGCTCAAAAACCTTTGATAATTATACTTTCACTAACGGATGACGCTGAGCACTAAAGAACCCCGTGTAAATTTGAAAATTATCAATAGATGGCGCTTAAAATCCTTTGATAGTTGAACTCTGTGTGTAAATTTAAAAAATTGTCAATAGATGGTGTTCAAAAACCTTTGATAATTATACTTCTTTCACTAATAGATGACGCTGAACACTAGAGAACCCTGTGTAAATTTGAAAAATTATCAATTAATAGCGCTTAAAATCCTTTGATAGTTATACATTTCACTATTAGATGACGCCGAACACTAGAGAACCCTGTAGTAAATTTGAAAAACTGCCAATAGATGTTGCTGCAGTCCTTTGATAATTATACCTTTCACTACTAGATGGTGCTGCTAGTCTGAACACTAGCGAACTCTGCATGTAGATTCAGAATTCAAGCTGAAACAGGTTTAAACTTGTCTGTGCTTGTGACGTCATTAGAAGATAATTTGTTAGTGTTTAAAATAAATATAAATGTTAACGAGTTTTGAAATGTGTATGATAAAAATACTATTATACTTTATTTATAAAAGACCATCAGAAAGTAAAAAAATTATCTCAACTTATGGATGCAACTGCACAAATGATAATTGTTTTCGTAATAAGCATCCCGTCTCAAAGGTCACTTTGTAATTAATACATACATGCTTACAAAGCAATTTTTATTTGCATGTGCGCGGCGTCAGTATGTCGCGACATTGGAATATGATACTTCCGTTAAATCACAAAAAATGTCACGTGCTTTGGTAATATGATACATGTACAGTAAAACCTGTTTTGATTTCCCCTTTTTTTTACATAATACAGCAGAACCTGTCTTAGCGGTAAAATATATCTTAATGTTTAAAACACTTTAAAAATTCTCGAGCTAAAGGCAACAATACAATTTCCAGCAATGAGACCGTCAACAACAATATCTTTTGGGAATGAATTTGAAAAATCGACAAGAACTCACGGGATTTTGATGGCATTGGAAAAATTTATGAGTTTTAATACTGTATTTATTTTGTAGCTGTACTTAAAAAAATTTTGGAGAGAAAATCAATCTTTTTTATCTATATCACATCCTTAAAAGTCTAAAATAATTATATATGCTAGCAAGTTTTAAAATGTGTATGATAAAAATACTATTACGCTTTATTAATAAGGACCATCAGAAAATAAAAGAATAATCTCAGCGCTCGTATACTTATGGATGCAACTGTACAAATGATAATTTTCTTAATAAGCATCCGGTCTCAAAGGTCATTTTGTAATTAATACATATATTATTACAACGCAGTTTTTATTTCCACATGCATGGCATCGGTATGTCGCAACCTTCAAATATGGTGACGTCAGCAAATTTTTGGTGTCATTTGGTGTATTTTTGGTGTAATTTGGTGTCATTTGGTGTATTTTTGCTGTAATTTGGTGTATTTATGGTGTATTTTTGGTGTCATTTGGTGTAATTTGTTGTATTTTTGGTGTTATTTGGTGTAATTTGGTGTATTTTTTGTGTTATTTCGTGTTATTTGGTGTATTTTTGGTGTCGTTTGGTGTAATTTGGTGTATTTGTGGTGTTATTTGGTATAATTTGGTGTATTTTTGGTGTCATTTGGTGTATTGTCACTCCCAAAGATTTACTCAGAAAGAGTTACTCCTAAAGAATCACTCCCAAAAAGTTACTTCCAAAGAGTTACTCCCAAAGGGTTACTTCCAAAGAGTTACTCCCAAAGACACCAAAACGCACCAAATGACACCAAAAATGTCGAATCTTTGGTGCATTTGGTGTATTTTGGTGTCATTTGGTGCATTTTCGTGTCACTTTGGTGCACTTTTGGTGCATTTTGGTGTCATTTGGTGCATTTTGGTGCACTTTTTGCAAAGTTTAAACGTTGATTTTTATGGTCCTCAGTAAGTGGCGGCTTTTTTAATTTTTTTTCATATTTCACAAGTTTTGTCCTTTTCAAAATGTTACAAATCGTTTGTTTACAAACGTTTAGATTCAATATTGATTTAATTTCTCTAGCTGATCTGTTTTCGTTGATTGCTAAGCGTACAATCCGTCTTTCATCCTTGGGGGTTAATTTTCGCGGTCTGCCACGTAAGCTTTTCCCATAATTGCTCGCCCCTTTAGAAATAAAATTATGAACTACAGTCTTCGATCTTCCTAATTTTTTTGCGATACGTCTCTCTGACCAGCCTGCTTCCCAAAACGCCGCTATTTTAGATCGCTCTTCTATCGATAGTATTTTGTTTCGAGGCATATTGAATTTTTTATTTTAAAGCATTGAACGAACCAAGTTACAGATTAAAACTAATTTCTGCTTTTGTTACTAATATATCTTAAGATGATTCAACATCATATTTTTTAAATTTAAAGATAAACATTTAATAGTGAAGTGGTCTTATAACATTGGACAGCAATTTGTACATTATTTGTTTATTTTATTTTTTTATCTTCTAAAAACAGACAAATAATAAAGGACCAATACACTGTAAGTTATAATGAGTGATGAGGGTTCCTAATATATGTTCAAAATGTTTTAATCATTAACGACTAAAATATATTATCTAAATGTGTAAGTGGTCTTATAATTTTTGGACGCGCTGTATATTTTTAGCTGAGTGCATAATATAATTGTAATATTAAATTTCGTCAGAGAATATGTAGCATTAAAAAATATACAGAGTGATACATTTTTGTAAAATTTACGAGTATATATGGTGTACCATAATTGTAAATGGAATTTTTATAATTAGTTTGATTTCTTTTTAGGGATCGGTGTAAATCAAAAGATCGGTTTTTTTTTAAAAATTTTATAAACAAAGTATAGTTTCAAACAAAAATAGGTATACAATGATCACTTTTTTAACTTGTAAAATTTATAATTATATTAAAAAATTTATGTATATGCAAGAAAGTTACTTTGTGAAGGAATCAAAAATCACCAATTGGCCGACTTGTGTATTAAAATAGTGAAAAATTATTCAACAAACACCATTGAATTTATTGAGGTGGTTTGTAGACTTTTCAAGCTCAATTATAGACGAAATATTGGGAATATTGAGATATCGGAATATTTCTGTTGTATGGAATTTACGGATCATTACATCAATTTTCTTCAATGTTCTTCAATGCAGTTTTCTTCAATGCAGAATTAAGAGAACTAAGTAAAGCGAAGCGTCGAGAGGAAATTATTAAACAAATTATCGACAACTCTGAAATGCTATGTGATGAATACGAACGATTTCCACAATACATGGATTCCATTGTTGGCAATAATTAATTGTTAACACAACAATTGAAAATTTACAAATTTCAAGAAAATCCAACGTTTTGAATGGCGATTTCAAGAAGATCCAATGTTTTTTTGAATTCCAGTTTATGAGTTAGTCCGATTGGTCCATTATTTATGATACCCAATTTTGGATTGCTTTACAGCCATGCCAGCATCTGCTCGTTCAAATTGTCAAATCTCGCCGGCAATGATATGTATCCAATTTCTAATTCTAATATTGTCTTCATTTTTGTGAATCGAATTTTGACGGCAACTGACTCGCTCCCATTATTTTATATACTTTTCCAATCTCCATATCAGAAAGTTTAATCCATCGTTTAACAGCGCCAAGATGATTCAATTCATCCACAAAATTTCCAGCCATTTTTTGAATTAAGTCTCTGTTTCCAGATGAAGCACCAGCAGTAATGGATTCCATTGTTGGCAACAATTAACTCTTAACACACAACAACTGAAAAATCACAACAATAAGATTTAATGTTTTTTCAGTAACGTTTCGAACAAGATTGCGATTGAAGAAAATCTGTCGCGGTCTTTTATAGCAGAAAAATAGCCTGATGACGTCAGCTATCACACTTTATGTAGCCATACAGGTTAAAACCTGTTTTCAGATAAAAATATACAATCATATGATACAATTCATTTTTGCATATTAGACAGAAATCTTCGCTATTAATATCACCATTCCTGTTAATGACGTCAGCTAACAGTTTAAGACTGTTTTCAGATAAAAATATGATAAACTTATGAAAGCTAGGTACAGAGTTCGTGGTAGTTCAGATTAGCAACGCTATCTTTTAATGGCTAGTTTAACTATCAAAAAGGATTTTCAGCACCATCTATTGATAATTTTTCAAATTTACGCATAGGGTTCACTAGTATTCAGACTAGCAACGCTATCAAAGGTGACTGCGCCATCTATTAGGGGAATTTTCAAACTTACGCACAGGGATCGCTATTATCCAAACTACGAGAGCCATCTAGCAGTGAATTTACAAAGCTCGAAGGTGGTTGCGCCATCTGTTAGGGAATTTTTCAGTTCTTAGGTTAGAAAAAATTTTGTTATGTTAAGCTAAGTTCGCTTAGGTTTCGTTAGGTTAGGTCAAGTTCCGTTGGGTTCTGTTAGGTTAGAAAAAATTTCACTAGATATCGTTAGGTTGGAGACCAAATTTTGCTCCACCCACCGCCGGAGGCTTCTAGAACCACCTCGGTAGTTTACCACCTGCCGAGGTCACTCAAAAAGTCGGCAAGTGGGAAGGTGGTTTTCAAACTGTCCAAAAACTACTACTCATATTTTTTAAAAATTTTATTACTCTAATTACTCTAATTTGATTACTCATATTCGATATTTCTTATACCTATTTCTGCGAAAGTTAAAGTTCTCTGGTGTGCTTGTGTTAATGAATGCTTGACGAGAAGCAATAATCTCTTTCGCTCACTGTTCAGGTGTTTTGTAATAAATTTTGCGATTTGGGAAATGGAGTTGACACCTATAAAACATACAAAAAGAATAAGAAAAATAGTTAAAATGTTGAGAAAGAAATAAACCGCGTTTATTTGGTTAAAAACTAAATTGTCAGACGATAAAGGCAGTTGTTGAACGGAAGATTACTGCTTCTTGTTGAACATTCATTAAAACTTGCAGACCAGAGAACTTTGGTAGAAATAGGTATAAAAAATATCGAATATTAGTAACCACATATACAAATGGCTAAATTACCAATTAAGTAAGTACTGAAAAATACATGAATCATTATTGGAAAGTAAAAATGTACATTTTCATGATGAAAATAAACATAAAAATAAAAAAAAATGTAGAAGGTATTTGCAATCAATAGTAATGCAATATAATCTACCCTATTTTGTCCTAAGGTTTTAAAAGAAGAATACATGAAGAGGTAAATAAAAAAAATTATTCGTCATCTTTTAACAAATTTTC
The DNA here is from genome assembly GCA_035578155.1 of Brachynemurus nebulosus. Classification (NCBI taxonomy): domain Eukaryota; kingdom Metazoa; phylum Arthropoda; class Insecta; order Neuroptera; family Myrmeleontidae; genus Brachynemurus; species Brachynemurus nebulosus. Next base: position 17,197,559 of record JAPWDM010000007.1, read on the forward strand.
ATTCCTTTATACAGAATATTATTAATTTTCAATTTCGCTATTAAATGTTGATCTGGCTCCATTTTTCGTAGTTTACAGACCACGTTAAAGCCAATGGCATCAAATTCGTCTTGCGGCTTCGATAATTCCTTATAGGCCTTTTCTAACGCACTATTAGCTATACCTCTTCTTTTACATTTTTGAATATTGTGACTCAGGTGCCGGTGATAAAGCTCCTAAAATTGGTTCTGAAGATGGTGTTAATACTACGGGGCTACTGATTTTACCAATTTCACTATCCTCCTTAATAATATCATCCTGAAAATAAAGTTTTTCAGATATACTTACTTAAGGGGAGGTTTACTTGAGAGTCGTTAGAAAAAATCGATTTTTTTTTTTTTTTGAAGAAATTGGTAGCTAATTATGTGTAGGATATGTTCCCAAAGTGATTTTGCTGAAAGTAATTTAACGGAAGCTTTACTTGAGATTTGATAAAAAAAATCGATTTTTTTTTTTGCCGAAATTGATAGCAAATTATGTGTAGAATATGTTCCCAAAGTGATTTTACTGAAAATAATTTAAAAACAAGATTCTTGCACATTAACCGAATCCAGCTTTTTATAAAAAAAAATTCAAAAAACGTAGTTCACGCAATAATAAGTATTAAATATAAAATTTTGAAAATGCGTTTCTTTATATATATATATATTTTATAATATCTCGAAACTACATTTTTCGAACTGGCGGACACGATAACTCAAATACTATTCGATGGATCCTTTTTTTAAATTTTTTATTTTAAAGATAATTCAATTCTTCGAATAGAAGAAGTTCACACGTTAAGCACAGATGATGAACACTTGTATGTTCCGCTCCAAAATGAAGGTGTGGTTTTAGTAGTGAAAATTTGTAATGTCTAATACTCTTATCTACTGCTTATTTATAGTGTCATACAGATCTTGAAGAAGATTAAAAAAAGGATGAAGTCGTTTACGATCTTTAAATTGTGTTCGGAAAATATATGCAAATATATATACAATCACGTGCTCTTCTTTACAACTGAATTTGAGTATTCTTGCTCTCGCTGTTCTTCAAATTCTCTATTTTTTGCATATGTGCACCAGCGTTTGGATTCAAAAAATTCATCGAATGGATTTACCGTTAAATAATTAGAAATAAATGATTGAATCCTCGTTACAATACTATAAATAAATTGATACAGTGACAGATTAACATTATTACAGCTTTAGATAGGAAATATTAATTAATGATAGGTAAACAACAATTACATACCTTCATCATTTAAACAATCATAAGCCTTCCAGTAATCAGACATTACAGTAGTTCCTGGTTTTATGCTTCTTTTTATGACCGTTAATAATGTTTCTTTACTTCTATTTATTACTGGTCCCATAAAAAATAGTGTTTATTCTCGCTCTATTCCATCAAAAATCCAATTTCCTTCAACTATTCTACATATGTTGTATTTTCTGCGACCAAACTTTGCTTCGTCGATTTCAACCATCAATTTATTGAGAACAATTTCTAACCACCCAAAATTCACATATTTCATGAATATATGAAGCCCAATCACAATAAGTTGTCGGAGATGTCCCGAATTCGTTTTGTAAATATTGTAATGGGTTAGTAGGCAGAGTAATCAATGAAATAAATTTTTGTTTGATTTCCCAAAAAGATTTATTGTAATAAAAATTTTTTTTATTAATTTTATAAAATTTTTTTATAATTTTAGTTTTCCTTTTCAGAGAAACATATCTTTATTTTAATCATAAATCTTCAAAAAAAATAATATGTAAAGAAAAATCTTACATTTCTATAAGATTTGTAAAGTTAAAGAAGACAAAATGTGATAAATCTTATCTGTGAAAATGTGATAAATACTCACTATACACACACTAATTTAACTTTATGAAACTTTAATTAATTATTAGATTGAACAATTTTAACTCAAAGAAAACTTAATCGCAATTGATTCAAAAAGTGCATCGCATTGTTCTTAGACGCCGCGTCCTGCGGTGTTTCCCACACGCTGCGTACCCCCTGTGTAACCTATTGTTAGCAAAAGAATGTTAATTATCAAATTTACCGTGATAACATGAGTTAATTAACATTAACATCAGTATCGAGAAGATAAGAATATAATTATTTGAAAAGAACAGCCTGTATAACATATTTCTTTTGAATATTGTTTAAAAATTCCCATGAAATTTTTTTATTTATTTTGGATGGTTACAATTAACGAGAGTTCTAAATAATCTAAATAGTGAGGGAGCGATTAGTATGATTGATGATATTCTGAAAATTAATGTCTGAACTTACCTCATTATTACTATTTTCATTATTTAAGTTTTCGTTCTGCATATATTCTTCCGTATACATACGTTCCATTAATACTGAACTAGTATTTACAGCAGTCATTAAATTTTGATTTTCATGCGTTTTTTTATCATCTGTACGATCATTTACAATTTTAGAATTTCTTTTACCAGTAAATTGCGAATTTTCATCTTCTCGTATTTGCATATTAATTTGTTGTTTCATAGCTTCTATTGCTTTTAAGAATTCGGAACACTTCATGATACTTTGTAGCTTCTTCAAGTTGATGTAAATTAGTTTTAAACGATTCTGTGTAAGTATTACAACCATTTTTCAATTCTTCAATTTTCCTCCATGGCTGATATAAAAAAGTAACGAAAAAAAATATTTTCAGGTTCAGTTTCAACATTAAATTTATAATGATTAATTAAATAATATCCATTAAATATCCAGTTTTTTTCAAAAATAATAATTCCGTAATTTCATATATTTCAATATTTTTCTCGTTTACTGGTTAGCAAAATTGAATAATGACAAATTTTCTAATTCTTTAGGGCGATTTGGATAATAATTGTCAATAATAGACGGATAATAAATATCAGTTGAATCCGCTTGTTTTTTCTATCTTTATACAGGGTGGGGCAGGGAAGTATCCCTAACTTTGAAGGTAAATTAAAAAAAAACGAAAAGTGTTAGAACAAAACTTTATTGTGGCATCAAAAGGGTACAGATGGAAGTTAATTCTTACTTTGTTTTAAACAATACATCATTCAAGTGATGTCCCTCATTGTCAACACACTGATCTAGTCTGTAGGGTTCTGGGTCGATGTTTAAACACTTCACTCTTGAGATATCCCCATAAAAAGTAATCACACGGAGTTAAATCCGGCGAGCGCGCAGGCCATGGAATGTCACCATACCGGGAGATTAATCGCCCGGGGAACATTTCCCTCAAAACAGCCATCGAATGTCTAGCAGTATGGGCTGTGGCACCATCCTGCTGAAACCACACTACTCCAAAATTATTCTGTTGCAATTGTGGTGCAAGAAATTGTTGGAGCATGTTTACATACCGCTCGGAATTGATGGTAACACAACGATTGTCCTCCTCGAAGAAATAAGGCCCAATTATGCCTTCACTGCTGATTGCACACCAAACAGTCACTTTTTCACTGTGTAAAGGCCTCTCGTGAACTACCCTAGGGTTTGCACCACTCCAATAACGCATATTCTGCTTATTAACAACTCCAGAAATGTGGAAGTGCGCTTCGTCACTAAACAAAACTCGTGCATCATGAGGCAAGTCAGCAATTAAAGTTTCACATGCCTGTACTCGTTGTTGCCAGTCCCGTTGTGTGAGTTCTTGAACGATGACCATCTTGTATGGATGGAAGTGGAGTTCTTCGTGGAGAATACGACGCACAGTGCGATTAGACAATGCAAGGGCGGATGCATGCTTGCGGGCAGAACGCTTAGGAGACTGCAAGATCGATCTTCTGACACGGTCAATGTTTTCTGGAGTTCGGACAGTTCTCCGAGCCCCAACTCTCTTTTTCACTACACTACCACATGCACGGAAGTTTTCCACCCACAACAAAATGGATTTGCGGTCAGGAACAGGGTTGCGAGGGGGAATCCGATAACGAGTTCGCAGCGCACGCTGCACTGCAACAATAGACTTATTCTGAGAAAAATACGTCTCGACAGCAAAAGCGCGTTGCTCATTCGACCAAGCCATGTCTACAACTGACAGCGCTACTATCGGAAAATTCCGTGGCCACAGCGTCATTCGAACCTACCCCCACTCCTCCAACATGTCCCCACTACTCACAATGCCACCTCGAAAGTAGGGATGTTTCCCTGCCCCACCCTGTACTTCTTTACCATATACCATGATACTGAATCTGGATCTAATGCTATTAATTCAGCGTTAGACAATTTATCAAAATGTGGAGAATTAACTTGACGAATATATTGTGTAAGATCACCTCAATTATATTCTGCGGGAGACAATGTAACAAACCATATTGCAGTCCCGTAATAAAATAACATACAATTTAAATTATTTTTTGATCGACTTCAGAATTGAGAGGTGTTATGAATATTTTCAAAAATTGTAGTTGATTTTCCTTCTAACTAATTACCTTCAACATGTTTTAAATATTCACCAGCTGTATAACGTTTTTTAGAATTCACAGTATGTAATAAATGATATATGCCACTATTTAATTGACGATAATGAATAATGACTGTTATAAAAAAAAATTAAAAAAAGTAATAATAATAATAAGTCTGGAAAACATAACAAATCGAGTGTAGCAAGCCGATTGTCCAAAGAATTTTCACGAATTTTTTCATTTGATACAATGATGGCGAATCCTGATTTATTCGTTGATTATACATAGGGCAGATATATACTGTTCTTGATAGTTTTTTAAATCAATTATTTGGGTTAAAAATGACGATTTAGAAATTTCTTGTTCGATATTTTGTGTATTATTATATGCAATAGACTTTAATGGTGAATTAGTTATTTCGTTATTGTAATAAAAATCCGTATCAGAATTATCACATTGAATTTCCATTGAATATTCATTCTCGTTTTCTTTATCTTTTACATTTTCAGTTTCTTCTTTTGAACATTCTAAAATTATTTTATACCCAATATCTAAAAACAAATATTAGTATAAATCTTCATGACATTGAGACACTGTGATATATGCATGCAAAGAGTTATAAATTTTTAACGATTTTATGGCATCAAATACATATTTCATATTTATTAAATTTTGCCATACTTTTTTTCCACCTGAAGGAATTCCATTAATTAGAACATATAATTCATGATTTTCATTTAATGGTGCTGCAGTTGAACAAATTTTTTGTAAAGTTTCTTCAGTTGGTAATGGTAAATGGAATTTAGTTCTTTTCAGTTTTTGTACTTTCATCTGATTCGGTAGTAATTTTTTTGAAACTGTACCCACCTTCTGCACAAATTTAAATACTCTAGTTCTTTGAATAAGAAGTTTTTCATAGTCATTTAATACGGCAATTTATTTAGGAGTATCAGCAACTTGTAAATGGTTCAAAATGCAAGCTGATGGACAACGATTATTGCGATATCTACTCAAGAAATACTTGCAACTAAAGTTTACGTAAGGACTAGGATTTGTCTCAAAATATTTTAGCAATTCTTTAAACAAAATATTTTCGATTAATGGTTTTTTTTAATTTATAAAGATCTTGAACATTACGTCCATAGCATAATTTTCGGCAAGAAATGCATACGAATTGGGGTGTATCTAAAGATCGTTCTGTAAAAGCAGTGAAAACTTTCTGATATTAATTACGAATTTCATTTTCATCTAAACATATTTTATTCGTATACTGTATAAAGAGCTTACTTTTTTGAATCATATTTTCGTATATTTTAAATAATTCATTATAATTAATTATTTGTAATGCGTTATCTAATTCTGATAAACTTTTCAATCTATAACGGTTTCAATCTATAAACCGATTTTTTAATACTTCTTACAGAAGGAAAATGTGGTGATAATATTTCAACACAAATTGACAACGATTCACAAGGTTCATTTAATGTATAATGTCTTGGTAAGTGACCTAATTTGTTAAAAACATTTTCTTTTAAAAATTAAATTAAGAATTTCAAAAATATTGTTCAAATTTAATAATCGTATCTTTTCAGGAAACACAGCGTATCTTTTTATTACATCACAAATAAATTTATTGTGATTTTCAATAATTATGTGCTTAATTGCATTGCCTTTCTTGATAATTATTTTTCTATCATGAATACTCGTATAAAACATTTCACAATTATAATTACATGTCCAGTGAATTGCTACACCTTTTCTTTTCTTTAAACGGTAATATATTCATTGCCTTGCCATCAGAATTCATAATTGTTTTAAATTAACTAGCATTTTAAAAATCTTGTAAATCAGGAAAATAATTTTTTCATCAAGTTTTTCTTTCTTTTCTGACATTTTTGCTGACAAGTGAATTTTCAAAATTTATAAAAGAATAAGTTGTATCATAAAAATACGATTCTGTTTTATTTGTATGAAGCGATTTACCACATAGATTCTTTAATTGTCCTATATTTTTAAAAAAGTCTAAATTTGTCCAACAAATACCCTGCTTTTTCTCTTAAGTTTTTAATTAAATTTTTAATTTTAAAGACCTAAATATTTTTTTGTGCAAAGCACCAGGTAATAATTTTTTCAAATAACATATGACTTTCCACGTCACTAATACAATTAGCTGTCAATAGAGTTATCTTCAAAAACTTTCTGTAATTTTGCAATATAAATATTTTTACATAATGTTAAAGGAATTTTTCTGGATTTAAACAGAAAATTTTCACAACTGTCATCTGATACAATATCTAACTGATGATTTTTTGTCACATCATTAATAATCCAGGAGGTATCGGCGCATGAGGAGCGAAAACTATTCCACCTCAATTTTTTTATGCGATCCTGTTCAAATTGCCCTATTGATATAAATGTATGTTGCCATGGGGCCATTCGGGGCCATGTTGTTCAAACCGTAATTGTTTAAACAATTGCAAGGAATTGTTATTTTTCAACCGGATAAATTTTTTTATATTCTTTATTGAAATACAAATAAAAAAGGTCCTATGGCTGTTCACGATAAAGTTAATATTTTTAGAGATATCAATTTTTAAAGGTTCGAAATATCTCAAATTTGGGTACTTTTGACCCATGAAAAATATATTAAAAAAAAAAAAATATATAAATATATCTATATAAGTATATAATATATAAGTAGTCTCGCAAAAAAATCAATATGGTCATCTTCTAACCAATCATTATTTAAAATCGTATCTCGTAATCTTCTATTAAATTTTATCATATTTTCAATTTTAAATGGTAACAAGTTATTTTAAATGCGCAGTCGTAATGCACACTATAAGCTTTTTAAATTACGTGATAACACGTATAATTTATAAACTATAATTTTTTTTTATAAAAAAGTCCCTAAAAGCTGACAAACTTAAGCTCTTTAAAACACAAAAACTGAGTGCAAATAATTAATTAGCTCTGTTTTTTTATAAACTAGTCGTTAAACAATCGTCCAAATTACAAGTTCTAAATACATAGGTGCAATTCACACTTTTGAATATAAATTCCTTCAAAATGCGCAGCTGCAATTGCGTATTAACCGTTTTCATTTTCAGTTTGGCTTGGATCCTACATACCCTTCACCTCATACCTCCCTTGTCTATAAATTTGTTCTAGAAATTTACGTGGCAAAAACCTTTATTAACAATTAATTATTTCTCGCGTTAATTTACCACTTATCAGCAACGGTTATGTCGTCTCAATGTTTAGTCTAAAATCATTTCTTACATGTACATTACTTAAGAAAGCTATTTAACTTGTTCCGCTCTTCAATGAATGGACCCTTTTTTTATAAAAATATTTAAAACTTACTTATTTATACAAGTGTTACTGTGATTAGAATATGTACATACGTATTGCTTTAGTAACAAATTACAATTTTGATTCTAACTTTTTAATCTAGATTTATTTTTATTCCATATAAAATATTTAAATTTTGAATAATAAACCCGGCTTGTAACAATACGACTGCGAAAGGCCAAATAACAAAATTTGTGAAATAATGAGTTATAATGTTTATCATTGGTGTCTTGTGCCTGAATGTAACAATACAAGTGTAAAAACGCCACAAAAATTATGGATTTAAGTAGCAAGTGATATTAAAATGAGAAACACTTGGTCGAAACTGGCAAGAAAATATCTAAAATCATTGTCCACAAAGACTAGACTGTATTTCTGTGAAGATCACTTTAATGTAAGTATGCGTTATAAATGTTAAATTAACTATCCAATAAAAAAAAAAAAAAAAAAAAAAAAAAAAAACTTCATGTTAATATTATAAAACAAACGTCATATTTTGTAATGCATTTATAAATTATATTATGTACCTATGATATGTAATGAGTTAAAACTTCATAAATACTATATTCCATATTTTAGCTGGAAAATAATATGGAAAATTATACAGAGTATAAGATAATGGGTTCTGTTAAACGAATTCGGAGGAAACCAAACTGCGTACCATCCAGATTTGATTACCAAACAAGCAGGAAACACAAGCCCACTTCAAGTGAATCTCGGAATTTAATCGTTTATTAAAAGGCAAAGAATGTCTACAATTAAGGAGATTTAAGAGACCATACAAAATGAGAATTATGTTATATCATTACCATCTTGTAGTCAGGGTAATTTATTTATTAATTGTGTTTATGCAGTTGCAATAATTTATCAATAGTACCACTAGGATAGATATTGTATTAACCATATTTTACTATTATTTCTGGATTTTTTAACACCTGAAATTAAGAAGTGTGATGATTAGCAGTCCAAGTAGTGCAAGTTCAGGAACATAAAGCAATTCAAGTCTGTCAAATGACACACTACAGAAGTAAAAATATGCAGACTAGTATAAAAAAAAGAAGACAGCATAACGTCACTTTTTAAGACAACTGTGTGTACTGCAACAGCACCCTTTAAAGTATCTCAGGGGAGAATGAGCAAGCTATGTGTATCTACTCTATCAGCTACTAAAAGGAATGAATTTTTTTGAAGATAAATATGAGCGTGATGAGTCATACCCCCCAACAATAGCATGTTCGACGGTAGATTACGATTCCTCTTCATACAAAAGTATCTAGTCAATCAAAAACTACTTCTGATGCTAGCTCTTAAGGGGAATTCGAAAAAAGTTGAAAAAATAAATCTACCGAGTACTTTGTCTAAGATAAAAAGTAAGCCCCGATTATATATTGGTCTACCAAAGGAACTCTATTTTCTGATAAATTTAATTAAAAAACACACTAACATTTCTGAACAAAATATTTTATTATGTTTGATGCGAATAAAATTAAATAGAACATTTGCACAACTTGCTGATGATTTTGATACATCGGTGACTCGAGCTAGAAATGTATTTTTCAACACGATGCCAGAAATTGTGAAAGTACTTTCACCCTTCAAACAGTTTTCAACAAATACAACCAAGAAAGTTACATGTATAATAGACTGCTTAGAAATTGAAATCCAAAAACAAAAAAAAGCCATGTACCAAGCATTAACCCGGTCAGACTACAGAAAAACTAATATCATAAAAGATTTAATATCATTGTGACGAAGACCGATAAAAAAATCCGGTCTTCGATGTTATGACCGATCCTAGTTCGGTCGAGCGGTTGCCCGAACTAGGTAATTAGTATGTGGGTTAGTTCATGCGAGACCGGTACTCGCTCCGGGAGCCCACCATGTAGGTGCCTACTGAGAAAGGAGGGGGAAAAGGGTAAAGGGGGTTGTTTACAAGAATTAAACGTAAACGTATGCTTCGAGGTTCCTCTTTAAATAGAACTAAAAATATAAATTTAATGAAAAGAATATATTGAACGTATAAGAAAATTACCATAGGGGAAGGGAGGGCAAGATGGAAGGCTAACTTTGTGTTGCAAAAAAAGAGAAACCACATAGTTTAAATCTTTTATTGTAATCAGTCTTGAAAGATAACTGAAAAACTAATATAATTCTGTAATTAACAATAATTCATATTTGATCAAAAATTAGTAAAAACTTATTTAGTAAAACCCTGATACTTTCCATGATGCCCTCATCTTGAAGGCAAAATGGAAGGCTTACGCGGGCAAGATGGAATATGTAGGATAAACTATAAGTGGGTTTTTTTTTTTAAATTGAAATTCTGTATTTTGAGGATAAATACACACAATAAAATTAATTATTACCATGAAATATTCTTAAAAATTTATTTCCTTCAAAGAACAAAAAAATTCGTTAAATTTTATTCGAATAAACTCTAAGTTGCCGCAATAAACAGGTCACACTAGTATATTTGTTGCCTGCACCTGTCAAACTATAGGCAACTAGCCACTAAAATTTGCTCCAAGAGGAAACTAATTTTTTTAGTTGCCTAGTTGCTTAGTTGCGGCAACTTTTTGGTCACGGTAGGCCACTCCACCATTTGCAGAAACCAATTAGGTGGCCTAGTGTGACCCGCGCTTATGTTTTACAATTAATACACACAAAATAACCATCTTCTGTATCAGTACACAGCTCATGTGCCCAATTACAACACGACGGACATTGTAACCAGTCTTCTGTGGGTGGTTCCTCGTATTTTTCTTCACAAAACAGGCAAAACACATCTCCTTGTGAAGATTGATTCGAATTTTGATTCTTATCTTTTGCTTCCTTGATTTTCTCTGTTCTATTGGCTTTTCCCTTCCCCTTCCATTTTCCCTTCTCCTTCCCTTTTCCCTTTCCTTCCACCTTGTCTTCGTAGTCATATTTTTCTATGTTATTAGGTTTATTTTCTTTTCCTTTGTTGTCTTTTTCGAGATCTAATTTTGGTTTTTTTTTCAGCTCATTCTTCTTTTCAATCATGCCTTTGAATGGAGAACTGGTTAGAATTTCTGACTTTTGACATCTAATTTTTCGCTTTTTCATCGTAGGAGTTACTTTTGGTGAAGGAAGTATTTTCTTTGGAGAAATCGTGTATGATGTGGATGGCTGTTCTAAACTAATATCAGTGGTACTGGATCCAGAACGCTCTTCTTCATTCTGTGCTACTTTTATTATGTTAGTATCTACGTTTTTTTCTTTCCCGGAAACGTCGTCTCTTTCTACAGTTACAGCGGCTTGTTCACAGCTTTCCGTCACTGTGGTATCGTCATTGTTTATGATTGAATCTTCTATTTTATCTGCGTCGGCATTTTCAGTTAGTGGTGCATTTTCATAAACGGAAGCTGGATCAAAATCTAAATCATTAAATAAATTTCTGTTATATGGAAAAATTCCAGCCTTCCTAAAACCGCTGGTGGCATTTTGCACAGTAGCACTTTTTTCATACGCAGTACAAACCAGTTTGGCAACGTCAAACTGGGTTACTCTTCTCCCGGGGTGATTCTTTTGGAATGTGTCAATGGTTTGTTCGAAAGCTATTTTAAATGAACGGTAGACCGACACATCTAATGGTTGGAGCTTGTGGCTTGTGTGCGGAAGAATGCTGACCATAATTACATGTTTTTCTCGTGCTAAATTTAAAGCTTCTAGGTTCTGATGAGTACTGTGGTTGTCTAAAATCAATAAAACCGGTCTGTCTGCCGTTGGTCTTGTTTTCTCTATAAATATTCGTAACCAGTTGTTAAAGGTATTGTTGGTTATCCAACCAGAATCAGAGCACCAAGCTTGGGAGCCGTTAGGAGCTCCGTTCAATAGGCGTTCATTCATCCTCTTCCTCTGCCCAAATATAAAACAAGGTGGAATGAAGCGACCCGTAGCATTGCAACAACAGATCACTGTAGTTAGTTGCCCTTTTTCTGCTGTAGCAACAACTCCTACTTGTCTTTTGCCTTTTACAGAAATTACTCGAGGGGGTCTGGAAGCGCTAGTTTTAACACCAGTCTCGTCCATGTTATATATGTCGTCGGGTCTTGCCAGAAACTGATGTTGAGGAAAAAAATTCCATAGGTTATCATAGAAACGGTCCACTTGAGTGCGATCAAAAGCAGAACAGCGAGCTAGAGCTGTGGGTTCTGGCGTTCGGTATGTTAGTTGGGGATGTCTTTTCATGAATCCTTCAACCCATGCTCTCCCAGCCTTTTCACATGTAAAAGGATGCGGAATCTTATTCAATTTCACCACTTTATACGCTAACTCCTCTGTAAGCTATCTTTTGTTAGGCCATAAAATAGCGTGTCTCGTTCAATAGCAAGGTCACAAATTTTCTGCTCAAGCTCCTTTGAAAAAACAGGCTGAAACCTTCCGAGTTTTTTGGAAGCGTCACCTTTTTTAATATGGCGATGTAAAGTCCCGATTGGAGTTCCATATTTTTTTGAAGCTGAACTTATGGTTGTGGTTTTTGCCTCATCCATCGCCTTTTGCATCGTTTCTTCCTCCCAAGATCCTCTGTTAGATTTTCTTTTATATTTGTTAACCATCTAGAAAGAAAAAAATACTCAGTTCAAGAGAGGAATCAAAATAAGGAAATCAATTATTACACGCAGGCAAGATGGAAACGTTTCCATCTTGCCCTAAAATTAAAATTTCCAACTTGCCCATACGCCGGTTCTAATAATAACAACAGTGCATCTATAACTTAACAGTTATTTTAATTTTGTAAACATCGATTTATACACTCGGTTATTAGTAGATATTTATTGCCAAAACAAAAAAGTTCTATTTCTTACCTTTTCCAAACAATTTCACTGTAAAAATTTAATGTTTTTATAATAATCCACTGTCAAATAAACAAATCAAATGTACACTTCACTGCTTGGCGCGAACAGAACTGAACTTCGTTTGTAAATTCAATGTGACTGTATGTCTTTATGTATGATACGGCGCATGCGAGATGTCACGTGTTTTGGTTGCATAAGTAGCTTCCATCTTACCTGCTCCTTCCATCTTGCCCTCCCCTCCCCTAAATGAAAAAAAATACAATTAAAGAAATTTATGATTAGTTACTGTACCCCTTAACTAGTATAACTATAATAAAAGAATGCGCTTGAAAATAAAAGAAATTGTTTAAAAATATACTAAACGTTTACCCCAAAAATGTTGACAAAAATATTATTAAGGTGCCTAAGGCATTTAAGGCCCACCTAAGCAAAATATGCTTATTATTTATATATCTTATAAAATATCAAAAATATAGTACTTAATTATAAAAATTTGCTTGTTTTCTGACAAAAATTCCTAAAAAAATTAATGAATTTGTAATTATACAAGTTAAAAATTTGATTCTAAAAAGTGTCTGCAATTGGGTCTTATTTCCGACTGGTGTAGAAAATAAGGCCCAACTATTACAAGTGCCTGAGATAGTCCATTTTTTTTTTAATTAATTGGGGGATTTTAATTACTTTAAGAATAACTTGAAAATACTTTAAGAATAACTTGAACTTATATATCAAAATATTTTGTTATTTTTGTACGTTCAAAAAAGTTTCGAAAATCCTTGGATCCCGCTTGACTGCGTGACTATTATTGAAAACAACAAAAATTACCTAAATCATTATTTTTAATTTTTAATTTTTTTATCATATTTTTCGAATAAGTCAAGTACTAGGTATATGAATATATTAAGTCTAAATAAATAAATATTAAATCTAAAAGTTCTTATTGGAATTCCGAATCTCTTTACAGCCTCTCTTTGATTGCCATGTCGAGTAACATAGCGTAAGGCTGATGCCAGCGCTTCCTCAGACCACAACGCTCTCTTCTTTTTATTAGCCATACTTAACACTAAGGAATAAAAATAAAAATTAGACCAAATCAACTAAAACTGATCTAGCATCATTAAACAAATGCAACAAATAAATCAAAATTAAATGTACCTAGCTTTTTTCCTTTTTTCCTTTTTGTTATTTTTATATTACAGTAACTATAGTAATTTCAGGTTGTGCGTCTAATTTTGCTTCATTTGTTAATGACTTTAGATCTGTTTTATTTGATTTGGCTTTATAGTGTTTGATTTTAATTGTGTTGGTAATAAAGCCCAAACAAAATTTGCATGGGCCTTATTATCAATATGTCAATATTTATGCTTATGTACATTTTATATAAATACTTTATTTTAAACTAAATTAATTGATGTAAAACTTAAAGAATATTAATTTTTTTCAATTTTGATAACAATTTGAAAGAAACATACCTTTAAAAAATCATTAATATAACAATCACAATGTGCACAATTTTTATATCAACGAACGAAAATGTAACCTCTAAACTTGTTTGTTAAAATATGACATGAGTTTGTTACTCTGAGTAGCTCCACCTTTGTATTTGATTTTGAAATGATTGAAAGTTCATTTTAAACTTGTTGATAAGTTAGAGAACTTTTATTGGTAAAAAATATAGCTAATGGGCTTTATTACCCGCTGGGCATTAAATGTCTTAGGTACTTTATATAAAATTTCCCTTTTTAATTATTGTTTAAAATAATTATTGGAAGAAAATTAAGCAAGTTAAATTTGTTAACAAAATTAATGAATTTACTTTTCATTATTAAAATAAAACGAAATTAAATTCGGCTTACGTAATTATTCGAAACTTATTCATAACTTTAAATCAAAAAATTACACTTATCTAAATATTATTAAATTATAAAGAAAACTTATGATAACTCAAGAAAAAATGAGACACAATTATAAATCTCCGCTCACCGATCAGACGCTAATTAGACGTTTCTTCGTTTTCGTCTTTCTTCTGCTTTAGCTACCCCTCAGTTTGCACACTTTCTCCCACATTACACTACACTACCAACAATTACCCCCAAAACCTTATACACACCCTTACTTCTTAAAAGCTAACACCCAACTCCGAGAGGGTCATTCGAAGATTAAAAGAATTTGGCATGTTAAAGATGCGTTCAGCAATAAATTTAATTTGTATGTTAGATTTGTGCATTGCAACAGGTTGTGCCTTAATTTACAAGATGCCCTTATTAAATAACTGGTGACTGGTAACAGTCTACTGATTAGCGTTTGCAACTAGACAAAAAATATGTAGGTCAAAAATAATTATTTTAATTTAATAAAGTAAAAAATATTTCTGATTATTTTTAAATAAAATGTATGTTTTATGTATCCCTACTACTTAAGCTTACGTTCGATATATTTTTTAAATTTTTTTTGTTGTTATCGTCAAATAGCCTATTAAATGAATACCTGCACAGGCAACTTTGGTTTTATACAAGGTATTATTATATTATAATAAAAAAATATAACCAATAATAAGTATAGTTTTATTATTTCTATGGTGCACTGTATAAAGATGATGTTGGTCAACACACGGCTGAGTTGATTTGAAGAATGGGTCAACGTGGCCACCACGAAAGATGTTAGTGATATAGTAATAGATGTGTATTTTCCAAAAGTGCATGTGCAAAATATGTGAATACATAGGCGCTATATATAGGGTCTGTTACACTGCTATCTTTATCAATTGAGCTTTTCATATTACTTGAAAGGCAAAAATAAAATTAATTCAGTAAAACAAGAGTCATTTTCATTATAAAATGGATGTATTGTAAAAATCAACTACATAGATTACAACGTAACAAATAATAACTTTTACATATTAATTCATATAATAACACGAAAAGTATATCTTCAGTGGTTTTCAAACTTTAACACTTTCGTACAAAATTGGAAAAATGTTATTCTTCCAAAAAGCAACTACATTATAAATAACTTTATTACATATTCATGTTCATATTCAACAGAAGTTATAGTGACCTCATTATTTTTTTTAAAATCACTACTAGCAACACAAAAATAACTTTTGTTTCCTTTAGCACAATACATTTGCATTTGAACTTGTGCAAAATATTTCGTTAATATTGTATCGTTTTTATCTCTATAGTTTTGTCCAGTTTTTTCACTAGACGGGCACTTAATTTCAAAAGTAGTCTTGTTATTAATCCCATCTGGGAAACCAGCAACCATTCGGAATACTTCAGAAATATATAAACCACATTTTTCTATCTTTATTCCTATTTTCTTTTCCACTGTTATCCTGACTTTGTCTTCCAGCTTTTTACCTCTTGATATTGCTGGAGTTTCTGGAATTTTCGCACCAAAAACCATAGTAACCAGATTACCATCCACAATTTTGCACTGGCTCACTTCATAGCATTTCGAAGCTGTGATTCTGCCATATCTTGATTCATGCCACAAGCCACTTTTATGTTGACCTCTAGTTCTACTCTCTAGGAATGATATGGTTTTTTGATTGAAAATATGAGAGATTTTAGTTAAAAAAAAACGTCACAGTTTTCATCATTGTATTTAATTATTAGATATATCTACATTTCAATATTCAATAATCTACCTTTTTGTATAGTGACATCTACCTAAATATAGTAAGAAATACTTGAGTGGATAAGAGGGATATTCAAATATAGGTATACAGGGTGTCCCACGGGAAGTGTCTGAAACTAATCGACGATTATATTGAAATGCATGCAGGTATTAAGATGCCTCATTGCTTTTAAAAGAAGATATCTGGAGGTTTTTTCAAGAACAAATTTATTATGACTAATAATATTTTAATACACTTATTACACATTTTTAAAAATAGGTAAATTTAATGATAAATATTTTCGAAGTGTTCACCATTACCACTCGAGCAACAATCAACTCTTTTTCGAAAACTGTACAAAACTTTACTTAATATTTCATCTGATATACTATTAACAGTTTTTCTAATAGGTTTTATCAATTCTTGCATTGTTGTTGGATTTTCCGAATAACAATGGTCTTTAATGTAACCCCATAAGAAAAAATCACAGGGGTTTAAATCTGGGGGTAAGGTGGCCACTCAATTCCTCCGTGCGCAAATTTAGGGTACCCTGAACCAATAACTCGATTTCCGTATACATTATAAATAGCCTCGAACACTTCTTTGGTGCGATGAGGTGCTGCTCCATCTTGCATAAAATGGAAAGTTTTGACCGAACCTCTCTTCTTTGCAAAGGGGAAGAATTTTGTTTCCAGCAGCTCTCTGTAACTATCTCCAGTGACCGTTGAAAAAAAATGTAAGTAAATTCCTTTTACGGACAAAGCTGTTCATAGGGTTACCTTTTCTGGATGAAGAGACTTTGCTATGGAAATATTGGGATTTTCCGTACCCTAAAACCGATAATTTTGTTTATTGACGTATCCGTTTAGCCAAAAATGAGCCTCGTCGGAAAAAAACAATTTTTCTTTCATCAATTTCACCGGATTCAGTCATTTCTGTTATGGTCTTGCAGAACTTTACACGTGTCCATAGATCTTGTTGTTAGCAATTGGTAGGTTGTTATTTTATAGGGATGTAATTTCAAAAAGTTTTTTATAATTCTGTGTAGCGAAAATTTTGAAATTTTTAGTACCTGAGCAGCTTTTCGAATGGTGGAATTTGGATTTTCTGAAATTTTTTGGTATTTCTTCCGTCACAACTGTATACGAGGGGCCCGGAGCACCATGTTTACGGTCATGAAGAGTCCCATACTGTATAAAATTATCAATAATCCTGTTGAAAAAAATGCATTTGAGTAATATGCAATTACAAAAATTCATGAGACGGCACATGAACATGAAAAATAGTTTTATCTATACCTTTTTAGAGTGTTTTCATTAGCAACTCTATGCTGTCCAAACTTAGTTCTAAATCCTCTATACGCATTTGCGTACACTTTACCTCTAGAGTAGAAGCACTCAATAAGATATACTTTTTCGTCAGTCGTGAGGTCACTCATTTTAT
Source organism: Brachynemurus nebulosus (assembly GCA_035578155.1). NCBI lineage: Eukaryota > Metazoa > Arthropoda > Insecta > Neuroptera > Myrmeleontidae > Brachynemurus > Brachynemurus nebulosus. The sequence goes on from JAPWDM010000007.1 coordinate 17,215,231, forward strand.
TGCACGTATTCGTAGCTCTACAACGTCTGAACTAAAACTACCAACACTCAGCTATATGATCATCAACTAGCGAAATCATACTCTGATGGTAGTGGGGAAAGAGAGGTATTTAGTTTCAGCAACTTCCCGTGGAACACCCTGTATGTTGCTCTAAAAATCGTTGTAACGCTTTCAGTGTCTGTAGCAACTGGAGAAAGAAGTTTCAGCAAACTGAAGCTTATAAAAACCTATTTGAAAATGCTATGAAACAGTAAAGATTTACTAAATGAACATTATTTCCATTGAGCGTCAAAGAGCTTCTTCGATTACTTTTGATCATATAATTAACACCTTTGTAGCAAAAAAGGCTCAAAAGATAACAGTTTATTTAAAATACTGAATAGTATATTTATACTTTATTTTTTTCCATTAAATTTTAAAAACTGTAGCTGCGTTATAATTAAAAAAAATACTCAAACCTTTCTCTATAATTATTTCTTAATCATTATTATGGTACTTTTTGAATGCTAGTATGTTTTATGAAAAAGGATTACTATTTAATTATAAAAATACTGTAATTTCTAATCTGGTTTTTTTCAACCTCACATATTTATGTAGCACTAGACCTTTTGGTAAATTGGGTATCCTCAGAAAGGACGCCAACAGCAAAACTTTTAATTTTAAATGAAAAATGTTAATATTATTTTTATTAATAGTGAGAATACTTTAAAATTGTATTAACTATTGTTTATAACATACTATTTTTCATAAATACAAACTGATTAAATACGAAAACATACCCCCAATAATAATATGGTACATATTTATCAACATACTGCGCCTGCGAACTCTAGCGTCAGAAAGTTGTATCTTGATTAAATACGAGTTTGGCTGGTCGTCCATTGGATGCGGATATGTATGAAATTTAATTCGGAGGAAAACGCATGGAAACGGACGAACAATCTTAACAGCTGTGAAGCAATACGTCCTTGTCCATTCAAAGCGTCTCTTTGTTCATCCGTTTACATGCGTATTCGTCTGAATTAAATTTCGCACATATCCGCATCAGTAGACGATCAGTCTTATGTGGATAAAAATGCTACTTTTTCAAAAAATTCTTTTATATATGATATACGATGTTTTGTCAAAAAACTAAATTAGGTCATGATATACGAGTTTGAATTTTATTGGATTAAATTTTTTCCCATTAACTATTTTGCAATATTTACGTTATATGGGGAAGTGAATTATACACATGTATGACTTTCTGACTCAAAACAGCCAAAAACCATATACAAAGTTGGGACAGAGAACGAGCGATATATCACCAATCTAAATATTTTATACATATACGACAAAACACATACTTAGTGACAAAAAAATCACAAAATTTTGATGTACAAAAATACCTACGGGTATTATTAATCCATATCAAGTGATCCAAATTTGAATTAATTTTTTACCTGACCTCACTCAATATCTTTTTTCTTTTGATTTTCTTGAAGAGCTACTCTAACCTAGTACAAATTTCAAATTTTAAATTTTTATCACTTTATAGTTGCCTTTTTAAATAATTTTGAAATTTCGAAAATTCGCAAATTTTGACGTGTAACATAATACGTTTTTTACTGTAACTCCGTTCAGGGTTGTGCTAGAAACAGCGTTGGCAGCTCTTTAACAAGAATATATTGTATCAGGGTCCCTAAAATTATTGTATTTTTGTCTAAATTATTGTACAAAATTATTGTACTTTTGTCTAAATTATTACACTTTTTAATATATTTGCATGTTCTCTAGAACGCCAGAAAATTTGCTTTCAAATTTTCCTTATTATTAGGCCTTTAAGAAATTATATCTCCCACAACAAAGATCGGAGATAAAAATAACAATTTATAATTTAAGAAATAAGAATTACTAAATAAGAAATATAATATTTAAGTTCTATTTATTTCAGTTTTGGTATTTCATTTATATAAAACTAATAAAAAAAGCGTTTTCAAAGTTGAAAATGTCGATAAATTCCAAGGTGGACTTTTATGTGCAAAAATTGCATAACTTGAATAATATCTCTATAAAATTAAAAGTATAACTTTAAATTATATTAGAGTTAAATTAAAATTACATAAAATATAAATTTTCGTAAACATTTTTTATTATGTTTATGACATCACATTGAGATGTTTACTTCCAATGAGATTTACCCTATACACCAAGACGGGGTATACACGTTATATTTTCTATTGCTTACTGGTGTATAAGAAAAAATACCAGACGATAGGAAAATACCTTGTTTCGTGTAAAGACGTTGTATCCACGATATTGCGCGGAAAATTCATATTTTCATGTAGGTCAGTTACATAGTTAATACTTATATGAGTCATTTCAAAATATAATACAAAAAAGCTAAAATATTTAAAATTATTGTATTATTGTAAAGCTAAGATTGTACATTGTACAAATATCCAAATTATTATACGCGTACAATAATTATTGTACGGCTGCCAACGCTGGCTAGAAATATAAAAAAAACATCATTCTCTTCAGAACTGCATAAGCTTTAATTTGATATATTACAAGTGTGTGTTTAGAGCAACTAACATTTTCTATATAAAAACTCAAAATTTCAAAAAAGATTCCAAGAAAATAATGTTCTCAAAAATTTCGAAGAAAATCCTAGTTATTCTTTTAACTTTTATAAACAAAATTTTAAAAAAATCAAGTTGAAATCTTCATGGGATCATACAAAAAATAAACTCGATAGAAGTTTATGTTTAAAAAAAAATTTATTTTTACAAAAATTACAAGTTGAAAAATAATAATTAAACAATTTCAAATTTTATACAAGTTAAAAGTATTATAATAATATTTACCACCGCGCGGTGATTGAGTTAATACGTAGTTGACTCCGGTGAGTTTGGCTTGAACGACTGTTATTTGTCCTAATTTTGTCTTGACTTATATACAGCTGAATTTCCTGTTACTTTTTGAAATGACATTGGTTGTGTATCCTGTAGGTATATTTAATGGATATTAGTTCATACGTTGACTAGCTTTCTCTTGAAACTTGTATGACATTGGTTACATATCCTATGGGTGTTTTTAATGAAGTAGTTTGAAGATTAGCTGATGTTCCATTAAGGTGATTAGTCCAGAATTCATAACTTACATATTTTTAAATATATCTATGAAGAGTGTAACAGGTGTACATCAGCTATAGTCTTTATGCAACCTACATTACACATAGGTATTACCTTTTATGTAACTTTGTTGTAACTGGTAATTAACGACATCTGTGTGGTATTGTCAGTAATAACCGTCGTTAATAGTATAGACTCACACACAACGATGGCGATGATTGGAACTGAAGGCGTCGTTGTGGGTGAGGGGAGTGTAAGGTAATCGTATGTTGGTTTTATACTGATGTTCATGGGGTAGAAAATTCAATTAGGGTTTGGGGTTGTAAAGAGGATGAAGTACCTCTTATACAACAATTAAGCTGTGGGGCCTTAATTCATTTTAGTAAATAATTTCATTGTTGTAAGTTATTATCATCACCACAGCAGATTTTAATAAATAATTTTATTATTGTTGAAGTGTTTGTTTTAATACTTTTCCTTATTTCAACATGAACATTAACATAACACAGGGACACATTTTATCATAACGGGATTTTCGTCGTGTTTAAGTTTTATTATGTGTAATAACGAACTTAGTTAAATATACAATAATAAATAACAACATCGTATTATAACTTAACGAACCCACGTACAAGTAATTAACCGATCCGTATACACGCCCGACCCACCAATCCGTTAGAAGAGACATTAAAAAACGCATTTAAATAATCTTGAAATTAGTGTGTGCTGATGATTATAACTCAGTTTATTAACACATATAGGGTTTATATGTGTAAATGGTAATTTTATCTATGTTATGGAAGAAACTCTGTGAGTTTCAATAAGTTCTGATAAAGATACAGTTATTTTATTTGTCCTGAGACAGTCAAGCTGTGACAGCAAACAGACAAGTAGGATCTTGCAAGCAGAACTTTAGGTATAAATCGATCTCATGCCAGTCCTTGAGCAGTGCAGTTCAGTTAATTGTTCAGTGTTTCTAAAAGTGGGTTGTGTAACCTCAGTACCCTATTGAAAGTGTTGCTAGTTTCTAAAAGTGGGTTGTGTAACCCCAGTCTTTACATTCAATCTGATTCAGCAATTCGGTGTTCAACCATAGAATTGTATAGAAAGCCAACTCAAAAAGTCGCTTAAAAAATTAAATTATCATTACAGAAAAAATACGCTGCCAATGGGGAGTGGCACAAAGCTTCCTCGTACTCGTAATAGACTTCAATATAATATTCTACCAAATATAAGTATACCCTGAAATTATAATATTTTCGCCTTAAAGTTCGAAGAAAATTGTTGTAAATCAAAATACTTAAAGGCTGAACTATAAAATAATAGCAAAAATATTTTAGAAACTAACACCCAAAATACTTTAAAAATTTGAGCGAAGTGGGACTAGCAGTAAATAAGATATTGACATTTAATGGGATTTCATGCGCTGTGGATACTATTACTCCGAATGCAAGGAAATTTGTAGGGGACCATTTAGGAACCAGACCACATAATTTCTGACAATTTCATAAAAAAAATTGAATAGTTCAGAAGTTATGCCACCTGGTGCAAACTGGCGACACACAGACGAACAGACAGACGGACGGACGGACAGACACCAAACCAAAATTTTTCAGGAAGTTCTAAAACGTAAAATGTGCGTAAAAAATTTTATTTTGGAGGGAAAAAATTTTTTATTTTTCAAAAGTGATCACAATGCTTCCGCTATTTTAATAGTCTCGGAAGCAATAGCAACAGTCATTTGAATTCCTATAGTATATTTTGTCTTTATCTAATAAATGGCAAAATATATTTCTTAAAGGAATACTAAATTTGAGTCAGGGGTATAAAAAGATACCAATACATTAAAGTGTTGTTGTCACACTCTTATAAATTGCTTATATTGGATTGTTGTCATAGTCGTCATAATTTTCAGTGGTATACAGCATAAGTACTTGCTTCAAAAAAAGAACCAGAGTTCTAATGAAAAGAACGACAACTGGAAACGACTCATCCACATAAATTTATGTTTTAGACAAACGCGTATATAGCTATCTCTCACAAGATCTACTATCTAATATATTGAAAAAGGATAGTAGAAATTATAATAACTTTTGAGTGTTTTTGGGAGCCACATTGTATTGGAAAAACATTTTTTTAAATATGATCCTCATAGGACCTAACTTAAAATTTTGTTTGTTTGTAGATCAATACTTAATTACCTAAAGATTTTCAAAAAGATTTGACGTATTATTTTTTTGGAATAAAATTTTTAAAATTTAAGTTGAAAAATTAAAAGTTATAATTTTTTTGAAATTAGCTTGTTGCATATCATTTTAAAGCTTGGCAATTTCTAAAAAAAATTTGTCCTAAGCCGAGATATAGCTAGAAACGTAAAACAATGTGTGCCTAAATTCCACATTTTTCACAATTTAAAAAATTGTTTAATAACAAAGTATATGAGATAAAAACAAAATCTTTTGGTTTCTTTCTTCTTTCACCTAGTATAACCAGAGGACAAAATCTTAGGTTAATATAAAATAGTAAGGTAATTGTCTTTCGATCGTTTGATATGGATTGACCCCTACATATACCTATGAGCAGTTAAGTTAAAGTTTCATTCAACGTCATTCGATGGTGAACACCCATTATCTCTTATTTCTTATTTCATTCATTGTGCGAAAGCCATTATAATTTAGATAGCAGTTAAAAGGTTAGTTTTGCAATGTAATTAAAAAAATTATTTAAAAAAAAAATACATAAATCCAACGCCTCGATCTACTGAAGAAGAAACAGCATAAAATAATTTAAAATTTTTTGTATTTATACATCAAAAAGAGGTATAATATTTTATATCCAACAATTTATTTTACTTGCACAAACAACAACTTACTTTTAAAAATTATTGGAAGTTTTTTCGAAATAAAAGTTTTTTCTTTCTAAACAAAAACAGAATCAAATATTTACATATTTACAACTTATATTTATTTTTGCTTAGGTAACACTTAAATAAATTTAGGTCTAATTAAAAAATAAAAAGTTATTATAAAAGCATATTTTTTATCAATATAGCTGTAAATTCTAGCGTTGAGAGCGAGAAAAAAATAATCAAATTAAATTATATTGAATGTGTTTTGATTTTATTTCTTAAAATAAAATTCCTTATATTTCTTCAAAGATCATTCTAAGATCGATTAATTTGCATTTTTCTGATTGATATTTGATTTAGTTGAATATATTAATTTTTTATTCTATATGGAATTTTAAAATGCCTTATTTGCAGTACTTTTCTAGCAATATTTGAGAAATGTTTATAAAATTTTCAACATTTTTTTAAATGAATAAAACTCTCAAAGCGCGCTAGTAATTCTTGGATGAAAAATGGCTGGCTTGTCCCCACTTTATTTACAATAGGGAATTTAGGTTCAGCAAATTTGTATAGTCTTCTATAACGTAGTTAAATCTTTTCTATGAATTCGCAGTAGTTGCTTTATTCGCAACCAGATGGCTAAAATTTAAATCGCTCTGCTACAGAACTTATATTTAGTTTTGCTTTGGTACCACTTAAATAAATTTAGGTCTAATTAAGAAATAATAAAAAGTCATTATAAAAGTATATTTTTTATTAATATAGCTGTAAATAACAAAAATCAAAAAAAATAAAAACAAAATATATTTAAACTAATAATAACAAATATAAATATTTTCAGTCCTGATATGAACTGCTAACTGCAGAAAGGGAACAAGTCCAAAATTTTTCAAATGCGTTTTTTTGTGTCAAACTAAAGATGATGTATAGACGGATGATTTACAACAGAAAGGGAACTTTTCTATCATCTGTTATGGCCATAGTAAGTAGTTCATTTATGCGTTTACTGCAGATAGAGTACAAGTCTATACACCATCTTGAATTTAAAAAAACAAAAAAATTTTAAAAATTTTGGACTTGTTTCCTTTCTGCAGTTAGCAGTTCATATATGGGCCTGATCTAGAGAAATAATTTCCCCTTCGAGGGAAATTACTGTCCCGAATCATTCCTCCACTGATTGTTTTGTCTCCAGGGCCGCTGATCTAGAGTTACCGTAGTGTAACCCTCTAGAGGATTACACTCTACGACGAGCTGCAAAAGGAACAGCTCGCTCCCGCCTCTGTCGACCGGCATTGGTACCTCTTTTTGTAACTAAAAATAAAAAAAATGCATGTCAAATAGATTTGTATTTACATAATTAGAAATAATTATGAAAAATAATATTCAAAAATCGTTTGAACTTAGGTTAATTTATAGTTAGACGTTTAGATCAACCCAAATTTAAACTAGAAAGTTAAACCATCAATAATCATCTTACTGTAATATTAATAGATTTGAGCGTTACTTTATGGTATTCCATATTTGTAAATAATAAACAAATATTTTACTTCGCAAAAATACCACTTTATTTTGAAACTGTGACAATATTGTTTCGAACCGTCAGTTCATTTTCAAACAGAATAAATATTACATTCGTTACATGCCTTGTATACTAATTTTATCTACCTATACTTATTAAGGGGGAGTGGTCTGTGATGTTGAAGTGGAAGGGGTGGGAGTGATAGAAGAATCCAAAAATCAAGAAAAACAAGATTACATTACATGTGACATGAAGCAAACAAACACGTGGCAAAAGATTGAACTTGAAAATGACAAAAAGACAATATTACACTGAATACAGTTTTAAACAGAAATTAAAATTTAAATAAGTTATAATATTGAAAATTATGTTGAACTGTAAATATCGGTGTAATCATTTAAAAGGTGATCGGAGCTATGTTTATTTATTTCTATTGCTTCTAGGATTGTTAACTTTTGTCCTTTGCTTGCCTCGTGTAACACAGTAATTTCCCGTTCTGGTGTGTGTCCGGTGTCCGGCGAAATAATTGTAGAACTGAGTAATACGTTAAAAACAATGAGAGAAGTTAGTTCTTTTTTCGTAACTAATTGTATTTTAGAACTCCGATATGAAAAAAGTCTACATTTTGAAGATAAAACATATTAGATTCCTTATTCCTACTCTCAATTCTCGCAAAGTGGACCGAGTACGAGAGTGTAAAAGGTCATTTCATGGTTCTTCCTGGCTGGTGTTATAACGGTATTCCGACTTCAGCCAACTTTAGCGCTTACTTCGTCGAGGAACTTCGATCGAGAGTGTCGAGCAGGCATCAGATTCTCATGTAATAAAAAAAACAAAAAAAAAAAACATTCAATGATTCATTTATTTATTCAAAATATTTCTTAAAAACGTAATTCAAAAACAAGTAGGTACAGTTCAACAAATCTGACTTTGCCGCTTCAAGGTCATTTTTTCTTTATATTAAGTACTATCTCACTTGTTTAAGAATGCATTTTTAATGACCTTGAAGAGGTAAAGTCAGATTTGTTGACCTGTACCTGCATATACACGTACCATGAACATCACCAAATATATATGTTCTTATTTTTTTTCAATATGTTCCACCCTTTTGACAAAAATAAAATTCAGGGAGATGAGGGAAGTGCTTGCGAGCTTTCTTTTGGTAGTAATAAGAAAGTGGTCACTCTTGTACAAGTAGCTAAAAAAATTTAATGAATTTTTTTTTGTATTTTATAAAGGGTATTTAATGTCCATTTTAAATGAAAAAAATATATAATAAAGTACTGGACATAGCAAACAATATGGATTTTGTTTCATCGTTTTATTTGTAATAGTTTACGAGAAAAAAAGTTTGAATAAGACCACTATTTTTTGGTATTTGGTATTATAACTCCGCAAAATGTAAAGATATTGAGGAAAAATCCATACGTATGGTTTACTCTTTCACTAAGCTACACAATCGCATACATATCGTTGAATTTCATTTCTTGGGCAAATTCACCTATGGTAATGGTTCCAGACTCTTTCTTTTAAGATTTGTTTAAATTCTTTCTTAGCTATTAATTGATCGATTAGGTTTGAATTATATCCGTTATTATTCGCTATTATTTTAATATTATTTATTTCTTTTTTAAAATTTCCTTCCGACAATATTGTCAGTTTCAGTGGTATTTTTGCGAAGTAAAATATTTGTTTATTATTTACATCTTACTGTAGATTAAACTCAGTCACAGAAAATTGCTACTTTTTAGAGAATTTCCATTCTGGAAATTCAGCTATTACAGCCGATGTCATGACGCGACTTGAGCCCGGACTATGGCAGAAATTTGTTTTGAGGTTCCTAGAACCCAAAAATAACATTCACTAAAATTTATATATATATATATATATATATATATATATATATATATATATATATATATACTACCGCTCAAAAGTATTTGCCCACCCAGGTTAGAATGTGGTTTATAAAAAATTAAAATAAATTTGATTTATTAATAATTTTACTGTCTATGATAAACTAAACTACATTACAGCAAAAAACTCGATATTTTACTATAACTCTCGTTAAATTTTTGTTTCATCGATATATCCACCCTTTGCTTTAATAAGCTCCGCGCAAAGTTTCGGCATTCGGTCGATCAATTTTGCTAAATAATCGGGATCGATTGCACGCCACTCCTTTTGCAGTATATCCCAGAGATGTGCGGTGGAAGTTGGACACTGTTTTCGAACTTCTCTGTCTAATTTATCCCATAATAACTCAATGGGATTGAGATCGGTAGATTGAGATGGCCAAGTCATAACTTTCAGTACTCTTTTTCGCTGTAAGTCTTTTAAATAATCTTTACACAGTTTTGAAGCATGCTTAGGGTCATTGTCATGCTGAAATATAAAGTTTTTACCGATCAATCGACGACCTGACGATATCACATTGTCTCGTAGTATTTTTTTTATACCCCTCTTTCTTGAAACTTCCTATTATTTTTTTTAAATCTCCAGTTTTACCTCCTCCAAAGCAGCCCCAAACCATTAAAGAACCTCCCCCGTGTTTCACTGTTGGCACTATGCACGCATCTAACATCCGTTCTTTTGGATTTCTGCGCACAAATACCCGTCTTTTCGAACAAAAACTTTGATTCGTCACTCCATAACACATTTTTCTACTGTTCGTGTGTCCAATTTTTGTGTTCACGAGCCCACTGAAGCCTTTTTTCTTATTTTGGCGCCAAATGTGTGGTTTCTTTACCGCTACTCGTCCTAAAAGACCTGCTTCTACGGGTCGCCTTTTAACAGTCGAAGTACTCACTGGGTCTTCCTTGGTTTTGTTGAGATGTGCTCCGATTTCGGGTGCTGTTAATTTTCTGTTGCGTCGACTGGTCAACGCTATGTAATTATCTTCCGCTTTAGTGGTCTTACGTGGACGTCCGGAGCGTTTTTTTTTAGCAAAGCTGTTAGTCTCGACATATTTTTTGACGTTGTAGTCCACTGTTCTTCGAGATAGTTTTAATATCGCAACAATTTGGCGATTACTCTTTTTTAATTTGTGTAAACTAATGATCATTGCACGCGTTTCATTTGTTAATTATTTAGTTTTCGCCATTTTGATAACAAGACAATTGCGAGAAATATACTTTTAGCCTTAAAGTCCTACCAATAGCAAAAGATGGTCATGAAAGTTATTACAAAATGTTTATATTTGGATTTAATGTATTTTTGCTAGTGAGAGTTCCTCCTTATACAGTAGATAATAATAGTAATTCAATAAATAATGTGTTAGTAAACATAAACTTAGTAAACATATATATATATGTGTGTGTCCGCACGATAACTCAAGAACGAAACATCTTATTTTTAAGAAATTTCGTGAAAACGTTTACGGTTTTTTGGATATTTGTCGTGAAAAAAATTTGGTGGAATGAGACGGAAAAATCATATAAAAAAGGTTTTTTTTATTTACAATTACTCTATATCAACTAGTTTTTGAGAAAAACGTACTTTTGTAAATGGAAATTCGCTATGTTATGCAGGATGTTGCGACAGGGGTATTTACTTTTTCACTAGATGACAGAACAGACCATTTATACTTAGAGATAATAAAAAGAGCCATGACATGTGTGTTGAACGCTGATTGGTTTCGGCCGCTGTTTGATTTTTTGTCCAAAATTAACGTAAAATGCATTGGAAATAAATTAAATATTAACAAAAACCATTAAGTTTAACCTAGTAAGAATAATTAAATTAAAACTTTTTAATTGTTCATTAAATTATTAATTCATAACTTACAAACAATAATTATGTACTAAAAATATTTACTCAAACATGTGATAATTAATTTTGATGTTTCCCGCTCTGTTTTGGACATGAAATGGCTGATATGTCACGACTCTATTTATTATAGTGATCCTATCTGTACTTTGAGTTCTAATACTAACAAGGAGATGCACCCAGAGTGAAATTCGGGATTTTAATGAAACTTCGCTGGTGTGTAGTATAGGTAAAAATAAGGGACCCGTATTTTTTTTTATCGGCCGTCGTCCACGTTTAGGGGGTGAAACCAGCCCCTAAAGTTGGGGGTTCAAATCGTATTTCTTAAGATATCTCGAAAACTATAAGAGATAGAGGAAAACTTTAAATTGATGAAATGTTACTCTTTAAAAGACCTATTCACCTGTGTAGGTTAAACCAGGGCTGGGTTCATAAGGGGGGCTGGAGGGGTGAAAATGGGGGTAAATTTTCTTGCACAGCCTGAATGGTTCAATGTATCAAATTTTTACCACTATAAATAGAAAGAGCACCAAAAATTAGAGGATACGTGTTTTTGCGTTTTTTCGAAATATGTGTGGTATCCAAGCCACATAAGGAAGAATAACATAGGGTAGATTATATAGTATTATTATTGATTGCAAATACGTCCTATATTTTTTTATTTTTATGTTTATTTTCATCATGAAAATGTAAATTTTTACTTTCCGATAACGATTCATGTATTTTTCAGTACTTACTTAATTGGTAATGTAGCCATGTGTATATTTGGTTACTCATATTCGATATTTTTTATAACTATTTCTGCGAAAGCTCTCTGGTCTACATGTTTTAATGAATGTTCGATAAGCAATACTCTTCCATTCAACAATTGCCTTTATCTTTTTACAAATTCGTTTTTAACGAAATAAACGCGGTTTATCTCTTCCTCAACATTCATACTACTTTTCTTATTCTTTTTTGTATGTTTTTTAGGTGTCAACCACATTTCCTATATGGAAAAATTTATTACAAACCACTTGAACAGTGAACGAAAGAGATTACTGCTTCTTGTCAAGTATTCATTAACACAGCCACACCAGAGAACTTTAACTTTCGCAAAAATAGGTATAAAAAATATCGAATATGAGTAACCAAATGTATACATGGCTAAATTACCAATTAAGTTAGTACTGAAAAATATATGAATCATTATCGGAAAGTTAAAAAATACATTTTCATGATGAAAATAAACATAAATATAAAAAAATATAGGACGTATTTGCAATCAATAATCTTATGTGGCTTGGATACCACACATATTTCGAAAAAACGCAAAAACACGTATCCCCTAATTTTTGGTGCTCTTTCTATTTATAGTGGTAAAAATTTGATACATTGAACCATTCAGGCTGTGCAAGAAAATTTACCCCCATTTTCACCTCTCCAGGCCCCCTTATGAACCCAGCCCTGGTTTAACCTACACAGGTGAATAGGTCTTTCAAAGAGTAACATTTCATCAATTTAAAGTTTTCCTCTATCTCTTATAGTTTTCGAGATATCTTAAGAATACGATTTGAACTCCCAACTTTAGGGGCTGGTTTCACCCCCTAAACGTGGACGATGGCCGATAAAAAAAATACGGGTCCCTTATTTTTACCTATACTACACACCAGCGAAGTTTCATAAAAATCCCGAATTTCACTCTGGGTGCATCTCCTTGTAAGTACAGTCGGCACACTGCGAGTTTTCATAGTCTGCCATTTTTCATTAAAGATTCGCTTAAAATAATTTGGAAATAAATTAAAAGTTAAAAATAATCTACCCACACATGTGATAATTAATTTTTACATTTCTTTGATGAAAAATGGGTGACTTATCACGACTTTATTTAATATCTGTACTATAGCAACCTGACAGAAATTTTTAATCACCACCAGCGTAAGAGCAACAAATTTTAAAATTGAGTTTAAGTATTAAACCTAATTTTTAAAACTATATTGGCGGCGAAAAGATTCTCACTCGCGCCTCTGCTGATAAAATTAGAAACTGTGGGAAGTAAAAAATTTATGTATACATTTAATTGACAAACGGACTGCGGACTGATATTACAAATTATAATGATTCGGGACGCTTAAAATTTAATGTAATCAAATGTCTTGGGCTTAAGAAAAATAAACTTAAACTATAAATATATAAATACCTTTTTGCTCAACTCCTCTTCTCAAGTGTTACTCCTCCCAGGATCAGCTTCCACCTGGGAACAAGTTTCATTAAGTCTTTGGCTTCTGTTTCTATCTTCGCCTTCTTGGCTACCGCCAGTCAATTTCAACCGAAACTGGCTATTTCCAGCCTGTTGTTCCGCTTTACTCGCTTTTTGTATTAATTGGTCCTCCTCGCTTGACGATATTGCTATGATTATTACACAATGTTTTGTTTTAGCATTAAACAAAAATAATATACAACCGAAAAATATTTTAGTAAAATGTAAACTTTAAATATCTAACTGTTCTTGAATGACTATTTTAAAAGGGCATGCATGTTAAATTAAAAGTAATACATCTTGAAAAGTTTTAATAAGTTTTTATTGAAATTTTGCTTTAAAAATGAATTATTTTTATTTAAGTGTTTTTCCCACTTTGTTGTAACCTTTTGTTATAATTAATATTTTCACAATTTCCTTAAAAAATGTTAAAATTTAAAATATTTTTCAAACTGGGAATACATAATATGGATCGCAAAATGCTCGACGTTTTATGTTGTTTTAAATACATGTTACATTTTTTTAAGTTGCTTTAAACTATTTAAATATGTTTGAAAAAGTTAAATAAAGAAATAGATTCGTTAATTCAGTTAGGGTAGGTATAGACATAAATGTCGGAAAAATAAAATTAAAATGTACGTACAAACCACTTCATTGTTCGCCATTTTTCTCAAATCTCGTAAATAATGAATTATTTTCGTTAAAGATACATTAACAGTGGGTATATATTACGCATGCGAACAGTTTTAATGATTTTTTTTTTATTTTATTTTTTTTTTTAACATCCTTGTTTATCGAATATCAGTTCTAAATAGAACTATAAATCGAGCGACGGTAGAACATAACGGGAATGGTGATTACTCATTGGTAATCACTCAAAATAAATTATATACTAAATATAATATACTATTCATTAAAAGCTAAATAAATATATATCTTAATTCTAAAATATTCTGTCGATTGAGTCTATACAAAGAGTCACTATTGTTAAGTAAGTTAAGGGCACACACATTAGGGTGATTTTCTAGGTGATGAATGTATTTATCACTGTATCTTACTATTTCCTCACGCACTGTGGGCACTTGAAGACTGCGATGTATGTCATCGTTACGCACGTACCACGGGGAAGCACTTATGGCTCGTAGCACTTTAGACTGAAATCGTTGTAATATCTCAATATTGCTAACACTAGCAGTACCCCAAAGTTGAATACCATAAGTCCATACTAGTTTGATAACACTTTTATAAACTAGCACTTTGTTTCTTAAAGACAACTTTGATTTACGACCTAGAAGCCAATAGTACTTAGAAAACTTAACATTTAGTTGCTTGCGTTTAGTCCAAATATGTTTACGCCATGTTAGTTTTCTATCTAGATGCATACCTAGATATTTAGCTTCAGTAGCTAATGGTAACACTACATCATTCAAACTAACTGCTGGGCAGGTTCCTTTTCTCGTAGTAAATGTAACTTGCACTGATTTCGTTTCATTTACTCGAATACGCCATTTATGTAACCATTCCTGTATTCGACGCAGGCTAGATTGTAACTTTTGTGATGCAACATTTGGATCTTTATCAGTAATAGGATAGCGGTATCATCAGCAAATGTTGCAGTAGTATTTGCTTCATCAACCGGCAGATCTGCAGTATATATAAGATAAAGAATAGGCCCTAGAACACTACCTTGTGGTACACCGGAACGGATTGGAAACATTTCTGATATATCAAACTTTACATGAAAAAGTAACGATCTCACAAATAAGATTTCAGTATTAAGCAAAATGATTCAGGAATATTTTTCCTTAATTTATACAATAAACCAGTATGCCATACTTTGTCAAATGCTTGACTCACGTCGAGAAAAGCTGCTGTACAATATTTTTTTTCTTGAAGAGAGCGGTTGATCGTATCGACTACACGATGAACTTGTTCGACGGTTGAATGTTTTGCACGAAAACCAAACTAATGATCTGGAATAATTTTAAGGTCATCGAGGACTCGATGCAGTCTTCTGAGAAAAAATTTTTCGAACATTTTGGATAAAACGGGGAGTAAACTGATTGGTCTGTACGACGTCATCTCATTTACTGGCTTCCCCGGCTTTTGTATTAAGATGATTTGAGCTAATTTCCAAACAGCAGGGAAATATTTTAGTCTTAAAATGGCATTAAAAATTAAATTTATCATCATAATACCTTTATTAGGCAATTCTCTTAGAATCCTAACTGTGACAAGATCATAGCCAGAAGCTTTCTTTATATTTAATTCATTCCAGATCAATCTTTTAATTTCCTTTG
Source organism: Brachynemurus nebulosus (assembly GCA_035578155.1). Classification (NCBI taxonomy): domain Eukaryota; kingdom Metazoa; phylum Arthropoda; class Insecta; order Neuroptera; family Myrmeleontidae; genus Brachynemurus; species Brachynemurus nebulosus. Next base: position 17,231,021 of record JAPWDM010000007.1, read on the forward strand.
GCGAAAAATGTTCAACTGGGACAGTTGGCTCTGGAGATGCTTCTAAAAGTTGAGTTTCTTCAATATTTAAGTTGTCTCCGTGATTGGGTTGAAAAACTTCAGACAGAATTTCAGCAAAAAGTTCTGCCTTTTCTCGTGCACTTTTTACCCAGCTTCCATTATTTCCACGAAGTGGTGGTATTTGTTGTTGTGGCTGTTTAATGTGCTTAGTAGCTTTCCAGAGGGAGTAGTCAGATAATCAGGTAATCTTCAATAGCATTCTGTTTTAATTTATTCAGTAATCGCTTTAACTTTTGGTATATTCTGTTAAAACGATTTTTGTCTCCTGGAAACCTGGTCTGTTGCCATATTCTTCTTAGCCTCCGTTTTTCTAAGATCAAGTCCTTAACTGTACCTGGTGAGGTAACTTTGACACCTGAATTATTGACAATGTCTGGAGTGGATTCACAAGCAGCGGATTGAATGATATTAGTAAAATTTACCACTGCTTGATCTAATTATAATTCTGACTTTAAGGATGTTCTTAAGGTAATTTTTTTGTCAATATAATTTCGAAAGTAATCCCAGTCCGTATTCTTATTGAACAGAACAGGTGTTTTCTCTTTATGGATTAATTTAGTGATAACTGTAAGCAGAACAGGTGAATGGTCCGATGATAAGTCAAAACACGACTTTATCTCCATGTATCTATTAGACATATTTTTCGTAACAAATAGGTCCAACAAATCTGGAATTTTATTTAAATCAGATGGCCAATAAGTTGGTTCGCCCGTAGATAGATGATTCAGATTGCTTTCATCGATAACTTTTAGAAGATTTCTACCTTTAGGGTTGATGAGCCTAGAACCCCAATGCGTGTGCTTAGCATTGTAGTCACCGCTTGAGATAAATCGATTTCCAAGGATGTTGAAAAAATTTTGAAACATATCCTGGCATATCTTGGAGGAAAATACACAGCGGAAAAAGTTATTGGTCCAATCCAATCTTCCACCACTACGCTTGTCACTTGAAGGTATTCTTCGTTATATTTTTGTAGCTCGTGATGCTTTAAGCTGTTTTTAATTATAATCGCTGTACCACCGTTGCCTCTACCACTAGGATGTTTCTTATCGTACACAGTATAGTTTCTTATTTTAAGATAACTTCTCTGAGTAAATCTCGTTTCAGATATTAGGGCTATATCTATGTCATGATCTTGAAGGAATGTTTCACGTTCCAGACGACGGTTTAATAAACCATTTGCATTCCATAAAACGATATTTATGGATAGAGCCATTTTATTTCATTTTAGCAACCAGCGCTGTTAATAGATTAACCATCACGCTATTTTGTTTCATAAGCTCTCGAAACATTTCTTTCAGCTCCGAAAATGACTGCTTCATAAAAGCGATTAAATCTTGGTTTGTATTATGTTCAGTGGCGGCTTCAATAATGTTAGTGGAGGGCAAATCTCCAACTGCTTGTGCATAGGTGAAGTTTTCTCTCACGTAGTTCGGAGATGGAGCTCGCGAGATCAAGTTGGATTCAGTAGGCTGCTTTCTTCTTAATGGAGGGTAACGTTTTTCTAAAAGTTTTTTGTAAACGATACAACCTTTATAATTTACTGGATGATTTTCACCACAGTTAACACAAACAGCAGGGATATCTCTGCTTTTTTTCTCACACGCACTTGTCTGGTGATTTCCAGTACACTTTACACATCTATAAATACGTCCACAGTTGTTTTGGGTGTGACCAAATCTCTGGCATCTTTTACATTGCGGAATTTCCGTTTTTTTATTAGGTGGTTCAAATTTTACAATTTTATTTCCCATTTTTGTGACCTGGTAAATTGATTTGTTATTTTCATTATTCTTCAGATCAATAAAGAACAAAGGTAAAGGTTCTTTGGTTTTAGCATGTTTTATATTGGATACGTTCTCGACGACGTATCCAAGTTCGGCAAGATCAGCGACTATTTCTTCTTGTGTGGTGGAGTGATGAACATTCCTCATAACAACTCGAAAAGGTAGTTCTTGTCTTAAGCGATGAGTGTAATAATTTACATTACGTGATTTAAAATATGTGATATGTAATATGTGATGTAGAAACATCTACTGGTATAATTTTTATTTGCTTATTCATAACTTTAAACAAACATTTATTAGTAAAGCCATTCGAATTTAGTTCCTTCTCAAATGATTTAAAATTAATAACATTTGTTACAAAAATAGGTTGCACAGGTTCTTTTTTATCTTTGGATAAGTTTTCGGTTAGTATATCTGGGTCTTGAGAAACACTTTGGAGAATTTCAAAGCGATTGTTGGTAGTGACCTCCGTCTCCGAATTTTCCTTCTGCTTAACTCTTCTCTGTTCAGCATCTGGACTTCTCTTTTTTTTACAGGATACTACAGCAAAATCGTCTCCTTGCCAACTGGGTTTTTGACTGGCTGTTGTATTATTTTTCATCACCGATTTGTTATTCGATTGGTCGTTATCTGGAATGGAGGCCTGCGACGAAGTGCTTAATCTTCTTATAGCATTCTGTTTTTCTTGTTCAAATTTTTCGGTTTGGCTTTTGTAATTAGAAAGTTTATCCCTTATTTTTCTAATGGCTGATGTATCAGGTAACTGTTGATCGCTGTTTACTTCACTTAATTCATCGAACAGTGATTTAGGCGTATTTGATGCAACTGGTAGATAAATATATCTGCTTGTTACATTATCTGAGCCGCCACTGGCTGATTGCATAATAAAACACTAATTAGTTCACTATAACTAGGTTATTAGATATTACACAAAAATATTGCCCAATAAGTATAATGAACAATTAAAAATAAAAATAAAAAGCAAAATATTAATAAAAGTAATTGCTGACTAAGCACTGCAAATATTAGAACGAATTATTGTACAGTAACAATAACCTTTATAACTTTTATAAGAATTTGCAAACACAACAATGTTTTTTATTATTAATAATCATAAATAATTATTTAATAATAAACACGTCCGTTTACGATGGATAATAGTATCGAACTGAGTTTTAGTGTGTATAAGTCAAATCAATCGGACCATATTGCACCTCGGCAACAACAGGGCCTCATTTATACATACAACTCCATATAAGATGTCACTCTGTTGTTGCCGAGGTACGATATGTTATATGTATACCATCTACTAGGTTTTACAAGCTTTATAGGGCTTTATTTGATTCAAGTAAATCAAATATCAATTAGAAAAATGCAAAATTAATCGATCTTAGAATGATCTTTAGAAAAATGTAAGGAATTTTATTTCTTTATTAGTGGAATTATTATTATAACTTCATTAGTGGAATCTGGAGGACTTTCTGAATTTACATGATTTTCTCTTGAAGGAAGTTGTACTTTACCAATTTTACTTCGTAGAGCTTAAATTGTACAATCGTATGCTCCTTGATTTTTAAATCCCTTTTCCTGGTATTCAAAACTGTACGTTCAGTGTACAGGATGTTATTTTCTATATCTTTGAAACGAATTTCCATGCCCTTCTTTAGAGCTAACTGTGCAGCAGCAACTCGTTCGTTTCCAGCATTATATTTTTGTAAAAAACTGCAGTAAATTGCAAATGACAATAATTTTCGATAAAGTTACATTCTTCTTGAAACGGTCGAAGTAAACCTAATACTCCTGCTATTGTAGCAGCCATACACATGCACACACATACATACATTCATATATTTCACTCGTACATTCATACAAACAGTCAAGTTACCAAATGTATTTTAAAATTTTAATTAATTATAATAGGGAGTCATGAAAATATATGAAACGCTGTACCCATTTTGTTTTTTGGGAAATAAAAACATAAAAATTTTTTAAATATTGAATTGGTTATTTGTGTTTTACTTTATTTAATTTTTGCTACCACAATAACCACAACACTATGACTTCCCAATCTCGCTCTTTAATAATTAAATCACACCGTAAAAGCGCCAATGTGGTTATAATCGCTTCTTTTATCTTCCTGATTCGTTCTAACATGTCGCAGGTTGAATTCCAACGCGTTGGAACATCTTGCTTTAATTTTAAAATTGGTAGATTCATTTGTTTCTGTTACATTATTAATTTGTTCAATGCTTGAGTACTGCGGTTGAAATATTCTACGATATTCTTCGTTTGTATCAAAATATATGATATTTCTAATGTGGCGTTTTGTACAGTTATATTTAACAGGGAAGCAAAACATCCAACCGAACACCACTCACCGAGTCGTACAACAGCAATTATATTTGCCGTGTTATCAGTAACAACAGCAGCAACTTTATTTGTAATATGCCAGTCTACAATAGTAACTTTTAAAAAATTGCACAGATTTTGGCTAGTATGCCTGTCATTATAACGTTTGCAAGTTAGTAATGCCGAGCAAAGTTTGGTGTCCTCATCGATAAAATGTGCAGTTATTGCTAGGTAACTTTCGTTATTGCGGGAAGTCCAAGCATCCGTCGCAAGACATACGGCAGACGCAACTTTTATTTTTTAATTCTACCATCACTTCATTGTGTATGTTTGTAATTAAATTTTCTGATAATTTTTTTCCGTGATTGAAGCTGGTAACCCGGACAATGAGACACCATCTTAATTAACTTGCGCATCTCAATTTCTTCGACAATTCGGAAATACATCGGTAACTCAAACTACCGCACCAACACATAATTCAAGTACCTCAGCACCACCTTCTGAAGTAGTCTGCGTTAGCATTAAGGTGCCACCTTTTTTTAGAAAGAATGTCAACGTATGGTTTTGGCAAATTGAATCACAGTCCGGCAATTCCGGAATTACAAGTGAACTTACCAAATACCACTATGTAGTAGGCAGCCCAGACTCCGACATAGCCGAATTTTTAACGGACTTGATGGAATAACCACTCGCCCTCAACTCCATATAGCGATATTAAAAACGACTTCTTAATGAATTCCAGGAGTCAGAAAGTTCTACAGCAAAAAAATTATTGAGAAAGTTACAACTTGGTGATAAAAAACCTTCTGTATTGTTACGCCAAATGAGAGCACTAGCCAACAAGGATGTTGGCGACGGATTTTTACGTACAATCTTCCTTGACCGTCTACCCGTGGCAGCTAGATCTGTGTTTGTCGCTAGCTCGACTGTGGATCTGGACACTGGCTAATATGGCCGACAAAATAACTGGAATATACGTTATCGCAAATGTCAGTCCAAATCAACGAATTAACTGCTCCTAATCGTTCTCGATCCCGAATAAGATCATCCCGACCTCGTTCAAACTGTCAAGGGAGGTACTCAATGTGCTGGTATCACTATCGCTTCGGTAAACAAGGACATCGCTGCTAACAGCCTTGTGACTTCCAAGAAAAATGTCAGCAGGAAACGAAAAACGGGTCACATTAGGCGCGGCCCAGTGTGACTCTCAAGTGCAACGCCGCCTGTTCTTGCGAGATCTTGCTTCCAATCATAAATTTCTAATCGATTCGGGTGCTGTTATTTTTGTTATCCCACCTACACGCGCCGAAAAATTCCCAAATTCCTCCGGTATACTTCCGCTACCGGATAAAGTGAAGGCTATACAGAAATTTTCGCTCCCCGATACTGTTGAGGAACTCAGGCGTTTCCTGAGGTTAGTAAATTTCTACTGACGATCACTTCTTAACACAACCACGACCCAGCAACCGCTTTACGATCTTTGCGGAAAAATCAAAAAGCGAGACAAGCGTAAAATCGAATGGAATCCTCTCGCATAAAATCGAAGAATCACTTAACAAGTTAAAACAGGAGCTAGCTAATGGTACTCTTCTTGTACATCATTCGTCCGACGCCCAATTTGTTTTAACTGTAGATGTGTCGGATTTTGCACTCGGTTCTTCACTTCACCATCTCGATGACGGCAAACTTCAGCCTCTCGGATTTTTTCTCTACAAAGCTAAATACTGCTCAAAAAAATTATAGCACGTACGACAGGGAATTATTGGCAGCTTGTTCCGCAGTGAAACATTTTCGATATATTCTAGAAGCTCAAAACTTCATCATCTACACCGATCACCGTCCCTTAACGTATGCGTTTGAGCAGCGCCCCGAAAAAGCTTAGCCAAGGCAGATACGTTATCTTGACTCCATTAATCAGTTTACCACTGACATCCGATATTTACCCGGTTTAAAGAAATGTTCCGGCCGACTTTTGTTCCCGCATAGCATCAATCAATTTACCACCGAAGATATCTCTCGAAAATATAGCTCACGCACAAACCGTTTGCGAGGAACTTCAACACCTTTTGGATCACCCTACATCGTACAAGTTTTAACGAATATCCATAAATGACGATTTGGAGCTTTGTTCCACTTCATTTCCGGCGAGAGATTTTCAACTGCTTACACAACATGGCACATCCTGACATTAAAGGCTTGGTCGATCTTGTACAATCTCGATATGTATGGCCATCATTAAAACAGAGACGTCGCATTATGGGCACGTACTTGCTTACCATGCCAGCGTGTGAAGCTTTGGAAACACACATCCACACCTATCGAATCCCATAAAAACCCTGCTCTGGCAAGATTTTCTCATAGCTAGGACCTCTCCTATCATGTGTGCGTTGTTTAAATAATTCACCTTGACTTCCACAAGCCTAATATCGTTATGAACACTCGGATTGTATTTTGGACGTTTCATATTTGGTTTCGGTAAACTAAAATTCCTCTGACTTTTTGAAACGTTTTTTATAGAGTTGTGTAGCGAATGAATGAATGAACCGAACTGAACGAATCATTTCAGTGAAATGCAGATCACATCTCACTTGTTTCTAAAATAACAGAACATTTCGTTCACTCGTTCACTTACATTTGTTTGCTTTGGTCATTCATTTGGTTCGTTTCAGAACATCAGAACACAAGAACATCAGAACTTCAGAACAGCTACTTTCGTTCAGTTAACAGAACATTTAAAACGAAACAAACCAGTACAACATATGTATTGCTCATCAATTTCTTTTCCCTTTTCTCTTTTTCGTTTGTGCCTTTTTTATATACAAGAAAGATGAAGATTGTCAATATATTTTAAGTTTTAAAGGCCAAATTTTATATTTACTATTTAAGTATTTTTTTCAACAATGTTTTGTCACGTGTTGCTAACTGATATTTATTACTTTGTTAAGAAGTAGATAACGGTAAGTATTTTTATTTTATTTGTAAAATTCTGCATTTTTATTATGTATTCAGGATTAGTTATTTTAAGAAATTAAATTCTCTTAAAAAAAGGATATGTATATTATATAGATACCTAAATTTGTACACATTTGTACCGTCAATTGGGGTAAAATTGATAAAAAAAACATATTTTGGTCTTAATTTTATAGAAATAAAAGACAATCGGAGCAAAATGGGTGTATATATATAGAAGATGGTAATTCGGACCTTATTTCAAAATGTCGCTTCCTTACATGCCAAAGCATAGTCTACAGGAAGCAAGTAAGCCATGAACGATCTCATACTCGTTATGGGGTGACATTGTTCACACAAATTCGCAGTCCTGAAAACGCACTTTTTTCATTAAGAGTAGGCCCGACGAGAGGGTGGTGCAGCCGGAGTTACAGCCTCGGAAACCGGGCTTCAGAAGGGAGTCCGTAGCTGTACGTAGAAGGCCATAAAAAACAGGGTTTTTTTTGTTAATTGCTCATTTTTTTGGGAGGAAATTTTTAAAAATACCGGGTCCCAGGGCCCGCCATTTTTTTTACGGCCCTAATTAAGAGGAAAAACTGTGTAACCACCATTTTTTTTAATTTTCAAAAAAATTCTTATTATAAAAAAAGTTTGTTTGATGCTTATAATAAATTTTAACAGTTTTAAAGAGTATAAAACATGGTCAGATACATCGTATACGGCTATACGCAATTAATTTTTCAATACAATTATTGAACAATCTCACCCCATGTATATGATTAATCTCACCCCACGCAATAATATGTCCAATATGACAAAAAATACTGAACTTATTATGCACCGCCAAGCACGTGATGGTTACAAAGCATCAACAATTACGTGTATTTTATTAAAATATAAAAATTATGTTTAGATTTTGACTTATCAGATAAAGTTTTAAAAGTTCACTTTCACCCAAAAATACGACTTCTTTTAATACACTATATTTTTTTTTAAATATATGGAACTGCTGAACCTGACGTGTATAGGGTATTGTCAGCCATCTTATTTCTTCCATTATCGGTCGGTAAAATCGCATTCTAAACTATAGTTCTGACGCTATATTCAATTTAAAAAAATATGATTTAGTGAACAATGTCACCCCCGATGATCAATTTCATCCCAAATGGCAGTACATAGTATTTTTAACTATTTATCCCTTCTAAGAAATTGTTTAATTATTCTGTTTTTAATGAACTCGTTTGCACTATTATCTATAAATATGTAAGTTCAAATTTACTGAAACTTCACAAGTTCACAGTACATAAAAAATCGTCCGTCTTATACGCTACAGTCTTCAAGAAAATAACTATTTTAATATAACAATTCATTGAGCATTTTTGTTAATTATGAGTTCGACAAATAAACGTAGTGATATCTGGAATCATTTCAATGAAATTAAAGACAAAAAAGCAAAGTGCGCGTATTGCCTTCAAGTTCTAACAATTAGACATTTAATTTTCATTATAAAACAAAATTCAATATTAATGTAATTTTAAATGTAAAAAATCAAATAAAATTTATATAGGGTAAGAGGTACAATTATTGACACCCCTTAGCAAAACTCAGAATTAAATAAGTTATATTCTGATCCACTGTTTTTATTTTCGAAAAAAACTTATATCAGTACATAGTATAATTATTAATAATCAAAATAAAATACAAAAAATAAAGATATATTTATGCTCAGTGAACGAAAAAGATAAAAATAGGACATAGTGCAAAAAAATTAATTATTGACATAACTAGATTATTTGTTGACACAGATCATCCTTACATAACACTATAAACTAGATAAAGATGAACTTATACGTAAAAATCAATTAGCTCAAAGTTATAAATCAAGAGTTTTATTCAAATTTAGATATACATATATTTAAATATATATTTATTAATTTTATTCAGATATTTTTAGATTAATAATTTCAATTCTTTATTTGTAGATTTCTTTTTTTTTACATTTACATGGTTTCCTTTGAACTATTTTCTTGCCATTTTGATGATGTTAAAACAAAGGGCACTCTTTCAATTTGCCTTTTACCCTTTCTTTCTGAAGATTTTGGCCAGTAAAGAAGCTCTGGAGGTTTTGAAGTATGTTGACTGTTAGAAGTTCCTGCTTATAATTCTTCCGAATCATCATTGGTTTTAGTTAACACACTTTCTTTGCAAGTCATTTCCTTAGCCGTTTCTATATTATTAATACTTTCTTCTACCTTTTCAAAAAAATTCTTTGTTAAATTAGATATTTGCTCAGTTGTCTTGCAAGGGTCATTTGTGTTATTAATAATAGTAATATCAGGTTGATAGCTAAAATTGTCCGGATTATTATTTTCAGTCAGTTCCTCGATAATTTCGAAGTTACTAATACTTTCTCCGGCTTCTTCGAAAAAATTCTTTACTAAATTTAAATCAGATATTTCATTAGTTATCTCACAAGAATTATTTGAATTATCATTAGTGGTAATTTCTGGCTGATTGCTCAAATTATTTGGATTATCATTTTCAATTACTATCAAATTTTCTCTGTTCTCGTAGACTTCTACTACAGTTTCTTGAGTATCATCTGTTTGAAAATATTCCCATAGTTTGTATAATTTGTATAAATATGGATTTTTACATATCGAACCAAAATTATTGACGTTAAGTTTTGTTATGTTTTCAAGTCCAACTATTTTTTTGAATGAATCAAAATCTAACAAAACATTAGATAGTTTGTCTGTTTGCACTTCTGTTTGTTTATCTGTCGACGTGCTGCACTTTCCCATGCATTTACTATAATCGATTGCAGCAGGATTCCATGGATAAATTCCACATGCACGGAACCCATTCTTTATTGTTTCTTCTCTTAAGCTGCTTTCTATTACTGTTTTTAATATTGAAGCGAAATTTTTTTTTTTTTTACTATGCCTGTAGGATTTTCCCTCAGCCAGTCTGTTATAGTTTTTTTCCACGAATCTTTTAGTGGCTTAAATGCGGCAACATCAGCCGGTTGCAACAATCTAGTCGCGTTAGGGTACAATGAAATGAGAATAATTTTTAAATCAGAACAAAGTTTACTTATTTCATACGTTAAATAACTTCTGTGTCCGTCAACAAATAATATAATGGGAAATTTGGCCTTAATTTTAACAAGGTGTGGATATAGAACATTAGCTATATACTCGTAAAAGAGTTCCCGTTTCATCCATCCGTTTTCACTGATTTCGTATCCCCAGTCTGGTGGCAAACTTTTAGCAGTTTCATCATTACGTCTTTTACCTTGATAAATGACCATAGATGGTGTTGTAGAACCATCTGCGCAGAAGGTAACCATAACGGTAACTGACAATTTAGACTGGCCAGCATCTACTTCATATACATTTTTTCCTCTTTCAGAGCAACTGCTTTTTTCCTTTTAGGAACGAATAAGAAGTTCGTTTCATCCCCGTTAAATATTCTCTTGACGTCGCTTAAAATGCCGAAATAATTTTCTTCTTTTAAATATAGTTCTATTTCGGTAAACCATTTTCCTATATCATTTTTACTTATTGTAGCGCTGGCACTAGTTATTGCCTCCGTCGTGCATAACGGCAATTCAGGATGACGATTTAAAAAACCAGAGAAAGTAGGTAACCAAGGCGGATACTACAGCATAAGAGAACGACAGCACACTGCACGTCAAAAGTATAGACCCCCATAATGGGTGGCCGATTAATTTTGTGTCGTACTGTACTTGGCTTATCAAACTTCCGGCGGCTAATTGGTCTGTAGTTATTATCAGCGTGCGATAAGCCGTTGTTGTTTGTTGAGTCAGTTAATTGGTCTGTGCATTGTGTGATAAGCCGTTGTTGTTTGGTTGAGTTATAGTTAATTGGTCTGTGCGTGGGTTTTTATGCTCATTAAAGTTAATTGGCTAGTTTTTTGAACTTTGCGCGCTCATTAAAGTTAATTGGCGCTGATAAGACATTCCGGACTTCGGAATTGTGATATGATATATATTTTTATATATTACAAATTCGTTTTTTAAATATTAATAATAAATATTTTTAAATATCGCAAATTCGTAAATAATTAGAACTAGGAATCATATTGACGGAAATTGTTAATACACGTACAATTACACTTTATTTTTTTGAAAACTTCGTTCGTCTTTTTGATTAAAGCATTTTTCTTTTTGAATTCCTCTAATTTTTCTTTTTCACTCTAAATTCGCTTTTTTTAATACAGCAATCGATCTTCTCTTATTTTTTCTAAAATGTTATTTTTATGTTTGTATGTTTTACCAGAAAAATTTACTTTTTTTTAACTTTCTCCAGTTCTGAATTTTGTACTGTCTTTTTTCGCAGTCTGATGTTTGCAAAGTTGTCAGAATATTTTCTTCCGTTTTTTCCTTTTCAGTAGTGCTAGGAATATGTACAGTATCATTGCTTAATAATAACTGGGGAAATACACCTATTCGTTTTCCCAGAATTTCCTCCATTTCTCTAGTAAATTCAATTTTTTTTTTCCTCTGCCAGTGGAATTTTGATTGTCAATGAATTTTTTTTTTTTTTTTTATAGTTACAATATAAAACTCGACGCCGGTTTTCGCAATTATATGGTGCTATTTCTGTGTTTAAAATCTGACTCAATTCTTTCGCAATTACTTCCCACATTTGCTTGTGGCGTTATTTGCTACCATTTATTAAAATTTTCAAAAAGAAAGAATTTTGTGATATTATTTTGTTAAATATTTTAAAGTTTGAAGTTTCCAAGAGGATAGAGTAATTAGTGGAAAATCTATCTGATCACACAGCAGGAAGCAGATGTGTGAACAGACAGCTTGATCGGTGGGCCCAAACCAGGTTAAAAGGTGAATCCCCCCTTGAACACTATTTTTTACCGCGAATCAATCCGCTCAAAGGACAAGTAAGAAAAATATGAAATTTAACATGTACATGAAATTTATTTGGTATCAAAAAATTTTTTTTTGATGGCTTTACAAATATACAAAATTGACATCAAAAAAATATAAATAAGAATTTTAAAAGGTATATATAATTTATTTTTATAACAGAAATTATATTGAGTTTAAGTTGACACATACAACTGACAATGCAATGACAAGCGAGATTTTGAGTTATCACAAATAAACAAATTTTATAAAATTTAATCTACAAAAGTATCGTCACTTGGGCTAAGTTTGGCCCTTAAGGGTAACATTGGCCCAAATCTTGTTTGATTTACTATTAGTTAGCAAATATAGCTATCAACTTGGTTCTTGTGGTAAATGACAGGTAGCAGCACTGACTATCCTTGAATGATAATATTGATTTAATTCCATCTTTTGCCACTGCTCAGTGTTGCTCCAACTTTACCGTTACTTCTTGTGAATGTTTTGTTGCAAACCAACTTTTGTTTATACATCCAGAACTACTTGAGATTTTTCATTGGTAAGTATATAACAGCTTTCATTTAATATATGAGTTGCCTAGTTTCAAAATCTGCTAATTTCACTTTATAAAGATCGTGGGAAATCGCAAAAAACCATAACTCAGTTCAAAATTATTTTTCGATTAAAAAGTCATAATTATATTAACTAACAAGGTAAAAAAGATGATTAGTACTATTATCAAAAAACAAAATTATCGTTTTACCCCTTTTTTAACCAAAATTATTTCGATTTCGTAGGTTTTGATAGTAACATTTATATAAAGCGCGTGTTAAAACAGAAATTATAAAGGAAATTTATTAAAAAAAAAAACTTGATTCAGCAATATTGTATGTATCAGGGTTAGACGATACAATTTGTTTTGTAATACTGTAAACTGTTTTCATTTTGTTACTTAAAACCAAAGTGCTTACTTAGTAATTAATTTACATCTACGAAAACATAATTTTATACTTCGTACGTCCCGCATGTCAGTAAAAAAATTAAAATTTGAACGGTTAAAATCCAAAATATAGGTTATGTATAGGTATTTAGCAGAGTTTGTAAAGTTTTCAATGTAATTTTAGCAGGATTTGAAAATTATGTTATATTTCAGTTGCAGATTTCTTTAGTAAGCAGTTAAAATTACAACAAAAAATGTTAAGAGCCATATGCCTTGTTGCATTTAAAAATTAATGGCCCTAAAAAATCAAAAAATTCGAAAAGTGCATTTAGTAGATTTTGATACTAAGCGACACATATATTCAAAGTATTTTAAGTTTGTTTTTTCTGATACCTTGTTTATTTGTAAAATGTGATTTTGTAAGCTGGGGTAACTTTAGCCCAAGTACTGGGGCATGATTAGCCCAACATAGAGTCTGATGGAATTAATGAAACCTTCTCAGATCTTGAAGATTGCATTCGAGATCATGAAGCCCTCCTCCCCCTCTCAATTCTTCTGTTTTTATTGACCCGTCGGAGTTTGCCGTTGACAATTTTGTGGTTGTGAATTGTAATGGACAAAAGCACCCTGGAAGGAATGTAAGTCTTACTAGCAATGGCCCTGCGGTTGAATGCATGGAGTAAAAGCTCAAATGCTGGGGGTGACCCGAAAAGAAAGACACGTTTTCTTATAACTACTGTAAAATATCCCCAACAAAAATGGTTTCAAAACGAAATCAGTACATCGTACGAGAACTGGATATGTTTTTAACATAGTATTTTTGCTCACATTTTTAGTATTTAAACAAATAGTATCATATAACATGTATATTTACATAAAATAAATATCTTGCAAATACATGCTTATTACCTTTTGTAAAATGTTAAGTTTCACTTTATTTGATCCCCAACTTATTGGACACTATATCTACTTACGTACAGCCACAATTAAAAGTGTCTAACATTGTTCCAAATCATATTTGGCGTTAATTACTATGGCATTTTATATTTGGGACACTGTTACTCCAAATAAAGACAAAATTGTCCCAAATTTTCAGATAATCTTAAAATGAAAATAAATAAATTCTGAGTTTAAAATAACCAGTCAATATATACTTTGAAATATGCAGAGTTCAATAGCAAATAGTAAAAGGATCTTAGCTAAATATATATGAGAAATATAAGGCAATTAAAAACGCAAAAAATGGGCCAAGGTTATCCCAAGTTACGGTACGTACATACCATTATAAATTTTTAACTATACCAAATACTTATTACACATTAATAATAAATTCGAAAAGTTGAAGGAAGGTTCAACCTTTTTGAATTTAAAAAGTACTAATTTTTTTTTTTTCAACTATCAATCACAATAAATTTAGAAATATCTATAAAGGTTTGATATTTCTAAACTTAGAAGAAATACTTAAAATTTCAAATATAAATTACCATAAATTGAGAAATATCAGTATAATGCTGATATTTCTAAATCTAGTAGAAATAATAATAAAAATTTTGTATTCATACATCTAAAATTATTTTTAATTCGCACATGGTGAGAAATTACGTAACAAAGATGTGCTCATTAATCAAGGTTACACAAAAAACATGTACGCAATACTTTATATAAATGTTACAACCACATTTTGGTGAACATGCACTGAGATTATTTTTAAGAAATTGAAAATAAAAGAATAAAATTTAATATCAAGTTATTAAATTATCAAAAATTAAATGTTACCTTGAATTTTGTCATTTTATATTTTAAATATGGTCTATTTCAGTTAAATTTAACCATGCTTCGTAACTTTGAATTTAAATAATTTCCGTTTTCTTGGCTTTATCTCTTTTATTATTGCATTTATGTAAATTTTAAATTTGCAGTTTATTTTTAGAAAAGAATAGAAGATCGATTTATTTCGAATATAAGAATTATTTAATTTTTTAACGAAAACTCATGATCAATTTTATCTGAAAAGAAGTATATATGAATACATCCTAATGGTTAAGTAAAGATATTAATTAGTCATATGCAGAATAAAACTCAACGTAGTTTATGCTCAACTTTTTAAAAAGTGTGCATTAGAATGTACGTTTACTATTATCAATGACAATTTTTGAAGGATCAATTTTTTGTTATATTTTTTACAACCTTATGGTGGTTAACGGTAATAAAAAAAACGCCGTGAGCAGCGGGGCCCCATCACGGAAGTCGAATTTTTCGCTACATCTTCGGTATTGAATGTCTACAAGCGAAATGTGATTGAAAGTCTACAAGCGATTTGTCATTTTGATGGTTTCAAAATTGATGATGAGTGTGCGGCTGATCGGGGCTTAAGAAAAGGTTTTAAGTTTTTAAGGGCTGAATCTCAGTAAATTTCAATTTTGGTCGATAGCAGTTAGCAGGAAAAAAAACAACACAATTTGTACGAGGGCATTCCTACCCATGCTTATCCGCCAGTTGCCTTTGTGTTTTATTTTTAAATATTAAAAAGGACCTTAAATAGTAAACTGGAAGGCCTTTATGAAGATATTTTTTCTTTCCAAAAAAATCCAAAATTCCGATTTTATAAATAAAAATCTAAAATTCCTACTTTATAAATAAACAGTGACATTAATAACATTTTTAAATTACTTAATATTTATGTATTGCATTTGTTAAAAAAAGTATGTTCATTTTTTTTTTTATTAATTTTTAAAATTACTATACGCCTGCTTGTATTAGAATAAAGATAAAGCATTTAAAATACATTTAACAATACCATTGAACTTCGATGTAAAAATGGGAGAAGTGGGGGGAAAAGTACTGTGGAATTCCTAAAAGGCACTAGCTGGATACTAACTCAATACATGTACAAAATTTCAGCCCTCTAGGTTTCCTTAGAGAGTCTCTAGACGTGTTAGAAAAAAAGCAAAAAAATCAAGGAAATATTGGCTTGGCGTAAATCATTTTCTTTTTGGTATAAAAATCGTGGGGGTAAGAGTTAAAAGTTGAGACCCCCAAAAGGCATCCTCTTGATACTAACTCAATCCGAATATAAAATTTCAGCCCTCTAGGTTTATTTGGGTGACCTGTGCGAGTGGTACAAACTTCGAAAACATCGAAAAAGCATGAAATTGTAGCTTAAAAATGAGGGGGGTGGGGGTAGAATATGAAAACCTTCAAAGAGCACAACCTAGGTATGAATTCTATCAACACACCAAATTTCAACCCTCTACTCCCTCCAAATCATCCTAGGAAGCTGAATTTTGGATATGTTGTAGATAATTGACCGAAACATTTAGAAAATTTTTATTGCTTTTCCGCCCCCCAGCACCCCCTTAAAGGTTGGGTCGGATCCAAAATTTGACCCCACTTTGATAGTACTGTTGTGCATCGGAATGAGCCCCATTTACCAAATTTGAGCTCTTCCATAGGGAGGTTCTACACGTATTAAAAGGTAGCGGGAAAAAAAAAAATATATATATATATATATATATATATATATATATATATATATATATATATATGACATTTTTTCTACAGAATCGTGTTCTACGGGTCCGAAGACGGATAGCGCCCCTACTCTCTCCTCTCGCCGTTCTTGTTGTATAGGCTGTGTATGTCTAATTTTTTCAAGGAAAAATTCGACTAAAAATAAAAAAAATTGATGTATATTTTAAAATATTTCTTTTATTTAATAAAAACAGGTAAATTTGTAAGAAATTGTTAACATTGATTTATGTAAATATGCAATATATAGAGTCTATGTCAGACTAAACTTTTTTTTCGATATTTATATTCTTTGTAAATTTTTGCGAAAGCCTAATTTTGCTATTAATTATAAACAAGTTATATAATATTGTGATAATAATTATTCATTCAATCATTTGTTGAAAGGACTATATGTATGTAGAAATATTTGGATCACTACTAACTTTTCTTATAAATTAAGGTATATATATATATATATATATATATATATATATATATATATATATATATATATATATATATATATATATATATATACCTTAATTTATAAGAAAAGTTAGTAGTGATCCAAATATTTCTACATACATATAGTCCTTTCAACAAATGATTGAATGAATAATTATTATCACAATATTATATAACTTGTTTATAATTAATAGCAAAATTAGGCCTTCGCCTAATTATATATATCAAAGAATGGATTGATTTTTATTTTGTCTGGATTAATTAATTTGTGTTTAAGAAATATTAGGGTAATTTTTAAAGTTTTATTTTTATAAAATGTTGCATTTGGGCATCGGACTTCGTATGCTAGACTGTATTACATATTAATACAGTCTAGCCTAATATATATATCAAAGAATGGATTGATTTTTATTTTGTCTGGATTAATTAATTTGTGTTTAAGAAATATTAGGGTAATTTTTAAAGTTTTATTTTTATAAAATGTTGCATTTGGGCATCGGACTTCGTATGCTAGACTGTATTACATATTTGTATGAAATATTTTAGTATATAATCGTCGATTGTTAATTATCCGATGGTATTTATCGAAAAATTAGTTAATTTTAAATAAAAGAAGGAATCTATCTGATTGAATGTTAAAATTTTATGTTACAGATGGGACTAAAATTACGTCCAAGTTTAGTTTTTAAAATTAAAGATTTACAGATTGATGGTTTAAATATAGTATCCGGCAAAACAGCAATTTTCACCATAATTAATAATTACCAATTCCTTATATTGCATAGAATTTAAAGAATACGTATAAAATTAAAAATATAAAATTAGGCCTTTGCATGTAAAAATTTACAAAGAATATATCAGTTAAAAAAGTTTAGTCTGACATAGACTATATATAGATTTGTTATTTACCTAATGTTTACAATTTCTTAAAAATGTACCTGTTTTTAAAAATAAAAATAAAAACTTAAAGGATGCATCAATTTTTTTTATTATTATTCTTTTTTATTATCGTTAACCACCATAAGGTTCTATAAAATATAATATAACAAAAGGATGATCCTTCAAAAATTGTCATTGATAATAGCAAACGTACATTCTAATGCACAGTTTTTAACCCGGCGTCATTGTTGCCGGGTATCTAATACCCGACGCATTTTAAAACTGTCATAATTTTAAAACAAAATTTATACCCGGCCACAATGGCCACGTAACATTTATAAAGACAGCGTGTTTGTTGTTTTTTATTGTTTATTGATAAATTGCATATCGTTTTTCACAGTTTTATGAACCATGTCTTACGAAAGCGAACAACGTCGACTCCTAGCCTTGTTTGAACAAGCTGACGCCAGTGAAAATAAACAGTGCAGTTCGGACGACGAGGGTGAAATCGACCATATTTCAGAGCGAAGTCAAGGCAGTGATACCGAACAGGAATGCAGCGATGATGAGCAAGAAGTAATTGTTTCAACAAGTAACCAGCAGTTTTATATTGGTAAAGACAACTCCACCAAATGGTCTTCGCAACCACCTCGGACCAACGTCCGCACAAGGTCAGAAAACATAATTTTACAAAAACCTGGGGTAAAGCCTATTGCGCAAAATGATAAGACTGAAATAGAGTGTTGGAGACGCTTTATAAATAATAATATGCTGGAACAAATACTTTGTCATACTAATGCTAAGATAAAACAGAGACAGTTGTCTAACAATAAACAATCGCTTCAGTATTTATTGAAAGAAACAACTATAGACGAACTATTAGCTTTGTTTGGCTTGTTGTACTTGGCTGGACTAAATCGTTCTAATCGCCAAAATTTGAGCGACTTGTGGAGAACCGATGGTACTGGTGTGGAAATTTTTAGTACTACTATGTCTGCAGCGTTTTTACTTTTTACAAAGCTGTTTGCATTTTGATGATGCAACAACACGCCAAGAGCGAAAGCAACTGGACAATCTGGCTCCAATTAGATATTTTTTTGAAGAGTTTGTCTCAAACTGTAAAAATACTTATACTCCCAATGAGTATCTTACAATCGATGAAAAACTGGAAGCATTTCGCGGCAGGTGCTCATTTCGTCAATATATCCCGAATAAACCTGCGAAATATGGCATCAAAATTTATGCTTTGGTTGATGCAAAAAACTTTTATACAGTCAACCTTGAAATTTATCCCGGTAAGCAGCCTGAGGGGCCGTTTTTGCAAAGTAATAAAGCTTTCGATGTTGTAGACAGGTTAGTGCATCCTATTTCTCAAAGTAATAGAAATATTACAATGGACAATTGGTTCACGAGCATTCCACTGGTAACACATTTGCAACAAAATCATAAACTAACATCTACAGGTACATTACGTAAAAACAAAAAAGAAATCCCACCAAACTTTATAACCACGCGAAGAAAAGAAGTATACAGCACTCAGTTTGCATTCCAAAAAGATACGACGCTTATTTCCTACATACCTAAACGGTCTAAAGTGGTGCTGGTATTGTCTTCTCTTCATCATGACCAAAACATTGATCCTGCTAGTGGTGAAAAAAGGAAACCAGAGATAATTACATTTTATAATTCTACGAAAGCTGGCGTCGATGTGGTTGATGAGCTCTGTGCTACCTATGATGTATCTCGAAACTCAAAACGCTGGCCAATGACAGTATTTTATGCGGTCATAAATGTAGCTGCAATAAATGGTGTGATTATTTTTCGTGAAAATAATAACTCGAAAACAAACCGGCGTGATTTCCTTAGAAAACTCGGTCTATCAATGCTTGAAGGTCATCTTCGCGTGAGAAAAAATATGGAGAACTTACCGAGAGGCTTACGTAAACGTATTCACGAACAAGTCGGTGAAATGATGACCTACCCTCCGAATAAAAGTTCTAAAACATATACGAGATGCAAAGACTGTCCTTCTGCCAAAGACAAAAAAACTAGGCATAACTGCAATAAGTGTAATAAGCCTATTTGCATGCAACACATTATCCCATTATGCCAAAGTTGCGTTGATCTCGATAGCGAATAAGTCGATATATTATTAGTAAATAAGCTTTGTTTTATATAGTTCATGATTTCATGTTTATGTTCTAAAGAAAATTTTGTTTTGTCTCTAAATGTCTATTATGTTATGTTTTCGATAAACTTTTTAAGTTATGTTCTAAAAAAATTATCGCAGAATAAAAACATTTAATTTGATGAGTAATATGCTCATTTTATGATAAATAAATGTTTGATTTTTATTAATAATGTATTTAACTACCTATTTCCCTATTATAGAAAACTAATATTGACATAAGCTTGATTCAGTGTACAATAATGTACATGGGTAAAATTTACCCGGCCACAACGGCCAAGTTCTGTTTAGTAGCCACAATGACGCCGCACACTGGCGGATTTTCCTGATTTCTTGGCCAAAACCTATTAATTGATTTTAAAAGTTTAAAAAGCTGGAGGAATTGAAAAAAAACTTCTTTAACTTATATTAAAGCTTTATTTAATTCCCATTTACAACAATGTAATATTTCTGTCTAAAATAAACAAACAATTTCTTATATATCTAATAAATATTTCAATTCTCTTGGATATTCATTTAATTTAGTATCTTTTTTGTGATATTTTCTTGAAATATCCGTAATATAAGGATCTGATGATACAAGAAGGTTGTTAAACACATCTTCTATGTTTTGGATTCTACTAAATTTTCTAGAATAATGTTCTCTGTACATTTTAATGTCTTTATTTCTAGACTCTTGACCTTCTTCGGAAAGTAACCCTAAAGGAACTATACAATTTTCTATAATTTCGTGGCCATGAAATAAAATTTTGTGTACAGTTGTTGGTAGGGGAAACCACGGATAATGTTTGATAAATACGACCGCTGTTTTCCAACAAAAAGCTTTAAACTTATTTGGATTTACTGGAAACGTACTTGTAAGAGCCAAAAGGATTATAAAGAAGCGATAAATTATATTTTTGTTTATGCCTGTTATTTCAGCTGAATCTTCGTAAAAATGAAAAAATTTTCTTGCTGTATTCCCGTCATTGCTACTTCCAAATCCGGGTTTAGGTTTGTCTACTATGAGACCCATTTTTTTTCTGAATTCATCTTGAATATATTTTTTTCTAATGTCTAGTTCATGCTTATTTTCTGCACTTCGAATTTGCCACTTACATATAGTTAGCCTATAACTTACGTGAATTAAACATTCAAATATACGAATCCACGCATGTAGTGGAGAAATTCCAAAATTTAAAAAATCTTTGTTATCAATATTTTTATATAAACTAAGAGATGCATTATTGAAATCTTTTGAAGTTAAATGACACAGGTAACATCGTTGATTTGACTTAGTATCAGTTATAGCATTGACGGTTTTTCCATCAATCATACACAGAATTAAATTATGTCTTAAATTTATTTTAGTACCATTGCATTCTATTTCCGATGGTATTAATGTTTCTATCTGAGTATTAATGTACTTAACGTAATCTTTAATTAAATCTGTCGACTCTTTGGCAAAAAGAAGAATTAATGGTCTACAACTTCTTGGTGATGATGTAGCTGGGTTTCTCCAAATAACTGTTTTACCACTGCCGTCTATGTTATCGACTTCTAATTGTATCGGAGCAATAGTAATCAAATAAATACTTGAATCTAAAATCGTCTCATCCTGAAATAATTGTTTATACTCAGCTTTTCCCGATGTACCATCACATCCCCATTTTGTAAACAAAAAGATGGTCTCAAGTTGGTTTTTAGAAAGCGAGGAAATAACTTCATTCAGTGAATGACAAAGTCTCGCCGAAGTGTGATCTAATAAATCTTGTAAAGGTATTTTTACAGATGATTCAGTGATAGATATATTTTTGGGGTAGCATCTTTTCCTTGCAGAAGTAACATTTTCATAAGGGGGATAAATCTTGCAATTATGATCACTTGCAGTTTTTCTTATTAGATTGTATTGGAACTTGGTAAGCTTGGCACCAACAACAAGTGCTAAAGCTTCGTCTGCTGTACAAGGTATGTATGATTCTTCAGAAGTGATATCCTGTTTTGTCATTATAGCTTTACATTGTCCAGCAGATTTTAGACGACCATCTTTTGTTAAATTCATTTTAGCGGCAAACAAAAGTTCATCAGAAGATTTTTCCACACGTAGCTCTTCAGTTTTTCTGCGTTTTGATCGCTCACTGCTCTCAGAAAAGTTTTTAGAAGGTCTTCCACCAACATGCTTTAAAACATCTTTTTCAACAACAAAATAAATACCCTTATTAAGCCAATTAGATTCTTTTTTATTGAAATAGTCATTGTTTCTTTTAGCAGAGGACCACTTCTGTTTATAATCGAATATAAATTTCGATAATAATTGTTTTAACCCATCTGTTAAATCACTCTTAGCACCCAAAATAGTTTTCACTTTACAAACAAAATTTTCAAATTTTTCATTATTGTCTCTTGAATTACAGTCTCTGTAATAATCAACTAATTGTCGACGATATATAACGCAACTTTCAGAAGATAAACCTAAGAATAAAGAAAAAAATATTTAAAAAAAGTTTTCGTGTTTTTTAATTATAATTGTTATATATTAAATAAGTATCAGAGTAGCACATATTAGCAGCTGCATTTATCATAGATTATAATCTAAGATGTGTTACTTCATTATAATCTTTACAAAGTAGTCCGATTCTAATGAATTTATAACTTTATAGCTTAATAAAATCAACAATTACCTGAAATTTACGTTACAAATTAGTTTTACTCTGTTTTTTGCAAACAAATTAAAAAATAATTACAAATCCATTTTAAATACACATATACATACCCTTAGGTTCGCAATCCATGATGAAAGTTACACCAAATATTTTTAAAACACGACACTATTTAATTTTTAATAAACTCAATTTTATGCCGTTTTCACTTTCCGTTTATGATGCGATACTTTGTAATAGTAAGTAACAATTAAAACATTCGTTTAAAATTTTATGTAGGTTGTCATTTGATTCAAGGAACCAATAAGATTTAAAAAATTAAGTCACATGACCAATATGGCTGACTTCATATATTGGAGTTTTGGCCAGGAATATTTGAAAATCCGCCTGTGTGCGCCGGGTTAAAAAATGTGAGCATAAACTACGTTGAGTTTTGTTTTGCATATGACTTAATATTCTCAGTCCATCTTCACCGACGCAAACATGCCACCGCCCAATGTGTGTATATGAATGAGGAATGTATATTCTATGCATTCCTTTAAGTTGGCAAGAGATTAACATCAAGTATACATTGCGCATGTATCATTTAGTTTGTTTTTCAAACAACTGAGTACGTTCTTTTAATACAAAAATAATAACTACTAAGTTTATAGGTTCGTTCGTTTCAACTTTACTCGCCCTAGAGAATTGTAACTTATCACTTATAATTTTATTTAACAAGTTTGTAAATTTAATAATATTAAAAGTATGTATTCAAAATATTTATGTGACAATGTCACATGCTAGACACTTTTGAATTTAAGACTTAAACCTACTTTTGGCTTATATTTTTTATATAAATCGATTAACAGTTTACTTTAAATGAACTCATTTTCTTTTGTTTCAGTTGGTAAATTTCGTAATACAAGAAAACCCTTTAATTCTGAAAAATAATTGTAAATATATACTAACTGTATGAGTACAACGGCATTAACATGGATTTAAAAGGAATATTTGTTTATGTTGTTACCTGTCATTTTCGATTTACAAATCAATTTTTTTTTAGTTTCATTATTTTACTGTATTTTTTCTATTTATTATTTTTTTAGTCTAAATTTTTTACATATGCATGTGTAACAAAAATCACTTGTTTGTTTATTGACTTTACGCGCCTTTTTATTTCAGTTGAGAAATTTGACATGCAAAAAAATCCGTTTCAACAAAGTGTTTTAAATCAATTTATGAACTAATACATTTTAAAGCATGCGCACAAATGTCATTCATGAACTAATACAAACATCGTACATAACAGTACACATATCGTACAAAAATTTTGTGTTGGAACAAAGCTATTGTAATCACGTACACGTGTTTTCTTTTGCATATAATCAAATAAATAGATCAATTTGAAAATGGACGTTGAAGAAGCTATTTGTTTATGGATTACTTATCGAAGGATGAGGCGTTGTAGACAAAGAGAAAGAATGTATTGGGTTCATTTAATTTTAAGAAATCATGAATTTAAATTTTTTAATTACTTTAGAATGTTCATTAAATCTTTTGATGACCTTTTAGAGATTATCAGTGACGAAATTGCAGCCGATACAAATGCAGTCAGGTACTGTATTTCTCTAGAAAAAAAGCTCATTGTTACTTTGAGGTAAGTTTGTAAAAAAATAAAAAATGCAACAATCAATATTTTATTCTTTGGATTTATAAAGTAACTATTTAATTAAAATATAAGTAATATAAAAAATAACTATCATTTAATCGGTAAATAATTCAATTTCCGAATCTTGTGAGCTTTCGCTTATAATTGTCGAAGCTGGAGGTGTCGAGAATGTTATTGGTGATTGACTGATTTGTGTGGTAGTATGATGACTTTGTTTGCTATGTATTTTATGTAAAGGATATGAATGTGTACCGTAGGAAGCAGTGATAAAATCATAATGTGCAAACTCAGAAGACAAATAATGTTTGCCATATGACGTAGACGATTCTAAGAAACATGAATCATTTGAAATTAATTCGATTGACGGAAGCAGTTCGCTCCTTTAGAATGTAAGTGTTCTATGTCCATTTTCAATAAGGTCGATATAGAAAGAGAGAACTGTAGAATAAACATATGCATTTATACAGCTATCTCTCTCTATATCGACCTTATTGAAAATGGACATAGAACACTTACATTCTAGAGGAACGAGTTGTGTAGCTTGATTTCGCAAGATTAAATTCGGTCCTCTAGAATGTAAGTGTTCTATGTCTATTTTCAATAAGGTCGATATAAAAAGAGAACTGTGGAATAAACATATGCATTTCTCAGTGATGTGGTAATTTAATATAGATAGAGCATTGCCTATCTTAATGCATTGTACCAAATGAAGCCATTTCTAACTGTCACCCCCCTACATATTGTCATAAAGTACATCAACAAAAATATTTAATAACACAGGGATGTATTTAGGAAATTATTTTTATTACAAAAATATATATTTTTATGTTTTTATAAACAGAAGGTATGTTATAATTACCTTTTTAAATATTTTATTACTAATCATATAATGTATATAGAAATTATTTATGAAAATATTTTTATTAGAAAATGATTAGTAGTGAGTATTTATCACATTACATACATGATACTACTAATTTAAAAAAAAAAATAGAATTATTAAAAGGATATTAGTGATTAATTAAGGAAATTGAAATAAAAATTTTACGTATAATGCTTGAAAATAATTTTATTATTTAAAATATATGTACATATTTTTTTTTAATTACCCTTAAAAAGTATTAATTTATTGTACAGTTGCCTTTTTGTTTCTTTAAAATTGCTAAGCTTTGTTAGATAATGATATCTTATATTAAAATACTCATCGGCAGTTGCTCTTATTAAATCAACAACATGATTATTATATGGAAAGTGATTGAATTGGTGATCATTTAAAGATGAAAAAATATTTACTCTGGCGAATGATTTTAAAACTAAGTGAACTAGTTTAGTTTTTTTAGTTTTTATTAACACACCACCACTTTCGGCTAAACATTGTTTTATTAGTGTTTCTGCTTTTTGACAGATATTAATAACATCTTCGGAAGGGTATGTTAGACCGCCCTTATCTTTTAAACTTATTAATAAATAATCAAAATTTTTTTCTGGAGAATATAAACTATTACAACAATCATAACATTTTATTTTTTTTAATAAACGTGTTGTAACAAAGCCCGCTATGTATATTACTACTGATTTGGAATATTCAGACAATTGAAAACAGGAAATGATTTCCAGAAATTGTTCATCACTATCCGTATCAGGAGTAACGCATTCATAACGATAATTTTCACTAGTTTGATTAATGCGTTCAATAGGGGCATTTGATGTTAAAATAGATATATTCTCCAATGGAATACAATTTCCGTTAAATGACTGTCTAAGCTCCATATGAACGAGCAGCTTTTTATACGCAGCCTTAAATTGTATTGTCGTGGGGTTATTATTATATCCAAGATGCGATCGGATGTTCCCAAAAAACAGCTCAATATGATCTTGGCTTACTTTAAATAGAGGTAAGTACAATAGTTGTCCCTTCTGTTTTATTAGATTAAAATACATAATTTTTGCACTTTCAATACATATGCAGAAGCCTAGAAATCCTGTTTTTAATTTAGTTTGAACTAAAAATTCATCTGAAATTTTTAAATTCATTAAATAATTTTTGGCATTTTCCAAAAATTCCAAAGTATATAAATAATTATTTTCATTTAATGCGCATTTGAAACCTCGTTAACGTAAGTTTCTGGAATTAAAAATATCAAATACGTTATTTATAATTTTAACAAAATTTATAGTGCCACTTGCATTCTGAAATTGTGGCAATTTTAAAATATTTTGGCAAAAATACAAAGCATTTGCTACGCTTTGGCTCAGAAGTTGGCTGGCAAGTTTCACTTTCATTACCTGGTTTCGGAAATATATATGATTTTTTGTAACTTGATTACATAAATGTAGCTTTTCTTTTTCTTGTATTTTGTGTAATTCTACGAAATACTGTCAGTCTATAACATTTCCGGATACATCAGTGAATTTTTTAGATTTTTCTAGATTATTTCTCACAAGCTTCAACATGTGGCATGGATCTAAAAATACGACAACGTCTTCTTTTGTTGATGGATGTGAAAAGACGCTTTTAAGGTTGTCAATATCAATGGAACACCCTAGTTTTGTCATCATAAGAATGTTTGCAGGACACCCATCGAAAGTAACGGACACAATATCAATGCCCAGCTTCATGTAGTTTTTCTAAACATTGTAGCACTAAATTTGCTCGTTGCTGGCCTGTAATGCTACTAACGAAAAAGTATCCAACTGATAATTTCCAGCTTCCATTAATGCAATTAACAAGAAAAACTAATGCATTATTTGCCACTTCTTCATCGCTTATCCCTGTACCCATATCAACGACACCTTCATATTTTTCGCCATTCCAAAAATGATTTTGTCGAATTACCATTTCATCTATTATTAAACTTCCTAAAAGTTTGTAATTTGTGGCATCGCTTTTCATTTTTAAAGCTTTTAGAGCTTCCGACGTAAATCCAGGCTCAGCATTACAACCCTGATACCATTTTTTTATTGTTTGAACGTGAGGAAGACGTGTCAAATGTATGCCTCACATATTTGTACGCTTTCGGCGAATAAAAGTGTAATGTAAGTGCGAAAGCACGTAAATTAGGTGAATATTGCTTCTTTAAAAGATTATTTTTATTTTTAATTATTTGTCTTTGAATTAATTCGCTAACCTTCACATTGCCATTTAAGGCAAATTATTCGTTATCACTTAGTAATTTGCTTTTTCCTAAGGTGCTCAAAACTTCTTTTAAAGACTGTATTTTTATTTTATTTCTTCTTTTATTTTGTTGTAATCGTTTTATAGACTTTTTTCTCTTTTCATTTAAGAGTCGCTGTCGTTTTATTTCGGCTTTTAGTTTTTTCTTTCTGGGTGAATCGTCAACTTTTATATTATAAAAATCATCGTCTTCTTTTTCAACTGTTGTTGACTGATTCCAGTTATCAATTGTTGAAGTAGAATCTGGATTGACATTTGAAGTACTAGGTTCATCTTTCGTATTCATTTGAGCCATAACCTTTAAAAAAAATATTTATTCATATATATTATTTTAACAAATAATATAGAACACCTCATATTTTTTACATCAAATTTACAAAATATAGTCAGCGTAAAAGCCCCTATACCCGAACGCGTTTAACTCTTTAACCCTTTCGCGGCTAGTGTTACTTAGAAGTCCAGTTTTTTTCTGCATTGAAAATACCAGGAATTATTACTCTACTTTTAAGTGTCTAAAAGTTTTTTGTATAAAATCTAATAGATACATTTTAAATATCTTAAACCATTAATGCCAATTAATCGTTATGTATTCTTATTATCAGATCTATAATATAACATGTATTTTAGTGAACTAGATAATAAAATTTTATTTAACAAAAAAAATTTTATATATTCATGAAATTATTTTTGAAAAAGCCCGATAAATATTAAAAATGTTCGAGTATTGAACGCGTTTCGGTGTAGGGGCTTTTACGTTACATTAAAAAAAAAAAAGAAAAAAAAGAAAAACAAAACCATGATCATATCAAATTTATAAAATATAACCAAATCGTGTAAAAATTATTGCAAAAGAAACTTACCCAACGAGGTAGGAACAACGATGGTACAGCATCAGTTTGTAATCGTCGTAAATTTTTTTTAGTTGTATAAAAACAATCAACTGTAAAATGCTTCGAGCACACGTAACTATATTTACTGGGAATCCAGCTATTTGGTCTTCCTGTACGTTGTACCCATAACAATTTCCGTTGAATATCATTTGGAAATCTAAAATAAAATAAAATTGCTTTGAAAATTATAATAAACAAATTTTAAAAAAAAAATATATAAAAGCAAAAAAGTAACAATTACAAAGGTACATAGAATTTTATAACTCTATTATTTTTTAATTTATAAAATATCATGTTATCAGAATACGGACCTGGAATTTATACTGTTAGGGTAAGTCCGGGGGAGATGGCCCTACTAACTTTAAGGATGGATAGCTAAGAAACCAAGTAGAACAAAACAACCGTTTTAATCACAAACAAAACTATATTTATATTTCTTATCAAATCTTAATTGAACACAGTCTTTAAATCAACATAACATAGATTTATTACAGATTTAAAAAAAAGTACGACTGGCCATCTTACCCGGAGTGTCCGGGAGTGATGGCCACAGGACTCGGGGGGAGATGGCCAGTAGTTTCCTTGCTTTTTATAATCCGCGGTTTCTTACATTTATCTTCTTTTGCTGTCTTTTCCTTTTCTTTTATTTTACGTTTTTCAATATGGTCTTCAGATGTCAATAGAAGGCTTACCTGCTTGGCACGTTTGCGGACTTCATTAAGTTTTTTAGGCAATGGTGATACTTCATTTAATACTCTTGTCGGTGTGGATTTGTTCGATGATGATTGAGTTCCAGATGTACTTGGAAATGGATCTGATAGCACAGAAGTCATCTGAGTACCAGATGTACTTGGAACTGGATCTAATACTATGGAAGCCATCTGAATTCCAGACGTACTTGGAACTGGATCTGATACCACGGAAACCGTTGCTGGTTTATGGGATCCTGTCTTTATGGTCAACCTGGTGTCTTTCAAAAGATGGCTCTATACTTCCATCAAACGCAGAGTCAGGTATAGCTCCTGGGTTCAGTGGATAAACACCTGTGGCTTTAAATGCAGAAATCGCATTCGCAGGGGTGGCTGCTTTTCCCCAACCTTCATTTAGCAAGGCACCAAATTGATTCCTGGTTAGACGTCGTCCTGGATTTCGCCTTGTCCACAACCTGCAGGCTTCGTAGAAATAAGTCTTTAAAGCTTTAAAAACAGCAACATCCAGCGGCTGCAGATAATGTGAAGTGTGGCTTGGCATTGACAGTAAGATTATATTATTTTCATTTGCAAACTCCAACATCTTAACCGAGTTGCAG
The DNA here is from genome assembly GCA_035578155.1 of Brachynemurus nebulosus. Taxonomy (NCBI): domain Eukaryota; kingdom Metazoa; phylum Arthropoda; class Insecta; order Neuroptera; family Myrmeleontidae; genus Brachynemurus; species Brachynemurus nebulosus. The sequence continues at coordinate 17,260,703 of JAPWDM010000007.1, forward strand.
TGGGTAGAATGACCATCAAGTAATAGGAGCACTTTTCCTGCTGGTTTTCGGGGCAAAAACTGTTCCTTCATCCATTCCAAAAAAATGTCAGATGTAATGTAAGCGGACTTTTGCGACATAAAAAGGCGCGAACCAGGCGGTAATCCATCTTCAAACTCGGGTTTTTTTCTCTGACCTTTCATTATAATTGCTGGTGGCAAAAAAGTTCCCTCTGCATTACAACAGGCAATAACTGTAATTGTTTCTCCTTTCTCTGTTGACGTTGACATAGCTACAGCTTTGGAGCCTCTCTTAGCCAAAACATGTGCAGGACGATTGTTCAGCTGCAGTCCTGTCTCATCCATATTAAACACATGGCCAGGTTTGTCGAACAAATCGTTTTCACTGAGAACTCTTTCTAGCATTTCAAAATATACTCTTACTTCGTCTTTGTTCATGCCCTGGCGTCTAGCATAAGACACTCCCTCAGATTTTCTCAAAGAAATGCCAGGATTTCTTTTCAAAAATAGTTGCACCCAATCATATCCAGCCTTTTCACTAGCCATGTTGAATTTGTGTTTAATATGCAATTGTTCAGCGAAACTGAAAGCGATTTTTCTTAAGTCATCAATAGTCAGGGGAAAGCCTTTAGATTGCATATCCTTTATATGTTGACACAGTCTCTTTTCGTTCTCAGTACCAAATGTACAAGATGGACCCATTGGCCCTTTAATATTTTTGTTCGATTTGACCCTTCTTTCCAAAGTTTTTCTTGGTATACCATACACAATTGATGCTCTGTACACAGACATTGTCTGTCTATTTACTTCTTCCATGGCCTTTTTTAGATCTGCCTCATTCCATGTTCCTCTGGTAGATTTTCGCACATAGTTGTTTGGCATCTGAAAAAGATATTTAATATAAATGGTGAGAAAAATAATCCTAGATCGGTCAGTGACGTCACAACCTCTAACTTCGGGTATATTTTCGAAATAAGCAGCGGTGAAGCTAGAATACCACTTAAGATTTTCTGGCCATCACTCCCTGAAAAATTAAGGTCATCTATCCCAAATGTCCGGGAGAGATGGCCATATCAGTTTCAAAAAGTATGATACAATTTTCAACAATCATTTTTAGGTTAGAATACGAAAAATGTTATTGACTTCACAATAAAACATAAAGAACAAATGAAATTGGAAAAACCTTTTTGTAACCACATAATATGTTAACCCCTCATCTTAGATCATGCACCTGTTATAAAAATAATGTGGAATTTACTTACGTTTTCAATTATTTTTACAAAAACAACACACAGGCACTTGTCACCGATCACAAAATGAATTGAACTAAAATGTTATTAATGCCATCTGTTAATTATAACTCGCACTACTTTCGACTGGTCATCTCTCCCGTACGGCCATCTCCCCCGGAATTACCCTAAATAGATGACAGTATTGGAAAATACAATATGGCGTACCAAAATGCACTACTTTGGAAATGAAAAAATTATACTTACAAATGATAAGGTATGCCACTATCAGCTTTTCTTGCATTTATACTTCGGTTTTGACACATTAATACTGAACACACACCCATTTTTATCAAGAAAAAATTAATAAAATCTTTAAAATTGTTCACAGTATCGATATACTCACATCAATGACTGAACAACAAATAAATCAGCTCGCGTTACCTGACCACAGTACGACCTCAGTAAGAGTTTCATTCTCTATACAACATATTCTTTCTATATACATTCTTTATAATTCTATGGCATTTCTAGAGCTATCTCTCTCTATATCGACCTTATTGCAAATGGACATAGAACACTTACATTCTAGAGGAGCGAATTGTAAATTTCAATTTTTAGTTTCAAACGCATATTTTTGGGACCTATTTCTTTCATTAATGATAATCAAAATAGTTTGTAACGTATAGAAGAGCCCAATAGGAGGAAACAAGTTCCTCCCCCCAAAGGATAATTAAGGATCGTTTATAACAACACAACCTTATTTTAAATGTATAAAATGAACAATTTATTATATGTAAAATTTGGATGATGTACAATACAGTTCACAAAACTCAAAATTTGATGTGCTGAGCATCTATTTAATGAAATTAGATCGTAAACAAATGTAGTCAAATGTTAGAATTGAATAACATTTATGAAATTAATAAAATGTAAGTGATACGATTATTAATAATTGTGTAAAATGAAATTAATAAAAGGCGAGCAAATATAATTATTAATAATTTTATCAAGTATGGTTAACAAATACAACGATCAATCATTTTACCAAATGAAACTGAGCAAATACAATGATTAGTAATTTTACCGAGATATTTTAACCTTTCTGTATATGTATAAAAATTAAACTTGTGAGGTTTAAACACTGGAACGCGCCAGAGAAGAATTTAACCAAGTTGACAAATTGCAGCGATAAACGATAAGCGCAACTCACGCTTGAATCGCATGCAATTATTGCTAAAGTTAACAGAAAAGCCAAAATAGTAAAATTAATAAATAAACTGAAGCGAGTAAACAACTACTGAAACTGCAAGTATGTTAAATACCCTTAGAACATAACAGGCGATGTCGGTATTTGTATAATATATTACTGTATCGCTTGTACTAGTATACTGTTGTATTACGTACGTGAAACGATGTATAGTGCACGAGGCCAACCTCAATACTAAAACTACTGCAGTCGCGTGCTCGCCTCTTTAGTTTCGAATATCAACATATTTTGAATAAGATTAAAAATTATGTAACAATCGAACATTGTGGAATAGTGTTGATTGTTTATTAATACAGCAGATGGCGGAAGCGACCGATGCAATTAAAAAAAATATATAAAGGTAGATTTTATGATAATCGGGTTCGTCCTGCGGCCTATGCTGTGATTAGTTTGTAAATAATTTCACAGATGGTGTTGTGGTAGTGGCATTTTATATGCCACATGTCTTCATCGTCCTCTTCTTTCTTATCGTTACTGTGTCTTCTATTTAAACTTTTTTCTAATATATTGGCAAAATGTTCATCAGCTGGATGTAGTTTTATTGGCCTTTTACACTGTTTCTTCGAAGATTTTACGTCTTCTTGTATACTGTTTTCTAAATTTGGTGTTTCTTGATCATCAAAGCTGCTCTCAGTTGTATTTTTCTTAATTGTTGAATTTAGAAATTTCAGTCTATTAAAACAATTAAATGTAATTTTCGCGGGTTGCTCCTGATCCTGATTTCACATACTGTAACTTTTTTGATTCCTTCACGTAACTATCTCGCAAGTTTTTCCATTTTTTTTGTAATGATTGCTCTAAAACGCAATAATTTTATTATTAAACATTCGTTATTTGAATTTTACAGATATTTAGCAAGTGGATGTTCAATAAGCGAATTACATTATGGTTACAAGATTGGAAAATCTACTTTATCTGAAATAATTCATCATGTATGTCGAGTAATATGGAGAAAATGAAAAATTATTGTTATGAGTCAACCCACCAAAGAAAAATGGATAGAAATTTCTAATTGCTTTGAAAAAAATGCGAAATTTCCTAAATGTCTAGGAGCTCTTGACGGGAAACATATACGAATAACACAACCACCACATTCCGGTTCAACTGATTTTAATTATAAGCAGTATTTTTCTTTGATGCTAATGGCACTTTGTGACGCAAACTACTTATTTGGGTGGATATTGGAGTGTTTGGAAAAAATTAGGATTCGAGGAATCTACATTGTACAAAAAATTTACTGAAAATACATTGAATATTCCTGATGCGAAGTCAATAACAGGCAATGAGGAAAATAAATTACCATTTGTAATAATGGCTGATGAGTCTTTTGGTATGATGAAAAATTTGATGAGATCGTATGGTGGAAAAATGTTGATATATGAAAAAAAAACTATTTAGTGATCGCCTAACTTTAGCACGACTATCTATCGAGTGCACATTTGGTATTATGTGCAATAAATGGCGAATATTACATCAACCATTAGATGTGAACATCAATTTCGCAGAAAATATTGTTAAGGCCATCTGTTTTTTACAAAATTTTGTGAGAATACGAGACGGCTACAATTATGAAGATGCACTTTGCACAGCACCACTGGAAAATCTAAGCCGATCATATACTGGACGAGCTAGAAACGAAGATACAAACAAACAAAATTCGTGCAAAATTTTCGAATTATTTTATAGATGAAGGAAAAGTAGAATGGCAAGATCGGATGATTTAAATTAATATTATAGTAACGAATTTTTGGAAAAAAATCAGCAGTTTTTACTAAGGATTTTTATTTATTTTTCGCTACGTACATTTCGTTCAATAAATTAATATTTTGTAAGAAATTAATAGTTGACAATCATTTTTCAAATTTCAAAATAAATTCTACAAATAATCTTTCGGTTGCGTCATGGGTAATAACCTGAGTCCTATACTTGCGTCCTACGTCATAGACTATTTGTGCACTGCCTATATAGGGAAAATCAAAGAATGGAAACCAGCATTTTTTTACAGATATGTTGACATCAAAAACATTTTCAATAACTACCATCCGGCATTATAATCCACTAGTGAATTGGAAGAAAATAACCAGATTGCGTTTCTGGACACTCTTATTAAGAAAGATAATAACAATAAATTATCAACGGCACAGAAAATCAACTTACACAGATAGATTAATAAATTTTAATTCGAATCACCCACAATATATTAAAAATAACATAGTTCAAAATATATGCTTCAGAGCAGTACATCTTAGCAGCATTAGAAATAGAAGGGTTGCTATAAATAATGCCGTTTCCATTCTAAAAAATAATAACTATCCAATGGGACTTATAAAATCTATAAAAGAAAGTCATACATGAAACTTATAACACAACTGGGAAAGATCAAAATAAATCAAATCCCAATGACACAAGTGATAATAACAAAATAACTTTTCTTCCTTATGACTTGCTTATTAAAAAAATTAAAACTACCACAGAGAAAATTAGTGAAAATCGTATAACTTTTTCTTTTAATAATAACAAACTAGAAAACACATTTTCTAAAAAAAGATTAAGAGTCGAAAATAAGCAAAACCATAAATTAAAATTTGTATATAAAATAAAATGTTCTGATTGCGATTCATCATATTATGGGCAAACTAGCCAAAGATTGAATAATAGACTAGCTCAAGACAAATACGATTTAAAAAGACAAAAATATTCAACAGGTTTAGCTGAACACGCCATAAAAAATAGCTATAGATTTGACTTTGAAAATGCAAAAATTCTTGATAAAGAATGCAATTACAGAAAAAGATTTATAAGTGAAGGCTTCTTCATTAAACTCAATGATAATAATTGCAACAAACAAATATAATCATTAGAACTGGACAATGCTTATTTACCGATTCTTAATCATTTAACAAACTGCTAGTCACAATACAATAAAATTAATAAATTAATGGTACATTCTAGTAAATATCATTACGTAAGCTTTACAACAAGCAATGTGTAATATTAAAACATATTAGAGACAGCCAGTTGCATCTAGAAAGTTCGATTTTTACTCATTAGAAACAAGATTTACTCAACTAATATCAGTTTATTTTAAACAAAGGACCTGAATAGTACATATCATGACTACAAACAAAATGCATTTTGTTTCTAATGTTTTGAATAATTTTCAACAATCCAGTCATACAATTAGTTTTTTCAATTTTAATTTTATTATTGACAAATTTCTAGTGGAAATGTAAAATGACAAAAATTATATATTTTAATATATAATTTTCTGATACTTTTATTAAGTTAACTCAATGCCAAAAATTAACTTTTGCATGGTGAGTACTTTACACTTATTATTAAGTAATCTTTTAGATTGTTTCTTGTACATCTGTCTCGCTTTCTTGTTCGGTCTGTCTTGTTTTAAATTACAAATAAACATAAATTCTATAAACTCAATAATTTTCCATAAAAACTAAATTTATTGTTTCTGATAACGAAAACGTAACATTTCAACTAAATTAGAAATCATTAACTAAATTTTAGTTCTACTAATTATTAATTATTTTTGATATTTAACCCTTTTAAACAAATATGGTAAAATTTTTTTGTCTCAAAATGCCGGACCTTTCACTGCCAAGTGATAAGTAAAATAGATAAGGCTACAAAAAAAGAAAAAGAAAAAAATCAAAGATCCCAACATTAAAAAGTGAACTCTAGGAATTTATAAAAAATAAATTATACACTATGTTGATAAAATTGAACATTATTTAGAATTACACCGTATTGTCAAAGATGGCGGCATCTGTACCAGTGAAAATATACATATGCAGCAATTTTGAGCGGGCCATATTGCAGGACGAGTTAACTCGTCTTAATCATTTAAAGAGTTAAAGTTGCAAATTGTATCTTGTTAAGTTCAAACCCATTCTGGAAGGTGGCCTTTCCTAAAAACAGACAGAATTGCAATCAATATAGGTTGACATTAACATAAATTGTTTTTATAAATATTTTTATAAAAAATTCTCTTACTTTTAGAATTGTTAAAATTAGAGAGAATATTGCTGCCATTCTTCCTATTTGAAATTGATATACATATGTACGCACCACGTGAAAAACAAAATACCAATATATTGATAAAATAGAGTGAATTTTCGTTATGTATTTATTTATTAGTAAAACTATAAAAATTTTATAAAGTAATAATGCTATTTTTATCCTGCGCAAACCTAAACTAAAAAAAAGCTACATTTTTTTTTTTTTGAGAATATCAATTTTCCACAATTAAGTAATTCATTTCTAATTTTTATTTTCCAATTTCTAATAATTTTTTTTTTAATTTTTCTTATTAAAGGATGGGTGTCAATAAGATAGGTGTATTTTCCCGTGAAGAGTTTTAGATTTTTATTCATGTATATGTTAACTAAGAGTAAGTGTATTTAAGATAAAAGCCAAATAAGTTCAAATACTTTAATATATATGGGTGCTATCCTACTTTTTAGGTCCTTCAAAAAATTAAAGTTGTCTCCACAATAAGGAAGGTTAAAACTATATACAGAATGAAGATACTGTCATTTATTTTATTTAAATAAAATTAATAACTCCTATTTAGATGACCTACCTACATTTACTTTAATTTTTGATTTAATTTTTTTTTATAAAAATGGTGGCAAACTTTTATTGCAGTTCTAAAACGCATGTGGTCCCTATTACATATTGCTTGGAACTATAACGTTTTTTAAAAATAAGCTTACTGAAACCACACAATTTTATAAACAAAAAGAGAGTTAAATTGTTACGTATGGTAATTAGAAAGTTAAATTTTATTTATTTGCAGAATTATTTTTTTTTGGCGGGACGAAAAATTGTCGCAAAATTTGAGTATCCTTCGTCACGACTGCCAAATATTGCTATAAGTTTAAAAAAATAGGTCAAAGGGTCATGTTTTTTTATAAAATGGAACGCCAAAGACCATAGAATATCCAGCGAAAGTCAAATCAACTGATTGACATAGAGAGCTCGTTATTTTTTTAGATCAAGCAAGAAAACCGGCTGCGTGTGTTTATTGAGTGTATCCTTAGTCACGGCTTTTTCTGGTATGTATTTAACGAATTTCAAAACGTTTTTACGTAAATATTATTTGTAATAATAATGTAAGCTTTACGATAAACTAAATTTTTCGAATTAAATGATCGCTGTTCACGATTAATAACGATTTTGTTGGAAAATTGTCTCCTTCGTCACGGATGTATCCTTCGTCATGGTAGAATGTGACGATGGGAAACATGGAAGTGCCGAAGGATACGATAATAAAATAAGTATATATTTATTATATCAGTGTTTGCTTGTATATCAACTAAATTTTTTAGTTAATTAAGTTGATTAATTTGGTCAACTTTCCTAACCAATTTTTTTTTATATCATAAAACACAAAACAACACACACTCTTCAATTTTTCGCAAATCAGACAAAAAAGACCAACTTTTTTTTTTTTTATTTTTTTTTAATTGGTACTAGGAGAACATAATATAAGTATTATTTAAATAACAATTTTAATTTTATTATTTAAATTTAATTAAAAATTTTTTTCTGTCTGGATTCAGTAATCCGCAAAAAAATATTGGTTTTAATATGAAACCGAGCTGCTGGTCTGCAGATACCGAATCTATGATAGTTTTCCTACATTCTAGTCGCATCAAATCTACGAAATGGCTCTGCCAATTTTTTCTTCTGGTTGAGACCTAAAAATTAGAACCACCCATATATGTAGCAAAAAACAATCAAAGGGTCTCGGCGGGTAAGCATATGGGATTTCGGCTCAGTGGCTTTTTCGACTATTCTGTTTCATGAATATTGCTTATGGTGAGTAATGTTCGAAAATATGGGTATTAGACCTCTACCCCCTATATTAACAGAGAGTAATGATAACCCTTAACTTTAAAATGTTTTTCTTTAAAACTATTGAAGATAATTTGATGAAATTAGCAGAGGATGTTGATATAAAGTAGCTTTATATTATACAATTTTTCTACATTCGTATGACGTCATTTACTACATTGAAATACTAATTGAATTTTTGAGGGTGCGTGTTTTAGACCAACTCTTGCGTGACACCTACCAAAAAAATGTATGTTATTTAACTCTAACATAGTTATTGTGTGTAAAAATTTCAGCAAGGTCAGGTTGATGGAAGATGTATTAAAAAAATATAAATTTAGGTTAAGTAACAATAAGACACCACCATGAAATAAACCAAGGTCGTGATCTGGATGACTGGACTATGGTATTTCTATGCATTTTTCGACGTTGAGTACCTACGAATCTGAGGTCAAAAAAGTTCTTATAAAGTTTTTATACCCCTTAAATTTTTGTATATTTAATTAAAAAAAAAAAATTCCGCAGTTATTTTTTTTTTTAAAGTTAAAATTGGGGTACTGCTGCCGGTGGATGGCGCGGTCAGCAGCACCCGGCGGCATCGCCTACTAAGGGCATGCGCCGCCAGACACAGTAAAAATAAAAACAACACGTAAAGACAGGAACACATAAATGCAATAGACAACGGACAAACATACACATATAAAATCCAACGATGAACCCTGCCATCCCAAGGCTTAAAAAGAGCGGACAGTCCTTGGTGACGGTACGATAAGTACTAGACAAAGCGTCCGGTCACCAAGGCCTGAAGACCATCGCTGCGACTCCCCCCGAGGCGTAAAGGGCCTCGGGGTGGAGGGACCTGACTAGAAACACACAAACGACTAGAGATTTATATCACAATTTTATCACAGATAAAACTTATTACGTCAGTGGGGAGCCACAGGTCCACCAGTGACGCAATAAGCCGCAGTTATTACTTATGTATACGGTTGCGTAATATATGAGCGCAGTGGACCAACACTTTTAAATTTATAGATGTATATTGTTATTGTTCACAATATGGTTCATCTTATATATAAATGGCAAAGTGTTGGGAGATTGCGCTCATGTAAAAAAAAAATGTAAAAACCACAAAAATGGTCAATTTTTTAAGAAATTCTGAAAAATACACTATTTCTAGCTATAAAAAATAATGAAAATAATTACGAAAGGTATGGAATATTGTCCAAAATATACGGAGTACATAATGCATTTTTCATAGAATCGGTAAACAATATAGCAAAAGATTTACATGCAGAACCATCTATCTTGATACCTTGTGCAAAGGCTTCAGTCTTTTTCAGTCCAGTTACTAATGATGAAGTTCGTAACATTTTAAATAAAATAAAAAATTCGTATGCAGCCGGCATAGATGACATTCCAAGTTTTCTGATTCGTAATGCTCATGGTTTAATTGTTCCGTTAACAAACTTGATAAATCTATCATTCATTGAAGGGAAGTTTCCCGGTCAGTTGAAAATAGCAAAAATAATTCCAATAGCTAAAATATCTAAACCTAAATTATGTTCTGACTACAGGCCTATTTCACTATTGCCAACGTTGTCCAAAGTTTTTGAATATGCTTTTCTTGAACAACTATTGTCTTTCTTGGATAAAAATAAAATTATACATAACTGTCAACATGGTTTCTGTAAAGGTAAATCCACCGAGAGCGCGTTGATCGAATTTATTCATTCCATTGTTTCATTGCTTGATCAAGGTGAATCAGTATGTTCTGTTTTCTGTGATATGAGCAAAATTTGACACGATTCGTCACGATATTCTTTTATATAAGCTTTCAGTTATGGGAATTCGAGGCCCAGCACCTGAATGGATAAAAAGTTATTTATCAGATAGACAACAAATAGTTTCTGTTAACAATAATTTGTCTGAGTCACTTCAAACTGGCTCTTTTTCAGCACCTCAGGGATCGGTGCTTGGACCAATTCTATTTATTGTATATATGAATGAAATTCCTAGCTGTTTTGAAAGGGACAATAAATTCATTATTTATGCTTACGACATCAGTGTTATCTCTACTGGACATGGTAAGCTCGATTTAGAAAATAGACAACAATTTAAAATCACTGAAAGAATATTGTGAACGAAACAGCTTGAAATTAAATGAAAGGAAAACAATGGCCATGTCTTCTCGTTACGGAAATCAATTGATTTAAATATCGAATTAGATTCAACTGCCCAGTTTAAACTGCTGGGCCTGAACATAAAAAATAATTTAAATTGGAATTCTCATGTAACGCACGTATGCGGAACAATTGTTAAGTCGGCATACATGTTGCGACGATTAAGAACAATCGTACCTAACACTTCAGTTTTGATTACTTTTTACTATGCATTGGTTTTCCCACATCTAAAATATGGAATTCTGTGTTGGGGTAGCTCAAGTGTCTCACAAAAGGTATTTTTAAAACAAAAAATGATACTCAGATATATGTTCAATTGAAATTACACTGACTCTTGTTTGGAATATTTTGAAAAATTTTAAATTTTGACATTTCCTTCGATTTTTATCTATCAAGCATTGTATATTAAAAATAACATTGATAAATTTTCAAAAGTAGGTGACACACACTTATTCTACCAGAGGAGCAAATCGACTTACTATTCCAAATCATAACTTAGCTTTTTTAGAAAAGGACCCGTTACTACTAGCATAGATGTTTGCAATAAGTTACCCGAAAATATCTTAGAGAAGATAAACATCAATCAGTTTAAAACAAAATTGAAAAATTATTTATTAGAACAGACGTTTTATAATTTAAATCAAATTTAAATATTTGTAGTGTATTATACTATTTGTGACGAAACAAGCATCTTTTGTAAGGTCAATTGTTTAAAATAAATTATTATTATTATTAATATAGTATTGAAAAAATGTACTAACAGGATTCGGTGATATTATTTAATTTTCCGTGGTTCATAGGGGAAATTTCTTAGGTTATTGACACCCATCCTTTTCTAAAGCTGGTATCATCTGTGAGCTAAATGCTTTTTTGCTTTATCACGTGTACTTTCGATATATAAGTCAAGTTACTAAATACCTGCTATAAAAAAAATATGACGTGTATATTTATATTGTATCTTGGCACACAGGGTATAATACAAGTGAATTAGTTCTCGAAAGTGATCATATTAAAATAACTGAAATTTTAAATAAAGTAGATAGGAAATTAATATATTTCAGCTTGGTTGAATTAATTTATTAATAAAATAATTACAAATAATAAACAAAAGATAAATTGTTTTTCTATAAAACAAATTTCGTTTCTATAAAATATTCTTTTTAATTGAACACATCCAAATAAACAAAATTAAAGGATACCGTAAAATTGGATGACTTTGGTCCACTTTGAATTTTACACTGTTATAAGTTTTATACCAAATGATATTAATTTTTGTTTCTAGTTACGTTTTATGGGTCTGTATTAATACTTTTAACTTTGAAATGGAGAAGAAGCTAAGTACATTCGAAATATTTTTTTTTAAAAATAAGTGTGGCCAAAGTCAGACGACGAAGTTGGGTTACTATGGCCACATGTTGTTTTATTTGGAAAACGCAAAGATGCGTCAGAGCACGGGTTACTTTGGTCATGAGTTTAATAGCCAGGTAAGTTTGAAATATTTTTTGAGGTTTTTTTTAAATAAAATGATAAAAATACTTCTTTTTTATGCTTTATTATCAAATTTTTTAAACAAATGTAAAAAAAAATTTTATAATTATTTTAAACGCAAATTGCAAATAAGGTAAGAAATTCTTTGGTAAAATAAAAAAAACAGCAAATTCTTTAGTAGGTAAATTAAAAATAAAAGATACAGGGTTTAATTGTAATTTTCCACTTCTGGTATTTGCAATTTCTTCCGGAATGTGTACTGTATTGTTGTCCAGCAGTATTTTTAGGAAAACATTTTTTTTTTTTAGAATTTCTTCCATCTTTGCTTCAAATTCAAAATATTTTTTTCCTCTACCAGTAGCATTTTTATTTTCTATGTATTTTTTATACCCTCGTTCTAGTACTCTCCAACGATTTTCGCACTGATTTGCTAAAACTTTCGCGTTTATTACTGTACTTAATTCTGTAGCTATCTGTTCCTACATAATTTTAATAGTTTTAGTTTTAAAAATTCCTACTGAATTTCTTTTTTGTTTGTACAGGTCTAATAATAATTTTGTGTTGTTAAGGGACCATCTTATATCATGATACTTTTCTTGAAGCACCATAAACTCTGTTAGTTCATTTAAGATTTCTGCAAAATTAATACACTGCTTGTGGAAAAACAACCAGCATCAGCAACCCCTGAAAGAAAGATTACTATAGAAAATATCATGGAGGCAATTTTGCAGCGAGAACGAAGATGAAAATTACTAATCATTCAACGTATCTCCGATACAGTTGGAAAATATAAGAGATGAAATTACAGCCAAGGAAATATTCGTCACGCTGACAAGTATTCACGTGCGGAAAAGTATAACAAACCAGTTATTCTTACGCAAAAGTTTACTTACAATGAAGTATAACGAATCAGAAGATCTCAGCATCTTTTTATTAAATGTCGAGAAAACAATGCGTGAATTGAAAGCTACTGAAGCAAAAATTGAGGATTTGGACAGTATCTGTCACTTATTATTAACATTACCCAAATCATACAGTGCTATCGTCACGGCATTAGAAACAATGGAATCATCAAAATTAAGTATTGACTTCGTAAAATCATGTCTGCTAGACGACTACAATAAAAGAAAAAATTTGGCACACAGAAAGAAATAGCAATGTTTCTACATGAAAACAACTCACGCCTCCTGCTGCTTTCAACGTGAACAATACTTCAAATTACAAATGTCACAAATCGTCGGCTTAAGAAGAAAAAAATTAAAAAATAAATGAAATTAGCCTCTAAATATAATATATTTAGAAGATTCGGTCATATACGTGCTGAATGTAGAAAGAACGGATAAAATAAGAACGACAACAATTAAAAGTCAAAATTTCATAAAAATAATTCAAATCGAAATCATTCAAAAAATAACCGGAAGGCTAGTCTAACAATTAAAAAGGAAAATGAATTTGCAGTTGTAACTACCAAGAAAAATTAAAATACAATTGAAATTAAATGGTGCCTGGATTCAGGAGCTCGGAACATATGGTGAATGATATAAAATACTTCCAGGAAACTAAACCATTAGATACATCCATAAGGATCGCTAGCAACATTGAAACTGTCTATGACGTTTTGTAGATACCGTAAGATGGTCTTGCTCGGTCACCTTTTTACTATTTTTAGGTATAACTTCTTCCTGCTGTTGAATACGTCAATAGATACGTTTCTATCTCATAAAGTATGTTTCCTTTATTATATCCCCGACCCTTTAACCTGTTTGTGTTTGTAAATAAAAATAATAATAAATAAATAAAAGTGACCGGGTCAACATGGTAAAACGTTGTTGAGTCGGTCACTTACTTACATAAATTGCGTTACAACGTCCAAACTAAGCTTTTCAGTCCGAATTCGGGCACATATTTAGACACCAGAGCTTGTTTACAACAGTTGATGATTGGTTGCAAAGCTTACAAAGTCAGATGTAAGACAAATATGGAAAAAAATTAATGACACACCATATACAAAGAGTAAGATATTTTATTGGTTAACATAGAAAAAGGGATAGTGTTTTACAAATTAGTATAATGTAATAAAATAACATAGGCCTATTTTAATATTTTAAATTATGTTATATCCATCAAACGAATACTTAAATTTAAAAGAAATAAGATTTTTCATCGAAAATGAGAGGGACCGAGTCAACAATAGAATTTGTTTACGCCGAATACTTTTGTTGTTGTTAAGGATACGATTATACACTTACCGAAATATCAATGCCGATTAAATTTAGAATCGAATAAAACCGTCTCCTTTCGATTTATTATTCAGTGTTCGATTACGTATGCCTTTACCAGACAAAAATATTTTGTCGCTGTTTCTAGGCTATTTGGTTAACCTGGTATTATATTTTAGACAAACGAATCAGAGTTGAAAGACATTTACACCTGGTTAGAGTATTTATAAACGATGAAAACGAGACCAATTTTGAAAGGTTAGGTTGTCTGATGCAATAATAACTAGTGTTTTTACCAATCGCGACAAGAGTGACCGACTTAACAACCCTTGATCGAGTCAAGACCATCTTACGGTATCAAATTTATTGTAAAACCTATTTTATGTTAGCAAAATCGAAGAATTAAATTAATATTCGAAAATAATAAAGCGCAAATCCTTAAAAACAATACATTATTAACTACTGGTGAAAAAAAGACAAATTGTATGAACGAAACTTTAACATTGTAAGTAATTCAGTTGTGAATGTAACGGCTCAATTAACGGAAAATAAATCAATTAATTTATGGCATGGAAGATTAGGCCATCTAAGCAAAACAAACATGTAAGGCGGAACTCGTCACCTGGGTTCTTTTGTAGTGTAGCGGTTATTTCATTATTTTTTTTTTTTATTATACTGTATTTGCAACAGTAAAGTCATTTATACAATATATAAAAAGATACAGTAAAAAAAAATATTAATACATATTATGTAAAATGAGTAATAAATTAATAACAAATTAGTGCATATAGAGTGTTTCTTGAATGTTTATTGGTAATGTAGTTTATATTTGGTTGTGAAGTGATGTTTTGTAAATGAAGGTAAGTAGTTCTTGTACTCGATCATAATCGTAAGATAATATTGTTTGTAGATTATTCCCTAGTTTATTTTCGTCTCTCTCTTTCTGAATTTTCTGCATGATACCAGTATATGTTCTACTGTGATCGGAACTAAGCAGAAATGGTAGACTGGTCGAGGAGTTCTTGATAATAAAAAAGCGTGAGTAAGTTTAGTATGGCCGGTGCGGAGTCTAGTGAGTATAATTTCGTTTTTTCTATTATTTTGTATGGACGTTTTCCAGAGTAGTGTGTCTGATTTTATTTGTTTTAATTTGTTTCCAGTTTTATTTTCCCATTTCTGATTTCTTTGGTTGAGTAATATGTGTTGGATATGTTTAATTATATCTTGCGTGGTAACTGTCGGTATTGTATTTTCGGACTGATGTGCGTTTTTTGCAGCTTCGTCTGCTAGATCGTTCCCGGTTATGTTCACATGGCTAGGGACCCATAAAAATATAACTTCTTTTAGATTATGGTGCAATTCATTGTATTTTTTATGTATTAGTTGAATTATTGACTGCTGAGTGTGTGTGTTTTGAATGGCTTTTAATGTGCTCATTGAGTCAGTAATAATGATGTATTTGTCATTTTCTCGGTGTGTTTGAATATATGTGAGAGCCTTTTCTATTGCAGTTGCTTCGGCTGTAAATATTGTTGCAATAGGATTCAGTTTATATGTGAATTCTCCATTGCCTGCTACAAATGCACAGGATGTTGATGTTGAATTTTTAGAGCCGTCAGTATAAATTTTATAATAGTCACTGTAATTATTATTGATTATTTCACAGAAAGTCTGTTGTATTTCTTGGGCACTCGTGTTTAGTTTGTTTTGTTTACTTAGTGTGAAGTCTATTTTATTAAGTTTGTTTTCCAAGGTGATATCTGTTGTGTGTTGTATATGTTGTGTATGTGTGTGAGTGAGTCTTTATTTACATTAATTTTTCGGAGTATTTGATTTATGATGATCGGGATTGGCTTTGGAAGAGAAATTTTTGATTCAAAGGTATTTTGGTACGGTGTATTGTTTATTTTGTTCATTATAACTGTGTTTTGTTTTTCATATGTTTTGATATAATACTTGAGTGTTAAAAAATCTCTACGTTCGTTAAGTTTTGTTTCACCGGATTCGCAGTAGATACTGTCAATTGGAGTAGTTCTATATGCTCCTGACACAAGTCTAAGTGCAGCATTGTTAATTGTGTCAAGTGGTTTTAGTATATTTTTTTAGCAGAGTTATATATTTGGCAACCATAGTCTATTTTCGATTTAATTAGAGAGTCATAGACTTTTTTTAAAGATTTTCTATCAGCACCTGTGTTTTTGTGTGATAGGATATTCATTATATTTAGTTTTTTTGTAAGTTCGCCTTTCAGAATAGAGTTGTGTAGTGAATGAATGAATGAACCGAACTGAACGAATCACTTCAGTGAAATGCAGATCACATGTCACTAATTTCTAAAATAACAGAACATTTCGTTCACTCGTTCACTTACATTTGTTTGCTTTGGTCATTCATTTAGTTCGTTTCAGAACATATCAGAACACCAGATCACCAGATCACCAGAACATCAGAACTTCAGAACAGCTACTTTTGTTCAGTTAACTGTTAACAGAACATTTAAAACGAAACAGACCAGTAAAACACAGGTATTGCTCATATACAATGTATTGTAAGTCTGTATACGAGTATATCGTATCTGTGATTGGAGGCATATCAATTTCTTTTCGCTTTTCTCTTTTTCGTTTGTGCCCTTTTTATATACAAGAAAGATAAAGATAGTCAATATGGTATTTTAAGTTTTAAAGGCAAAATTTTATATTTATTATTTACTTAGGTATTTTTTTCAACAATGTTCTGCCACGTTTTGCTAACTGATATTTATTACTTTGTTAAAAACTAGATAATGGTAATTGTTTATTTTATTTGTAAAATTTTACATTTATTTTTTATTACTGTATTCAGGATTGCCGATTGGTTATTTTAAGAAATTAAATTCTCTTAAAAAAAGGATATATGTAAGTATATGTATTATGTGGTATTAGGTACACATACCTAGTATTTTTAACTATTTATTCCTTCTAAGAAATTGTTTAAGTATCCTGTTTTTAATGAACTCGTTTGCACTATTATCTATAAATATGTAAGTTCAAATTTAATAACTGAACGAAATGAACGAATGAAATGAACCGTTTCATTTAAGTGAACGAGTTCTGGTGAATGAAA
Source organism: Brachynemurus nebulosus (assembly GCA_035578155.1). Taxonomy (NCBI): domain Eukaryota; kingdom Metazoa; phylum Arthropoda; class Insecta; order Neuroptera; family Myrmeleontidae; genus Brachynemurus; species Brachynemurus nebulosus. Next base: position 17,278,049 of record JAPWDM010000007.1, read on the forward strand.
TCACTAAAGTGAAACGAAATTCGCAACTCTATTTCAGAATGTCAATATGGTTCTTCCATTTTAATTTTTCATCAAAATGTAGGCCAAGATACTTGTAAGTGATAGTGTTTTTTATTGGATGGTCACGGATACGTAATGATAAGTTATATTTTGTTCTTCTGTTAAAGCACATGTATTTGGTTTTTGAAATAGATATTTTTAAGCCATTTTCATCGCTCCATTCTAATATTTGATTAACTGACTGTTGTAGGTATTTTGTTGCGTATTCAGGATTGTTGGTGGAAACGTATATGGTTAGATCATCTGCGAAAAGTATTTATTTAATAGGAAAGTGGATTCTTTCTATAATATTGTTTACAGCAATATTAAAAAGGATTCCAGAAAGTACAGATCCTTGCGGTACCCCATTTACTTGTTCATATAATTGTGAAAATTTATTGTGTACTCGTACATTAAATGTCCTGTTAGTGAGGAAGTTTTGTATGTACATTGGAAGCCTGCCTCGTAGTCCCCATTTGTGCATTTCAGATATAATTTTATAGCGCCAAGTGGTATCAAAAGCCTTTTTTAGATCGAAAAAGATGGCATATAAGTTTTGATTTGCGGCAAATGCATTTTTAATATCAGTGTCAAGGATAGCGAGGCAGTCCGTGGTGGATCTGTACTTTCTGAAACCATATTGTACTTTATTAAAATAGTCATTTTTCTCTATAATCCATATTAGACGTTCATATACCATTCGTTCCATTAGTTTAGTTATATGATTCGACAGGGAGATACGGCGGTAACTTGATGGATCTAGCTTGTCTTTATTTGTTTTGTGAATGGGGATGACTGTACACTGTTTCCAGTTCCTGGGAATATCCGTTATAGATTCCGTTATAGATTTGTAGGAGTAGTGTATGTGCAGTTGGGTGTAAGTGCTTTATCATTTCTATGCTGATATTGTCTGGGCCTACAGCATTGTTTTTGATATTATTTAGTGCAGAATTGAATTCTTGGAATGTGAAGGGAGTATTGTATTCGAGATGCATATCTGTTTGAAAGTTTATTCTTTTCTTGGTTTTCTTTGTATTCAATGAAAGTTTTATTATATTGATTATTGTTTGATATTTTGTAGAAGTGTTCAGCAAGAAATTCCGCGATATCCTGGGGGTTTGTTCTGATATTATTATTTATTTTTAGGGCGTTTACTGTTTCATATTTGGTAGTACCGATATTTATTTTTTTAATTTTGGCCCATATTTCTTTTTCCGGTGTATCTTTTATTTATAGAATTTATAAACTGTTCCCAAGATATTTGTTTTTGTATACTTATTTCCCGTCTGACTTGTGCTCTTGCTATTTTATATTGTTCAAAATCAGTTTGGGTTTTGGTTTTTTTGTATTTTCTTAATTCACTCCTACGTTTTTTAATTAAAAGTGCTATGCTTGTAGTCCACCAGGGGACTTGTTTAAATTTCTTGGTTATTGGTTGTTTTGGTATGCATTTTTCAATTGCATTTTTCATAATGTTTTGTAGTATAGTTAGATTTTGATCAGTGCTACTTTCGTAATTTTCTATTTTAGTGAGGTGGGTGTATGTTTCCCAATCCGCTTTGTCAGTCTGATATTTTTCTATTGTGTAGTCTGATTCAGGGGTGCTGTATTTTATAGTTATGGGAAAGTGGTCACTACCGCAAAGATCATCGTATGTATCCCAGTCCAGCTTAGTAGCTATACCAGTTGTAGATATAGTTATGTCTATTGATGAAAAGTTGCCGTTCGAAGAAAGATAAGTGGCTTTTCCCGTATTTAATGTGATAACATCATTATTATCGTATAGGTACTTTTCAATTTGCCTACCATTAGGATTGGTATACATACTCCCTATTGCGGTAATATGGGTGTTCATATCATCTAGAAGAACAAATGGGCGAGGTAGTTGATTAGTAATGTTTTGGATATCATTTGCAGTTAATCTGATATGTGGTGGTATGTAGATATTACATATGGTAATTCTGTCTGATTGTGAAAAATGTACTTTTGTTGCTACTATTTGTAAATGTGTTTGTATTTCTATTTGTTCTGCGTATGTGTTGTTATGTATGTATGTTGCAACATCATCACAGGCATTTATTCCCTCTAGGTAATCGAATCTGAATTGTGAATAACCGTGAATTTGAGCGCTATGTTTCGGTAATAGATGGGTTTCTTGCAAGCATAACACTTTTGGTTGTTCTTTATTTAGTATCATTTTTATTTCGGAGAGTCTTTTATAGAATCCCCTCACATTCCATTGAATTATGGAGTTTTTCATAGTTTTTCCGACACTATTTAAAATTCGTCCTCAGAACTGGCATGCGCAAGTTCTGAGTCGGTCGAACCATCTACTTTGTTTTGCAATATTTTATTTTTTAATCTTGTTAACATCATTCTATTTAACTTGTTAGCATATGACGTAGTATATAACGTGTCTATCATTTGAATTAAATGTTCGGATTGGACATTGTACTCTTTGATAATATGGTCTATTTTTGTATGTTCCTGTGTAGCTATTGCAAAATCCCTAAATTGATTGAACGTAAGTACATATTTTTCTTATTCAAGTTCAATAGGTATTTCGAGGGTTTGTATGATTTGTTCTATATTTTTTTTATTCCGTTTTGTTTTTTTGTGTTTAATACTTTTTGGTGGGGGTAGTGTTAGGTCTTTGGGTGTGTTTGTTTGTGAGTTTGTGTTTTCTGTTTGTTGTTTTTGATATGTTTGTGTCACATTCGTTAATATTGTTGACTGATTTGGTGTTTCTATGCTATGTTCAAATTGTGCGTTTTGACTTTCGGTGCTTGATAATTTAATATGTGGCCTTTTTGTTGTATCAGATTCAGAGTCTAGACTACTGCTTAAAGCTAATCGCTGTGTTTTGTTTTTTTCTTTTATATTAGATTGTTCTGAGTGTATATGAGTTGGGATTAATTCTTTGCTGGGAGTAGTTTGTGGGTGTGTAAATTGTGTGGTAGATTGTATAATAGATTCATTGTTTGTTAGTTGTATATTTTGTTGGGATGATTGTGGCTCACTGGTATTTGTATGTATTTGGGAACTTATATCTAAGGTAGGTAATTGCAGGGATGTTGTTGGTGTCTGGTTGCTGTTTACTGTAGTGTCCTGATTATTTTCTAAATTTTGTTTTTTGCATTTTTCGGATTCGTGAACAAATCGATTGCAAAAGCTACATCTAATTTTATCCTCCGATATATACATTCTATATATTTCATTTTCAAATAGTACTTGGGTATATTCAGGTAGGTCAGGATGATCGGTATGGATAAATAAGTATCGCCTGAAACTTTGAATATGTGAATGTTGCTTATCTGTTAGACCAGCTGATAAGAAGTATATGTCCGACATGGGTTTTATACCCATTTGTTGTAAATGTTTTAAAATTACATTATGTGGTACAGATGGAAGGATCCATATTGTCATCCTGTTAGACGGGGTAATATAACTTCTAATTGAGATATTATGATTTTTGACATTAATGGTTTTATATTTTTGTGTGATGAGTTGTACATCTTCTTTTGATCTTAAATAAATATATATTCTGTTTGCTGAGATACGTGAGGCGTATAGTATTTTTGTAGGGGTTATAATGTTACTGAGTGCTATGATATAATCTTGTAATGGGAGATTATCAACAGCATCCAATACCACTGCTTGGTCTTTTTTTTGGAAAATAATGGATATTTGTAGTGTTTTTTGTCAAAATGTCTCTGTATTGTGTGGGTGTATGTGTTGTATTGATATTTGTTTGTGTATTATTTGCATTTATGTTAATAGTATGACTTAAAATTGTATTTTCGGCCATCGTATTTTTTTTTAAATTTAGTAGATAATATTGTATAGTTTTATTAATAAATTATGTTATAACTTATATAGGTATTATTATATAATAATAAATTAAGTTTTGCTTCTGTACTCACCCGTACAGGTGAGTACTGACCACTCACAATATGAATTAAACACTATTTTTATTCACCGATTGTTATTGTAATTTATATAAGATAATTAGTTAATTGTAAATATTTAGTTATGTAATTATAGGATTAAGTTAATAATTTACAACAATTAAGAACCTTTCGTATTGAATGTTAAAATTCAAGTTTTATTTTCCATTATTTTTTGATGTTGTTTAAATAATGTATGTGAGCAGCAGGCGATGTTGTTCGTCCCAAAAGTTGTGAAAAGCGAAAAGAATTGGAAAATTGTTTTTTAAATAAAACAATTCATTACGATGAATTTATATTTTTATTTCACACTGTTTTCTTTTTTATTTTAACATTCGTTACAAATTTCCTAATTTTTTAATGTTTTAATAACAATTTTATCATTTATTTATCAATATAAAACAATAATACTTTCTATATAAGAATATTTATCCATTTTATTTAATTGTTGTGTATTTATTTCAACCGACTAAACAACCCACTTTTATTGTGTGATTGCCCGTGCAAGTCTGAAGAATGTTTTTACAGTTTAGCGCGTCGTCAGTCGGTCTCTCGCTGGTGTTGTTGGTTCAGTCAGTTCAAAACGATCAGCATACCAAGCTACATCGCGACCATTACTTTATTCAAAATATATCTAACGTAATGAAATTTATTTTAAAATCTTGCAGTGGCGGCCCACTGGATACAGCCAGTGGCGTATCGTCACACATGGCAAAGCTAATTAAAAATAAAATGGTTGACGGAATGGACCTTTCAATCAACAATATAAAGGATCTTGACGACAAGTGTGAAGTATGTATCAGTGGAAATCAAACGCGGTTACCCTTTTCAAAGAATAACAGAAGATCGCATAGTTTTAGAATTAATGCACACAGACATTTGTGGAACAATAACGCCTGAAAAGTGGAACGGAAAGCGATACTTCGCCACCTTCATCGATGATTTCTCTCATTTCACAGTGATTTATTTATCTGACTGTTTTTGTGGAATTTGAAGCCAAAGTTACTGCCCATTTCAATACTAAAATATCTAAACTTCGCTGTGACAATGGAAGCGAATACGTTTCAAACAATTTTATTCAGTTTTATAAACGAAACAGTATTCAAATAGAATATACTGTACCATATACTTCAGAATTAAACGGAGTTGCGGAAAGAATGAACAGAACTCTTCTAGAAAAAGGAAGATGTAAGATTTTTATGTTGAGGTCATGATCTTGAATATTAAATTTATTTCCCTCTTCTTGTTTTTAAACTATTTTATATTTTATTAATAGAAATTTACAATATTACATTTTTAATCTCACTTCAATTATTTTATTTGTTATTATTAATGTTCAGTTTTTTATTTTTAAATTAGTAACCAGATATCCTAGATACGAACACTTTTATAATCACTAGACTAGTTCCATCTATTTATTCTTATCAGCCAACACCTCCTATTTTTAAATTCAATTTTTTTAAATTTTTATTTTTTTATATTTAAAAAAAATTAATTTAAAAATATAATACACTGGTTTTAAATTAACACACACAAATTAATTTTTTTTTAACCTTGTAAGTACCATTTTCTTTTATACAGAATACCCATTTATTTGAAAGTATTTTCTTTCCTTCAGTTACCTTTTTGTCTACTATTTCCCAAATATTATTCTTTTGTAATAATTCCTTCTCCGAATTTATAGCCTTCTCCCAATTTTCTTCAGACGTAATTACTTCGTTATAAAAAACAGTCCATAATCTTTTAGATAATTTGGCTTTTGTTTTATTCTAGTACTTCTTCTTGGTGTGTTTTCTTCTACTTTAACTTCCTTTTCTTCCATATTTTCGTCAATTTCTTTTCCTTCTGTTGTAGATATGTTAATATCAGTTCCATTTGTAGATGTGCCAATATTAGTTTCATTTTCTATAATATCATTGTATTTTTCATTTGTCGATTGTTCATACGATTCCTCCTCATCTCCATTTTCTTCTTGTTCTTCATATTCATCATGTATATAATCTATTTTCTTGCCTTCCACGATGTCTTTCATGTCATTTTCTTGTTTTATTTCACATTGTTCTTCTAAATTTTTAGATCCCTGTATTTTTATTCCTTCTACTGCAGTTTGTTGCATTTCTAAAATTGAACTTCCTGGATGATCTAGTCTTTTGTGCCATTCTCAGGCTGTTCCATTTTCTACTGACAATATTGATTTTTCTTCTTCTTTATTTTGTTGCATATTTACTATGTATAATCCATTTTCTTTATCTCCAGCTAATATTAATTCTGAATCTTTATGTACCTCCACTTTGTCTTTTTTAAATATACCCTCATTATTTGTTACTGCATTTACTGATAATAAATTCTGACCTTGAGCTTTCATTTTTTCATCATTCGCAGTTAAAATTTTAGAACTTTTCTGCTGGAAATTATCTAATATATTAACATTATTTATCGGTGGTGAGGACACCTATAGCAGCTGCCCTTGACACCCGTGAGGGATATTTATCCCCCATTGGTGTCAAGGAGGCTAAGGGTTCCAGGGGTAGTTTATGTGCAATACAGTAATCTTCGGATTCCATTAGCCTTTGACTACCCAAGATCGGCACCTTTCCTTCTTGAGGTACCACTGTTTTCACAAAAGATGCCGGATCAAAATTTTCGACGAGGACGAACGTCGTATGACCGACAGAGATATCCACCGTATGAGAGAAACACCACCGTCTGATTGTGCAATAGCTTCTCGCCCGGATGTCTGGCAACAGTTCGTGTGCGTCTAGTATCCGTATGTGTGTGATTTTCAAAGTCGTGAGTCGTGTTCCGCCCAGTCGATTAGTGATATTTTTATATTGTGATTTGTGTAGTTTTGTCTGTGATTTCGTGCTGTGATTCTGTTTTTTTTTTTTTTTTATTTGTTTTTAAATCTTATAGTGTCCCCTGGATGGTGCACTCCAGTGGACACAAAAGGGATAAAGTGATTGGCTGTGTTATTGCGTTGATTTTTTGTCCCTGTGACTTCGACGGGTAGGAATGCGGTGCTCGACGCACTCGTTCGCGTCATCCAGGCGTATGAGTCGACATCTGCCCGAACAGCTTGAGCGAGCTCGCTTAGTAAGGAGATGTCGTCTTCCCTCATACGGATGCGAGCTTGAGCATCCTGGGACTGCTTTTGCCCCGTCGGGGTCATAGGGACATAAGTCAGATATGCTGTGATACTCTGTGGCATTGTCCCGTTCTCTGTAGCCTCGACTCGGACGAACGTGGCCTAGTCATCGTACCGGTCTCCCGTGTAGGTTGACCCCGACATCTGACAGAACGGCACATGTACCCAGTAATCAGCTACCTGACAGAACAGTACATGTTGCTCAGTAATCAGATGTCACTGTCCCTACACGTGTGAGCTCCTAGGTGTTGACGAAGCCATTTCGGAATTGTCGAGACTATGGGGAGCGGAATCGTGTCACAGAGCAAGAAATATTGTCAAACTTGTGATATTGTTGTTTTTGTTTTTTAATAAGGTTGTTTTTAATATGTTTTAACGATGTACCACTGAGGGCGTTTTCCACCCGAGGTGGTACATCACTTGATTTTATTTATCTGTGATATTTTGTTATGCCGCTGTGGGCCTGTTGTTATGGCTCTACAGCGGTATTAACTCCTTATTGCTTCACTGGTCGGCCTGCGGCCTCCCAGTGACGCAATAAGTTTTATCTGCGATACTTATCGTGATACTGATCTGTGATATTTATTTGTGTATTGTCTAGTCAGGTTCCTCCACCCCGAGGCCTTTTACGCCTCGGGGGGAGTCGCAGCGATGGTCTTCAGGCCTTGGTGACCGGACGCTCTGTCTAGTACTTATCGTACCGTCACCAAGGACTGTCCACTCTTTTTAAGCCTTGGGATGGCAGGGCTCATCGTTGGATTTTATCATGTGTATGTTTGTCCGTTGTCTAATGCATTTATGTGTTCCTGTCTTTATGTGTCGTTTTTATTTTTACTGTTTATGGCGACGCATGCCCTCCGATGGCAATGCCGCCGGGTGCTGCTGACCGCGCCATCCACCGGCAGCAGTACCCCAATTTTAATCAAAAAAAAAAAAAACATTATTTATCATGTGAGCCGTACATCCTGAATCTACAACAAATTTAAGATTTTCTTGAATATTTTCTTATTCACAATTTGTAAAAAATACTACATCCTCTTTATTTTTATCGTTTTTATCTTTGTTTATGTTTTTAAAATAGCAATTTCTTCTTTATGGTTTGTTTTCTTACATATAGAACACTGTCTAAATTTAAATTTGCAGTTCTTTTCTTCATGATTATATTTCTTACATATGCCACACATTTTACAGTCTTTTTTCATATGCCCATTTTTATTGCACTTAAAACACTTTATTACATTTTTCTTTTCAGCTCTAAATGCAACTTGTTTGTTTTCTTGTATATTATCTATAATTCGACTCTCTTCTGTAAGTAATCGATTTGTCAAATTAGTTAACGTTTTCTTTTCATCAGGTGTGGACTCCCAAGCAGTCACAAAATAATTTAATTTACTTGGCAAGCAAGTTAATATTTTCGACATAACCATCTCATCATCTATTCTTTGTCCTAAATTATTAAGTCTGAGTCTTAGGTTTTCAATATGTGTAATTATCTGTGTTAGCGGACGATTTTCTTGTTTAAAATTAAAAAACTCTTGTAACAGTGAGGATTTGTTTCTTTCTTCTGTTCCTTCAAATATCTGACAAACTTTGTATACATCTCTAGTGCAGTATTACATCTTATTATATATCCTTTGAGCTTTCTGTCTATGGAATTTATAATAATTTTCTGAACTCTTGCATCTTTTGCTATATATTCAGCCTTTCCTTCAACTGTATCCTTATCCAGTGACATAACTTCATTTAATTTTGATGCTTTTAGATATCTATTTAGTTCAAATTTCCACATCAAAAAACTTTCACTGTTTGCTAATTTTTCAATTCTAATCTCTTCTTCACTCATTTTCTTTTCAAGATTATTATTCACTTCTTTTCTTTTTTCACACCTGTTTTTATTTTTTATTTTTTTTTAAGTTTTTATTTATTTTTTTTCTGGTTTTTAATTTTCCGGATTCTTTTTTTCTCGTTCTGGTTTTTAGTTTTTCTATTTTTGTTTCCGTTCTGGTTTTTAGTTTTTTCTGATTTTATCTTATTTTTTTTGCCGTTCTGGTTTTTTGGTTTTTTTCTTTGTTTTTAGTTTTCGGATTTTGTTTTATCTTATTTTTTTCCGTTCTGGTTTTTAGTTTTTTCTGATTTTGTTTTATATTATTCTTTTTCCGTTCTGGTTTTTAGTTTTCTGATTTTTTTTTCTGGTTTTTAGTTTTCTAATTTTAATATTTTTTCCTTTTTCTAAATTCTTCTATTTTGGGGTACTGGTTCTGGTTTTCAGTTTTTCTGATTTTTGTCCTCGTTTTGGTTTTAGTTTTATTTTTTTTTTCTCTGGGTTTTAGTTTTCTGATTTTAATATTTTTTTCTTTTTCTTAATTCTTCTGTTTTGGGGTACTGGTTCTGGTTTTCAGTTTTTCTGATTTTTTTCCTCGTTTTGGTTTTTAGTTTTTCTGTTTTTTTTTTTCTCTGGTTTTTAGTTTTCTGATTTTAATATTTTTTTCTTTTTCTTAATTCTTCTGTTTTGGGGTACTGGGCCCATAATCTGTTGAGGTCATGATCTTGAATATTAAATTTATTTCCCTCTTCTTGTTTTTAAACTATATTTTATTAATAGAAATTTACAACATTACATTTTTAATCTTACTTCAGTTATTTTATTTATTATTATTAATGTTCAGTTTTTTATTTTTAAATTAGTAACCAGATATCCTAGATACAAACACTTTTATAATCACTACACTAGTTCCATCTATTTATTTTTATCAGCCAACATTTTAAGGTACCATCACAGTGTGATCGACCGAAAAATAGTCGATTTTCGAAATTTTTTTCGGATGGATAGGACGATAGAATGGGGATGAATTTTTTTTACTATTAATACCACTATCTAACAATACATTTTTTTTTTCATTTATTTTTTATAATTAATATCATTTTTTGAAAAAAGTGTCTTTAAAAAAGGGCGATATTTGGTGCCCACGATTGCGGTCGCAGTTTTTATCCAAAAAAAAAATCAAATAGATTATCAATCTGTAGGTAAGCTATATTCCTATGGAAGCTTTTTTTGAAATTTGAAAAAATGGCGGCGGTTTGAATAAAAAGTACAAAATTTTTTTACAGTTTTCCGTGTGAAAAAATAGGAAGATTTCAGAAAAAGCTCCCATTGGAGCATAGTCTTGTGCGTAAAGTATAATAATAATTTACAATTAAATAAATGTTATTTTAAAAGTTTTATAATTAATTTTATTTTATTTTACCTATTTAAAGATTTGTTACAAATTTAAAATAAAATGTTTTATAAATAAATAAGATTTTGTTAATAAAAAAAAAAATTAATACGAAAAAAGTTCTGTTGAACAGAGTTGGTTTTGGACGTAGGATCATTCTATTACTTCAAAACAACTTTATTGGAAATTTTTACGTAATATATACATATATAATGTGCTTGCTAGCCAGGTATTTAGTTATGAAATTTTTTATATATTTTACAATATAAGTTATTGGCAGTGTCACACTACTTTCATCTTAAAGTTTTTTTTTTTATTTAAATTTGTACTGCACTTTTAACAGCTTAGGTCATTTGTGCAGTAATGTTACATAGTATAATATGTTCTAATGGAAACATGTCAGTGAGAAACTATTGTACATAATAATTATAATAAGCAAAGTAATATAAAAGTGTAAAGAGTATAACGAATAGGTAAGATAAAGTTCATATTTGGTTGATGAGTTTTGTTATGTTGAGAAAGCTTTGGTGTTTTTCCACATTTCCTGGATCGTCTCCCAAAATTTCCATGATTGTCGACGGTAGGTTTACTTGTATTCCTTGCTGAGTGTATTTGATGCATTGTGTAAGGATGTGCTTAACTGTTCTGTTGGTATTACACAGCTGACAGATAGTTGATGGTGTTTTATTTTGTAGGTATGAATGGATTAGTCTGGTATGCCCAGTTCGCAGGCGACAGAGAGCTATTTCAAATTGTCTATTTGACTGGATTGAGGTCATCCAAAATTTGTATGTTTTTTTTATTTCTTTTAGTTTTTCTTGTGCTTGTGTCTGCCATCTATCGGTATTTTGTTTGTCTAGAATCTGTCTGACGTAGTGGATTAGGTCTTCTTTGATGGTTTGTTGGATTAGGCTTCCGTTGGTATGGGCTTCCTTTGCAGCAGTGTCGGCACGTTCGTTTCCTGGTATGTTGACATGTCCAGGAACCCATACAAATACTATAGTTTTTCCAGTGTTTGTTAATTCGTTATACAGTATTTGTATGTTTTGAATTAAAGCGCTTTGTGAATTTTTATTTTTTATTGCAGATAGTGAACTAATTGAGTCGGTTATTATGGTGAAATTGTGTTCATCTATTTGATTTTTAATATATTTTAACGCCAGATATATAGCCGTTGCTTCTGCTGTAAATGTACTAGCTACGTTGTCTAATTTGTATAGGTGTTCGGAATGTTCAGTAACAAAGGCACACGATGTTGATGTAGGCGTTTTGGATCCGGCAGTATAAATTTTTTTGAAGGAACTATATTTTGTGTTAATTAGTTCGTTGTATAATTGTTTGTGTTGTTGCACTGTTATTTGTTCTTTATTTGTAAAATTTAGTGAAGTGTCCGTAATTATAATTAATGGCTTCCATGGAGGTGGTTTTTTACTGATAAGGAAGGGAAGGACGTCTGTGATTTTTTGAATGTTTATGTTAAGTTCGGTTAAGGTATTTTCAAGTATGTTTGAGAATGGTTTAGGTATAGATTTGTGTTTGTTGTATAAGTGTGAAAAGTATGACTTGGTAATGGTATGTATAAGGAGTTGATTCTGCTTTTCGAAAGTTCTGATTGCATATTTCGTGGTTAAAAATTTCCGTCTATCTGATAACTTAGGGATCCCTGCTTCACACTAAATGCTTGATATAGGAGTAGTTCGAAAAGCTCCTGAAATTATTCTTAGGGCTGTGTTATTTACTACGTCTAATGATTTTAGGACGTTTTCTTTTGCTGTGTTATATATATATATATATATATATATATATATATATATATATATATATATATATATATATATATATATATATATATATATATATATATGTGATCCATAGTCAATTTTTGATTGGAAAATGGAGTCGTAATTTTTTTTTAGATTTTGCCTATTAACTCCGTTATTTTTGTTTGAAAGAATTTTGAGCATTTTTAGTTTATTTAACAGTTCTCCTTTAAGATTATTTATGTGGATTTTCCAATTTAATTTGTGATCAAAGGTGAGGCCTAGGAATTTATGATTATTTGTTTGTTGTATAGAGTGGTCATTTATCATAAAATTAAGATTGTGTGTGTTTTTTTTACTGAATGAGATATAACGTGATTTTTCAGGTGACAGTCTTAGTCCGTTTTTATTAGTCCATAAGGTTATGTTATTTATGGTGGTTTGGAGTTGATTTTGGCAGTATTGAGAGTTTGCAGATGTTATATAGACGACAAGATCGTCAGCATATTGGATTGTTTGAACTGGCGGTTGAATCACATCGATGAGGTCATTGATAGCGATATTAAATAATGTAGGGGATAAAACTGACCCCTGTGGTACCCCGTTGATTTGGTGGTAGATAGAGGAATATTGGTTATTTATTTTAGCATTAAAAGTTCTATCTTGAAGGAAGTTTTTTATGAATAGTGCTAAGTTTCCCAATATGTTGTATTTTTGAAGCTGTAATAGAATTTTATATCGCCATATAGTATCGAATGCCTTGTGTATGTTAAAGAAGACAGCATTTAGATTCTTCTTACATACAAAAGCGTCTTTGATATCTGTGTCAAGTATTGTCAGACAGTCTAAAGTAGAACGTTTTTGTCGAAATCCGTATTGTTTGTCTGTAAGTATTTGCTCCAAAATATACTGTAGCCGTCGATGTACCATCTGTTCAAGAATTTTTGGGATGTGATTAGTTAGGGAGATTGGTCGGAAGTTTGACGGTTGTTGGGGGTTTTTGTTAGCTTTATGTATTGGAATTATTATAGTTTTTTTCCACATGACTGGAATTTCATGTATTAATCATATTTTGTTGAAAATGTTTTTTATTTCTGTTAACGCGGTTTGGTTAAGGTTTTTAATAAGTTTAGTGGGGATATTATCGGGTCCTGGGGCTGAATCTTTTATTTTGCTCAAGGCACTGTAAAATTCATCTTCCGTGAATGGATTATTGTAATCTAAATGATCATCTGTTGTCAAGTCAAGTGTTTGATTTTCAATTTGGTCTTTATATGTAATGAAATCTAAATTATATTGCATGTTGCTTGAAGTATAGGCATAATATTTTTCAAATTCTTCCGCTATTTGTTTTTTATCGGTAATTATTACGTTATCGTTTGTGCAGAGCGAATTTATAATCGTTTTTGTGTTGGTGCCCGAGGTAATTTTACTGATTCCTGACCATAATTCTTTTTCTGTTGTACAATTGTTTAGGGATGATACAAATTTATTAAATGAGCTGCGTTTTTCCGCCAATATTTCTCGTCTAGCTTTTGCTCGAGCAATTTTATAAAGTTCGAAATGAAATTGGGTTTTGGTTCTTTTATAATTATTTAAGGCTGATTTTCGTTCTTTAATTAGTTTTTTGATAGAGTCAGTCCACCAAGGTACTTGTTTGTTTTTTTGGAATACATTGTTCAATTGCGTTGTAAATGGTATCATATATTTTGCTTAAGCTGTCATTTATATTTAGATCATTCTGTATATGTATTTCTGTTAGTCTGTTATATTCTGTCCAATCTACATGTTCAAAAAGGTATTTTTCGGTATAATAAGGTGTTTCAGAAGATTGGGTTAGATATTTTATTAATATTGGGTAATGGTCACTCGAGCAAAGATCGTCCCATGTATCCCATTCTAGTTTTGGGGTAATGTTTGTGGAGGCAAGGGTTATATCTATCGAGGTAAAACTTTTTGTCGCTGTGGAAAAGTGTGTCGCGTTACCATTATTTAGTACTGATACGTTGCTATTTGTTAACAGTAAATCTTCGATTTGTGATCCTCTAAAGTTTGTTTGAGAGCTACCTATAAGCGGTGTATGAGTATTTAGGTCCCCCAAAAGTATGAATGGTTTAGGAAGTTGGGCTATTATCTGTTGTATGTCATTTGTGGAAAATTGTGTGTTGGGTGGGACGTAAGTGTTACATATAGTTATTTGTTGTGTCTTAGTAATAAATATTTGTGTTGTAATAGTTTGCAGGTGTGTACGGACTAGAATTGTTTTTGCGTACGTTTGTTTGTGTACGTAAGTCGCAACACCACCTGAAGCTCTCAAAGCATCTTCGTGATCTTTCCGAAAACAATTGTAGTTTTTTAGTGTGGCAGTATTTTTATCGGATAAATTAGTTTATTGAAAGCATAAAATTTTGGGTTGCAGTTTGTTAAGTAATAAGTTAATTTCTGGCAATCTTTTATAAAAGCCGTTTATATTCCACTGTATGATCAAATTATTCATTATGTACTTGAATTGTTTTCATCTTCGGTATAGTCATAGTCAGTTGTGTCTTGTTTTAAATTAGATAATAGTTTGTTTTTCAGCTTTGTTAGTGAAGTTTTAACTGTTCTGTTTTTATTTACTGTAGAATACAGCGTGTCTATTGTTTCGACAATGTCATCAGAAGACACACTGAATTTTTGTAATAGATGTTCTATATTCATTGATTTATTTTGGGTTTCTATTATTAGTTCTTTAACTTGGCTATAGTTGAGTTTGTATTTCTGAGGTTCTTTGTTTATTGGTTCTTTAATTGTTTCTATTATGTCTGCTATAGTTTTTGAAATTTTGGATTTTTTTGGGGTATAATTCGTGATTTGAGAGTGATTGGGAGATTGTTCAGATGATTGGGTAGAGTGTGTAATTTGAATTTGTGATTGTTCAGACATGTTTGAGGATTTTTGAATGGTTGATATTATTTCTGAAAGGTTAGTGGTTTGAATATTTCCTGATGGTTGAATTGGGGTTGTGGATATGGGTTCATGTGTGTTATCAATTATTTCCATTAGTGATTCATTAGAATGGGAGAGCTTGTAAGTTAAGTCTTTGTTAATTGCGATTTTAGCGTGTTTGCGTTGTGTTAGGTCTAATTCGGAGTCGGGTGAGCTATTACCCTCGATGTTTCTGGGTCTTTTTGAGTCATTTTTGTTGGTATCGTCTTGTGTGAGATGAATGGGTGTAGTCTGAGTATTAGAGTGTGTTTGATTATTTACGGTAGTGTTAATGTTTTCACTTATTGTATTTTGTTTTTTGCAAGTTTCAGTTTCATGGCCAAATTTTTTGCAGTTCTGACATTTGGTGTCATCAACAGATATAAACATTTTGTATGTCTCATTATCATAAGAGATATTTAACACTTCGGGAAGAGTATCGTGATTGGAATGAATGAACATGTATCGACGGAAACTAAGAATATGCGAAAAATTATTTTCGGATATACCTGCTGTTAGGAAATTCATTTCTGATAGAGGTTTAACTCCAAGGTTTTTAAGATATTGGATAATTATTTCATGGGGGACAGTTGGAAAAATCCACACAATCAATGTGTGAGATGGTGTTATGTAACTCCGTATTGGTATTTGTTGGTTACGTATATTAATAAATTTATGGTTATCAGTTAAATTCATTGCATCTTCTTTAGATCTTAGGTATACGCAAATTCTATTCCCAGATATTCTTGATGCGAATATTATTTTTATAGGATTGATTATTTTTCCTAATTCGGTTATGTATTCACTTAAAGGGATGCCTGGGATAGGTTCTATTATTATGGCTTGCTCTTTTTTGGGAAATGTAAATTGGGTGTTTCTTGATAATGTTTGGGCAAAGGATAATTGCGTATGGTTTGTGTTGTTTAGAGATTGAGTAAGTAAGTTGGTATTTTGTGGTAAGGTTTGATGGAATTGATCATTGTTTGTATGTTTTTGTTGGGAAGCCATGTTATAGTTAAAATTCAGTATATATTAAAGCAATAAATTTTACAGTTTTTGATTTTTTACTCACCATTGGTGAGTAACATTTTATATAGCACTATTTCACGAAACACTATATATTATTTATGATGTATTTTTGATTAGACACTGATTTTATTTAAATAAATTTGAAAAACTTGTATGTGTATGAGTATTATATAACAATAATTGACAACAATTAATCAACTGCACTCGTTCGCTTTCTAGATAGAACTCTCCTTAAAGTTTTATTTATTATAATATATAGGTATTTTTAATTTACATTTGGATGATTATTATTCTGTACTTAAATATTTACACTGTATTTTGTTATTTTACAGTTTTGTTTTTTTAACAGGGAATATCAAACACGAAACCCTGCTTAACATTTTTGACTGCTAATTTTTTAACAGTATTTTTATTTTTCTTTGTTATAAAAGGTAATAATTACATTTGATCTGTCAGGTATTTATTTAATTGGATAATTGTTATTTAAAATATTTTGAAATATTGGCTTATGTACGGGTTGTGAGTTATTATAATGAGCTCTGGTGTCTAACATGTTTTTGATTCATTTGCTATGTTTTATTTGTTCCTTATAAAATTTGTAAGCCT
This sequence comes from Brachynemurus nebulosus, assembly GCA_035578155.1. NCBI lineage: Eukaryota > Metazoa > Arthropoda > Insecta > Neuroptera > Myrmeleontidae > Brachynemurus > Brachynemurus nebulosus. The sequence continues at coordinate 17,294,757 of JAPWDM010000007.1, forward strand.
GATTATTAATATATTCTGTTATCATTTGCAAGTTTGTTGATCGTGCATGTCTTGGATTTTTTCGTATTTGTTTTTTTTTATATGAGTCGAAGGCATTTATTTTGGATTCGCTGTAATTTAGTCAATGAAGTTTTCGACGCGTTACCCCACACTGATGCCGCGTACATTAGTAATGACCGACTTACAGTTGTGTATAGTAGTTTTTTGTTTTTTATGCTCATTGCGCTATTTTTATTGAGTAGTAGGTGTAAAATTCTTATTACAGCGTGACCTTTATGCACTAAATTATTAATTTGTCCATTAAAAGTTAACCTTTTATCTAATTCGACCCCTAGATACTGTAGCAAAAATAAAAAATTAAAATTTTATTGGTTATTAGTTGGTAGTAGTAGTAGTTGGGGTGAACAATATAATATTATAATTAGGATTGATTTCGGTTATTCGTTTTCGGGTTTGGTTGGGGCTTCGATCAGCAGAGCATTCTCCAGGTGTTGCGGAGATGAGAGAGTGTATGGCAGTGGAAAGCTATGGTCACGGATCGTTTTGCCAAAACCACAAGATCCCCAAATAAGCTGAAAAATTCTTTTCAACTATCGAAAGGGTGATATTAAATTAGAAATACGGAAGTCTATAAATTACAAATTTATTACAATAAAAGGGTGATTCGAAACAATTTTTTGGATTACAAATTAGAAATTTCGACAATAAATATGAAACATTAGAAATTTCGACAATAAATAATTACAACTTTTGAGATTTTGTATAAGTATTTCTTTGCTATTTTGAATGACTGATATATCAAATTTTAAATTAATTTACATAATACCTTTTTAAAATAGAATTTGCATCTTAGCCTTTTGGTGTGGCCATACTTTTCTAACGAGATGTACAATATTTACGTATATTGTGTGTACTATCTATGGAAATGTATCACCATGCCTATTGGTAAAAATATACACTTTTGAATTAAATATAAAATTAAAGTTCCGAATTTATGGAATAATTTTAAATATCGTTACAAAATATATTTCGTGAAAATACAGTACCAAATAATGAATTTAAGATTTAAATTAATGTCGCTAACTTAAATATTTATTATTGTACCGATTTTAACTCTTTAAATTTATGACTAGACTAACATGTATATGTGTTTTATTAATATCAAGTTTTATGAAATTGTAACTTAGTCTATATTATTTTTTTTATATTTTTCCTTTATTAAAGTTTCTTAATAAAAATGTTTTTTTTTTTGTTTTTTCGATTTTTTTTATTTTTATTTTAAATTGTTTTTGGTTATAATTAAAGTGTCTAAGTCACGCTTAAACACGAGACGAGTGGGGGCTAAAATACGGCTTCTTTTTACCCAAACGTGCTCCTTCGATTTCTTGAAGAGAAATCGGAAAGAAAAATTCACGACGAGAAACTATTGCAAATTTTTAATTGTGATACACGTGTCGGATTTCATATAAGGGAACAAACTAAATTAAATTTAGCCTGCCAGCGTTTACCCCTGTCCAGACACAATTGAACGCTTTTTGAAAAATTACAGAAATTACATATGGCAAAAATATAATCAGATTTAAATTGAAATGTTCTAAAAAGCTACGTTACAAGTTAAATTTTACTAAAGAGCTATATGATTTAAAAGATTTGAGCAGATATCGAAATAATCGTAAAGGTCGCACATGTTCTAAAATTTTGTTTATCTAAAACCGGAAATGGTTGTGTGATCTAATAATGATTAAACTGTAAACACAATATATATATATATATATATATATATATATATATATATATATATATATATATATATATAAATTTGAAAATTTACTTAATGATAATCTACAATATAAATCTACGCAATTAACTAAGTATATCTATATTTTTAAACTACAAATTATCTAAATTTTAGTCGTAGACTTTTTTGCCAAATCTCCGGAAATTTTTTGAAATCCGAATGAATGCTAAAGTACAAAACGACATTAGATATTTAAAATAAACTTAACTTACATACTATTATTCCATTTAGTTATATTATTATATATTTTTTTTTAATTATTATTTTTTGCTTATGTACATTTCATCTTTCAAATATAAATTATTTTCATATTGTTTAAATAAATTTCCAAATTTTGATTACAATAAAATATTACTTATCTTAACAATGATGCATTTTTCCTTTTCAATAATAACGTTACAATTTTAAACACGTCTTGTCCCCTTTTTTTTTACATTTTGATGTTAGTACCAGCACGGTCACTTGAAGAAGAGAAGTGTGTGTCTCCTTTATTTAATTAATATAAGCTACCTATTTTGATTATCTGTTATATAATTTGTTTATTAATTATTTTTTGAAATAAAATGTTTGATTAAACAATGTACATAGCGTTAATTAAATTTCAGTTTTCTGTAAAGGAGTAAGTGGTTGTGATACGAATGTAAATGTCAATTTGAAACCATAACACTAGATGGCGTTAGTATATATTCGATTTTTATTGAATTCTATGATTTGATATATTGAACTGATTTTAACTTCAAACGTAAAATGTTAGATGTCAGTGTTTGGACATTTTTGCAAATTGATTAATTATTAATTAATTTAATGTTTTTTGTTATCGTTTTCCAAAGTAAATAGAATACAATAATGTGTCGAATTGATTCGTCACAATACTTGACTTGATTTGTGATGGATTTTATTCCTTTCTACTTGTAGTGGGACCAGTACTTTTGTGTTTGTGAATTTTCTTGTAAATATAATGTGTTCTATTTTTGCATGATTTATTTTTATTTTCCATTTATTTGCGAACTCTAATATTTGGTCTATATGTATTTGGGTTTGCCTGGTTTCGACTTGCGCGAGTAAAATAACTTGTTCGAAGGATTTAGTTAAAAAAAAAATTTATTTTTAATTTTTTACAAAAATTTTACAATGATAACTAACAATTAATTTTCAGTAATAATTTGGGCAGAGTTTTTGCCTATTTCGTAAATTTGAAAAATAAGAATTCATTCTTTTATTGATTGTATTTGCTTTATATACAATTTTTAGTGTGAGGAAGTTATTTCGTCACACATCCGTTAAAAAATACCTAATTTGCAAATTTGACAATTTTATTGAATTAAAATTGAGATTTTTACTTAAATAATTTGTTAATAAAATATATGAAATAAAATATTATTTTCTGAAATAAAATGAATTAAAATATAATTTTTTGTATTAGAAATAAATAAAATAGATATCTAAATTTTAAGGAAAAATCCATTGAAGTCAAATTAATATTATTTATATGAGTATAAACTAAGCCTAAACTGTAACTCCTCCCCTCTTAGTCCGAAGGTAACGTCCATAGGAATCTTGATTCTTGTGGCGGAACCGAGGCGTCCTTGTTGATGGTGTGGATAACTTTTGTAACTTCTTTGGGCTTTTTCTTTTTCCACTGGATCAATTTTTGTAGAATGTATAAACCAATTGTAAGTGTTATGAAGCTAATTGTTCCGTACAGGATGTAATCTCGATTTTGAAGTTGGATTTCCATTATTTGCAGTTTCTCGGTGTTTTTGAAATGAAAATCGGCTAGTTTCTCCAAACTTAACGTTTCCAGTGTTTCGGTTTCGTTTATATGTATGAATGAGGCAGGAATCAGATGGACTGTGTCCCATTCGATGAAGATTCGGCTATCGTAAACCATATCATTGATATTAACTGTACAATTTTCGTAGTGCATTAAGACGGTTCCAAATGTTTCTTTTTCCAGAAGTCCACATGTTGATGTAATATTGGTTTTCGGCATATTGATGAGAAGGATGAAATTTTCTTCAGGTTGGAAAATAGTTTTGAAGTTGGGTTTATCTTCTAACTTGCAGTTGGCATGTTTATTATTGAGTATGTTACCGATGCATTCTGAAACTTTGGCTTTTTCTGAATTTAGTGTGTGTTGACAGACGAAAGTTTTCTCAAACTGAGTACATTTGTTTTGATAATAATATATGTTCTGCTTATTATGGGCAATAAATGGATATTTAGTTGGTATAAATTTTGTTTGATTTATTGGTAAAGGAATTACGTGTGTAAAGGAGTAATTTTCCTTAAACAAAAGAGGAGTTTTAATATTAAAAATGATATTAGAATGATTGTAGTAAGCCTGAAGTTCTAATAATTCGTAGATTTGTTCAACAGATTTGATTTTTAAATTTTGATTAAAAAGAATTTCTTTAATTGTATTTAATTCATTCGGATGTAAAATATGTTTTGAAATTAAGTTGATTTTAGCTAGAGTAATTGATTCTGCAATATTGTTAATTTGTTTACTAAGTAAATCTATGTTATAATTAATTTGATATATAAACTGAATATACTGGAATTTTTCTTCATCTGAGCGAATTTTATTAGTCATTTCCTCGTGGATATTTAAATAATTAAAAATACGTTCTTGTTGCTTATTAATGAAATTTGTTATATTTTTAAATCTTTCAATCATTTCATCATTTAATTTTACTTGTTTATTTAAACCATTTTTTAAGTCATGTTCATTAAGCATAATAGTTTCGATTTCCCTATTAAGTTTTACTGCATCTTGGTCATCCATATTCCCAGTTATACTTTTAATGATACTACCCAAACCATTAATCAAACCACGCTTTTTACGATTACTAAGCTTAAAAGGATATAATTGATTTATATTGTTTTCCAATTCTTTAAATTTCAAATACGTTATTTCCTTTATATTTCCCAACTGATTATCATTAACTATTTCTAGTGATTTTCTGATATTTTCTAAAGCTACATTAAAATCTTCTAATTTAACTATGTGTATATAATTTAAATAATTTTTGATAATTCTGGACGGTCCTAAAGTCATTGGCAGAATACCTTGAGTTCCACTTAAATCTTGTATTTCAATTTTCTGCATTTTCGTCATTGTCACCGTCAATAGGAGTAGCGTCCTGAAATAGACGTTTCTTTTTAATTTTTGCTCTATGTGCTTTAATATTAAGTTTTTTGTTTTTCGTAACCAAGTAACAACCATTATTAGTTCTAGATGTAATTTTGATTTTAGTAGCTCTTGGTTCTATTTTATTTCGACGGTTACTTTTAAAGAAAGCTAAATTATTATTTTGAAAGGGTTTAGGGTCGTTTCTTGTTTCATTTAGTTTATTTATTAGTTTTTCTTTAGCTTGGTGCATTTCGTTATGCTTTAATTTATAAAGATCTGTTTGTAATTTATTTAATTTTTGTAAATATTCGTGTTCGTTATTAAATTCTATATCAATTTTATTGGGTCGTCCGTAAAATAATTCGTGAGGGGTTAGTTTAGTTGAGGAGTGAATAGCATTGTTATATGTAAGAACACATTCGTTTAAAATATCGGTTTTATCTCTATTTTTGTCTTGATGATATAAAATACGGTATGTTTCTAATAATGTGGAGTGCAAACGTTCTATGGGTGCATTACTAGGCCAGACGACAGGTGGTTTCAGATAGAAAAAGGTCGGAATTTAATGAAACTTGGAGATGTTGTTCAGGGATAGTTAATTAACATTTTGTCAAGTTTTGGACCTCGAGGACCCTGTGCAAAAAGAGGAGGAGGGGGGGAGAACTGCAAAAATCTCGACCTTTCGTCAATTACCTTTTTTCCTTACATCCTACGACAAAAGCGTTCAGAAACATTTTGTAGTACGTGAAATTATCTACAATTTGAGTACTCACATATGTCTGTATGTCAATTCCTTACTGAGATATGGCGCTTCGCAGAAAATATTTTTACCGAAATTCAGTAAAAATACCTCAAAAAAGCAGAAACCAACCTTATTTCTTATTTTAATAATAATAATTGTTGTTATTATGGTCTCTTGTTAGAATAACTAATTTTGAACCCCCCCAATCACCCTCCCTTCCCCACCTAACCCCAATTCTCAAAATTTTCTTTTGTAATTTCATACCAACCATATATCATGTCGGTAATATTGGTATTGACATTAGTTACTTTTTAGACCGATATTCCCTCTCCCTCTCCTTCCCTCCACTACATAATTGTTCCAGGATAGATAAAAAAATACGTAGTCCTTTCGTAAACAAAATTATATATTAACAAAATTAAGGTTTTGACAAAGTATACACTAGAGGCAACAGAGATATTGTTGAAAGGTCTCTCATACATAGTAGGTACGCATTTGTACTCATTACAGTTCCTGTCGAGATTTTTTAGCCGTTGGTTCTGCTTCTAATTGCTCGTCGTCCTCCTGCACAATCAGGCTGTTAAGGACGTCCTCGCCGTCGTCGTATTCGTCGATTATGTCTGACGAGTCCTCCTCGTTCAAATCAGTTGCAGGGGCGTTTTCGCAGGAGTGGCCTGTGCAGTACTTGCACATAGCTGAGCATCTAAGACCTGCTTTATTGCAGCTGCAAGCTCCGGTGCTACAGCCTTTGCTGCACTTGCAGGAAACAATTTGGAGGATGTTATCTGGCCCGGCATTTTTCGTTGTGGGGATTGGTAGTAGCCCTCGCGTAGTTAGGCTCCAGCCCCAAACTGATGGGCGAAGTTCATTACCTAACCACGCTTGTACTTGCTGGTAAGTGCGGAGGGAGTGGTAATTGGCAGCGTCCCTTGTCGGTGGTAGGCGGGCTAGTTCCAATTTAGCCTTCGTCACTGATTGTGTAAATAATCGGTACCGCAAGTCGTCAAGGTTGTCATTGTCAATATTGCCTCCATAAACTACTACCAGGAACTTTTCTCCAGCGTCCTTGATTTGCTGAGGAGTAGCGTTTGATGTAAGAAACGGAGCCACTACTGCAGAGAGGGCGGTATTCTTCATATAGGTGCTGCAAATTTTTTTCTTCCCCAATCCATACGGTGCTGACGTGGTATCACACCCACTCACTGCGTGGAGGAAAAGTGTATCTTTGGGAGTAAAGGAACAGGAACTTGGTGAGTAGAGGACACTAGGACCACCACGTCTTCCACTTTTCTGAAGATAGATGTTCTTTATGGACATACCCAATGCCGTCAACAGAATAAGTATGTCCACATCTTCAGCAATAATAATGACGCTGTCGAATTCGCTAGCTTTGGATATGGCGGTGTTGACGATCAACACGTCGGCGTCTTCATGTGCTTGCTTCACTTCGATGCTAGCATTCGCCATTCGTGTCATCAACATCGAAATGAATGCGCTCTTATTGTGATCGTTTGCCAAAAACTTTTCTTGTGCTATAGTCACTTTGGTAGACGAGGAGAACACGATTTTGGTTGCTGTTTGTAATGCAGAACGGCGAGCTCGTTCTGCGGCTTTGGTGCTTTCATAGCCGGCATTAGTTGGGTATCCATCAAACACAACAATCACATTGCCACTGAAGTGTTTTTGCACGTAGTTGATGTATGTAGAGCATAGCATCTCGAATGTGGTTGTGGGAGTTTTGTTCCACACCACTTTATGTAACAAGTAACCTCCATCAATCACGTTACATTTCTTGTTGCCAAGGTTGACTTCCTCTATGGGAGTGAAGAGTGAGTACATTGCAGACTTCGTTCCCTTGCGCATTCCCTCCTCAGTGAAGAGTGCCATAGGAAAAGGTGCGAGTTCAAATTTCAAGAGTTCTTTCAGATCTTCTTCTGATTTTTTGGCAATGCAGACACGTTGGAAGAGAGTGAGAGGATTGACAGTGATTTTTTTACCAGCAATTTTCAACGAGCAGGAAACAGAAGCGAGAGTCACGACCTTATCCTTCCGTTTCAGTTTCAATTCTCCAAAATTTCCCCCCACGACTTTCTTCATGCTTGATATGCCTATCTCTCGTGCTAAGTGACAGTTCACTTCGTCATGACCAATAATTCCTGTACTCAGAGAAACTATTTCCTGGATGTGAAGGAATGGGGGGTGTTCAGTGAACCATGCGCGCAGTTTCCCAATGTCCATGTTGTCTCTCACTACTCGGGTTGGTCTCATGTCCACGTGCTGTTCAGATGTCTCTGAGCGAATATCAGCGAACAATTCTATTTGTTCACAAATGCTTTGAAGGCACAGCATGCCCAATGTCCATCTAGCAAGCACAGAATCGCTTACACCGCGTCCACGAGTAAGTCCACCATAGCTCTTCATAGTCCGCATGAGAACTTGCTCTATGGTCATGTCGGACCAGATGCCCGACCAAAATTTTTCTGATCTGCGAATAGTGAAGTAGCCATCTTTGGTGAACCTCATATATTCGTGAGGATCCATCCTGTCCTGTAGGGTAACCATATCTTGGTAATAGAGATGGGCACTTTTGGCATAATTCAGGTGCCCAGCAGCGTGAAAGTAGGGTATCATTTCCTTGACACAATCTAGATGGAGTTTCCAACTACCCATTCTTTCTGCTTTTATAAAGTTTTTCAGAAGTGTACACATTCTAAAATACTGGACCCATAGAGCAGCCGTTGGGCCTTTTCTTTCAATTGCGGTCAGCATCTCTGGAAATCGCTCAGTCAAAGCATGGAAATCGGGATTATCTGCTTCCCTGAAGATGTTGGATTTATCCGGTAAATTAAGCACTTGGTCTAGCGCTGCCAATTCTTGTTCAGTGAAGTCAACTTGTTCAAAAATTATACCTGCTAAAGCAGCATGTGTCAGGATATGAGCACGAACAGCCCTGGCATACGCATGCCCTGTTAGGATTTTGTCAACACTGTTAGTAGCGTAGATTGTGCTGAATAGCTCCTTCAACCCACTCCCATCCATGATTGTGCCCATCGCCCCCATGAATGACATTAACAGGTGAAATCCACCTAGCCTGACAACCACATTTTTTAGCTCTGGTAGAGTGTCGTTTGCCACTATATCACATGCTTTCCAGTACAATGGCTGGTCAAAAGTCACAATGCAAGTATTCTGTTTATTCAATGTACATTGTTTAAGAGCAGATACAATAGATGTATATACTGTATTATATTCACTAGGTGGAGCATTGATGAACGGGAGGCAAACTACTTTCGAGCATTCATACTTTTCACCACTGGTTCCAAGCTCCATAAAACCATTCCACCCAGGTACGGATGGTGAAGAAGCAGAGTTTTTTCCATATAGCCAAACAATGTCATCGGGCGAGGGTACAACACCTTGTGAATAGCTGATATCGATATCCGCTATTTTAATTGTTTTCAGACCTGCATTGGGTGGTCGGTGGTATGACATCAAATCTACTGTACCAGCGTCAGCAATGACTTTGGCTGCTGACGACACCTTCAATCGAGCTACTTCAGATTCAGTGGCTACAGCTTCCCGGGGAGTCACAGCCATGATGCCTCCCATAGCGTGGAATGTATGATGTCCATCCAAAGTATTAACGTTAAAGTCCGCATTGTCAAATATAAACTGACTGAATGGAACGGCAGACTCCACAATTTTGGCACCTTGCCTAGCTTGCAATACGTACGACCCTTCTAGCCTATTAGCTTCTTCGTAAGATGCTGAAAAGCCCATGGAAGATAGAAGATGCAGGAGATGTTTAGAGCCAAATTTCTTATAGATAAATACGGAAACAGCAGTCATGATGGAGGAAAGAAAAGATTTGGGTCGCACTGCTATCATGATTGCATGAGCCAGAGCGAGGCATTTCTTTTTCCAAGAGTCCAAGGATCCTCGTTTGTTTGTCAAAATCAAGACGTGGAGTAGAAGAAGCAGCGTCTCTGGAACCGCAGTACGTGCACTATCCAAGTAGTTGTCAATCGGAGGATACTCATCTGTGTTGAACACTTTGGCGCGGATGTCCTCAAAGATTATTTTTCCAGCTGCCTCCACAATCCGAAGTCTTTCTTCCTGTTCGTCTCCTTTCTTTTCGTTAGAGTACCAGTTATCATACAGAATTTTGTCACCAACCCTCTTGACACTGACGACAGGCCCTCTCCTTGATTCTGAAATGATGATTTGGTCTCCATATTTCTCCTGAAGACGACTTTTTACAGTTTTGCTGTGTGGTCGACTGTCTTCCTCAATCAGCTCCAACAGCTGCTGAATGGAAAATTGGCATTCATCACTGTTCTCGTCGATATATGAAAATATCACCTGCATGGCTTCGTCAACACTCGGCGATGGGCGGAATCCTCTTTTCTGCGCTGACTTAGGTGGATGGTAAAACCTCTTAAGACACTTTTGGTGATACTCAGCGTTGACAGCAACTAAATCAGTGTTCAAATTGAGTAACTGGCTAATGCGTTCTTCTATTTTCTTCCCCCACTCGTCTCCACGCATTCTCGCCTTTTCTATAATTTTATTAGCCATTTCAGGTATAGTCACTTTGACCGGAACATTGCGCCTTTCCAAAGGTAACTTTGCCTGCTTAGCTCTGTAATCATCAGATATAGCTTCCTCACAAAGAAAACACGCGTTGGTGAAGTCGAATTTTTGAACTTGTGACCGGGTAGGTACAAGAAAACGAGATTCGGATGTGTCATATCCTCGACGTGCAAAGGCAGCAATCAATTTCTCATTGTTGTACCTTGTTTGGCAAGCACTGTGCACTCTCACTTCACTCAACCCTCGTAGGAACTGTTCATCTGCCGAAAGTTTCCGTTTCACACTGGACTCCAACAGTCTGGCAACTCCTCTGGCTTTTACTACACTTAGTTCACCAGCTTCAACTCCTCCTTTACAAATAAAACATAAGTCTGATCCACTAGATGTTGACGCCATCTCCGAAAGGCACTCGAATTTGCACTAATACGGATTCACCAGGCTCTCTTGAAACGTGAACTCAACAAATACCTGCAACAAAAGGAAATGAATATTACTACTTTTTTCAATAATTATTTCATGGGGAAGGGGGAAGGGTGAAGGGAATATGAAGGGTGAAGGGATATGAAGGGTGAAGTAAGAAATAAGGTTGGTTTCTGCTTTTTTGAGGTATTTTTACTGAATTCCGGTAAAAATATTTTCTGCGAAGCGCCATATCTCAGTAAGGAATTGACATACAGACATATGTGAGTACTCAAATTGTAGATAATTTCACGTACTACAAAATGTTTCTGAACGCTTTTGTCGTAGGATGTAAGGAAAAAAGGTAATTGACGAAAGGTCGAGATTTTTGCAGTTCTCCCCCCCCCTCCTCTTTTTGCACAGGGTCCTCGAGGTCCAAAACTTGACAAAATGTTAATTAACTATCCCTGAACAACATCTCCAAGTTTCATTAAATTCCGACCTTTTTCTACCCAACTCCACTTCTTGCGACTTGTCGACCGGACTATACTTGTACTTTGTTGAAGAGATGTTACGTGTATGTTAATTTTGTACTGTTTACAAAAATCATTAAATATTATGGAGTTAAATTCGGGTCCTGAATCTACTATTAACTTATTTGGAATTCCGTGTCGCATAAAAAATGACCTTAAACATTTAATTATTTCAAGAGAATTTGCGTTTGTTAGTAAATAAGCGTCAGCAAATCTTGAAAACTTATCTATTACAGTTAAAATTTTATCGTTTTGTATATGAAATAAATCTATATGTACTATTTCAAGCGGTTTCTTTGGAGTTTCTGTAAGATTAAATTTCGGCCTTGGTGGATCTCTATCATATTTCATCGTCTGACAAAGTTCACAATTGTTTATAATTTTTGTAATTTTGCTTTTCATGTTTGGGAAATAAATGTCACGTTTTAAATGAAGTAATGTCTCGTTTATTCCTCTGTGATTATTGTTTTTATGATAGTCAGTAATTGCTAAATCTTGTTCGTCTTCGTTTGTAATGTCAGTCAAAAATTCTGTACATCTAACTACTTTAAAAATTTTGTTTCTAGAGAAAAATTTTGAATAAATTTCTTGAATTATTTTAAATAAATTGTCATCTCGACAATAAATTGCATTAATTTTCTTTGTATTAATATATTGTTTAAAAATGTTTATTATGTCCTGATTAGAAAAATTTGGTTTTCTGAAAATTTGTCGTTTTTTTGTTTTAAATAAAATTTGTAATATGCGGTCCGGTCTATTGTCTGCTTGTTCGAATATTAATTGCTCTGAAAATTCGTTTAAAGGTTTTTCGCTAATATGAATTAAGTCATTATTGTCTGAATCGGCACTATGTTGCGTCATTGAGTCTGAGCTACCCTGTTCAGCGTCTGTACTTTCGTTATTATTGATTTCGATGGGAATTCGGCTTAGACAATCTGCATTGGTGTTTTGTGTACCTTTTTTGTAAATGATTTTATAGTCAAATTCTTCTAAACGTAAACGCCACCTAACAAGTTTGCTATTTGGTTCTTTCAGGCTCATAAGCCATGTAAGTGGTTTATGATCTGTAACTATGTTAAATTTTCGTCCGTAGAGGTACGGTCGAAAATATTTACAGGCCCAAACAATAGCAAGCAGCTCCTTTTCTATTGTGCTGTACCCACATTCTGATTGGTTAAGGGTACGACTAGCATAGCAAATGGGTCGATCCTGTCCAATTGGTCCTTGGCTTAACACAGCACCTATTGCAAAATTGCTAGCGTCTGTAGTCAAATTAAAATGTTTTGTGAAGTCCGGGTACGCAAGTATTGGGTCGTTCATTAATAAGTTTTTACAGTCTTCGAAAGCTTTTTTATATTCGTCAGTTATAACTACTTTTGTGTCCTTTTTTAAACAGGCGGTTAAAGGTTTAGTTAATTTAGCAAAGTTTTTTATAAATTTTCTATAGTAACCGACAAGTCCTAAAAATGATTTTATTTCTTTTTGGGTTCTAGGGATGGGATATTTTTGAATAATTTTAATTTTATCCGGATTTGGTTTTATACCTTTGTCGCTAATTATGTGACCTAAAAAGGCTATTTCTTTATGCAAAAATTCTGATTTGTCCAATTGTATCTTTGAATTTGCTTGTTTAAGTCTGTCAAATACCTTCCGTAAGTTTTCAATGTGTTCCTCCAAACTAGTGCTAAAAATAATAATATCGTCAATGTATACCATGCAAATGTTTTGTAGGCCCCTTAGTACTAAATCCATGACCCTTTGGAAGGTGGCTGGAGCATTCTTTAATCCAAAAGGCATACGGACATATTCGAAGTGCCCTTGCTCAACACTAAAAGCGGTCTTTTGGATATCTTTAGGATCAACTTCTATTTGATGAAATCCAGAAGCCAAATCTAATGTTGTAAAATACATTGCTCTACCAAGTCGGTCAAGTATGTCAGTAATGTTAGGGATTGGATATTTGTCGTCGATCGTTTTGTCATTTACTTTCCGATAATCGACTACAAGTCGCCATTTTTGTTTTCCTGATGCGTCTTTCTTTTTAGGCACTATCCATATAGGACTAGACCATGGAGAATGACTAGGACGGATTATTCCCTGTTCTAACATTTTATTTATTTGATCCTGAACTTCATTTTTGTGAATAAATGGATATCTATAACTTTTAGTATAAATAGGTATTTCGTCATGGGTGTTAATTTGGTGTTTTATTGTACTAGTGAACGTCAGTTGTTGTCCTTCCCTAAAGAAAATATCGTCATACTGTTTGCATAAGTCAATAATCGCCTTTCGTTCCAAATTATTTAAATGATTAACCCGAATAAGATTTTCTATGCCGTCCAATTGCGTAGGAGGGGATGAAAAATTAAAATTATTAATTTCAAAATAGTCGTTAGAATTATACGGTTGTACTTTTAGTGGTTGTTCAATAAATAATGTTTTTGTACTAACTGTTGGATTTGTTACTTCCAGAAATGCATAATTATTTTTTGTTTTGTAAATACCTTCCGAGATTATTAAACCATTACTTAAAACAATTTTTGGACAATAAATAAATGGAGTATTAAAATCAACTGGTAAACAGAAAAGTTTTGAAATATTTGGTTCTACTAAGTATTTTTGTGACATAAAATTTGGTTTATACAAAAATTTAATTTTTACAAATGGGGTAATTAAAATTCCATTTTCAATATCAATAGTAGCTTTTAATTGTTTCAAATTATCAATACCTATAAGCCCGTCAAAATAGTTATGAAATTTAAAAACTAAAAATGGTAATTCACCCGTTTGTTTAAATTCGTTAAATATTGGTAAATATACTTGTTGATTAATTTTATGTGTATTGAGCATTGTGGTTATTGTTTTAGGTGTAATTGTCTGTATATGTTCGTCTCGTATATATTCGGGATTTATAAAGGAATTGCTACTTCCAGTATCAATTAATAATTTTAGTTTAGGTCCGTTTGGGAGTTGAATGTGAATGTAGGGTAAATGATATCCATGTACGTTTGGATCTAAGTATCCGATTGGTTCGGGCCACTGAATGTAAAATTTTCATCTTCGGCCTCCGGAACATAATATGCATCTAGATTTTGACAATTTTGATATTGTCCTTCAGTTTCGTTGTAATCTAAATTATGTTGTTCACTATCTGTATATTCGTTTGTTATTTCTGTATTGTGTAATTCCTCGCTATTAAAATTTCTATTTCTGTTATTTACATTAAAAAATGTATGTCCTACTGGTTGTTGTCTAATTGGAGTCGAATGATTTTGTCGTGATTGTGTACTAATGTCCATAGGTGTTGGTCGATAAGGATTTTGTCTAGCAGGGGGTGGTTGTTGAGGAATATTTCTGGTAAATATTGGTTGTTGATAATGGGTTGGTCTATACATGTTGGTATTGTTGAATGGATTATTTTTTATTGGTATAAACTGATTTGTTCGGTTTTGAGTTAGATTTGGTCTAACTGCAGGTTGATAGGAAGTTGAAGGTTTATTAAAGTGTTGATTTGGGAATGAATGGTGTGTGGATTTTGGTTTGGTTTGGTCTCGAGAATAATTGTGTGTGTTATTTGTATGTTTTAAATAATGTATGTTTTGCTCTTCGATACAAAATTGGAAGGCTTGCACTAATTTCGTCGGCTTCATAGCCCTAATACTACTCCCTAATGGTTCTCTGAGACCCGATAAAAATATATTCAGACACATAGTTGAGTATAAATTTTCTTTCGCATGTATGACTGCGGGAATACGTTCATTTAATTTAATGTGATTTATGATTGTTGAATATATATCAATTATTTCGCTATAAAATTGTTCAACAGTTTTGTTGTTTTGTTTTAGTGAATGTAAATCCCTAATTAGAGAAGTTTCGTTACGTTTGTCGCTATAGTGAGAAATTAGATTGCTTTTTATTGTTTCCCAATCTAGTGGTGTACCATACATTATTAAAATTTCGTTAGCATTATTTATTATTTTATTTCTAATTGCCCTTAAAACTATTTTGCCATATGCCGCATTTGCATTTATATTAATTATAGATAAAATTTCTTCAACGTTTTCTATAAATTCAAACAGTAATTTTGGATTTCCGTCAAAGGACGGTAAATCCTTAACTGCATCTGGAATACGTAAATTATTAAAAATTTCGCTTACGGCCATATTTGATTCTAATGTTTCGTTACAATTGCTAATATTATTTAAATTTGTGAAATCTTTTGAAAGATTTAATAATTTTAACTTGTCTAATATTTCTTCGTCGATATTTACCGATTCTAAACTACTATTACTATTGTTATCTACGCTAACAGAATCAATACTTCGATGTGCATTCGAAATATTTGAAACGGAATCCCTATTTCTCCTTTGTTTAACGAAAACAGGCATCAAGGAATGATAAAAAGCGAATGGATGCAAGCAGATAATATATTAAAATCGTACTCACAACTGTACCCAATTTTTCATGTTCTCCAGTTCAATTTACTGGTTGGATTCGGGAATTGACCGTCAGCTTCTCGATATCCTCTCGTGAAGTGTCCGGTACCACAGATCCTTCCGGTATCCTGGAGTGGTTGGTTGTAGGTTCTGGATTCTTTTTGCGTACTTCTGTAGATGTTGGGAAACCCTCCAAAACTGAATATTCGTTTCAGCCCGAAAATGCACTTTAATATTCGTTTAAAATGTTTTTCTCGCGAGTTTAACCACTTTCTACCTTTACGCCTTAAAAATCCGCACGACTGCGCCAGTAAAATAACTTGTTCGAAGGATTTAGTTAAAAAAAAATTTATTTTTAATTTTTTACAAAAATTTTACAATGATAACTAACAATTAATTTTCAGTAATAATTTGGGCAGAGTTTTTGCCTATTTCGTAAATTTGAAAAATAAGAATTCATTCTTTTATTGATTGTATTTGCTTTATATACAATTTTTAGTGTGAGGAAGTTATTTCGTCACACATCCGTTAAAAAATACCTAATTTGCAAATTTGACAATTTTATTGAATTAAAATTGAGATTTTTACTTAAATAATTTGTTAATAAAATATATGAAATAAAATATTATTTTCTGAAATAAAATGAATTAAAATATAATTTTTTGTATTAGAAATAAATAAAATAGATATCTAAATTTTAAGGAAAAATCCATTGAAGTCAAATTAATATTATTTATATGAGTATAAACTAAGCCTAAACTGTAACTCGCGCTATATTAGTTTTTCCGAATTTTGGCATGCCGTTTATGTAATAAGTGAAAATTACTGCTTTCATTACGGATCCTTGAGACACTCCAGCTATGGATACTCTAGTAACTAAATTGCACCCATTAATATTTATACTGAATTTTTTATCCCTCATATAGTTATTTAAGAGTTTTATTAGATAAAAGGGGAATTTAGATTCTGTCAGTTTGTATATAACCCCATCAATCCAAACAGCATTGAAGGCTTTTTCTACGTCTAATAATGCCATAGACGACTCCATTCCGTCTTTTGTTAATTTAGTCGCTGGAGTTGGAATGTCAAAAATCCTTAATGGTAGTTCATCTTCTTCTACCTTTACATCCTTAAGTAATTATCTTAGTGTTTTGCTTAACAGCATTTCCATTAGATTTTATTTCATTTGGAACATGTCCCACGATCAAAACTTTAATCCTGTTTAAAAAATTTAGTAGTATTGGGTGATGGTTAAGTGATGGAAATTCTCTATCGAATCTTGATTTAGTTTATAAAAGAATAAAAATTTTAAATCGGAGTTTTCTTTAGTCAGGCCTGAATATAGTTTTGCAAAGACCTAAATGATATCAAAATACCTTTTTGAAAGGTTTGCAAATTATTTTTTCCAATACATCTTAATTTATAAATTAATCTTACCGTAAAAATCGTTTAAAAACGCATTTTATTCCTTTAAGTTCATTCTATACGGTGTTTCATGTAGATTATTTGCATTTAAATTTCGGGAGTTCATTATGTCAAACCAGTTGTTTATGCTTTCCGCAAACGCAGCTGTATTTAAAGCAAGCTCTAGATCAGCTGGTTTGTACCGTAATAAAGCGGTAGCAGTAGTATGCGACATTAGCTGTACTGCAAGGCTAACATTCTGTCGCTCCACACTGTGGCTGTTTAAATGTAAATTTGATAATTTCTATATGGAACTTATTTCGGTAATTAAATTTAATAGAAATTCTATTTAATATAATATCTAATATAAGTCCCGTATCAATAAACCAATTTCTTATTAATTTCAATAAACGTGGTGCATCAGAAAAGACGTAAATTTTTCTATCTGCTAATGGATATTTAAAATATACATTTTAGATTATATTTTTTTTCCGCAATCCAATATTTCAACTACCATAGTCACTTACACAACTTACTACAACAAAATCAATTTCATATAATTTTCTAATAATTTTAAATAATGTATCGGAGTGTCATTTTAGAATCGAAATTGGCATAAGTAGATTGTTTCCATTTTGAAAATGATCCACGTGCTAAATAACCTTGCATTTGTGAAAGGGACTAATTATACGACTATTTCATTTGTCGAATTCAATTGTTCCAGAAATTTTCATCTCATCAAATGAAATAATGCAAATTAAATAATACAATTTAATGTGGCGGTAGTTTTCGTAATGTTGAAGTACCTGTAAATTACTCTTTTTGCTTTTTACTATTACAGAATCCATGTGGCTCTAAGAATTTTTATGTTCCTCCACTCTTTGATGAACATGTTTCCAATCGTCGAAACCAGAGCAGAAATTTGATTTCCCATTACTGAATGCAATGTACAAAAAACAGAAGAGTTGTTGCTTTTGTCATTGTAAGTCAGCTATTTCCTTCCGAACAATTTTTTATCAGGATGTTCAATATTGAGCAGTGGCTTTATGTCATTGAAAGACATATTTTTTTCACTGGGCTGCACTAGATGAAATTTTTAAAAAAGGGGCCTGGCTTGGTTTTACAAAATAATCTAGCCCTTCTGGACCTTCCAAAGACGTTAAATCACTTGGGACTAATTGCATTGAACATTCTGACTCCGCTAAATCTATAGAGCTAAGTTGCTGTGTTGTAAAGTCACATTTTGACGTGTCATTCGTTTTAAGCTGATCCCCATCTGACTCCTCTTCTTTTTCAATTTCATATTGAAAGCTTGCTGGTCCTGACTCCAAAATCGCTTGAATGGTTGACGTTGATGGCTGACTGGTCTCTGTAGGCTTTGCATAAAATTGTGTTATTCTACAACATTCTTTTGCAGATTCTTTCAACTGTTTTGATTTCTTCTTTTTCCTAAACTCATGTTCGATTTTTTCCTCTTTTTTGAATCCATTTCTAGAAAACAAAAAGGAAACCTGTTAGAACTTATCATCGATCAGTTATAATCAGATATTCGAGTATGGGAACATTAGTTTCACTATAATGTAAAAATAAATGGTTCAAACAGCAAGAACTTTCTCTCATCACCAAGTAAAAAATGACATATTTAAAAATTTAAAGATAAATTATAAAAATTTAATTATAAATTATATAAAAGATAATTTTAGCCTTAAGACTCGAGAGGAAACTTCAAGACGTGTTATTTATTTTGAATTGTAAACAAATAAATTTTATTGACCAGTAACATTTTAAGGCTACTATTAATCACTCTGATCAACAATGGGAACTCTTATAATACCAAATATGGCGTCCAAACTCTCAAATATACTGTGTTGAATGTTTACAATTACGTTAAAAATTAATATGAAGTTGATTTGGTTAATCATAAAGGATTGCATAAACATGGCACTCAAACTGAATATAGGTACCAATTTTGTAATATACTATTAAATTAGAGACAGTATATATAGTCTAGACCCAAACCTAACACAAACCTACATTCGCCATTTTTGTATTATATAAATATAGCGTCCAAACTGTCAAATATAATGTCTCCAATGTACAATTATATTAAAAATTAAGATTAAATTGACCTGAATTGGAGGAGGATTGAATTAACTTCAATATAAATCAAACAAACTACATACGGTAACTGTACTGTAAACAGCGAGACGTGGGCCCAGTGACAGCTCTCGTCTGACAGTTTCGCTCTCTCTTGATTCTCGCACTCGCACTACTCGCTGGCTGCTGGCGCTGCGCTAGGCTACTGTGCATCGCCAAACCGAATCGAAGTATGGACTCGATAGCACTGGCTATTGGACCGTTACAATAACAATCACAAAAAATTAAATGGTGACTCTGAATAAAAATGCTACAAAAGGCAATACAAACAAATATTTTTAATGTAGTAATTTTTATTGCAACATTATAAAATTTATGTAACGTTTGGGGGCGAGGGCGCCGATCCTCTGCCAAGAGGAGGGCGCACCGGAGTCCGCCCCGATGTCCCGGTGGGCCAGGCCCGGCCTGCCTGTAATTAGTAAATTTAAATCCTAATTAATTAATGAACAAAAGATAATTTTCAATATCTAAATACTTACAAGGTAATGGGTAATTTAGTTTTTGTCTCACAAATTCATAAGCTCTTAAAAAAGCAAACAAAAAACTTTTGTGAGCTCTTCGCTTGTCCGCGTTACGTTCTTTTTTCTTATTTAAATTCAAATCAATTTGATTTTTCAGAAATGCTCCAGAAATTCTTTGTTGTATGTCTTGATTTCCCGTATTCTTCTCTTAATTTAACTATTTCCTTAATCTTTTATCCTCCATTTTTAACCGTTTTACATCTGCAATTAATTTTTCAATCTGCCTTTTCAAATTACACATTTCAAGTTTGTCGTCATTTTCAGTTGATGTTGAGGTACTTTTAACTAGCACTGCTACAGCTAATTCATTTCATTTTTAGTTTTGTTTTACCATTACACATAAAAAATGTTTTAATGGCTTCATTTTGAAAATGCTCTGAACAGACATATTTATTATTAATATCAAAATTGTCATCTGATTTTCCACAGCTTTTCAACCACATCGACCTTAATTTTACATCATTTTTCGGAAATCGAATATAGCTGGCGTCTTTATTTAATGTCTTGTACCATAAATTTCACTGGCATAGAACGCCGTATACCAGGCATGACTATAAAAATACATAAGAAAAATTCTACACACGTACCTAATGGTGTCGAACATATAAAATACGCAAATTGTTTATTGGTAATTTGTAACTGCCCTTGAACCTGATTTTGATACTAGTGGTTTCTTTTTAATTGCAAAATTCCATGTTCACACGTGGCAAATTTAATTTTTTTTAAACATATCGCCTCTTCAGATGAAAGTTATGAACAATTATCTGGTGCTTTGATCTCAGTTACTGAATTTTCACCTACCAAATCGTCTAGACTCGCTGCTAAGTAATTTAACTCTTTATCAACAAATAATCCACATTTACTTACTTTTTTATTATACTTTTCTTCAAAATCTCTTATAGCAATGGGTTCTTTTTCAATGCAGTAAAAGGTACATTTATTTCCCTGCAACTTTGAATAAAGAATGCTTTTTACGGTGGCATCTCTTTTCGTCTGTGGTTTTAAACGGCATATTCTCTCAAAATTTTAAGCGGTTAATCGATTATATCGTTCTTTTCGCCAAAGTGAATTTACGTATTAACCAACAGTATCATGCTCTAATATTGCAATTTCTTCGGCAGACTTTACTAAAGAATTAATCATAGAAATGTTTCTACGAACTAATTCTTCTTCATCCACTGCCAGGTGAGTAGCTGCATTTAATGCATAATCAGTATCTGGTTCAGATCTTATTTTCCTCTTTATTTTTATCGTTTTTATCTTTGTTTCTGTTCTTAAAATAGCAATTTTCTTCTTTATGGTTTGTTTTCTTACATATAGAACACTGTCTAAATTTAAATTTGCAGTTCTTTTCTTCATGATTATATTTCTTACATATGCCACACATTTTACAGTCTTTTTTCATATGCCCATTTTTATTGCACTTAAAACACTTTATTACATTTTTCTTTTCAGCGCTAAGTGCAACTTGTTTATTTTCTTGTATATTATCTATAATTCGACTCTCTTCTGTAAGTAATCGATTTGTCAAATTAGTTAACGTTTTCTTTTCATCAGGTGTGGACTCCCAAGCAGTCAAAAAATAATTTAATTTACTTGGCAAGCAAGTTAATATTTTCGACATAACCATCTCATCGTCTATTCTTTGTCCTAAATTATTAAGTCTGAGTCTTAGGTTTTCAATATGTGTAATTATCTGTGTTAGCGGACGATTTTCTTGTTTAAAATTAAAAAACTCTTGTAACAGTGAGGATTTGTTTCTTTCTTCTGTTCCTTCAAATATCTGACAAACTTTGTATACATCTCTAGTGCAGTATTACATCTTTATATATATCCTTTGAGCTTTCTGTCTATGAAATTTATAATAATTTTCTGAACTCTTGCATCTTTTGCTATATATTCAGCCTTTCCTTCAACTGTATCCTTATCCAGTGACATAACTTCATTTAATTTTGATGCTTTTAGATATCTATTTAGTTCAAATTTCCACATCAAAAAACTTTCACTGTTTGCTAATTTTTCAATTCTAATCTCTTCTTCACTCATTTTCTTTTCAAGATTATTTTTCACTTCTTTTCTTTTTTCACACCTGTTTTTATTTTTTATTTTTTTTTTTTAAGTTTCTATTTATTTTTTTTCTGGTTTTTAATTTTTCGGATTCTTTTTTTCTCGTTCTGTTTTTTAGTTTTTCTGTTTTTTTTTCTATTTTTGTTTCCGTTCTGGTTTTTAGTTTTTTCTGATTTTATCTTATTTTTTTTTCCCGTTCTGGTTTTTTGGTTTTTCTAATTTTTTTTCTTTGTTTTTAGTTTTCTGATTTTGTTTTATCTTATTTTTTTCCGTTCTGGTTTTTAGTTTTTTCTGATTTTGTTTTATATTATTCTTTTTCCGTTCTGGTTTTTAGTTTTCTGATTTTTTTTTCTGGTTTTTAGTTTTCTAATTTTAATATTTTTTCCTTTTTCTAAATTCTTCTATTTTGGGGTACTGGTTCTGGTTTTCAGTTTTTCTGATTTTTGTCCTCGTTTTGGTTTTAGTTTTATTTTTTTTTTCTCTGGGTTTTAGTTTTCTGATTTTAATATTTTTTTCTTTTTCTTAATTCTTCTGTTTTGGGGTACTGGTTCTGGTTTTCAGTTTTTCTGATTTTTTTCCTCGTTTTGGTTTTTAGTTTTTCTGTTTTTTTTTTTCTCTGGTTTTTAGTTTTCTGATTTTAATATTTTTTTCTTTTTCTTAATTCTTCTGTTTTGGGGTACTGGGCCCATAATCTGTTGAGGTCATGATCTTGAATATTAAATTTATTTCCCTCTTCTTGTTTTTAAACTATATTTTATTAATAGAAATTTACAACATTACATTTTTAATCTTACTTCAGTTATTTTATTTATTATTATTAATGTTCAGTTTTTTATTTTTAAATTAGTAACCAGATATCCTAGATACAAACACTTTTATAATCACTACACTAGTTCCATCTATTTATTTTTATCAGCCAACATTTTAAGGTACCATCACAGTGTGATCGACCGAAAAATAGTCGATTTTCGAAATTTTTTTCGGATGGATAGGACGATAGAATGGGGATGAATTTTTTTTACTATTAATACCACTATCTAACAATACATTTTTTTTTTCATTTATTTTTTATAATTAATATCATTTTTTGAAAAAAGTGTCTTTAAAAAAGGGCGATATTTGGTGCCCACGATTGCGGTCGCAGTTTTTATCCAAAAAAAAAATCAAATAGATTATCAATCTGTAGGTAAGCTATATTCCTATGGAAGCTTTTTTTGAAATTTGAAAAAATGGCGGCGGTTTGAATAAAAAGTACAAAATTTTTTTACAGTTTTCCGTGTGAAAAAATAGGAAGATTTCAGAAAAAGCTCCCATTGGAGCATAGTCTTGTGCGTAAAGTATAATAATAATTTACAATTAAATAAATGTTATTTTAAAAGTTTTATAATTAATTTTATTTTATTTTACCTATTTAAAGATTTGTTACAAATTTAAAATAAAATGTTTTATAAATAAATAAGATTTTGTTAATAAAAAAAAAAATTAATACGAAAAAAGTTCTGTTGAACAGAGTTGGTTTTGGACGTAGGATCATTCTATTACTTCAAAACAACTTTATTGGAAATTTTTACGTAATATATACATATATAATGTGCTTGCTAGCCAGGTATTTAGTTATGAAATTTTTTATATATTTTACAATATAAGTTATTGGCAGTGTCACACTACTTTCATCTTAAAGTTTTTTTTTTTATTTAAATTTGTACTGCACTTTTAACAGCTTAGGTCATTTGTGCAGTAATGTTACATAGTATAATATGTTCTAATGGAAACATGTCAGTGAGAAACTATTGTACATAATAATTATAATAAGCAAAGTAATATAAAAGTGTAAAGAGTATAACGAATAGGTAAGATAAAGTTCATATTTGGTTGATGAGTTTTGTTATGTTGAGAAAGCTTTGGTGTTTTTCCACATTTCCTGGATCGTCTCCCAAAATTTCCATGATTGTCGACGGTAGGTTTACTTGTATTCCTTGCTGAGTGTATTTGATGCATTGTGTAAGGATGTGCTTAACTGTTCTGTTGGTATTACACAGCTGACAGATAGTTGATGGTGTTTTATTTTGTAGGTATGAATGGATTAGTCTGGTATGCCCAGTTCGCAGGCGACAGAGAGCTATTTCAAATTGTCTATTTGACTGGATTGAGGTCATCCAAAATTTGTATGTTTTTTTTATTTCTTTTAGTTTTTCTTGTGCTTGTGTCTGCCATCTATCGGTATTTTGTTTGTCTAGAATCTGTCTGACGTAGTGGATTAGGTCTTCTTTGATGGTTTGTTGGATTAGGCTTCCGTTGGTATGGGCTTCCTTTGCAGCAGTGTCGGCACGTTCGTTTCCTGGTATGTTGACATGTCCAGGAACCCATACAAATACTATAGTTTTTCCAGTGTTTGTTAATTCGTTATACAGTATTTGTATGTTTTGAATTAAAGCGCTTTGTGAATTTTTATTTTTTATTGCAGATAGTGAACTAATTGAGTCGGTTATTATGGTGAAATTGTGTTCATCTATTTGATTTTTAATATATTTTAACGCCAGATATATAGCCGTTGCTTCTGCTGTAAATGTACTAGCTACGTTGTCTAATTTGTATAGGTGTTCGGAATGTTCAGTAACAAAGGCACACGATGTTGATGTAGGCGTTTTGGATCCGGCAGTATAAATTTTTTTGAAGGAACTATATTTTGTGTTAATTAGTTCGTTGTATAATTGTTTGTGTTGTTGCACTGTTATTTGTTCTTTATTTGTAAAATTTAGTGAAGTGTCCGTAATTATAATTAATGGCTTCCATGGAGGTGGTTTTTTACTGATAAGGAAGGGAAGGACGTCTGTGATTTTTTGAATGTTTATGTTAAGTTCGGTTAAGGTATTTTCAAGTATGTTTGAGAATGGTTTAGGTATAGATTTGTGTTTGTTGTATAAGTGTGAAAAGTATGACTTGGTAATGGTATGTATAAGGAGTTGATTCTGCTTTTCGAAAGTTCTGATTGCATATTTCGTGGTTAAAAATTTCCGTCTATCTGATAACTTAGGGATCCCTGCTTCACACTAAATGCTTGATATAGGAGTAGTTCGAAAAGCTCCTGAAATTATTCTTAGGGCTGTGTTATTTACTACGTCTAATGATTTTAGGACGTTTTCTTTTGCTGTGTTATATATATATATATATATATATATATATATATATATATATATATATATATATATATATATATATATATATATATATATATATATATGTGATCCATAGTCAATTTTTGATTGGAAAATGGAGTCGTAATTTTTTTTTAGATTTTGCCTATTAACTCCGTTATTTTTGTTTGAAAGAATTTTGAGCATTTTTAGTTTATTTAACAGTTCTCCTTTAAGATTATTTATGTGGATTTTCCAATTTAATTTGTGATCAAAGGTGAGGCCTAGGAATTTATGATTATTTGTTTGTTGTATAGAGTGGTCATTTATCATAAAATTAAGATTGTGTGTGTTTTTTTTACTGAATGAGATATAACGTGATTTTTCAGGTGACAGTCTTAGTCCGTTTTTATTAGTCCATAAGGTTATGTTATTTATGGTGGTTTGGAGTTGATTTTGGCAGTATTGAGAGTTTGCAGATGTTATATAGACGACAAGATCGTCAGCATATTGGATTGTTTGAACTGGCGGTTGAATCACATCGATGAGGTCATTGATAGCGATATTAAATAATGTAGGGGATAAAACTGACCCCTGTGGTACCCCGTTGATTTGGTGGTAGATAGAGGAATATTGGTTATTTATTTTAGCATTAAAAGTTCTATCTTGAAGGAAGTTTTTTATGAATAGTGCTAAGTTTCCCAATATGTTGTATTTTTGAAGCTGTAATAGAATTTTATATCGCCATATAGTATCGAATGCCTTGTGTATGTTAAAGAAGACAGCATTTAGATTCTTCTTACATACAAAAGCGTCTTTGATATCTGTGTCAAGTATTGTCAGACAGTCTAAAGTAGAACGTTTTTGTCGAAATCCGTATTGTTTGTCTGTAAGTATTTGCTCCAAAATATACTGTAGCCGTCGATGTACCATCTGTTCAAGAATTTTTGGGATGTGATTAGTTAGGGAGATTGGTCGGAAGTTTGACGGTTGTTGGGGGTTTTTGTTAGCTTTATGTATTGGAATTATTATAGTTTTTTTCCACATGACTGGAATTTCATGTATTAATCATATTTTGTTGAAAATGTTTTTTATTTCTGTTAACGCGGTTTGGTTAAGGTTTTTAATAAGTTTAGTGGGGATATTATCGGGTCCTGGGGCTGAATCTTTTATTTTGCTCAAGGCACTGTAAAATTCATCTTCCGTGAATGGATTATTGTAATCTAAATGATCATCTGTTGTCAAGTCAAGTGTTTGATTTTCAATTTGGTCTTTATATGTAATGAAATCTAAATTATATTGCATGTTGCTTGAAGTATAGGCATAATATTTTTCAAATTCTTCCGCTATTTGTTTTTTATCGGTAATTATTACGTTATCGTTTGTGCAGAGCGAATTTATAATCGTTTTTGTGTTGGTGCCCGAGGTAATTTTACTGATTCCTGACCATAATTCTTTTTCTGTTGTACAATTGTTTAGGGATGATACAAATTTATTAAATGAGCTGCGTTTTTCCGCCAATATTTCTCGTCTAGCTTTTGCTCGAGCAATTTTATAAAGTTCGAAATGAAATTGGGTTTTGGTTCTTTTATAATTATTTAAGGCTGATTTTCGTTCTTTAATTAGTTTTTTGATAGAGTCAGTCCACCAAGGTACTTGTTTGTTTTTTTGGAATACATTGTTCAATTGCGTTGTAAATGGTATCATATATTTTGCTTAAGCTGTCATTTATATTTAGATCATTCTGTATATGTATTTCTGTTAGTCTGTTATATTCTGTCCAATCTACATGTTCAAAAAGGTATTTTTCGGTATAATAAGGTGTTTCAGAAGATTGGGTTAGATATTTTATTAATATTGGGTAATGGTCACTCGAGCAAAGATCGTCCCATGTATCCCATTCTAGTTTTGGGGTAATGTTTGTGGAGGCAAGGGTTATATCTATCGAGGTAAAACTTTTTGTCGCTGTGGAAAAGTGTGTCGCGTTACCATTATTTAGTACTGATACGTTGCTATTTGTTAACAGTAAATCTTCGATTTGTGATCCTCTAAAGTTTGTTTGAGAGCTACCTATAAGCGGTGTATGAGTATTTAGGTCCCCCAAAAGTATGAATGGTTTAGGAAGTTGGGCTATTATCTGTTGTATGTCATTTGTGGAAAATTGTGTGTTGGGTGGGACGTAAGTGTTACATATAGTTATTTGTTGTGTCTTAGTAATAAATATTTGTGTTGTAATAGTTTGCAGGTGTGTACGGACTAGAATTGTTTTTGCGTACGTTTGTTTGTGTACGTAAGTCGCAACACCACCTGAAGCTCTCAAAGCATCTTCGTGATCTTTCCGAAAACAATTGTAGTTTTTTAGTGTGGCAGTATTTTTATCGGATAAATTAGTTTATTGAAAGCATAAAATTTTGGGTTGCAGTTTGTTAAGTAATAAGTTAATTTCTGGCAATCTTTTATAAAAGCCGTTTATATTCCACTGTATGATCAAATTATTCATTATGTACTTGAATTGTTTTCATCTTCGGTATAGTCATAGTCAGTTGTGTCTTGTTTTAAATTAGATAATAGTTTGTTTTTCAGCTTTGTTAGTGAAGTTTTAACTGTTCTGTTTTTATTTACTGTAGAATACAGCGTGTCTATTGTTTCGACAATGTCATCAGAAGACACACTGAATTTTTGTAATAGATGTTCTATATTCATTGATTTATTTTGGGTTTCTATTATTAGTTCTTTAACTTGGCTATAGTTGAGTTTGTATTTCTGAGGTTCTTTGTTTATTGGTTCTTTAATTGTTTCTATTATGTCTGCTATAGTTTTTGAAATTTTGGATTTTTTTGGGGTATAATTCGTGATTTGAGAGTGATTGGGAGATTGTTCAGATGATTGGGTAGAGTGTGTAATTTGAATTTGTGATTGTTCAGACATGTTTGAGGATTTTTGAATGGTTGATATTATTTCTGAAAGGTTAGTGGTTTGAATATTTCCTGATGGTTGAATTGGGGTTGTGGATATGGGTTCATGTGTGTTATCAATTATTTCCATTAGTGATTCATTAGAATGGGAGAGCTTGTAAGTTAAGTCTTTGTTAATTGCGATTTTAGCGTGTTTGCGTTGTGTTAGGTCTAATTCGGAGTCGGGTGAGCTATTACCCTCGATGTTTCTGGGTCTTTTTGAGTCATTTTTGTTGGTATCGTCTTGTGTGAGATGAATGGGTGTAGTCTGAGTATTAGAGTGTGTTTGATTATTTACGGTAGTGTTAATGTTTTCACTTATTGTATTTTGTTTTTTGCAAGTTTCAGTTTCATGGCCAAATTTTTTGCAGTTCTGACATTTGGTGTCATCAACAGATATAAACATTTTGTATGTCTCATTATCATAAGAGATATTTAACACTTCGGGAAGAGTATCGTGATTGGAATGAATGAACATGTATCGACGGAAACTAAGAATATGCGAAAAATTATTTTCGGATATACCTGCTGTTAGGAAATTCATTTCTGATAGAGGTTTAACTCCAAGGTTTTTAAGATATTGGATAATTATTTCATGGGGGACAGTTGGAAAAATCCACACAATCAATGTGTGAGATGGTGTTATGTAACTCCGTATTGGTATTTGTTGGTTACGTATATTAATAAATTTATGGTTATCAGTTAAATTCATTGCATCTTCTTTAGATCTTAGGTATACGCAAATTCTATTCCCAGATATTCTTGATGCGAATATTATTTTTATAGGATTGATTATTTTTCCTAATTCGGTTATGTATTCACTTAAAGGGATGCCTGGGATAGGTTCTATTATTATGGCTTGCTCTTTTTTGGGAAATGTAAATTGGGTGTTTCTTGATAATGTTTGGGCAAAGGATAATTGCGTATGGTTTGTGTTGTTTAGAGATTGAGTAAGTAAGTTGGTATTTTGTGGTAAGGTTTGATGGAATTGATCATTGTTTGTATGTTTTTGTTGGGAAGCCATGTTATAGTTAAAATTCAGTATATATTAAAGCAATAAATTTTACAGTTTTTGATTTTTTACTCACCATTGGTGAGTAACATTTTATATAGCACTATTTCACGAAACACTATATATTATTTATGATGTATTTTTGATTAGACACTGATTTTATTTAAATAAATTTGAAAAACTTGTATGTGTATGAGTATTATATAACAATAATTGACAACAATTAATCAACTGCACTCGTTCGCTTTCTAGATAGAACTCTCCTTAAAGTTTTATTTATTATAATATATAGGTATTTTTAATTTACATTTGGATGATTATTATTCTGTACTTAAATATTTACACTGTATTTTGTTATTTTACAGTTTTGTTTTTTTAACAGGGAATATCAAACACGAAACCCTGCTTAACATTTTTGACTGCTAATTTTTTAACAGTATTTTTATTTTTCTTTGTTATAAAAGGTAATAATTACATTTGATCTGTCAGGTATTTATTTAATTGGATAATTGTTATTTAAAATATTTTGAAATATTGGCTTATGTACGGGTTGTGAGTTATTATAATGAGCTCTGGTGTCTAACATGTTTTTGATTCATTTGCTATGTTTTATTTGTTCCTTATAAAATTTGTAAGCCTGATTATTAATATATTCTGTTATCATTTGCAAGTTTGTTGATCGTGCATGTCTTGGATTTTTTCGTATTTGTTTTTTTTTATATGAGTCGAAGGCATTTATTTTGGATTCGCTGTAATTTAGTCAATGAAGTTTTCGACGCGTTACCCCACACTGATGCCGCGTACATTAGTAATGACCGACTTACAGTTGTGTATAGTAGTTTTTTGTTTTTTATGCTCATTGCGCTATTTTTATTGAGTAGTAGGTGTAAAATTCTTATTACAGCGTGACCTTTATGCACTAAATTATTAATTTGTCCATTAAAAGTTAACCTTTTATCTAATTCGACCCCTAGATACTGTAGCAAAAATAAAAAATTAAAATTTTATTGGTTATTAGTTGGTAGTAGTAGTAGTTGGGGTGAACAATATAATATTATAATTAGGATTGATTTCGGTTATTCGTTTTCGGGTTTGGTTGGGGCTTCGATCAGCAGAGCATTCTCCAGGTGTTGCGGAGATGAGAGAGTGTATGGCAGTGGAAAGCTATGGTCACGGATCGTTTTGCCAAAACCACAAGATCCCCAAATAAGCTGAAAAATTCTTTTCAACTATCGAAAGGGTGATATTAAATTAGAAATACGGAAGTCTATAAATTACAAATTTATTACAATAAAAGGGTGATTCGAAACAATTTTTTGGATTACAAATTAGAAATTTCGACAATAAATATGAAACATTAGAAATTTCGACAATAAATAATTACAACTTTTGAGATTTTGTATAAGTATTTCTTTGCTATTTTGAATGACTGATATATCAAATTTTAAATTAATTTACATAATACCTTTTTAAAATAGAATTTGCATCTTAGCCTTTTGGTGTGGCCATACTTTTCTAACGAGATGTACAATATTTACGTATATTGTGTGTACTATCTATGGAAATGTATCACCATGCCTATTGGTAAAAATATACACTTTTGAATTAAATATAAAATTAAAGTTCCGAATTTATGGAATAATTTTAAATATCGTTACAAAATATATTTCGTGAAAATACAGTACCAAATAATGAATTTAAGATTTAAATTAATGTCGCTAACTTAAATATTTATTATTGTACCGATTTTAACTCTTTAAATTTATGACTAGACTAACATGTATATGTGTTTTATTAATATCAAGTTTTATGAAATTGTAACTTAGTCTATATTATTTTTTTTATATTTTTCCTTTATTAAAGTTTCTTAATAAAAATGTTTTTTTTTTTGTTTTTTCGATTTTTTTTATTTTTATTTTAAATTGTTTTTGGTTATAATTAAAGTGTCTAAGTCACGCTTAAACACGAGACGAGTGGGGGCTAAAATACGGCTTCTTTTTACCCAAACGTGCTCCTTCGATTTCTTGAAGAGAAATCGGAAAGAAAAATTCACGACGAGAAACTATTGCAAATTTTTAATTGTGATACACGTGTCGGATTTCATATAAGGGAACAAACTAAATTAAATTTAGCCTGCCAGCGTTTACCCCTGTCCAGACACAATTGAACGCTTTTTGAAAAATTACAGAAATTACATATGGCAAAAATATAATCAGATTTAAATTGAAATGTTCTAAAAAGCTACGTTACAAGTTAAATTTTACTAAAGAGCTATATGATTTAAAAGATTTGAGCAGATATCGAAATAATCGTAAAGGTCGCACATGTTCTAAAATTTTGTTTATCTAAAACCGGAAATGGTTGTGTGATCTAATAATGATTAAACTGTAAACACAATATATATATATATATATATATATATATATATATATATATATATATATATATATATATAAATTTGAAAATTTACTTAATGATAATCTACAATATAAATCTACGCAATTAACTAAGTATATCTATATTTTTAAACTACAAATTATCTAAATTTTAGTCGTAGACTTTTTTGCCAAATCTCCGGAAATTTTTTGAAATCCGAATGAATGCTAAAGTACAAAACGACATTAGATATTTAAAATAAACTTAACTTACATACTATTATTCCATTTAGTTATATTATTATATATTTTTTTTTAATTATTATTTTTTGCTTATGTACATTTCATCTTTCAAATATAAATTATTTTCATATTGTTTAAATAAATTTCCAAATTTTGATTACAATAAAATATTACTTATCTTAACAATGATGCATTTTTCCTTTTCAATAATAACGTTACAATTTTAAACACGTCTTGTCCCCTTTTTTTTTACATTTTGATGTTAGTACCAGCACGGTCACTTGAAGAAGAGAAGTGTGTGTCTCCTTTATTTAATTAATATAAGCTACCTATTTTGATTATCTGTTATATAATTTGTTTATTAATTATTTTTTGAAATAAAATGTTTGATTAAACAATGTACATAGCGTTAATTAAATTTCAGTTTTCTGTAAAGGAGTAAGTGGTTGTGATACGAATGTAAATGTCAATTTGAAACCATAACACTAGATGGCGTTAGTATATATTCGATTTTTATTGAATTCTATGATTTGATATATTGAACTGATTTTAACTTCAAACGTAAAATGTTAGATGTCAGTGTTTGGACATTTTTGCAAATTGATTAATTATTAATTAATTTAATGTTTTTTGTTATCGTTTTCCAAAGTAAATAGAATACAATAATGTGTCGAATTGATTCGTCACAATACTTGACTTGATTTGTGATGGATTTTATTCCTTTCTACTTGTAGTGGGACCAGTACTTTTGTGTTTGTGAATTTTCTTGTAAATATAATGTGTTCTATTTTTGCATGATTTATTTTTATTTTCCATTTATTTGCGAACTCTAATATTTGGTCTATATGTATTTGGGTTTGCCTGGTTTCGACTTGCGCGAGTAAAATAACTTGTTCGAAGGATTTAGTTAAAAAAAAAATTTATTTTTAATTTTTTACAAAAATTTTACAATGATAACTAACAATTAATTTTCAGTAATAATTTGGGCAGAGTTTTTGCCTATTTCGTAAATTTGAAAAATAAGAATTCATTCTTTTATTGATTGTATTTGCTTTATATACAATTTTTAGTGTGAGGAAGTTATTTCGTCACACATCCGTTAAAAAATACCTAATTTGCAAATTTGACAATTTTATTGAATTAAAATTGAGATTTTTACTTAAATAATTTGTTAATAAAATATATGAAATAAAATATTATTTTCTGAAATAAAATGAATTAAAATATAATTTTTTGTATTAGAAATAAATAAAATAGATATCTAAATTTTAAGGAAAAATCCATTGAAGTCAAATTAATATTATTTATATGAGTATAAACTAAGCCTAAACTGTAACTCCTCCCCTCTTAGTCCGAAGGTAACGTCCATAGGAATCTTGATTCTTGTGGCGGAACCGAGGCGTCCTTGTTGATGGTGTGGATAACTTTTGTAACTTCTTTGGGCTTTTTCTTTTTCCACTGGATCAATTTTTGTAGAATGTATAAACCAATTGTAAGTGTTATGAAGCTAATTGTTCCGTACAGGATGTAATCTC
Source organism: Brachynemurus nebulosus (assembly GCA_035578155.1). Taxonomy (NCBI): domain Eukaryota; kingdom Metazoa; phylum Arthropoda; class Insecta; order Neuroptera; family Myrmeleontidae; genus Brachynemurus; species Brachynemurus nebulosus. Next base: position 17,327,796 of record JAPWDM010000007.1, read on the forward strand.
GATTTTGAAGTTGGATTTCCATTATTTGCAGTTTCTCGGTGTTTTTGAAATGAAAATCGGCTAGTTTCTCCAAACTTAACGTTTCCAGTGTTTCGGTTTCGTTTATATGTATGAATGAGGCAGGAATCAGATGGACTGTGTCCCATTCGATGAAGATTCGGCTATCGTAAACCATATCATTGATATTAACTGTACAATTTTCGTAGTGCATTAAGACGGTTCCAAATGTTTCTTTTTCCAGAAGTCCACATGTTGATGTAATATTGGTTTTCGGCATATTGATGAGAAGGATGAAATTTTCTTCAGGTTGGAAAATAGTTTTGAAGTTGGGTTTATCTTCTAACTTGCAGTTGGCATGTTTATTATTGAGTATGTTACCGATGCATTCTGAAACTTTGGCTTTTTCTGAATTTAGTGTGTGTTGACAGACGAAAGTTTTCTCAAACTGAGTACATTTGTTTTGATAATAATATATGTTCTGCTTATTATGGGCAATAAATGGATATTTAGTTGGTATAAATTTTGTTTGATTTATTGGTAAAGGAATTACGTGTGTAAAGGAGTAATTTTCCTTAAACAAAAGAGGAGTTTTAATATTAAAAATGATATTAGAATGATTGTAGTAAGCCTGAAGTTCTAATAATTCGTAGATTTGTTCAACAGATTTGATTTTTAAATTTTGATTAAAAAGAATTTCTTTAATTGTATTTAATTCATTCGGATGTAAAATATGTTTTGAAATTAAGTTGATTTTAGCTAGAGTAATTGATTCTGCAATATTGTTAATTTGTTTACTAAGTAAATCTATGTTATAATTAATTTGATATATAAACTGAATATACTGGAATTTTTCTTCATCTGAGCGAATTTTATTAGTCATTTCCTCGTGGATATTTAAATAATTAAAAATACGTTCTTGTTGCTTATTAATGAAATTTGTTATATTTTTAAATCTTTCAATCATTTCATCATTTAATTTTACTTGTTTATTTAAACCATTTTTTAAGTCATGTTCATTAAGCATAATAGTTTCGATTTCCCTATTAAGTTTTACTGCATCTTGGTCATCCATATTCCCAGTTATACTTTTAATGATACTACCCAAACCATTAATCAAACCACGCTTTTTACGATTACTAAGCTTAAAAGGATATAATTGATTTATATTGTTTTCCAATTCTTTAAATTTCAAATACGTTATTTCCTTTATATTTCCCAACTGATTATCATTAACTATTTCTAGTGATTTTCTGATATTTTCTAAAGCTACATTAAAATCTTCTAATTTAACTATGTGTATATAATTTAAATAATTTTTGATAATTCTGGACGGTCCTAAAGTCATTGGCAGAATACCTTGAGTTCCACTTAAATCTTGTATTTCAATTTTCTGCATTTTCGTCATTGTCACCGTCAATAGGAGTAGCGTCCTGAAATAGACGTTTCTTTTTAATTTTTGCTCTATGTGCTTTAATATTAAGTTTTTTGTTTTTCGTAACCAAGTAACAACCATTATTAGTTCTAGATGTAATTTTGATTTTAGTAGCTCTTGGTTCTATTTTATTTCGACGGTTACTTTTAAAGAAAGCTAAATTATTATTTTGAAAGGGTTTAGGGTCGTTTCTTGTTTCATTTAGTTTATTTATTAGTTTTTCTTTAGCTTGGTGCATTTCGTTATGCTTTAATTTATAAAGATCTGTTTGTAATTTATTTAATTTTTGTAAATATTCGTGTTCGTTATTAAATTCTATATCAATTTTATTGGGTCGTCCGTAAAATAATTCGTGAGGGGTTAGTTTAGTTGAGGAGTGAATAGCATTGTTATATGTAAGAACACATTCGTTTAAAATATCGGTTTTATCTCTATTTTTGTCTTGATGATATAAAATACGGTATGTTTCTAATAATGTGGAGTGCAAACGTTCTATGGGTGCATTACTTGTACTTTGTTGAAGAGATGTTACGTGTATGTTAATTTTGTACTGTTTACAAAAATCATTAAATATTATGGAGTTAAATTCGGGTCCTGAATCTACTATTAACTTATTTGGAATTCCGTGTCGCATAAAAAATGACCTTAAACATTTAATTATTTCAAGAGAATTTGCGTTTGTTAGTAAATAAGCGTCAGCAAATCTTGAAAACTTATCTATTACAGTTAAAATTTTATCGTTTTGTATATGAAATAAATCTATATGTACTATTTCAAGCGGTTTCTTTGGAGTTTCTGTAAGATTAAATTTCGGCCTTGGTGGATCTCTATCATATTTCATCGTCTGACAAAGTTCACAATTGTTTATAATTTTTGTAATTTTGCTTTTCATGTTTGGGAAATAAATGTCACGTTTTAAATGAAGTAATGTCTCGTTTATTCCTCTGTGATTATTGTTTTTATGATAGTCAGTAATTGCTAAATCTTGTTCGTCTTCGTTTGTAATGTCAGTCAAAAATTCTGTACATCTAACTACTTTAAAAATTTTGTTTCTAGAGAAAAATTTTGAATAAATTTCTTGAATTATTTTAAATAAATTGTCATCTCGACAATAAATTGCATTAATTTTCTTTGTATTAATATATTGTTTAAAAATGTTTATTATGTCCTGATTAGAAAAATTTGGTTTTCTGAAAATTTGTCGTTTTTTTGTTTTAAATAAAATTTGTAATATGCGGTCCGGTCTATTGTCTGCTTGTTCGAATATTAATTGCTCTGAAAATTCGTTTAAAGGTTTTTCGCTAATATGAATTAAGTCATTATTGTCTGAATCGGCACTATGTTGCGTCATTGAGTCTGAGCTACCCTGTTCAGCGTCTGTACTTTCGTTATTATTGATTTCGATGGGAATTCGGCTTAGACAATCTGCATTGGTGTTTTGTGTACCTTTTTTGTAAATGATTTTATAGTCAAATTCTTCTAAACGTAAACGCCACCTAACAAGTTTGCTATTTGGTTCTTTCAGGCTCATAAGCCATGTAAGTGGTTTATGATCTGTAACTATGTTAAATTTTCGTCCGTAGAGGTACGGTCGAAAATATTTACAGGCCCAAACAATAGCAAGCAGCTCCTTTTCTATTGTGCTGTACCCACATTCTGATTGGTTAAGGGTACGACTAGCATAGCAAATGGGTCGATCCTGTCCAATTGGTCCTTGGCTTAACACAGCACCTATTGCAAAATTGCTAGCGTCTGTAGTCAAATTAAAATGTTTTGTGAAGTCCGGGTACGCAAGTATTGGGTCGTTCATTAATAAGTTTTTACAGTCTTCGAAAGCTTTTTTATATTCGTCAGTTATAACTACTTTTGTGTCCTTTTTTAAACAGGCGGTTAAAGGTTTAGTTAATTTAGCAAAGTTTTTTATAAATTTTCTATAGTAACCGACAAGTCCTAAAAATGATTTTATTTCTTTTTGGGTTCTAGGGATGGGATATTTTTGAATAATTTTAATTTTATCCGGATTTGGTTTTATACCTTTGTCGCTAATTATGTGACCTAAAAAGGCTATTTCTTTATGCAAAAATTCTGATTTGTCCAATTGTATCTTTGAATTTGCTTGTTTAAGTCTGTCAAATACCTTCCGTAAGTTTTCAATGTGTTCCTCCAAACTAGTGCTAAAAATAATAATATCGTCAATGTATACCATGCAAATGTTTTGTAGGCCCCTTAGTACTAAATCCATGACCCTTTGGAAGGTGGCTGGAGCATTCTTTAATCCAAAAGGCATACGGACATATTCGAAGTGCCCTTGCTCAACACTAAAAGCGGTCTTTTGGATATCTTTAGGATCAACTTCTATTTGATGAAATCCAGAAGCCAAATCTAATGTTGTAAAATACATTGCTCTACCAAGTCGGTCAAGTATGTCAGTAATGTTAGGGATTGGATATTTGTCGTCGATCGTTTTGTCATTTACTTTCCGATAATCGACTACAAGTCGCCATTTTTGTTTTCCTGATGCGTCTTTCTTTTTAGGCACTATCCATATAGGACTAGACCATGGAGAATGACTAGGACGGATTATTCCCTGTTCTAACATTTTATTTATTTGATCCTGAACTTCATTTTTGTGAATAAATGGATATCTATAACTTTTAGTATAAATAGGTATTTCGTCATGGGTGTTAATTTGGTGTTTTATTGTACTAGTGAACGTCAGTTGTTGTCCTTCCCTAAAGAAAATATCGTCATACTGTTTGCATAAGTCAATAATCGCCTTTCGTTCCAAATTATTTAAATGATTAACCCGAATAAGATTTTCTATGCCGTCCAATTGCGTAGGAGGGGATGAAAAATTAAAATTATTAATTTCAAAATAGTCGTTAGAATTATACGGTTGTACTTTTAGTGGTTGTTCAATAAATAATGTTTTTGTACTAACTGTTGGATTTGTTACTTCCAGAAATGCATAATTATTTTTTGTTTTGTAAATACCTTCCGAGATTATTAAACCATTACTTAAAACAATTTTTGGACAATAAATAAATGGAGTATTAAAATCAACTGGTAAACAGAAAAGTTTTGAAATATTTGGTTCTACTAAGTATTTTTGTGACATAAAATTTGGTTTATACAAAAATTTAATTTTTACAAATGGGGTAATTAAAATTCCATTTTCAATATCAATAGTAGCTTTTAATTGTTTCAAATTATCAATACCTATAAGCCCGTCAAAATAGTTATGAAATTTAAAAACTAAAAATGGTAATTCACCCGTTTGTTTAAATTCGTTAAATATTGGTAAATATACTTGTTGATTAATTTTATGTGTATTGAGCATTGTGGTTATTGTTTTAGGTGTAATTGTCTGTATATGTTCGTCTCGTATATATTCAGGATTTATAAAGGAATTGCTACTTCCAGTATCAATTAATAATTTTAGTTTAGGTCCGTTTGGGAGTTGAATGTGAATGTAGGGTAAATGATATCCATGTACGTTTGGATCTAAGTATCCGATTGGTTCGGGCCACTGAATGTAAAATTTTCATCTTCGGCCTCCGGAACATAATATGCATCTAGATTTTGACAATTTTGATATTGTCCTTCAGTTTCGTTGTAATCTAAATTATGTTGTTCACTATCTGTATATTCGTTTGTTATTTCTGTATTGTGTAATTCCTCGCTATTAAAATTTCTATTTCTGTTATTTACATTAAAAAATGTATGTCCTACTGGTTGTTGTCTAATTGGAGTCGAATGATTTTGTCGTGATTGTGTACTAATGTCCATAGGTGTTGGTCGATAAGGATTTTGTCTAGCAGGGGGTGGTTGTTGAGGAATATTTCTGGTAAATATTGGTTGTTGATAATGGGTTGGTCTATACATGTTGGTATTGTTGAATGGATTATTTTTTATTGGTATAAACTGATTTGTTCGGTTTTGAGTTAGATTTGGTCTAACTGCAGGTTGATAGGAAGTTGAAGGTTTATTAAAGTGTTGATTTGGGAATGAATGGTGTGTGGATTTTGGTTTGGTTTGGTCTCGAGAATAATTGTGTGTGTTATTTGTATGTTTTAAATAATGTATGTTTTGCTCTTCGATACAAAATTGGAAGGCTTGCACTAATTTCGTCGGCTTCATAGCCCTAATACTACTCCCTAATGGTTCTCTGAGACCCGATAAAAATATATTCAGACACATAGTTGAGTATAAATTTTCTTTCGCATGTATGACTGCGGGAATACGTTCATTTAATTTAATGTGATTTATGATTGTTGAATATATATCAATTATTTCGCTATAAAATTGTTCAACAGTTTTGTTGTTTTGTTTTAGTGAATGTAAATCCCTAATTAGAGAAGTTTCGTTACGTTTGTCGCTATAGTGAGAAATTAGATTGCTTTTTATTGTTTCCCAATCTAGTGGTGTACCATACATTATTAAAATTTCGTTAGCATTATTTATTATTTTATTTCTAATTGCCCTTAAAACTATTTTGCCATATGCCGCATTTGCATTTATATTAATTATAGATAAAATTTCTTCAACGTTTTCTATAAATTCAAACAGTAATTTTGGATTTCCGTCAAAGGACGGTAAATCCTTAACTGCATCTGGAATACGTAAATTATTAAAAATTTCGCTTACGGCCATATTTGATTCTAATGTTTCGTTACAATTGCTAATATTATTTAAATTTGTGAAATCTTTTGAAAGATTTAATAATTTTAACTTGTCTAATATTTCTTCGTCGATATTTACCGATTCTAAACTACTATTACTATTGTTATCTACGCTAACAGAATCAATACTTCGATGTGCATTCGAAATATTTGAAACGGAATCCCTATTTCTCCTTTGTTTAACGAAAACAGGCATCAAGGAATGATAAAAAGCGAATGGATGCAAGCAGATAATATATTAAAATCGTACTCACAACTGTACCCAATTTTTCATGTTCTCCAGTTCAATTTACTGGTTGGATTCGGGAATTGACCGTCAGCTTCTCGATATCCTCTCGTGAAGTGTCCGGTACCACAGATCCTTCCGGTATCCTGGAGTGGTTGGTTGTAGGTTCTGGATTCTTTTTGCGTACTTCTGTAGATGTTGGGAAACCCTCCAAAACTGAATATTCGTTTCAGCCCGAAAATGCACTTTAATATTCGTTTAAAATGTTTTTCTCGCGAGTTTAACCACTTTCTACCTTTACGCCTTAAAAATCCGCACGACTGCGCCAGTAAAATAACTTGTTCGAAGGATTTAGTTAAAAAAAAATTTATTTTTAATTTTTTACAAAAATTTTACAATGATAACTAACAATTAATTTTCAGTAATAATTTGGGCAGAGTTTTTGCCTATTTCGTAAATTTGAAAAATAAGAATTCATTCTTTTATTGATTGTATTTGCTTTATATACAATTTTTAGTGTGAGGAAGTTATTTCGTCACACATCCGTTAAAAAATACCTAATTTGCAAATTTGACAATTTTATTGAATTAAAATTGAGATTTTTACTTAAATAATTTGTTAATAAAATATATGAAATAAAATATTATTTTCTGAAATAAAATGAATTAAAATATAATTTTTTGTATTAGAAATAAATAAAATAGATATCTAAATTTTAAGGAAAAATCCATTGAAGTCAAATTAATATTATTTATATGAGTATAAACTAAGCCTAAACTGTAACTCGCGCTATATTAGTTTTTCCGAATTTTGGCATGCCGTTTATGTAATAAGTGAAAATTACTGCTTTCATTACGGATCCTTGAGACACTCCAGCTATGGATACTCTAGTAACTAAATTGCACCCATTAATATTTATACTGAATTTTTTATCCCTCATATAGTTATTTAAGAGTTTTATTAGATAAAAGGGGAATTTAGATTCTGTCAGTTTGTATATAACCCCATCAATCCAAACAGCATTGAAGGCTTTTTCTACGTCTAATAATGCCATAGACGACTCCATTCCGTCTTTTGTTAATTTAGTCGCTGGAGTTGGAATGTCAAAAATCCTTAATGGTAGTTCATCTTCTTCTACCTTTACATCCTTAAGTAATTATCTTAGTGTTTTGCTTAACAGCATTTCCATTAGATTTTATTTCATTTGGAACATGTCCCACGATCAAAACTTTAATCCTGTTTAAAAAATTTAGTAGTATTGGGTGATGGTTAAGTGATGGAAATTCTCTATCGAATCTTGATTTAGTTTATAAAAGAATAAAAATTTTAAATCGGAGTTTTCTTTAGTCAGGCCTGAATATAGTTTTGCAAAGACCTAAATGATATCAAAATACCTTTTTGAAAGGTTTGCAAATTATTTTTTCCAATACATCTTAATTTATAAATTAATCTTACCGTAAAAATCGTTTAAAAACGCATTTTATTCCTTTAAGTTCATTCTATACGGTGTTTCATGTAGATTATTTGCATTTAAATTTCGGGAGTTCATTATGTCAAACCAGTTGTTTATGCTTTCCGCAAACGCAGCTGTATTTAAAGCAAGCTCTAGATCAGCTGGTTTGTACCGTAATAAAGCGGTAGCAGTAGTATGCGACATTAGCTGTACTGCAAGGCTAACATTCTGTCGCTCCACACTGTGGCTGTTTAAATGTAAATTTGATAATTTCTATATGGAACTTATTTCGGTAATTAAATTTAATAGAAATTCTATTTAATATAATATCTAATATAAGTCCCGTATCAATAAACCAATTTCTTATTAATTTCAATAAACGTGGTGCATCAGAAAAGACGTAAATTTTTCTATCTGCTAATGGATATTTAAAATATACATTTTAGATTATATTTTTTTTCCGCAATCCAATATTTCAACTACCATAGTCACTTACACAACTTACTACAACAAAATCAATTTCATATAATTTTCTAATAATTTTAAATAATGTATCGGAGTGTCATTTTAGAATCGAAATTGGCATAAGTAGATTGTTTCCATTTTGAAAATGATCCACGTGCTAAATAACCTTGCATTTGTGAAAGGGACTAATTATACGACTATTTCATTTGTCGAATTCAATTGTTCCAGAAATTTTCATCTCATCAAATGAAATAATGCAAATTAAATAATACAATTTAATGTGGCGGTAGTTTTCGTAATGTTGAAGTACCTGTAAATTACTCTTTTTGCTTTTTACTATTACAGAATCCATGTGGCTCTAAGAATTTTTATGTTCCTCCACTCTTTGATGAACATGTTTCCAATCGTCGAAACCAGAGCAGAAATTTGATTTCCCATTACTGAATGCAATGTACAAAAAACAGAAGAGTTGTTGCTTTTGTCATTGTAAGTCAGCTATTTCCTTCCGAACAATTTTTTATCAGGATGTTCAATATTGAGCAGTGGCTTTATGTCATTGAAAGACATATTTTTTTCACTGGGCTGCACTAGATGAAATTTTTAAAAAAGGGGCCTGGCTTGGTTTTACAAAATAATCTAGCCCTTCTGGACCTTCCAAAGACGTTAAATCACTTGGGACTAATTGCATTGAACATTCTGACTCCGCTAAATCTATAGAGCTAAGTTGCTGTGTTGTAAAGTCACATTTTGACGTGTCATTCGTTTTAAGCTGATCCCCATCTGACTCCTCTTCTTTTTCAATTTCATATTGAAAGCTTGCTGGTCCTGACTCCAAAATCGCTTGAATGGTTGACGTTGATGGCTGACTGGTCTCTGTAGGCTTTGCATAAAATTGTGTTATTCTACAACATTCTTTTGCAGATTCTTTCAACTGTTTTGATTTCTTCTTTTTCCTAAACTCATGTTCGATTTTTTCCTCTTTTTTGAATCCATTTCTAGAAAACAAAAAGGAAACCTGTTAGAACTTATCATCGATCAGTTATAATCAGATATTCGAGTATGGGAACATTAGTTTCACTATAATGTAAAAATAAATGGTTCAAACAGCAAGAACTTTCTCTCATCACCAAGTAAAAAATGACATATTTAAAAATTTAAAGATAAATTATAAAAATTTAATTATAAATTATATAAAAGATAATTTTAGCCTTAAGACTCGAGAGGAAACTTCAAGACGTGTTATTTATTTTGAATTGTAAACAAATAAATTTTATTGACCAGTAACATTTTAAGGCTACTATTAATCACTCTGATCAACAATGGGAACTCTTATAATACCAAATATGGCGTCCAAACTCTCAAATATACTGTGTTGAATGTTTACAATTACGTTAAAAATTAATATGAAGTTGATTTGGTTAATCATAAAGGATTGCATAAACATGGCACTCAAACTGAATATAGGTACCAATTTTGTAATATACTATTAAATTAGAGACAGTATATATAGTCTAGACCCAAACCTAACACAAACCTACATTCGCCATTTTTGTATTATATAAATATAGCGTCCAAACTGTCAAATATAATGTCTCCAATGTACAATTATATTAAAAATTAAGATTAAATTGACCTGAATTGGAGGAGGATTGAATTAACTTCAATATAAATCAAACAAACTACATACGGTAACTGTACTGTAAACAGCGAGACGTGGGCCCAGTGACAGCTCTCGTCTGACAGTTTCGCTCTCTCTTGATTCTCGCACTCGCACTACTCGCTGGCTGCTGGCGCTGCGCTAGGCTACTGTGCATCGCCAAACCGAATCGAAGTATGGACTCGATAGCACTGGCTATTGGACCGTTACAATAACAATCACAAAAAATTAAATGGTGACTCTGAATAAAAATGCTACAAAAGGCAATACAAACAAATATTTTTAATGTAGTAATTTTTATTGCAACATTATAAAATTTATGTAACGTTTGGGGGCGAGGGCGCCGATCCTCTGCCAAGAGGAGGGCGCACCGGAGTCCGCCCCGATGTCCCGGTGGGCCAGGCCCGGCCTGCCTGTAATTAGTAAATTTAAATCCTAATTAATTAATGAACAAAAGATAATTTTCAATATCTAAATACTTACAAGGTAATGGGTAATTTAGTTTTTGTCTCACAAATTCATAAGCTCTTAAAAAAGCAAACAAAAAACTTTTGTGAGCTCTTCGCTTGTCCGCGTTACGTTCTTTTTTCTTATTTAAATTCAAATCAATTTGATTTTTCAGAAATGCTCCAGAAATTCTTTGTTGTATGTCTTGATTTCCCGTATTCTTCTCTTAATTTAACTATTTCCTTAATCTTTTATCCTCCATTTTTAACCGTTTTACATCTGCAATTAATTTTTCAATCTGCCTTTTCAAATTACACATTTCAAGTTTGTCGTCATTTTCAGTTGATGTTGAGGTACTTTTAACTAGCACTGCTACAGCTAATTCATTTCATTTTTAGTTTTGTTTTACCATTACACATAAAAAATGTTTTAATGGCTTCATTTTGAAAATGCTCTGAACAGACATATTTATTATTAATATCAAAATTGTCATCTGATTTTCCACAGCTTTTCAACCACATCGACCTTAATTTTACATCATTTTTCGGAAATCGAATATAGCTGGCGTCTTTATTTAATGTCTTGTACCATAAATTTCACTGGCATAGAACGCCGTATACCAGGCATGACTATAAAAATACATAAGAAAAATTCTACACACGTACCTAATGGTGTCGAACATATAAAATACGCAAATTGTTTATTGGTAATTTGTAACTGCCCTTGAACCTGATTTTGATACTAGTGGTTTCTTTTTAATTGCAAAATTCCATGTTCACACGTGGCAAATTTAATTTTTTTTAAACATATCGCCTCTTCAGATGAAAGTTATGAACAATTATCTGGTGCTTTGATCTCAGTTACTGAATTTTCACCTACCAAATCGTCTAGACTCGCTGCTAAGTAATTTAACTCTTTATCAACAAATAATCCACATTTACTTACTTTTTTATTATACTTTTCTTCAAAATCTCTTATAGCAATGGGTTCTTTTTCAATGCAGTAAAAGGTACATTTATTTCCCTGCAACTTTGAATAAAGAATGCTTTTTACGGTGGCATCTCTTTTCGTCTGTGGTTTTAAACGGCATATTCTCTCAAAATTTTAAGCGGTTAATCGATTATATCGTTCTTTTCGCCAAAGTGAATTTACGTATTAACCAACAGTATCATGCTCTAATATTGCAATTTCTTCGGCAGACTTTACTAAAGAATTAATCATAGAAATGTTTCTACGAACTAATTCTTCTTCATCCACTGCCAGGTGAGTAGCTGCATTTAATGCATAATCAGTATCTGGTTCAGATCTTATTTTCCTCTTTATTTTTATCGTTTTTATCTTTGTTTCTGTTCTTAAAATAGCAATTTTCTTCTTTATGGTTTGTTTTCTTACATATAGAACACTGTCTAAATTTAAATTTGCAGTTCTTTTCTTCATGATTATATTTCTTACATATGCCACACATTTTACAGTCTTTTTTCATATGCCCATTTTTATTGCACTTAAAACACTTTATTACATTTTTCTTTTCAGCGCTAAGTGCAACTTGTTTATTTTCTTGTATATTATCTATAATTCGACTCTCTTCTGTAAGTAATCGATTTGTCAAATTAGTTAACGTTTTCTTTTCATCAGGTGTGGACTCCCAAGCAGTCAAAAAATAATTTAATTTACTTGGCAAGCAAGTTAATATTTTCGACATAACCATCTCATCGTCTATTCTTTGTCCTAAATTATTAAGTCTGAGTCTTAGGTTTTCAATATGTGTAATTATCTGTGTTAGCGGACGATTTTCTTGTTTAAAATTAAAAAACTCTTGTAACAGTGAGGATTTGTTTCTTTCTTCTGTTCCTTCAAATATCTGACAAACTTTGTATACATCTCTAGTGCAGTATTACATCTTTATATATATCCTTTGAGCTTTCTGTCTATGAAATTTATAATAATTTTCTGAACTCTTGCATCTTTTGCTATATATTCAGCCTTTCCTTCAACTGTATCCTTATCCAGTGACATAACTTCATTTAATTTTGATGCTTTTAGATATCTATTTAGTTCAAATTTCCACATCAAAAAACTTTCACTGTTTGCTAATTTTTCAATTCTAATCTCTTCTTCACTCATTTTCTTTTCAAGATTATTTTTCACTTCTTTTCTTTTTTCACACCTGTTTTTATTTTTTATTTTTTTTTTTTAAGTTTCTATTTATTTTTTTTCTGGTTTTTAATTTTTCGGATTCTTTTTTTCTCGTTCTGTTTTTTAGTTTTTCTGTTTTTTTTTCTATTTTTGTTTCCGTTCTGGTTTTTAGTTTTTTCTGATTTTATCTTATTTTTTTTTCCCGTTCTGGTTTTTTGGTTTTTCTAATTTTTTTTCTTTGTTTTTAGTTTTCTGATTTTGTTTTATCTTATTTTTTTCCGTTCTGGTTTTTAGTTTTTTCTGATTTTGTTTTATATTATTTTTTTTCCGTTCTGGTTTTTAGTTTTCTGATTTTTTTTCTGGTTTTTAGTTTTCTAATTTTAATATTTTTTCCTTTTTCTAAATTCTTCTATTTTGGGGTACTGGTTCTGGTTTTCAGTTTTTCTGATTTTTTTCCTCGTTTTGGTTTTAGTTTTTCTGTTTTTTTTTTTTCTCTGGGTTTTAGTTTTCTGATTTTAATATTTTTTTCTTTTTCTTAATTCTTCTGTTTTGGGGTACTGGTTCTGGTTTTCAGTTTTTCTGATTTTTTTCCTCGTTTTGGTTTTTAGTTTTTCTGTTTTTTTTTCTCTGGTTTTTAGTTTTCTGATTTTAATATTTTTTTCTTTTTCTTAATTCTTCTGTTTTGGGGTACTGGGCCCATAATCTGTTGAGGTCATGATCTTGAATATTAAATTTATTTCCCTCTTCTTGTTTTTAAACTATTTTATATTTTATTAATAGGAATTTACAACATTACATTTTTAATCTCACTTCAATTATTTTATTTATTATTATTAATGTTCAGTTTTTTATTTTTAAATTAGTAACCAGATATCCTAGATACAAACACTTTTATAATCACTACACTAGTTCCATCTATTTATTTTTATCAGCCAACATTTTAAGGTACCATCACAGTGTGATCGACCGAAAAATAGTCGATTTTCGAAATTTTTTTCGGATGGATAGGACGGTAGAATGGGGATGAATTTTTTGTACGATTAATACCACTATCTAACAATGCAATTTTTTTTTCATTTATTTTTTATAATTATAATTTTTTGAAAAAAGTGTCTTTAAAAAAGGGCGATATTTGGTGTCCACGATTGCGGTCGCAGTTTTAAAAAAAAATCAAATAGATTATCAATCTGTAGGTAAGCCGCTATATTCCTATGGGAGCTTTTTTTGAAATTTGAAAAAATGGCGGCGGTTTGAATAAAAAGTACAAAATTTTTTTACAGTTTTCCGTGTGAAAAAATAGGAAGATTTCAAAAAAAGCTCCCATTGGAACATAGTCTTGTGCGTAAAGTATAATAATAATTTACAATTAAATAAATGTTATTTTACAAGTTTTATAATTAATTTTATTTTATCTTACCTATTTAAAGATTTGTTACAAATTTAAAATAAAATGTTTTATAAATAAATAAAATTTTGTTAATAAAAAAAAATTAATACGAAAAAAGTTCTGTTGAACAGAGTTGGTTTTGAACGTAGGACCATTCTATTACTTCAAAACAACTTTATTGGAAATTTTTACATAATATATACATATATAATATGCTTGCTAGCCAGGTATCTAGTTATGAAATTTTTTATATATTTTACAATATAAGTTATTGGCAGCGTCACGCTACTTTCATCTTAAAGTTTTATTTATTATAATACATAGGTATTTTTATTTTACATTTGGATTATTATTCTGTACTTAAATATTTACACTGTATTTTGTTATTTTACAGTTTTGTTTTTTTAATAGGGAATATCAAACACGAAACCCTGTTTAACATTTCTGACTGCTAATTTTTCAACAGCATTTTTATTTTTCTTTGTTATAAAAGATAATAATTACATTTGATCTGTCAGGTATTTATTTAATTGGATAATTGTTATTTAAAATATTTTGAAATATTGGCTTATGTATGGGTTGTGAGTTATAATGAGCTCTTATGTCTAACATGTTTTTGATTCATTTGCTATGTTTTATTTGTTCCTTATAAAATTTGTAAGCCTCATTATTAATATATTCTTTTATCATTTGCAAGTTTGTTGATCGTGCATGTCTTGGCTTTTTTCGTATATGTTTTTCTTTTATATGAGTCGAAGGCATTTATTTTGGATTCGCTGTAATTTAGTCAATGAAGTTTTCGAAGCGTTACCCCACACTGATGCCGCGTACATTAATAATGACCGACTTACAGTTGTGTATAGTAGTTTTTTGTTTTTTATGCTCATTGTGCTATTTTTATTGAGTAGTAGGTGTAAAATTATTATTATAGCGTGATTTTTATGCACTAAATTATTAATTTGTCCATTAAAAGTTAGCCTTTTATCTAATTCGACCCCTAGATACTTGACTTGTTTTTTGTGATGGATTTTACTCCTTTCTACTTGTAGTGGGACCAGTACTTTTGTGTTTGTAAATTTTCTTGTAAATATAATGTGTTCTATTTTTGCATGTTTTATTTTTATTTTCCATTTATTTGCGAACTCTAATATTTGGTCTATATGTATTTGGGTTTGCCTGGTTTCGACTTGCGCGTTAAATAAGTGGACATAAATCGCCATGACATTTGCGTAAATCGCTATATTAGTTTTTCCGAATTTTGGCATGCCGTTTATGTAATAAGTGAAAATTACTGCTTCCACTACGGATCCTTGGGACTCCAGCTATGGGTACTCTAGTAACTAAATTGCACCCATTAATATTTATAATGAATTTTTTATCCCTCATATAGTTATTTAAGAGTTTTAGTAGATAAAAGGGGAATTTAGATTCTGTCAGTTTGTATATAACCCCATCAATCCAAACAGTATTGAAGGCTTTTTCTACGTCTAATAATGCCATAGACGACTCCATTCCGTCTTTTGTTAATTTAGTCGCTGGAGTTGGAATGTCAAAAGTCCTTAATGGTAGTTCATCTTCTTCTACCTTTACATCCTTAAGTAATTATCTTAGTGTTTTGCTTAACAGCATTTCCATTAGATTTTATTTCATTTGGAACATGTCCCACGATCAAAACTTTAATCCTGTTTAAAAAATTTAGTAGTATTGGGTGATGGTTAAGTGATGGAAATTCTCTATCGAATCTTGATTTAGTTTATAAAAGAATAAAAACTTTAAATCGGAGTTTTCTTTAGTCAGGCCTGAAAATAGTTTTGCAAAGATCTAAATGATATCAAAATACCTTTTTGAAAGGTTTGCAAATTATTTTTTCCAATACATCTTAATTCATAAATTAATCTTATCGTAAAAATCGTTTAAAAACGCATTTTATTCCTTTAAGTTCATTCTATACGGTGTTTCGTGTGGATTATTTGTATTCAAATTTCGGGAGTTCATTATGTCAAACCAGTTGTCTATGCTTTCCGCAAACGCAGCTGTATTTAAAGCAAGCTCTAGATCAGCTGGTTTGTACCGTAATAAAGCGGTAGCAGTAGTATGCAACATTAGCTGTGCTGCAAGGCTAACATTCTGTCGCTCCACACTGTAGCAGTTTAAATTTGATAATTTCTCTATGGAACTTATTTCGGTATTTAAATTTAACAGAAATTCTATTTAATATAATATCTAATATAAATCCCGTATCAATAAACCAATTTCTTATTAATTTCAATAAATGTGGTGCATCAGAAAAGATGTAAATTTTTCTATCTACTAATGGATATTTAAAATATACATTTTAGATACTTATCTCTATATTTTTTTCCGCAATCCAACATTTCAACTACCACAGTCACTTACACAACTTACTACAACAAAATCAATTTCATATAATTTTCTAATAATTTTAAATAATGTATCGGAGTGTCATTTTAGAATCGAAATTGGCATAAGTAGATTATTTCCATTTTGAAAATAATCCACGTACTAAGTAACCTTGCATTTGTGAAAGGGACTAATTATACGACTATTTCATTTGTCGAATTCAATTGTTCCAGAAATTTTCATCTCATCAAATAAAATAATGCAAATTAAATAATACAATTTAATGTGGCGGCAGATTTTCGTAATGTTGAAGTACCTGTAAATTTGCTTTTTACTATTAAAAATAAACGTACATAATCCATGTGACACTAAGAATTTTCATGTTCCTCCACTCTTTGATGAACATGTCTCCAATCGTCGAAACCAGAGCAGAAAATGGATTTCCCATTACTGAATACAATGCACAAAAAACAGAAGAGTTGTTGTTATTGTCATTGTAAGTCAGCTATTGCCTTCTGAACAATTGTTTATCAGGATGTTCAATATTGAACAGTGGCTTTATGTCATTGAAAGACCTATTTTTTTCACGGGGTGCACTGGATGAAATTTTTAAAAAAGAGGCCTGGCTTGGTTTTACAAAATAATCTAGCCCTTCTGGACCTTCCAAAAACGTTAAGTCACTTGGGACTAATTGCATTTAACATTCTGACTCTGCTAAATCTACAGAGCTAAGTTGCTGTGTTGTAAAGTCACATTTTGACGTGTCATTCATTTTAAGCTGATCCCCATCTGACTCCTCTTCTTTTTCAGTTTCATATTGAAAGCTTGCTGGTCCTGACTCCAAAATCACTTGAATGGTTGACGTTGATGGCTGATTGGTCTCTGTAGGCTTTGCATAAAATTGTGTTATTCTACAACATTCTTTTGCAGATTTTTCAACTGTTTTGATTTCTTCTTTTTCCTAAACTCATGTTCGATTTTTTTCTCTTTTTATAATCCATTTCTAGAAAACAAAAAGAAAACCTATTAGAACTTATCATCGATCAGTTATAATCAGATATTCGAGTATGGGAACATCAGTTTCATTATAATGTAAAAATAAATGGTTCAAACAGCAAGAACTTTCTCTCATTACCAAGTAAAAAATGACATATTTAAAAATTTAAAAATAAATTATAAAAATTTAATTATAAATTATATAAAAGATAATTTTAGCCTTAAGGCTCGAGAGGAATTTTCAAGACGTGTTATTTATTTTGAATTGTAAACAAATTTTATTGACCAGTAACACTTTAAGGCTACTATTAATCACTCTGATCAACAATGGGAACTCATATAATATCAAATATGGCGTCCAAACTGTCAAATATACTGTGTTGAATGTTTACAATTACATTAAAAATTAATATGAAGTTGATTTGATTAACCATAAAGGATTGCATAAACATGGCGCTCAAATTGAATATAGTTACCAATTTTGTAATATACTATTAAATTAGAGACAGTATATATAGTCTAGACCCAAACCTAACACAAACCTACATTCGCCATTTTTGTATTATATAAATATAGCGTCCAAACTGTCAAATATAATGTCTCCAATGTACAATTATATTAAAAATTAGGATTAAATTGATTTGAATTGGAGGAGGAGGAGGATTGAATTAACTTCAATATAAATCAAACTAGAGATATCACATTACAAACTACATACGGTAACTGTACTGTAAACAGCGAGACGTATGCCCAGTGACAGCTCTCGTCTAACAGTTTCGCTCTCTCCTGATTCTCGCACTCGCACTACTCGCTGGCTGCTGGCGCTGCGCTAGGCTACTGTGCATCACCAAACCGAATCGAAGTATGGACTCGATAGCACTAGCTATTGGACCGTTACAATAACAATCACAAAAAATTAAATGGTGACTCTGAATAAAAATACTACAAAAGGTGTAGCAAAAAATTAAATTAAAAAAATTATTACTTATAATTGTTAGATATGGTATGTTATTATTTTTTATTATATTGTTATTAGATATGTTTAGATATTTGATGTTGGTATGTTTATATATGTATTATATTATTATTTATTGAATTGATTGTTGATTAAATTGGATTTCTTGGAGTTATGAGTATTCGGGCTTTGGGTGCTACTTTTCGGGTTGGTTGGGGTTTCGATCAGCAGAGCATTCTTCAGATGTTACGGAGACGAGAGTGTGTGTGGCAGTGGAAGGTTATGGTCGCAGATCGTTTTCCCAAAACCACAAGATCCCCAAATAACCTGAAATTTTCCTTTCGACAATCAAAGGGTGGTTTTAAATTAGAAATACGAAAGTTTATCAATTACAATTTGTTACAATAAAAGGATGACTAGAAACAATTTTTGAATTACAATATCTGAAACCTTTAAAATTTTACGACAATAAATAATTATTAGTTTTAAGAATTTGCACAAATGTTTCTTTGTTATTTTTTGAATGGCTGATATACCAATCCAAATTAATTTTACATGATAGGTTTTTTTTTTAAATAGAATTTGCATCTTAGTCCTTTGGTGTGGCGATACTTTCCAAACCGAGACGCACGATATTTAAGTATATCGCGTGTGCTAGCTATGGAAATGTATTACCACATCAATTAATAAATTGTACACTTTTCACTTAAATATAAAATTGAAGTTTCGAATTTTACGGAACAATTTTTAAATATCGTTATAAAGATATTTTCTGAAAATATGTTATTAATCAAATTAAATTAAAGTCGCTAACATGAATTTTATGACTGTACCGATTTTCCTTTTAAAATTTATGACTAGAATAACTTGTATGTGTATTTCTATAAATATCAAATTTTATGAAATTGTAAATTAGTCAATATTAATTTTGTTTGAGCTCATTAATTAAAAATGAATTTTTTTTTCTTTTTTTTTATTTTATTTTTCGATTTTTTTTTGTTTTTTTTTTTCCCTTTTTATTTTAATTGTTTTTTAGCTATAATTAAAGTGTCTAAGTTACGCTTAAACACGAGACGAGTGGGGCCTAAAATACGGCTTCCTTTACCCAAACGTGCTCCTTCGTTTTCTTGAAGAGAAATCGGAAAGAAAAAAAATTTTTACGACGAGAAAACTATTGCAATTTTTATTGTGATATACGTGTCGGATTTCATACGAGGGAGCAAACTAAATTAAATTAACCTGCCAGCGTTTACCCTTGTCCGGACACAATTGAACGCCTTTTGGAAATTTCAGAAATTGCAGATGGCAAAAAATAAAATCAGATTTAAATTGAAATTTTTTAGAAAGTCACGTTGCAAGTTAAATTTTACTAAAGAGCTATATGATTTAAAAGATTTGAGCAGATATCGAAATAATCCCAAAGGTTGCACATGTTCAAAATTTTGTTTACCTAAACCGGAAATAGTTACGTGATTTGATAATGATTAAACTATAAACACAATCTGTATATATTTGGAAATTTACTTAACGTTAATCTAAATATAAATTTACACAATTAGCTAAATATATCTATACTTTTTAAATTACGAATTAACTAAATTTTGAGTCGTAGACTTTTTGCTGAATCCCCGAAATTTTTTTTGAAATTCGAATGAATGCTAAAGTACAAGACGACGTTAAATATTTAAATTAAATTTTAACTTACATGCTATTATCCTATTTAATTATATCATTATATTTAGTTATTATTTTGCTTATACACATTAAATTTTTTTTTTTTAAATATAAATTATTTTCATATTGTTTAAATAAATTTCCAAATTTTAATTACAATAAAATATTACTTATCTTAATAATGACGCATTTTTCTTTTCAATAATAACGTTACAATTTCTAATTACATCTTGACCAACTCCCTTTTTTTTTACATTTTTTGTTTGATGTTAATATCACCACGGTCACTTGAAGAAGAAGAAGTGTATTGTCCTTTTAATTAATATAAGTTACCTATTTTTAATTATCTGTTATATAATTTGTTTGTTAATTATTTTTTGAAATAAATGTTCGATCAAACAATGGACAAAGCGTTAACTAAATTTTCAGTTTTCTGTAAAAAAAATAAGTGATGGTGATACGAAATGTAAACGTCAATTTGAAACCATAACACTAGATGGCATTAATATATAATTGATTTTTATTGAATTCTATGATTTGATATATTGGACTGATATTAACTTCAAACGTAAATGTTAAATGTCAGTGTTTTGACATTTTTGCAAATCGATTAATTATTAATTAATTTAATGTTCGTTTTGTTATCGTTTTCCAAAGAATTCAATAATGTGTCGAATTTAATTCGTCACAAAGGCAACACAAACAAATATTTTTAATGCAGTAATTTTTTATTGCAACATTATAAAATTTATGTAACGTTTGGCGGCGAGGGCGCCGATCCTCTGCCAGGAGGATGGCGCACCGGAGTCCGTCTCGATTTCCCGGGCCTGCCTGTAATTAGTAAATTTAAATCCTAATAAATTAACGAACAAAAGATCATTTTCAATATCTAAATACTTACAAGGTAATGGGTAATTTAGTTTTTGTCTCACAAATTCATAAGCTCTTAAAAAGCAAACAAAAAACTTTTGTGAGCTCTTCGCTTGTCCGCGTTACATTCTTTTTTCTTATTTAAAATCAAATCAATTTGATTTTTCAAAAATGCTCCAGAAATTCTTTGTTGTATGTCTTGATTTTCCGTTTTCTTCTCTTAATTTAACTATTTCCTTAATCTTATATCCTTCATTTTTAACCGTTTTACATCTGCAGTTAATTTTTCAATCTGCCTTTTCAAATTACACATTTCAAGTTTGTCGTCATTTTCAGTTGATGTTGAGGTACTTTTAACTAGCACTGCTACAGCTAATTCATTTCATTTTTAGTTTTGTTTTACCATTACACATAAAAAATGTTTTAATGGCTTCATTTTGAAAATGCTCTGAACAGACATATTTATTATTAATATCAAAATTGTCATCTGATTTTCCACAGCTTTTCAACCACATCGACCTTAATTTTACATCATTTTTCGGAAATCGAATATAGCTGGCGTCTTTATTTAATGTCTTCTACCATAAATTTCACTGGCATAGAACGCCGTATACCAGGCATGACTATAAAAATACATAAGAAAAATTCTACACACGTACCTAATGGTTTCGAACATATAAAATACGCAAATTGTTTATTGGTAATTTGTAACTGCCCTTGAACCTGATTTTGATACTAGTGGTTTCTTTTTAATTGCAAAATTCCATGTTCACACGTGGCAAATTTAATTTTTTTTAAACATATCGCCTCTTCAGATGAAAGTTGTGAACAATTAGCTGGTGCTTTGATCTCAGTTACTGAATTTTCACCTACCAAATCGTCTAGACTCGCCGCTAAGTAATTTAACTCTTTTTCAACAAATAATCCACATTTAGTTACTTTTTTATTATACTTTTCTTCAAAATCTCTTATAGCAATGGGTTTTTTTTCAATGCAGTTAGAGGTACATTTATTTCCCTGCAACTTTGGATAAAGAATGCTTTTTACGGTGGCATCTCTTTCCGTCTGTGGTCTTGAACGGCATATTCTCTCAAAATTTTAAGCGGTTAATCGATTATATCGTTCTTTTCGCCAAAGTGGATTTACGTATTAACCAACAGTATCATGCTCTAATATTGCAATTTCTTCGGCAGACTTTACTAAAGAATTAATCATAGAAATGTTTCTACGAACTAATTCTTCTTCATTCACTGCCAGGTGAGTAGCTGCATTTAATCCATAATCAGTATCTGGTTCAGATCTTATTTTTTGGGTCTTTTTTGTTTCGAGCGTAACAGTCATTGACCCTTTTAATTTCAAATATTATCGAGTTCTTGTGAGACACTACTACGTATGACAAACTTTTGTTTGCATTCCAACAAACGCAGTATTGATATGTTCACTAATCGTTCAGCTAAACTGAAACTTTAAGTACTCGATTTCTTTGGTATAGTATGACCAAAAACCACATGTAAATTAAAAATCACAAAGTGATTGAAAAAATTATCCGGACCGGCCGGGAATCGAACCCAGGATCTCCTGGTAACTAGTCAGGCGTGCTAACCTCTACACCAACGATCCCATGCTCGGCAAGCGGCCGAGCCGAACACCCATTCAATCACCTATGTGTATAAGTACTCTCTCTGATTCGAGAAACAGTTACAATTTTAATTTCAAATATTATCGAGTGCTTGTGAGACACTACTACGCACGACAAACTTTTGTTTGCATTTCAACACACGCAGTATTGATATGTTCACTAATCGTTCAGCTAAACTGAAACTTTAAGCACTCGATTTCTTTGGTATAGTATGACCAAAACCACATGTAAATTAAAAATCACAAAGTGATTGAAAAAATTATCCGGATCGGCCGGGAATCGAACCCAGGATCTTCTAGTAACTAGCCAGACGTGCTAACCTCTACACCAACGATCCCATGCTCGGTAAGCGGCCGAGCCGGACACCCATTCAATCACCTATGTGTATTAGTACTCTCTCTGATTCGAGAAACAGTTACAATTTTAATTTCAAATATTATCGAGTGCTTGTGAGACATTACTACGTATGACAAATTTTTTTTGCATTTCAACACACAATCTCGTGCCCCAAACTGACTGTATTATAAAAATTGCTTGTGCACTTGTAAATATGCAAGATGTTTTAATAAAAAAACAAGTACTTTTATTCTATCTTATTAAATTTATATTATTGTTATTTGATAACCCACTTACTGTTACAAAATATACAAGTTCAAAATAAATAAACGGAATTCAATATCATCATAATCGCCGGTTTTATTACGACGTTTTTAACGTCTTTAAAAACGGTTTTCAATGTTATGAGAACCACAAAATAATTTAAATAAGAGTATTTAATATTTATTACACAAATTCTATTATTTTTTTTTTTTTAATTTCTATTTTATTTTATTCCCGAATTACAAAATATTTTAATAAATATAAAAATCTTCCTAAAACTCCTTTTAACTTTTTTATAATTTACTATACCTACTATTATTATATTATTTTAGTGTGTGACAAAATTCCCCAATTGTTTTATTTTAGTAACTTACAAAACAGTTAAATTTTTTTGTTTAGTGTGTAACCAACTGAATGTGAACCATATTGTTCTTATTTATCAATTGAGGTATAGATTCTCACTCGCGCCTCTGGTGGTAAAATTAGAAGTAGCATCAAGTAGAAATATATGAATACGATTAATGGGTGATATAAAATCTAGCAATCCGCGCATAATTTGTATAGTATGCAAAAATTTTTACTTGATACAGCTTCTAATTTAATAAACCAGGAGCACTCGCGGAACCTTCGCGTCGCCAATTGATTGATTCTAATTGAAAACAGACAATGTCAAATTGCTATTCAACTAAAACCATCTGGTGACAAATGCAAAAGTTATTGCGTGTAGGCTAAGCTATAAACCACACCATTTAATTTGATTTTCCATTAACTTAACAAAACCCCAAATTAGTACATACATCTTATATATTGTTATGTACCAACTACATTCTCGCCGAGGTAGGACGAGGTTCCTCGCTGAAGCAGATGAATAGCGTTATAAAACCAACCGCGAGGCACAACCAAGTGACCATTTACATTCTCGTACTCGGTCAACATCGCGAGAATGTTGTTGTCCCTTCAAAAATTTATAAGAAATTCAGGAAGAGATGATTTAAATCAGTTGCAATAAAAATTGAAATAAAACAACCTTTTCTAGCTGATAATTATTTTTAATTATTTTAACTTATGTTACTATTTTTCAGCAAAATAGGAAATATCGCTTCCTTCCAGAAGTTTGTACATTTACTTAAAATATTAAAACAATATTGCTCATCAAATTTAATAATTAAAATCGTCACATTTTTATTGTCCTCAAATTTGGGATCTGCTACACAAAACAGAGCCTCCTTTTTATTAAAAAAAAAATCTGAATTTGAACTTGCCCCATGTATTTGGCTGTTATTTTATTTCCATTTGTTACATATCTTCTTTCAGCTTTTTTGGTAGTTGGACATTTGGTTTCCACAACATATTCAGCACTCTCACCGTTAGGTGAAGCTCCAATAATTGGGTAATTTTTATTGAGCATTATTCCAGCGTTCCGTATTTTCATATTTTTTTCTTTTCTACAATTTGTAGAACTTCCTTTTCTAATTTCCTCCCTCTTTCCATTGCAGTTGTGTCTTTCAGTTTAGCTCCCATTATCAATTCCACTAACGCTCCATCATGCGTCTTGCAGTGAGCTGCATCGTATGCTTTTGAGGCGGTCACTCGAGCATAACGTAGCTCATGCTACAAAGGACAATTTGCCTGTTCAATTGTCACTCTAAAAGCATCCTCACATGCTTCATTTGTTAAATATTCGTGACAAAATTTGAAAAATTCTTCTACACTTATATTTTTTTTAAATATTCTTACGCTCAAGTAATTCATTGATAATTTTTCCACAGAGCTAAATTCTTTATAATATTTTGTCAGCTGACCGTCAGTGTGACCAACTTCCAATCCGTGCGTAAGCACTTGGTCTAAAAAACTAGTATTTCTTTCCGTTGATGTTGGCCCACTATCTGGTTGTGGTGCCATATCTTTAGCTTTTATAAATTTCAAGCTACTGCCCACTAAAGCAAGTTTAGACTTCTTCCAATAACATTTCATACTTGTTAATGGAGGGTCTTCGCTTCTTCTGTGCAGCCAAGCCAGAAATGCTATTGCATGTTTACATCCTCCTGTAAAAAGTATAAACAAATTTATTATATTTTGAATACTCTTCGATGAAACAGTTTGCATTAGTCTACTATCGCAAATGCGTATTCATTGTTGAACAATTTACCTGACTTTAATTTTTAAGACCAGCATTTTTCACTTACTCATCTCAATTTGGGAGTCGTGATCCATAGAAGCGTTGATTTATTATATTACAAAATTGCTTACCTAAATGTGCAGCACAATCTTCACATCGAACAGAAATGACTTCTTCCTCTTTTTCATTGCATACTGCTGTCACAGTATAAGCTTTCTGCTTTATGTTATGTTCGAGAGTAATTTTCGCCTTTACTGTACATAAATCTCCATCTCTTCTTAACTGGACATAACCAATAGCGTTATCTCCGTAAGATTCTCGTTCCGATCTGAAAGTAATGGATATTAAATGAATATAGAAAGTTTGAAGTTTTCATTTTTAAATTGTTTGAAGTTTTCATAAGATGTACAATTTAAACAGTAATATATAACCTCAAAATCGTAACTGAAAATAAACAATTTCAATTACATAAAGGAAAAAAGAAAAAAAGGTACCTTGCTAATTTTACTCCTTTTATTTCTGCCGATATAAAATCGGGATTTTTAGCAAAATATTCGCTCATCATAAATACATCCACTTTTGGAAGATTGTCTGATTGACCTTTTACAAAACCCTTCTCGGTCATTTTTTAAAAATGTTTCTTAATATCGTTGATACAAAGAAATATTATTAAATATACGAATTTTATTAAGTATTTAATATATTTTATAAATTATATTATCAAACAAATAAAAATATCGACGGATGAGGAAAGTAATAAACGATTCAGCAATCAAAGTGATGAATGTAATGAACGTAATCAACTAGACAAACAATACAAAATAAAACATATGTAATCAGTATCTGATGTTGTCATATCCTATTTATCTTGCGCGCGTCTCTAGCAGTGCCACCTACGGAACAAATTGTATAACAATGCTTCTGGCCTGGCTGCTAATAACCTGCTTATCTAAAAAGTCACTTATGACGTCAGCGCGCCAAATGTGACGTTTAAATTATGAAAAGAAAAAATTAAAAATAATTTTTTTTTTCTTAAATAAAGGTGCAAATTGCACTTATAATATATTTTTGTGATTCTTTGTGGTAGGCTTAAAATATTTTTGAAATAAAAAAAAAAAAACATGCATATTCCTCATTGTACTGAAAATTTTGATCGTCAATTTCAACCTGAGGTGTCATATGATCATTTGACTCATCGTATTCCGAATGTTGTTCGTTTTCGTTGTTAGTATCAACATATTCGACATATTCATCGAGTGATGAATAGTTTTGTGCTTCCGCATTGTGAAGCTCTTTGCTTGTAAAGGTTGGTTTACTTTGAGTTTGGAAAAAATTTGGTTTTGGTTGTTGTGGAGGATTTGTACGTGACTGAGGAATATTATTATTTCTTATGCTGGTCCTATTACTACCAATTTCCATGGGTGTTGGTTTTGGAAATTGCCTAGTGTTTTGTTGTGTTTGAAATGGTCTAAATTGTTGTGTTTGTTGTGTTTGAAATGGTCTAAATTGTTGTGTTGTGTGTAATAAGGATTATATGTAATGGGTGGTCTTTGAATAAATTGCGGTGTAGGCGGTATATTCCTAAGAGGTCTATTTTGTGTTAATTTAATGTTTGTTTGAGGTTGTATGTATGAGCGTTGATGATAATGTATGTTTTGTTCTCTAACTGAATATTCAAATGCATTTTGAATAGTATCCGGATTTCTAGCTCTTACTAGGGAGCGTATTGGTTCACGAAGTCCGGCAAGAAAGACATCTTTTGCTAAATTTTTAAAAAGCGATAATTTAGATGATATAGCTGATTGATTTGATTCATTTAACTTAGTGAAGTTAACCAAAGAGGAAAGAATTTATATGATTTGCGCATAGAATTCCTCCATCTTTTGATTTGGAGTTTGCCTTAAATTGTGTAAATCGCGAATTAATGTTGTTTCATTACGTTTGTCAGCGTAATGAGATATTAAACTTGATTTAATAATATTCCAATTGGTTGGTGTACCGTACATATTCAGTACTTCGTTTGCATCACCAACAATTTTGTTGCGGATAGCACGTATCTACATTTTGCCATAACCTTGCGTCCAATCGATTATAACGCAACTCATAATTTCTTCCACATTCTCTATGAAATCATGAAACGTTCTTGGGTTACCATTAAATTCCGGAAGATTTTTGATTGGGTCCGGTATTTTGAAGGCTTCTAATATTTGTGAAAAACCGGTTATTTCTTGTGAAGTTATGGCTATTTTTGTATTTGAAAAGGTGTTTAAACTAATAAAAGTATTTGGTAATTGATTTGATTCAAGAATAAGGTTATTATTTGATTGATTACTAATATTATCTAAATCTAAAGAGTAGTCCTGTATCGTATTCTCTGATACAATCGCATCTGACTCAGTTATTACGTATACAGCGTCCAACTGAGGAACGTCCGATCTAAGATATGGTTTAAATGATGGTGTTTTTAATTTGAGGCGTAAAACTTTGGACATATATAAGCAGAAAGGAACAAATATGAAATAGCGAAAAAATGTGTAATCACTTTACTCACAGAATGCTCCAGATTACTTTCATTTCCTTGTAGTAGGTAGGTTTCGTTACTGTTTAAAGGATTGGAATCCACGCACTGCTGGTCGATGACTGTGTACCACTTTTCTTAATGAGCCGTTAAGGTTGAGTCACTGTCCTGATGATCCGTCAGTCTTTTAACTCACAATACACTAATTAACCGACAACAATGCTAACAACAATCCTACCGACTGCGCCAGTTACGTTTTACAATTAAAATTAGTAATTTAAAAAAATTTATTTTAATTAACTTTCACAATTTTTATTAATTTTGATACAATAAAATATTACAAAGAAATGAATAATGCCCGAACAGAGATTACGCCTAGCTTAACAGCTAAATCGGAAGTTAAATGTGTCTTTTGTTTTAATCGTTTATATGTGTTTTATAATGATTATTAAGCATAAAGAATTAATACATATTACATGTTGTGTATAATTACAATTTTAGATAATAAAATAAAATGATGATATGAATAATATTATAATATGATCTGTTAATGTTCTTCAGTTTGTTATAATTGCCCTATGACACTAAATTCTATGAAACGTATAGGCGACTGTGTGAAGACGCTGTTGTGGCTTATTTGGCGGATGTGGTCATTCCATAACTATATATATATATATATATATATATATATATATATATATATATATATATATATATATATAATGTCGTGCCCGAAGGAGCTGAAGCGGTTCGACGAGAAAGTATACTTGACTCACGGTCGTCTTACGATCTCTATACCCAGTATCCTTCTTCTACGACGATTTATTGGGATCCGCAGTTAAGGGTGATCGCCACTCAAGTTTTTTGGAGAAACAGGAGAAACCGAGTTCTGGATTAGGTTGATGCTTTCGGACTTATTTGCGTTGCTTAAACTTTTACTTGATGATCTTCTTTTAAATACTTCTTATTTTATTTTAAATAATTAATAATTTCGTTGTTTAATTGTTTTAGATTTATTTTGACTTCTTTTTTATTTAATTATTTTGTTACTTGTTTTATTTACTTTTAGATTTTAATTATTATTTTATTTTAAGGTGTTAGTTTTAATTTTATTTTCTTTTGATTTGTTTTAATTTTATTTTTAAGAAGTTTGTTTCGGTCGAATTTGTTTTTAAGGTTTTTTATAACAAATAAGTCCCAATTTAAATTTCACAAAATTTATTTAAAATCAAATTTCCATTTATAAAGTTGAGAATTAATTTTGAAAAGAAATATATTTAAAATTAAAGTTCAATTTACAAAAGTTTAGAATAAATTTGGAGAAAAGTCTTTAAATGTACAAAAGCACAAGAATTACAAAAACGATCAGAATTACGTACAACAATTGAAACATTATTACTTTTACAAATTTTCTTTGAAAATTTCAAAATACCGACGGACAGAATAACGAGTTAAAATTGATAAAAAATTTTCCAGAACTAAATTTTTGTTTTTTTGAAATTACAAATTTATTGAGATACTATTGTTTAACTAGCAAAAATGCATGACACGCGTTTTTTTGGAACGTACCTTTGTAGCAAAAATTAAATTAAAAATTTTTAATAATAATTATAATATATATATATATATATATATATATATTTATCTTTATTATTTTTATTGTTGTTTGTTATTGGGTTTCGAAATTGGGTGCTACTTATCGGGTTGGTTGGGGCATCGATCAGCAGAGCGTTCTCCGGGTGACATGGAGACAAGAGTATGTGTGTGGCAGTGGAAGGTTACGGTCGCAGATCGTTTTCCCAAAACCATATGATCCCCAGATAACCTGAAATTTGCTTTGACAACTAAAGGGTGGTTTGAATTAGAAGTACGAAGGTTTGTCAATTACAATTTATTATCACAAATATGACTCGAAACAATTTTGAATTACAATTTTGAAATCTTAAACTCCTTTTTTTTTTTTTAACAATATACAATTACAAGCTTTAGAGAATTTACTCAAATGTTTCTTTGTTATTTCTTTGGATAGCTGATACACCAATCCAAATTAATTTTACATGATATGTTTTAAAATAGAACTTGCATCTTAGTTTTGTGATGAGGCAATACTTTTCAAACCGAGACGTACGATATTGAAGTATGTCGAGTGCACTAGCTAGGGAAATGTATTACCACATCAGTTGATAAACTGTACACCTTTCACTTAAATATAAAATTGAAGTTTCGAATTTAAATATCGTATAAAGTATATTTTCGGAAAATATGCTGTTAATTAAACTAAATTAAAATGGCTAATTTGAAATTTCATGATTGTACCGATTTTTTCTCTTTTAAATTTATGACTAGAATATCTTGTATATGTAATATATATTTCCTTTTATAAATATCAAATTCTACGTAATTGTAATAAGTCAATATTAATTTTTTTTTTGAGCTCATTAATTAAGAATATAAATTTTTTTTTATTATTAAAGTAGCTAATTTAAAATTTTATGATCGTGCCGATTTTTTTTTTTTTTTATTTTGAAATTTATGACTAGAATATCTTGTATGTGTAAATTTTTTATAACTATCAAATTTTATGAAATCGTAAAAGGTCAATATCAATTTTGTTAAACGCCTTTTGAAAATTGTAGAAATTATATAAAATAAATTTAGATTTTAATTGGAATGTTCTATAAATTTACGTTGCAAACTAAATTTTACTAGAGAAGTATATGATTTAAAAGATTACACCAGATATCGAAATAATCTCAAAGGTTGCACATGTTCAACATTTTGTTTTTCCAAACCGGAAGTAGTTATGTGATTGAAAGATCAATAAGTTATAAATAGAATATTTTGATATTTGGAAATTTATTTAATAATGAATTAAATAAAATTATAAATTAACTTAATCTATACTGGCAGAACTTGTGTTCGCCGCATCGACCTACATGTCGGGAAAACTAAATTTAAATTAACCTTAAACTATACTGGCTAAACTTTACGTTCGCCGCATCGACTTACATGTCGGAAATTAAATTTAACCTATACTGGCAGAACTGATGTTCGCCGCATCGACCTACATGTCGGAAATTAAATTATAAACCTAAACTATAATATTATTTTGAACTATAAGCTATAATTAACTAAATTTGAGTCGTAGTCTTTTGCTGAATACTCGAAATTTTTTTGAATTTCGAATGAATGCTAAAGTACAAAACGACGTTACATATTTAAATTAAATTTTACCTTACATACTATTATTCTATTTAATTATATCATTATATTTGTTATTACTTTGTTTAAACTCATTAAAATTTTTCTTTATATATATATAAATAATTTTCATATTGATTAAGTAAATTTCCAAATTTAAATTACAAATAAAATATTACTTATCTGAATATATATATATATATATATATATATATATATATATATATATATATATATATATATATATATATATATATAAATTATTTTCATATTGGTTAAGTAAATTTCCAAATTTAAATTACAAATAAAATATTACTTATCTGAATTATTGATGTAATTTCCCCTTTTTTTATTTCAACAATAATGATTTCAAACTTTGAACACATTTTTTTTTTTTTTTTTTTATTATATCGGCTTCTTGCCTTTTCCATTTTTGATGTTAATGCTAGGCCGATCAGATGGCAAGAGAGCAACTCTCCCCTTTTGATTCGTATAAGTTACCTATTTGTTTAATTTTTGTTATATAATTTGTTTGTTAATAATTTTGAAATAAAAAATACTTGATTAAACAATATACAGTTTTATATATATATATATATATATATATATATATATATATATATATATATATATATATATATATATATATATAGAATAAACCAATTTTTATAGATTTCTGCAAAGCATGAATAATTTTGATATGTGACACAAAATATGAAATTAAAGCCCATGATGCTAGATGTCACTAAATTACATCCCTTTCTTTAATGTGAATTTATCGGGATATTAATTAATTTAATAAATTTTTAGTATCGTTTTCCAAATGAAAACAGAATACATTTAATGTGCCGAATTTATTCGTCATAAAACATTGATTTATTATTAGTTAAATGTGAATTGCGAATTTTGCATTTTTACTAGTTTCAACTAGATTTTGTAAAAAGGCAATACATAAAATATAATCAAAGGAAATGTTAAATTTTGAATAAATAATTTTGAATTATTTTAAATAATAATTCTATAGATTGAAAATATTAAACGAAATTCATCAGCAATTCTGTCGGCACGCATATATATATATATATATATATATATATATATATATATATATATATATATATATATATATATATATATATATATATATATATACTTCTCAAAACAAAATAAGGGCCACTTGAAAGTTTGTATTTTAAAACTGATTTATGTCGATCCACGCCAAAATAACTTTTCTAAATGACTGTTGTTACGATATTAAGTGGTTGAGTAAATGATAACAGTTAGGTTTAAGTGATATTATTGTTCAGGGGAAGATTTAAACGTTTTTTTGTCTCGCACAGCGTCAAGTGGTTACTTTTACTTATTTTTTTGAATTTGATTTTAAATCAGTTTGCGCTAGATTATTGATTGCTGAGGTTGTTTTTTGAAGTTTGGCGTGTTATTCAATCATTTATTTTTACAATGCCGAGAATTCGACACCATATGGACGAAGCTACTGCTACTAGAGCCGTAACGATGATTGAGGGTGGTCAATCTCAACGTTCCGTGGCTCTGCAGTTGGGTTATTCACGAAGAGCTATTAAAAATGTTTGGAATCGGTATCAGCAGATCGGTAGTGTAACCCGGCGCCGTGACTCAGGAAGAGTTCGTGCTACCACTGCCCGTGAAGACCATTACATTCGACTGTGTGCACGCGTGGCAAAATCGCTTACATCGATCTACTGGTACTGTTGTCAGTAATCAGACCATACGAAATCGTTTGCATGAAGACCAACAACGTTCAAGAAGACCAGTAATCCGTACCAAACTGACCGGAGCGTATCGTGCAAACCGTTTAAGATTTGCACGTGAACACCTTGAATGGGGCTTGGAGGAATGGCGTCACGTGCTCTTCACGGATGAGTGCAAGGTGAAGTTTTTTAGTGATGATCAATGTGTAAGAGTGTGGAGAAGAAGTAGGGAAAGGTTTTCTGATCGTCACATTCATGAACGCGACAGATTTGGCGGTCCTAATGTCATGGTCTGGGGTGGAATTAGTTTGCAAGGCAAAACTGAGCTTGCTTTCCTGAACGAGGGTACTGTAACGGCTCAAAGTTACATCGAACAGGTTGTCAGACCCCATGTGATCCCCTTTGCACAACGAGCGGCCGTCGGATTTATCCTGATGCAGAATAATGCCCGAGCGCATACCGCTCGAGCGACAACAATTGTCCTTATGGAAGCTAATATACAGGTTTTACCGTGGCTTGCAAATAGCCCTGACTTGAACCCAATAGAACAGCTTTGGGATCAATTAAATCGGCGAGTCAGAGCAGCCGGAGAGGATGTGAACACCCAACAACAACTGATTGATGTCTTGAGAAGATGTTGGGAGGAGATTCCTGATGAAACCGTTAGGCATCTTATTGAAAGCATGCCGAGGAGGCTTCAAGAATGTATTTTAAAAAGGAGAGGGCATACTCGATATTAAATCACCGAAAAGTTGCATAATGTGTGCTTCTCTCAAAGCGTGAACGTTTGTTGATGACTGTAAAAATGACTATAAAAATGATAAAATCCTAAAAAAATTTAATTATGGATTAATTTTTTATTTAATCTTATTAAAATTAATTTTATTTAGTAAAAAATTAGCTCTTTAATTAAATGTAAACATACCTTATACTGTAACTTATAATAAACTTATGCAGCAAAACATGAATGGCCCTTATTTTGTTTTGTATATATATATATATATATATATATATATATATATATATATATATATATATATATATATATATATATATATATATATATATATAATAATTCTGAAACAAAAAAAAAATTATTCCAAAACTTGTTAATTTAAAAATGTTTACCTTAACTAAGGTATAATTCTATATACCCCATTATGTGGTCTTCTCTGTAGATACTGGGGAGGGGGCTACAGCTCCCGAGCAATTTCCACAATTATTGAAACTGAAACAATCAATAAAATTATCGAATCAATATATATTATAATTTTGAAAAAGTATTTATAATATGTGATTTACCTTCTAAATTCTCCATTATTTCTAACTTTTTAAAGGCTCTAAAAATTTAGATTAAAGTAAAATTATTAATAGGGATTGATTGAGAAAATATCAATTGTGGTACTAGACACTCTTTATTTTTTATTATTTTTTAGTTGCTAGGAAAACCAAATAAATAGTAATAATTTTAATTTTTATATTTTACATAGCGAACTATATTGTCAATATTAAAATTTCCAAAATTAGGAAATTTACATTTTCACAGCAATCTTTGTATCGGTACATACGCCCAAAAAATTCCTTTTGAGGAGAAAAGTTTCCAGAAAACAATTTTAGCTGTATCCTGAATACATAAAAACTTCCCAAAATACAATGCTAAATAATTACAATTCATGTAAACATTGAATTAAAGATAAAAAAATATGTACATAAGTATATCGAAACTTAAGATATGTACAGATAAAATATGTACAGAAAAATATTTTAAGCTTGTATGTAATTAAACATTACATATACATAAAATTAAATGACATATGCTGTTTTTAATCGATCGATCGATCGATACATTATTTAACCTGTTATTTATTTTAAGCTTAAAATATTTATCTACCCTTTCAATTATATAATTTCACCGTTCCTCATCACTATCACTATTATCACTGCCACTATTGTCACTAATCATTTCATCTAATTCTGAATCACTAAAGTCTTCTTCAAAGTCTTGCCCATAACTAAAATATCTATCTAAAGCCATTTCATTTAAATATTTAAAGTTTTTAATTGGTTCACTATATTTTAGTGTTCGAAAAAATTCACACGTGTTGCGGTGTATATAGCGTCCAAATCGCGATAAACGGTTGTATATATGTCGTGCCACGAGATTTTCCGTTGAATAAAGTACCGTCCCGGATATAACTTCGTAGATGCGAAGCTTACTCGTATTTGGACCACACAAATAGATGATTGATTGATTGATCGATGATTTTGTTTTATATAGGATCGCCAATTACATTTGTTAAGTAAAATGTAATAAAAACCTTTTTAAGAATTTTAATAATCACTTATTGTTGAAAACACTTTTACTGAAAAATATTGCTCTAAGTTATAAGAAATGAAAGATAAGTTTAAATTTTAACAATTAAATTTTATTTAAAATATAAATACTTTATACATAGCAACGGTGCACCGTTACTAATGGATTAATACAGACTGAATTGAATTGAACGAATTGAACGAATATTGATTTATTGTTTGGGGTAGCGTATTTATACAATTTTTATTGTCATTAAAACAAAGAGAAATCGTTCTAGAAGGTCCTATTGTCCGCTTTCTAGTGACGTAACATTGGAATTTGTCCTTGGCTAGTTGCTGTGTAGTTAATGAAGTTGGCGATGTGCTGGCTTGGAATGTATTTAGCTGTAGGCACTACACTCTCCCATGTTTAGAGTAGATCATGACTTGGAAAGTTTTGATCGTTTTTAAAGGAATGGCTCGAGTGGTCTTGATCTGCTGGTTGTTCGTGACGGCTGTCTTCTTGTTGGTAATTGGGTTTGACTAATGGTGACGTCGTCATAACGAGGCGGAGCACAAGGAATAAGTTGGTTTTCCTCTGAATTTATTGGCGTGAAGTGGACATTTGGTTCGTTTTTGATGCTGGGGCCGTGAACGCAGTTGTAAATGTTGACGCAGCCCTTGGTACATGATTTATTAAGAAGGCTCTTAACAAATGAAAAAAATGATAGCTTATAGAGGACGAATATTGTACCTAGAACAGAAAACAAAAATAGCGAATTTTTTATGTAGGTCCACGTGGATGTGGAGATGCGCTGTCCCATTATTTTGATGGTGTTTTCGAGTCTTCTTTCAACTTCTTTATTCAAATCCTTGATTCTATGTTGATTTTCATTTAATTCATCTAAGTTGATGTGAGTGAGTTTGATTGGATTGATTGAAGATAGTTCGATGTCTGATTTATTTAATTTTTTTATACAATCATCTTCTTGTAGATTGATGTTAGGAATGAAGTCTCGAATAGAGTGGTTTTTGATGGTCGGGTACGTTTCAATCGTGTGTGTAGTCGTGTGGCCTTTGCATTTGTTTTGTAATTGAATTTTTTGTGTTCCCAGTAGCTCGATTGCATCGGATTCATTTGGGCAGACTATGTTCAATGCAGTTGGTTCACTGGTGGAGTATATCCAAGTGTTATCGTTGATTTCCTGCCATATCTCTTGCTCGGCGTAGTATGTCTTGATTTCGCATTCTTTCGGGATTTTCTTCGTGGTGGGATCCAACAGTTTTGTTTCGCAGTTTTGATGTGTTAAGCTTGACGTGGTATGGATGTCGCTGCACAAGTATTTTCCTTGTTCGTACTCTTGGCATTTATCCTTCGTCTTTAACGTAATATGCGTGGTCCGACTTAAATTGATTATTAGGTAAGGATAATTAACGTGAATTATAGAAATTTGTTTCGGGTCTGTTGGATTGTGATTAGGTAATGGAAATAAGTGGTAAAGAATAAATTGATCTAATTTTATTACTGGTATTTTAATTTCAATAACTAAAGTATGACCTAAATTAATTGGTTTAGCTTTAATAACCTTATAATAATTTTCTAAATTTTCCCATTTAGGTTCGAATGGTAAATTAAACTTTTGACTCTGAATTAATTCGTCTAGCAGTGTTCTAGGTGGTAAAATTTTGAAATCTACTAAATTATGTCTAGCCAACGTGATTGCATTTTCAAAATTTTCTAATTCTTTGTAAACTTTATTAATTAAATTTCTTAATAGGATGATATGTTCATTTATGTTAATACTGTGTAGTTCGCGGTCAAGTGCAATTTTTGTTTGATTTATATTTTTATTGTATATCGTTATGTATGAATTTAACTTAGTCTCGATTGTACTGATCTCATTTTGTGTTTTGTTCATCTTTGACAATGAATCACTTATAAGACGTATTTGAGACTGTACCATCATGTGAATCTTATCCTGATTGTTAACTAGGTTATTTATCGCGTCAGTGAAATATTGTGCATCGTCTGCGGATGGGTTTCCAGTAATTTTGTGCCAGAGAGACCCAATTACATCAAACCATCCATGCTCATATTCTACTTGTACAGACCGTTTGTTGCGCGTATGAGTATTATCTAAGTTATAAAGATTTGTCAGATCGCTAAATTTTATTTTTAGTTCGGCTAGCTCGTTATTGAGTAATTGGAAATTTAGTTTACAATTAATATTTTCTTCAATTAAATTACACATATGAGTAGATTGAGAATAAATATTTTCTATACTAGATATCGTTTTAGTTAAATAGCTAATATTATAAATATGTAAAAGACTTATGAAACTAGTAACTAATTTAACATCCCCTTCTACATTATAAAAAACACCGGGATTATTATTTAATTTTGTTAATTCGTAACTACGATTTTGAACAACTTGGTTCATTGACAGAATTGTTAACAATAGGAGGATGATTCTGATCATCTTTGCTTTCATTATTTGTTTCGTCACCTGAAACAAATAATTTTAAATGTTTAAAATGGTAGTTAACATTCTTTTTGCCTAATTTTAAAAGGGCTGTATTATTATTATGTATCTTAAGGATTTGAAAAGGCCCTTTGAATCTTGGGTTGATACCTTTCTTTAATAATTTAGTTTCGAGCAATACTTTGTCGCCTACTTTAAAATTATATTGTTTACTTGTTTTGTCGTAGTATTTTTTGTTTGTTTCTTTGGAAACTTGTAGATTTTGCTTGGCTATTTCGCGTAATGTTTTTAATTTAGTTGTGATTTCTTCCGTAAATTGGTGATAAGATGGTGTATGAGTTGTGTTAGAAATTAATTTTGGATCATTACCATATACAAGTTTATAAGGTGTTTCACCTGTTGATCGGTTTATGTGGGTGTTGTAACTGAAACAAGCTAAGTGAACGTATTGGTCCCAATCATCTTTATTTTCATTAGTGAATATTCTTAAGTAGTCCTTCAGAGGACCATGTGCACGTTCTAATGACCCATTGGTAGATGGATTATAAGGCGTGGTTTGTTTGTGTCGTATATTAAGTATTTTGTTAATTTCCTTTATTAGGTCAGATGTAAAACTTCCGCCTCTATCAGTTAGGATGGTGGTGGGGAACCCAAACCTAGTACAGTAGTCAATGAAAGGTATGGCTACATTAATTGCTTGCTGATCACTGATTGGGTACGCTTGTAGGTACTTTGTTAATTCGCACTGAATGGTTAGAATGTACTTATTATTATTTTGAGTGATATTAAATGGACCAATCATGTCCAAAGCTATGCTATGGTTAAAAGTTGATGCCGTAGTGGTAATTAGCATCGGAGGTTTGTTGTGTTTCGTATTTTTCTTAGCACGCTGACATTGTTCACATTCGTTAATGTATTTTTCAATGTTGCGAGACATGTTTTTCCAGAAATAACGTTGCTTAATTGCTTGCAACGTTCTTTTAACACCTTGATGTCCACTAGTAATGTCATCATGGTGGTGTTTTATGATTTGAAGGCGTTCGTCTTTGTCTCTGACGATTTGCGTTTCTATTTTAAGGATATTTATTTTATACTGTTCGTCTGTATTAAAATAATATAATAATTTTTTAAATTGTTCATCAGTTATTGATAAAGTTAGTGATGGTATATCATAAAATGTTAATTCAACTTTGTCAGTCGTTTGCGTTTGTGACATATTTAAGATCATGAATAAGTTATAAAGGCATTCAAATAAATTACCGGGTAAAATGGGGTCAAGAGCGTTTTCTTTTGCAAATAATAGATAAATTGTTTTATCATTTTTTGAAGTGAAACAATGTACATCTTTAAATAAATTAATGCTAGCTAAATTAGTATTTGTTTTTACAAAATACGAAAATTTACAATTATCCGAATTTATAGAGCTATATGGTAGAATTAAATTGTCAATACTTTCTAAGGGTGTAGTTATCGTATTAAATTGAGGTGTTTGGATATTATCTTTCCATAGTAGGAAGTTCTCGTACGTTTTTTCGAGTACAAGATTGTCTATGACTAATACTGGTCGACTGAGTGTGTCAGCATTAGTATTTGATTTACCAGATTTGTACTCAATACGATAATCGTACTCTTCGAGTTTAAGACGCCACCTAATAAGTCGTGAAGAGGGATCTTTATTATTCATTAGCCATTCTAGGGCTTTATGGTCAGTTCGTATAAGGAATTTTTGTCCGTAAAGGTATGGTCGAAAATTTTTTACTGACTCTACAATTGCAAGTAATTCTTTTTCTGTCGTTGTATAAGATTCCTCGGCTGAATTTAGGGTGCGCGAATAGTAGCTTATGGGCAAGTCGAGTGTATTGTCGTCATTCATTTGACTAAGAATTCCAGCTATCCCAAAATTTGATGCGTCTGTTGTCAGAATGAACATTTTATCAAAGTTAGGGTACTGTAATATTGGTTTTTCTATTAGAGCGTTTTTTAACGTGTCAAATGCTTTTTGACAATCACTTGTCCATATGAATTTTGTATCTTTTTTAAGTAATAACGTTAGTGGTTTTGCTTTCTCTGAAAAATTTTTAATAAATTTCCGGTAGTAGCCTACCAGCCCTAAAAAAGATTGTACATCTTTTGTGGTTTTTGGAGTTTTTAAATCTTGTATAGTTTTTATTTTTTTGGAATTAGGTCGTAAACCGTTTGATGAAATTTCGTGACCTAAATATTCGATGTTGTCGTGGAGAAATTCGCACTTGTCGATTTGAAGTTTTAAATTATGTTCTTTTAAACAGTTAAATACTTTTTGTAATCGTTGATTGTGTTCGTCAATTGTTGTTCCAAAGACAACAATATCATCTAGGTAAACGAAACAATCTTCGTAAAGAATTTTTTTCAAAACTATATTCATTAAGCGTTGGAAGGTTGCCGGAGCGTTACGTAATCCAAATGGCATTCGGACATACTCGAAATGTCCTCCGGGAACTGTGAAAGCCGTTTTGTGACAGTCCTTAGGATTAATTAAAATCTGGTGAAAACCGGACGCGAGATCAAGAGTACTAAAGTATTTGGCGTTACCAAGATGGGATAGGATATCCTCAATGTTTGGTAGGGGATATTTATCCTCGATACTGACATTGTTGAGTCGTCTATAATCTGTAACGATCCGCCATTTTTGCTTGCCGCTGGCATCAAGTTTTTTTGGAACCACCCATATAGGTGCACTATATGGAGAGTTTGATTCCTTAATTATGCCGTTGTCAAGCATCTCTTTGATCTGCTTTTTCACTTCGATTTCGTGAATTTTCGGAAATCTATAATTTTTTACGTGTATTGGGGTAGGATCAGTCACCTGGATTTCATGATATAGGGTATTTGTATGAGTTAATTTCTCGTTAGGTGAATGAAATAAATCTACATTTTGTTTACACAAATTAATTAGTTTGTCACGTATAGAATTATCGTTTATATGATTAAGTCTTATGTTTTCGCAAATAAAGTTAATTTTACTATTTTGTACATTATAAATATTGTTTGTTTTAAATGTTATTGAGGATGGATTCGTATTAATTGTTGCCCCGTAATGTGTTAAAAAATCTATTCCAAGGACGCCATCATGTGGGGTATTTATTACATTTTCATCGATTACCTGAAATTTGTATGGGAATTTATTCCCATCTGGCATAAAAAGATTTAAATTGGTAGATCCTAACGTCTCTTTATATTCCGTTTCTAGTCCTCTAATTATTACTTTGTTTAAGGGATCATAAATATTATTTGATAGTTTTTTATTATGTACCAGGGAAATACTGGCTCCTGTATCTATAAGAAAAGTTAGCTGACTATCCTTGCTCTCATTACATCTAAATGTTAATTTTTGCGTGTTATGATTACCTAGGTTAAGTATTCGATAGGATTCGAATCGTATGTTTCGTAAGTTACTTGTGAGCCTGTTGGTTGAATCGGCTGTTCGGCTCCGACAGTCGATTGGTTCGAGTTTAAATGCTCATTTTGATTATTCCTAAATGGTGGAGGATTATTATTATTACTAAATGATTGTGCGTATTTTTTCTTCCTACATTCCTGTTCTATGTGCCCTTTAAATTTACAATAATTACAGATTTTTATGTTAGGATTGTTATGTTGTTGGTTAAAATTATTACTTAGTGGTTTGTTCCTACAATCGCGTGTGTTGTGTGTTTTTACACGGCAATTTTTACAATATTTATTTTGTTGATGTTGACTATTACTTTGTAAGTTCCTACTTGTACTTTGTGTGCGAATGAAGCTTTCTTCTTCAAGCGCTTCTTTTAATGCGTCGTTTAATAATTTTAATTTTGGATTTGTTAGACGCAGTCTTTGTGAAATTTGAGGGATGCAGCCTGTTATAAAACGGTTACAAAATGATTCTTCTATTATGGGAGCTAAAATGTTATATTGATGCTTAGTTTGTTCGTATCTAAGATTGGACATTCTTTCCATTTTTAATTGATTTATTCGCGTATAAAACGAAATGATAGTTTCATTTGGTTTTTGCGAAAGGGTCGCGAGTTCGTTTTCTATGTGAATCGTTGTGCGACGTGGGCTATGAAAGGTGTGAATTATATCACGTAAACTATCGTATGTTAGGTCCCTACTAATAAGCTGTATACCTAAATCATACGGTAACTGGTTCGCGGTAAACCGAATTATTTCAGTTTCCTGTTCTGGAGCGTAATTAATTGTATTGTGTACGCGTCTCAGAA
Organism: Brachynemurus nebulosus; assembly: GCA_035578155.1. Taxonomy (NCBI): domain Eukaryota; kingdom Metazoa; phylum Arthropoda; class Insecta; order Neuroptera; family Myrmeleontidae; genus Brachynemurus; species Brachynemurus nebulosus. The sequence continues at coordinate 17,369,357 of JAPWDM010000007.1, forward strand.
AATCTAATGCACCTGTTGGTGTATTATCAAAGCGTCCTATCCAGTCTCTAAAATTTATGTGTTTAAAGCCTGGATAGTTGTTTTCACTAAATGTTTCATCATTATTTGACCTATTTAAGCTAGTTGCAAATTCTTTAATTTGATTTAATTGCTCAGGTGAAAATTTTGAGAAATCAACAACCGTTGAGCTAGAGCTAGAAGGTTCTGGTTCTTCTATATTATTCGGCATTGTGTCTGTTACGTTTAGCTTTAGATTTTGAAAAGAAAATACCAGACTATCTAATGATTCAGTAGAATGATAGGATCTGGGAGTTGCAATTGAAAAATTTAAACTATCTTGTGAGGAATCAATGTTAAAGAGTAAGTCAATTACAAGTCGAACAAAAGCATATACGAAAAAAGACTTACGGTTTTATTGATGTTCCTCTCGTTTTCAATTCCTGGACTTGTAGAGCGTGAAGACTTGGTTCAATGTGACGTTGTGTAGCTCGTACCAATGAATACCAATTGCGAGTGAAGTGTTTTCTTGGTCGCTGCGCTGGACTGCTTTCCACGGTTAGCTTCAATCGGATCCTGGCAGGATCGCCAGTTTTTTGTGTCGTGCCACGAGATTTTCCGTTGAATAAAGTACCGTCCCGGATATAACTTCGTAGATGCGAAGCTTACTCGTATTTGGACCACACAAATAGATGATTGATTGATTGATCGATGATTTTGTTTTATATAGGATCGCCAATTACATTTGTTAAGTAAAATGTAATAAAAACCTTTTTAAGAATTTTAATAATCACTTATTGTTGAAAACACTTTTACTGAAAAATATTGCTCTAAGTTTTAAGAAATGAAAGATAAGTTTAAATTTTAACAATTAAATTTTATTTAAAATATAAATACTTTATACATAGCAACGGTGCACCGTTACTAATGGATTAATACAGACTGAATTGAATTGAACGAATTGAACGAATATTGATTTATTGTTTGGGGTAGCGTATTTATACAATTTTTATTGTCATTAAAACAAAGAGAAATCGTTCTAGAAGGTCCTATTGTCCGCTTTCTAGTGACGTAACATTGGAATTTGTCCTTGGCTAGTTGCTGTGTAGTTAATGAAGTTGGCGATGTGCTGGCTTGGAATGTATTTAGCTGTAGGCACTACATATATTATATTAAAAGTTTATTATCCTCGATATATAATGAATAAATATACATCTTTGGTCACAACTATATATGATATTCCGAAGACAACAAAATTTAATGTTAGCGGTATTAAAAGTATATATTCATTAAATTCCATTTTCTGAAAAAAATTAATAAAATATAATTATTTCATTGTATTTAAAAGTTTAAAAATATTAACAACTGCTAATGGATCTAATTTTTGTATTATTAAATAATATCGTAGTAAAGTCGTCGTATAATTTATCAAAACGAATCACAATTACCAACTAATTCGAATGATTAATCATCCGTAATATATGGTTCAAATAAAATTATTTTTTTTTAGTACGTTCACATATTCAGGTTTACAGAATTTGAAAACCCTAAGAAGTCCCCCTTCCCTTTCTTTACGATTTATAAGACGTTCTGGAAAACTGATAGCAAAAACTCTCCAAGTACGTGTTGAACGCGCACCAAGTTAGGATTTCTCACTGTTTATTTAGTTTTCACAATTCTCAGGATACAGATATTTATCGTCTCTATTTAAGATTAAAATTAACCTTTAATTTTGTTAATAATATGAAAATTTAAAACGTTTTACATTCTATGTGAATTTAAAATTTTGATAATACTTTTAAAATGATCCTGTTCGTTAAATTACAAGTACACTTATATACGTGTAAATACATTTCATGTGTAAGAAGTCTTTCGAGTATACTTCACATAAAAGTTTAGCTTAAGGTCTAACGTTAGCAAATATGATAAATTTATAAGGCTTTCAAAAGTTATGATCATGAAATTCTAAAAAAATTATTATTGATAACCTAATTTACGAAATCAATTTTTCATGTTTTATAGCGTATACAATTAGATATGAAAGAACCATAATGATTTGATTAATGTGTATGCGCCTTTATTTTTAGAGCAATGATGACCTTGAAATCATACCGTGAGAAACGATGCAACATTTTTTATGAATTTTCAGGTCCGAACTCTTACATATTTAGCTATTAGATAGCTTTAGTTTTTATTATTAGAAATTGAATTAATTTAGGAAAAAGCAGTGTAAACACTGTAACACATTTATTGACAGGTATTCTAAGAATGTTGAAAGTGTTACAGTTTCATAATTCTCTTTTTGATTTTAGCGAATTTCCAGAAAGAATTCTGGAAATTCAGCTATTATGGTGTAAGCCATAGTCGAAGTTCAGCCCGAAAATATGGCAGAAATTTGTTTTGAGGTCCCTAGAGCCCAAAAATAACATTCCCTAAAATATATATATATATATATATATATATATATATATATATATATATATATATATATATATATATATATATATGTATATATATGTATTTATGTATCAGCACGATAGCTCTTCAGGAAAAACTGCTAGTTTTACGAAATTTGGTGACAACGTTGGAAATCCAAAAATCTTGGATGAGTTCTTCAGCCAAAAACGTCGGAGCTCAGGAACATGGTTTTTTGAGCATTTTTCGTGAAAATGAGTTTTTGGCCAAAATTTGCTATAATTTAAAAGTTTTTGCCACATTTTTTTACATCATTGCGAAGACGGGAAAAAATCACATGAAAAAGGTCTTTAAACTTTTATTCTACGTTTGCTAGTTTTTGAGAAAATAAGAAAAAAAAAGTCAATTTATTTTCTATAATTTTAGTGTGTTTACAACTATGTTGTATGTGTATAATCATATAATGTGTATGTATGTATTGTATATAACTGCAATAGTGAGATATACGTATGTGGATATACATACCTACTTATATGTCTGCATCTGAATGTATTTGTGAAACAAAATCTTTATAGGATGAATGTACCAAAAGTTGGTCAGTAAAGCCTTTTGGTACTTTTAAAATACAAAATCAATTATATAAACAACTATATATTTCAATTAATAGAGGATCTACGGATTACTTATCAATTTTATTGTAGAATCGTTTCCAGGTAGTTCAATTCAAGTGAAATCTTGAAATAAGTAATTAAATTATAAGACTGATTAATAAACCTGTTTACTTTTTCTCTAAATCGGTCACATGTGTCATGTTGCTAGTTTTGGATATTCTTGACCTTAAGATTGACCTACGTTAAAAAAAAGTTAACGTTTATTAGTTGCATAATATGAATACTAACATGAGTACTACTAATTGATGGCAATCAATAAAAAATAATTTAATTTCTTTGAAAGAATTGGTTTAATGTTTGCCGTAAAAAGTGAACAATCCTCAAATAAAATATTGATCTGGAGACGAAAAATACTTTCTAGACGTATTTAATGTTAATAATATAAATCTACAAAATTATTCAAAATAATCTGAAAAAGCCGAAATAAACCAGTTAGTGCTTATAATGTATCAAATTGAGGATTCTTTTAATAAAATCATCTGCTTTCAAACATGTACACATTTATAGAAAATAAATTTCTTATTTATAAGTTCTTTTAAACCGAAGTTCTCAATTTTTATGGACTAATATCCTTTGGAAACTAGTCCATAAAAATAGGGAACTTCGGTTTAAAAAACATATACGTAATTGTATTATCCTAAGAAACTTAATATAAAGTTTATAAATTTATTATTATTTAAAGAAAAAATATAGATCCAGTTTAGGTACGTCTACCCCATAAGCTAAGAAACACTACTAGATATTTTGTTTAAATGCATTATTTGTGTTATTGATGAAACGATGATAGGTATATTGATATGGAACCAATTTAACGCCTTATATAGTACAAAATGTATATCTACGTATATCTGTGTGTGTGTGAATGTATTTGTACCTCTAATATACATATTTTTCAAATAAGTACATAACTGTTGACAGTTTTAGCGAATGGAATTCAGCTATTACAGCCACTGTCATGACGCGACTTGAGCCCGGGACTATGGCAGAAATTTGTTTTGAGGTCCCTAGAAACCGAAAAAAATAGTCACTAAAATTTATCTACATATACATATATATATATATATATATATATATATATATATATATATATATATATATATATATATATATATATATATATATATGTGTGTGTGTGTGTGTGTGTGCGCGATAATTCTCGGACGAAATGTCTCACGTTTATGAAATTTGGTGAAAATATTGGAAGTCCAAAACCGTTGGAAGATGCCTGGAACATGTCTTTTTTAGCAATTTTCGTGAAAAAAATTAACTTTTTGCCAAAATTTCCTCTTATTCAAAAAGTTTTGTAAAAATTTTTTACACTATTGGAAAGAGGAGAAAAAATCACATAAAAAAGGCCTTCAAACTATTATGCTATGTAAACTAGTATCCAAGAAAAACTAACTTTTATAAACGGAAATTCGCTATGTTATGCAGGATGCTGCGACAGGGGTATATAATATATACTATATTCTTTCGCCATTGATTTTAAGTAAGTAGGTAGTCTACCCAAAACCAAAAACATAACACGTGGACTACCAAAAAAAGTTTTCGGATTGAAAAGTTTAGTGCATATTTTCTGTGCTGTTTAAAATACTTTAGTTTCTGTTTATTATATTTTATCTGTAAATTACTTTTTTAAGATATGTAACTAATTAATGCGAAATTTATATTGATATGGACACAAGAAAATGTGTATAAAAAATCGCAAATTTTGTGATTTAAAATGAATGTAACTTCAATGGCGTAGAAACTAAATATCAACAAATTTAAAAAATGGTATAAATAATAATAAAATGTAATCATGGAGGTAGATAGAAAAATACCTACGTATACCTATGAGTATTGATTAAGGATATTTTTCTCATTATTCAGTGAATTCTCATTATTCAGTGAAAACTTTTAAGTAAACTTATAGAGGCGCCACTAGTGATAATGCAAGTTCTCTATATTTTGAAATTTTACAAGTAATATTAATTTGGAAAAAAACAAATAAAACAAAATTATAATATTCATTCTATTTTATAATATTTATTAAATAAATTAATTTTTTATAAATAAATAACACCACCATTTTGGAATGTAATATTATAAATGGCTGTGCCGCGTCCGCGTCCACGCCCCCACGGACGTCCGCGACCGTTTCCTCGGTGTCGCATCCGCCATTGGCGACGCTGTCTCCCCGCAGCCGTCCCCCGCCGCCTTGTATTAACTAAAAATAAAAAATATACGTTATATATAACATCAATTTATTGTAATATTAAATAAATTGAAAAAGCTAAAATTAATTAAAAGTCGTATGATATCATCAACGAAATATAACAAATCAAGCAAAATTTGTCACACCTAAACTAAAATTTAACAATATCAATCTAAGGTTGCACGTTTAATTTTACTTAATTTGTTAATGAAATCATACCACTTTTAATTAATTGGAAAAATGCAATTACCATTCTCCACATTTTCATTTCTTCCTAGTGTACCCTCATTTCCCGTCCCGCCATTCTCCATCACACCATTTTTCGTCCCGCCATTCACCGTCCCGCCAACATCATTTCCCCTTTCATTTGCGGCCCCAACTTCAGCCACCGCCACCTCATCTCTTTGTTCCTGGTTGCAGGGGATTTCTTCGTCCATTTCTATCGTATTTTCAAAATTAATTTAAAACATTAATCTTTTAAACGAGCAATATGGAAAAAATTTTTTGTCTCAAAATGCCGGACTTTTTACTGCCAGTGATAAGTACAATAGATAAGGTTACAAAAAACAGAAAAAAATAAATAAAAAAAACATCAATGATCCCAACATCAAAAAAGTGAATCCTAGAAATTTACAAAATATAAATTATACTAAACTATGTTGATAAATTTGAACATTATTTAGAATTATACCGTATTTCGAAAATTTGTCACAGATGGCGGCATCTGTACCAGTATATATATAGATATTCCAGCATTTTGAGCCGCCACCTATTCGAGGAAATTTCATTATTAAAATCAAAACCATTAAAATTAACTTCGTAATTGATTACATTTGTACAAAAGAAGCGAACACTCATTTATAAAAAAAAAAACAGTAGAGGCTTCTTTACTGTCAAAAATATTTAAATGTTTGCTTCTTGTCGAGAAAACGTATATAAATCTTAAGGTACCATCACAGTGTGATCGACCGAAAAATAGTCAATTTTCGCGATTTTTTCGAATGGATAGCTATGGGAACTTACTTTTCGGCCGATCACACTGTGATGGTATCTTAAACAACATAAATAAGTATCAAAATTATAGCGATGAATATGCATTATTGAATCTTTTTGGTATTGAAGAATTTAGACAAAAAAGCATCAACTTTATAAATTTCTTTCATCCGTTATATTTAATTAATAAAAATTTAAACGAAAAAAAATAATAATAAAACTATATGAGTTTTAACAATTATTTTTAAATTTAAAAACTGTTAATTTTTCTCAAGAAATAATATTTTCTTAAAATTTTTAGTTGCTCATCTACAAAGAGTAATTAACATAATTTTAAAGAAAATGGAAAAGAAAGGGTATGACGGGATAAGAATGGCCGGTTGGCCCCCAGACGAGATCTTCAACGGCACTTTGGCTACTATAAGGGCAGCTGATAAGAAGTCTTGTGTGCAAGTTTTAGCCTCATATCTTGGGTAGTTTAGAAGTTATTTGTGATAATATGTATTAAGGCCATGATTTTTTAAACCTTTATGTCTCGTAAACTATTACAGATATTGAGATAAACTAAAAACCATTGAGTAGGTCTAAGTTAGTACTATAATATATATTTCTTTCAAATTTTTCCGTTAATAAACAATCATAGAAAATTCGAGAAGAAAAATAGAAAAACATTTTTTTAGTGGTTCCTTCAGAGTGACAATCACGAAAAAAGTCTCAAATATTGCACATTAGGCCCTGTTTAAGTACTGCAAGTTTCGTTAAAAACAAAGGGGTGAAACAGTGTCAAAAAGGAGAAGCCTCGATCGAAGTCACCATCGGAAAGGTGAATTTCATCATTCCGTTATGTTTTTATGCCATGCGCACAAGATTAATTAAGAACCTGGTGATGTTTTAACGATATGTACTGATATACCTATCATGACTTCCAAATATACAGTGTGTTCAAGGTCATGTGAAGCCAATATATAAATATGTAAAAAAAATTGTTCGTAGGATAGCGGTTATATTTCTTGACCGATAGAGCTGCTATTTGGTATTGTGAGTGTTGGAGTTGATTGTCAATATGGGATGAATTCAAAATGGCGACTTTTCATTATCAATGAATTTATTATTATATTATTAAATTATTGCCAGTTTGAAACTATTCAGCGAAAAGAGCTCGTCTACAAACAGCTTAAACATTGACCCCAATTATAATTATAATAAAATTAAGCTGTCATCCGATAAATAGGTAACCGCTGCCACAACTCTCATACTTCAGTATACATTTCGGAATTTGCCTACGATACTATGATTGTATATCTATCTAAAGTTAATGATAAGTAGCTATTAACTAAAACTGAAATTTACCTCGTAGATAGGTACAATTGATTAAATAGTTTCTCAAATGACAATAATTTTAAACTTAAAATTCTCAGTATTTTGAAACTATCCCATATAGACAATCAACTCCATCTATGAATTTAGCCTAGAACTTGACATAAACACTCACAATACCAAATAGCAGCTCTATCGGTCAAGAAATATGACCGTTATCCTACCAACAATTTTCCTTACACATTTATATATTGGCTTCACATGACCTTGAACACACTGTATATTTGGAAGTCATGATAGTTATATTAGTACATATCGTTAAAACATCACCAGGTTCTTAATTAATCTTGTGCGTAGCATAAAAACATAACGGAATGATGAAATTCACCTTTCCGATGGTGGCTTCGATCGAGGTTTCTCCTTTTTGACACTGTTCCACCCCTTTGTTTTTAAAGAAACTTGCAGTACTTAAACAGGACCTAATGTGCAATATTTGAGACTTTTTTCGTGATTGTCACTCTGAAGGAACCACTAAAAAAATGTTTTTCTATTTTTCTTCTCGAATTTTCTATGATTGTTTACTAACGAAAAAATTTGAAAGAAATATATATTATAGTACTAACTTAGACCTACTCAATGGTTTTTAGTTTATCTCAATATCTGTAATAGTTTACGAGATATAACGGTTTAAAAAATCATGGCCTTAATACATATTATCACAAATAACTTCTAAACTACCCAAGATATGAGGCTAAAACTTGCACACAAGACTTCTTATCAGCTGCCCTTATAGTAGCCAAAGTGCCGTTGAAAATCTCGTCTGGGGGCCAACCGGCCATTCTTATCCCGTCATACCCTTTGTTTTTTATTTTTCACAAACAAAAAATGGGTAAATTGCAATATGGTATGTGTTCAATAATTTAGATGTTTGTCGCAAAAAAGAAACAAATGTAACTGGAAATTATTGTATCTAAAGAGTTAAAGCGCGGACACATGTTTTTATTAAAAATAATTGCATTTTATTATTAATTACCACACTTTAAAAGGCGTCAAAGTATATAGTTTAGGACAATTAAAAAACGGATTTTGATATACAAACTAATTTGCCTAGTATATTAGTTCATTAGTAATATATACTAGTATATACGCTTTACTCACTTGTGTTTTACATTATTCTGTTATTTTTATCGTGTTCTATAAATAAATACTACAATAAATCAATAATACCATACAAATGTCAATATTAAAAAAATGTGTAAAATATTAATAAATTTGAGTTTTTGAAAACAAAAATAGGCTTCCGCGCTTTAACTTTTCACAATAAAAAATTTCCACCAGCTTTGGTTCGTTTTTACCGGTTAAAAAAAAAAAATATCGCACCACATACCATACTGCAATTTTCCCCAAAAAATAAAATTCAAGTTTTTCCCTTTGTAAATTATTAAAAAATTAAATCGTATTCTTATAATTATAAAAAAAAAAAAATTTTGAAATATTTTCAAAAAAATTAAAGTAATGTACTTACGGGTTCTTCCATTGTCGGTTTCCATTTTTCTCACTATTTTCTCACTATTGTTGCAATTGAATTCTTGCTGGTTTGTTGTTTAAATTGTAAATAATCCACTATAATGAGTTGTTCCCCAAAAAACTTCAGACCTCCCCACCTTGTTTATTAAATCATTCTAACTTTAAATAGCTGAATTCCATTCTGGAAATTCGCTAAAATGAAATGAGACATATGGCGAACACTTGCCATTTTTTGGGAAATTCCATAAATTTTAAACAAAACCGAAGGTTTATATATATGTTTATGAGGCTTGCCATAAATATTAATCAGAGGACAAATATACTTTATCATGTACCTACTGCAATATAGCCAGGTCTGACCTATCTTTTTTTTTATTGTCTTATTTAGATTAAAATGACCAAAAATATTTAAATTACTTTAATGACAATATAAAATACCTGACTCAACTTTTCAGAAAAGAAAAATAAAAAATGATTAATATGATTTCTTTCAATTAACCGGTTTAGTACCGCCATATTTTCCAATTTTTTAGATAAAAAATTTAATATCTCTATAAGTTTAATTGCAAGTTTGGTACATTTTGTTTATTTACAGTATGACCGCTCTTTACTATACAGCCTCCAGTTATCAATATAAGACAATGCACACTCGTCAGTTGAATTATTTATAAAAAAAACATTAATGAAATACTCTGTCTTATCTGGTTAATTACGGAAAAATTTGTGTTTCTCTACGTTTTTAACTCAGCTAATCAGGAATAATTTTAGTCGAAAGTTCTTAGAAGTCCTACTGTGTCCCTTTTTCCAGATCTTTGGATTCACAGTTGAAAATTTCGTGGAGGGACAAATTCTATAATATAACACTTTGACGTTCAGTATTTTACTAACAGGATTTTAAGATGAAAAGTGATTGAATAATTAATCTCAGTTTTATTTTAAAACACTTTCCATACAATAGGAAATCATGTATGAAAAATTATATCTCTTTAGTAGCGAAAAAAAAAAAAATTATTATTTACTTAAATTTTTGGAAGATGTTTTTTAATACCAATATATCCACTTGCATACAAAATTTCCTTTATTAAAGATCAGTTTTAAAGATCAGTTTTTCTATTTTACTCATTTCACTTTAGTTCTACATCCTTTTTCGGAAATTAGGTAACATCTTTACTTAATGTCTTATACCATGAATTTCTCGACACAGAACACCGTATACCAGACATAACTATAAGAAATATATAAGAAAAATTTTAAATGCCGGCCCTGAGTTAACGATTTTCAAAGCAAATATTAATGCAATTAGTTAAAATAACTAAATAACCAATGAGTTCGTATGATAACATTTTACTAATTTTTTTGGGAATAACGATAAAATGGTTTATAATTTAAAGTATGTTAAAAGTACAATAAAATAATAAAATACATTTAAAAATTGGGATTACCAGCAATAAGCATCACCTGAAAAAGATACGCACGAATTGAATAAAATCAGCTAGTGTGAGAACAGACCAGTACGGTCAGATCGGAACATCAATAAAGTAATTGTATTGTATACTTGACATAATATCCATTATCTATTTGATTTTAAATGTGTTCAGAAATAAGAGTTACGTTATTTTATGGAAATTCATTCTAAACAAAACTAAAATCAACTTTTTTTTTTAGAAACAAAATATTGTTTTTGAAAAGATGTCCGGGTTTTAAACTCTGAAATCCGGGTTTTTGGGGCTCATTGTCCGGGTTTAATAAATTTTCTAATGGCAACCCTATATATTGTAGTATCCTATCTTAGGTTGTTCAAAAATAACATATAATATAGGTCAAATGATCCCTTAAAAAAACATGATATTTAAAATTGTCATAAATACATATTTTGTTAGTCTAGGTTCAGAAACGAATTTGAATTTGAACACAAACATTTTTTCCTGGAATTTGAATTGGGTACAGAGGGTACATTATGAATCACGTGAATATTCTGTGACCTATATTATATGTTATTTTTGAACAACCTATAGGACATTTTATCATACATTTTTAAATTTATTGAATATATATCAGTTATGTTAAACAGTAAAACAACATTATATGTTTATGTATATTATAATATTTATATTTAAAATGAATTTAATACACAACTGACTCATCAAAATTACAAAAATTTTAATTGTGCCATCGCAAGGAAGTAATAAGATTATTATTTCAATTAATGAAACAAGCATTAATTGAAAGTGTTTAATCAACATTTTAAAAGGATATTGAAATCCTTAAGTTCCATCGGAGAACCGGTTAGCTCTGCCCTGGTGACAGCGAGCCCTACAACAAAAACTTGACCATCCCGAAAAAAAGTCGGCATAATAAAATTTTTCAAAGGATTTGTATGCTTAACACGTTGACGGTCGATTAACTGATACACTGTTGTAACAACTACTTACTGCAGGAATTAAACTTCATTCATATCTACAAACACTGAACGTCACATGAGATACGAATAGGTACGTATCATGATAGACACGACATACTGTTTAATGTTTTTCTTATGAACATATTCATACATAGAGTGTATCCGTGTCTGTGCGGTTAGGTTACGTTACATATGAATACACTCACAAGAAAAGCATTAAACAATATTAAATTTGTCCTCTGCCACAAAACGTGTCTCTGACGTTCAGTGTCTGTAAGTATTATTGCTATAAGGTATTTATTGCTATAAGGTATCGTAAACCTTAGATATGAATAGGTACGAAATTAGACTTCATTTTTTTTATATTTCTTTTACGAATACATATTCTTTATTATATTAAAAATTTACATAAGGATGATCACTTTAACTATGACAGTAATCAAAATTTTTGAAAATATTCCTCATTTTTTAAAAAGTTACAAAAGTCATGTAATATCTACTCTATGGTAAATTAGGATCGAAGAGATAAGGTATAAAAATGTCTTGTTAAATGTGTTTATAAAAATCTTGAATGGCTTGATAACCTTGAAAGTGCTTTCTTCGGTGTTCCAGTACATATCTCATGCACCCCCAATCACCGTATATTCGTTCCTTTATACTTGTTATAGCGTCCCTATTAACCCATATCCTGTCTCTATCCACCCCTAATCATACCACATTCGTTCCTTTATACCTAATATTGCATATCTATTAACACATCTCCTGTCTCTGTTCACCCCGCCCGTTAACTTCCAACTTATCCAAAAATAAAAATAATTAATTGTTTGCCAGTTTTCTTTTCAACAAGATAAAGCATTAATTTACAGGTAGAAACATTTCATTTCAATTTTATATTATGAAAATTTTAAAAAATACATCTGTAACAAAATTATACGATGCAATAACTTATGTTCTTATGCAACGTATTGATTAAATGATTAAAAGCCAATAAAAAGTATTTTTATCAAAGTTACTGTTGTCTAGGTTTCTTACTGTCTCGTGATTTTGATTCACATTATGCATTTTAATGGCAATTTTTTACAAACCGCATAAAAAAAATCGTAAAAAAAAAAATCCCACAAAAAAGGTATTTACTCGTCTTTCCCTGATTCAGCCCAGTTTACGGTACATAAACAAACTCGTTCCGTATCTAAGCACTATATGTACCTTATGACGTATAATAGTAATTGATACATTAATTATCAAAATATTGTATTGGCTGGATGTTTAATCATAATCTCTTATAACCGTTAACGTGTTAAACGTTAAAAGTTTTATTAGGCTTACTTTTTTTAATGGTTGTCGCATTATACCGTATTACAACATCGGGATACGACAATATATGCATTGTATGCTACATCCCGCCATTAGTAAGACAAGAATAAATATAGATACGAAAGTAATATGTATAAATTTGTACATACTAGTCCAGTATTATAATTATTAAGTACAGTTTTTTCAAAACACAATACACGCAAAATTTTCGAAAATGAGTTATACATTACATTAGGTTAATTTTTATTTAAATTTTCCATCAATTTATGTAAAAAAAAGTGGCAATTACTATTTTTTTCAAGGTTATTTCAATTTGAAATTTGAGTTTATTCAAAGCTTAATAATAGCAGTTTGTGAATTTGGTTATTTTTTAAGTTATTTTTCTCGAAAATCTACGAACATAGGAAAATGGCTTAAAAACCTATCTTTTTAATAAAAAGTATTGTAAAAAAATTTCGAAATAATTTTGAATTTTGGCAAATATTAGCAAAAACTCATTTTTCGACGTTCAGGGCATCGGATCTCGAAAAATAGTTAACACAGAAAAATAGTTTAAAGACCTTTTTTGTGTGATTTTTTCTCTTCGTTTCAATAATGGAAAAAAATCTCGCAAAAATTTTTAAATAAAAGGAAATTTTGGCAAAAAAATAATTTTTTCCACGAGGGTTTTGGACATTTTTCGTGAAAAAAATTTGGCGGAATGAGGCGGAAAAATCACATAAAGAAGGTTTTTTTATTTACAATTACTCTATATCAACTAGTTTCCGAGAAAAACCTACTTTTGTAAATGGAAATTCGCTATGTTATGCAGGATGCTGCGACAGGGGTATTATGTAGTTTAAAGATGAGTAAACGTACAAAAAATTTTTTGCAAAAACTAAAAACTTCTTATACGGATCTGTTTGCTTCATCTTTTTTAATAATAATGCATATCTTCATGCCATCTTTAAAATATGTCACGTAAATAGGTATAAAAATTTACAGCGATTTTCAAAATTAATCCAGTATCCTACAATTCATATAAAAAAAAGTTGTTACAGAACTTTTTTTCTGTAAATAAACTCTCATAATAATTTATAAGGGGACTCCAGGTTTAAACTTTAACGAGTAAAGACCTATCTCTGTTGAAAATATTTAACAGTCAGTTACGAATAAATACAATTAATTCATTATTAATCAGTTAACAAAATCATAAATACCACAAACAATTACATAAACCTACACACATAATATAATATACCTAAATAAATACATAAACACAAATAGTGCAGTGTATGCAGTGCGTTCCAACATTCACTTTTGCTGAGAATATAAAGAATATATAAAGGTTGAAGTACAAATAATCGAGCAAAATGTAGTATGACAATAAAAAATTAATTAAAAAAAAAAACAGTGTTAAAACTTATATACTAGAAGAAAAGTTAAAATTTACATTAAAATTGATAAAAAGAAACATGAGAAAACAGTCGTTGATCCACATAAACACTTTTGGGAAGGGGGTTGACGGCTTAGATGTTCGTGCCGTCATTTACCTGTGTGCTTGGCTATCAGAGGGTCATTCCCAGTACTGCCTCTGTCCGGTCAGATGTTCTATAAATATGTTGCGTGATCATCGGATCGTATCTAAAACCATCAAGCGTGCCATGGTCTGCGTGTATTTGTAGGCTATGCCCAGTGACTTTGTGACCCGGTAGTTCTGCGTAAGCTAAGCGCCGAGCGAGCCTACGATAAATGAGACCCTGTAACCCTTTGCGGTGAGCTCGGCAGCAAATGGATTATATTTTTCGAGCTTCTGCTGCCTAGCTACCTCCAGGGCGTCCGGAGCACCCTCAAACGGAATACATATGTCGACAATCTGTACCGACTTACTAGCCTCGTCTAAGATTACCAAATCAGGGCGAAGGTTGCTCTGTACGCCGGGCACTTGTCTGTTGATGTTTAGGACTGCGCCCGGGGGTAAGCGTGCTGCGCGAGCAAGACGGTCTTGTACGGCATTATGTCGTTTTTGCCACGCCGCTGAATGAGCAGTACAATGGTTGATGACGTGCGGTAGCGTCTCATTGACGTAGCCACAACATCGACACCGTTTGTCGCTGGCCCCGAGTCGACGCGTACCATTTAATGGGACAACGCCGAGCCTGGCCCGGTGGACAAATCGATAGTCACAGAACCTAGTGTACTTCCCATTCAACAGGAAGTGGTTGCTCGGCTCCCTTTGGTGAGTACTAGAGTATACCTTTCCCTGGTCTGGTTTCCTCAGCAGACTAGCAAGGTAGTGTGCTCGGACGCTTGCGCGTAACACTCTTACTACCCGGGTCCTCGCCGTCTCCGGGACAATCACACGCTCCTGTGTTTGTCCAGGCATGTTGACGATTAAGGACAGATCACGTTTTTCTCGGCACCAGTGAAACTCTAGCCCTCTTCTGGTGTTCAGGCGGCGACAGGCATTCCTCGCCTGGGTCCAGAGGCTTGATATGTCGCCGCCATCTCGGGCAAGGGGACCTTCCAGTGAGCCACTCAGGTATTTGGCCATGATTTCCTTTGTTGGATCGGCACCAATACGCCTCATCACAACACACTTCAAGCAGCACCAAGCCGTGTCCCTTACTATGTGGTCTTTACAGGACAGCAGTTTAAATGCGTGAACCACAGTGCTCACGTCCGCAGAGTCAGCCAACGGCATAAGATTTGCTCCACCCTGGTGTGATGGTATGTAAAGAAGCTCAGGAGAGCCGCGTTGAGGCAGGTTTATCCATTTCTTGGCCAGTCTTTTGATAACTTTGTCCGCGTCGGATAATGGACCCTTGGCGACATTGCCGCTACGCAGAATAAAGTCTAGCCGAGAAAGGACGAACATGTTCACCGCTTCGAGCTTTTGCCAGGGGGCGAGAAGAGAGTCATGTATCCTTTGTACATCCTCCTTAATGGCACTAATGGCCCCAAGGGGAGTTTATGATACACGGAATCCCGTAGGGACTCCTAGATGTTTATACTCTTCTCCGTCTCTTAGTACCGTTAGCTTACCTCCTTGGATAGCGAACTCCGTGGGATAGACCGTTCGGCGGCGTCTGCAATCCACATGGAGTGAGGCGCATTTTGGTGGTTGGAACTTTAGACCCATCCACTCAGCGGTTGATCCTACTGAGTCCAGAAGTTTCTTTAGGGACTCAGCATTTTTTGCGAGTAGCACGACATCATCAGCATACGCCAGTATCGAGAAGTGATGGTCGTGAAGTTTGTAGCCGTGATCATCCGCCAAACCCAAGGCCACCCTGACGAGGGGCTCTATTGCCAAGTTAAAGATTATTGGACTGAGTGGACAACCTTGCTTCACTCCCGAACGAAGTTTCTCCTGCCGATGTGCGAATAGTGGTGGTAGAGTTGGAAGTAAAGCTCAGCTATCACACTTCTCAACTTGCTGGGCATCTGCATCTCTCCCAATACTCGCCGGATGTGATGGTGGGGGACAGAGCCGAAGGCATTGGCTAGGTCAAGCCACGCCAATGCTATCTCTCTGCCTTCACGGCGCGCGTCATCCAGTGCATTTTGGACCACGAAATTATGCTCAAAGCAATCTTCGTATTCCAGAAATCCCTTCTGCACTGGTGAGATATTGTTTGAGAGTTTCGCCCAGCAGCTGACACGGTCGGCTATAACGCCGGCATAAAGTTTGGCAATAGTTCCTTCTAATGTTAGTGGTCTCCAGTTTGACAGATCATCCCTGCTACCCTTCTTATGCAGCAAAACAGTGCGAGTGTCAGCCCAAGCCAGTGGTGTTTTTTCCTCACGGAAGTAGCGGTTGAAAATCTCAGTTAGGACTATACAGCCTGGGTCCAGCCGTTTCAGATACGAGTATCTTACTCCGCCTTTCCCCGGGGTAGTATTAGAAGTTTTAGCCAATAGCGCGCATACTGATTCTTTACTAATCGAGTCCAGTAGGAACGCATAGCGTTCATCTCTATCAGCTGCTCCGTTCTCACCAGGATTGAGTACCCGCCGAACCTCCTCAGGCATAGGTGTTTGAGCCTGGTTTTTGTCAGCGAATATCTCACGGAAATGATTATAGATCGTTTCCGTGTCAATCTGGCAGAACTGTGAGCCACCTGGTTACAGTATTTGGTTGATGGCTTTCTTTTTATTGGTCCTATAGAGCTTCTGGATCTTTCCCGCGTCCGCAGGGTCAAAGCGTGCACGTCGTTGGCGATTCCTGGGACGGGGCCTATTGTTCGGGAATCGTTGCACGCCCTGATTTGGTCTTTCGGCCACATGACTTGTACTGATCGACGCAAAGTCAGCAATTATTGTAGCCGCGGCAACTTCAAAGTCTTCCCAATTGGTAGCGGTTCTTAAGAGTTCTAGCCACCGACGCTGGTGTTCAGTCAATTGACTTTCCACCGGCGCGGGGGGAACCGGTTGATGATCTCGATGCTCGCCAGTTACATTCTCGATTACCACCGGGGCAGTATCGAGACTGCCGGAGGCGGGCTTTGGTCTGACTTGTGGGGATGCCGTAACTACTCTCTCGATTATTTGATCATGGGCAATGCCGTTGATCTCGTGAAGCCCAGCTCCTGATCTTAGTGGAGTGGGTGGATGTGGTGGTGATCCGTGGACTAGGTCCTCATGGTCAGAACCTTGTGGCAGGTTAGTGTTCGAGTTCACCGGCGCAATGCGACACGACCTTCCAGCTGCAGCACTAGGAACAGCCTCTGTGCCATTATTGGTTTTAGGGGGCGGGGCGGTGCCCTCATGGACGGCACTGGTGGTGGTGGCGCAAGTAGTAGTGGCATTGTTGGTGGTGGCGCTATTAGTGTTGGTGCTGGATTCAGCAATGCGCCGCATTTTCTTTGGTGTTGCAATAATGCTGGGCAGGGACATCGATCTTGTTCGCGGACGTCTTATTGGAGGTGACTCTGGTTCGGTGGTCACCGGGGCAGCCAACCTAGATGTTGATGGTTGGTTGCTAGCAGGTGGTCGTTGCGGGGGTGCGGCTCTCTTCTTGGTGGTTGTGGCTGCAGCCGCACCCTCTTCATGTGATCGATGGTGAATTTTTAATTTTTTGAGATTTTCATTCCGGTGACCACAGTCACCACACTCGAATGAAATGATCGGTGTCCCATATTGTTTTTTAATATGTTTTTTGAGGTCGGAGTGGCTCTTATATTTAAAGATGTTACGAAGAGCACCGCCCCGACCCTGGAAGTCCAAGTAGTCTTGTAGGACATCTGCCCAGACTTTGGACATTGAAAATCGGCGGGAAACGGGAATGGGATATTAACATTCACGGTCCCCGCCGCCTCGCCATCCGCTTCCTGCTCTTCCATTTAGTATGTGTAGTGGTGTCATAGTGTCACAATAGTGTCACAATCGGTAGTAATTGGGGGGTCCCTAGGGACCCTCATTATCATAATTGTTTCATTCTCCTCGGTCTGGTCATTTTTGCGGTATATTCACTTTTTGAACACTTTGAGAACTTTCGACACACTTTTACACTTTTAGCAATTTTAACAATCATTAAGCTGATAAAAACAGATACTACACTTTATAAGAACAGATACTACACTTTATAACACTACACAGATACTACACTATAAACTACAACAAAAACCAGCCACACAACATCAAACCACACGAAAAATACGACTTCCACAAAGCAGACTGGCAACAATTCCATTAACAAAAATCACAGAGTCAAAAACGACTAACGACCCTGAACAAATGTTAAAAATTATAGAAAACAAAATAAGTCAAGCTGTGCAAGAAACTATACCCAAGAAAAAACACACGAATACAAGACATTGTCAGGTATGATGGTGGACCCAAAATATTAAAAGATTAACGGCCGGTTTTACATTCACATTTAAAGCCGACTTTAACACTAAAGCCAACTTTAAAACTGATTTTATTTTTGGTACTATTTTACAATCAAATTTAAAGCTCCATTAGTGCAAAAGTCAACTTTAAACTAAAGTAAGAATTCACCGAGATCTCACTTAGCTTATATTTTTTTGCAATTTTTTTGCTATTTTTTTTTACCAACGAATTGGTTTTTTTGCCGCAGCCGTTACCGAGATACAATGGCGGTGCTGACTCTCGGTAATGGCTGCGGCAAAAAAATCAATTCGTTGGTAAAAAAATAGCAAAAAAATAGCCAAAAAATATCCCGTAAATTTCATTTGAATAAGTGCAGCAGGTCCGGAGATACAGGGTTGGCGGGGCTCACTTTAGATTTATGCCAGCCCCGCCATTGTATCTCGGTAACGGCTGCGGCAAAAAAATCAATTTGTTGGTAAAAAAATAGCGAAAAAATAGCAAAAAAATATCCCGTAAATTTCATTTGAATAAGTGCAGCAGGTTCGGAGATACAGACATGGCGGGGGTGACTTCAGATTTAAGTCAGCCTCGCCATTGTATCTTGGTAACGGTTGCGGCAAAAAAATCAATTCGTTGGTAAAAAAATAGCAAAAAAATATCCCGTAAATTTCATTTGAATAAGTGCAGCAGGTCCGGAGATACATGGTTGGCGGGGCTCACTTTAGATTTATGTCAGCCCCGCCATTGTATCTTGGTAACGGCTGCGGCAAAAGAATCAATTCGTTGGTAAAAAAATAGCAACAAAATAGCAAAAAAATATAGGCTAAGTGAGATCTCGGGGTTATGACTTGGCGAGGCTAGCTTTATAGACACGAATTGTTACCCGCGATTTCTTTTATGATTTATTGTATTTATGATTAATTTCTTTTAAAAAGAAATAATGTAGTTTTCTATTCCAATCTCACTGACAGTAGCGAAATGAGTGAGATGCGTATATTTTGAAATTCAATCATGTTGATATTTTCGTTTCTATAGTTATTTTTTTTAAATGTAAGATTGGCTACGATAATTCATAGTTCGTTTTATCCATGCAACACTTCAAAGTCCTTTAACAAAAGTAAGCAGACCTGATCATTGTACAACAATGCTAAAAATAAAGTCGACTTTAAATTAAAAGTAGGTTTAGTTAACGAACCTTTAAAATTATAAATGTAAAACCAGCCGTAATTCAACTTAGGAAAAAGCTCTACGAAAATATAAAAAAACCAAATCACTAACTGACTTCATTAACTTTAAAAAAGCCAGAGCAGAGGCCAGAAGAAAAATTCTAAAAGAAAAACAGAAATCGTGAGAAGAATTCACAAGCAATATCAACACTAATACTCCTGACAAAGAGTTATGGTCAAATATGAAAAAAATCTCCAAAAAACAAACTACCAATGAACCGATTACAGCGCTGTCAATCAACAACCAATTAATTACAGATAAAACCAAATCGCAGAAGAAATAGCAAATTACTTTGCAAATATTTCATGCGAAAACCAATATAATCAATCATTTCAAATATATAAAAAAAGCAGAGAAAAGGACCAAATCAACTTCGTCTACTACGATTACAATAACCCTTTCAATTACACCGAATTCGAACAGTCATTACGAGAAATAAAAAACTCCTCACCCGGTCCAGATGAAATACCAATAATAATTATCCAAAATCTCCATCAAACAGCTCTAAACTATTTACTAAAAATCTACAACTCTATTTGGCAAACTTCCAAAATCCCCCAAAAATGGAAGCATACCCTAATAATCCCAATACAGAAACCAAATCAAAATAAACTAGGTTCAGATGAAATACCAATAATAATTATCCAAAATCTCCATCAAACAGCTCTAAACTATTTACTAAAAATCTACAACTCTATTTGGCAAACTTCCAAAATCCCCCAAAAGTGGAAGCATACCCTAATAATCCCAATACACAAACAAAATCAAAATAAACTATGTCCAGAAGCCTACAGACAGACCAATATCCCTAGTCAACCACATAGCTAAAATCCTCGAAAAAATGACCTTCAAACGATTAAAATGGTTAACAAACAAACACAACTTAATAAACAAAAAAAAATTCGGTTTCCAAAAACACTGCTCGACCTTAGATTGTTTAACAATATGTGACAATGACATCAAAAACGCCTTATATATGACGCATTATATATGACAATGACGCCTCATATATTTGGAACTGTAAAAGATAATTAAAATTTCTCAAAACTGTTTCTAGAATATGGGGGAGAAACTAATATAGCCAACATGAGAATTTTTTGCAACTTTAAAATTATAATATCCTATTTAAGCATGAAAGCTCTTTGATTGAAAAAATTATCCGAATCGGCCGAGAATCGAATCCCGGATCTCCCGGTAACTAGCCAGGAGACAAAGTCTTGAAAATGTGATACAGATATCACAATTTCACTGTTGTTATTTCTGTCACATTTGCAATTTCACATACCACATGTGATATCAACAAAAAGCAAGTCTTGAAATTCTTGCGTGATACTGTGACAATATATTTAATACGTACAGATCACGTAGAATATGTGTTAAGTATAACCACATGTAACTATAGAAATTACAAATTGCTTGAAAACTTTTTCTAATATTGAATTAGATAGACAATATTAATTTGACATTTCAAACTGTCAAAAAATGTACAATTTTTTAAATCAACAATTTTTCTCTTAGTTACCTATAAAAAAAAAGAAGAGTATTTTTTCCACGATCGTGTATAACAGGCACGATCTTTTTTCTTACTCTTATTGTTAGTTACAAAACAGTTCATTGAGATACATAACATTATAATTAATTTAAATTCTCTGAAAATGTGCTAATAACCGAAATGGTTAGTAGCTGGGCTATACGGGCACCACTCCACAGTAAAACCCCAATTTTCCGGACTACTTTTTGACGGTGTTAAGAACCGTGTAGTTTGGGGTCCTACTGTACCTCGTGTATGGATTGACCTTTGACCCGGCACGTACCGAGTACATGTATTTAAAATTTGTTGTGACATTTGACCCCCACACTCGCTCATACTGTTGGCCTTGAAATTCCAAAAACATGAGTCATCACCTCAACAACCACATAAGTAGTTAACCCATTATGCTTCACCACAATTTAGTTATCACAATCTAGTTTTATGTTAACCCATTACCAGCCATAGTTTTTGAATGCAAGCCTAACGCATGCGCAGACTGAATTTTAGGCCACAATTTGATAGATGGGGTACACTAAAACGTCAAAAATGTGGGGAATACCCTAACTCGGGGGTGGCTCCAAACTTTTGACACCGTACTGTACTTAAATTTTTGGTACACTACCGTGTCAAAAGTACAGGCCCCCCTGATCAAAAAGGTGTCCGATCACTTTTTGAAGCGTACTGTACTTATTTTATGTACGTGCAAACCTTGACTCCAACACGCGCTTGCCTTAATTGTGTCATTTTAAACGAAAGGTACACTACCACGTCAAAAATGTAGGGAATACCCTAACCCAAGAGGTGGCCGCTAAATTTTGTGGGGGCATTGTACCAAGCGCTAGCCGCAAAACTTCGGACTCCAGAGTTCAGACTCCAGATTTCAGACTCCAAATTTCTGGCCGCTACTGTACTGCCGAAAATTTGGGTGTCAATTGTACGTGAGGGGTATTTTTGTATATGAGTCAGCACTTTATAAGATGTTTATTTAGTAAAAAACTCGTGACTTTTTATACGGTTTGAGTTTGTTTATTTAAGATTTTTTAGCTGACTATTTGTAATTTCATGATAAGTTTGCAAGTAGATACATATATTATATTAACATATAATATCACATATGATATATAACGGATGTATATTTAATATTTTTAATGAATGTTTTTTTATACAGGGTGTATCATGAAATATACTTTTCAATTAGAATAGTAAATATAATTAGATTTTTGTCAATACTTTTATAGGTGAACGTAAGTAACTTCTTCCTGTAAAAAAATAGGGGAATTTAAGGTAATAATTAAATAAAACGCACAATATTTCTTTTTTTTAAATTTTATTTATAGAATATGTATACAGAAATTAAATTGCTTAAATCTATATATTACTTAAAATCTACTTATTTTCCATATAAAAATTTTTTAAAAGAATACAGTTTTCTAATGAACAAATTTTATCTGAATGAAGCATACAACGTCTTGAATAATATTCATCTCGCAGATTGGAAATCTTCGGTACATCAAATATTTCTTCCAAATTCAAAATCCACGGCTGGTTTTCAGTGTCATCAAACAAATTTGAAATCCATTTCTTCTTTTCACTGCCCTTGACGTATATGACATCAAACTTCTTTAATACAGGTTTCAATATGGTATGAAGTTTGTTGCATGGAATAAATCCATACGACCAAGATATCCCATGCCAATTTCGGTAAAGCCAACGGGCAACTCGTTGAAATCTCTTCGGCAACTCGTTGAAATCAAACGGTGCTTCGAATATGAGATGTAATATGTCATCTGAATTTTCCGCAGCAATACCAACTTCTTTAAAATAAAATTCGTTGTTAGCTCCTTGATAGCCTTGTATGTCAAGAAACGCCATTTTTTACCACCACCGTAGAACTGAATTTATTCACACAATCCACAACTTTATATAGAATAATTAAAAGTGGTGGGGGTAATTAGGTATACTTTTTAACCAGGTTAGTTAGTGGAATGTATTCGAAAATGACATCATGAACTAAAATGGCTATTGCTGTCGTACCAGCTGGAATATCTTTATTACATTTAAATTCTAAACGAACATCAACTGAACCGCTTTTCAGTGACTCATTTTGATGTGAGCAATCGATAAAAACTATCGGAGCTATAGTTTTAAAATTTTCCCAATTTAAGAGCGGTTCATTGGAACGATGATAGTATGAGGATTGAAAGCGGGTATACATATAATAAAGTATTGCATACTGATTAATATCAAATTTAATATTCAAATCATAAGGGTACACTTGTGAATTTAGGTAAACTTTGAAATTATTTAAATCACAATGATCAAACCAAAGCGAAAATGATATATCGCGGTTTTTCTAGCTGTGTAGTTGTTTTTACAACCCAAGTGTTTTGTTGTGTAGTGGGTAATGCAGGTTGAATATAAGTTTCCCACGCTCTAAAACTAATCTGTATAGGTTTAGGTTTTTCAACATATTTTAGCAGTGATAATTTCATCTGAAACAGTTACATGTGGAACACGCCATTCGAGTTTATTTATTTCAAATTTCAACGAATGCGATTCTGAAACAATTACATCGTTGTCAGTTCGTGCACGAATAAGAATTAATTCATGCTTTGCGTTTAACATAATTTTTCCATAACCCTCAGCGAATCCAATAATTTTCTAAGTGGAATGCAAAAGTTAAAGTTGGCTTGTGGTAATTTTATTGTACAATCATTATCAATCGACCAACCAGCGTTTAGTAATTGTTTACTCTCACCATCGTTTAACGATAAATAATTTTTCAATGTCGATGTTAGACCAACATACCTAACACGTTCAAGTTCAACCCCATTTAATTCATATCTAATTTCATCGAATAGAAAAGCAATACAATTATTAACCAATTTTATATCTGGAACGGTATTTTCATTATTTAAAATTTTCCCCTCAATGCAAATAAAACTTTCACTAACAAGGAGATGCACCCAGAGTGAAATTCAGGATTTTGATGAAACTTAGCTGGTGTGTAGAATAGGCAAAAATAAGGGACCCGTATTTTTTTTATCGGCCATCTTCCACACTTAGAGGGTGAAAACAGGCCCTAAAGTTGGGGGGTTCAAATCGTATTTCATAAGATATCTCGAAAACTATAAGAGATAGAGGAAAACTTTAAATTGACGAAATGTTACTCTTTGAAAGACCTATTCACCTGTATAGGTTAAACCAGAGCCGGGTTCATAAGAGGGGCTAGAGGGGTGAAAATGAGGTTAAATTTTATTGTGCAGGCTGAATGGTTCAATGTATCAAATTTTTGCCATCATAAGTAGATAGATCACCAAAAATTAGGGGATACGTGTTTTTGCGTTTTTGCGAAATATGGGTGGTATCCAAACCATATAAGGAAAAAAAACTGGGTAGATTATATTGTATTATTATTGACTGCAAATACGTTCCATATTTTTTATTTTTATGTTGATTTTCATCATGAAAATGTAAATTTTTACTTTCCGATAATGATTCATATATTTTTCAGTACTAACTTAATTGGTAATTTAGCCATGTGTATATTTGGTTACTGATATTCGATATTTTTTATACTTATTTCTACCAAATTTCTCTGGTCTGCAAGTGTTAATGAGTGTTTAACAAGAAGCAACAATCTTCCGTTCAACAACTGCTTTTATCTTCTTACAAATTCGTTTTTAACCAAATAAACGCTGTTTATTTCTTTCTCAACATTCAAACTATTTGCTTACTCTTTTTGTATGTTTTATAGGTGTCAACTCCGTTTCCAAAATCGAAAAATTTATTACACCTGAACAGTGAGCGAAAGAGATTATTGCTTCTTGTCGAGCATTCATTAACACAAGCACACCAAAGAACTTTAACTTTTACAGAAATACACATAAGTATAAAAAATATCGAATATGAGTAACCAAATGTACACATGGCTAAATTACCAAATAAGTTAGTACTGAAAAATATATGAATCATTATCGGAAAGTAAAAATTTACATTTTCATGATGAAAATCAACATAAAAATAAAAAAAATATAAAACGTATTTGTAACCAACAATAATGCAATATAATCTACCCTATTTTTTTCTTCCTTATATGGCTTGAATATCACACATATTTCGAAAAAACGAAAAAACACGTAGCCCCTAATTTTTGGTGCTTTTTTCTATTTATGATGGTAAAAATTTGATACACTTAACCATTCAAGCTGTACAAGAAAATTTACCCGCATTTTTACTCGTCCAGCCCCTCTTATGAATCCGGCCCTGGTTTAACCTATACAGGTGAATAGGTCTTCCAAAGAGTAACAGTCTGACGAACGTTCGCACACCTAAACATAAAGTTGATGCTGTTAACTTGGCTTTTCTTAATGAAGCGCTTTCTAAAATTTCGGACGGTATGACAACACTTGAAAATTCACATAAACAATTTGAATCAATTGTGACCCCAAAACTTAGTCATTTGGAGAACATGGATAATGAGTTGAAAATGGTAATGGAAACTATTGCAAATGCAGTATTTAAAGAGGAATTTCACGTTAAATTTAAGCAATTAGAAAATAAAATACAATTTATTTCGAACCTATATATAAGCAACTCACTGTAAATACCATGCCAACAGTTCAAGATGAGTAAAGTTAAAGAACAAGTTGTAAGCGAATTACACAAACCGGCTCGTAAAAATTTCAAAAGGCGTCGTGTTGTAACTAAGGGTATCGATGATTTATAGTGGGTGGTGAATACATTCTAAAATTGAATCTCTTAAATTTTTGACATATATCATTTAGATGACATAAAAATTTTATATAAATTAAAAATTTTTTTATACAAAGTAAAAATTTTTTATTTGACATATTGATATTCAATGTTTTATGTGATATGTTTATCACTAAACATGGATATCAATTACAATTTGACTTTAATTTTATTACTATATGACATAGAATGTTTAGTTGGCCCCTTTTATTTGGAGGTGACAAACTTGTTACGGTTTTTCTAATTCTATTAAAAGTTTTTTTTTTTTTTTTTATTAAACTATGTAAAATTTTTTAGATAGATTAATAAACTTGCCGATGAAGCTTTATAATTAAAGCGAAATATTCAAGATATTACACGATGGTTGAATACATAAATTTTTCAATAAAATTGTGGACCATTCAATCTGTTCTTGTTTTCATCAATGTTTTCCTGCAATTTGCTGTTTTTTCAGCGGTTTTAGAAGACTGAAGTTGACTTCGTCTGAAGGGTAAAATTGGTCTAAATTCTCGTATTAAATATGCAATTAGAAAATAAAATACAATTTATTTCGAACCTATATAAGCAACTCACTGTAAATACCATGCCAACAGTTCAAGATGAGTAAAGTTAAAGAACAAGTTGTAAGCGAATTACACAAACCGGCTCGTAAAAATTTCAAAAGGCGTCGTGTTCTAACTAAGGGTATCGATGATTTATGGCAGGCTGATCTTGTTGAAATGGGTGCTTATGCGAAAGAAAATCATGGATATATAGGTACCTGTTGACAGCTATTGACACATTTTCGAAGTATGCTTGGACTGTACCGGTAAAAGATAAATCTGTAGTGCTTGTTACTGCTGCCATGGAATCAATATTCAAACAGAGCAAGCGTACACCGACGCACCTTCAAACAGACGACGGTCGAGAATTTTTTAATAGTAACTTTAAGGCGTTAATGAAAAAACATAAAATTAATCTTTATTCTACGTATAGTACGTTAAAAGCTTCAATCGTTGAACGTTTTAATCGTACCATTAAGAATAAACTTTGGCGTGCTTTTTCTCTAAACGGTAATTATAAATGGTTGCAATTAATTAACGATTTAGTTGATGAATATAATAGAACAAAGCATCGTACAATCAAAATGGCTCCACGAGATGTCACTGCTGATAATGAAGCGTATTTATTATCTAATGTATACAGTAATATAAAAATTGCTGGTGCAGCCAAGTATAAAGTTAACGACTTTGTTCGAATTAGTAAATTTAAATCAATCTTTGAAAAAGGCTACACACCGAATTGGTCTACGGAAATTTTTAAAATCGTCAAAGTTCAACATACAAATCCGGTCACATATCTACTGGAAGATATCAATTAACGGCCTATCCGAGGCAGCTTTTACGAGTATGAACTACAGAAAGTTAAATATCCTGATGTGTACCTCGTGGAACGAATTCTGAAGAGACGTGATGGGAAAGTATTGGTCAAGTGGCTTGGTTTCCCATCGGATAACAACAGCTGGATTCAAGAATCTGATATTGTTTAAAAAATCTAATTTTTTGATAATCTGTAAGATAAAAAGGTTTTTTTCAAATAAATAACACGTATATGTAAATACTTTTTTTTTCTTTATTTTTTAAAAATATAAGTATGAACACAAAATATTTTCACAATAAATGTATATGTAATATTTTTTACAATAAATGTTTTGTATATGAAATATTTTTTACAATAAATGTATGTGAAATATTTTTTTACAATAAATAAATATTAAAAATTGTATGATTTGTTTATATATTCAATAACACCCGAACGTAACTGTTTCATGTTTTCAGGTAACTGATCCCATACTTGACAAATTCGTTTGTGCATATTCGGGTATCATATATGCATACAGATGTTGTACCCAAATATCATATTTCAATAGTTGTTTTGTTAAGTATAATAACATCGAAATTTCTGATTTTTGTATACAAATAAGGATGAGTCAGAAATATGCCTTCAACGTGTGAAATCCGTGTTGCAAATGTCAATGGTTCACCAACGGGCGGTTGAAAGTTTTCTTCCATTTTCACACCATTCTTGCACATTTCACAACGAATTTGCAAACCAGGTGGTCCATCAATATGATCTTGTTGCCATGGTCGATTATAATGTTCAAAACATGGTTCACATTCTTGAAACATGGCCCGATAATCGGATGGTAACCAAATCCAGGCGCGTTGTATGATTTTCGCACCATAACTTCTCAGCACATTCAAACTGATCCACTTGTAGATTTGAAGAAATGTTTCCAAAGTCAGTTCGTTCAGCAGCATTGGTTCACGTTCGAAAAATTCACCAATTGAAACATCCATTTTATCCCAGTCCATTGATTCCGGTTCAGATAATTTCAAATTTTGCATTTTTACAATAGCATCAATTGTTTTTTCGTAGGTATCAACCCGTTTACGTAGTTTATCCAGTTCACTTGAAAATATTTGTAGCCGTTTCCAGTAAGCCGACGATGACGATGCCATTTCCACTTGCGTACTAATTTAACGAGTAATGTCCCCATTGCTAAAGTATCCGTTTCCCCCTCCACAGTATGTCGTTTCGTATCATACGGGCTGAGCGCCACCTTGTTCTGAGTTACACTATACACGTTATGTTTTTTCAATTGTATCAGGTTTTGTTGTCGATTTATGATTGTTTGTATTTTAGACAGTCCACGTAATCGTTAAAAGTTATCATTTTCTTAACCACAGAGTTCTTTACACCTTTCGCTTTCTTCGTGTGATCTTCGCCGTCCACTTGACAACTGTACATTTTTGACCTTAAACCCACAAATTTTGTAAATATTCGTCCATTTAGCTCATCCTTCATTAACCCGGGTATTTTCTTATTGACTCTTGGCATGTTATATTGAATATCTGCGCTGTAATCTGACGTATCAAAGTATTGAATATCACGTTTCATTATATCGTAAATATCTGGGCATTTTATCTCGTAAATCAATGAATCGGTATCCGTGTAGAGTAATTTTCTGTTGTTCCCGAACGTTGGCTGTATGTAGTTGTAATGAAAATCGTAGACACATGTTTTCGAAATATCCAGAATTGCTTGCCCGACGTATATTGGTTTGTTCATAAACACTTCCGTTTTCCGCAGTTCGACCGCGATGAGATTCTCGTCAAATATGGTGCGGCTGTGGAAATTCGGTTTCGCTATCATAATTTCCGCACCATATCGTCCATACCATTTCGTTGACAATTTCACAATCGAGTGTTTCCGTACATTTTCAATCGTTTTCCGGAAGACCGCGTTGTTTAATAGCTTGTAGAGATTTTTCTCGAATTCGTTTCCCGCCATTTGTCTTAGAGCTGTATTCAAGTCGATGTAGGATTTAAGCCATGATGATTGATTAAACTGTAGCACTCTATGTATTTTCTTTAATTTCATCCCGTGTTGTAGACATTGTTGCAGGTTCCGATAGTGTATCACGTATTTCTGTTTGTTGTATAGCGTTGCCAGTAACATTTCCTGTTTAGTACCGGGTGCACACATTCTCTCTGGACATAATGGTAAATCGTTGTGTTTATCGTGCAGTTCTCTCGGGTATTCCAAATCCACTTCAAGTATGTATCCTGTAGGTAACTCGTCGCTTATTTCTCGAACATCTGTCTCGGCATTACCCATCCATTTGAAATTTCCTGCTGGTAAGTATTGTGACATTGCTCATCCATATAAGTTGTTCACGTCATAGTACATCAGGTATTTTGATTCCTCGTCCGGATCGTAGGTGTTCATATATTTATTGTTTGCTGTCGCGTATCGGTTACTACACTGGCTCAATCCACCTCGAATACCACGTTCAATGAATAATAATTGGTCTACATCGGATATCAGTTCTAACTCCACTTTTGTATATTTTAAGGCTGCATCCCACGTAAGTCCCGGCGGCGTGTAATAATGAGCTGGATCTAATCCGTGTGTGCGCATGCACGTATCCTGAAAATTCTCAAAAACATCCGCGAGTAGTAGTATGTCCTTTTTCATATATATAAACCTGAGTATTCTCCAAGCGTCTGTATGTTGAATGTATCCCAAACTTTTTGTGCGTGTGTATAGTCGTCCACGGTGATATCGTTGTCGTTGAGTTTATTGTAGAATTTCTCCCGTGATGGTAAACATGTTTCTTCTAATTGATCCCAGCCTGATATGTAATCGTACGGAAAAACACCTTTGCGCGTAAGTAATTTGTAGTCGGTATTCAGAAATTGCGATTTAACTATCTTGAACTCGTTGAGGTATGAAGATAATTTATCCAAACTTGATGCCATAAGTCGGAAAGAGTCGATGAATCTAAATGTAATTTCGCTGTCGGTAACATGTTTAGTGAATGCAATGTATCGTTCCTTGTTGATTGGTAGTAAGTCGACACGTCCCTCGAATGCTGTATCTATATCCTTTATTACGAAATGTGCATCATAACCACTCAAGTTGTGGAATACAACAGGAATCATATGAAAATCCTTATAATTCAAGTTGCATCCCTTGTGCGCAGGTCCATTGTACTCACCGGTGAAGTGGTTATGATCACGAACCACAATATCCTCAGGTTTGAATGGTTTCTCGCAGATGTGGCACCCGGTACTTCGTTGTTTAAGTTGCTGTTGTTCCTCTGGTGTTAACTCGTTCATTGGTATTATGTTGTCATATATGGGTTCCAAGATATTTTCACGTAACGTTGCCAGTTCTTCCGCGAACCATTTTTCGCAATTAGGCCCGCGGTATGATTTATAGTAGCTTAACTGGTTGTTGTAGGAGCAGTGAAAGTAGTAACCGATACTGTATGCCCGATCTTGTTGATACGTTGTTGTATTCTTCTTCTGATTTTCGTTTTCCGTCACAGGTTGCAGGAATGATTCGATGTCCGCGTAAATTATAAATGGAACACGTTTCTTGTTGCTGTAGTTCTTGAATGATATGTATTTGCTTTTCCCTTCCGGCATTATCACCCGACATTTGTTCATGTTCACGCAGTCTTCTGTATGTTTTATCAATTTATTCTCCGTATGAAAGTAATTTAAGCATCGATCGCAGATGTATTTTTTACTCTTGGTGTTTGCTAGTTGTCTTGATACAAGTCGCGATAAGTCCTTAATCCAACAGAAATGGTAGCGTTAATCTTGATCGTTATCGTGTTCGTTGTCTTCATCCTCGTAATACTCGTTTTGGATCATTAAAAGGTTTATGTGGTTTTGTTTCTTCTCTTTCGTTAGCGCAGCAGGTACGGTTTCGAAATGTCCATTTTGTTTTTTTAGCATAAACACGTTAACTGATATTGTTGGGTTCTGTTTTCTGTGGGACAATGCTCACCCGCTCCCGACTCGGCAAATTCACTCAATTTTCTTAGAATTGGTTCCTGTACGTGTTCCACGAAGCATTGTTTTAAGTCTGTTCCACGATCTATTATGATATTCGGCGTACTGAAGTGTTTCATATCGTATTTGTCCTCATCACCATCAGTTTTAACGAATAATCCGCAAAACGTTGTATTTACTTTAATCGTTAGGTATTGTTTCAGTATATTTTTTATTCGTCGGGTGAACATTGACCTTGCGTCTTCTAAAAAATCCTTTGGTTCTATGTGTGTTATGTTGGTAACCACTCCCGTTCGTATCCGACTCGCAAATGCTGATTCAACGTCCGCCCACTGGATTCGGTCCGACTGTTTCCGTTGGTTTCGATTCTTACCAGCACCTGAAACAATCCACATATCAAAATTATAAAAAAATCATTAA
Organism: Brachynemurus nebulosus; assembly: GCA_035578155.1. NCBI lineage: Eukaryota > Metazoa > Arthropoda > Insecta > Neuroptera > Myrmeleontidae > Brachynemurus > Brachynemurus nebulosus. Next base: position 17,401,284 of record JAPWDM010000007.1, read on the forward strand.
AAAAATTATAAAATTTATATTTGAAAAATAAAACTTACCATGTTTTTGTAGCGCCTTGATTCTGATACGAAACCCTTTCATTTTTCCCGCACATGACTCGAAGTGTTTCCGTTGTCCCAAATTTTCCGCTCCACGTATAGCCTTGTTTGTGCCGTGTAGCCGTATGTTGGTATTTGTATGTTTCATCCATTTTTTCAATTCATCTGCATCCCGGGTATCCATTTCCAGTAATGATAGCGCGTTTCGTACATTTTCCACCATTCTAGTTGTCACGTTGTTTAATGAAGCCATTGTTGTATTTTAATTTAAAAAAAAAAATCTCGATACAAATTCTTGCAACAATAACAATATTAACTGCTTAAAGATTGCTGAAGAAGTGATTTGAGGGAGCACGCGGACCTCAGTTTATACGATTTTAACTGCTCGAAAAATTCTGGAGTGGAATCACAAAAAATGCTGACTCAGAATTTTTACGACGCAAATAACCGAAGGTCAAATGTCAAATTCCGAGAAATTTATTTCGCATTTGAAACCTAATTCCTGACTAATCTTAAATAAACATTTTTAAAATTTAAACTTATATAAACAAATTGAAAATACCCCCGATTATTATCAGACCATAAATTAAAAATTCCAAGAAAACTATTTCGTATTTGAAATCAAAGAAAGGAATTGCTGAGTCATCAAAATCTTAAATAAACATTTTTTAAATTAAAACTTATATAAATAAACAAATTTAAAAAAAATATCTGAGTATGAGTCAGCAAAATCTTAAATAAACATAGCTAAATTAATGATTTACGATCACATTAATGTAAACAAATTCCTGGAACTGACAAGTTGTGACTTGCTTTTAAATAAAATTCCCATCTGACTATGATGCAAACATATCATGAAATTACATCATCCTAAATAATCAGCTAAAAAATCTTAAATAAACAAACTCAAACCGTATAAAAATCACGAGTTTTTTACTAAATAAACAACTTATACAGTGCTGATACATATACAAAAAAAAAATCCCCTAAGGTACAATCGAAATCCAAATTTCGGAAGTACAGTAGCGGTCAGAAATCTGGACTCTGGAGTCCGAAGTTAGTTTTGCGGCTAGCGCTTAGTACAGTGCCCCCACAAAATTTAGCGGCTACCCCTTGGGTTAGGGTATTCCCCACATTTTTGATGTGGTAGTGTACCTTTCGTTTAAAATGACGCAATTAAGGCAAGGGCGTGTTGAGGTCAAGGTTTGCACCTACATAAAATAAGTACAGTATGCTTCAAAAAGTGATCGGACACCTTTTTGCTCAGGGGGGCCTGCACTTTTGACACGGTAGTGTACCAAAAATTTAAGTAGAGTACGGTGCCAAAAGTTTGGGGCCACCCCCGAGTTAGGGTATTCCCCACATTTTTGACGCTTTAGTGTACCCCATCTATCAAATTGTGGCTTTAAAATTCAGTCTGCGCATGCGTCGGGTTCTAAAATTGTCTGCGCATGCGTCGGGTTCTAAAATTCTGTCTGCGCATGCGTTAGGTTTGCATTCAAAAACTATGGCTGGTAATGGGTTAACACAAAACTAAATTGTGATAACTAAATTGTGGTGACGCATAATGGGTTAACTACTTATGTGGTTGTTGAGGTGATGACTCATGTCCTTGGAATTTTAAGGCCAACAGTATGAGCGAGTTTGGGGGTCAAACGTCAGCAACAAATTTTAAATACATGTACTCGGTACGTGCCGGCTCAAAGGTCAATCCATACACGAGGTACAGTAGGACCCCAAACGACACGGTTCTTAACACCGTCAAAAAGTAGTCCGGAAAATTGGGGTTTTACTGTGGAGTGGTGCCCGTATAGCCTATCTACTATGGTTGATGCACAAAAAATTTTAAATAAAAAAAAAAGTCTGAAAACTGTTGTTGATTTATTAAATATTTTAGTAAACGTATGCTTCATTATTTATTATAAATATTTTCTTTTAAAATTAGTCTCATTCAATTATCTATTTCGTATTACCAATAATTATACAGATTATTCGTACAATGTACGAAATTTCGCAACAGTCCCCTTGAACTCCAAACCTTAAGGACTAATTTTATCTTTTAGAAGCGGTTCACGCAGGTAAAAGAAAATACTCTTACATATTTTCTAAATTTTTTGACGAAAATTGTAAAGTTTTTATTCAGATCTCAAAATCGGAAGAAACTTCTAAAGGAAATTACCTTATAGATACTGCGTTTTATATACAATATAGAAAATAGTTTTTTGAAATTTTTCTAGATTTATTGATTGTTTTAGGACTGAAGATCGTTTAAAAGTAGGATATGGTCAAGCACAAGGAATTAATACATAATAAGAGGGCCAAAAATCTGGATCTACATCCACCACCAATAGACTAACAATAAATGTTAAATAAATGTTCAAAACGTCCAAATTTTAAAAAAATATTTGGTTAAAATTGAACAAACTTTTAGTAAATTTAATAAATTTGAGATGTAATAACTTAAAATTTTCGAAAAGACGTAAGTTTTCAAAAAATCTGTTGATAATATTTGGATTTTACTTAAAAAAAATTAGTTGGTATCACATGTGATAACAAAATAGCACTACCTATATAGATGTGGTTATACTTTTGTTGATATTGTATCACTGTGAAATTAATAACCATTAAATTTTGTGATAAAATATTCAAGACTTGCAATTGGAACAAAATGTGTTAATTTCTCACATGACGTCATTTTTCCACATGTGTTATGTGATATTTGAATTCAAGATTTGGCCCCCTGGTGTGTTAGCCATTATACCAATGATCCTGTGCTCGACAGTCGCCCGAGTCGGACATTTATTCAATCACCTAGATGTGTATTAGTACTCTCTCTAATTCGAGAAACAGTTACAATTCTTCAATTTCAAATATTATCGAGTGCTTGTGAGACATTACTACGTATGACAAACTTTTGATGTAATGGTTAACACATCTGGCTAGTTACCGGGAGATCCTGGGTTCGATTCCCGGCCGATCGATTTTTTCAATCACTTTGTGATTTTTAATTTACATGTGGTTTTTGGGCATACTATACCAAAGAAATCGAGTGCTTAAAAGTTTCAGTTTAGATGAACGATAAGTGAACATATGAATACTGCGTGTGTTATAAATGCAAACAAAAGTTTCTCATACGTAGTAATGTCTCACAAGCACTCGGTAATATTTGAAATTGAAGAACTCTTTAAAAATGCTATTCATTAATACCAAGTATAATGTATCAATTATTATTTAGAATACGAAAAAGAGAAAGACGAAACTTTAAAAAACTTTTCAATGATGTTACTACAAGTAAGGTTTTGCAATTTCAAAAAATAGGGTTGGCGTGGCTAGAGCCTTAGGTGTTGGTTGTAGAGGATTCCAATGTGGGCCATAATGTTTTTCCCTCCATGTTATGCATAGAAACGGTTTTGAAAAAGTTTTTGATTATTTTTTACAGGACAGATAAGACTATATGAGATGACGCTTGGTTTGTTATTAAAATTAACACCCAGTTATTTTTGAAGCAAGCCATGATGATCGTGGGAATCACAACGTCTTCAATACAACCAGTGTTAATACATACATGCTAAAATGTATATTATCATCTTTTTCTTTACCTGTGTATGTATGTGTGTACTGTTGTCTGTTGCAAAGATTAGTTTGAAGACAAGACTTTTTAAAGTCACTCATAGTCATAAATTTTATCATTTTGACATTTTTATTTACGTTTCAAAGGAATGGTAGATTGAAAAATATTGTTTCTCAGTTCTCTAATAAAAATAAAATAAATTACAAGTACAGTAAAAATCCATGCTAGGGTTATTTTTCTAATAAAAATTTTTCCCCAAAAATGTTAAGGGTAAGTTGATACTTTCTAGTTATCCAACTTTCTTTAAAATGAAATAATAAAATAATACAGTTGATCCTTTTTTATGTGCGGTAGAGGGGACCGCATAAAAGAAATCGCAAAAAAAAAATATATTCAAAAATATCAAAAATAGCTATAAAAAGTATAGTTTGATCCAGATTGTACAAAAAACTTTTTTATGCGGTTGGTCGGGACCGCATAAAAAAAGTTTCATCGAAAAAACACATCACTCAAAACGCTCAAAACTTAGAAATTTCCTTAGAAGTTGCTTCTATAAACAACATAAAGCCTTAATTTACACGTAGAAACATTTTATTTCCTTTTTATAATATTATGAAAATTTTGAAAAATACATGAGTAAAAAAATTAAATGATGCAATAATTTATGTTCTTATGCAATGTATTGATTAAATGCTTAAAAGCCGTTAAAAAGTATTTTTATCAAAGAAATTTATTATAGTAATTGTTTAATTTGTAACTGTCTCGTGATTTTGATTCACATTATGCATTTTAGTGGCCATTTTTTACAAACCGCATAAAAAAATCGCACAAAAAAAGACCGCATAAAAAATAGTTCAGCTGTACTGTGAATAAGCCCCGATTTACATTAACGCCCCGCTCTCGATACGATATCACTACGCTCCCGATTCGATAAAATATTCTTACACAGTAAACAATGAGTGTATTCACATCATCGCTCTGATATCGGTCCGAGTCCGCTTCGCTCCCGATCCAACGCCACTCCAATATCAATACCACTCAGGTAATATTTTATCGGAGCGATATCAGACTTGTTATGGCTTGTACCTATAGTGTAAACACTTTTTTGATTCCACTCCACTCCGCTTGCATTCAGTTAACATAATTGAATTTATAATGTACTATGATACCTTTGGTTTATTATTGTTAGCAAAAATTTTTTCTACTGTTTAACTAAAACATATGTACCAATACATATCAGCAGGTAATAATTACAAATAGAGACACATAATATGTATAATAAAGTCAGTGTTACACCAGAACTTCTTAAAGTGTGACATAGTCCGGACACATACATGAAATGCATACTTATCGAGACATACATTGTCGGCTCGCAAAAATCTGTATTATAAAAATGTCATTTAATTAGAACTAATGTTGGCATTACTTTAGTTTACTATTAGTTAACTAAACTTTGTAGTCGATTGATTTACTCGCTATTGAAAAGAATATGTTGTAGAACAATAAAAGATAAGCGACACGTATTTTTTACACCTGCGGAAAAACGGTTGGAAAGAGTGAAATCGCACTTTAAGAATTAGGGTAAAAATTAAATTTTTCAAATATGTATCTCGAAAATGGTGAGAGATAGATAAAGCATAAGTATGCTATATTACTTTTTAAAAAAAAAGCTATTTACTAATATGCCAACATGTGAATATTATCAAAATAATTACTTCCGAATTTGGATTATCTAAATGATTAATGTAAATGACTTTATTATGTTTGCTTTTAAATGATAGATAGATACTTGTCATTATCGAAAACTTTGATCGTAAATATCTCGTAAACGGAGCGTCGTAGCGAAAAAATAACGAAATTTTTGAAGGCTTAAGCGAAGCTTGTTGTGGGTATTCCAAACATATTGCGACTGTCAAAACCTACTTTTTGTTATCGAAAATTATCGATATCGAAAATAACGATATTTTTAAAATTTTAACATGTAAATTTCTACATATTCGTTATCATTTGTATTATAAAATTCTCTAAAATTTTTAGTAGCTTTTATTTCCAGTATTTTTTCTTTTATAATGAAGAAATTAATTTACGTAATTTTTTATCCGGGTAAATTGAATCCGCGTGAAACGGATATTCACGTAAATTGAGGGACCGTTGTCGCGGTCCTTAATTAAAAACGCATTTGTAAAATAGTACAGCTAATTGTAAGTAATTGTTTTTACCCAGGTTTCGGGAATTTTTCCGAGAAAATACCCAATAATTACCCAAATGGGAATATCCCGGGAAAATCCCGATCGGGAATTTTCTCGTTGCCCTTCTCTAGTGTAGAATGTATTTTATTTAAAATGAATTTTAAAAAAATTATTACATGTTCGAAGTATTAGTTTAATACCGACTTTAATACTATACGTAGCATGTATAGGATATGATACTCGATGTTATGCAAAACATAAAGTTTATATCTAAACCTTGTTCTCTGTCTAAACCTGTCTTTTACAAACAAAAATTATTTGGTAGCCATAGAGTTAAAAATGAATTTTGGATCTTATTATTAGTGGGAAAATTGAGAGATGAAAAAATAGACGATTATCTCACATTGTTTTAATTTTTATCCTCTAATGTACTTTGTTTTCGGAACCATCAAATATGGACTTTGTAGATGGACGTATGTGTGTGTGTGCTAAATATACAATGAATGAAGTTGAATACAAATAAATTGTGTATAGTTTTTCAATATTTAAATGAGATGACTTTTCAAGTACGGCAATAATCAGCAGTATTGTTCGCAGCATATTACCTACTTATCTATATGAATGCAAAAAGAAACCGTCGCTTGTAAAACAGGTAACAAATTTAAATACAATTGGAATTAACATAGGGTGGTATTTGTTGTAAGCAATAAAATAATTTAACATCTTGAAAGTTTATGGTCACTAATACACCCTCTCGAAAATTCATCCCAAAAATTGTTGGAAAAGGTATACCAAAAATTAACAACAATGTTTTATGACAGTTAAAGGAAAAAGTTTTTAATTTTTGAAATTTACAATTAATGGAAATTTTTTTTGAAAATTTATAACTTCTGTGTTCTGTTCTTGTAACTTTTATAAATTTATAACTTCTATGTTGTGTTCCTTTTTTGGTTGTTTGGCAATTCGTTTTTTTTAATGTAATTTGTTATTAAATTAATACTGCATAATGCAGAGTTATGGTTTTTACAACATTCATAATGTCCTGTGATATAAAAAACTACAAAATTTTAAAAACTATAAAAATATTTCATAAACTTATTTTAATGAGAATTTATGAAAAATTGTGTTCGGTTTCTTTTGTACGATACAGTATATATCAATTCAATAATCAACATATGTTTACATATTATGATAAAATTTTTTTTTAAATGTTTATTATACAGGGTGTGAATAATTTTAGTGTGGTCAGAGGCGTATTCAGAAAAATTTATATTAAACGATGAGCTGGCTGGGATGCAATTTTTTCAGATAGCGAATTCCGAAAAAAAATTTATGTCTTCGGCAATTATACATCGAGATAAACCATCTGACAAAAGGGCGAGAGTTATTTACTTTACACCCTGTATACATAGAAGCAGGGAAACCAACACTACACGACAGAAGAAAATTTCTCATTCTCAAGTATGCCATAAACGCTTTCAAAAAACAAAAACCACAATTCAGACCATAGCAATATATTCTCCATTAAAAAACAAATTCCTAAATAAAAAAAAACCTTCCTCAACCTATGTCAATAATTCTAGAAAATATAATACAAAATCTACACATAACACCCGAAATTTTGACACATATTCAACCTACAAAAAAAATATCTCACACACCACCCTGGGGTACATTAGGAACGCACTGTACACAAGTCGACTTAACATTACATAAAACAAGTAAACAAGAAATCATACAAGCACAAATTAAACAAGAATTCAACGAACTAATTCACACCAAATACAGTAACTTCAAAAATATTCACCGACGGATCAAAAACAAATAACTCAACGGCTTTTGCGTATATAACTTCAGAAAATCAAGAGTATTACACACTAAATCCAATCTGCTCCAACTTCACAGCAGAGGCTCTAGCGCTGCAAAAAGCCTTAATACATATTACACAAGATACAAATAACAATAACATAATAATAATAGACTCTATGAGCATAATTTTAGCAATAAAAAACAATCTAACCGATAATCAAATATCAAATATCACAACTAAACACTAAAGGGAAAAACATCATATTTCTATGGGTACCCAGTCATACCGGTATAGATGGCAACGAAAAAGCAGACCAAGCAGCCAAAAAAGCCCACAATAACGGTACCTATATACCAACATTAACTAAACAAGACTTACTACACCACATAAAGAATATAATACAATACCAAAGAAACACAAAATGGAAAAATCAACAGGCAAACAATAAGCTACACAATATTAAAAAAGATGCAGAATTCTGGACTACATCATTCCAAAAAAAATAGGAAAACTGAAATCATCATAGCAAGACTCAGAACTGGACACAGCACTTTGACACATTCGTATCTTCTAAACCAAACACCACCTCCAATTTGCCATTCATGCCAGACACGTCTCACAATCGAACATACACTAATCCAGTGTAGAAAATACATTCAACTCAGGAAAACCCTAAAAACTCCGAACAACTTAGTAAACTTCTTGGGAAACAATCAAGAAAACATCGACAAATGCATAAAATTCCTTCAAGAAGCACAATCAATCAACACATATAAGACACCAAATTTTTACGAAGAACTGTACTACTTATACAACCACCAATCACATTACCTAGGAAAACTCAATAACATTTAACAACATACAAACCAATACTATCTATACTTCTTTACTAACAAGCAAAGGTCTTGAAGTGATAATTCACGATTTTGATGAAACTTGGTAGGTATGTAGAACAAAGAAAAATAACAGGCACGTATTTTTTTTTTACCGGCCAAAAACGCCATTTAAGGGGTGAAATCCACCCCCAAAGTTGGGGTAAAATATAATTTTGTCAAATTACTCGAAAACTATAAAACAGATAGAAAAAAAGTTTAAATTGACACAACCCTTCATTTTTAAAGATCTTTCTACTGATCTACTCAAATCCAGGGTCGGACCTACTGGAGGAGCCTTGACTATAAAATTGAGGGTAAATTTTGAAATAGGGTAAATATGGTTCGGCCAATCAAAATACTAATATCAAATATGAAAACTACATCAAAAATACTAGTTTACCTGTTTTTGCTAAAAGCCGTTACATTAAAACTAAAAGCTCAAATCTTAATCTAAAATCTTACATGGGCACTCAATATTTTACTTATAATATCTTTAACTCAATGGCTGCCAAATAATTTTTGTTTGTAAAAGACAGGTTTAAAAACATTGATAGAGAGAGAAAATTGTTTACATATTATTATCTGCGTACTTCTGGAAATATTTTATTTTAATTGTAAGATTTTTGTTTCCTTCATAAAATATAAATATTGTTATGTATGTTTTGTAAAGTCGGTATTAAACTAATATTTGGAACATGTAATAATTTTTTTTAAAATTATATCAGATGTCATTATGATATTCATTTTAAGTAAAATACATTCTATAAAAACTTAAGTAAAGAGAATGAAGAAACCATTATCTACCATTCTTATAATTTGACATTCCCACTTTGTGTGTATCGCACAATATCTTACGTATTTTTAATTTTATAAATTATAATAATATAATACTGACTTCATAAGAAGCGTACGTGCATGAATACCTCCTGCCGATCAACCCTACTGCAATGTGGCCAATGTGTTTTTATAGTTGACAATGCAATTAATTAATGTCGATTTGAATAATTTATTGATTTTTTTTATAATATGTAGAGTCAAGAAAAGTTGGGCAAAGTCAGAGACGAATTAATAAAAAATCAATAAATTGACATCGAATGTTTGCAAAAATTTTTGCAAAAATTTTGCAAATCAAAACCAAAAACTACAGAATCCTACATTTTTTTTTAAAATTCAACATAAAAAAGCGAAAAATTTTTTTAAAAATGTTATTATGTGAGATTTATATCAAAAAGAAAAAAGGGCCCCAAATTTTATTGCATTCAAGTTTTGCAGTATTTGTTTGGTTAGCTAACTAAGCTTACATATACAAAATAAAATATTAGCTGTCAGACCCGTCATCGGCATTCCATTAAATCTGAGCAGAAAAACAAACGCTTTATCTCTCTTTAACTTCTTAAAATTTAATGTACCTTACCTTGCTTACAATTTTTTTAAAACTTTTAATTGTCGTACACAGATACATGAGCAGGTACATAACTACACTTACATACATAAAGTGGTCGTCCACAATGATTTAGTCGTCCATTTAATTCAAACACATATTTTATACAAAAAATAATTTTTCAAGACATCGTACGTATGAATGAATTAAAATTAAAACAAAAGTTGTAACGAACTACTTATCATAAATTCGTTATAATTGTTTAATTTAAGCTGTATTAGTCGCTCTGATTTGGTCACCAATAGAATATTTTCGAAAAAATTAATTTTCGATACTTTTCGTAAACGTAAACTTTTGATCGTAAATATCTCGTAAACGGTGCGTCGTAGCGAAAAAATAACGAAATTTTTGAAGGCTTAAGCGAAGCAAGTTGTGGGTATTCCAAACATATTGGGACTGTCAAAACCTACTTTTCGTTATCGAAAATTATCGATACCGCGCAACTTATCATAGATTGGTTATAACTGGTTAATTTAGGCTTTGTTAGTCCCATTGATTTAGTCACTAATAGAATATTTTCGAAAAAATTAGTTTTCGATACTTTTCGCAAACGTAAACTTTTGATCGTAAATATCTCGCAAACGGTGCGTCGTAGCGAAAAAATAACGAAATTTTTGAAGGCTTAAGTGAAGCAAGTTGTGGGTATTCCAAACATATTGGGACTGTCAAAACCTACTTTTCGTTATCGAAAATTATCGATACTGCGCAACTTATCGTAGATTGGTTATAACTGGTTAATTTAGGCTTTCTTAGTCCCATTGATTTAGTCACTAATAGAATATTTTCGAAAAAATTAGTTTTCGATACTTTTCGCAAACGTAAACTTTTGATCGTAAATATCGTGCAAACGGTGCGTCGTAGCGAAAAAATAACGAAATTTTTGAAGGCTTAAGCGAAGCAAGTTATGGGTATTCCGAACATATTAGGATTGTCGAAACCTACTTTTCGTTATCGAAAATAACGACATTTTCAAAATTTAAATATGTAAATTTTTACATATTCGTTATCATTTCTACTATAAAATTCTCAAAAATTTTAGTAGTTTTTATTTCCAGCATTTTTCTTTTATAATGGCAGATTCAATTTACACGATTTTTATTCGTGTAAATCGAATCAATATTTGATATACATATTCGTGTACATTAAGGACTGATGTAACTGTAAAATATCTGTAGCTGAGAGGTAAAGGGTAATAAGTCCATTTTTTTAAAATTCGTTTTTGAACAAATTTGGCTTATTTAATGCTCATTAAGTAACTCAAATGCGTTAAAAAACGAATTTTGATTAAAGTGGACTTATTATCCTTTATTAAAATTCCAAAATAATGACCATTAAATAGGCCAAATCCGTTCAAAAACGAATTTTAAAAAAATGGACTTGTTAGTATTACCCTTTACCTCTCAGTTATAGATATATAATATGTACTTGAAAATGGTGTTGTTTGAAACCGTGTAATTCGGGGGAAGGGTACCCGTGTTCTTTGAGATCCGTGATCTTCGGGTACCGTGTCTTTCGGGGGATACCTGTATTCTCAATCATTTTATAACTATTTATCAGGTGAGTAAATTTTTTCATTAAAAACCTATGATTTTGTTTATTATAAATGTTTTTGTAAAAATTTTGCAAACATTTTATTGATTTTTTATTAATTCGTCTCTGACTTTGCCCAACTATTCATGACGCTATGATGACTAACAATGACTTATAGTTATATCATGTATAGTTCATATCTTACAAAAACAAATACGGTCCTGTTGTTGCCCATAAGAATCTTGACTCTAATAATATGTAATATACATATTTAGTTAAATCTTCGAAAATTTTTTTTGCTAACAATAATAAACAATTTTTTTCATGTTCTTATAGTACACTGTAAATTCAATTATGTTAAAACATTCAATAAAAATTATTAGAAGCAAATTTTATATATTTCTGTAAATATTTATATATAAAATTATCCACAGTATTATTTTTTTATTATTATTTCATTTTAAAGCAAGTTGGACAACTAGAGAAGTATCAATTTAACTTTAATATTTTTTGGGAAAAATTTTTATTAGAAAATAACCCAGTGTAGATTTTTAGTGTCCTTGTAATTTATTTTTATTATAGAATTGAGAAACAATATTTTTCAATTTGAACCATTCCGGTGCAGCTTAAAAATGTCAAAATGATTAATGACCTTAAAAATATAGTCTTGTCTTTTGTTGCAAGATATATTTCCCTCTTTGTTTCCTTTGGCATGTTAACATGCCAATGGCACTAAATCGGTTAAAAATAACTTTTTAAATCGTTTTTACTTATTGCATTTATACGCTACAATTAAGATTTAAACAAAAATATTGGATAAAATTTTATTATAATGTTATTCGTACAAAATTAAGGGCTCTATACAAATTCCGGTAACTCTACTTAATATTACCTGTACAGGTAATATTAAGTAATTTTAAGTAAACAGGTATACAGGGCTGTATATTGGTATTATGAGCAGTTAATAGAATAGACTATAATCAGAGATAATTAACGAATATTCACCGACTAACATAGAAGGAATTTTAGCTTTTAAAAGGTAACTAAGTAGGTAATTGACAGGAATCTTTCACACAAAGATAAGAGATAAGAGAAGTTAAATTTAGATAAATAAAAATAAAAAAATAAGATTGTAATGGAAGATTACTGCCAATAAAACAAAAAAAAAAATTAACCAAACTAATTAAATTAATACATCTAAGCCGTTACAAGTATAAAGTAAAATATTACTTCGTTAGTATAATTGAATTAAAAGACAACACCGTTGCTACTGCATTGAAAATGAATTTAGTAAAAGCGAAAGTTAATTGTAAAATCACTGAGTTCAATGTATTGATTTGTAACACAAAAGAAAATTTTAACAAGCACTAATAGAATTTTTAAATTAACTACACGTGGTGAAGTTGAGGTTAAAATTGCTTAACTCAATTATTGCTGGAGAACATTCAGTGCATAACAAAGCAAACGTGCACAACAGCAAACATCCATGAATTTCAGGGCGATACAATTCCGAATAATAGTGCAGAACAATCCAGAGCCAAATTGCAGATGAAACGGATTACCGCAGTCCAAATAGCGTGAATTCCAACCAAAATCCATTCAACTCATTTGCACAAATCAATGTCCAATATTTTCGTTTTAAATAGGATTTTATAATCAAAGTAGAAGATTAATTTTAAAACATAATTAGTATAAAAAAAACCTGTATGAGAAATTAACAATTTTAAATATGCAATTAAATGATTAATGGCAGGGCCTTCGAACGTTATATAATAAAAATTGTTCAATTCAACAAAATTACAGAACCCACGAGGCACTGCAGCAACAATGAAATAAAGAAAATTATTATACCTGCACCAAAACCAACTAAACCTGATAAAATGTGAAATTACAAAAGAATGAAACTACGAACCACACAGGGTTATATAGCAGAGTTTTACCGCGTAAACGGTTGTCAAATACAAATACCAGCCAAAAAAAAAGAAATGTATTTAAGAGTAAATAAACTCGCTTAAGAATTACAACGTGTACAGTGTGTGCCATCTTACAAAATGTACAATTTTCATTTGCATTATGTAAGTGACAAAAAAATAATTTTTTTCTTTAATGAGATATATGTATATATATATATATATATATATATATATATATATATATATATATATATATATATATATATATATATATACATTTTTACTTTAAAAAAAGGACTTAATACAACTTTTAAAAAAAGGACTTAACGAGTTTTGCAACCTGGCTACTCAATTAGTTAATTAGTTAAGTAAACAGGAGGCTGTTTTTGAACTGGTTGAAACTGACTGAACAGCTAAACCGGGTTTGTTTTAACTATGTCGGTTAACTGGTCATAACAGCTTATATATATATATACATATATATATATGTATATATATATATATATATATATATATATATATATATATATACATATATATATATGTATATATATATATAAGCTGTTATGACCAGTTAACCGACATAGTTAAAACAAACCCGGTTTAGCTGTTCAGTCAGTTTCAACCAGTTCAAAAACAGCCTCCTGTTTACTTAACTAATTAACTAATTGAGTAGCCAGGTTGCAAAACTCGTTAAGTCCTTTTTTTAAAAGTTTCAGAAATAGCAAAAAACTGTTCTCATTAAGTTTATGTTAGAATTTTATTTTTTTTTGCTTTAATATTATTAGTTAATACAACATATTAACATACTGTAAACTGAAAAACATTGTATAACTTTTAGGGGGGTTTTAAGAGGGGGACATAACTAGTTAGAAGTAACATTAGGGTAACATTAACTTGGACATAACTAGTTTTGATACAGCATGTGGGAGAAAACGAGTTCTGCTGCATTACATGTGACCAGGATACTTAAATAAAGAGACAACATTATTTAAAAACTAGTTTTTAATATTACAAAATATTGTTAGAAACAAAAAGACTTAGTAAAATGCTTAAAAATTATTTCAGTAAAAATTTAAAATCTTAAACATAAAACGTTAGAGTGCAAATTTTAAACTGCCAGTACTTCTTCCGCATCATCAATTTCACCGATGTCCGAATCATCTTCTTGTTGTTCACAAAGAGCTTCTTGTTGTTCAAACAGTTTTTTGAAGAAACTAAGCTCTTCATTTTCTTTCCAGTTAATGGTAAAATGTTTTACCAAAAGGGTATTTAGGTCTTTCAGTTTTTGTTTTTTTATGACCACACCCTCTTTCACTGTCTTCGGATTCATGGACCTCAGCTGCTTTCCCTGTTTAACAATACTCTTAGAACCTCCAGAATCATTATTATAGTGGACTTCTCCTCTTACTTTACAGTTTCCAGCTTTGGTTTTCACCAAAATGATGCGTTTTGTAGGTCTTAATCTGAAATGCCAATCTTTTGGTTCTTTGACAACTTCGGAAGTTGCCTCTTTCCAGTCTAACATTGGGCACTCTTTTCCTAAACGAATAACTGTTGCACACGACTTAAAAATGTTGACATATTCCAGATCAGTTAAAAGAGTACTATGTTTTTTAATTTTTGATTCAATTCTTCCGAAAACCCTATCTGGGGGAATAAACGAGTGACCAACAATAGGAAAAAGCAACATAATTTTTTTGACAGACGGTGGAGCGTCTTGCGATAAAAACTTCATCAGCATTCCAATAACAATTTTATTTTTGTTTTGACCACCGCATCCATCAGCGGCCACATTGATGGTATGCACTTTAGTTAGGTCTGTATTGAGTAAACGGTGGTATAAAGCTGATGCGATTTGGTTAGAGCCTTTTTTGTACTCATTTTCCAACCAAACATAAGCAAAAACCTTATCCTTAGTTTGAGTATCATGTGATGAGCCCTCACAAATTGTAAAATTGTATATGTACAACTGACGTAAATAATACGATGCTTGATCAGGGATTTTTGGGATGATCTGGTTTTTTTGGCAATCAAAACTGAAGGTGATTTCACCATCCTTTTCCTGCCTGAGTATTGCATAGAATGCATCTGCTCTTTTTTTATGAAAATTAAGTTCCGTTTTTAGACTATCTTGTAGGTATTGATGTAGGTCCCTACCGTGTTTGATTTGTTCACTAAGTGCGAGACATGTAGAGCACACATCAGTGGCAGGCGAGCCGAACCCAATATTGTAGTCGTTATCAAAAATATTTCTGAAGTAATCGTACTTTACTTTTAAATTATCATGGTGAGAGCTTTGATATTGCTCCCAAAGTGACTTTATAGTTAAATCGCTAGACAGGTACTGACGAGTAATATTCTTGCCCCGACAGTAGTGGCTTTCTAAGACGTGAAGAGATTCTATAAAATCTTTTACAGCCTTTTTCTGGTCTCTATATTTTAATGATTTTGTATCCCCACCACGTCGCTCTTTGGGAGGGTCTCCAAATTCAAGGAATTTTTTGCATAGTAATTGTACTCTGTCTCTTGATATACCAAGGGTGTTAATAAAGAGTTTTTTGCACACTGGAACAATTTCCGATTGCCCACACTTTAAAACAGGTATAAAATATTTTGTTGTCACCTTTTTCCTCCGGTAATCCACCTCTCCACTACTTGATCTACTTCGTTTGGGCTGACTTACTGTGACATATCTCAGAATAAAATTCTGCTGGGTTTCTCTGTTAGAGTCTGCGTAAAACTTCTGGTGCATTCTCCGTACATCTTGTAAGCCCACTTTGCTACACTGAAACGCCTCAGCAGCTGAATGATTACATGATGGTGGTGCAGGTAATCCAGGTGAAGAATATCTGGAAATAAACACTTTGACTTTGTATATATATATATATATATATATATATATATATATATATATATATATATATATATATATATATATATATATATATATATATATATATGAAACATGCGGTTAATTATATTTTATACTGCAAAATAATAAAAGCTACTTTTTAAATACTGATACTAAAATGTAACATCTCAATATGCTTATTTTTCTCACCTCTGTTTCTTAGCTTTATTTCGTTTCCATTCCTCTTTGTTTGGTCTTTTCTTTCTTCCTTTGCCCAGCGGAGCTTCTTTTACTTGAATTGGATTCATTTTCACTTATTAAAACGTTTTAAATGATCAAAATCTTCATAAAATCTAACTATATAATCAATACTCTAGCAAGGATTAACAAGGTTTAATTCGTGGTATGAGATTACAGAAGCTACAAGTTGCAACCTCAAGGAATCACAGATCAAATACGCAGTATTTCAACTGAGATTACTAAATTTCCTAAAATTACTCACAAATTCCAAAAAAAGTTAATCAAAGTGGACATAACAGATTATGTAGCAGTTTAGTTGAGCGTGATTTAGTTTACAATTGGACGTAACGAGTTTTGCATAAGTTTTACTTAGAGGGACAAAACGACTTTTGCTGGATCAACAACTGTGGATAAAACGAGTTTTGCTGCATGTACTGATTTTTGCATTTGCTTTAACAAGGTTTAAAACGACATTTGAATCCTGACTTCTCTGTTATTGGATGCAGGAGAGTTAACTCTACAAAATGGCACTGTTATCTAAATTTCACAAAAAATGGACAAAACGAGTTATGAAACTTGGCGACTCAATTAAAAACTGCTTTGAGTAGTCATTTCTACCATTTAGTTTTCTAGCCCATTTGTTAACGATTGAGCAGCTTATTTTCTTTTATTAGTTAACTTATTTATTAATTATTCAATAATTAAATATAAATATATTAATAGCTATACAATAAGTGTATGAAAACAGCCTTATATTAATGCATGCAACAGGTGTGTGAAAACAGCCTTACATTGTACTTACAAGTAAAGGGCCCGAGGCCGGACCTATCGATTTTGATGAAACTTAGATATGTTGTAGAACACTAAAAAATAAGCAACACGTATTTTTTTTATCCGCGGAAAAACGGTTTGAAGGAGTGAAATCGCTCTCCAAAAATTGGGGTAAAAATTTAATTTTTTAAATATCTCGAAAACGGTAAGAGATAGAGCAAAAGCGTAAATTGGCAGTATTGCTCTTTTAAAGAGCTATCTATTGGTATGCAATTCGTTCAAATTGTGTCAACAGGGATGGCTGGGGGTTAAAATTTAGGGGTTAATTTTGCAAAAAGCGGATGAAAATTAAACAATATAAAAATTCTGTTTACAGATTTGAAATCTACGTCAGAAAATCTAATTTACCTGCTTTTGCTCAATGTCCTAATATTAAGTCTAGGGGTAGTTAACTAGGGGAGTGACTATGTCGAATAGTCGTACTACTTGGGTATTTCAAGAAGTTTTTCGTCATGGAAAATAGTTTAAAACATTTAGAATAACGTAGAAATGAAATTTTCGATTTCAAAATTCAGTTTGAGCAACATTGGAGAAGGGGTGAGTCACCTCATTTTTAATATTAACACACTGACAGTGGGTAATAATGTCACAATAAGTGGTTCAGAAGTTGGACTATCGTATGTAAGGTTTTTATTAGGTTTCCATTCATTTTGAAAATATCGTTATTTTCGGTATCGATAATTTTCGATAACGAACACTATAACATCCATTAAAAAACAAACCTTATAAAACCTTACGTACGACAGTCAAACTTCAGAACCACTTATTGTGACATTATTACCCACTATTAAACTATTTTCCATGAAGAAAAACTTCTTGAGCTACCCAAGTAGTACGACGATTCGATATAGTCACTCCCTAGTTAACTACCCCTAGACTTAATATTAGGACATTGAGCAAAAACAGGTCAATTAGATTTTTTGACATAGATTTCAAATCTGTAAACAAAATTTTTATATTATTTAATTTTCACTCCCTTTTTGCAAAATTAACCCCTAAATTTTAACCCCCAACCACCCTTGTTGATGTAATTTGAACAAATTTAATATCAATAGATAGCTCTTTAAAAAAGAGCAATATCGCCAATTTAAACTTTTCTGTCTCTTACCGTTTTCGAGATATTTAAAAACTAAATTTTTACCCCAATTTTTGGAGGGCGATTTCACCCCTTCAAACCGTTTTTCCGCTGATAAAAAAAATACGTATCGCTTATTTTTTAGTGTTCTACAACATATCTAAGTTTCATCAAAATTATAGGTCCGGCCTCGGGCCCTTTACTTGGTAATACATGTGCTATTTTAACATTCTAGAAAAAAGTATTATTTAAAATTTCTTTATAAGCTCATTTCTTATGGGAATTTTTGTCGTTGTGTTTCTTATTTCAAATTCTGTCTTTGTTCTATATCATATTAATATAAATTTGCTGATTTATTTTTTTAAACTAAGGTTGTCGTGCCGAGATGACGTTGTCCAATTTGAATTGATGGCAAAGTCGCGACAATCGAGGGCAGACGTGAAATTGATTACAACTAATTGATTTGCAGATAGATGTCACCAGTCTATTACTTGCTTTATCGTGGCAATAGACAACCACGTACTCGAAGGTCCTCTTTTCGTGATGTGGAACTCCTCGTTGATTGATTTAACGTTGACGTTTTACAGTCGAAATGATATTAAAATATCAGTTTCTTACTATTTCACTTATTTCAGAAAAAATACCAAACAATTAAAGTTTAAAGTACTTTTATTTAAAAATCGAAGTTATTTACAGCAGAGTAACAATCTGATTAGAATATTAATAACGAATGACAATATGTGTTACAATTTGATTGAATTTATATGATTTTAAGTCCCTTTGTTCTATAAGGAAAAATATTGATTAGGTGATTAGTATTTAGGTGAAAGTTCGCTGTGACGTATTTTTGGAAAGTTGTTGGAATGTTGGTAATTAGGTAATTAGGGGTGCATTCTTCTAAGCACCACAATCCTCCCGACGAAAAGTGAATCATAGGTGAAAAGCCTTGATTGGTTGTCGTCGTGTGATTCGTCTTGGTGTGGGCGGTGCTGAAGGGATGATTGGTTTGGATGGCTTGTCTGCATCCTCGTAATCATTACTGACCGCTTGGAATTGTACCATAGGCTCACGTGTTTGGTGTCTTGTCTGCCTGTTGTAGCACTGTTTGAATATTTGAACACATCCATTACCATGTTCATTTCTCCTAATTAATTTGTTAATGATGTTCATTGGACTGCACTTTGTTAATCCATACAATATTCCTCCAATGAATAATATGGATCCGACCAGTTTAATGGAGAACCAGTTTGATTGCGACAAATGTTGACCTATAAATTCAGTTTGATCATTTATTGCATTAGATAATTGTTGATCGAGGTGTTGTAGGCGAATGTTGTCTCGTGTGTAGTCGGTGAAATCCGTATGGTAGAGATGTATTGGAAGGAGAAGTTCTATATTCTTCCTTGGTTTGTTAATTTTGATGCATTCGTCTTCATTTTCCAGCTGTATGGTAGGAATATAATCGTGGAAGATGGTTTACTTACGGACACTAACTGGTTTGAGGGATGTTCGTACGGTGTGTCCTTGACATGAAGAATTGAGCGTAACAATGTTCGTTCCTTGGAGAGTGGTAGTTTTTACGTATTGGTCGCATGTGACTGATAGCTTTATTTCCTCCGAAGTTGAGCATAACCATTGGTTGTTGTGGATTTGTTCCCATATTTCTTGTTTTCCATAGTAGCGAATCTTTTCACATTGTTCAGGTAGCTGTTTAGTAGTAATCTCGAATAACTGTAACTCACAAGATTTACTCAAATCTGAATATGTGATTTGAATGTTTTTACATAGGTAATGATTAGTTTTAATCATTTTACTATAAGTTTCGTCAGGTACTTCTACGTGACTAATTCTAGTTTGAGTAGTAAGGAAATAAGGTTTGGTGATTTTTATAGTGGTGTAAAGGTTATGAAGTACTTTACTAAGCCTAGGAATTGAAATAATCTTATAATAATCGTATCTTACGTTTTCTACTAAAGGTATTCTAATTTATATTACTAACGTGTGCTGAAGATTAATAATTTTTGTTTCTAGAATATCGTAATAGTTATGGTTCATTTCAGTTAAATTTAACCATGCTTCGTCACTATGAATTTAAATAATTTCCGTTTTCTTGATTTTATCTCTTTTATTATTGCATTTACGTAAATTTTAAATTTGCAGTTTGCTTTTAGAAAAGAATAGAAGATTTATTTGTTTCGAATATAAGTCTTATTTAATTTTTTAACGAAAACTCATGATCAATTATATCTGAAATGAGGTATATTTAAATTTTCATAATTGACAGGGAATGGTAAGTTAAGTTTGGTAGATTTCTTTAATTCGTCTAATAATGTATTAGGTGGTAAAATGTCGAAATTTATCATTTTATGGCGAGACAGAGTCATAGCATTCTCGAAGTCATTAATTTTGTTTGCCGCTATTCGAATAAGTTGTTTTAAAAGTATAAGGTTCTCATGGATATCAACTTGTTCTTGTTCCTTAATAATACTATTTTGTAAATTAATAGTATTTTTGTTAAAGGTCTTGATATTCTGGTTGAGTTTTTCTTCATTTCCTATATCTGTGTGTTTGTGCGGTTCTTCTCCTTTATGCTGTCTCCAATGATGCGTACCTGTGTCTGTAGTATATTATTAATATCCTTTTGGTTATTAATGAGACGATTTATATTTTCGGTAAAGAACTGACCGTCGTCGGCGTCCGGATTACCAGTTAATTTATGCCATAATTTACCAATACTGTCGAACCATCCATGTTCGTATGTCAAACTTCTTCTATTTCGAGACGGAACCTGTAAGTATGTCTCCCTAATATTTTCGTACTTTTCTTTAATTTCTATAATTTCTTGTTCTATAAGTTTTAACGATCTTTTACATGTTATGATTTGATTCTTTTCACAACGTTTTACTAACTCCTGATCAAATCTATTCATATTATTTAAAGTATTTTCAATATAAGTAATGTTATAAAAATGTATTAATGACAAATAATTTGTAATGATCTGGGCTTGTCCGAGGTGTATAAAATATGCACCAGAGTTTTGATTGATGTTTTTAATGTCCACTGGTTGAGGTTCCTGGTTGGTCGCTATGGTGTTGACCGTCATTAAGATGATGATTAGTGGGCGTAACATCCTGTTGTCCGGCTGCAACAAATGGTTTAAGTAAGTTGTAATGGTACCATTTTGTTTTTCCATTTGCTAATTTTAATAAACAGGTAAATTGGTGTTCATTGGTTTTTAACACTTTAAATGGTCCAATGTAGGAGTGGTCAGGGGCTTCTTCCTTGGATTCATGTTTTTCAACATGACTAATTGGTCTGTTTGGTAATGTTTTTCCTTTGTCTTGCGTGTGTTGTCATAATATGTTTTTTCTTTTTCTTTTGTTTGCTGTAGATTTACTTTTGCGTTTTCCCGTAATCGTTGAATTCTGTCTCGTATGTCTGCAACAAATGTACTGTAGGTGGGCATGTCGTCACAGATTTTAGGTGTACACGGATTATTCCCGAATACTAAAGTGTAAGGTGTATGACCTGTATTACGGTTTACACTTGAATTATATGTATAGAAAGCAAGTTTTATGTATGTGTCCCAATCGGTACTATTATCGTCTACGTATGTTTTTAAATAATTTTTAATTGTTTGATGAGCACGTTCAACAGAGCCGTTGCTCTGAGAGTGGTATGGTGTGGTTTGGCGATGTTTAATATTTAAAAATTTATTAACTTCTTTTATGACGTTATTAACAAAGTTTTGACCATTATCCGTAAGTATGGCTTTTGGAAAACCATACGTTGTACAGTGGTCTAAAAGTTTTAAAGCCGTATATTCTGCGGTGTTTTCCGGTATGGCATACGCGTTCAAAAACTTTGTCAATTGATCTTGCAAAGTTAGGATGTAACGATTACAACTATGTGTTTCATTATATGGCCCTAAAATATCTAATGAATTTTGCTCATTAAAATTGCTCGGGGTTGTTGTAATTATTAATGGTAAATGTGTATTTTTTGTTGGTTTGATTTTTTGACATTGTGGGCATTTACTAATATAGTCTGTAACATTTTTGGACATCGATTTCCAAAAATTGTTCAAGGTGCGGCTGTGGTATGCGACAGGTAGATCATGACCATCTTTTTCTTGGGATAAGACTGAACCTAGTCCTATATTTGAAGCATCGGTCGTTAAGATGAATTTCTTGTTGTAGTTGGGATATTGAAGTATTGGATCTTTGGTTAACGCATTTCGTAGCACATCAAAGCTTTCTTGGCACTGCGTTGTCCACTCGAATGGTTTGTTCTTTTGTAGTAGTGATGTAAGAGGCTTCGATTTTTCGGAGAAATTTTTTATGAATTTTCTGTAGTAGCCTACAAGTCCTAAAAATGACTGGATATCCTTTACCGTCTTTGGCGTCTTCAAATTGTGGATTGCTTCTACTTTTTTATTATTTGGTTTAAGTCCATTTTTTGTTAATACGTGTCCAAGATATTCGATTTGGTCTTTTAAAAATTCGCACTTGTCTGGCTGAATTTTTAACGTATGTTTCTGTAATGACTGGAACACTTCACTCAGGTTTCGATTATGTTCTTCAATAGTGTCGCCGTATATAATTATGTCGTCGATGTACACAAAGCAATTTTTGTAGAGATTTTTTGCTAGAGCGATGTTGACAAGTCTCTGGAATGTCGCAGAAGCATTTTTGAGTCCAAAACTCATCCTGTTGTACTCAAAATGACCGCCAGGGATGGTGAATGCAGTTTTGTGTTTGTCCTCTTCCTTGATTTCTATTTGATGGAAACCACTTGCTAGGTCGAGGATTGAGAAGTAGCGAGCTTTTCCCAGTTTGTTCAAGATGTCCTCTATGTTGGGTAACGGGTATTTATCTTCGATGGTGACTTCGTTCAGGCGTCGATAATCTGTCACTATCCTCCATTTCTGTGTACCGGCTGCATCAAGTTTCTTAGGTACGATCCATATTGGTGCACTGTATGGAGATGTACTTTCCCGTATTATACCTTGTTGTAACATTTGTTGAACTTGTTTCCTGACTTCTTCTTCGTGTACTCGTGGAAAGCGATAATTTTTTACAAAAATGGGAGAAGGGTCAGTAGTTTTAATTTCATGTTTTAACGTGGATGTTGTAGTAAGTTGATCACCTTCTATGTGGAATATATTCGCGTTGTTTAGACAAATTGTTTTAATTTGATTTTTTACATCATCGTCGAGATAAGATAGTCGTAAGTTTTCTTTAATTTTATTTTCCCTTTCTATATTAATATTCATTACCGGTTTTGTTGGCATAAAATGTATAGTATCGGAACCAATATCTATTTGAGCTTTATATTTTTTGAGAAAATCTATACCGATTAGTCCATCTACAGGTGTTCGTATCGATTCGTCGATAACTTGAAAATCAAATGAATATTGTTCCTTATTTTTGTACAAAGTAAGTGGAATTGAACCACATGTTGTTAATATTTTATTTTCTATACCCCTTATTTGAATTTTTTGATCTTGTTGAATTTCTGAAGAGTTAATTTTATCACGTTTAATGAGACTAATTGAAGCACCTGTGTCGATTAATAAATTGACGTTACAATTGTTTTTTAATAAAAAATTTATTTGCCGTAACTTTACATTTGGTTCTCGATTGGAGAAGTTAGATAAGAGAAATTTGGGGGTTGGATCGTTTCTTGCATTTGAGTCGCGTTTTTGTCCGAGTTCCCGATCCGTAAACTGGACATTGTGGAGTTTAAATGTTCATTATCAATTATGTTGGATACGCGTGGAGCGTTAGATTTAAATGATTCGTTATACTTTTTCTTTCGACACTCTTCTATTACGTGTCCTTTGAATTTGCAATAACTACAATATTTACTATCATATTTATTTTGTGAACCTGATTGTTGGTTATAATTATTGCCCTGATTAGGATAATTAGTATTAGTATTTTGTTTATTGCGTCGACAATCTTTTGTATTATGTGTTGTACTACGACAATATTTACAATATTTATTATTAGAATGTGAATTGTGTGATTTATTTAAACCCAATTCTTTAAATTTATTTTCATAATTTAATGCATGTGGCAAAACTTCGTCTACGTTTGAAAATTTTAGCGTAGGATTAATTAAATGTATAGAAATTTGTGAATTCAAGCCTACTATGAATCTGTTGCACATAATATTTTCTAATAAACGTTTATTTGCAGCTAATTCAAATGATGTTACTTCACGTCTCAGAATTTGTAAGCGTTCATTTCTTAATTTATTGAATCGATTGAAAAATTCTAGGACGCTTTCTTGTGGACGTTGTTTGATTGAATTAATTTCTTCGTCCACGAGAAATGAAGTACGATAATGGCGATATTTTGTTTCTATAGCTGATTGTATTTCTTCAAAACTAATTTCTTCTATATTTTCTTGTAGTGCGAACGGCAATTTATTATAACAATAAGCAAGAATTTCTGGATGCATTGAACGCGGTGCAAATTTTAATGTGTTACCGAGTTGTATAAGAAAATGAATTGCTCCTTCGTTTGTAGGAACGAATTCGCTTATCCATCCTTGATACGAAAAATGGGATGGTTTACCGTTATAACTACAAGGATCACTCGTTACAGATTGACTATCGTTAGTAAAAACCTCGGGGTTTGTACTCTCTACTATATCGTTATTATCAGAAGGCATTTTTAAATCGTGAAATATATTTGTTAAAGAACAATAAATAGAATTTTTGGTAGGTTCAAGTGAGGATGTTGAAGTAGAAGGATAACTAGAATCGTCACTAACCTGTTTATTTTCTCTGTACAATACGAAAGCCAGTTTCAGCAAATCTTGAGAGCGAACCAGTTATTGTGGACGGCTTACAACAGTGGATTTGATGATAACAGGATTCGTTGATGCGGACGTGTTCGTTTCCTATTGGATACTGCAGACAAGGTCCCGTTGGTAGCGTACAATCTTCTGAAGGACGGCTTACTTCCACTAAGATGATTGCTGTTGTATCCCACCGCTGTCACCAATTTTTGTCGTGCCGAGATTACGTTGTCCAATTTGAATTGATGGCAAAGTCGCGACAATCGAGGGCAGACGTGAAATTGATTACAACTAATTGATTTGCAGATAGCTGTCACCAGTCTATTACTTGCTTTATCGTGGCAATAGACAACCACGTACTTGAAGGTCCTCTTTTCGTGATGTGGAACTCCTCGTTGATTGATTTAACGTTGACGTTTTACAGTCGAAATGATATTAAAATATCAGTTCCTTACTATTTCACTTATTTCAGAAAAAATACCAAACAACAATTAAAGTTTAAAGTACTTTTATTTAAAAATCGAAGTTATTTACAGCAGAGTAACAATCTGATTAGAATATTAATAACGAATGACAATATGTGTTACAATTTGATTGAATTTATATGATTTTAAGTCCCTTTGTTCTATAAGGAAAAATATTGATTAGGTGATTAGTATTTAGGTGAAAGTTCGCTGTGACGTATTTTTGGAAAGTTGTTGGAATGTTGGTAATTAGGCAATTAGGAGTGCATTCTTCTAAGCACCACAAGGTATTTACCAAAAATAATTCCCTACCCATAAATTTTAATTAACTCAGTGTAAAATATATTTATCATACTAATAAATACTAGTTTTTGTCGGCATAACATAATTTTCTGTTAGCAAACAAGTTACTGAGGAATAAATATCTCCCTCCCTCCCCAAATAAATGACTTAAAAACAATTACGTTAAACACTTTTTCATTAATAAAACTGACTTATATTAATAGCTACATTAAGTGAACAAGCAATTTTATAAATAATATAGTTTAGCATATTACATATAAACGGCTTGGGATGAATATTTTTTTACATTTTTACTGCTCTAAAACATGGCTTGATAATACCTTGTGTAACATTTCAAACTATAGTACTTAAGAAAAGCTGTCGCTTACTAATTATAACTGAACTTTTAATTTAAGTAAATACATTAACAAATTAATACTTGATTATAATTAAAACATTGTAATATTCATAAACATGTGAATTTACAATAAATAGCAACCTAAACATTATGCTTTAAATTTATATCAGTATTTTTCAAGTATTTTGATTGTCAACTTTATTAAAAGAGAGCTTTTATTAGACCTAATTATAAATCCACAGAGCTTATTTTTCAGTTAACAAACAGTTTAATGTATTTGTAACAGTTTTCACAATCAAGTGTATAAACCGGTTGTGGGTGCATATTTTTTACAGCGCATATACTTTTAGGCCTGATTTACATTATCACTCCACTCTCACTCCGATATCATTACGCTCCCGACTCGATATAATCTTGTTGTGTTCACATTATAATGCCACTCTGGGTAGGCTCCCAGTTCGGTCCGAGTACGATATAAATATCTTTTCATAACAACTAAATGCAAGCGGAGTGAAGTGGAATCAAAAAAGTGTTTACACTATAGGTACAAGCCATACCAAGTCTGATATCGCTCCAATAAAATATTACCTGAGTGGTATTGATATTGGAGTGGCATTGAAACGGGAGCGAACCGCGACTGATATCGGACCGATATCACAGCGATGATGTGAATACACTCACTGTTTATTGTGTAAGAATATTTTATCGAACCTGGAGCGGATTGATATCGGAGTGAGAACAGAGCGTTAATGTAAATCGGACCTTAGCGTTCATAGTTTTTTGAGAATCAGATTTTCAATGAAATAACTATATATATATGGAAAATAATTGTGTTGATAATCTATGCATGTTATTTTTCTACTAAAATAATTACAATACTTAAGAATATTTTTTGAAAAAGTGATTAAGTTTTTGTGTGTTTGAAATCAAAAAAATATAGCGTTTTCGAATAGTGATTTCGAGAATTTCAAAATTATATTTTACTAGGATTAGTAATTTATATGTTTTACAATAAATATTTTATTTTTTTTATGTAAAGTGAAAAACTTATAATGAAAATAGAACTAAATAAAGTCTTGAGATGTTTTGAGTGAAGTGAAGAAAACTATTATTGTAGTGATATTGATTTGATAAACTTTAAAAAACATTCGCACAGTCCACAAGAACTAAGTAAGGAAATTTTATATATACTATTTTTGTAAGAAATTTTATATCATTATCCTGGAAAAACATTATGACTATGAAAAATATTTTGAGCTGGGATTCATAGCGCATAATGGAAAACTATAACAAAAAATTTGATTTAATAAATGTTTACTTTTAGAAGATTTTTAGAGATTTTTTTTGCGAAAAAAATAAAAGTCAATTGCTTTTTTGTATAACTTCTTTTTATTTATTTATTTTTTTTTTTCAAAATTTACAATTTACAATTAATTTTTAAAAAGGATTCACATTAGTGGTTATATACATATAGCAATACATAATAATATGTATAAGCAATTGTATAAAATATTGGTTTAGAGAGATTAAAATTCTTATTATACCTAATTAAATGTTTTTGTAACAATGTAGTTTGTATCAAAATCTTATGCAAGAACCATACTTAAAGCCAACAATTATTAAAATGTGTATGGTTTTTACATTTTATACATGAATTATAGGATAAAAAATAATTTTTATTTTTTTATGTATTTTGAGATAGTTTCGTTGATATTTTTGAATACAATTGTCGAGTATTTGGATCGCCAAACTAGAAGCAGATGTTAGCTGTTCACAGAACAACAATTTAATGTTTTATGTAAGTATTTATCGTTTAACTTTCTAAAATTACTTTATAAAATCTATACACAAAATCTGCAATTTTTAAGCAGTTAAAATAATTAATTTCTTTTGTACTTACAACCATTAGCTGCTTACAAAAAAAGTATCTTAATAATTAAATGTTTTGTACAACAATGTAATGTGTATAGTTTGAACGTCATTTCTTTTTATTTTTACACACATTTAAGGCCACAATTACAATTTTATGTAAAGCCATACTTGAAACTGATTTTTTGGACAATTATTAAAATTTGTATAGGTTTTACATTTATAAATTTACATAAGAATAAATCGCAACAATTAATTTTTACAGTTACAACAATCATTCTCATGCTTATGTGTATGCGTATTGAATTATTTAAAAACACGAGATTTCTCACAACAATTAAATTTTCTTAACAGTGAATACTTATATAATCTACACAGAACAACTCTAATTTTCAACAATTACAACAATAAAACTTGTGTAACAATTGATTGTTTGCAACACTTAACACTATTTATAAACTATGCAAAAGGAAAGCCTAACAATGTCTAACAATCAAATATTTTTATAATCACTATTTTATAATCAATATAGTTACCGTTATAATTAAATTTTATGCAAGAACCATACCCAAAAACTGTTAAATTAAGTATTTGGATCGCCAAACTAGAAACAGATGTTAGCTGTTCACTAACTTTAATTTTCTAAAATTACTTTATACAATCTATACACAAAATCTGCAATTTTTGAGCTGTTAAATAATTAATTTCTTTTGTACATAAGTACTTACATAAAACATTAAATTGTTGTTCTGTGAACAGCTAACATCTCTTTCTAGTTTGGCGATCCAAATACTCGACAATTGTATTCAAAAATATTAACGAAACCATCTCAAAATACATAAAAAAATAAAAATTATTTTTTATCCCATAATTTATGTATAAAATGTAAAAACCATACAAATTTTAATAATAATTTAACATTTTTTGGCTATAGCTCTTACATAAAATTTAATTATAACGGTAACTAAATTGATTATAAAATAGTGATTATAAAAAAATTTGATTGTTAGACATTATTAAGCTTTCCTTTTGCATAGTTTATAAAAAGTGTAGTTTTTTTGTTTCATAGCGTGTGAGTAGGTTTTTTGTAGTATTCATATTTAAGTTCTTAAAATTTTTACCTTGAGTGTTGAATTGTAGATGATCATTTTATTCACCAAAGGTGAATGTTGGAACGCACTGCATACACTGCACTATTTGTGTTTATGTATTTATTTAGGTATATTATATTATGTGTGTAGGTTTATGTAATTGTTTGTGGTATTTATGATTTTGCTAACTGATTAATAATGAATTAATTGTATTTATTCGTAACTGACTGTTAAATATTTTCAACAATGATAGGTCTTTACTCGTCAATGTTTAAACCTCGAGTCCCCTTATAAATTATTATGAGAGTTTATTTACAGAAAAAAGTTCTGTAACAACTTTTTTTATATGAATTGTAGGATACTGGATTAATTTTGAAAATCGCTGTAAATTTTTATACCTATTTACGTGACATATTTTAAAGATAGCATTAAGATATGCATGATTATTAAAAAAGATGAAGCAAACAGATCCGCATAAGAAGTTTTTAGTTTTTGCAAAAAATTTTTTGTACGTTTACTCATCTTTAAACTACATAAAATCAAAAAGAGAATTATGAAACTGTAACACTTTCAACATTCTTAGAATACCTGTTAATAAATGTGTTACAGTGTTTACAATGCTTTTTCCTAAATTAATTCAATTTCTAATAATAAAAACTAAAGCTATCTAATAGCTAAATATGTAAGAGTTCAGACCTGAAAATTCATAAAAAATGTTACATCGTTTCTCACGGTATGATTTCAAGATCATCATTGCTCTAAAAATAAAGGCGCATACACATTAATCAAATCATTAATGTTCTTTCATATCTAATTGTATACGCTATAAAACATGAAAAATGGATTTCGTAAATTAGATTATCAATAATAAATTTTTTAGAATTTCATAATCATAACTTTTGAAAGCCTTATAAATTTATCATGTTTGCTAACGTTAGACCCTAAGCTAAACTTTTATGTGAAGTATACTCGAAAGACTTCTTACACATGAAATGTATTTACACGTATATAAGTGTACTTGTAATTTAACGAACAGGATCATTTTAAAAGTATTATCAAAATTTTAAATTCACATAGAATGTAAAACGTCTTAAATTTTCATATTATTAACAAAATTAAAGGCTAATTTTAATCTTAAATAGAAGCGATAAATATTTGTATCCTGAGAGTTCTGAAAACTAAATAAACAGTGAGAAATCCTAACTTGGTGCGCGTCCAACACGTACTTGGAGAGTTTTTGCTATCAGTTTTCCAGAACGTCTTATAAATCGTAAAGAAGGGGTAGGGGGACTTCTTAGGGTTTTCAAATTCTGTAAACCTGGATATGTGAACGTACTAAAAAAAAAAATAATTTTATTTGAACCATATATTACGGATGATTAATTATTCGAATTAGTTGGTAATTGTGATTCGTTTTGATAAATTATACGACTTATTAAATAGTAAGTATTATTTAAAAATTTTATTTAATAATTAAAAAAAATTAGATCCATTAGCAGTTGTTAATATTTTTAAATGTTTTAAATACAATGAAATAATTATATTTTATCAACTTTTTTCAGAAAATGGAATTTAATGAATATATACTTTTAATACCGCTAACATTAAATTTTGTTGTCTTCAGAATATCATATATAGTTGTGACCAAAGATGTATATTTAAACTTTATTCATTATATATCGAGGATAATAAACTTTTAATATAATATATACAACCGTTTATCGCGATTTGGACGCTATATACACCGCAAAACGTGTGAATATTTTCGAACACTAAAATATAGTGAACCAATTAAAAACTTTAAATATTTAAATGAAATGACTTTAAATAGATATTTTAATTATGGGCAAGACTTTGAAGAAGACTTTAGTGATTCAGAATTAGATGAAATGATTAGTGACAATAGTGGCAGTGATAATAGTGATAGTGATGAGGAACAGTGAAATTATATAATTGAAAGGGTAGATAAATATTTTAAGCTTAAAATAAATAACAGGTTAGATAATGTATCGATCGATCGATCGATTAAAAACAGCATATGTCATTTAATTTTATGTATATGTAATGTTTAATTACATACAAGCTTAAAATATTTATCTGTACATATAAAAATAAGTTTGTAAATATTTTTCTGTACATATTTTGTCTGTACATATCTTAAGTTTCGATATACTTATGTACATATTTTTTTTTATCTTTAATTCAATGTTTACATGAATTGTAATTATTTAGCATTGTATTTTGGGGAGTTTTTATGTATTCAGGATACAGCTAAAGTTGTTTCCTGGAAACTTTTCTCCTCAAAAGGAATTTTTTTTTTTTTTTGATTGTTGCTCGGAAAAATTTTTTTATTTTTTTGGGCGTATGTACCGACACAAAGATTGCCGTGGAAATGTAAATTTACTAATTTTGGAAATTCTAATATTGACAATATAGTTCGCTATGTAAAATATAAAAATTAAAATTATTACTATTTATTTGGTTTTCCTAGCAACTAAAAAATAAAAAATAAAGAGAGTCTAGTACCACAATTGATATTTTCTCAATCAGTCCCTTCGCATCCCTTATATGATGTTATAAAAACCGATACGTGCTTTTGCCAATTTTTAGCACTTAAGCAACTTAGTAAGTAACAAATGCCTATAAAAAAACAATTGTTGCTAATAAGAAATAATGGAGAATTTAGACGGTAAATCACATATTGTAAACACTTCTTCAAAATTATAATATATATTGATTCGATAATTTTATTGATTGTTTCAGTTTCAATAATTGTGGAAATTGCTCGGGAGCTGTTGCCCCCCCAGTATCCGTGTAAGTTATTTTAAATTTTTTAAATATATGTGTTAGAAACACTCTTAGCATTAAAAATTTACTAAAAGCTATTAAAATTAAATCTTTGCTTATATTTAGCACCTTCCAGTGGTTATAATTTTCGAAGAGGAGGGTTTAGGTGAAAACCCTTCAAATAGGTGATGCCTAGGACTTATACTGGGGGTTCATGTTATGAAAAAAAAAAAAAGAAAAAAAGGAAAATTTATTTAAATAATATTTATAATATATTGTATGATATTTAATGTAGCCGCCGAGTATATTTATACTCGGTATACTTATACTCGGTATAAATATGCCGAGTATATTTATACTCGGTAGATAATCTTTAAAACAGAATTTTATTGAATGTAAATTAATCTGCTAATATTTTTAAATGTTTGTAAGTGTACGAAATAGCGCAGAGTAAGGGCGCGTAATCGAGAATACACCTACACTCGACTGTTCAGGGCCAACGCCTATACCATAATATAGAACGATCACTCGTATCGTGATTAACTGACAGACGTGACTCTGAAAGAGAAAGTGCTGAGGGCCCACCCAAGATAATATCTTAGGTCTAGAGGTTGAAGGAAGGATCAATTGACAAACAATATTTTAAACTGTAATAAAATATATTTACAATTATTTATTTATTTCCAATGTAAGAGAAAATTCTTTTAACAATAAAATTGAACTTTGAAGCGAATACAACTCTATACTTCTTTAAACATTTAACAATATGCGACAATAATAAAATATTATATGAAAGTCATATGTAAAGAAACTTATCAAATTAAACTTGAAAAGTTTGTAAAGTCTTTCCCTTTGCGAGGACCTAAGGCCGACGCGGGAAGTATAATTCACGAAATGAAGTTCGAGAATGTATACGTAATCAACAATGAAATAATTAAATGAATACATCAATTGATACACATGAGCACCCGTCTCATATGAAAGAATTCAATTGAGAATAATTCATGACTGCATATCTATTTAGGAAAAGAATGTACTTACAATTCTATAATTCCATATGCGGATTAAAATATACGACCGAGGTTTCATTGTAGATAAATCACATCGGACGATCTTGTAGAATAAAATAAAATAAAATCGATTAGCAATCGATACCCATTGTTAAATCATACTACTGTATGTATTTACAAGTAAACTGAATGGCCAACTACGTTTAAGTTCTGCCCGTGAACTGTTGTACTTTAACTCAAGTCACTGCGTACCCCAACTGATTGCGTACTTCAACTGATTGTTCGATGTGATTCAGCCACCAATCAAACCTCTGAAATTACGTGTACATTTTCTAGAAAAGACGAATATGAAAACAAATATAATTATGTATAAACAAGTTATATAGAATTTAATTAATTAATCATGATCAAGTTAAAATTAATACTATGAGATGGCGAATTGATTTGTTATTAGACTAATACAGAAATCATAGCATGTAGAAAAAGGTTAATTCGCTTTCTCATAGATAGATGGCGAAACTAATTCCATAAAAAAAAAATAATGGCACAATGTGGTCTACAGAGTGGACCACATGATGGGGTATATAGAATTATACCTTAGTTAAGGTAACATTTTTAAATTAACAAATTTTGGAATATTTTTTTTTTTATTTCAGAATTATTATATATATATATATTTTTTTTGTTAGTTATATTTTTTATTATATATATATATATTTACTTATTTTTAGTTAAATTTTTTTACTTATAATATTATATATATTTTACGTATTTTTAAATTATAATTTTATTAGTTATTAAATATTATATATTATTATTATTAAAATAAGTTATTAAAAAATTTTGACTTCTTCCTTCTAAATACCCAAGTTTAAAACAATTATTTTTTCAGTCTTTTTAATGCTTTCTTTTTCAGATATTTAAGTTTTTTAATTTATGTGTGTAAGTATACTTTAAAAATAAAAAATTATTGTGTATGTAGTATATAACTCTTGTACTGTATAGATTTTTTAATGATGTTAAATGATGAAGAATAAAAGATTTAAAGTATAATTTTAACTGGTGTGTGAAAAATTTGCTACTTGTGTGTACCTATACATGTATACTGTAGAATGTAGATTTATCATTACTCCATTAGCTTTGATATGAATAATATGTAATATTTTTCTTCTTAATAAATGTTTTTATAATTTTATATGTATATACTCACTTACATTATATTATAGAAATAAATTTTTAAAAAATTATGCTAAAAGATTAAAAATTTTAATTTTTTAATATGTTTATAAGTTATTAATAAAGAAGTAAAAAGAGAGATTTCACATTTCTTAAAAACATCTTTATGTTTATATTTCTCTGAAATGAAACTCAGAAACTGGACATGTAAAAACTATTTTTTGTTGAAAATTATTTTTATTATCAGTTCAACATTTACATGGTATGATATGATAAACATCAGTCAAATTATTTAAGTTGATGATAATTGCAATTATGTAACCGTATAAGTACATATAGGTGTTATTGTAATAATAAAAGTAGTTATTTAAATTTGCTATTGTGTACAGTATGTTTCATTAGAACTGTTGGGGGCAGACGTCTTTTCAATCAGCTGTTGGGCCTAATTTCGAGGTTTAAATTATTATTAATCGGTTCACAGGATGGCAGGTTGTTGTAGAAATTTCTTGATAGTTTGGTGATAAATTATTCAACGGATTCCAGCCTAGTTTCGCTGTATAGTTGTTTATTACAGATGTACCACGGTGTCTTCAATATTATTCTTAGGACTTTATTCTGAAATGATTCTATTTTTGCCAATCATTTTGTTCTGAAGCTGTATTTTGCATTTACACGCTAAGAATTTTCTTTTTCATATCAATTCGAGTTTTCATTTTATAAAACAAATATGCTTGTTTTATTGCAGAGAAAATTTTTTTAACTGTTATATCGTACATTGCTGGGAATAAAATTTCAGTGACTAATAACATAAATTTTTGTATGCGAACTCTAATATTAGTGTAATTAAAATGACAACTTTTTTGGAACTCACTGTACACCAAGCGTGTCTTTTTATTTCCATATTACAAAATGATGTGAACGAAATGCGAAATGAATCGAAGTAGTAGCAATATGGGCATTTAGGGACCACCTATCGATTTTTGCAGAACGATTCACTATAGTGTCCTCAAAAATAGGAATTAAACTAGGTCAACGAATCACTCGTTTCGTACATGTTTTTGAAAATGACAACTGTACCTTGTATACTCGAGTGCGTACTACGGAAAAAAATATTTATTTTTGAATTGCATTATGTATGCTATTGTGTAATTATATGAATACTATTAAATGCAATTAATTTTCATTTATATATTTTTGATTTTATTAGTGAACGTTTATATAGTTTAGAATTTATTTATTTAATAATTTATAAAATTTACAAAAATATACAACAGTGGTGGAATTATATAATTTATAAAAGTTACAAAAATATACGAAAGTGGTGAAATTATATAATTTATAAAAATTACAAAAATATGTACACTAATTTCAATTTTTTTATACAAATTTATTCACTGTCTGAAATTTCTTCTGAAGAAGTGTCATCTACCGAAATAATGAAACAGTCGGTTACATTGTCCACTTTTTCATCTAAACTCCACATTTTTTCTTCTTCTTTAAGTACATGGGTAATGCATTTTTGCCAATTTTCAGCCGTAACTTGCGCAATAGCTTCATGCATTAAATTTTTGATCAAATTCGATTAATAATTCGATAAAATGTTTGGGCTGTAACGCCTACAATTTCTGTTATATAATTCACAACCGATTTTATAGACAACGGTTTTACATCATATTCTGACATTTTTTTTTTTTTTGTATAAATTAACTATTATTACTTTTTCAGCTTCTGTTACTGGCGTTCTCTTTGGCCTTGCAAGCATTCTTAAAAAAAAATTTACAAAAAAAGAAATTATATATATACTACAGCTTGCAAACTTTTATAAATATTGATATAAACAGAAAAATTATAAAGTACTAATAATACTATATTAAAATATGTACAGAAATTAAAAATTATATACAAAAGATAAGAATACTAAAATTTAAAACTGATTAATAAAAAATAATTTAAAAATTTAAAATCTAAGACAATTATAATTATAAATATTAAAATATGTACAAGAAACTAAAAATTATATACAAAAGATAAAAAATAATACTAATATTAAAATTTAAAAATGATTAATAAAAATAAAATTTAAAAATTTAAAAACGAAGAGAATTATAAATAATATTAAAATTGAAAAAAATTATTAAAAATTACACAAAAAAAAATATATCAGAATTTGATAGCAAAACTTACGCGTCAGAAAATAAACTAAAATTTAAATATTATTGAATATTTTGTACCTAATATCGCACCCCAGTGGACTAGGTCATAAAATTTATTGGCACACGTTTTCATAAGAAATATGCATTAATAACTTAAAAAAGGAGATGGAGTATGCACTGTTAGTTCAGGTACTGTTTTCAAAAAACGTGCTTTCTTTTTTTATTATGCTTTATTTTAAGGGGTTGTTCACGTGATTTTTTTTCAGAAAGAGGTTGACCTAGTTTAATTTCTATTTTTGAGGAATCTATAATTGAAATTGACACTTAAAATTTCTAACTTTTATTATAATGAACCCTTTTTGTAACATTAAGCAAAACTTGATCCCAGGGCAAACTCAATTGAATTTGTTGCCGCACAGAATATTCTGCAAAATTTGTTGCCTCAGTCATTCAGCTGCTGACGAAAGTTAGACACGTGCAGCCACCAGATATTCTGCAAAATTTGTTGCCTCAGTCATTCAGCTGCTGACGAAAGTTAGACACGTGCAGCCACCAGATATTCTACATGTACTCTGTATGTACTAGCATGTACCATATATCACTTCTCAAAGAGTACGACATATAATATATATATATATATATATATATATATATATATATATATATATATATATATATATATATATATATATATATATATATATATCACAATATGTACGTATAGTATACACGAAGGGTATGCTATACGTATCTCAATCCTTAAAGGATTGGCTCACAACTCTCCAAAAGCCTCTACTGGTGATCAAGTGAATATACTGAGGTTATCATTATTTATTTTTTAAAAATTCAGATCTTGAATTAATAATAATAATAATAATAATAATAATAATAATAATAATAAACGCCCTGTGGGTGGGGGCTTCACTTTGCAGAATTTGCCCACAGTAAGTCCTGCTTGTCGTAAAAGGCGACTAAAAGGACAACCCATTAGGATGGAGAGTAATAGGAAAAAAGCCTCGGAAAAATGCCGCTGCCGGTGGAGCGACCGGGCGCATCAGGGTCACCACTGAATGTGACAGTTTAGATCGCGGTGACGACAGGCTGGGTTCTAGGCAGCCACCTGTCAGCTGTAATAACACCTTCAGCCAAAATACTACTGCCCTACTTACAGAGCCACCAACACCTTTGGCTCAGCCGACTTTAAGTGTTTCCTCGGAGCACCCTTTGGGGACCACTAAAGCTGGTAAGAAGCGTGTGCGTATGCAATGGACAGATGAACTGAATGAATTCATCGTACGCACATACTTCCAAGTTACTAAACTTGAAACGGACAAAACTGGTTACCGTACGAAATTACATCAAGAGTTCGCGCGCACCTATCCTAAATCGCGTCACTGAACAGAGACTGGCAGACCAAAAGCGTGTCATTTTCACCAATAACCTTATACCTTCTTCCCTTATAAACACTATTAAAACACAAGTCGCACATCAATTTGCTCAAAATAAAGAAAGTCAGGCCGACGACGGCCCACCAGAAATGGGGAGCCCCACACAAAACGACACTCAACAACTTGTCGAGAATGAGCCTAACTACCATGAAACAGCAGTAAATGACACCCTACTGCAAGAGATCGAACTGGAATTTAACACAGCGCTTACTGAATTCGAAGGGACGGACCCCACACATCGGTACTTGTTGCCTAAACAACACACCTCACGTAGATTGGCTGAGATCGTTGAGATATTAAATAACATAATACTGCCTCAACACCTGCAAACTTATGACAATTTTATCGAGTTAAGTGCCCTGTAAACGATCAAATTTGTTTGACAAATTTGTTTGTCAAACTTCACGTTTTCATCAAACAAGAGCTTAAACGATCAAACCAAAGCTCAAACAAATTTGACAAACTTGCCCGTAGTTTGTCACACTAGTGATCCCCATAAAATAATTTTGTTAGATTAAACTTGGCCAAACATAGAATAAATAATGAAAATTACGGAAAAAATGTTGCTCGTACAGAGATTTGCAAAAATTTTGTCATATTTGCTATTCATTTCGGGGCAATTTAATAGAGCTTGTTTGACAAACACAACAAACACCGCCGCTCACCTTCAAACTTGTTGGTCAAACACGTCAAACAAGTTGATCAATCAAGATTTTCATCAAACACGTCAAACACGTAGATTGTTTGACAAACGCGTCAGACAAAGCTGCATACTATCAAATAATTTGACAAACACGTAAAATTTGACAAACAATTTGATCGTTTACAGGGCACTTTAAACACAACTATCTACTGTGGAGCCGTTGCAGCAATACGTTGTAACGGGTCCGATGTAACACCACCTGTAGCGCACAACTCGAAGGAACACAAAACCCCTGCCTGGGAAACACGATTGAATAAACGCATCAGCACCATCCGATGCAACCTCGGCAGGATCACCCAATACCAACAGGGTACGAGGTCCAAACGGCTCAACAAATATATACACGACATATTACACAAACACACAGTACACACACAATACGAGGAACCCAATAAAACACTCACAG
Source organism: Brachynemurus nebulosus (assembly GCA_035578155.1). Lineage (NCBI taxonomy): Eukaryota > Metazoa > Arthropoda > Insecta > Neuroptera > Myrmeleontidae > Brachynemurus > Brachynemurus nebulosus. The sequence goes on from JAPWDM010000007.1 coordinate 17,440,208, forward strand.
AGATCAGAGATACGCTTCACCAAAAATTAACAGCACTAGCGAAGCGCTTACGAAGATATAAGACCAGTACTGAACGCAGACGACAAAACCAAGCGTTCAGCAGAAACGAGAGACGGTTTTCTCAGTCTCTAACGAACAGGGTAACTGACAGTAATGGTCTACCGAAGAAGAACGCACTCCATAGTTTCTGGGCGAATATATGGTCCAACACCATTGACCATAATGACAAAGCCAGCTGGATCGATACAGAGTGCAGGAATAACGAACATCTTCCAGAGATGCCCTATACGGACATTAATACGGAGAGGACGTCTCCAGAGCTTTACAGAGATCGCATAACTGGAAGGCACCTGGCATCGATAACATACAAAACTACTGGCTCAAACACTTTACATCAACACACAAGTACCTCGCTGAACAATTCATACTATTTATAAGAACACCAAACCTGACACCGAAGTTCCTAACGCAGGGTATCACATACATGAAATCTAAAAAGAGTGATACAAAAAATCCTGCGAATTATAGGCCTATCACCTGCTTGCCTACAGTGTATAAGATTTTGACGTCCTGTCTGGCAGAAAAGATCAATGAGCATTGTCAGATTAACACCATACTGACAGAAGAACAAAAAGGATGCCGAAAGAGGTCACAATGCTGCAAAGAGCAGCTTCTGATTGACTCCGTAGTACTGGAACAAGCGAAAGGGAGACAACGTAACCTGTAGACAGCGTTTATTGATTACAAAAAGGCATTTGATTCGGTCCCGCACTCCTGGTTACGGAGAGTATTGGAGCTGTACAAAATACACCCAAGTATCGTGAACTTTCTTCGAACGATCATGTCCGATTGGCGAACGACCTTACATTTGAGTATTGGTAATGAAAACACAGCAAGCGACCTTATTCAAGTAAGACGCGGCATATTCCAAGGCGACTCATTGAGTCCATTATGGTTTTGTCACGCAATGAATCCACTTTTTCGCCTGTTAAATGAAACCAAATACGGTTACAATGTAGGTACGCAAACAAATCCGCGCCATACCATCTCACATCTGATGTATATGGATGATATTAAGATCTATGCAGCTACTAAACATCAATTACAGCAGCTGCTGGGACTTTCCAATGAGGTTTCGCGAGACCTCTGTATGGAGTTCGGAATCGATAAATGTCGAACACAATGTCGTTCTGGAGGAAAACGAGATGCGGTCGCATTCGAACTCGAACCAGAGTCTGTTATGCAGCCCATGGACGAGGGAGAGTCGTACCGGTATCTCGGATTCAATCAGGACGAACGTATAGATCACAGCGCTGTAAAACAACACCTGATGCAGCAATACCTAACGCGTGTACGGAGATTACTGAACACCCACCTTGATGGAAAAAAAACCATCAAAGCAATTAACACCTACGCAGTTCCGGTGCTAACGTACTCATTTGGGGTAATCAAATGGACGCCTACGGACTTGACAAACATCGAGATCAAGGCCCGCGTCCTTATGACCAAATACCGAATTCATCATCCCAAAGCAGCGATAGAACGATTGACGCTGCCAAGAGCCGAAGGGGGTCGGGGTCTTATAGACATAAGGAACACGCATAATAAACAGGTTCATAATTTGCGAGAATACTTTTACACCAAAACACACACATCACACTTACACAATGCAATAATCCAAGCCGACAAGGCATACACACCAGTAAACCTCTCACACACAGAAATGCCAGATAGTTTTTGCCCCTTGGTCACGAAGGAGGACAAAATCCAGCAATGGATCCGCAAGCCTCTACATGGAAGACATCCACATGATCTTAACCAGAGTAACGTCGACAAAGCAGCGTCGTACGCCTGGTTGAGTCAAGGAAGTCTTTTCCCGGAGACTGAAGGATTTATGCTGGCTATACAAGATCAAGTAATTCGTACAAAGAATTACTCAAAATACATACTTCGTGACTCGTCAATAACATATGACTCATGCCGGAGATGCCATTCCAAACCCGAAACGATCCAACACATCACAGCTGCCTGTACTCAGCTCGCTCAGTCCGAATATAAACACCGCCACGACCAGGTTGGCAAAATTATATACCAGAAACTAGCGGTTAAGCACCACCTTATAACCGATAAAACCCCTTACTACAAGCTCACACCAAAAGTAGTAACGGAGAATGACTCCTGTAGACTTTACTGGGATCGGTCGATTATTACAGATAAGACCATACATCATAATCGACCAGATATCACCTTCGTAATGAAACAAACTAAGACCACCTATCTGATCGACATTGCGGTTCCGAATACACATAACTTACAAAAAACACACGCAGTTAAATTGGAGAAATACACTGACCTCGCAGCCGAAATAAAACAACAATGGCGAATGGAACATGTCCACATTGTTCCAATAGTACTCAGTGCCACCGGGGTCATTCCACACACACTACACAATAGCTTGAGCCTCTTGGGTCTCCCAAAGTACACATATGTCACTATGCAAAAGGCAGTGATCATAAACACATGTCGTATAGTACGGAAGTTCCTTAATAATACGAATCCGACTGCGATATGTGAAAGCACAAGATCTGCTTGTACTCCATCTGAGCCATCTACAGTGAGTGAACAACACACTGACACTCATCTTACAGACACACAACACACATACATAAACACACAATACGCTAACACTGAAACACAAACACCTAACACACATACAGATCCAGATTCGTCTGATGGAGAGGGAGGATCGACCAACTGCCGCACTGTCACTGTTACCGCTCTGGTGCACAATCCTCCACAACTCAATAACACACAAGGTCCGTCAACCTCTGTACCATCTAAACGCGCAATTCCAGGAACACCCGATCTTAATGAGCAATTTGGTGAACCAGAACACATTTACACCAAGAAACGAAAAATAGAACGACACATCCACACACATACACGAACACACACACAAACACAAACAGTCCTTTCCCTTCCCTCTGTCCCTAATCCTACCTATTCTCTGAGGACACGAAAACGAACTAGGCATTCACAGCCGTCTGTCATGGAGCCAACATCTACGCTCCCACAAAAGTCTCGTCGTACGAACCAGTGTACACCAAAATAGACGCATAACACCTCGTTTCAAGCAACAACAACAACAATATAAGGAGTGATGTAACAAGCCCGTCCGTGAATGTACTACGGTACTTTTACGGATTGGTTTGGCACATTACCCTTCCACAGAGCCTAATACCTTGCATAATGCCGGTATAGGTGAATGTTACCCAGTACTGTCCTACTGAGTAGTGAGCGCCATAATAATAATAATAAGGTGGTTTGGGGTACTGCGTATCCAAATCACTAAGGTGGTTTGAGGTACTTATAACTGCTACTCTTGGCACCCGTGGGGGAAAATATCCCTCATTGGTTATTTAACTGTGAGTCACAGTGAATAGTGTACGGCAAATTCGGATCTGAACAGCTAAGTATGGATGGTGATAAGAGACATGTCTTTAATGAGTCAAATGATTTTTGAATGGCGTCGTCCCAATGCTTCTTGCAATTTTTCCTCGTCAGTTTAAATAGAGGAGCAGCAAGCTCAGAGAAATGTGGAATTCAACAACAGAACCCCGAGACAATTCCCAAAAATGAACAGCCTTGTTTGACGGTTATAGGTATAGGATAAATGGTAATTGCGCTTCAATATCAGCTTATCCGAATCAACTAGTATACCGCAAAAATTGATTTTAATGGGTTAGGCCACTTTAGAGGCTGAAAAAATAGGCCTCTTTGAGATTTTTTCAGAAAAACTACAAAACAAATGTAGATTATTTATCATATCACTGACTATATACAATAATTTTTTTTGAAGTGATTAATTTCAAAATGGTGGCTGTGCTGCGTTTTTGCGATAGCGTCTCTGTTTCACAGGGTTTATGGCCGAACAAACAAGTCCTGTAATTTTTAAATTATATTGAGCCTGTTACAGTACGTGTTTTTCTTTGGAGTTTTATTCCACCAAGTTTAGGTTATAAGTTAAAAAATATTACATTTACATTAAATCCGATATATATATATATATATATATATATATATATATATATATATATATATATATATATATATATATATATATATATATATATATATATATTTCAATCATTAACGATTTTTTCAAGGATCTATAACTGTTACGCACAAATTACAAATTTGTTAAGTAATAAAAATTGAATAATATACATACTAAAATATTACATTTACATTAAATCCGATATATATATATATATATATATATATATATATATATATATATATATATATATATATATATATATATATATTTCAATCATTAACGATTTTTTCAAGGATCTATAACTGTTACGCACAAATTACAAATTTGTTAAGTAATAAAAATTGAATAATATACATACTTTGTGATTTGATTCACTGTTTGTGAATTATTGTCGTTATATTTACATACTTTTATAATAAAATTTGAGTTAAAATATATAGTGGTGATTCCCTTTAAAATTTTTTCATGATATTATACAGTTGTTTAATTGTGAGGTACCTATATCCACGTGTTAAAAATTTTTGACAATAAAATTATATATTGTACGTCCAAGTGTCATCATTTTAGTTGTATGAAAATTTTTAAAAATTTTTTATGAATAATGAAACTGTAATGAATAAATTGAAATATTATTGGTTTTATATATTTATGTTATTGTAAAAGTTTTGTAGTTTGAATTTACTTACATTGTTTGAAATTTATTTGATTGATAGATGGTATGAATGACGTTATGAATATAGTGGAGTATGTGTGTGGTGGTTTTGAATAATATTAGAGGTAAATTTGAATTTGATATGATAACTAGCTATTAGAATGGTGTTTTATGGTTGTTTAATTATTTTTAGATACAGGATGTTGAAAATTAATTTTTTATGTATATTATTTGTTGGACCATAGATTAAATTTCGAATAATTTAAGTATTGTAGAAGATAGGTTACTAATTGGATCTAAAGTTTGGTTTAATTACAGTTACTGTATTATATGGAAATTATGTTAATGAAATATTAGTTAATATTCTATATTTTTATTTTTGTTATTGTTGGAATGTGATGGCACATAGACGTTTACCAGTAATGTTTGGTTATTGATGTAAATTTAAACTGTATTAAAATTAGAGGTCTCTTTGACAAATTTTATTGCATTTTCATACTAGAGTCACTATACACAGTAAGAGTCTGGACATACAGTAAGTAGCGGCCATTTTTTTGCTAATGTTGAATTAGTGCATATGGAAAGAAGGACATGATTATACAAAAAAAAAAGGAACAAACAGCAAAAATACCAAAATAATAATTTATTAATAAATATAAACAAATAGATTGATATATTTTATATATATCTTGTATATATTTGTAAATTACATAATATAAAAATATTACTTGTCAGTAAAATTATAAAATAAGGAAAACGAAATAGTAAACTGAAGAGAGCGAAAAGATTATTTTATTTTTGATGTAAAAATTGAGCCTTACTGGCAAGCTTTGATTTATTACATATTTTGTGCTTTTTTGATGCTATATATAAACGAAAACGAATAAAACGTATTAAAATTCGTTCCCGTAAATTGTGGCAGTTTTTAGTATTAGAAAAATCAACATATTTATTAAAAGTGTTTTTAAATGGTTTTAAAAAATTAATGTCTTTTAATGATGAGACATAATCATAATTATAACGAAAAAGTGCTTCCATCTGTATGAAAACATTAAAAGTTTCAAATGTAGCATAAAATAAAGTTTTCAATTTGTAACGCTTAATGTTGACTAATTTTGCATACATTTCACTATTGCAAGATTGGCTACCAATGGTTTTGAAACATTCTGTACAATGCTTATTGTTTTTTTTTTTAATTTTAAATAAAATATAGCCAGCTATATTACATAGTGAATTTAATTCACTAATATTAAGATGAATTTCGGCAATAGATTTACATTACAAAAATTAATTTCTGTATCGCGAAATATTTTTTTTAATTTTTGGGCTTCAAGACAATCTGATAAAAATTCGCTGTCATCTTCGAAATAATTACCAATTGTAACATTTTTTAAATATTGCGATACCGAAATTAATTTTAGTGCCCTCTTAAATTGTAATGCATTTGGTATTATTTGGGTTGACCTTATTTGTGAAAATAAATTTTCAATTTAGTCTTGTGAAAATCGACCTATGAGAAGAAACACAATTTTTTGATCATTCATTTTGCATGTCTATTATGCTTTTTGTTGATAAACGAATACCACTTTGAATAGGTTTCCATAATTTTTTAGGTTCACATCGAATGGTCAAAAATAATTCGTTGACATCATTTAAGAAATCTAACGTTTCGACATATTCATTTAATTTTAATTTGCTTAGAGCTAATTTAGGATGTCTAGAAGTCATAATATCAAACCATTTTCTAATAGTTTCTATAAACCAAGCTGTTGTTAGTAACTGAGGTTTAGAGTAAACTTCAGCTAAAAATCGTAAAGCGGACGCTGTTTCATGACTAGTGACATTAGTAGCACCGTTAACTCGCATTTTGTCAAAATGAGTCGGTGATAAATCGGATTTCTTTAACTTTGGAGCCAGTTGCAACATATTTTGATCTTGGTAATCAGAAAGAAATATTAGATCATCAAGTGCAATTTTCTTCGTTGGCAAATTGTATTTTTGCTGGGTAAAATCCGAATTTCAAAATATTTATTATATAATAGTGTCGTTTTTATATTCTTTAATAAATGTGCTACATCTGCCATGAAAGATAGTTTTTGATCTTTTTTAACGGGATGTTCAATCGATGAATTTAACATTGTTTTCGTGCTGGTAATACCAAAGGATTTCCACAAAGCCTTATTAATAGCGCCCATATCAGACGTGCAGTAACTTACATGCAACCCAATATCCGCCGCTTTTTTTAAAATTTCAATTACGATTGCTTTTATAACATTTCCATCTACCGAGTTTCCCGTTAAATAATACGCAATTGTTTGTTTCCATCTTGAAGTTATCCCTAAAATTAGAAATATTATAATTAGAAACTTCCTAACATTAATGCGTAATTTACTAAAAAACGATTATATTCACCTGTCAGCATGAAAACCAAACTGTGAGTTGCCACACCCGAATGATGTGGTAGTGTAACTTCGTCATAATACTTATTATTTGCCGTATCGTAAGCTTTTGAAGGCGTCATGCTCATCTCATCTAAGACCAGCACACAAAATTTTTCGTGATCTTTCATTTCTATTGCCTTTACTTTAAGTAAATCAAACACATCATTTAGAATTCCACATTCAAAGTTTATGTGTTGCAGTCTTCTTTGTAAAGTTCTACCAGATGGAAGGGGCATTCCCTGGTTTAAAAGCTGTTGGTATGCATTGCTTCCACAGGCGAACTTACACTGTAAAGCTTTTTTAATAGTGGCGTTTGACCACTATAAAATTGTCGGTTTTTCTATTTAATGATTTTATTTGGTCATCTTAGAAAACTTTTTTTAATATATTGTAATATTTGTTATTATCTGTGTTTTTACTTAAAGTTTTCACTTTTTTACGTTCCACGCGAAGTTTCGCTTTCAATTTTTTACACGATTTTTCACTTAAAGCGTACAGTTTTTCGCATTCTTTTATTTTTTCTTCCAACACTGTTATTTTTGATTTTTCCCGTTCGTTTGCCGATTTTTTACCTTCGTTTGCCAATTTTTCCCCTTAGTTTGCCGACTTTTCAATTTCAGTCATATCCAAAGAAAAATCGGAAGTACTAGAGTCACTACAAGTCGCTGAAGAAACCGATTTTTCGAAGGTTTCAGGTGCTACGAATTCACTTGCTATTCGCACTTTTGGTGCAGGTCTTTTAAACTTTGCCTCTTTAAAAGAAAATATGGTGGGAATTGCATTCCATTTCAATTTCTTCTTACCATCAACCCTCTTCAGCTCCCATTGATCTATATCAAAATACGTCTAAAAATAAAAAAGTATCATTTGCTAATATTAAGATAATATTGAAAACATTCATTTTATAACTGTAGCATAAAATAAGTACTTACTTCACACAAAAAAACTATAATTTGTTGGTTTCCAATCCATCCGACGAACTTTAGCAGCCCATTCGGCTGTTCTTTGTTAATCCCGAGGGAAAACCAACATTTTATAACCTTTTTTGGTACTATTGGAACAGCCAAAAGCACTACAACCCGGCATTGTTTTATTAAATATTGTTAAAAATTGTGTATGGTGACTCTATTTCATACCATTTACCAATATTAGGGTTTTCCATTTCCGTTTTTATGTTGCAATTGTCAGCAATGTTTATGTGAAAGGATTCTAAGAGGTCTTTTTTTATAAACAGATTTTATGTCACAGATAGTAGTTTCATTAAAATTGAAGTTATGTGAATGTTTGTATACATATTGTTGCAACTCCGTAGCATTAATCCCTGTTTTAATTTGGTATTTATGTGTATATTTACGATCTCTTAATTTATTTTTGGTCTGCCGTATGTAGTATTTTCAACAATTTCCACACGGAATTTTGTAAACAATGTTGCTTTGCTCTAATTTATCTGTTTGTGTTTTCAGTTTGGTGTATATCTTCTGTATTTTATTGGAATATTTAAAAACTATCTGGTTATTATTTGTGTTCAGTAATTTTTTAAGTTTGTAATTTACTTTATTATTTATATATGGAATTGATATGTACTTTTTATTATTTATAGTTTTCGTGTATTTTGTTTGATTATACTGTTTATCAACTATGATTTTTAGTGTATTGTTAATTAGTTTTATTGGGTAATTGTTATTTAATAAGATAGTTTTTGCTTTTTCTATAGTTTTTGATCTGTATTCTATATTAGTAAGTTTAATAGCTCTGTTAAGTAAATTTTGCATAATATTCTTTTTAATATTTATATTATGGTTTGAAAAATAATTTATTGTTCTATCTGAGTGATAGTTTTTTGTGTTCCAAATTGTTTTTAAATCTTCGTTTTTTTTAATTACTTTGGTATCTAAAAAATCTAAGTTGTTATCCTTTTCTTCTTCTATTTTAAACTGTAATTTGGGGTTGGTGTTACTAAATTATTTTAATATTAACCCTAGAACGACAAGTCGGTGTCATATATGACACCTACGTTTTTTGTTTCAGCGCTATAACTTTTGGTAATGTAGAAGTTGACAATAATCTAATAAGATTCTTTTTTGGTAAAAATTTGAATACCATCTAGACAGATATACGTTGATACTGACATTAATTAAATATCGATTTGACATACTAGAACCGGTGTATTGTAGGTGTCATTTATGACACTCACTTGCTAAATTTGTCCCATAACAGAGCCTTGTCGTTCTAAGGTTAAGTTAATGTCTTTAGTATCAATAATTGCGAATATGTCATCTACATATTCGCAATTATGAACTTTTGTTTTAATGTTTTTTAGAATAATACGGGGTTTACATTTACAATGATTTGCTGGCGCCAACACAAAGTGGCGCGCCAGTAACAGCAAAATGAACGTGTAAACATCTACTGGCGTGCAAGGTAGATCAGTGCATGCACGGATGAAAAAAGTTAGCAACCTTCTAACTTTTCTGACGCCAGTAATGATTCATGCGCTACTAAAATTAAAACATGCAAATGTAAACTTGTATTGGCGCCAGTATTATTTTAAAAATAATTGAATGTCATTTTTACGCATTTATTCGGGTCTAAATATCATTTTTAAGTATCTATTATGTTTTTTTCTCTTCTAATTTATTGTTTGCTTTACATTTAGATACAAATAAAAACTATATATGACAGTTATTTATCCAGTTCAGCCATTTGTGACCTGCGCAGTACTTACCAAATTATATACCATGCAAATCATGTGTAAACGGACGTGCAAGTAGTGTAAACTTTACAAACATGCAAACTTAAAAGTGGCGCCAGCAAATCATTGCAAATGTAAACCCGTTATAATATACATTTATTATTCAGTAATGGCATTTTATTAAACAAAAATATACAAAATTAATAAGATGTAATTATATTGCATCCGTACGAAAGCGTTCCGTTTGTTTATGAATGTGTATATGGTGTGTATGTACTCCAGCTATAGTAGATGCTTGCGACTGTAGCGAAAAAATTAAAATAAAAAATTTAAGATTAAAAAAAAATGGTTTTGTAGTGTAGTCTTTAAACGCATTTGTGGTTGAGTGGTTGTTTAAAAAAGAACTCGTAGTGGGCGAGGGTGCACCTAGAACAAGAAAGTTTTCGCAGAGCCGGCTCAAGGTGTTAGCGAGCCTCTGACGATTGGCAGTGGAAAGCGAAAATGGTCTGTGAATCTTTTCCTGAACCAAAAGGTGCCTTCTGGTCGCTACTTCTAATATGAGAAAAATTCAGCAAAGAAAAATCAAGATTTCTGGACCACAAAATGTACAATTTATTTAATCCTTAGTGATAAATTTACACATATAATGTTACATATTATGTTAGTGATTAATAATGTTACATATTATATTAGAATTTATACATATAACGTTAGTGATAAATTTATACATATAATGTACTAGGTTCTAAATTCAAAGTTTAGTTAGCTTACATTAAAATTGAATTATAGCGAATGGTTGCACACTGAATCCGATGCAATGTCAACTCGAGGAAAACAACAGTGTGCAAACATTTGCCTATGTGTAACGAAAAGAATTCTTTAGTTTAATATCTTAATAATTAAGTTTTGTATTATTATTTGACTAGATAATCAATTTTCAATATACAGGGTGTAAAGTAAATAACTCTCTTCCTTGTAACAGATGGTTTATCTCGGTGTATAATTGCCGAAGACATAAATTTTTTTTCGGAATTCGCTATTTGAAAAAATCGCATCTTAGCCAGCTTATCGTTTCATATAAAGTTCACTGAATACGCCTCTGACTAAACTACAGTTATTTACACCCTGTATAGTAAAAAAATTTTTAGAATATAAATTTAAAAAATTAAAAATAGATATTGTTTTTTTTATCATGTTGTGTAAACATCCGTACGTCTTTACTATCTATTTGACTATTTTGTACCATATTGTTCAGAAAAAAGTTAACACAATTTTTCACAAATTCCGATTAAAATATGTTTATGAAATATTAATTTAGTTTTCCCACTTTTGTGGTTTCTGATATCACAGAACATTACGATTATTACAAAAAACAACTTTGAAAGTATAAAAATATTGTTGTATTACACAATACAAATTTAACACGATGAAAATTTATAACGAAAAATTATAACGAAACGGCCAATTGATACACTGTTTTAACAACTTAATAATTAGTCAGGTTTTATTTGGCATCCTGCAACGTCAATGACTTTGCAAAGTAACTTTTCAAAAATCAAAAACATTTTTCTTTTAATTATCAACAGAAGAGAAAATAACTAATTTCATATATACATACATAGATACACATATACATAGTTTGCAATCTGAGATTCACTTTGACAGAATTAAAACGAATACCCCTAATTCAGTCAGAACTATTTCAGAACTAACTTAATTTCGTTTTTATTGCATTAATTTTAACAAAGTACATCTTAAGTTGAATTTTATTTTAATGCTTAATTTATTAACACAAGTTTGATTAATTATTGGTTGGGTTGTTTAATTTTATTAATATGTATTAAAATTTTTATTAAAGAAAAGAAAATTTAACTACACGGCACGTGGTGGGTAAACTTTCATATGATTTTTGATTGTACTGCATGTTATTCTGTGGTACTGCATGTAGCAGTTGACAGCATCTTAGGTGGTATCTTTTTGGTGATGTGTAATTGTGTATGTATAACATAATATTTAAAAAAAAATGTTAATTCTTAAGGTGCGGATACACCAAAAAAACATTTACTTCAAATGTTTCTAATTTATTGTTTGCAATTGTTTTTAACTGTTTGCCAACATACTGTCTCCACTGAATAAACAATTACAAACGTATTTTTATTTCTCTAAATAAATACATACATATGTATATCACATATAAAAAATGACTCCAAGTAAAGAACTTCTTGTTAGCACTTTGTCGTTCGTAATAATCTCTTATCAAAAAAGGAAAAAGAAAACATAAATTTTGGATATCTAATTTTTTAAAAGTAAGAATTTCTATACAGTTATTTGCCATATTTCTGATTTTGATTTCTATACAGACTTAAAAACAGACCTTAGGAGTGATTTGTTTCAAAATTTTTTCCGTATGTCATCGGAAAATTTAGAATTTTTAATTTTCCAAATTAGCCTGAATTTTTTAAACGAGATATTAACTACATAGACTGTATACCCGTCGACGTTAGACTAGCGATAATGTGTTTTAGCTACAAGACATTCTTACAAAAGCCTTATGTATCTTTTTCGAATTTCTAGGCAGTAAATTAACAAAATCATTCCCGAAGTATGCTCAGCCTTCTTCTTTGGCCTTTTCACTTCTGAACGGTGAGAGTTCCCGCTCGGCGAGAGTAGAAAGAGAATAGAAAATTCTGCGCATCCTGTCCTTTAATTTTATTATAATAAAATTTATTGGTAATTTGCCATATTTCTGATTTTGATTTATAAAATTAGATTAATTGCAGCAATTTTTCATTATCTCAATCCATCCACAATAATCCATTTTAAAACACAAAACTATGCTGTTATATTTACAACAAAATAACATAAAAGAAAAACACAAAACACACCAAACAACGAATTCTCTTTGATGTACCGACTTTGGTCGAAACACTGACAAACATTAGCAAACAATTGCAAACATTCGTGACGATCGTCTCCACCAAAACAAAGATTCGGAAGAATTATAAGTAGGAACTTCTAACAGTCAACATACTTCAAAACCTCCAGAGCTTCTTTACTGGCCAAAATCTTCAGAAAGAATGGGTATAAGGCAAATTGAAAGAGTGCCCTTTGTTTTAACATCATCAAAATGGCAAGAAAATAGTTCAAAGGAAACCATGTAAATGTAAAAAAAAGAAATCTACAAATGAAGAATTGAAATTATTAATCTAAAAATATATGAATAAAATTAATAAATGTATATTTAAATATATGTATATTTAAATTTGAATAAAACTCTTGATTTATAACTTTAAGCTAATTGATTTTTACGTATAAGTTCATCTTTATCTAGTTCATAGTGTTATGTAAGGATGATCTGTGTCAACAAATAATCTAGTTATGTCAATAATTAATTTTTTTTTGCACTATGTCCTATTTTTATCTTTTTCGTTCACTGGACATAAATATATCTTTATTTTTTGTATTTTATTTTGATTATTAATAATTTATACTATAAACTGATATAAGTTTTTTTCGAAAATAAAAACAGTGGATCAGAATATAACTTATTTAATTCTCAGTTTTGTTAAGGGGTGTCAATAATTGTACCTCTTACCCTATATAAATTTTATTTGATTTTTTACATTTAAAATTACATTAATATTGAATTTTGTTTTATAATGAAAATTAAATATCTAATTGTTAGAACTTGAAGGCAATACGCGCACTTTGCTTTTTTGTCTTTAATTTCATTGAAATGATTCCAAATATCACTACGTTTATTTGTCGAACTCATAATTAACAAAAATGCTCAATGAATTGTTATATTAAAATAGTTATTTTCTTGAAGACTGTAGCGTATAAGACGGACGATTTTTTATGTACTGTGAACTTGTGAAGTTTCAGTAAATTTGAACTTACATATTTATAAATAATAGTGCAAACGAGTTCATTAAAAACAGAATAATTAAACAATTTCTTAGAAGGGATAAATAGTTAAAAATACTATGTACCGCCATTTGGGATGAAATTGATCATCGGGGGTGACATTGTTCAATAAATCATATTTTTTTAAATTGAATATAGCGTCAGAACTATAGTTTAGAATGCGATTTTACCGACCGATAATGTAAGAAATAAGATGGCTGACAATACCCTATACACGTCAGGTTCAGCAGTTCCATATATTTAAAAAAAAAATATAGTGTATTAAGGGTGCGTCTTTTATCTTCTTCACAAACTTCCTCTTAGCAAAGAGTATTCTTAACTTAAATCTTACTATCAGCAAGAAGTATGTCTTTTATGTTCCTCTTAATATTACTATTAAGTTAAAAGGAGATCTATCATTTTGAGTTAATATTCACCATAGATATAATATCCTATTTCCGATTTTTTTAATTTCATAACCAAACATTTTTTATAACCACATGTAAACAACGATAAGTCACATTGTTTTGCAGAAATTGTATTTTTATTATTTTTAAAATACGATTTTTTTTTTAAAAAAATGGATTTAATTAACGAATTAAATGAAATTGATGAAATATCTTCGGATGAAGAGGAGTTAGAAGTAAGAAGATATTTAATTCGAGAAAGAAGAAATTATTATGAAGATTTAACCGAGAATGAATTCTTGGAAAGATTTCGTTTAAAAAAGCAAACTTTTAATATTTTGCTAAATAATATCCAAGACGAAATAGAAAATTTGACAGACAAGTATGTACAGTTTTATTATATTATTAAATTTTTGTTACTAAAACTATATAAGAATTTGTATTTTCAGAAATTTCTCCGTATTACCTCGGGACAAATTATTATTAACATTAAGATCCTACGCTACTGGGGGGACGTATTTGATGGCTGCAGATTTTTTGGGGATACATCATTCGACAGCACATCGAATAATAAAAAAAGTAACAGAAGTGATAGCCAATAGAGCTAGAAATTACATAAAATTCCCAGACACTCTCCTCGAACAACACCGAGCTCAGGAGGAATTTTACGCTGTAGCACGCTTTCCTCGTGTGATCGGAGTTATTGACGGAACATTTGTAAGGTTAAAATCTCCTGGTACGTTCATGACATTTTCTTTTGTAAATAGGAATTATATATATGTATATTCAATATAAATATATATATATATATATATATATATATATATATATATATATATATATATATATATATGCATATTTTTAGGTGGTGATAATGCCAAAATATTTCGATGCCGAAAGGGATTTTTTTCCTTAAATGTACAGGGAATCTTCGACTCCAAATGCCAGTTCATAAATATTGTCGCTCGCTGGCCCGGAAGCGCACACGATAACACTATTTTTAATAATTGTAGAATTAAATTTAAATTTGAAAGTGGTCAGCTTAATAACTGTTTATTAATAGGTGACAGCGCTTATACACTTTCAAGATACATGATGATTCCACTAGATGCACCACAGACCCGTGCTGAGAATCTGTTTAACGAATCATTATTAAGAACGAGAAATATTGCAGAACGTTCTTTCGGCATTTGGAAAAAAAGGTTTCACATTTTATGGAGGGGGATGGAGGTTGAAACAGGTTTTGCACAACAAATAATAATAGCCACTGCTGTAATACATAATATATGTATTACACAAAATGATGAAGAACTGGATCTCCCGGATGATTTTGAATTTCCAGACGAAATTTATAATGAGAATCAAAATGAGATCCGAGAAGAATATACTCGTCTAGATCTAATTCAGAATTATTTTGAAAGAATGTAACTTTTTCAGAATATTCCAATTTTTTATTGTTAGTTATGTATATCAATAATTATTTGTAATTTTTTTTACAATAAATTTTGTGAAATTACTACTTTTTTTATTTTCCTTTTTCTTAATTACATCCAATTTCTTTTTAATTTGCAATTCAATTTTTTTAGTTTGTAATTCTTTATTTTTTAAATCTAAATCTAATTTTAATATTTTTTTTCTTTTAATTCAGTACGTTTTAATTCTATTTCCTTTTTCCTGTTTTTTATTACTTTTTCATTACTATTAGTTTTTCATTTTTAATATTTTTGTTCATTTTTTCAATTACAATTAATTATTAATAATTAAGGGTAAAATGAAAACAGTCTGGAAATTTTGATCAAAAATAATTTATTTTCAAATATTTTTTTACAATAAATTTTGGGAAATTACTATTTGTAGTTTTTTATTTTCTTTTTCTAATTTAATTACATTTAATTTTTCTTTTTTTATTTGTAATTCAATTTCTTTAATTTCTAATTCCTTTTTTTTTATATCTAAATCTAATTCTAATAAATTTTTTCTTGTTTCTAATTCGCTACATTTTAGTTCCATTTCTTTTTCTTTTAATTCTTGTTGCTTTTTTAATACCTCCATTTTCTGATTTCTAATACTTTGACATTTTTTCTTTGAACCTACAAAATAAATTGATTTAGTAAAAAAATTCATATGGTTAAAAATTCTCGTGGTGAACTTACTTCTAAGAGGACTAGAAATTTTTCTTTTTAAATTAGTTGGTGTCCATGCGTTCCATGATGTGCTTGGTTCATCTGAAAAGGACAACAGAAAATTATTTTTTGATAAAAGTTTATTATATATCTTATATACCTTGCGTCGGTTCTAAAACAAAAACTTCTACTTCTTCCATTTCCTCCATTTCATCTACCTCCTCCGCTTTAAAAACGGTTTGATTTTCTAAAAGTTATTTAAAAATGAAAAGTACTTTGTATTAATATGGATCATAATTTTAAAAAAAAAGGAACTGGATAATAAAAACCTTTATCATTTTCATAATCACCGTCACCTTCAACCGGAGGTAGCCCTTCTATAGAAATATTTAAAATTTTTATTAATAGCAGCTCTATTTTTGAGAATGGTTTCTTATCAGCGACTCCACCCCCTGTTCGAAATTGTTGCTGCTTGTTGTAAGCATATTTTTTTCTTAAATTAGTTTTTAATATTTCGTACTTATGCCGTAATGTTTTTTCACTTCGGTGGCACTGGGCGAAACTACTATTAAATTCTGTGGCAATTTTTGCCCAACATTCTTGTTTTGTTTTCCAAGAAATTGTATCACTTCTTTTATTTTCAATTATTTCTGAATATTTGGTTACCAACTTTAGTAATCCCTCTTCTTCTTCAATTGAAAAATTTAAGGAACGTTTTTTTAAATTTTCCATTTTCCTAAAAATATTTAATTTTATGTAATAACATTCGGTTTTTATCAGTTAATTTTATTAAAATATCTGCAACTCACCTTTTGAAAATATATAATGTAAAAAATAAACACTAACAATTAATGCTATCCGCAACTCGGACAATAGCAGTAAATAATAAAATAAATAAAAATAATTAATAGTTTTTTTTTTTTAAAAAACCAAAACTGCACGCACTGAAACTCAAAAAATAAATGCTGAACAGCATTTTTAAATTTATAAACTTCTATAATATTTGAATATTTGCTTATGGTTGCTTAGCAACCGCACGCATCATATCCGCCATACGAATTTCTCACTCTAATTGAACAAAGATATCCTATTCTTACCTACTTACGAGGAACTTCATCCTATTCTCAAATTATCTTCCTCTTAACTTAAATTTAAGACTTAATAGCAAGTTAAAAGACAACAAAATAATATAAGAAGATACGAGCAACTTTAAGACAAGAAACAGTTTAAGAGGAAGATAAAAGACGCACCCTAAAAGAAGTCGTATTTTTGGGTGAAAGTGAACTTTTAAAACTTTATCTGATAAGTCAAAATCTAAGCATAATTTTTATATTTTAATAAAATACACGTAATTGTTGATGCTTTGTAATCATCACGTGCTTGGCGGTGCATAATAAATTCAGTATTTTTTGTCATATTGGACATATTATTGCGTGGGGTGAGATTAATCATATACATGGGGTGAGATTGTTCAATAATTGTATTGAAAAATTAATTGCGTATAGCCGTATACGATGTATTTGACCATGTTTTATACTCTTTAAAACTGTTAAAATTTATTATAAGCATCAAACAAACTTTTTTTACAATAAGAATTTTTTTGAAAATTAAAAAAAAATGGTGGTTAAACAGTTTTTCCTCTTAATTAGGGCCGTAAAAAAAATGGCGGGCCCTGGGACCCGGTATTTTTTAAAAATTTCCTCCCAAAAAAATGAGCGATTAACAAAAAAAGCCCTAACTGTTTTTTATGGCCTTCTACGTACAGCTACGGACTCCTTTCTGAAGCCCAGGTTCCGAGGCTGTAACTCCGGCTGCACCACCCTCTCGTCGGGCCTACTCTTAATGAAAAAAGTGCGTTTTCAGGACTGCGAATTTGTGTGAACAATGTCACCCCATAACGAGTATGAGATCGTTCATGGCTTGCTTGCTTCCTGTAGACTATGCTTTGGCATGTAAGGAAACGACATTTTGAAATAAGGTCCGAATTACCATCTTCTCTATATATATATATATATATATATATATATATATATATATATATATATATATATATATATATATATATATAGATATATATATATATATATATATATATATATATATATATATATATATATATATATATATATATATATACACCTATTTTGCTCCGATTGTGTTTTATTTCTATAAAATTAAGACCAAAATATGTTTTTTTTATCAATTTTACCCTAATTGACGGTACAAATGTGTACAAATTTAGGTATCTATATAATATACATATCCTTTTTTTAAGAGAATTTAATTTCTTAAAATAACTAATCCTGAATACATAATAAAAATGCAGAATTTTACAAATAAAATAAAAATACTTACCGTTATCTACTTTTTAACAAAGTAATAAATATCAGTTAGCAACACGTGACAAAACATTGTTGAAAAAAATACTTAAATAGTAAATATAAAATTTGGCCTTTAAAACTTAAAATATCATATTGACTATCTTCATCTTTCTTGTATATAAAAAGGGCACAAACGAAAAAGAGAAAAGGGAAAAGAAATTGATGAGCAATACATATGTTGTACTGGTTTGTTTCGTTTTAAATGTTCTGTTAACTGAACGAAAGTAGCTGTTCTGAAGTTCTGATGTTCTGAAACGAACCAAATGAATGACCAAAGCAAACAAATATAAGTGAACGAGTGAACGAAATGTTCTGTTATTTTAGAAACAAGTGAGATATGATCTGCATTTCACTGAAATGATTCGTTCAGTTCGGTTCATTCATTCATTCGCTACACAACTCTATAAAAAACGTTTCAAAAAGTCAGAGGAATTTTAGTTTACCGAAACCAAATATGAAACGTCCAAAATACAATCCGAGTGTTCATAACGATATTAGGCTTGTGGAAGTCAAGGTGAATTATTTAAACAACACACACATGATAGGAGAGGTCCTACAAGGTCCAGATTGGTATGACAAAATCTTGCCAGAGCAGGGTTTTTATGGGATTGGATAGGTGTGGATGTGTGTTTCCAAAGCTTCACACGCTGGCATGGTAAGCAAGTACGTGCCCATAATGCGACGTCTCTGTTTTAATGATGGCCATACATATCGAGATTGTACAAGATCGACCAAGCCTTTAATGTCAGGATGTGCCATGTTGTGTAAGCAGTTGAAAATCTCTCGCCGGAAATGAAGTGGAACAAAGCTCCAAATCGTCATTTATGGATATTCATTAAAACTTGTACGATGTAGGGTGATTGAAGTTCCTCGCAAACGGTTTGTGCGTGATCTATATTTTCGAGAGATATCTTCGGTGGTAAATTGATTGATGCTATGCGGGAACAAAAGTCGGCCGGAACATTTCTTTAAACCGGGTAAATATCGGATGTCGGTGGTAAACTGATTAATGGAGTCAAGATAACGTATCTGCCTTGGCTAAGCTTTTTCGGGGCACTGCTCAATCGCATACGTTAAGGGATGGTGATCGGTGTAGATGATGAAGTTTTGAGCTTTTATAATATATCGAAAATATTTCACTGCGGAACAAGCTGCCAATAATTCCCTGTCGTACGTGCTATAATTTTTTTGAGCAGTATTTAGCTTTGTAGAGAAAAAATCCGAGAGGCTGAAGTTTGCCGTCATCGAGATGGTGAAGTGAAGAACCGAGTGCAAAATCCGACGCATCTACAGTTAAAACAAGTTGGGCGTCGGACGAATGATGTGCAAGAAGAGTACCATTAGCGAGCTCCTGTTTTAACTTGTTAAGTGATTCTTCCGCGAGAGAATTCCATTCGATTTTACGCTTGTCTCGCTTTTTGATTTTTCCGCAAAGATCGTAAAGCGGTTGTTGGGTCGTGGTTGTGTTAAGAAGTGATCGTCGGTAGAAATTTACTAACCTCAGGAAACGCCTGAGTTCCTCAACAGTATCGGGGAGCGAAAATTTCTGTATAGCCTTCACTTTATCCGGTAGCGGAAGTATACCGGAGGAATTTGGGAATTTTTCGGCGCGTGTAGGTGGGATAACAAAAATAACAGCACCCGAATCGATTAGAAATTTATGATTGGAAGCAAGATCTCGCAAGAACAGGCGGCGTTGCACTTGAGGGTCACACTGCGCCGCGCCTAATGTGACCCGTTTTTCGTTTCCTGCTGACATTTTTCTTGGAAGTCACAAGGCTGTTAGCAGCGATTTCCTTGTTTACCGAAGCGATAGTGATACCAGCACATTGAGTACCTCTCTTGACAGTTTGAACAAGGTCGGGATGATCTTATTCGAGATATTCGGACTGACATTTGCGATTACGTATATTCCAGTTATTTTGTCGGCCATATTAGCCAGTGTCCAGATCCACAGTCGAGCTAACGACAAACACAGATCTAGTTGCCACGGGTAGACTCTCATTTAGCGTAACAATATAGAAGGTTTTTTATCACCAAGTTGTAACTTTCTCAATAATATTTTGTTGTAGAACTTTCTGACTCCTGGAATTCATTAAGAAGTCGTTTTTAATATCGCTATATGGAGTTGAGGGCGGGTGGTTATTCCATCAAGTCCGTTAAAAGTTCGGCTATGTAGGAGTCTGGGCTGCCTACTACATAGTGGTATTTGGTAAGTTCACTTGTAATTCCGGAATTGCCGGACTGTGATTCAATTTGCCAAAACCATACGTTGACATTCTTTCTGAAAAAAGGTAGCACCTTAATGCTAACGCAGACTACTTCAGAAGGTGGTGCTGAGGTACTTGAATTATGTGTTGGTGCGGTAGTTTGAGTTACCGATGTATTTCCGAATTGTCGAAGAAATTGAGATGCGCAAGTTAATTGAGATGGTGTCTCATTGTCCGGGTTACCAGCTTCCATCACGGAAAACATTATCAGAAAATTTAATTACAAACATACACAATGAAGTGATGGTAGAATTAAAAAGTAAAATAAAAGTTGCGTCTGCTGTATGTCTTGCGACGGATGCTTGGACTTCCCGCAATAACGAAAGTTACCTAGCAATAACTACACATTTTATCGATGAGGACACCAAGCTTTGCTCGGCATTACTAACTTGCAAACGTTATAATGACAGGCATACTAGCCAAAATCTGTGCAATTTTTTAAAAGTTACTATTGTAGACTGGCATATTACAAATAAAGTTGCTGCTGTTGTTACTGATAACACGGCAAATATAATTGCTGTTGTCCGACTCGGTGAGTGATGTTCGGTTTAGTGTATTTTTTAGTGTATTCGGATAAGTGTATAATCGTATCCTTAACAACAACAAAAATATTCGGCGTAAACAAATTCTATTGTTGACTCGGTCACTCTCATTTTCGGTGAAAAATCTTATTTCTTTTAAATTTAAGTGTTCGTTTGATGGATATAACATAATTTAAAATGTTAAAATAGGCCTATGTTATTTTATTACATCATACTAATTTGTAAAACACTATCCCTTTTTCTATGTTAACCAATAAAATATCTTACTCTTTGTATATGGTGTGTCATTAATTTTTTTCCATATTT
The DNA here is from genome assembly GCA_035578155.1 of Brachynemurus nebulosus. Classification (NCBI taxonomy): domain Eukaryota; kingdom Metazoa; phylum Arthropoda; class Insecta; order Neuroptera; family Myrmeleontidae; genus Brachynemurus; species Brachynemurus nebulosus. The sequence continues at coordinate 17,461,988 of JAPWDM010000007.1, forward strand.
GTTTTACATCTGACTTTGTAGGCTTTGCAACCAATCATCAGCTGTTGTAAACAAGCTCTGTTGTCTAAATATGTGCCCGAATTCGGACTGAAAAGGTTAGTTTCGACGTTGCAACGCAATTTATGTAAGTAGGTGACCGACTCAACAACGTTTTACCATGTTAACCCGGTCACTTTTATTTATTTTTTATTATTTTTATTTACAAAAATAAATAGGTTAAAGGGTCGGGGATATAATAAAGGAAACATACTTTATGAGCAGTCTTCGAAAATCTGCGATGTTAACAGGACCGTACTTATATTTTCAAAACTTTAAACGTTAATAAATGGGTGTAAATACATTTTTTTTTAAAAATTTGTATTGAAATAATCTCTATTAACCATTATTAGCTATTAGTAAAAATTAGTTTCAAATTACTAAAAAGCGTTATTTTAAAAAATTACAAAAATTTTAACTTTTTTTAAATTAAAATTGTTGAAAATTTGACTGTCTAACTGTACCTTAAAAGTTGTTTATAAAAAAAAGTTGTCATTAAAAAATATATATTTTAAAAAATTCAAAACAAGGTGTTGTCTCTCTTACATTTTACTGGAAGGGAAAAGACAATTGATACACACTTACTGATTATATACATGCATACACGAAGATAAACTTCACACAATAAGTACATAGGTGTTTCAATTGCAGTCGCACAAATAAATTTTAACATAAAATATATATGTATGTACAAATAGGTACATATGTGTGTTTATGTACAAACATAAGATTATGGAACGTGTTAAAAACCAATTTTATTTTAACTATTGTTGTGTACACCAAAATTATTTTTTTACACTTTTGTAAATGAATTAATATGTACACAAATACACATCTTAAGACAATATTTTATTCAGTGTCCACACCAGTGTTATTAAAATAATAAATTACAAGAATTTTTTCTATATTTTCAGGTGTTAATTTTCATCTTCTATCATTAAAAATATATTTAAAAATTGAAAAAGATCTCTACATCGACTGACGTTAACGGCGAATACTGATAAAATTGTATTAAATCAGAAGATATATTCAGGTGTACAACTTGTGTTTGATTATGTAAAAATTCATTTATTTTCCGAATAGTAGTTAAACCTGGGTTATTATTCAATACACTGCCAAGTTTAGTTTTAATGTTTATACATTTTCCAATATTGTTCTCACTGTTAAAATCATATCTTCTGATCACTATATTTATTAAAGTTTGTACCACTTCATTTAATAATTTCAATGACTCTGATATTAACAGTCCATGTGATTCAAATTTTTTAATTGTTGTAGAGATAATTTTATAATTATTACTAATAACCCTAAGATCATTTTCAATATTTGAATCTTCCAGCACTCTTTTAGCCTTAATAATAGATTTAACGTCCAAATCTTCGAAACTATTAACTATATTTTTTATTATTTCGAAGTTATTGTAGTAATATTCAACTGCTTCAAGCCAGGTTCCCCAACGTGTTAAAACAGGTTCGGGAGGCAGAGACAAGTTAGTACACTGTCTAAAATACTGTACTCGAGAGCGTGCTTTTATAAAAATTTTTTTTATCGATGAAATAAGAGAATTTACATTTGAATGTATTTTTTCTGCAACTCTATTTAGTGCATGAGCTAAGCATGTTACGTGGACTAAATTTGGGTAAACATTTTTTAAATGATTGCCGGCACGTAACATATAGCTCGCTGCATCTGTTACTAACACTAATATGGAATTACAGTACGTAACCTCGTCTCCAAATAAATAATTAAGTGAAGTTGTGACAAATTCAATTATAGAGGAATGATTAGTACATTCTATTATTTTTGTAGCAGTTAAATATGATTTGCCTCTTATATTCTCTTCTAAAACTCCAACTATTAGATTTACTATATGACGCCCTAATGAATCTGTGGTTTCATCAACTGATATCCATAGATACCTGTGTTTTATAATGGATCGAATTTCATTTAATGTATTTTCATAAACTATTGTTAAATATTTAAGACGAATTGTAGCTTCTGAGGGAATATTAAATTTGAAATGTTTTTTTTTAAAAATTCTGGCACAATTGATTATTAAGTCTATTAAATGCGATATTATTGCACACTAATATTTTAGTCAATTCTATCAGAAACTCTTCTTGTGCACTAGCACCACTACGTTTATTTCATTGATATATGAATAGTATGGATGCGCCCATACCGTCTTTTTGTATACACTCAATTGAAGTCACCACTAACAACAACTGGAGACTATGGGTCGCCAATATTACTTTGGTTTTAATCTTGTATTGTGCAAATTTGATTGTGATTATTTTAAAATTATAACTTTTTTTAAAAATAATTATGTGCGTTGCTTATGGCTGTACCAAATCTACGAGTAAAAACTACGAAGGAATTCATTTTTTCACATAAGTAAATATTTGAATTTAATTCTCACTTATTAAAATTGGAATTAAACTTGATTTTAAAAAAACTTTAATTTCAGATACTTACTAATAATGAAACATTACGTATTTTATCTACAGTCTAAAATAATTTTTTTTTTCTTTTAATGCATGGAAATATTTTAAATTCTATTTTTATGTGAGAAAATGTTAATTTTGTTAATTTTAAATTATGGCGTCCTTAGCAACCACTATGGCGACCCTAGCAACAGCCAGTGGCGTAGCTCCACTATCTGCACTACTTTAAATAAATATACCTTATGTATGTTTTGAAATAGATAGCTGAAAGAAAGTAGAGAATATTTTTTCAGTTTTCTTTTCTAGTACTACAAAAATTTTTAATTTTAAGTATTAATTGATGACCTTTCCCGGTGCCATTATAAATGAAAATTTTTTTTACCTATTCATAAGAATATATTAAAATGGATAGGCATATAACGTTATAATTAAAAAGATGATTTAAATATATGCATTTTAAGTATAAATATTATGAGCAAAATTTTCGGATGAAATGTTATACAATATTTTTAGACTATTTGTTTGTATCATTAATAGGAATAACACGGTTTTTAAATTTTTTTAAACTTCTCATAGGTTTCTAAAAGATAAAAGAAAATGAAAACATGGGTAGAATCTATAAAACAAATAGGCTGAATCATATAGATGTATGACACACATTTAATGTAATTATTAATTAAGCACGGAGAGAAAATTCCTATAAAAATTACTGTGCTCAGCACTACAATCGACGTGTAAAAGGCGAACATATTAAATTCTGTAAGGTAAAAATATAAAGATTATAATTAATCATAAAAAATTTAAAGGATGGAATGTTCTTTTCGTAATATTATCTCCGTAAAATTTGTAAAACAGCACAGTAAAAAGTTCCATTACCGACAAAAAAATAATTTTTAATTGTGTTTATTAAAAAAATTTCCATGCTAACATGCTAATAATAGAAAGAAAAAAACAGAAAGAAGGTTGGTTTTGTTAGGAACGCTGTAATGAAATGTACCTATATCAGCGAGTCACATGCGAACCATAGGTGTGGACTGTGGAAGAAACTTTGTCAGACAGCTCCCACCAAGCACCTTGGTGCAGCTAGACCAGCTAGTAGTCAGTTGCTTTTACACTCTCTTAGGATGATGTCATCGTTTAATTCATCTTTTTGTTATTTACCTATCTTTAGTATATGTATTAATATATTGTTGGCAATCATTTTTGCATACATGTTTTTACAGGTACAGTGCAACCAATATAAGGTCGCGAGTCAGATGCGCAAATGAAAGAGTACGACAACAAGAATTAAACTATAATATACATGCATAAGAGTGTGATAAAAGTTGTGTTAGCACCACATTAAATTTTACCATGCTAGCACATATTTTTTATTTTGGTCGTCGATCGCGCACGGATTATAGGGGAGCATAGTAATTTTTCTGAAATTTTCTCTACAAAAATTATAGGATTTTTCTGTCCGTGAGTATTTAATGTATAATATGTAAATGCAAAAAATATAAATATATTAAATAACTATAAATATATATTTTTTTATATTTTTAAACCAAATATATATAAACCAAATGTATATTTGTAACCAACAATTAAAAATAAAAATTTAGAAATATTCGTTTAATTTTTTGTTTAAATATACATAATTTTAGAACGCTACTGACTTGGACCAACTGGAGACTCATGCTTCACTTAAGATTGGATTGGTGATATCTATAGTATTCATATATCATTGGTTTATTTAACTCATGTTTTTTGAATTAATGTGCCCACTTATAATGTATTTCCCTCTAGAACTTAAATATTCTTTACACACATCACAATATATTAATTCACCTAGTATTTTAAAATCCTGATTGTTGCCAATCCAAGATTTAATAAGTTGGCCTGTGGTTCCCCAGTGACGTAATAAGATTTTCCTTTTCTTGTGATATTTCTTGGGTGATATTTCTAGTCAGTATTTTCGACTCCGAGGCCCTTTACACCTCGGAGATTCATCGTTGGATTTCACGCCTTGGTGACCGGACGTTCTGGCTAGCCCTTAGAGTACCGCCACCAAGGACTGTCCGTACTTTTTAGGCCTTGGGATGGCAGGGCTCATCGTTGAATTTTAATATGTGTATATTGTCCATTGTCTATTGCATTTATGTGTTCCTGTCTTTATGTGTGTTTTTATCTTTACTGAGTTTTGGCGGCGCATGCCCTTAGTAGGCGATGCCGCCGGGTGCTGCTGATCGCGCCATCCACCGGCAGCAGTACCCCAATTTTAATCAAAAAAAAATAATAATAATATTAATAAGTAGTGAGCGCCAGGTTGGCGTAAAAGTCTATAATAATAATAATAATAATAATAACTGTTACCGCTCTGGTGCACAATCCTCCCCAACCCAATAACACACAAGGTCCGTCAACCTCTGTGCCATCTAAACGCGCAATTCCAGGAACACCCGATCTTAATGAGCAATTTGATGAACCAGAACACATTTACACGAAGAAACGTAAAATAGAACGACACATCCACACACATACACGAACACACACACACAAACACAAACAATCCTTTCCCTTCCCTCTGTCCCTTATCCTACATATCCTCTGAGGACACGAAAACGAACTAGGCTTTCGCAGCCGTCTGTCATTGAGCCAACATCTATCCTCCCACGAAAAACTCGTCGTACGACCCAGTGTACACCAAAATAGACGCATAACACCTCGTTTCAAGCAACAATAACAACAATATAAGAAATGATGTGACAAACCCGTCCGTGAATGTACTACGGTACTTTTACGGATTGGTTTGGCACATTACCCTTCCACAGAGCCTAATACTTTGCATAATGCCGGTATAAGTGAATGTTACCCAGTACTGTCCTACTGAGTAGTGAGCGCCAGGTTGGTGTAAAAGTCTATAATAATAATACGGTTTAGCGTCTGTTTCTGAGAGTTTTCCGCATTGTTATAAGTTACTTATATTATAATTTTAATAATTTCATGTTGTAAAACATTGTTCTTTTAAATAAAAAAGGGGCGTTTTTATTAAACAAATAAAAATGGATGAGATTTGTTATGAATGAGGATTTAAGCTGTTAAAAGAAATATTACGAGAGAGGGGCTTTAAGCGCCACGGGTGGTGCGGAAAAGTGTTAAACTTCAGGTTAACATATAATATCTATTTTTTCATAAAATCATACTAGCCAAAAAAGTAAAACAATATAAAATAATTGTATTTTAAAATTAACTCTTTGCACTCAAGCAAAAAAAAGTGAGTTGTAAATAGGCTGGTAAGACATGTAGCACATGACAACGACCGACGTTCTTTTTTTGACGGATTCTTTTGACGTTCTAACCTTGTTTCCCCAAAGTTGAATACTAAATGCGCTAAATACGTCCTCAATGCTGTTTTTATTAGTTTTTAATTTTAAAAAGATAATTCAACGTGGTTTTGTATTATTTTATTTACAATTTTTCTAATAAATAAATGTGTTTGCAGTTATTAAATAAAATATTAATGTAATGTGAAGTATGAGCAGCCATTACAGTTCAACATTCAATGAGCGATATTCTAAAGGATGCTCATGCTCATACTCATGCTCATGCTCATGCTCATGCTCATACTCATACTCATACTCTACTTGCTTATACTTACTTTGCTTCATTTGCTTACAATAATTTTCGTATACCTTTTCCAACAATTTTTGGGATGACTTTTCGAGAGGGTGTTATTAGTGACCATAAACTTTCAAGATGTTAAATTATTTTATTGCTTACAACAAATACCACCCTATGTTTACTCCAATTGTATACAAATTTGTTACCTGTTTCACAAGCAACGGTTTCTTTTTGCATTCATACAGATAAGTAAGTAACATGCTGCGAACAATACTGCTGATTATTACCGTACTTGAAAAGCCATCTCATTTAAATATTGAAAAACTATACTTACGTACATAAATTATACACCTACCTTTTTTCAAAGTCTCCGTTGAAATGTATTCACAATTATTGTCAATAGTTTTATGAAGGGTTATCTTTTGTTATATTTTTTTACAACTTGGACTAGTGAAGGTACATATTTGTACAGATTAATTTCTTTTATTTAATAAAAACAGGTAAATTTTTAAGAAATTGTTCTAAATAGATATTTATGATAATTGTTATTTTCTTATTTTTAATATGAATTTATATAAATATAAAATCCTTATATAGAGTCTATGTCAGACTAAATTTTTTTAGTTAGTTAGACTAAAGTTATATCATATTATGATAATAATTATTCATTCAATCATTTGTTGAAAGGTCTATCATTATGTGTGTGGAAATATTTGGATAACTAGTAACTTTTCTTATAAATTAAAATATATCAAAGAATGGACAGATTTTTATTTTATCTCTATTAATTATTTTGAGTTTAAGAAATATTACCCTAATTTTTAAAGTTTTATTTTTGTAAAATATTGCATTAATTTGGACATCGAAATTTGTATGTTGTATTACATAAGTGTACTAATATTCTTTAAAAATTTTTTTTAGTTAATTAAATATTATTTTTATTAAAAATGTGAATGTTTACAGTTATACAAATGTTGAATCATTTCGTGATATTATATATAATATATGTAAATTTTTTTTTTAAATTCTTTAAAAAACTGCCGGTCTTTGAGGAAGTTTAGTGAGAAAGTGCGTCGACCATATAGTGATGAATGATAATATACCTGTAACTTGGCAGGTAGGCTTAAAAACACATTTTCTATTTAAATTTTTATATAGTTTTTCCACCCCTTTATGACATTTTTAATTAATGACAAAGATATATTTACTATTATTGTAAATATTTTTTCAAAAATCAAGTATTCTCTATGTTCAAGATTTCTCTGAGCGATACTTTTGACGCTAAGAGTGGAGGACAGTAATTTCTAACCGTTTTCTCATACTGTACAATTTTACATTTTATGCAATATAAGGCATTGGTAATTATTGATTATAATGCAAATTGCTGTTTTGCTACTAAATCATGTAAACCATCAATCTGTAAATGTTTAATTTTAAAAACTAAGCTTGCACATAATTTTAGTCCCATCAGTAACATAAAATTTTAACAATCAATTAACCTACCGGTTCCTTGTTTTTTTTTTTTTTAAAATTAACAAGCTTTTCCATAAATAACATTGGAAAATTTTTCGATAGTTAACAATCGACGATTATGCATTAGAAAAATTTCATACAAATATCCAATACAGTCAAACATACAAATTTCGATGTCCAAATTAATGCAATATTTTACAAAAATAAAACTTTAAAAATTAGGGTAATATTTCTTAAACTCAAAATAATTAATAGAGATAAAATAAAAATCTGTCCATTCTTTGATATATTTTAATTTATAGGAAAAGTTACTAGTTATCCCAATATTTCCACACACATAATGATAGACCTTTCAACAAATGATTGAATGAATAATTATTATCATAATATTATATAACTTTAGTCTAACTAACTAAAAAAGTTTAGTCTGACATAGACTCTATATAAGGATTTTATATTTATATAAATTCATATTAAAAATAAGAAAATAACAATTATCATAAATATCTATTTAGAACAATTTCTTAAAAATTTACCTGTTTTTATTAAATAAAAGAAATTAATCTGTACAAATATGTACCTTCCACTAGTCCAAGTTGTAAAAAATATAACAAAAGACGACCCTTCATAAAACTATTGACAACAATTGTGAATACATTTCAACGGAGACTTTGAAAAAAGGTAGGTATATAATTTATGTACGTACGTATAAAATACGAAAATTATTGTAAGCAAATGAAGCAAAGTAAGTATGAGCAAGTAGAGTATGAGTATGAGTATGAGCATGAGCATGAGCATGAGCATGATCATGAGCATGAGCATGAGTATGAGCATGAGCATGAGCATGCTTTAGAATATCGCTCAATGTGTCATGTGGTACATGTCTTATGATCCAACAGACAAAACACCTTTAAATGTGGTAGAGTTAATGGACAAGCCACCTTGTCATGCTGTACATGTCTTATAAGCGCAAAGGGTTAATATGTCACTTAAGAGTCGACGATTTTTTAGTTACAATTTTTACCTACCTACTTTTGGACAGCTATAACTTCCTAACTAGAAGTCGGATGATAAAATTTAATACCTCAAATTTTTCGTTGAAAAGTACTCTATAAAAAAGATAAAAAGCATATTTTTGTCGGGTTAAAAATAGAAAAGTTATCTGGCTTCAAAAGTTTTCGTTCCTAAATTTTTCATGGTTTTTTGCTGATTACTTTTTTGTTTTTAAAGTTGTGTAAAAAAGTTTACAACAAATTTTGTAGAAAATGAAATTATCTGTAAATAAGGTCTTTACAAATTTTTTGTCAGACTTACGGTTTTGGAGATATTCAAAAAAATAAAATTCGACCTTTTTTCGAAGATGGCGGCTAAACGACACCACCGCAGATCCCGAAAACTCGGTTTTACATTCATCACTGACCCCCTACGACTTCCAAAAAAAAAAAAAAAAATTGCTGCCTACCCGAAATGCACGGTCAAAGTACGCTTTTACTGCACTAACTCGAAAGTAATAAATAAATGTTGTAACCACAGAGCAATAGTGATGCTTCGAACTTTAAAAAATAACTAAATAAACCACTCTTTTTGAATGAGTGCAAAATTGGTCAAATGTATCAGGTCTCATTTAGTATATATTGTTTGCTGAGATTATAAATAATTCTTGGAATTCTTATTGTTATTTTTCTTACTAATGTTAAAAATAATTTAAATAAAAAGATTTCAAAAAGAACTGTTTTGTCTTTTCTTAAAATGATATGTTTAATTATAAACATAAAATACTTGACCATTTTTGCTCGTCAGTGTACATACAGTATTATAGATACAGTATTATACATTAGGGTGGTGGACAAAAGAGCACACGGTCAAATTAACCCCCGCTGTGATCCCTGGATAAATAGTTTTATTACAGGACAAAAGCGCACAGTTATAAAGGTTATAAAAATAGGTACACACAAAATAAATATACTTTCATCCTGTTTTATTTATATTTTATGATTTTTGATCTTCTCTGGAGTTAGGTAACTAGGTAACTAAAACATAAATAATTATATTAAAATTCACCAATTGCGTGTTGGCAATGGATCAAGATAAGGTGTCTCAGTTACCATAAAATAGAAAAACATATTGGATAATTTTATTAATTTTACTTGCACATGTGTTATTTGAGGAGCGCCAGTTACGTGAAAGTTTCGTACTATGTGAAAACACTGTTGAAAAACTCCAAGGGGGAGGGCCTAGTGTTAAAAATAATCTCAGTTTAAAACTCAATATTTCACAAACGAAGCTTAAAAATTAAAAATGGTAAATGAAACTTAAACTTCATTTTTCAAGCTTTTTCTAACGATATTCTACAGCAGTGGTTTCAAAACTGGGAGGCGCCCCCCCCCCCTCAAGGAAGACGCCAGGGAAGGCGTCAAAACTTTTTAGTAAAAAAATAATTCCCATAATTATTATATCTACAAATAAATAAAAATTCGTATCGTAACGTGTCTATATTATTATATCTATATAAGGTAGGGAGACGTAAAAAAAATTATTTTATTTTAGGTAGGCGCGAAAAAATTAATTTTATTTTAGGGAGGCGTAGTAACATAAAATTTGGTAACCGCTATTCTTCACGATATGATACTGGAATGAAGTTTTATCGTCACTTTCTAATAAGGGAAAGCATTTTATTTAAAAAAAATTCGTATTGTACAATAATAATTGAAATCTAGTCCTGTAGCATACACATGCGAAATTACATGTTCATAGGTTAAAAGAAATAGAAATTACGAAAGAGGTATGATAGACGAATAGATTTTGCGAAATTATAAAGGTTCTGAAATTTGTTCCGGAACCGTAATAGATTAATTTTTATGAAGAAATTTGTACTTACTAAAGTTATTACATATTAAGCAAATTAACCGGCAACTAATCGCTGGATTTCCCAACATCTGTAACAATTCTATTACAAAGGATGGGGATGGAGTTGTAAATTGTCAAAGATAAGTAAGTGCAAAATATAGTATATTGTGCAATACTTGAGTGGGGCAATCGATAATCCCGCACGAGTTGCACATACTATTTTTTATTACGAATTTCACATACTTTTTTTCTATTATTATCACTACTTTTGACATTTTTATGACTTTTTAAAATAATATTTTTAAGTGTTCGTCTCTTTTTTCTGAATTAATTATCGTTTAAATCAATTTTTTGGTGGTTTCTATAGAAATAATTATGAAATATTTATTAAATGAAAAATTAAGAGGCAGCTTTGCTTGTTTTGATTAAATTTTGCGTGTTTTATTGTCAATTTGCGTGTGGAAAGTTACTTTCCACACGCAAAAAAGTATGCGGGAAAAGTACAGTGGGCAAACAGCTATTTTGCGTAATGAAATGTGTGCGCCAAGTTAGTACTTCTCCTGCATGAGTAATAAAAAATAAATTTCTATTCATTTGATAATTAGGAACTTGTAATTTGAACGCCTGCGAGATGGAAACTATCTTAAGTAACAAAGAAAAAAACTTATAGTTGTAAATAATTATACACATTTAGAAAATATAGAACAATTTCACTTGGAATTTTATTTATTAATGCCTTTATTTATTAACATCTTTATTTATTAACGCCTTTAACATCAAAGATTTTATAAAAAAAATTTTAATAGAATGAATTGATTTTATTCACATTAGATTAAATATGTAACAGGTAACAGATTTTATATCGAGAAAATTGTCATAATTGTAACAAAATAAAATTATTCTATCCTTATTGTAACCATTGTGCGCTTTTGTCCCATCATAAAAATAATTTTTGTGCGCTTTTGTCTTGTATCTTTTTAGACCACCTGCTGATAGGACTAATCATTGTGCGCTAATGTCTCATGCCCATACATTATACCAAAGTAGATTAAGATAGGTACTCTACATTCAGGACCAAAATAAGCTTTTTGTGCGCAATTCGCCATCTACGTCATACTTACGTCACATATTTGAATTTAAAAAAAGACGCTATTTTTAATTAGTCAATTTTGCGTTACAGATTGTGACTTGTCTATAATTTTTGTTTAAAAGCGATTTGCAAAGTTCTTTTTTTATAATTAAAAAATACTTATTTTAAAAACATTGCCTTTGTAATAAACATTTTTTTAACCGAATCTTTTCAGTTTCAGTGTTTCTATTTTTTAATTCCCAGTTATTATTTATCAATAATTTTAAACACTTAATTAGTTATTTATTTAATTAGATTAATTTTTATGTGTAAATTTTATAATATACTAATAATAAAGTGATAAAAATGTCATTGCTGTGTAGTGTGTTAAGTTGCAAATTGTATTCTGTTGAAACGAAGGGAACTGGTATCAAATATTTAAGATTTCCAAAATCTGAAACTTACTGCACAAAATGGGGTCAGCTTGGGGTTCCGAAAACATTAACGTAAAAACAGGTAACATAAGTTTCCAAACTAGGTGAAAGTTAATAATTTTCTTTTACTTATTTTCTTTTTTTTAGATTACAATTTTTTACCGTTGCAGTTTTTTGTATCATATTTTTATGCCTTTTGTAACATTTTTTTTTTCATGTTATTTTAAATAATATAGGTCGCATATGTTCACGACATTTTACTGAGGACAGTTTTATGGATGAATATCTACTTCGAAGAAAGTATGGTTGTCCTGAAAAGACTGGCCGCATATTGAAAGATAGTACTTTCCCTACTTTGAATTTACATGATGATGATAATGACCATATATTGATGGATTTTATAAAAAAGTATTTTTTATCAGTTTCATTGCTTTTTTAAATTTAAAAATCTTATTTTGATAAGTATATTGTTATTTATTTAACATAAATTTTTGTTATTTTCTTTTTCATGGTAAATTATAAAACTCATGAATTTTGATGTAACGTTTCCGACGTTGCCCCTTCATATTTACCGGACTGTAATACCGATCTGTGAGTTTGGTTTTCTCTTTTATTACTGTAATTTTGCAACCAATCTGCCCTTCCTTAAATTGTAACCCTACAAGAGATGCCTATATTATCAATATATTAATTAACATATTTTTGGTTCCCAGTCACGGCCGGATTTACATTTGAGAGACTCCGGGACACTTCTTATTTGGATAACCCGTAGTACTTCACATGTGAAGACCCTTGAGAACTTTTGTGGAGATACAATAAGGAAATTTCCGAAATTTTTCAAATTTTCCCCAAAAATAGGGTTGACGAGCAAAAAAACGAAAACGCACTTTCTATTCTGTTTTTGTTTTGAGAAATTCATTTTTTATTTTCTGGGAGTCCCGGGGCACGTGCCCTTATATAAATCCGGCTCTGCTCCCAATTTAAAATAATTTTTTTTTTGTAGCAACTTAATAGAAGCACATGAACTGGAATGTAGTGATCACCTAAATGCATCGGTGTCAGTCGATTCTAATGTTGATAATATAAGGTAAAAGACCCGGTAATTGACCCTGGCCCAGTTTCTGAACTTTTCAACTTTGTTATAAATTAATAAAAAAACTATATTTTAAATAAGAAAAAAAATAAATTCTTAATTTAAAGTAATCTATTCTGTGTCTAATGAACAGCAATTTAAAAAGTTTAGAATATATTAACTAAATAAAAAAAAATTTTTAAGTTTAAAATGTGTGTAAACACTATTTTTTTGGTAGTTTCTTAACAGTTTATGTTACAAAGTACTCATTTTGATTTGTGCAATATTCATCATGTAAGTATGAAAACTTAATTAAAAATATATGAGCAGGTTAATATTTGTTTAAAATTTATTTTAAAATATTTATAAAATACCTTAGAATGATTTTTATTATTGAAATATGAGGGTCAATTACTAGGCTCACTTCTAAAGTGGTATGGCCCAGTTAAATTCTAACCAGTTTTTGTTAGTTATTTTGTTATTTATAGTTATCTTCGATTAGTTTTTGTTATTTTTCATAACGTATTACATTAAACATTCATTTTTATCAATAAAAAATTATTTATAAATTAAATTTTAAAAAACTGTATTTTTAAATTTAAGGATCAGAAACTAGGCCACTGTCAGGGTCAGAAACTGTCACATGAGAAATTTTGAAGGTCAGAAACTGGGTCCTTTTTGTCAATTTTTAAAACATTAATTTAAATTATTAATTCAATTCAAATAATTATTTTACTTGTATGGCTTTATTTTGAAAGCCATAAACTAGTTGATAAAATTATTAATTGTCTCTTAAGTTGAAACTTATATTTATTACTGTCGTTTAACCTCAGCCGTCACTCTTAAAAGGTCAGAAACTAGGCCCGTTACCTTATGTAAGTGATTATTTAATCTACATTTTTATTTATTTACTTATTTTTTAGTCATTTCAATGTATGGCCATTCATTTATTTGTAATTTTTAATTCATAGTCTTTTAATTACGAAAAAATTGTAAGTTAAAACTTTATAACTTAAGAGGATGTCCTTCCAGCTAAGAATCGAACTTCGTACATTCACAGATAGAGGCTAGTATTTTAACCATTGTAAGTACTTTAAAATATGTAAGTACTTAATAATACGTTAATTAAATTTTCAATCAGTTATCACATTTTCCTATCAGTCATATATTTTTTTCTAATTTTGCGTTAATTATTAATAGGATCGATTGGAAATCCATGTACGAAACAGTTGTCATGGAGCGTGGATGATCTTAAAAGACAACTGGATGAGGTAAAAAAGGAAAATGCAGACATGTTGACTGATTTACACAAATTGTTTACGCCAGGCCAAATAAAACGTTTATTTAGTTCAAATAAACCAGCATGTTGGTCACCAGAAGACATATCTGCTGCCATTAGCTTAAAAAGTGTCAGTCTAGAAGCTTACAAGTATCTACGAAATACTTTGAAATATCCTTTGCCGGCTTTAAGTACTTTAAAAGGAAATGGGCTAGTCATTTAAATTTAAATGAGGGTGTTTTAAATAAAATAATAACGCTAATGAAGTTTAAAGAACTTAGCAACTTAGAAAAATTCACTGTTTTGAGTTTTGATGAAATTTATATTTCAAATAAAATGTGTCTTGACAGAAAACAAGAAAGGGTTTTGGGCTCTCATAAATCCGTACAAGTCGTTATAGCACGGGGTCTGGCAGGAAATTGGAAACAAGTGGTCTACTATAATTTTGATTAAAGAATGGAAAAGTCCATTCTGATGGATATAATTTTAAAATTATATCATGTTGGATATATTGTGGTAGCCACTGTCTGTGATTTGGGGACGTCAAATGTTGCTTTATTAAAGCAGTTAAATATTAGTGTCGAAGAAGGGCAGGAAGTATTTTTCAGTTATCTAGTAGATGAAAAACAAAAAGCATTTGTATTTTGTGATGTGCCACATTTAATTAAACTAATATGGAATAATTTATTTGATAGCGGATTTCAAATAGGTGGGAAAAAAATTGGAAAAAGGTGCTTCGAAAATATTCTAAAATTACAAAGCCACGATTTAAAGATATCTTCTAAGCTAACCAGGTTTCACTTACAAGTAAAGGTCTTGAAGTGACAATTCACGATTTTGATGAAACTTGGTAGGTGTGTAGACACAGAAAAATAACAGACACGTATTTTTTTTATCGGCCAAAAACGCTATTTAAGAGGTGAAATTCAAAGTTGGGGTAAAAATTTAATTTTGTCAAATTACTCGAAAACTATAACAGATAGAAAAAAAGTTTAAATTGGCACTGTTGAGAAATAGGCTTTTTCTTTAATAATATAACAACAATAATTATTTCTTTTTATATTAATTTATTTCTGATTTAATTGCACACGGAATGTTTTTCCTTTTAATACTAATTTCAATTTTTTAATAATCAACAACTATCAATTTTTTATTTTTACATAGCTTATTTCTAATTTTTAATAGAATATTTTGTGTGATGTTTTTATCAACAAAGTTAATCATCTATATCTTCTCATATGTCTTGCTTATACTTAATAATTTTGCTCACGTATTCTAAATATTATGATTATGACAACAATGTACAACACAAAACATCTCAAAACAAGGATTACATCCTTTAAGATTAATTTTTGTATAGTTGAATGACCTGAAACTCAACAGGCACAACCCTTCATTTTCAAAGATCTTTCTACTGATGTACTCAAATCCAGGGTCGGACCTACTGAAGGGGCCTTGACTATAAAATTGAGGGTAAATTTTGAAATAGGGTGAATATGGTTCGGCCAATCAAAATACTAATATCAAATATGAAAACTACATCAAAAATACTAGTTTACCTGTTTTTGCTAAAAGTCGTTACATTAAAGCTAAAAGTTCAAATCTTAATCTAAAATCTTACAAGTGCTCTCAATATTTTACTTATAATATCTTTAAAAGTAACTTTTAAATCCTTTTTATTTATTGTATTTATATTCTACAATTAATATTTAAACAAAAATATTGGATAAAATTTTATTTTGTTATTCGTACAAAATTAAGGGCTCTATACAAATTCCCGTAGCTCTAGTTAACTTCCCATTGGAAGTTATTGTAATGGGTCTGATTTTACAAATCGCTAATTTGGAAATATCTCCACATTTCAAGGTCACTAGAATGCGAATCCATCGTTTTTAGTGTGATGTCTATGTGTGTGTTCGTTAGTAGGTTCGTGATTTTTTCGTCTCGATCTTGAGAACAAATGATGATATCAACTCCGGACTAATTTCATTAGATGTTTAATTAAACAATAAAGACTGGATAAAGTTTTCAGCAAATTCGGATCAGCGGTTTGTTTTTTGTAATAAAATAAAAAACGGAATTAACTTTATTAACACAACATAGATCATTAAGATTTGTTATCATGTCTTTATTATATAATGGCCTAGAAACCTAATTGATGTTAAAAACGCCAGTAAATTATTATAAAATTAATGAAAAAAAAACGAGATAAGAAACTTTTTATGAAATATTTTTTGTCTCGCATATCTTGAGAACAAATGATAATAACATTTGTTTGATAAGGGTGGAGCCCCCACCCTTACGTACAGAGGGCGAAGTCCCTGGTGTGGTACAAGGGGCAAAGCCTCTATCAGGGGCTCAGGGGAGAAGCCTCTTGAAATGAAAAAATAATTGTTTATGTACAGTAGTCTCTAGTCTTGAAGGACACCCAGTGGGAAGGTCTACCCAATGTGGGTAGACCTGTTCCCCAAAATTTTTAAGATTGGGAACTGTTAAAATATTTTGAAAACAGAATCGGTAGAGGCAAAATTTAAATTGACTAATAGTCATATTTCTTGCATATTTCTATGTAATTAAATACTACAGTTTTTATACATAACAATTTTTACTTTACAGTATGAATTATTCTTTTGAAATTAATGATCCAGCATTTTTATTAACTAGTAAAATAGTACTCTAAAGGAAATTTAATATTACACGATTACTATTAAAAATATAAAAGGCTTCATTATAAAAGTATTACTCGCATATCTGTGAAATACTGGTGATCCGAACGGAATTCACCAATGTTGAAAAATCGGAAGTAGGTTGTAGTAAAAATTGGGTATAGTAAATATCTGTATTTAATTTTTTCTGAAGACCCGTTAATAACTACAACCCTGGATTTATATATGTTAATATCTCTGTATATTTTTTCGAGCTCTAAAATAATTATCTGCTACGTCAATTTAAAGTTTGCCTCTACCGATTGTGTTTTTAAAATATTTCAACAGTTTCCAATATTAAGTAGAGTTGCCGGAATTTGTATAGAGCCCCTAATTTTGTACGAATAACATAATAAAATTTTATCCAATATTTTTGTTTAAATATTAATTGTAGCGTATAAATACAATAAGTAAAACGACTTAAAAAGTTATTTGTAAAGATATTATAAGTAAAATATTAGTAGTTGTGTTATGAGGTTTGGAACACAGTCATTGACACCAGACAGGTGTTTCACCTGTCTGGAGGTCATGACCCTGTGTTCTAAACCTCACACACTATTTAAGGAGAGGACACTAACCTAATACCTTGAGGAAGGTCAGTGACGCGATAATTTCAATTATTGAGGTAATTCAGGTAAAAATATTTTTGTTTAATCTAAATTCTTAATATTATTTTGTAAACAACTGTCTGGACGTTAATGATTGTGTTCGAACCATCATATATGGAAAAATCATTGATTTCTCTAGCCTAAATTGGGGCCACTTGGCAACGCAATGTAATTGCCTATATTCAGGGTAAGTAAAAAGCATTGCATATGTTGGATAGTTCAGAAAATATTTATTTGATACATTCAAAAAATTGTATATGGACCTAATTCTTGTAAATATCAAAAAATTATCAAGTGACCTTTTTAACCTTTTTTCTAAAATTAAAATTGTTATGATAGTAGTATACATACAAAATTAATGATTGTGTTCGAACCATCATATATGGAAAAATCATTGATTTCTCTAGCCTAAATTGGGGCCACTTGGCAACGCAATGTAATTGCCTATATTCAGGGGCAAGTAAGAACATTGCATATGTTGGATAATTCAGAAAATATTTATTTGATATATTCAAAAAATTGTATAAGATCCTAATTCTTGTGAATATCAAAAATTATTATCAAGTGACCTTTTTAACCTTTTTTTCTAAAATTAAAATTGTTATGATAGTAACATACATACAAAATTAAAATATGTAAGATTTCAATTTTTGTGAATATTAAAATAACTTATCAGTTTTACCTGACCTTTTACCCCATTTTTTAAAATTTGGATAAATAAGGAAAAAAAAATAAAAAAAACACAATACATTTTTTCTCTTGATTTTTATTGTTGAAACATAAACTTACACTTACACTGTCTTAACATCAACTAAATAAAATGATTTCAATATAAAGAATATATTTCGTATGTTTATCAATTGACTTTTTGACATTACTTGTTATTATCTCATTTTTGATAGTAATATTTTCTTGTTAATTTATTAAAAATATTAAATTAAAACTTTTACATTACTGGTTAGTACCGAATATTCAACAATTCTCTCGTGAATTATAAGACAGTAGGCAATGGTTTTTTCTGCTGGCGCTTCTTTAAAACTAAATTCCAATCGTAAATCTACTGGACCCATTTTTAATGAATCATTTTGACGGCTAGCATCAAACACAATAATAGGAGCTCTCGCGCGATATTCATTGTAATTTAGCATTGGTTCAGATCGTCGTTGATAATATGCATTTTGAAAATTTGTATACATATCATAAAGTTGAGCGTATTTTAATCGATCAAAATCAGTTGCAATGTCATCATAAGGATATGCTTCGGAGTTTAAAAAAAGCTTCGCTTTAATGAGTTTGCAATGATCAAATATGGTGCTAGAACCTGTAGCAAGATCTTTGCGATTTGTCTGAAATGCTAGTATTACAAATCTGGGTTTTTCTAGTTGGCTTGATGTCTTTACTGTCCATGAGTGATCTGTTGCTTTTGCTAAAGAGGGGTATTCATGCAGTTCCCAACAGCGAAATGGAACTGTAACCATCTTATTGGAATTAATAATTTTCATCAGATGTAATTTCTGTTTATCAGAAACTGTAATATGAGGCACCCTCCATTGAATTTTCAAAATTTTTATTTTAACATCTCTTCCACCTGTTTTTTTAGTAATACAATTTGTATCATCTCTTGAACGAATTAAAACTAGTTCATGTCTTGAATTTATTAAAACTTTTTTATAATCTTCACAAAACCCAAAAATCATTTTTAAAGGTATTGATATTTGAAAACTATAATTCCAATCTACTATTTGAAGTTCTTCACCCCCAGTCCATCCAGCAACAGCCAATGATTTGCTTTCATTTCTGTTGTATGAAATGTAATTTTTAATCGTTGTACTTATAACAGGATATCTACACTTATCTATTTCTGTAGCATTTATTTCATATCGTATTTCATCAAACAGAGCCACACCAAAGTTTCCACTAAGCACACAGTCTTTCCCTTCAGCTGCTTTAGTCTCATCCTCTTTTAAAACAACTTGCGCCTCAATATGAAGATAACTTTCTGATGGTAAAATATTGATATCTTGCTGGTGAATCGGTATTCGAATTTCGTCGCCATAATTGAATGAATTAACATACGGATTATATGTATGTATTTCATTACGTGTTACACTATCATCAAAAATCGCTTTTTCATCAATATTTAAAATATCCATTATTATGTTTTTTTAATTTTAAAACCTAGCGATTTCAAAAATTTTTTATTTGATTTACTAGTCACACGTTTACTTCTTTTTCTTTTTGACTTCTTGCTAGGACTAACAGAATGTTGTTTTGAGTGATTCTTTTTATACAATTGTTTTGAATCTGTATTTAAAATTAGCATTTTTATTCTGTTTTTTTAATGTGAACTCTTAATGTAATTTCTTCACCATTAAAATCTACTAGATTATCGTTTTGGTCAGTGATAGTCACAATTATGTCATCAATAAACCGTCTATTTATAGGAAAATATATTATGTTTTTTGGAATTTCAATAATTTTGTAGCCAATTCTCACATTAGGATAGAAACAGTATAAATGATGCGTTGTATTATTATTTAGATAAGCTCCTTTTACTAAATTACAATTCACAAATATTGCGTTAATTGCTTGAATGTGAACAATTTCATCAGAAATGTATTTTTTATTCGCATCTAAGATCTTTGTTTTCGTAAAACCAAGCAATTTTCCAAATGATTCATTTCCAAATGTAATTTTCTCTGAACAAAGAATTTCAGTTTTTAACGTTGACGTGTTCACCTTTAAACTGAAGACTGGTTTCGGTTTTGCTGGTTTTTTATCCCCTTTTTTAGGCGCTGGTGGTGGAGGAAAAAGTTTGTTGAATTGCTTTAAAATTTCGCTTTCAATTTCGACAATTTCATAACTTCCAGTTGGTAACGTAATAGCTTTATTACCGATGTTTATTTTATTATTACGTGGGTGGATATTTGGTATTGAGTTGTATGAGAAAAATTCAACAAGACCAATTTCATAATTCGCATTTGTACAATCTATTGGTGGAAAAAACTGAGCCTCTAATTTCGATTTTGTTCCACTTAATGTTATGGTATATGACATTTTTTATTTAAGTACTTTTCACAACAATAACAGAGAAATATTAAACACAGATGACCACAGTTTACTTCATTGTTTCTTTGATGAATGTAATAATTGTATAGAATGTTTTTATTGAGATACTGTAGAAGCTCCTTTGGAGGGGGTAGTCCAAAAGAATCATAGTATAATTTCAAGTTTCCCTTTTTAAAATATGTTACCCAATGAGAACCAGGGAAATTAGATGTTTGCAGATTAATAATACCACTTTCAATATTCCAAGGGTTTTGTGGTAATTCATCCCTCATAAATATGCCTCTAAAATATGGAATATTCTTTGTATAGTAAATCAAATCAATATTTGTCAATGCTCTTTTAGGTAAAATATTTAGAAAATGTTTTTTATGTTTATTTAAAAATGAATTAAAATCTTGTTTTATTGATAGTCAATATATATTTTTTTTATTATTCGTTTGTATGTCTGGATTTAAGTATAGACCAAAACCTTTTTTATATGGTTTAAAAATGATGGATTTCCCTTGTTTTAGATTCAATTCAACTTCTTTGTTGTGTCGCTTATTTTCTTCCAAGAATTCTCTGGCTTTTTTAGCATCACTAATGGTTTTGGCTATGCTACTAACACCACCAGCCAGACTACCAACAGCAGAAAGACCAGCAAGAAGAGGTATTAAAAACGGTAGTGCCCCACCAATTTTTTTAGGAACTGGTAACACTCTTGGTATTGAAATATTTCTTTTCCCATATTTGTTTACACTTCTTTTAGCCGCTAATAAAGCGTTTCTTATTCCTTGATTAACATTTTTGACGTCTTTTTGTCGTAGTGCTTTTCGAGCTGATTGAATTATTCTGCTCAGTGGAACCTTTTTCTTCGTTTTCACTTTTAGTTTTCCACCCACCTTTGTTTTAGCCTTCATAATATTAGTCACAAACCAAGCTGCTGATTTTTCACCTAAGCTTGCGTCCTTCGATTTAACACGTTCCCAAGCTTTTTCAATTAGTCGTTTATCTGCTTCTCTTCTTTCAAGCGAATTAGATGTTTGAGAATAAGCAATGTCGTGTTCAAGACAGGCTTTGTCTAATTGGTTTATTGGAATATCTCCTCGACGTAAACGTTTTTGTAATTTTGTTCCTGGGCCACAAAACTTATAAAATGGTAAATGAAATTCCACTGGTAATTTATCAATTAGTGTATTGAGTAAACCTTTTCCTTGAATTTCTCTTAATCGACTGAGTCTTCTGCGTTTTTGATGGTGCATTTTTTATAAATAAATTTTTTATTTCTGATTTTTACAAATGTGACAATTCTTTTTTAATGGAATTGGACCATCATTATGATCTCCCCACGTTATCAAATTATAATGATCAGAGCAACGATGCTCTTCCATAAGTGGTTTCTTCTTTAATAAATAGTAAAACACTTGAAGGCACATTGTATACAAAATGTATTGTTGCAAGTGTACAGGTATATAAATAGAGAGATACAATTACTCTGAATCAGTTTATTGCAAACATGAAATTTATAAAGCAACCCGTGTCATTATCGGTAAATAATCACGACAAAAAGCTTCATGTAATTAATAAAAATTATCAACGTCATAGTAAACTATTCCCTAATACAGTAAGATGTATTATTGCTGCACCATCTGGCGGTGGAAAAACTAATTTAATTTTAACATTGTTAGAAAATAAAAATGGATTATCATTTGAAAATTTATATATATATTCAAAAACTTTACATCAACCAAAATATATGTGGTTAGCTGAAGTTATAAAGAATATAGATGGAATTGGCTTTTATACATTTACAGAAAATGATGAAGTGATTAAACCAAATCAAGTTAAGCCTAATTCAATTATTATATTTGATGATATTTCGTGTTCTGATCAAAGTAATGTGAGATTATTTTTTTCTTATTCCCGCCATTTTCTAACAGATGTTATTTATGCTTGTCAAAGCTATTCGGCAGCTGCCAAACACCTTTTGCGAGATAATGCAAATGTTATAATATTATTTAAATCTGATTACCGAAACACTTTTAATGCTTATAGAGATCATGCTTTTTCTGATATGAGTTTTGAAAAATTTTCTGAAATTTGCAATAAGATTTGGGAAAATAATCCTTATGGATTCTTGTCAATATTTAAAGAGTCTGCTATTAACAATGGTCGATATCGTCGGGGATTAGACGAATATATAATAATGTAAATTTTGTGTTATTAATTCAAATAGTGAATAAGCCTTTCAGAGTACGTTTTAAGAAAAACATGGATAAAGAAACAGCAGAAATTAAAAGAAAAATTATTGAAACCGGTAATGCTATCCGTAATAAATATTTAAACATAAAACGAGGTCGTTTGGATATGGAAAAAAATCTTAAAGATTTGTACAAACCGCTTACAGAAGATTTAAAAAATATTTCTGGTGTTAGAAAATCAGATATTGAAAATGTCTCACAAAAAACAAACAATGAAAAGATTAAAACAAGTAAAAGCGAAGATGAAGCAGACAGTACGTTTAATGAATCTTTTGTTACGCCAAGAAAAGATTTGAGTGATAAGGATTCATTTTTATTAACACCACAAACTTCACAACAAGATTATGAGTCATCTTTAAGTGAAAATTATGGAAAATTGTCTAAAAAATATATGAATAGTCTTTTATCAAGAAAAGATTTCGATAAAGCAGACTTAGGAATTAGACTTGAACAAAATGAATGGAAAATTGGACAGGAAAATGTTGTTTTTCATCCTGATGATAATTTAACCATTAATGATAAAGTATATGAAGGAACACCGGGTTTATACGAACTATTATTTAAGAAAGTACCTAGGAAATATTCCCAAGATGATCTACAAAATTACAAACAAATTCTTCAAGATACAAAGGCAACAGACAATTTGAATACAAGAACATATAAATATAAAAACATATACAAAAAGTTATTTTCTACAGAAAAAGAAGGAGATGGTATTGATTTAGGCTTTAAACGTTTAAATAAAACAGATTTCGTTTATTATGACAGTGTTAATGATCTCTGTGAGCGATTACGTTTATTGGTTGCAGCACAAAGTCAAGGAAACACCGGAGTTTCGAACCAAATTGTTGAGATAGTACAACAATTGAAAAAATTAGGTGTAATTGAATAAATTCTACTTTTTCTTGGAAAATATTTTTTATTAAGAATGGATTGCAAAGAATACAAACCTAATAAAGAAAAAGTGTTTATTATTGTTGTAAGTGGTGTAATTTTGTTTTCTCTAATAAGTGTGTATCTAATGAATTGGGAATGTCAAGACTCATTAAATGAGTTAAAAATTAATAAAACTATAAATGAAACTTTCTTTTTAAAACAAATTGAAAGTAATTTCAATCAAACTGTTTTATTTTTATTAAAAACCTTTCAAAATGACAATGTTGATTACGTCATATCTAAAATGTTATTCATGGAAACTAAAATTCAGAATTTTACAAATTTTACAATGAAACATGTCAATGAAAAGACAAATTATTTAGTAGAATTAATTCATAATAATACAAAACATCTAAATTTAAAAATTGATGAAGAAAGAAGGCATATTATAAATTTACTACGTTCAAATATTAATTATTTAAAACAAGAAATTAAAAATTTACACAATGAGCAAACAACAAGTCGTCAATGAATTACATAAAGGTGTAAGAAGAAAATTTAATCGACGTAAAGTTAGAATAGTTGGTATTGATGAATAATGGCAAGCTGATCTTTGTGATATGCAACAATTTGCAAAAGATAACAATCAATATAAGTATATTTTAACTGTCATCGATATCTTTTCAAAATATGCGTGGGCAGTACCGCTTAAAAGCAAAAGGGGTGAAGAAGTGTCAAAAGCTATGGAATCAATTTTTAAACTTGGTCGAAAACCATTGCTATTGCATACTGATAATGGCACTGAGTTTTTCAACCCTTATTTTAAACAGTTAATGGAGAAATATGGCATTAAACATTTTACAACTTATTCATCTTTAAAGGCGAGTATCGTCGAAAGATTTAACAGAACTTTGAAAAATTTAATTTGGAAACAATTTAGCCTTCAGTCCTCTCATAAGTGGATTCAAATGCTTGATGATTTGGTAAAAAAATATAATAATACAATACATTCTACAATCAAAATGAAGCCAAGTGAAGTTAATTCAAAAATAATTGAAGAGAAATTACGTCATACAGTTTATAATTATAATCAGTTTCAAAATAAGAAAAAGCCTCGATATAAGAAAAATGATCATGTGCGAATTAGTAAGTTTAAAACCACTTTTGAAAAGGGATATACTTTTAACTGGACACCTGAAATTTTTAAAATTAATAAAGTACATAAGACGGATCCAGTCACTTACTCATTGATTGATTATGAAAATAAACCAATCCAAGGCAAGTTTTACGAATTTGAGATTCAAAAAACTAAACATCCTTCAGTGTATCTTATTTCCAAGATTCATAAAAGGAAAGGGGATAAATTACTGGTTGAATGGTTAGGATTCAAAGGTCAGAAATCGTGGATTCATAAAAATGATATTGTATAATTAATTACTTTTTTATTAAAAAAATGTATGTACTTGTTAAGAAAAGGAAAATAAATATTAAAAAACTCTTATTTTGTTTAATTTTTTTATTTTAAAAATGAGTGAGACAATATTTTTTTTATATGAGTGAAACAATATTTTTTTATACAATTTAAACATTTTGCAAACTGTCTTTATGAAACCAGGCTAAAGTCGAAATACCATCATCTTGTATTATTCTTTTGTCATCATCAGCGGATAAAGTTTTCTTATTATTTTTCAGTGTAAAAATATGATGATATTTGGAATTAATTAAATACATTTCAGCATACATGTTTTTTTTGAAAAACAACGTATTTAAATAATCTTCGAAAGTTATTTGTGACAGACACGGTTTTGTAATTCCTTTAGCCCGTTTTTCTACAATTTTATCTAATGTAATGTATGAATACATTTTTGCCCTTAACCCACAATAAGTAGTTATTATTTTTCCTTTTAACTCATCTTTCATTAAACCCATTATACTTTTATTAACAGGTGTAATATTAAACGGATTATTTTCTGAATATCCTGATGTATCAAAATAATTTAAATTTTGTTGAATTATTTGATATGGATTAATATTTTCAAACCCAACTAATAATGAATCTGTATCTGAATATAATAATTTAACATTATTTCCAAAAATATTTTTAAAAACATCGTAGTAATAATAATACATATGATATTTGGATAATTCCAGAATGGCCCACCCTGCATATATTGGCCTGTTATAGTATATTTCATCTTTTACATTTTCAACCATAATTAAATTTTCACACAAATAAGTAAATTTTTTACATAATGCACTGGCAATTTTTTTGCGAGCCCCATTTCTACCATCCCAACTGCAACATAATTTGATGTCACATCTTTTACGAAGTGATTCAATACATTTACCAAATATACTATTTACATTTCCTTTAAAATAATTTGACTCAAATTTTGTTTTAGCTTCACCTCTTAACTTCCCATTAAAATCAACGTATGGTTTTAACCAACAGGAATGTTTGAATTTTAAAACTTTGTGTATTTTTCTGAGAACTAAGCCATGTTTTAAGCATTGTTTTAAATTTTTAATGTGTAATATATAATTTTTTTTAGGTCTAAAGGATCCTATAAGTTTTGGAACTCGAGAATTTGATTTAGGTGGGATAAAATTTTCTGGACAAAATGGAAAATCGTTATGAAGATCATGAATATTTTCTGGATAGTCTAAATCAACTTCTAAAGCATACCCTATGTCGGGATCATTTTCGTTAGTGTTTTCTAAATCAAAATCGTTTACATTTATAAATTCAAAACCGCCATATGGTAAAGGAAAATGTGACATTATGAATCCATAAAGACTGTTAGCATCAAAATACATAATATATCTATCGTTTTCATTTTTGTTATAAAATTCATTCATGTATACATTATTGGCTTGGAAAAATCTAGTAGGAACAAAACAGTTTCCTCCTCTAATGGAAGTTTCAAAAAAATTTAATATGTCAATATCTGTAATAAGTTCAAGTTCAACCCCTGTATATTTTAACATCGCTTCGAACGAAAGACCAGGCATGCTAAAAAAGTGGGAAGCATCTAATTTATATATTTTATGGCATAGTTCTCGGAAATTTTCAAATACATCAGCCATAAGTAAAATATCTGTTTTCAAGTACAATTCACTATAATCACCCAAAGTTTCTATTTTAAAATGATTCCAAACCATTTGAGCATGTTCATAATCATTATCAGAAATATCTTCATTTTTTATATTATTAAAAAAATAATCTTTAGGTGGTAGTTGTGTTTCTTTTAATTTTTCATAAGAGTCAACGTAAGAATAAGGAAATACTCCTTTTCTAATTAGTAAATTAAAATCACTTTCTAAAGGAAAATGTTGTTTTAAAATTTTAAATTGATGTGGTTCCAAATTTTTTGACAGCTCATCTAAAGAAGAATTTAAAAATCTGCATGAATCTAAAAAGCGTATATAAACCGATCCAATTTTTTTCTGAATACAAATATAGTTTTGAGTGTTTAAAGGAATGGCATAAATGTTCTCCTCCGAGAATCCTAATTCTCTCAAAAACAAATGAAAATCATAACGACTTCCATTATGAAAGAAAACTGGTATATATCTATTAATTTGTAAATTTATATTACAGTCTTGATGTGCAGCACCCCTAAAATTTGAATTACCTGAATAATCTAGATGATTATGATCTCTAACCTTAATTTGTCCAGTCTCAAATGGTTTTTCACATATCCAACAAGTGTTTGCATTTTGAAAAGCAATTTCATCTTCAAAAGACATTACCATGGGTGCGTTTGTTTCAAAAAATCTTTCAGCACATTCAGCCAACTCAATAATTTTTTTAATAAAATACTTGGTTGCCATTGGACCTATGTAACTATAATAACAATTAAGATTTTCGTTAAAATAACAAACAACCTTCATTCCTATTGCATAAGGAACGTGATGTTCAATTCTTTCAACATATGGCTCATTTGGATTTGGTGCGCAACTATGAAATTTTTTAGTTAAAGACTCAAAATCACAAAAGGCTATTATTGGAACTTTTAATAAATGTTTAATTTTGGTAAATTTCATAATTTTGTTATTTTCCGATGGGAATGTTATTTTAACTGGCTTTACAAGTGAACATTTTTCCAAATGCTTGTTTAACAAATCTATATTTGTAAAATAATTTAAACATCTTTCACAAATATAATGTTTATTTTTATTGCGGGAAAGTTGAGAGCCACATAAACGAGATAAATTTTTTATATAACAATAATGATGTCTATTATTTTCATTATCAGAAATTAATAACAAATTAATATGAGTATTATTTTTATATTTGGTAAAGTGTAGAGGGCCGCAAATTTTTCCTAAATTATTTAATCCATATACATTGATTGAAATATTGTTTAATTTCTCGAATGTGTCTATATCTTTTAAACTAATTGGAAAGGTAATATTAGTTAAATTAAAAATTTCTCTAAAATTTTGTGGATACTTTGAAACTCTATTTGGATTACTTTCTTGTGGGTATAGAGCAGCTAAAATTGACCAAATAAAACAATAATTATCATGATTTTTTACATTAATTACAGAATTGGTTGTTAAAATATTTTTTGGTAATGGAATATAAGTACCACCTGAATTTAAAGGATCGTATTGAGCTAAACTTAACTCCAAATACAAAATTCGATTCAAAGTTTTTCCGCTTTCACCTCTTTCAAATGTATCCATTTTATCTAAAATATCTTCCATTTTTCTTTTATATATAGCACTAATTTCACTAGTACGGTCTAAGACAGATAATCTATTTTGAAAGTAAACATTATCGAAAACTTCCTTATCAAGTTTTTCAAATTTATATTCACAACAAAGACTGAAGCTTATTTTTAACAAAGTATATTTTTGTTGATATTCAGTTATTTTAGATTTTACTAAGTGGAAACACTTTTCGAAAAATTCACTTACTGATTTTATATTATCATTGTTTTTAATTCTACCCACAAAAATTCTGTTATTAAAACTATTTGTAACATTGGTCCAATGTAGATTACTAAATGAGTTTACCTTAGTGTGAACTCCTGAATTTAGATTAGCCCCTGATGATTGAAAATTTTCTTCAAAATTTGATGAAGTTGACGGTTGAATATTTTCTTCAAAATCTGTCGAGGTTGATGGTTGAACATTTTCTTCAAAATCTGTCGAGGTTGATGGTTGAACATTTTCTTCAAAATCTGTTGAAGTTGATGGTTGAACATTTTCTTCAAAACGATTGGGGGTTGAAGGTTGAATATTTTTTTCTGCAACTGAAAATAAAAATATTAAAGCTTATATAGTAATAGAATGAAAAATATTTACTTACTTTCACCCTCGTATTTCCTTTTAATTGCCTTTTTCATTGCATTCGATTTAAATATTCATTAATATTGAAATCTGGTGAGTATCTTGATATCTGACTTGGTTGATCAAAAGCTATTGGATAATCTTCAGCTGATATGTGATTTACTCGAGACGGACCTGCTTCGTTTATGTTTGTATGGGTTGAAGGCAATTCTTCTCTGTCATTGCAATTTCCAGCTAATAATTCCAATCGATAATTACCTCTGTTTGTTCTACTGTAATGTGAATTTTTTTTAATTTTTAAAATTTCAGGATCAGGACCAGTATTGGTATAATTTGGAAAATTTGTATTGTTTACTTGAGAAGAAGCTGCAGTGTCTTCCAAATTTGAAAATAACACTTGACTGCTATCAGAATTTAAAGGTGAAATTATGTCTTCTAAATTAGTTGGATAATTCGAACGATTGTTGGGAAATTCAAAATAGGTTCTATCAGAACTTACTATACTGTTTGTTGATTCAGTATCACTATTGCTCACTTCGGAAACTGATTCTTCAAAATCATTTCTAGGATTTAAATTAAAATTCATTGTAATTTTACATTTTCTGTTTTGAAGATGATTTGCTGTATGATGTGCTATTTCCGTATTTGGTACGTTATTTACGAAATTAAGTAGTAATCTAAAAATATCAGCAAAACATGATCGTTGATTATAATTACCATCTATTTCCTTATTTATATCTAGAAATTCAATTTCGATCTCAGATGAATCATTATCAATAATTTTTATATAGAAATCTTGTAAATCTTCAAACAAACAAAATAACGAAAGATTAATACCATCAGCTGAGGTGTATTTTAATTCCTCATAGTCATTCTTAAACAAATTTAGACAATAATAAAAATCTTCTTTTTCTTTTATGTATTTATTAGAGTATTTCGTTTTAGTAAATGTGAAAAATGAATAAATCTTAGAATTTTTTGAAACTCTGTACTTATAAAATAAATATTCATTAAAAATTTTAATTAATGCCTTTTTTCTGTCTTCGCAGTACAAGAAATTGGCTGCTATGCTTTCACCAACAATGTTTACTCGCCCTAGTAAATTATCTATTTCCATATTGTTCCACTCACCTTCCATTTTTTTTAAATTGATTGTTAAATAATATTTCACACACTTTTTTTAACTTTTTTAAATATTGTCTCACTCACTTTTGTATTTTTTTTAATTAATAATTAAAAAAGAAACTAGAATTTTTTTAATTTTTTTACTTTTTTATTTACAAAATATCCAAGACATCGCTCATCCAACCAAATAAAGTAGTAAAAAATAAAAATTTTCACTTTTTGACCCACATAAAAAATAGAAAACCTATTCCTATTAACATATTTTACAAATACAACTAATATATTTTTTCCCTTAATATTAAACGAAGTATTAAAATATTTTCAAATATTTTAAGTCCAAAAAAACTAATAAAATTAAAAAAAACGTTATATCAACACTTACCACCTTATTTGGTTGGATGAGCGAATTGTTTGAAAAAAAACTATAGAATGGTGTACGTGTTTTAATTGCTAAAATTTCTTCGTATTTATAGCAAACAACACAATCTAATCACACCACTGAAAAAAACAATTTTTTGAGGGCACAACATTTTGAACCATAATTGATTATGGTGTCACTTGACATCACAATTTTTATTTACAAAAATAAGAAAAATTTCCAAAAATTTTTTATTTTGATAAATATGAGCTATTAACTTTTTAAACTTTAAGAGATAAAATAATTCACTGAACAACATAAATAAAATCAAGGACTTTGAAAAAAAAAACCTCGTGTTCAGTAACATAAATAATATCAAGGATATTAAAAAAATCATACGATCAATAAGAAAAATAAAATCAAGGTTATTACAAAATCATGTGGTCATTTGCGTAAATAAAATCAAAGATTATTCAAAAATTATGGGTAGTGGAATAATTTGCTTCGTAATTCAATAGAATAATTGTAAAAAAATAGTATTTTATCATACAAAAAAATTCTCAATTATGGTGGGAAAATATGTTTTAAATACAAAGAGTTGAGAAAAAAATAGCAAATGTAAGATTGATTTCACAACCACAACTAATTAAATATAAAATTGGAACAAGTATGTGTGAAAAATATATTAAACAGAGTGTTGCAGAAAATGAGAAAGATGAGACATTATCGGTTCCTACTCCAAGCAAAATGAGCAAACTTAAAGAAATACCGAAACGTTTCAAACTACTTTTGGCTACAACATATGCAATCAACGCTAGTGAAACCAAATTAATTGAAATTGGAACATTACCCTGTCAAGAGTTCAAAATAGTTGTAAATTTATTCGCTCGTAGAGGATCTGAAAATATTTATTTGGAGAAACAACATCTAGACATAATTTTCGAGAATCGAGAAAATATACTGGATTACTTTCACGAAGACACCTGCCAAGATTTGTATCTGAATTTGGGTGACAATATATGTGTTAAAAGTGAAATTTTCCAAAAAGGTGATAAAACTATAAAAACAATTAAAATTTTTAAAAATACAAATTTCATTTTCCTTGGTTTATCATCATTTCAAATTTTATGTGATATAAAATTTATAATTTACGCACAGATTGAAAAATTATCTAATATGAATCTTTTCAATTATTTCACTCATATCATGATACATATTAAAAATAACCAATGTAATTTTCATCCGATTAAAGTTGCAGAAAATTTTGCTCAGACAGAAACAAATCATTTTAAAATCCTTTTATTAGAATTAATTTACTTTTATCCAATGTTACTTATAAATTCATACTATTGAGTTAATAATTTACTTTTATCCAAAATGTTGGTTGTAAATTTATATTATTAAATAATAAAAATTTAAATATTCATCTTCAAATCCTTTTTTGTTAATTTACTTTTTTATTTAGACATAAAATCATATTAACTACCAAAAATTAATCTTTTTTGTATCTTTTTAAGTAATGTAGAAAATAAAAAAAAAGACTTTTTTCTGAAAAAAATGATGAAATAAAAGATAATGTATGATATTTTAATATTTTATTTTACAAAATATAAGATACACCAAAAAATATTGTTGTATTTTGAAAAACTGAAAAAAAAGTACATACTGTTTTTCCTGAAAAATAAGTAAGAAAAAAGGAAGAAAATAAAAAAATTATGTCATTTTAATTTTTTTATTTTTTAAAGAAATTACAAGTATTACTATTGCAAAGTATATATGTATATGTTAATCTGTAATAAAAAATACAAAATTGTTAACAATTATAAAAAAATATTTAAAGCTTATATTTTGTACTTACCCCCATATACCCAGATGTTCAAACAATTGTTCTCTACAAAGTAGAGAACAATACATGATCCGATGTTTAACCTCCTCATCCATGGAGGCGGTTCAAAAGGTGGAACCGCCTCCGTTGAGAACATCAGAAAAGTCGGTATGTTCTAAAAAAAAATTTTTGCAATAAAACAAATAGTAATTTACTTTCTACTAACTCACTCTTAACTCGGGTCTCAGGTGTGCCCTCACCCTCCGTATGATTCTTTCTTCTCGTGTAACTGTAATAAAAATTAAAATATGTATATATTAAAAAAGTAATAACAAAAATTTTTGGTGTTTTAGTACTTACTAGCCATTTCTCTTTTTTTTGAAATAATAAATTTTTCAATTCAGAAAAACTGTAAAATGTAAATTAAAAGAACGAAATTTTTGTCTTATATACTATTTTTATTTCAACAAACAACAATTTTTTAAGAAGTGTTAAAGGTCATCACTTACTTTAAAAATCATATTTTTCTAAACTTATAAACAAGTACACTAAGACCTCCACGAATTAGGTATTTCAAGAGAGTTTTTTTTTCACAATGTACGAAATTTTTCGAATACCCCACCACCAATTGTTTTTCATCAGGTATATAATTATAAAAGAAAATTACAATATTTATCATTTCACATATGAAAATCGGTGAAAACTTTTTTAAAAAAGTAATTATAAAAAAATGGATGAAAATAGTGTTAAAAAATTTGTTAATGAAAAAATTAGAGAAACAAGAAGTTATTTTGAAAGGCTGATTAATTCACATATTAGCAACAGTTTAAGAGAATATGAGAAAAGAAAAGACTTTGAAATGAATGATATATTTGAGAATAAGTTAAAGCTTTTTGAAGATAAAATATCAATGCTCCAAGTTGAAACCACATCTCGAATTGAGGAGTATGAAAGAAGAATTATTGATTATACTAGAAACGAAATTATTAAAGCAAAAAATGATATACAAAATAATATTGAGCAAAATATTTCAAACATCAATAAGGAAATAATAAGATTAGAGACATTATGTGTTAGCGCAAATCAGCGAGAAAAGCTAGCTGTCTCTTCACTTCCTTGGAATACACAAAAAGAATATGTAACGAAATATCTTGATGAAAAATTAGAAAACTTGAAAAAAGTCAATGAAGAAAATATTTCAAATTGGAGAAAAGAGTTCAATAGTCTACTTAAAGAACTGGAAAATGAGTTTTCCAGTTTTAAGCACCATGTGCGGTTGATACTAACTGACATGACAACTGAATCACGTACAAATTATTTTCAAATGATTCAGCAAAATTTCGAAAATTGTCAAATTGAACTAAATAAAAAAATTGATAAATTGAGGCAAGATTTATTTTTATTTAAAATCACCAACAAAGAAGAGAAATAACATTCTGCATTCGAGACTTCAATTAATTCACATCATGTTACCAGACTACTTAAACAATCAACAAAATTCCAACAATGAATTGGGAGGAGAAACAGATTTAATATTGGGACGAGAAAGTCTAAAAATACTGAATCATATTTTGGAATTCATGTTAAATTTTAAACAAGAAATTTCAGATAAAAAACGATATTTTATTGATGAAAACTTTGTTAAATTTGCAAGAGATTTTCAGAAGATTATTGAAAAAGAAAGTCAAGAATTGTTACTTGAAATACTTTCTGTAACAAAAGAACATATTGAAAAACTAGAAAAAGATGTTCACGAACAACTGAAGCAGTTTTAGAAAATTGTAAGAAAGGGAAAATGTATAAATACTTTCATTAATACATCACCACAATTTAGTTTACAAATAAGTTTTTTGGTGAATATTTGATTTTTGTTGGTTCAATTGTTTCCAAAAAAATGTTCACCATTGTTGAAATATATGGGATGCGCGGGGTTGTTGGTGATTTTATTCCCAAAGAAGTTGCAATCATTCAAGACAATAAAATTGGACACTGGATTTTAAAACCACCATATGAATGGAACAACATACCGAAAAAATATCAACGAATTAACGAATATTTAACTAAATTTGTACATAACCTGACGTGGTTTGACGGATCAAGCGATTATTTTCATGGAAAAGAGGAAATA
Source organism: Brachynemurus nebulosus (assembly GCA_035578155.1). Classification (NCBI taxonomy): domain Eukaryota; kingdom Metazoa; phylum Arthropoda; class Insecta; order Neuroptera; family Myrmeleontidae; genus Brachynemurus; species Brachynemurus nebulosus. The sequence goes on from JAPWDM010000007.1 coordinate 17,496,480, forward strand.
AAAAATTATTTACAATATTGTAGTGAAATTTTTGTGATGGGCGAACAAAAACGTAAATTGCTAAAGTTACATTTTAACATTGATTCAATCAATATCGAAAACATTCGACCCGAAACATCAGTTCATTCACTAGAACATTCTTCGTCCTATACATGTCTATTTCATACCGAAAACTCAAAGAAATGTGCGCTAAGAGAAGCTTTAATTTACAAACAATATTTTAACTGAAAAAATTTTTTAAAACCTTTGTAAGACTAATAATTTTTAAGCACAGTGTATTTTTTAGTATAAAAAAATGAGATTGCAAAATTAATATTTGAAAAAATAATATCTAATCAGTCTAATTAAATTTATGTGTAAAAAAAATTATTTACGCAAATTCGTTTAATCAATTCAAAAACTAATTAAAATTATTTACGCAAATTCGTTTAATCAGTTCAAAAACTAATTAAAATTATTTTTTCCATTTTGTTATTGAAAAAAAATGATATCAAATAATTTTTTTCATCCAAAAATATGTGTACATATTTAAAAATTTTCCTTGAAATATACAAAACGCGTGTGGGAGGTTAAAAGCCAAATTGATAAAATTTATACATAATTTTTAAATGTAATAACAGTTTTTTGTAACATTTAGAGCAATAAACACTGTTAATTGTTGACAATTGTTGAGTTTTTTTTGTTCATTAATTATTAACCAATAAAAATGTAAAAAGTGCTTTTTTATTTTTTTCTTGTCATTTTTTTAAAAATTCGTGTGTGCAATTCTCTTGGGTAAGTACCTAAAAATAATTTTTTTAAGTATGTGTATTTTATTATTTGAAATAAGATTAGTTGATTCAAAAAATTACGAATTAGAATGCATTAAAGTTAGATTGAAAGGCTGTTACTATTGAATTTACATAAGAAAAATGGTCAAACTATTTTAAATGAATAATAATTACATCTGTTTTCACTGTATTAAACATACAAATCTCAGCATTTTATCAAATAAAAATTTCTATTTTTAATCGAATTAGGTTAAAAGGTCAGTCAACAGAGAGATTGTGTTGAATGTACTCTGTTCAATAAATATGTAATAGTCTGTATCAAAAAATGGGTTAAAAGGTCAATTAACAAATTGATAAATTTTTAATATGTTCTTATGTGTTTTAAAAATTCATAAACTTTGAAAATAATTTTTACCTGGAATTTTTTAAATAACCCTATGTGAAATTATCGCGTTGGTGATCATTCCTCAAGGTATTAGGTTAGTGTGCCCTCATCGCGTCATAGAGAAATCAATGATTTTTCCATATATGATGGTTCGAACACAATCATTAACGTCCAGACAGTTGTTTACAAAATAATATTAAGAATTTAGATTAAACAAAAATATTTTTACCTGAATTACCTCAATAATTGAAATTATCGCGTCACTGACCTTCCTCAAGATATTAGGTTAGTGTCCTCTCCTTAAATAGTGTGTGAGGTTTAGAACACAGGGTCATGACCTCCAGACAGGTGAAACACCTGTCTGGTGTCAATGACTGTGTTCCTAACCTCATAACACAACTACTAATATTGAGTGCACATGTAAGATTTTAGATTAAGATTTGAGCTTTTAGCTTTAATGTAACGGCTTTTAGCAAAAACAGGTAAACTAGTATTTTTGATGTAGTTTTCATATTTGATATTAGTATTTTGATTGGCCGAACCATATTCACCCTATTTCAAAATTTACCCTCAATTTTATAGTCAAGGCGCCTCCAGTAGGTCCGACCCTGAATTTGAGTACATCGGTAGAAAGATCTTTAAAAATGAAGGGTTGTGTCAATTTAAACATTTTTTCTATCTGTTATAGTTTTTGAGTAATTTGACAAAATTAAATTTTTACCCCAACTTTGGGGGTGGATTTCACTCCTTAAATAGCGTTTTTGGCCGATAAAAAAAATACGTGTCTGTTATTTTTCTATGTTCTACACACCTACCAAGTTTCATCAAAATCGTGAATTATCACTTCAAAACCTTTACTTGTTAGATGTTTCAGAAAACCAAAGACAAAGGGTAAAACCTGCTGTACAGTGCCTGTCACATACTACTGCTGAAACAATAAATTAGTGTGGTCAGCGTGGAATGATGGACGGTATTGACTGGCAAGAAAGTGCTAAGATAATTCAACTAATTGATCAGTGGTTTGATTTGTTCAATTCAAAGTTTAAATTTGACTCTAAAATTAATGTTTTTGGAGTAGACATAGAAAAACAAAAAACAATTTTGGAAGAAATAGCAAATTTCATAATTAATATGAGAGTGGGCTGCCATAGAAAACTACTTGCTTTTCAAAAAGGAGTTTTAATTAATAATAAATCAATTATTCTCCTTTTTGAATATTTATAAAATGAACAGGAAATAGAATACATAAGAACGTTTAAATTAAATCAAGATGTTCTTGAAAACTTTTTTTCATATTTGAGAGCAATGGGAGGTGCAAATGAATATCCAACGCCCTTGGATTTTATTTATAGATTACGATGGTGGATTTTAGGAAAACACTCGGACGCTGTGTTTCAGAAAATAAAAATGTAGAAGTGAATGTGGCATCTGCTTCACGAGAAACGGAAACTTTAATTAGTAAAGATTTATTAAAAAGTGTAACAAAAATTTAAAAAAAAACGGGGATGAGGATTATGAAAGTACTTTACTTGAAATTAAAGAATTTGAAGAAATAGATTTCGACCCAACAATTCGCCACTTACTAGAAGAATTTGATAACTTTAATCAAATACCAATCTTTTTCTTCTGAATCTTTAATTGTACCTGAGGGATTAAAATATATTGCCGGTTACGTTGCACATAAATTTAAAAATAAGTACTATCTTACCGATGATAAAAAAAAATTGGAAGTTACTGGTGAGCCAGACTAGATACAAACTTTATATAAATTAGTTTAGTTCACCTCTCGTAATCAATGGTAGACATGGCAGAAAAAGTGGACGTAGTTTTTAATAACTTCTATGGAAATTATATCTCCAAGGAAAATAAAATTTTTCACAAAATTGCTAATTTAATTGAAAGTGATTTTCCTCGGCAAGTTAAAGTGTACTTAACGTAGTTACATCAAAAACCATAATAAACGAAAAAGTCGTGAAAAAGAAACTACAGCTTATTTAAAACAATATCCTACTTTAATTATAATTTTGGAATAATTTATCACACAGAACACAAGAATATTATTTTTTAAAATTGCACTTTTAATATGGTAAGTAGGTAGTCGGCTACTTGAGGGTGGGAACTTTTTGTAGTGTCGGTTGCCTAGGGCAAGCAAGAGTGAGTACATATCTGTGAATTGTTGACTTCTTGTCTGTGGCGCCGTGTGGTGTTACTTCCAGTCTGCGACGCCATCTTGGATGTGATGTTATGTCTTAAAAAAATTTTGTCGGCTGGTGGATTTGAACGCGGTGCTCTTTGTATGTGAGGCCAGCGCCATACTCACTGGACCGCGAGAGGCACTTACGTATGATGTTTTAAAACTGGTATACTATTTAGCGAGCACGCACGCAATTGTATTGATATTGTAGTGATGAGAATAATTTTGCAGTTGTAATGTTGTTGTAGTGAAATATTTAATTTTTATAAAATTTATATTTCTTATCACAGTTCAATTAAAATACATTTTTCAAGGTAAAACACATTTCTGTGGTTTTAATTAGTTATTAATTGACTGTTAGATTTGCGTAGGTTGACTTCACTCAAACATTCTAGAACTTACCAGAATATTCATTTTTTTCCCGCCAAAAAGTGTTATATAAACAGATCGAGAATCAAGTAATTTATCAGTTAATATCAAGCTGTACTGAAAACACTTTCTGAAGAAGTCAATAATTTTGTGGGTAAGTTTTATTATTAAATTTTTATTATTAAAATATTTTTCTATTATTTTTAAAATATTATTCTATTATTATTATTAACTAATTGTTATTTTTTGTCTTAAAATTTTTGCATGTGTTCATTATTACACATAGATTTTTATTGTTACAGAATTTACCGAGAAAATGGAATCATACCGAAATAACATCACTATCGCTCAACAGGTTTGTGATCAAGATCAGCATACTACCGACCAATCGATAAGTGAACTTAATGAAATTGGGAAAGTAAAACCATGGATGAAGGCGAAAGATATGATTGTAAACAAGGCCTACAGAATTTTCGGTGCCAAACAAATACAATCGAAATTCGATCCGACAAGAATGCAGACGGTGTTGGAGTTGGAGGATGGATATCTTACACTCCCGGCTCGCTTCGATAACATGAGTATCGACCGACTAAACCTGTTAAAATACTCACCACAACTAGGCGTTATCAACACCGGGGAGGTTGGAAAAACCAGCTCGATTGAATTCAAACAAATAACATTATTTGAATATTACAATTCTCATTCATATTGTAATGATAATAGTTAAAACTTATAATAAACGTAAACTGAAATTAATAAATGTTTTTTATTTATTTTAACCCATTCCCTTTTAACCCCTAAAAATAAAAACACCAGTAATTTTATTAAAATAGATATTTATTTATAAAGAAGTATTTTTGTTAATACAATAATGTTTAAATAAAGAAATTGTATTTTGTAAAGCACAAAAACCATTTTGATGTTCGCCACAACGGTAGGTATTGTACATTGTTATGATGAATGCCAATCTGGGACAACTGAAGAGTTCTTCCATATTCATAATTGATGCTGTTGGAATAAGTTTCTTGAGATGTCGGACTTTTTCCTCTCCCTTGACGTATATAATTTGCGTTGAATGTAATGTATTCATTAAAATATATTGTAATTGTCCATAATCAATATGGCCGTCCGTCCAGGAGAATTCATGATGTTTGGATCGAAGCCAGCGTGCAGTTCGTTGATCTTTTTCACACAGACCGGAAAACGGTATTGGTGATTTAAAAATGTAATGTTGTAACGTATAATCTTCGTTGTAATTTTCTTTCCACGAAGCAAACTTAAGTATGGCCAATTCTTTTATATAAAGGGATCCCTTTACTGTATTCGGGAAACCCTGAAAGTCAACAATGGCCACATCAGTCATTTTCACAAACGATGATCGATGTGTGTAGAAGGCGGTTTGTAAATGAATCGAACTTTAGATGAGTACTGTGTTTTATATAACTCTTGTAACGATGTTTGTCAGTGGGTTGTATTGAATTGTTCGATCATGTGATAAAAGACAAAACGCCGCCGTGTTAGCTGGTATTTCTTTTGTTGTTTTAAATTCAATTCGTATATCGACAGCCCCACTTTTTAGAGTTGCGTTTTGACGAGAACAATCAATGAAAATGATGGGGGCAATATCTTTGTATTGTTTTCGATTGAGCAACGGTTCATTTTTGTTAAAGTTGTAGTAACCCTCTTGAAATTTTGAAAACATATGATACGCCAATGCAAATTTGTCATTAGAAAAATCCAAATTTAGATCCATGTACGGGTACTTTTCTGAATTCAAATATACTTTAACATCGAAGAGTTCACAGTGATCAAATATGGTGACATCTTTCTCTTTCTTATCGCGTCGATCTGTTTGTAATGCAAATATCACATAACGCGGTTTCTCCACTTGTGATGTTGTTTTCACCGTCCAAATGTTGTGTTTCGTTGTTGGAATCGATGGGTAAATGTGCATATCCCATGTGCGAAAACCAATCGGTATATTTTGACTATTTTCCACATATTTTAACAATTGTAGTTTCGCTTCATCAGACACCGATACATGTGGAACCATCCATTGAATTTTTTGTATATGAAATACGACATCATCAGTCGTTGACAATACTGCATCATAATCTGTTCTCGCACGAATCAAAACCAGCTGATGTTTTGCATTGAGAATAACTCTCTTATAATGGTGAGTAAAGCCAAACACTCGATCCAATGGTAGACAGAAATTAAAGTAACCTTTGCTGGATACTTTTAGTTTCACCAGGAAACCATCCCGCATTGTACAGGTGTTTACTCTGGCTTTCATTTAAAGATAAATAATTCATTAGTGTGGTGGTCGGCCCCACATATTTGCATTGATCAATTTCCACATCGTTCAGTTCGTAACGCATCTCGTCAAACAGGTACGCCATTGAATTATTGCTTAGCTCGGCCGTGGTTGATACTGTTCCATCACTCTTCAACAGCTGTCCTTCTATGTATAGGTAGCTTTTATGCGGCAATAAAATCACGTCCTGGTTTTGAATACAGATCGTTATCTGATCGTTACTATTATAATTATTCAAGAAAGGTGAGTACGCATGCTCCTCCAATTTCGTAATACTCTCATCGAGCTCACCTCCACCAGTACTAATTTGTAAAATATTATTCATTTCTTCGTTTCTTCAAAACTAATCCGTATCGCTGTATGTATTGTTGTAGAAATTTTGCGTTCGCTAACGTTAACGGCGGCTTCGTCGTCGATCCGCACTGGTTGGCGGTAAGTTGTAAACTGTTTGACTGCGTCGGTTTGTCGTCGTTAAATACCAACATGACTTATGCCGGTTTTAAATGTAATTTTATGGTTCGAGTTTTCGTTTATTAAAGCCAAGCAGTGAACCGATAGTTCTCTCCTTATCAAAATGTATTGTTTCCGTGCACTTTATCGAACTTTTCAACGCGTTGTTATTTGCATGTAATATAAGTTGTGCATTAGCACTTGCTCCACTCGGTGTTAACATGTCATCTATATAAGCTTCCAATTCTTCTAAATCGTAATTGCCGGTAGGTATTTCAATACAGAATGGCTCATGACTAGGATCAGTACTAAAATGAAACAAATTATTTGTTTCATCGACATTCGGTACCGAATTATAAGTTTCGAAATTCACTAGTCCGCAGACGTATTCACCCACTAATTCTATAGGCGGAAAATATTCAGCACTGAGTGTTGAAGTATCACCGCTTAAGGTTAATGTGAACGACATGGTGTCCAATTCGTAAATGAAACAAAGTAGTACTTTACAATAATATTTATTTACATAAATAAATCTTTATTACATAAAAATTCTAAACAAAGGTGACCACAATTAAAATCATCATACTTTTGATAAATATTATAATTATATCTAATGTTGTTTCCACGTAGATATCTTGCAACTTCAACAGGTGGCCGTAAATTCCCATAACTGTCGAAGTATTCCACATTCTTGTTGTCTTTCACGTACGCCACCCAATGACTTCCACGACCAGATGAACTATCCAAATTAACAACAGCGCACTCTTTTCGCCACGGTCGCTTAGGTAATTCATCTCTCATAAACACACCGCGAAAATTTGGTATATGTTCTTTTCCAAACTGATAGATGTCGTGATCAGTTAATGGTCTGTCATGAGGCAGCTTACTCAGTAGTTTTTTGAATCGATGCAAAGTCCCAAACCTTTTCTGTACGGTTTTAAATATAGACCAGCACCGGATTTTTTCGATCCAAGAGCGATTGCTTCCATCATTTTGTTATGTCGCTCGCTTTCATCCAACTGCTTCTTTGCTGTTTTATAGGTATTTATTGCTTTCGCAACACCCGCAGCGCCACCAGCAAGTGATCCGACAGCTGATAGCCCGGCAAAAAGTGGAACTAGAAATGGTAAAATTCCACCAGTCCTAGGGATTGGTATAATTCTCGGCGATGTAAATTGCTTTTTATTTTTCTTTCGAAAGATCTTCCTGGCAGCTTTCAAGGCAATGTTGATCGTATCTTTAACAGTTTTTGGTTTATTTTTCTTCAGTATGTTTCTTATATCACGAATACCGGCACCAAATATCACCTTCTTCTTCTTCTTTGAATGGCCCATTCCTAATTTTACTTTTGATTTCATAGCGTTCGTTACGGCCCAAGCAGCGGCTCGCTCACCAAAACTTGCGTCTGATGATTTAACTCGCTCCCACGCTTTGTTGGCTAAAACTAAATCAGCTTTGTGTCGATCGTTGATATCTTTGAACTGTGAGTAGGCGATATCGTGTTCTTTACATGCAGCGTCCAATTTATTGATACCGGGGTCACCTCGTAATAGTCGTTCACGTAGTCGCGTTCCAGGTCCACAATACTGATAACCGGGTATATGTAGTTCAAATGGTAACTTGTTGATAGCAGAATTTATTAGTCCGCGACCCAATGTGTTCGCATCGCTTGTCCGTCTGCAACTGACAGCTCGTTGTTTTCGCACAGACATTTTAAGATGAACTGAAAACAAGAATCGTATGCTTAACTATTTTATAGATATTATAAATAGATTAAAATTCTACGTAATTTGTTAGTATACGAAATAGTCTAATTCGGTCAATATCGGTGAGATGTCTTCGTTCATTAAACAACGAAAAACGCTACCAATACTCAATTTTGAATTTTCATTTAATATCGACAACAACAAGAAAAACGGCCCGTTGCTACCGAACAGTATTAGAGCAATCATTTGTGGACCGAGTGGTTGCGGAAAGACCTCACTGCTTATTTCACTAATACAGCATCCCGACGGTCTGGCGTTTGAAAATATATACATCTATTCTAAATCATTACACCAACCGAAATATGAATATCTAAAACAAAGTATTAAACTTGTTAAAGGTATGGGTTATTTTACATTCTCCAATAACGAGGATGTCATACCACCAATGGATGCTCTACCAAATTCTTTGATAATATTCGATGATGTATCTGCGCGGGAGAAAAAGGCCATAATAGAAGAATATTTTTGTCACTCTCGACACTACAACGACGATTGCTTTTATCTAACTCAAACGTATACAGCAACACCCAAACACAACGTACGGGACAATACAAATTTTATCACTGTCTTCAAACAAGATGATCTGAATCTTAGACATATTTACGATGATCACATCAATTCCGACATGTCTTTCACAGAGTTCAAAAACCTATGTCAAGAGTGCTGGCGAGATAAATATGGATTTTTGACCATCTGTAAGGAGGATGATATCCGCAATGGCAGATATCGAAACAAGCTTGATACCTTTTGGAGAGGACAGTGATGAACTGGCTGTTAACCAGAGCTGGTTTCAACAGACTGTTAGCCGCTATTAACCAGAGCAGTAACTGATTTCAGCAGGGCAGTAACTGACCTGTTGTATAAATAAACGGCTGTGTAAGATAAAGATTCAGTTCTTGAGAGACTGTTGTATGAAACAGTTGTCAAAATGGATAAGAAGAAAGAGTATTATAAAAACAGCAAATAATATACGAAAAAAATTTAGAGCTCTACGATCTGGGAAGGTGGAATCAGACATGTTGCTACAAACTACGCTGGAACCAGTAACCGTACCGCTCAAAGAAATAGCTACAAAATTAACTGAGAAGAACAACTAACCTATCAAAGTCGAAACGAAAGAAGAACAGACACAAGTAATAGATACATTTACACCTAAAATAAAAAAGAGAAAACAGGCGTATTGCTATTTACCAACGAAAGAGGAAGAGTTGGAGGATGAAGTGGTGGAAGAGGAAGAACCTGATCTCATGGAAGATGTTTTTGAATCCTCTGCGATAGATGAACAAAATGCATTTGAAACACCAAAATTTCCCGGATCAGCACAAAGTGTTGCTAGAAAACTAATGACGACAACGACGTCTGAAGTGTTTGGACCGAGAGCAAAAAAATACTTACAGCTGTACCTTCAACCAAATAGTGGTATTGATACAGTATATGGACCGTACAAAAAAGATGATGAATGGATGATTGGAAATCAGCCGTTTCAAATCGACGGTGATGATATAATAATCAATGGTATTACGTATAAAGGAACACTTGGTTTATATGAGCTGATTTTCATGAAAGTACCAAAACGAAGTGTATATCGTACCGAAGATTTAAATGAGTACAAATGAATTTTAAAGCAGACAAATGCCCATCGACGAAATCACAACCCAAATCAACAAGTTAAAGGTAGCTCAAGTTATAAATATCGAAATATTATTAGTGAAATGGTACCAATTCCAAGATCAATTCCAAGATATAAAACACGAAGTCGTACGGCTAGTGCTCCAGTATTTGGGACTGGTTTGATGCGGTTCAACAATATGAAAAAGGAGCATATATACTGGGACAACCCTAACGAACTGGTCAGTAGACTACGATTACTCGTAGGATCACAATTAGCGGGACACACGGGGCACGACGGCGAAATAATCTCGATCTTAGAGGAGTTGATGGAAGCAGGTTTTATTGAACATGGATAGATTTAGTCGTACGCGTAACAAGAATATAACCATTGATAGATTTAGACATGTACGTGACAAAAGCATTAAGAAAGAAGCTCTTAAATCCATTGGTTTAAAGATGACTGACAGGGGAAGTTTTGAAATTGGAAATAGACAGCTAACAAATGTAAAGGATCCGACTGGTGATCGAGATGTGGTGAATCTGAAATTTTTAAAAAGTTTTGAAATGGAAAAATTTTCCGAAATAACACAAACAGTCGAAATGAACAAAGCACAAATTGAAAATGCTGTGTACAAGTTGATCCAGGCTGCACAACTTTTTATATCGTATAAAACATCGATAGATCAAGAAATTTGCACATTTAATCTTCGAGTATCGAAGATTGAAGAACGTCTTGATGAATTACTGAAACCTGTTAAGAAAAATGAGCAAACTACAGGTGGTACGTGAACTACACAAACCCGCACGGAAGAATTTCCCGCGTAGGCACGTTATTGTAAAAGGAATTGATGATTTATGGCAGAGTGATTTAATTGAAATGGGTGCTTACGCTTCTGTGAATAATAACTACAATTTTTTACTGACAACAATCGATGTTTTTTCCAAACGAGCGTGGGCGGTACCGGTTAAAAATAAAACCGCAAAAGAAGTGGCAACCGCATTTGAATCGATACTTAAACAAGACCGTGTTCCTCGATCACTTCAGACAGATTTTGGAAAGGATTTTATAATCACCTGTTTAAAGCACTCATGAAAAAGTACAATATTAACCATTATTCGACATTTTCAACGAAAAAAGCATCGGTTGTTGAGAGATTTAACAGAACACTCAAGACCGATATGTGGAAAATGTTTAGTTATAATGGATCGTATCGTTGGATTGATATGTTGGACAAATTGGTGGATGATTACAATTCCCGTAAGCATAGAACAATTAAGATGCGACCGCGCGATGTAACACCAAGCAAGGAAGATAAACTTCTCTCAACAGTCTACAATTATGTAAAAATTGCTACAAAACCAAAATATAAAGTTGGAGATATTGTTCGCATTAGCAAGTATAAATCACAATTTGACAAAGGATACCTGCCATCATGGACGACTGAACTTTTTAAAATCAACAAGGTGCAATTAACCAATCCGGTTACATACCTACTAGAGGATTATCAAGGTAACCCTATTAAAGGAGGATTCTATCAAGAAGAGATCCAAAAAGTGAAATATCCGGACGTGTATTTGGTGGAGAAGGTGTTGAAAAAGAAGAAGGATAGAGTGTATGTAAAGTGGCTCGGTTTCGGACGTGATCGTAACTGTTGGATACCTTCCAAAAATCTTTTATAAAAACGCTGAACTTTAGTACTCACCAGTCAGTCATCCTTGGTGAAGCAGCAACAGCAATGGAAACAGAAAAAACCATCCAGGACCAGATAACAGTGGAACAAAATCGTGCACGACCCAACCGCTCATCTCGGTTTTGATTCAGGACCGGACTCGGGCCCGTGGACCTCCAGTAATTTGCAAAATTTTATAGATGTGGATAAAATATTACGAGAACACTTTTTTATATACCTACTAGAGGATTATCAAGGTAACCCTATTAAAGGAGGATTCTATCAAGAAGAGATCCAAAAAGTGAAATATCCGGACGTGTATTTGGTGGAGAAGGTGTTGAAAAAGAAGAAGGATAGAGTGTATGTAAAGTGGCTCGGTTTCGGACGTGATCGTAACTGTTGGATACCTTCCAAAAATCTTTTATAAAAACGCTGAACTTTAGTACTCACCAGTCAGTCATCCTTGGTGAAGCAGCAACAGCAATGGAAACAGAAAAAACCATCCAGGACCAGATAACAGTGGAACAAAATCGTGCACGACCCAACCGCTCATCTCGGTTTTGATTCAGGACCGGACTCGGGCCCGTGGACCTCCAGTAATTTGCAAAATTTTATAGATGTGGATAAAATATTACGAGAACACTTTTTTATATAATTCATACCTAGTTTTATATGTATTTGTTAATAATATCAAATTTTATAATTAAAAAAAAAAAAAAATTGTATTTATTATTATTAATAATAAAAATTTCAAATATAGCGGCCGCTTTTTTATTTTCTTATCTTTAAATTACATATCTACAAATATTTAAAAAAAAAAAATTCATGGTCAAGTTTACATTTTTATTATTAGCAGACATACATGTGGTGTTTTTATCATAACTATTACAATATTATCTTATCGCTAGTAGTAATATATAAAATAGTTGAGGTTTATTTACATAAATATATAAAAAAGTTTTATTCACTAATTAACAAAAATAAAATTGTCTATTTTATAATGTCCCCGTGAGAAATCTATTACTAGGTAGTATAAAGCGTTTATCATCATCACTGTTCGATAACACGGCTTTATTAATTAGCTGATGTTTAAAACTACGAAACACACTCATTTGTTTAACATACGTACGTACACATTTAAATGTTATTTATTTACAATAAATATCAGGAAGTTCACAAACACAATGTATTCTTATCAACATATGTATATTTGGGGTTTATTTACACAGATAATTTTATTTTCTTCTTCTTTTTTTTCGTCTTTTAAACTATTAAGGGGGATCGAGCTTTATTTAAAATTTTCATTTACACACAATTTTATTCTGTCCTTTGTCTTTTAAATCCGTAAGGAACTGAGTCGAATTCCTCTATTCGCCGACGTTTGTTGAAAGTTGTCTTGAAAATTTTTCTTTCCGTCTTTGTAACAACATTGTGTTCTTCGGTGCGTCGAATGTTACGTGATGTTATTGTAACTGGTAGAGCATCTTCAATGATCATCTTCTTGAGGTTATTAAAATTCGCCAACTTGCCTGATTCATAGTTTATTGTAATTCCTTTAATTTTACATGTGGGTGGTTTAATTTTCTTCTCTCTCGTCGAGTATACAGTATACCCATACATTTTCGGACCTCCCGAAACAAACTCATTGATGTAGCTTCCCGGTCCATAGTCTGCTAATTCGTCCGTCATATCTCCGAGGAAAGAGCCTGTAGGGACGTCATATCCGGTCTCTCTTGAGACGAAAATTACGGAATCGGTGTCATAATACAGAGCCCTTTCTTGTAGTTGTTCGAGATAACTGTATAACTTGAGTCGGGCCTGAGTTGTTACATACGCGGCGATGACGCAGTTTACTGTAGACAAAAGATCGGCCGCCTCGTCTTTATGCTCCCAATTGACAATGATTGTCTGTTCATTAACTTCCTGAATATAGTTTACATCGATAGCAGGGTTGGTAAGTAGGTCATATAGGTCTTTTGGCTCGTGAATAATACTGGTTTTCGGCTGGTTTTCCCGCTGACCAAACTTTCCCCAGAAACTGTTCAACATCAATTTGGCCAGTGATCGTAAGCCGGGGTTTTTCAAAATTTTCGTAAATTCCAATCGGACCCCTTCATTTTTGTAATATTCGTCAACATAGTTTATACGTTCTTCCTCGGTGTTGCAATTTGACGGCCAACCAGACGCCTCTGTTTCATTTTTAAAAATTTGTTTATGAAATCGACAAACAGTCCACCAATACCGCTTTCTCGACTGTACTGAGTTACGTCATACTGCCAAATTTCATAAACATCAATTAATTGGTAACCGAGTTCGAGGGCTTTTTTCACTTCATCAGTTACCCAGGTACCAGTGAGTGCTCTTTCATCAATCGAATGCATGCAATCATCGTTCTGATTGCATTCTTCACCACATGTCCGGCACAAAACAAACATAAGTTTGTTGTTCTGTTTCATCGGCAACAGAGGATGGTACAAATTCTGTGGTGGTAAAATTTTGCATTTAATTAATCCGTTAACATTAGCATTCAAAATGTTGTCATTGTCAATCAGCTCTTTACAATCCTCACCAACATAAATCTTTGGATGGCCTAGAGGAAATTTTCCGTATTTGCATACCCACGGGTACAACGAACAGACATCGACGTATTTAATTTTCTCATTATCTTTGACTTTGTAATATAATTTTGTACAGCCTGTACGACCACCATAAAATGCGTCGCGGGGGTTTAAAGGAGTGGAATTTATCATTGGATGGCATTCCAAATATTTCAAATCAGTTCCTGTCTTTAACATTTTTCGAAATTGACACTCCCACATCTCGATGATGTCATAACCCAATTCTTGGATTCGCTTTGTTTTAGCCTTAGTTCGTTCGAATCGACTGTTTAACGTATCATCTGGTGCCTCATGTAGCGGCTCATTACGTCGAGTTTCTTAACAAACGTCGTGCCCATGATAATAGCACCCGTGGAATTCAAACACCTGTCTGGTTTCCTCACAATAACCATCCACCTTTAAATTGGTACCTGGTAATATAACTTCTCTTTGCCGACCTACATGTTTAATTACAATTTGTCGTTCATTTTCCTCATAGATCAACCACTGTAATGCGATTTTAGATTGCCTGTCAGCCAACCGATAACCGCCTCGAGGTAAAATGCCGATAGTGTTGGCTTGTAAAAATTTACGACGGAATACTAAATTACAGGCCGACGCGATTGTTATTGCCTCCGTAAACGGGCAAACGTTACATTCTTCTAAAAACACTTCTCTGAACTTTAAGCAGGCCCTTTTCAAAATATCCACATCACTGGTACAGTATTCTACAATTTCTTTCTCCATATCAAACACATATCCACTTTCCTTCGTTTCGTTATACCACCTAATGAATTTTTTCCGTTCGTCATCTTCGGCATTGTCTGTACCCTTCATTGTGTCTGGAGAATAATATGAGATGTCGGGAAGTGGTCCGACATAGTTTTTATTTAATTCTGTGTTGAATAAATGAGGGAAGTATCCTTTTTTCGATGATGGTGGTAAGTCGAAAGCCTTTGGGAGCGCCGTCAACACCATTGGAAAGTAGTTCAGAGAGTCGATAAAACGCACATTCTCTATCTCCAACATTAATATTTTTGAACCTCTCATAATAATATCGGGTTGGAGCTGAGTATTTTCAAACACATATTTCAAAATAAACTGATTGTCAAACGCTTGTCCGTTATGTGCAATACAAATAACTTTCTTGAATTTTTTACGAATGTCCAGTATCTCCTTCATGAATGTGAAAATAATATTATCTTTTATTACATGTTGTCGATAACCGCATTTTTGACAAAATACAAGTGTTTCTTCTTTAATACACCCATCACAACACTGCATATATACGCATAAATTAGGTTCGTGAATCATTGTGTTACTTCCTTCTTTCACCGGTTTTTCCTGTCTAGTTTCAAGATCGAAGAAAATAAATACCGTATTATCCAGCTTTGGTTTTTTTGTGTCTTTCTTAATATAGCAGAAGTGGTTGGCTGGAGCATAACAATCACACATCTTACAAAAAATCTCGCCACATACATGTTTTTGTTTTCGCCTCATCATATTGATTGTTTGGAAACATTCGTGGCACCGCTTAACCACATTACAAACAGAATTTTTACCCAATGATCCTGGTTTGCAATGATTGTCAAAACATGTCTGGCTACGGAACTCTCGGTTACAATCGTCGCATTTGATTTCCAGATTTATTTTTTCACATGGAGGGGCTTGCTGACAACACGGACAGGAAGCACCACATCGATGTTCGTTTCTTCCTTTAGAAGGTGTATGGCATGCCTCACAATAATAACTACAACAAAACGCAGCAGTCAGGCTGGTAATGACGTTGTAATGGTTTTCGTGTAGCAATAAATTAATTTTGTAAATTGCGTCATCATTTTCCCCCTCAAATACTACATCTCTTCCTTTTGTCTGGTGTTTGTATACGGTGATTTTATATTTTTTCAAATGGCGTTGCAAAATTCGTAATTCTTCAATACCGGCTCCTTCCTCCGGTATCACCAGCCCTGTTTTACGGAGTAGTTTATTCACTTTTTCCATCTGTATGTTATTGGTTTTGTATCGACTGCACCGGATTTTTTCGAAATTTGGATCTTTTTTAGCATGAGCCTTCGCAACAACAATAGCCCTCAAAAGACATAAATTGTCATCGTTTTTAATGAAAATTATTCCTCTGCGTTGTCTACACTCTTGTTCATATGTATTGTAGACGGACGATCTTATTCTTGCTCTCCCTTTGGGGATTTTCACGTATGTGGCGGTTAGTCGAAATTTGTCCGTAGCCAATCCTTGTGAATTACTTTGGAAAATCGCGCCTAGCAATTTCCACACGTCCTCAAAAGTAACATCTTTACCGTCGCGAAATGCTATCCAGCCGGGTCCCTTTTCGAAATTTTCACTGGCAAAAGTGAAGCCCACCTTATCGTCCGGTTCAATATTAGACGAAATTCGTTGTATTATTTCGTTTACGCTACTTTTGATCCAGTTCATAGCGTTCACGTCCTTGGGGACGTCCTTAATTTTAAAAACTATTTTTCGTCCATTTAAATTATAACGACGTACCGTTGAATTCGTTTCGGAAATTATTTCGAATTTACTACCATAATCATCCTCTACCATCACAGGATTTTCGTTTAATTCTTTTTCCATCATCGGTATTCCCTCTGTAAGTTCATTATTCCACGGAATCTCTTCGTTATTTTCCATTTCCTTTAATACGTCCTCCACTGAATCGATGGAACCGTAATCGTATAACGTCGAGGGCGAATTGCTATTTCTATTCCGCATTTGTTTTTCAATTTGGGGCAGTCCATCTCCGTCTCGGCTTGATCCAGCCACGTCAAAGTCAGTGTTTGCTTGAGAGTATGAACCGAATTCACACTGGCCTAATAATAAGTGAAATAATATTAATTTTTTATTGGTGTTAGTAATTATTAATAAAATTAAAAAAATGTAATAGTGCTAATATAGAAATTAAAAAATTTATTTCAAATAAAAAGTACTGTAATTGTGTAAATATACAAATTAATAGAAGTTTATTTCAAATAAATTCTAAATAAAAAATGTAACTAAGTACTATAATAGTAAGAATATATAAATTAATAATAAAAATTTATTTAACTTACCACAAGATTCCCAGCAAACAAAACAATCACATCTATATTCACCATGTTCACAAAAACTATGTTTACTACAATGATACATTTTAAATTCTTGATTCCCGTCCAATACAACAATTTACAATTTAACACAATAACGACTTGATATAAACTGATAAATTCTCTGATTCTCAAATTTCCTTATATACCAATCTGTAGTGAAAAATGAATATTCTGGTAAGTTCTAGAATGTTTGAGTGAAGTCAACCTACGCAAATCTAACAGTCAATTAATAACTAATTAAAACCACAGAAATGTGTTTTACCTTGAAAAATGTATTTTAATTGAATTGTGATAAGAAATATAAATTTTATAAAAATTAAATATTTCACTACAACAACATTACAACTGCAAAATTATTCTCATCACTACAATATCAATACAATTGCGTGCGTGCTCGCTAAATAGTATACCAGTTTTAAAACATCATACGTAAGTGCTTCTCGCGGTCCAGTGAGTATGGCGCTGGCCTCACATACAAAGAGCACCGCGTTCAAATCCACCAGCCGACAAAATTTTTTTAAGACATGACATCACATCCAAGATGGCGTCGCAGACTGGAAGTAACACCACACGGCGCCACAGACAAGAAGTCAACAATTCACAGATATGTACTCACTCTTGCTTGCCCTAGGCAACCGACACTACAAAAAGTTCCCACCCTCAAGTAGCCGACTACCTACTATGGTAAGTATAAATGTAGGTTTCTATAATTTTAGGGTTAGAAAAAAAAACTACGTGTGAATGAAAAACTGATTATGTAAAGAGCATACATTTCGAAATGTTTAGAAATTGGAAATTTTTCACCACATTATTTAAGAATAAAATAAAAAAATTTATCAAAAATGTTACTTTTAACTGGTTAAATTATTAATACGCAATACACCAAACTGACAATTTGGCAACCATGTCGGGATTGTTAAATATTCATATACTTAAATAGCCGGTTTATTGGCATTTACTTAAATATAGTGTCCATAGATGTCACACAGAACCGAATTCGTAGACGCGCCAATAATTGAAAATTAAATGCTAATATGTAAAGGAAAATTATAACTACATCATAAATACATACATATGACAATTGGTAAAACAATATAGACAATATACATAATACATGTATATGTATGTATACATAATTATATACCATACGTACTTGAATTAAAATTGGATCATTCATTGCAATATTTACTTTATTCAGTTATAATAAGTTATACTTTATACAAAATTATAAAATAAGCAATTTTATGCTAATAATAAAAGTAAATACATTAATATTGTAATTGATTTATAAAAATAAAAATAATAGTCTTTTGTTGACGAAATATGGAAATTAAGTAGCTAATTTTTATAATAGTTGATTAAAAAAAAAAGATTTTATATACAGCTGATTAAAAAATAAAGTAAAAATTAATAAATAATTCAGTAATAAGAATAATCGAGTCGATTATTTATCCCGAAATTAACAAATTTGAGAAAAATGAATCATAAAAATTTTATATGATTAACAATTTTGTTAATAATTTTTTTCTGTTTCGTAACTCGTGGTTTAGTATCCCTGTTACAACTTGATTCTTTTAAAAATTACGGAGGTGTTCTTCCCCACTTTTATATTTTTCCTTTAACACTTCCAATGTTATACCTTCGTTTGCAATTCTCTTTACCATATTATCGGAAATAACACCTTTTAAAGATTTTAATAATGGTAACGTCTGCAGTTTCTTATTAGAGCCATCTTCGGCATCCTGAGTAAATGCACAATTTGAATAATACTGTACGCCTTCTTTACTTTCTATGTTTAATCTTAATTTTTCTCTTTCTTGCGAAAGCAAACATCTGCGAGCTTTTGTTGAAATCAATTTTGCTTTTGCTGAACGATCCAGTTTAGATTTATCTGATTTTGCTGCGTATAAAGACGTAAATTTTCCCGGAGATAATAATAAGTTTTTTTTCAATTGTTTTTAAATATAAATCGCCTTCGTTTTTCGTACACACAGCACTTGAATAACGATAGTCGCATGATGCACTTCTGCAGTAGCATCTATTTTTTGGTGCTTTATGAGCCATTATGTTATTTAATGACTCATTGGCCTGGCTAGATGCATTAATTGAAAATTTATTAAAGTTACTGGCATATTTCGAGAAAATTAAAACTAACTGATCATACAGCATGAGATCTTGGACAATAATTTTTTGGGTTTTTAAACTATCAACATTATTACGGTGACACCAATTACCGCAGTTCTTATGATGATTGAAAAAGTGGTCGGGTATAGACCGCAATGTGAAAGCGAAGCCTGCACTGTCCCCGTCATTCTGTCCAAGCGCGTAAACAAAGCAGTTTTTTTTAAATGAGGTATTGTACCTTTCTTTCTCATTTCTTTAAATTTTTCTCTAAGTTTGTACAATTCCTTACCAAATAATTTAGTGATATGGTTCCTATCTGAGAGTTTAAAATTTTTTTTAGTATTCCCTTTTCGTACAGCTGCAATAGTCGAGCTATCTTCGTCATCAATTACAGCTCGAACTTTGAGCCCTACTTCTTCAAGAATTTTGCTGTTATTTATTAACTTTGTACCAGCGTCTGCTTCCATTGCTTTAGCACTTCCTTGAAAATTTCGCCGGCAGTCATGATCATCTCGTTTTTGCCCTATATCGCATTTTTTACATTTTCTGTTTCGTGTAGTATAATCTAAAACCTTGCCACTAAGAAATCCAATAATAGATGCATATCCATTTAAACTGTCATAGGTTCGACCATTTCCACGTCGACTCCAACCCATATCGTACGATACAATAATATTAACTATTTCACCTAAAGCCGTGTCAAAGTTTGACGCATTATTATCTTTAGAGTTATCTGATACAGTTACATCCCCAACATTTAGTATATTGCGATAAGGATAGATTTCTTCAACTATTTTATTAGGTAAAGTTTCACATAACTCGTTTAATTTCAACGTCACTAATTTTCTTTCCTGTACAGCAGCTTTATTACAGCTATTTTTAGCGACTTCCTCCATGGCCATCCCAACTTCATTTTCATATATTTTATACAATCGTTGTGACATTGTTGGTATATTTAAGCATGACAATATTTTATTTAACCCTGTGTACCCAGAACCAGCATGTACTGCACCTAATATTTTAATAAAAAATGATCAGAATTATATTGATAGTTTTTATCTTGAAATCTTACCAAGAACAGCTCTCGTAGTTACATCAGAGTAGCCTTTTAAATTATTGTTTTCCGCCCGTGAATGAATTTTGCCCGTGGGTACTTCGGTTAGTACCGAACAACTACTACAATTAATTGTTAATGTAGAATATAATCCTATACGTATTTCCTTCGTGATGTTTTCCAAAGATAGTGTATTTTTACATTTGCCACATTTTAGTTTTTCTCCAAGTATGTTTAACTCAACAATTCTTCTGCCTTCACAGAATTTAGGTTTTTTAGATGCACTATCTTTAAGTTTTGATCGCCGTCGAGCTGCGATTATATTTAACTTTTGACGTAATTTTATAAATTTTCCTTTGTACCGTAGTCGATTATTCGACATTATACTAATTTTAATAACTTTTGATGATAATACGTTGATAAAATATACGTAGAAAACTAGGAAATATACTTTTAAACGCAATAAATCAAAGAAAATATTTTCGATCACCATATAATTCAGTCAATACCAAATCATACGAATCATACACTCAATAAACTGCGCAACACAATATAACATTTGGGTATCCATGTATTTTAAATAATCTAAACACAGAACACGATCAGAGCACATAGCCGTATACAATTTTTTTTTAAAGTAAATTTTTTAAAATAATTTTTTTTTCTGTGACAATTATTTTAACACTTACAAAATGATCAACAATTAGTTTTCATAACGCTCAATAGGTAATCAATTGTATCTTAAGTTGTAAGAGTGTAAATTGTACTTTTATAGAATCATTGAAAGTTATTTGATCCATTTCAATAGCAAAATATTTAATGTGCAGAAAATAACTATGACTAAAATGCCTAAATCTAAAAATACTGAGACTAAATCAAAATGAATTTTATTATTTGATTTGTCAGAAATTTTGCATTTATCAACAAAATTTCGAATTACTTAATTTTTTTTTAATTCAAATTAATTAAAAAATTTCAAGCTATTCGAAAAACATTTCAATTTTTTATTAAAATTTCTAATCAATTTTAATTTTGAAATAACCCCTCTTTTTTAATTTTTAAGATACCATCAGGTATAAAAATTATATATGTATGCATTAAAACCTACATAGAATATGTGAAACTCTATGACATCACATTACTTAGTGGTATGCATAGAGACAAATAATATTTTGTTGGATGAATTGCGACGATCCCAGAGTAATTATCATAAAAAACTTTGATAGTATAAGTGTATATGCACACGCTATATTCGAAGGTATGCGTACGTGATCGTATGGAAAGTAGTAGGTACCAACACCTATTCATAATATAGATAATAATGACATGAAGTAAATTTGGTTTGCAATTTTTTCTACTAGCATGTAGCAAGGTAACTACCTTAATAAGAGTACGTACGTACATACGAATAAGAGAACTAAATAAAAAAAATTTGCGATAACAACTTCAAAAAGAAATATAACAAATTTTAAATAAACAACCCCAGTAACACTAATCTTGAAAAATTTATTAAAATTAAATAACTGCAATTTATACCCAATAATTCAAACATAGTTGCATTTTTGTCTACCTTTTGATTTAAATTTCAATTCATCCACTGGCACTTTTCAGGCTTTCAGCACCTGGATTTTGTTACATTTTTGCATGATTTAAATTTCAATTCATCTACTGGCACTTCTCAGCACATGAATTTGGTTACAATTTTGCATGTTTTAAATTTCAGTTCATCTACTGACACTTCTCAGCACCTGGATTTTGTTGTAATTTTGCATGCTTTAAATTTTAATTCATCTACTGGCACTTTTCAGAACATGGAATTATTTAATTTTAATGGATTCTAAACACTTTTGATAAGGATATTTCTAACTATCTATTATCCTTTCGTACTGATTATTAACTACAAATGAGAAAGATATTCTAAAATTTCAGATATGTAAACGCATGGATTTTTTAAGAATATTTGATAAAATATTTATGATAATCTTCAACTGGCAATTAATAGTGTTTAAGGGGATAGTAACGTTAATTCGGCATAAAAAGGCCCATTTTTAAGAATTTTTTCAGACGTTACAGATAAAACAAAATTAATCAATCGTAGCATTATAGTACAACATACGAACAACATTTCCTTAATTTTTTAAAACAAAATATAAATTATTAAGCCAACGGCAGCAAATTTTCGGAAGCGCCTCGAAAAAAAGTTGTTTGTCGGTGAACAATATAACTGATGAGTGGATCATCTGAAATAAAAAAAAATGATATCATTAGATAACCTCTTTCCTAAGGTATCCCTAGGAGGAATTTTTATTTTTTCGATTTTTTAATTTTTGGTGACACTTAGAAGTGAAAACACCGATTTTCGTCTAAAAAATTGAACTATTTGTTATTGTAAAATTAATAATTATGAAAAATAAAAAAAAAAGCTCCCAGGGATACCTGGTCATTTATGTAAGGAAGCTATATACAAAATTTCAAAACAATCGGTCGAGTAGATTTTGATTTAAACTGTTCACCGGTTTCAAAAATGACAAGTGTCAGAAAATCGCTTTAAAGTTTTATATGCCTGAAAATGCAATATTAAATATGAAAAATTTTTTCATACCTACATCATTGGTTATAATATACATTAGTATATTTACAAAGGCCCATCGATGAATAAAATAATTCAGGGATTCCGAGAGCACAAAGCCACGTACCTACTGGGCAGGGATACGAAAACTTATCGGAGCAACAAACGCTCAAAGTTCTATATCTTAGTTAGTTTTACTCCGATTTTTTTCAAATTTTGACACAACAATCTTAAGATGTTGTACAATCATATGAAACAATAAAAAAAATAATGAGAAAAAAAATTTTAATACGTTACTATCCCCTTAACATAACACTCATTGTCAGAAAGGTTTCAAAAATGAAACCATATATTACAGCGATTCCCAAACTTTTTTACATCACGGCACACTAACTTAAATCCAAATTTAGTCACGGCACACTAACTTAAATCCAAATTTTGTCACGGCACACTTGATTTACGTATTTTAATATATTATATTTCATTATGTTATAAGTTATACCTAATGTTATAGTATAGTCTTTGTATGGTATGATAAGACCTAAATAATGATTAATAGCATGTTTTAATGAAAAAGTGACCAATGAAAACTACATTTCGGTATAACTAAGCCATCTAACTAAAAGCCACCTTACTTCTGTGTGCAACAACAACTGGGTATGCTCAGCATCCATAGCAGGACACAGATTGCTAAATAATCTCGCTTTTAAAGGCCTACTTTTAATAAAGTTAATCATTTTCACAACAGTCTTTAAACATTCTTCAAGCTCACGAACAAGAGACTTAGCAACCAGAGCTTCTCTATGAAGGAAGCAATGAGTAAATATAATATCTGGATTTTCTTTCTTTACTAATGCCATAAATCCTGTCAAATGGCCGACCATTGAAAATCACCCGTCTGTGCATACACTTAAACAAGACTTCCAAGATATATCAGCAGCGATAAAATAGCTATTTACTAGCTGAAAAATGTCTTGTCCGGTGGTTGTTTCAGGAAGATCTTTACAAAATAAAAATTGTTCAATTACTTTGTTTTCGTTTATAAATCTAACGAATGCTAAAACCTGGGGTTTCCCGGTTATATCACTGGACTCATCCACTTGGAGAGAAAACAAATCAGCTGCTTTAAGTTTTTCATTTACTTGAGCCTCAACATCTTTGGACGTGTCTTGAATACGCCTACTTATGGTGTTATTGGATAAAGGAATTTTCCTTATCTCTTTTTCACATTCTTCTCCGAACATGATTTTAACAATTTTACAACATGCTGGTAGAATCGTTGACTCATCGGTCGTATGAGATTTCATGTGTTTTGCTATTAGCTCAGCCACGGCATAGTTGGCTTCTTGAGCTTTATCAGACACAAGGAATATTTTTTTAAATGTTGAAACCTGTGTTGATTCACTTACTTGCAGCCTTTTGAAATATTCAATCGGCTTTTCAGAAGCAAATTGATGTTTAGTGATAAGATGTCTTTTCAACTTACTTGGTACCATTGTTTCGTTCGATAGCTATTCGCCACAAATTAAGCATCGAGGTTTGGGTTTTTCTCCACCAGATGACGTGAAACGAAAGGCTAAATAGCTTTCATGATATTAACGAACCGTCCCTGTGTCGCCATCACTGTTACTACATCGTTTACGTTTATTAGGCCCAGTTTCCAAACAATGAGTCTTCGCACTAACAGGTAGATTATTTTCACTCGAACTCGTACAAGGTAGCTCGTTTTTCTTAATTATGAAACGATCCTATTTTGTTACGATCATATCAAATAAAAGAAACACAATGTTTCTGGATAATAGTTTTTTATTCTTCACTGACAAACTGCATAATTTACAAAGTGTAACAGCACGTAATTGCATCTGTCTAAATTGACTACTTTGGCGCCATTAACCCCAGTGCTGCCAACCGTTAGATTATTCCTTACAACATCTTCCCCTTAATAAATCAAGATATCTTCTTGGTTTTGAAACTATTCGCCTAGAACGAGTTTTAACAGTATTTTCTATTACATTACCGTTGGTATTTTTGTTTATTGAATTACGAGGAGTTGCGAGGATTTATGTTTATTTCATTTCGTATGTATTTTCCCCCATTTTCCCCTTCAATAAGGTATGACCTTGGATTCTGTCCTATTCCCAACACTGTACCAGGGTACCATTTTTTTATCATTATTTATACATTTTTGAAACATTACTTGTTGTCCGGACTTGAAGTCAGGACGCACTTTTGCTGACCTATTATAATAAGTTTGAGATTTTTGTTGTAGCATTGTCTTAGTTCCTTTATCTTTATTATATGTTGTTTTGGGGACTAAAACGTTAAATGAACAAGGTATATTTGTTCTTATTTGTCTGCCCATTAAGGTTTGGGATGGTGAATTTAAATTGCCCCGGGGTGTATTTCTATAATTGAGTAGTGCTAAATATGGGTCTTCACCAGAATCCAAGCTCTTTTTAAAAATAGATTTAATTGTTTTAACAGCAGACTCAGCCAATCCATTCGATTTTGGATAGTCAGGGCTGGACATTATATGTAGAAAGCACCAATCTTTTGCAAATTTCTTAAAGATTTCAGAATCAAAATACAGAGCTCCATCAGTGTACAATACAATTGGTATACCATGTCTGGCAAAAATCGATTTTAATTTTTTAATTATTGTTATACTTCTTAAACTATTTAATTTGCATACCTCTATGTAATTTGATAGAGTATTAACTACCACTAAGTAGTGAGTATTATCAAACTCACAGATATCACAAGCTACTTCTTGCCAGGGTAACAGTGGTATATCCTTGCATTGAATTACCAATTTTTGTTTATTATTTTGAAATTTCAAACAAGTACTACATGATTTAACAATTTTTTTAATATGTTGTGTTATACCAGGCCAAAACATGATTAGTTCAGCTCTACTGAGCATTCTTGAGATGCCAGGATGACCAGTGTGTGAAGCTTTTTTAACATATAATTTCTTAATTCTTTAGGTATAATAAGTCTGTCACCTCTAAACAGAATATCTTTAATAACAATAATTTCATTTCTAATGTCATAATAAGGCTTCAAAGAATTATCCATCTGATTATATTGTTTAGGCTCTGACAGGGTAAATTTCTTAAGCTTACAGAGATCAATATCTCTATCTGTAGATTCTTTTATTTGAGTCCATACTATTTCAGTGACGGGCAAATGATTAATTAACATGGCAACTTGTAATTCTAAATCATCATCGAAATCAGTATGTAAATCACAGCCAGACACCGAGAAATCCCTAGACAAAGTATCAGCAACATATAAAAAATTTCCGGGTGTATGAACAATGTTTAAACAGTATGGTTGTAGATGAAGAATCATTCGTTGAAACCTTATTGGAACTTTACATAATGGTTTATCAATGACACCTAAGATCGGTTTATGGTCGGTTTCTACTTTAACCGATTTCCTAATTATAATATATTGTTTGAATTTTTCAACGCCAAAACAAATAGCTAATAATTCTTTCCCTATTTGCGAATATCTTTTTTGAGTGTCTGTCAATGCTCTTGAGGCAAATGCAACTGGTCGACCCTCTTGAATTAACACTGCACCCAAACCTTTTGAACTAGCATCAACACTAAGAGTCAAATCTTTCTTTGCAAAAATGTAAGAACTGGTGTAGTGGAAACTGAAAAACCTAATCAAACTGTTGCAACTAACCAAAATCAAAAAGGTTCAAGAAAGTATTGTTACATTTCCGATTGGAAAAAAAAATTAATGAATACAGTTTATTGTAATAAATGTTTTAAATCTATATGCGGAAAACATCAAATTAAAATTTGTACAACTTGTATAGCCACAATAATAGACGAAGAAAGCAGCAATGGCTAGCTTTTTAAGTATTTTCTTTTCTTTACGTAGTTATTGATTTAAGCTGTGTTTGTGATTGCGTGATTATCAAAAATGGCGGACACTGATGTCACTTTATTAACTAGTGAATTAAGTAAGTTTAAAAAATGCGATTTAATTGAAATATTAATAAATGTAAAAACATCTTAAGATTGTTTAAATAATGAAATTTCGGCTAAGCATTTTAAAAATGTTTTTAAAAAATCTAATAGTGATACAAATACTGATGAGTTTCATGACACTGTATCGATTATAATAAGTGGTGAAAAGAATATTAATGCCAAATCAAACGACGAAAATTATTATAAAAATGAATTAATCCATGAATTAAAAGGCAAAAATTCAGTTTTACAAGAAAACATACGTTTATTGAAAGATAGAATAGTTTTGCTTGAAAACAAAACACTGAACTTGAAAAATTTATCGAATGACGCTACATTGCAAGTAAATAATTCTCAAAAATTAAAAAAAAAAAAACAAAACAATAAAAATGACAGTGGTGATAAAAATGTTTTATACTGTGAAACTGTAACAACAGCTTCAGTTAGTAATACTGATGTCTATTCGACAGTTAAATCACATCCTATAATGAAGCAATCAGTAATTTTAGATACTAAGTCTACTGTATTTACAGCTTCTAACAAGTAACACTACCCCAGTGCCAATCGCCAATCTTCTTGTGACTTTTCTGGTGTGTAGAATAGGCAAAAATAAGGGACCCGTATTTTTTTTTATCGGCCAAGGCCTACGTTCACGGGTGAAACCAGCCCTTAAATTTGGGGTTTAAATCGTATTTATTAAGATATCTCGAAAACTATAAGAGATAGAGGAAAATTTCAAACTGACGAAATATTTCTTTTTAAAAGACCTGAAATATGTGTGGTATTCAAGACATATATAAGGAAGAAATAGTATAGATTATATTGCATCATTATTGATTGCAAATACTTTATTTAAATTTTATGTTTATTTCATCATAAAAATATAAATTTTTACTTTTCAATAATGATTCGTGTTTTTTTTCAGTAGTTACCTAATTGGTAATTTAGTTATATTTATATTTTGTTAGTCCTATTCTATATTTTTTACATCTATTTCTGCCAAATTTTTCTGGTCTGCCTGTATTAATGAATACTCGACAAGAAGTAGTAGCCTCTTTCGTTTATTATTTGAGTGTTTTGTAATAAATTTTGTGATTTAGGAAATGTTGTTTAAACCTACAAAGCATACGAAAATAATAAAAAAAACGTAGTTTGAATGTTAAGAAAGAAATAAGCCGCGTTTATTTAGTTAAAAAAGAATTTGTAAGATGAATATTGTTGATTTGTTAAACGAAAGAGCTTACTGCCTCTTGTCTAACATTCATTAACACTTGCAGACCAGAAAAATTTGGCAGAAATAGATGTAAAAAATATAGAATAAGACTAACAAAATATAAATATGACTAAATTACCAATTAAGTAACTACTGAAAAATACATAAATCATTATCGGAAAGTAAAAATTTACATTTTCATGATGAAATAAACATAAAAATGAAAAAATATAGAAGGTATTTGCAATCAATAATAATACAACATAATCCATCCTATTTTTGCTTTCTTATATGTCTTGAATACCACACATATTTTGAAAAAACGCAAAAATACGTATCCCATAATTTTTGGTGGTCTCTCCATTTATGATGGTAAAAATTTAATACATTGAACCACTTAGGCTGTACAACAACATTTACTTCCATTTTCCTCCCTCCAGCCCCTCTTATAAACCCGACTCTGGTTTAACCTATACAGGTGAATAAGTCTTTTAAAGAGGAATATTTCGTCAATTTAAAATTTTCCTCA
Source organism: Brachynemurus nebulosus (assembly GCA_035578155.1). NCBI lineage: Eukaryota > Metazoa > Arthropoda > Insecta > Neuroptera > Myrmeleontidae > Brachynemurus > Brachynemurus nebulosus. Next base: position 17,525,206 of record JAPWDM010000007.1, read on the forward strand.
ATTATTTATAGTTTTGGGACTTGGGTAGTATTACTTGTGAGTAGAAAATGGTACAAAATCTGATATAATTAAAAGTCACTTATTGGAACGTTTCTCGGGTTACGAGTTCTTCTTTGGACCATTAAATAATAAGGAAAATTACCGGAATTGGAGCTTCAAGATAGAAGCACCTGCTGAACTCAGAACTGAACTTCGTAAAAATGAAACTTGGCCTGCAAAGCCAAGGGATGGGTGATAAATCTAACTAATAAAAACTTACCAAAAGAAGTAAAAAATACATTTGCATTACACCCAGGATTCAACATTGTTAGTACTACCAAAATTGAAAAAATAAATAATGCCAAAGAAACAATAAAAAACAGAATATCACAATGAAAAATTCACAGAATCACAAATACAAAATATTAGAAACAAAACAGACACTTTACTTAGAAGCACTATCAATAATAGACAATTACCTAATGACAACAATAAGCCACTACAAAAAATAATCCATAATAATATAAAAGAAAATTTAACGCTGATTTGGGTAGGATACTAGTTGAACCGCACATGATTACTCGATTTGGTATTCCAGATTTGCGCAGAGATGTGAAGTTGCTTATATCAAGTGTCTTGGGTGATAAAACTCCATCATATATCGATGAGCAGCCTTCACACAGTTCGCTCGGTGCACGAGATAGGAAACGCAAACGTTGTCAGTTGTGTCCGAGTAAAAAAGATAATAAAACTAGTATTGTTTGCAAAACATGTCAGAAATATGTATGCAAAAAGCATTGTGAAATGTTTGCGACATATCAAAATTGTTTGTAACTTCGATTTTTTACATAAATTACTAAAAATTCTATTTTCGAGCAGATAAGCGCTTTTTTGTTATTTCACAACTAGCTAAAAACATAGTAGTTATTTTTCATAGTATTTAGTTTTTTTTTTGTCAAAAGTACATTTGCATTATTACACCCAGGATTCAACATTGTTAGTACTACCAAAATTGAAAAAATAAATAATGCCAAAGAAACAATAAAAAACATAGAATATCACAATGAATAATTCACAGAATCACAAATACAAAATATTAGAAACAAAACAGACAATTTACTTAGAAGAACTATCAATAATAGACAACTACCTAATGACAACAATAAGCCACTACAAAAAATAATCCATAATAATATAAAAACCACACAAAAATATTTAAAAGAAAACATAGATATATCAAGCAGCATCATCATCATCATAATCATCAAGCAGCAATGTTGCTAATTTTAAATTGCTATTAACTAATAACTAGTAGTAAGAAACAAACTTTTTATGCACATCAATTATTTAGTAGTACTGCTATGTTTAGTAGCGTCTAATAGCAATATATTTAGTAGTAGTTTATGCATTTGGTCAAAATATATTGGGAGATAAGTGAATAATTTTGAAAACAAACATATTTTTTGCTACACGTTTGATTTTTCCTGTTATTTCTTTTATCTACATTGTTTACATTGTCTACGTAGACAATTGTCACGTAGTCTACCTTATTGTTTACGCGTAGACAAATGACGTAGACTACATCAGTTAGTCTACGTGCACAACCCTGGTAATGGTCCTCACTCTTCTCCATACCTCTGAGGTTGTTGTTGAGGTATTAATGGTCGAAACATATTGCTCCCATGATAGCTTCTTCTGTTCTTTAATTGTGCGTTTACAGCGTGCTTGCGCACGCTTGTAGGCTATCACATTTTCCTGCGCGGGGCGACGTCTGAGTTCGTTGTACGCCCGCTTTTTCTCTGCAACTGCTACACTCACAACTTCATTCCACCATGGTACGCGACGTTTGGGTGGAATGCTGGACGGCATTGGTGTACTCTTATGTGCTGCTTCAATGACACTGGAGGACATTTGTTCCACATTATCTTCTACGTCTCCAGTCAGCTCGGGTGTACGGAATGAATCGACGTACATGTCCCAATCAGCTTGACGAAGACGCCATCTCGGCGAAGATGAATGTGGAGTCATCGGCGTGGTACGGTTCAGTATGATTGGAATATGGTCAGTCCCGTATGAGTGTGACGCCACCGTCCACTCAAAACGGTGTGCCATGACCAGTGAGCCGAGTGATAAGTTGATAGCCGACAGCTCACCGGTTCTTGCGTTAATAAAAGTACCTTCACCGGTATTCTACAAGACCGCTTCGGACTCGTCTAGAAACCGTTCTATGAGTCTTCCATGGGCGTCTCTTGTGCTACAGCCCCACATAGGGCTGTGAGCATTAAAATCTCCTAGTAACAAAAATGCGCGTGGCAATTGTAAAGTAAGCTCAGTCAGTAATTCGACATTCCAGTCGAAGTCTGGTAGGTAGCCCGAGCATACTGTGAACTGGAGCGGTTTTAAAAATTGTACTGCAATAGCTTGTAGGGGGGTGTTTAACGGGTGGTCCCGGAATGGGATGCCATCTTTGATGATGATGGCAACATCCCCCTTCGCCCTGATGTCTGGCTGTACGTCGTGCCAGCGGATTTTATGGTGTTGGATGGTAAATTATTCCCCCGGCCGTACATGTGTCTCTTGGAGGCACACGCACATAGGCGTGTGCTCAACCAGAAGCATCTGCAATTCACAGTAATGGTGTTTAATACCATTACAGTTCCACTGTACGATAGCCATTTTCGTTACTACTAGGGTTGCTCCCTAGGAAGTGTGGCTACTTCCTAGGTTTCCCCTTTGGCCAGCCTTTTTTTCTTTTAACGACTTGTACCTCGGCTTCGGAGTTATCAGACTCCGTGGCCGAGGTATTGGTGTACGCGTCGGTGGTAGGGCGTTTAACGCCCGTCCGCACCGACGCGGTCGACATTTCCGAGTCGCTCGCTGGTGTAATGTTGGAGCGACTCGAGAGGGGGGGTGACCGGGTGTTCAGGTGTGCCCGGTCGGGACGGCGCCTTTTGCCGCTGGGGCAGCGGAGCCGTCGTTTGTGGAGGCAGCATTGACTCTGCCTCCGAGGTGAATGTGGTTGGTCCCTTTTTCGGGGACCGTTGGTGAGCCACATCCGTTTCCCCCTCACTGCGACGTCTTCGAGGCGGTGATTTCTTCGGTGAACTTTTCTTCTGTATCGAAGACGTCACAGTTCTTACGATAGGTCCCTGAGGGGTGGTTGTAAGCACCCTCTTGGCCTCAGGGACCTCGGCTGGCACAACAGCGGCTTGGGTGGGTGTAGCTACAGGTACTCCCACTGAGCGTATTAAGTTCTCCTGCATTTTTTGCATAGTGATTTGCATAGCTTTCATCGTTTCTTTTAATTCTTTTATTTCGTTATTGTTAGCCGCTGTAGGAGCGGGGGCCGCAGCAGCGCGTGCATAGCCATCCAGAGCGGAACGACGAGGCAAATTACCTAAGAGTTTTCGGCGTGCCTCCGGGTATGTAATTCGTTCCATGACTGTCAGCTCTTCGATGGCTGATTCTTTTTTGAACTTGGGGCAATTCCTTGACTTGGTGGAATGATTGCCCTCACAGTTCACACACTTAATCGGCTCACCACACGGTCGTCCTTCGTGAAGTGGCTTGCCACACACGCAGATCTGCTGCTCAACGTTACAACGCTGCGATACGTGTCCGTAATTTGACATCTGTAACAGCGCATTGGCACTGGGATGTACGGATGCACGTCCACTTTGTTGAAGAGGCCGATGATTACTTGTTTAGGTAGATTTGTCCTATTAAATGTAAGTAGAATTAAGAGGGACTCTGGGTGTTCGTTCCCCCTATTATACTTAAGTCTTCTGGCCTCTATTACCCCCTGAGGAGACATCTCCGACACTATCTCTTCTAAGGAGCAGTACGCAAGTGATGGATGCATAATGACACCTCTGGAGTAATTTAATACACCATGTGGTGTCACTTCCACCGCGTACTGACCTAGGCTTTTCATGCTTTGTATTTTTTTGGACTGTGTCGCTGAGAATGCCTCCACGAGCAACCCCTTGCCCGATAGTTTGGCATCCTTAACATTACCTATTTCATTGTTGACGAGCTTAGCCAGCAGGAAGAGACTTATTTTGCTAAAGTCACCTTCCGTTGACTTCCCTATTACCTCCTGAGGAGACATCTCCGACACTATCTCTTCTAAGGAGCAGTACGCAAGTGATGGATGCATAATCACATCTCTGGAGTAATTTAATACATCATGTGGTGTCACTTCCACCGCGTATTGACCTAAGCTTTTCATGCTCTGTATTTTTTCGGACTGTGTCGCTGAGAATGTCTCCACGAGCAACCTCTTGCCCGATAGTTTGGCATCCTTAACATTACCTATTTCATTGTTGACGAGCTTAGCCAACAGGAAAGGGCTTATTTTGCTAAAGTCACCTTCCGTTGGCTTCAAAACTAAAAATTTCACAAAACTTTCTGACATTCTTGAGGAGTCCGAGGAGTCCGAGTGATTTTTTCCTTTTTTGGCGCGGGGAGGAACACCCCGTTTTTCCTGTGTACTTACTGTACTGGGTAGTGGAGCAAGTACAGATGTAGAGGTAGCAGAAGGAGCCTCGCTACTATTGCTTCCGCCCGTTGTTGTTGGCGGAGCGACGTTCGCGTCCGTATTTTTGGGCCCGGACTCGCCCGTATTTAAAATGTTGTTTTCTCCCATATAAGTAACACAATAAATCCCCCACCCCGCTCCCCACCCTGCACGGAGCCTCACAAGGGACGTGGGACTCCCACGACAGGGATACGGGAATGAGGGGCCCTAGGGACAAGCCCATTGCCCCAGTGGCACGCACGACCCCGGGGCGCTCGAAGTTACTGCGGCCGGTGCATAACCGCAGCCAGGGCCAAAGTGAAATGTTGTTCAGCCGTACTCGCAGGTAACGGCTTCCCTCAGTCACCAGAATCCCCTTTTCCAAACAACACCGCTAAGCCGCACACGAGCTAGTGTGGGTCCCGAAGATGACTTGAAGCTGGGACGACAAAGAAGAACGAAAACAAAACAAACCAAAAACAAAAAGGAAACAAAAGATAGAAGAAAGCCTGAAACAAAAAAAATAAAAATAACGAAAAACAAAAAAAGATAAAAACGAAACGAAATAAAATCGAAGATTGAAAAAATGAACTGTCGAGGTTTAAACCTCTAGATCCGGCACCTTTCGTGAAAACAGTGGTAACTCGAGAAGGAACGGTGCCGATCTTAGCTAGTCAGAGGCTAATGGAATCCGAAGATTTCTATATTGCGCATAAACTACCCCTGGGACTCTTAGCCTCCTTGACACCAATGGGAGATCAATATCCCTCTCGGGTGCCAAGGGTAGCTGCTATAGGTACTCTCACACCATTATTATTATTATTATTATTATTATTATTATTATAGACTTTTACGCCAACCTGGCGCTCACTACTCAGTAGGACAGTACTGGGTAACATTCACCTATACCGGCATTATGCAAGGTATTAGGCTCTGTGGAAGGGTAATGTGCCAAACCAATCCGTAAAAGTACCGTAGTACATTCACGGACGGGTTTGTCACATCACTCCTTATATTGTTGTTGTTGTTGCTTGAAACGAGGTGTTATGCGTCTATTTTGGTGTACACTGGTTCGTACGACGAGACTTTTGTGGGAGCGTAGATGTTGGCTCAATGACAGACGGCTGTGAATGCCTAGTTCGTTTTCGTGTCCTCAGAGAATAGGTAGGATTAGGGACAGAGGGAAGGGAAAGGACTGTTTGTGTTTGTGTGTGTGTGTGGATGTGTCGTTCTATTTTTCGTTTCTTGGTGTAAATGTGTTCTGGTTCATCAAATTGCTCATTAAGATCGGGTGTTCCTGGAATTGCGCGTTTAGATGGTACAGAGGTTGACGGACCTTGTGTGTTATTGAGTTGGGGAGGATTGTGCACCAGAGCGGTAACAGTGACAGTGCGGCAGTTGGACGATCCTCCCTCTCCATCAGACGAATCTGGATCTGTATGTGTGTTAGGTGTTTGTGTTTCAGTGTTAGCGTATTGTGTGTTTATGTATGTGTGTTGTGTGTCTGTAAGATGAGTGACAGTGTGTTGTTCACTCACTGTAGATGGCTCAGATGGAGTACAAGCAGATCTTGTGCTTTCACATATCGCAGTCGGATTCGTATTACTGAGGAACTTCCGTACTATACGACACGTGTTTATGATCCCTACCTTTTGCATAGTGACATATGTGTACTTTGGGAGACCCAAGAGGCTCAAGCTATTGTGTAGTGTGTGTGGAATGACACCGGTGGCACTGAGTACTATTGGAACAATGTGGACATGTTCCATTCGCCATTGTTGTTTTATTTCGGCTGCGAGGTCAGTGTATTTATATCCAATTTAACTGCGTGTGTTTTTTGTAAGTTGTGTGTATTTGGAACCGCAATATCGATCAGATAGGTTGTCTTAGTGTTTTTCATTACGAAGGTGATATCTGGTCGATTATGATTTATGGTCTTATCTGTAATAATCGACCGATCCCAGTAAAGTCTACAGGAGTCATTCTCCGCTACTACTTTTGGTGTGAGCTTGTAGTAAGGTGTTTTATCGGTTATAAGGTGGTGCTTAACAGCTAGTTTTTGGTATATGATTTTGCCAACCTGGTCGTGACGGTGTTTGTATTCGGACTGAGCGAGCTGAGTACAGGCAGCTGTGATGTGTTGGATCGTTTCAGGTTTGCAATGGCATCTCCGGCATGAGTCAGATGTTATTGACGAGTCACGAAGTATGTATTTTGAGTAATTCTTTGTATGAATTACTTGATCTTGTATAGCTAGCATGAATCCTTCAGTCTCCGGGAAAAGACTTCCTTGACTCAACCAGGCGTGCGACGCTGCTTTGTCGACGTTACTCTGATTAAGTTCATGTGGATGTCTCCCATGTAAAGGCTTCCGAATCCATTGCTGAATTTTTCCTCCTTCGTGACCAAACGGCAAAAACTATCTGGCATTTCTGTGTGTGAGAGGTTTAATGGTGTGTATGCCTTGTCGGCTTGGATTATTGCATTGTGTAAGTGTGATGTGTGTGTTTTGGTATAAAAGTATTCTCGCAAGTTATGAACCTGTTTATTATGCGTGTTCTTTATGTCTATAAGACCTCGACCTCCTTCGGCTCTTGGCAGCGTCAATCGTTCTATCGCTGCTTTGGGATGATGAATTCTGTATTTGGTCATAAGGACGCGGGTCTTGATCTCGATGTTTGTCAAGTCCGTAGGCGTCCATTTGATTACCCCAAATGAGTATGTTAGTACCGGAACTGCGTAGGTGTTAATTGCTTTGATGGTTTTTTTTCCATCAAGGTGGGTGTTCAGTAATCTCCGTACACGCGTTAGGTATTGCTGCATCAGGTGTTGTTTTACAGCGCTGTGATCTATACGTTCGTCCTGATTGAATCCGAGATACCGGTACGACTCTCCCTCGTCCATGGGCTGCATAACAGACCCTGGTTCGAGTTCGAATACGACCGCATCTCGTTTTCCTCCAGAACGACATTGTGTTCGACATTTATCGATTCCGAACTCCATACAGAGGTCTCGCGAAACCTCGTTGGAAAGTCCCAGCAGCTGCTGTAATTGATGTTTAGTAGCTGCATAGATCTTAATATCATCCATATACATCAGATGTGAGATGGTATGGCGTGAATTCGTTTGCGTACCTACATTGTAACCGTATTTGGTTTCATTTAACAGGCGGGAAAGTGGATTCATTGCGAGACAAAACCATAATGGACTCAATGAGTCGCCTTGGAATATGCCGCGTCTTACTTGAATAAGGTCGCTTGTTGTTTTTTCATTACCAATACTTAAATGTAAGGTCGTTCGCCAGTCGGACATGATCGTTCCAAGGAAGTTCACGATACTTGGGTGTATTTTGTACAGCTCCAATACTCTCCGTAACCAGGAGTGCGGGACCGAATCAAATGCCTTTTTATAATCAATAAACGCTGTGTACAGGTTACGTTTTCTCCCTTTCGCTTGTTCCAGTACTACGGAGTCAATCAGAAGCTGCTCTTTGCAGCCTTGTGACCTCTTTCGACATCCCTTTTGTTCTTCTGTCAGTATGGTGTTAATCTGACAATGCTCATTGATCTTTTCTGCCAGACAGGACGTCAATATCTTATACACTGTAGGCAAGCAGGTGATAGGCCTATAATTCGCAGGATTTTTTGTATCACTGTTTTTAGATTTCATGTATGTGATACCCTGCGTTAGGAACTTCGGTGTCAGGTTTGGTGTTCTTATAAATAGTGTAAAGTGTTCAGCGAGATACTTGTGTGTTGATGTAAAGTGTTTGAGCCAGTAGTTTTGTATGTTGTCGATGCCAGGTGCTTTCCAGTTATGCGATCTCTGTAAAGCTCTGGAGACGTCCTCTGTAGTAATGTCCGTATAGGGCATCTCCGGAAGATGTTCGTTATTCCTGCACTCTGTATCGATCCAGCTGGCTTTGTCATTATGGTCAATGGTGTTGGACCATATATTCGCCCAGAAACTATGGAGTGCGTTCTTCTCCGGTAGACCATTACTGTCAGTTACCGTGTTCGCTAGAGACTGATAAAACCGTCTCTCGTTTCTGCTGAACGCTTGGTTTTGTCGTCTGCGTTCAGTACTGGTCTTATATCTTCGTAAGCGCTTCGCTAGTGCTGTTAATTTTTGGTGAAGCGTATCTCTGATCTCTGTGAGTGTTTTATTGGGTTCCTCGTATTGTGTGTGTACTGTGTGTTTGCGTAATATGTGGTGTATGTGTTTGTTGAGCCGCTTGGACCTCGTACTCTGTTGGTATTGGGTGATCCTGCCGAGGTTGCATCGGATGTTGCTGATGCGTTTATTCAATCGTGTTTCCCAGGCAGGAGTTTTGTGTTCCTTCGAGTTGTGCGCTACAGGTGGTGTTACATCGGACCCGTTACAACGTATAGCTGCAACGGCTCCACAATAGACAGCTGTGTGTAACTCGATAAAATTGTCACAGGTTTCTACATGTTTAGGCAGTATTATATTATTTAATATCTCAACGATCTCAGCCAATCTACGTGAGGTGTGTTGTTTAGGCAACAAGTACCTATGTGTGGGGTCCGTCCCTTCAAATTCAGTAAGCGCTGTGTTAAATTCCAGTTCGATCTTTTGCAGTAGGGTGTCATTTACTGCTGTTTCATTGGTGGTCAGGCTCATTCTCGACAAGTTGTTGAGTGCCGTTTTGTGTGGGGCTCTCCATTTCTGGTGGGCCGTCGTCCTGACTTTCTTCATTTTGAGCAAATTGATGTGCGACTTGTGTTTTAATCGTGTTTATGAGGGAGGAAGGGATAAGGTTATTGGTAAAAATGACACGTTTTTGGTCTGCCAGTCTCTGTTCAGTGACGCGACTAAGGTGAGGGTAGGTGCGCGCGAACTCTTGATGTAATTTCGTACGGTAACCAGTTTTGTCCGTTTCAAGTCTAGTAACTTGGAAGTATGTGCGTACGATGAATTCATTCAGTTCATCTGTCCATTGCATACGCACACGCTTCTTACCAGCTTTAGTGGTCCCCAAAGAATGCTCCGAGGAAACACTGAAACGCTGAGCCAAAGGTGTTGGGGGCTCTGTAAGTAGGGCAGTAGTATTTTGGCTGAAGGTGTTATTACAGCTGACAGGTGGCTGCCTAGAACCCAGCCTGTCGTCACCGCGATCTAAACTGTCACATTCAGTGGTGACCCTGATGCGCCCGGTCGCTCCAGCGGCATTTTTCCGAGGCTTTTTGCTTTTATTCACCATCCTACTGGGGTGTCCTTTTAGTCGCCTTTTACGACAAGCAGGACTTATTGTGGGCAAATTCTGCAAAGTGAAGCCCCCACCCACAGGGCGTTTATTATTATTATTATTATTATTATTATTATTATTATTATTATTATTATTATTATACGTAAATATCGCGACTGCACTTCAAAAACCCCCAGGCGGAGGAAAAAGTGTCCGTGCAGCGTACCAGGTCAGGTACTTCTAGGTCAGGTACGTAATGTCCGTCATACAGCATCCCCTTCCTGGTCTTCCCTACCTAATAAATCCCCGAACCTCGCTGCGAAACCATAACAGTGGGAGATTCGTGGGCAGGTCCAATGGATGTTCGAGGACCCGCTCTAAACGGGGCGTGGGGTTCAAAGGTGTTCATGAACTCCCGGAAAAAGTCGTCTCGTGCGACCGAAGCGTGCGGAGCGTCCCGATGATAACTGCTTTTTGCATTGACGCCGCTAACATGTTGGCGTGAGATCTACAAGCCGGAATGATGTTAAGATTGCGCACAAAGGAGTTATGCATACCCCCCAGACATCCGATTATAAGTACGACCAAGCGGACCGTATAGCCCGGGTACAGTTGTCGCAGCTCGTGTATTAGATCTTGATATTTAATCCTTTTTTGCTCCTCCTTTTCGACTATGTTAGTTTCCGCCGGAGCAGAGAACTCGATAACATACATAGTCTGAGATGTTAAATCTTGGAGCACAACATCAGGCTTATTAGCGGTCAATTGCCTGGTAGTTGCAACCGGCATATTCCAAAAGATCTTGCACTTTTGGTTGGCAACAAAGGATTCTACTTCCGCAGGATCGTAGGGCAAGACTGGTGTTTTGTCAACTTCGTAATGATGACGAAGATAAAAGTAGAGCACACGCAACGCTGCATTATGGCGATGGATATAGGTGGATTTAGCATAATAAGAACAACCTGAAGTCAGGTGCATTAAGGTTTCCGGGTATGCTTTGCATGCCCGACACGAGGTATTCGAAACCCGTTTATTACCCATCACATATTTTTGGTGTGTTAAAGTGTTCCACACTCCATCTTGAGCTGCCATGATAAAGCCCTCCGTTTCCGATTTAAGTCCATTAGCTCTCAAGAAAGCCCAAGTGAGTTCGCTCGAAAGGCCAAGGTTGTCAAGATGACGGTAGAACATACCCTGGTGAACTTTGTCGCGATGCTGATTGAGCAGATGTTGTTGCTCGGCTCTCTTGATTGCCGACTTTTGGCGCGACTGTGATAGTGAAAGAATGTTATCATCACCGTCGCGATTACGCGGATCGAAGGCTAAGCCCAAGATATCGGCGGCACGTTGCGCTGCTGTGAATAAAAATGCGCCTACGCCAGCAAGCTCGTGATCCCTGACGAGTTGCAATAGCGGGTCTGAACTGTTAAGTACACGACAAGCTGTACCTAAGACTATACGGTCATGTAAACGTTCGACTGACAGGAGCCCCCTACCCCCTAGGTCTCGTGGGAGGTAAACTCGTTGTGTCGATGCGCGTGGGTGCAAACTACGATTGATGTTCATTATTTTTCGCGTGTCTCGGTCTAGTTCCTCCAATTCATTCACATTCCACTTAATTGAGCCAAAAGTATATAAAAGGATGGGTATGGCTAACATATTTGTAGCGCTGGTTTTATTCTTCGCCGACAATTCGGAACTCCAAATTTGTCGGAGAAGGCGCTTATATCTACTACTTAAGGCGGCCTTCATGTTCTTCACGTCCTGGGTGTGACTTTCGCCAACACCAAGGTACTTATAGGTCGCTCCTTCATCAAGATGTTCTATGATGCTTCCATCCACTAATTGGGCGTGTGAATCAAAATTCGGAACTACACCATGCTCAGCCATACACAGTGCACCACCGCGCATTTGTCCAGTCCGAACTCCATACCGATCGCGTGCGTGTATTTGTGTGTTAATTTTAGAGCGCAGTTGAGATCACTCTCCGACGAGGCATACAGTTTTAAGTCATCCATATAAAATAAATGTGTGACTTTATGCTCGCGATTTCCTACCGGGCCACACAAGTAGCCGGGTTCCTCTCTCAGACTGATTGACAGGGGCAACAACGAGATGCAAAATAAAAGTGGACTGAGGCTGTCTCCTTGGTATACGCCTCGTTTGTATGTCACCAACTCCGTCGACACAACGTGTTCACTGGATGTTATTGTGAACCTTGTTTTCCAGAGCGGCAACAGGTGTTCAATACATTTAATAATGTCGGGGTGGACTCGCAGACAATGGAGCAAATAGATAATGAGACGTTGTGTCAAATGCTTTTCGATAGTCCACCCAGGCCATGCTCAGGTTGCGTTTGTGCTGTCTAGCGTCCTGACAGATACATCTGTCAACCAGCAAGTTGTCTTTGCAACCCGACATTCCTCTTTTTGAACCTCGTTGTTCATAGATCGAACTCCACACTGGTTCAATCGCCTTCAAGATGCGTTCGTATAGAATGGAAGTGAACGCTTTATACACAGTGTTCAGGCACGTTACCGGTCTGTAGTTCTGTGGTTGTGATAGGTCTCCTTTTTTCGGTATTAGGACCGTTCTTCCCTCAGCGAGCCACGATGGTATTGGCTCACAGTTAAATAACCAGTTTGAAAATATACGGGCAAGGTGGCGGTGGGTACTAGTGAGCTTCTTCCACCAAAAATTCGTTATTCCATCAATGCCCGGAGCCGAATAGTTCTTCTTGCCTTTGAAAGCAAGTTCGACTTCCTCTTTATCAACAGATGTTATAATGGTATGAGATGGCACTTTGCCAAGCTGTTGTTTGCAGTACCATCTAAACTGGCTGATGGGAATACAGTCCAAGTCAGTCTCTTTAGTCGTCTCATATATCCCCCGCCAATAATCTTCTATTGCGTCGACCGTCGGTGGTTGCTCCACAACAGGGCTTTTAGATGCGAACAGGCGTGAAGGGTTCGAGTTAAAGATCTTATTTTCCCGAATACACCGTTCACGCCGGGCTACTTTCTTCTTGGCCAGGGCCAATGCGCGTATCTTATCCAAATGTGTCTGTTTGATGGTCAACAGATTGCCCAAATTTATCGTGTGATAGCGGTACCTTAGTTCTCTGGCAAAAGCCCGTACCTTTCGCGTAAAACGCCTGTTGGTCTGAATATATTCTATCACACATTGGATACGCGATACCAGCTGTCGTAGTGCCCTCACCTTGGTGTCAATTTGTTTAAGACGAATACGTGCCTTCTCCTCTGCAGTCTTTTCCTGCTTAGAACATGGGGTCAGGACACGCATCGCTGAATATACTGCGTTGTCGACGTCGGTGAGATCACTGGATGGGGATAAATGATCGTCCAAAATTTCGTTTAGTAGGTCAGTTGTTCGCCCTTTACATACGTCCGTCTGTATTTGGGACGTGGTCGTTTGTCAAAGTTTAAATCGGTATCGAGAAGATCGCGAATTGTTTTCTTAAATTGTCTGAGACAGAAAGGGATTTATTTAGATCAGCATCATTCTGTGTGGGAGTTGAACTTGTTCTGGTGTTAGACTCTAGCACAGTATTTGTGTTGGCTTGATTTAACAAGTCCGTCTGTGCCTCAGTAACTACGCTGCCACCGAAAGTTACCGGTTGATCCCGCTCTATGATGTTATTGGTCGAGCTCTCACCGTTGACCGCAGAATCCTGTTCAACTTCCACCACTGCAGTTTCAGCAACCCTAGCTTCTTCGCGAGCTTCTCGATTATCGTCATGTCCGGTAGGTATGTTTAATTTTATAATTCGGGCTACATGGTCACGCAGATTTTGTGGCGTTAAATTTGAGTGTTCGGGATGCATCTGGCACCATATGGCGTGCATCCTTGCCATGTACCCTCTCTTATTTGGCTCACTTTGTGTGCGGCACGTGAGCAAAATCTCTCCTCAAGCTGTCCGTCCACTCCAGGCGCACGAGACGAGAAGATGAATTTTGACTGGTTCCGCCTTTATTAGCGGGCCCACCCGAGAGACCCCGCAGCACGACCAGCCTTCCTAGTTCTTTTACCGTCTGGAACTAGTAGAAAACCTGTTAGGGGTAGTTAGCCCGTTAACAGAGACCACCATTTAGCGCTGGTTGACTCCACGCACCAGGTACCAGAAAGTACCTGGCCTTAGCTCGGGGACCCGGGAGCGCTACTTCCCGAATTATCGTAGCAACCGACTACCGAAGCAACCGGGTGTTACAACAAGCCCCTGGGGGTTTATTATTATTATTATTATTATTATTATTTTAAATACAAAATTATAAATATTTTCACCTTTAAATAATACTCTCATTAGCGTATACGGAAAATGACGGCTAAAAAGTTCCAATAACGCTCACTACGAACACTCGCATCGATATTATTTCTAACTTCACCCCACTGTTATGAGTATAGTAATATCGGCTTTTAGAGTGTTGGCAACCCTGAGAATAGATGGCAACAATATACAGTAAATAGCGTGGACGTCATTATGTACGGACGGAGGAACACACATAGATCTACTAATACCGATACTAAGAACTTAATGTGTATTTATAAATGTAATAATAAAATCAGTATAATTATCATTGTGTTTTTCTATTGATGACCCCTGAAACATATAACATGGCGCTGCGGCTATAAAGAATCAGGTGCATAAAGTGAATGACAGAAAATATAGTTTGAAAAAAATAAAATTTGTGAAGTGGAAAACGTGAAAGTCGCGTAATAGTAAATATGAGTACTGAGGAAAGTACAAGAACAACAACGACGATTACGACATCGTCTTCATCACAAACGGGCTTGAAACCCCCAAATAACTTACAAAAATTAACTGCAGGAGGATGGACAAAATGGAAACAGCTCTTTGAAATTTACCGGATAGCATCAGGTACCAATAAAATGGACAGTGAAGTACAAGTAGCAGTATTCTTACATTGTATAGGTGAAGAATGTGTGGATATATATAATACGTTGGGATTAGCCGGCGATGAAAAGAAAAATTATGGTACAGTATTACAGAAATTTGAAGAGCATTTTGTGCCTGTAAAAAATGAAAGTGTTAGTTCCCACATGTTTTTCACAAGAAATCAAGAACCTGGTGAATCATTCGATGCTTATTTGACTGAATTAAAGAAATTAAGTGTGGATTGTAATTTTGGCACGTTGAAGGATCGTTTGATAAGAGATCGCATTGTCGCCGGTATTTTAGACAAAAGAGTAAAAGATTGTTACGTGAAAGTGATTTAACATTAGAAAAAACTGTTAAAATTTGTAAAAGTGCGGAATTATCAGAACAACAAGTTAAAAAATTTGAGCCAATAAAGGAAGTTGCTAGCATAAAAAAGGGAAAAAACAATATTAATTCCAAGAATCACAACGGTGGCGCAAGCAATATTTTGAACAGAATTCAACAAACAAAGATGACGTCATCAGCATCATCATCCATGGCACAAGAGGCGGGTGATTCAAAACAAGAGAGCACATGTCAACGTTGCGGATACAATCATCGTTTCAAGAACTGTCCGGCGTTTAAGAAAAAATGTAAAAACTGTGGCAAGATAGGACATTTTGCAAAAATGTGTAAAAATAAACGTTTAATAAAAGTTGTGAATGTAGCATCTGAAGATGAATCGGAAAATTTAGTTGAATTTTTTTGTGATTGGGTTAGTGTAGATGCTATTAATGCAAGAGAGGAATGGGTACAAAAGGTAAATATTATAGATTGTAAGAAAACAGTGACTTTTAAAATTGACTCGGGGGCACAGTGTAATATCATTCCTATTGATTTATGTAAAAAACTTAATATAAAAAGAATGTATGAAATCTAATGTAGTTCTAAAAACTATAATTAAGAGAAAATTAAAACTGTTGGTAAAGTAATTTTAAATTGTAAAATAGGCAATATTGAAAAACAAGTAGAATTTGAAATTTTTGATGGTAAAAGTGTACCAATTTTAGGGTTAAAGAGCTCTATTGATTTTAATTTAATACAAAGGGTCAGACCAGAAGAAAAAGATAAATATGTTGAAATTTTGAATGCTTTTTCAGTAAACAAAGATAATGATATTATAAAGAAATATGAAGATGTTTTTAGGGGGTATGGTAAAATAAGATTTTCAATATAAAATAGAACTAAAAGAAGGAAGTGTAGGTAAAGTAGAACCCTGTAGACATGTTCCTTTTAAATTAATTAATAAATTGAAAACTGAAATAAAAAGAATGGAAGCAGCTGGTATTATATCAAAAATTGAAAAACCAACTGATTTTGTAAATTCATTAGTAATTGTTGGTAAAACAGATGAGTCAATAAGGGTTTGCTTAGACCCTCAATATTTAAATTCTTGCATAAAAAGAGAACATATTCAGCTTCCTACACTAGATGAAATAGCAGCAAAAGTAAAAAAGGCAAAATATTTCACAAAATTAGACGCTAACAAAGCATTTTGGCAAGTCGAACTGTCTGAAGATAGTAAAGAGTTAACTACTTTCAATACTCCAAAATCACATAACAATATCACTAAAGTAATTTTAGAAATTATTAAAACATTTAAATCCAGCTTACAAGGAAAGGTTCTCAGGTGTCCGCCTCTGATTTCAATGTCGCTGAAATATGTTATTCTACGTCGAAATGTAAGAGACACGTATTTTTTTTCGGCGGAAAAACGGTTTGAAGCGGTGAAATCGCCCTTCAAAAATTGGGGTAAAAATTTAATTTTTCAGATATCTCGAAAACAGTAAGAGATAGAGCAAAAGTTTAAATTAGCGATATTGCTCTTTTTTAAACATCAACTTTCAATTTACATCAACAGGGGTGATTGGGGGTTAATTTTGCAAAACGGGGGTGAAAATTAAACAATATAAAAATTTTGTTTACAGATTTGAAATCTACGTCAAAAAATCTAATTGACCTGTTTTCGCTCAATGTCTTAATATTAAGTCTAGGGGTGACTAGGGGGTGACTGTGTTGAATAGTAGTACTACTTGGGTAGATCAAAAAGTTCTTCTTGATGGAAAATAGTTTAAGACAATTAGAATAACGTAGAAATGAAATTTTCAATTTCAAAATTCAGTTTGAACAACACTGGAGAGGGGGTGAGTCACCCTCTTAAATTACATACTAGTTTACATACACTCATTTTTAATATTCACACACTGACAGTGGGTAATAATGTGACAATAAGTGGTTCTGAAGGTTTCCATTCATTTTGAAAATATCGTTATTTTCGGTATTGATAATTTTCGATAACGAAAACTATAACATCCATTAAAAAACAAACCTTATAAAAACCTTACATAAGATACTTCAACTTCAGAACGACTTCTTGTGACATTATTACCCACTGTCAGTGTGTTAATAGTGAAAATGAGTGTTAGTAAACTAGTATGTAATTTAAGAGGGTGACTCACCCCCCCCTCTAGTGTTGCTCAAACTGAATTTGGAAATCGAAAATTTCATTTCTACGTTATTCTAATTGTCTTAAACTATTTTCCATTAAGAAGAACTTCTTGATTTACCCAAGTAGTACTACTATTCAACACAGTCACCCCCTAGTCACCCCTAGACTTAATATTAAGACATTGAGCGAAAACAGGTCAATTAGATTTTTTGACGTAGATTTCAAATCTGTAAACAAAATTTTTTTATTGTCTAATTTTCACCCCCTTTTTGCAAAATTAACCTCCAAATTTTAACCCCCAACCACCCCGGCTAATGTAAATTGAACTAATTGCATATCAATAGATAGCTCTTTAAAAAAGAGCAATATCGCCAATTTAAACTTTTGCTCTATCTCTTACTGTTTTCGAGATATTTGAAAAATTAAATTTTTACCCCAATTTTTGAAGGGCGATTTCACCCCTTCAGACCGTTTCTCCGCCGATAAAAAAAATACGTGTCTCTTAGATTTCGACGTAGAATAACATATTTCAGCGGTATTGAAATCGGAGGCGGACACCTGGGAACCTTTTTTTGTTAGATAAATTTTCAAATTGTAATTGTAATGTATTGAGGCAGGAATTTGTGAGGATAATACATAATTGCATTAATAATAACAATAAAAAGAATGAGATTGATCCATTTTATAAATATATAGTAGATTGTTATAAGAAAACTGGACTTTATAAATGAGTACAAAAATATATTACATACAACAAGATCAGATAAACGCAATTTCACAATTATGAAAAAAAAACAAAACAAAAAAAAAAACAGATTACTTAACTAAGGCTGAACACGTCTAAAAGATAAATCTATTTATTTTCATATTAATAAAGACCCTTTAGAAACATTAACTAAAAGAATTAAAAATTATACGAAAAGGTTATACAAGAATCAATACACTGAGAGCATTACTAAATCAAAAATTTTAAAACCGGGTAAAATATTTCCAGAAATGTATTTTTTGCCAAAAACTCATAAAGACAATATGCCAGAAGTCAAATTGAATCCCCAATATAAGAGCTAGCTAAATTATTTACCAGCGTTCTTACTAATGCAAAGGAAAGCAATTTTTGGATAAAAAACTTTTGAATTTGTTAAAAAAATACATAACGTACAATTAAATAAACAAGAAAAATTAATATCTTTAGATGTCAAATCCTTATTACTAATATTCTTTTAAATCTAGCGTTATCAATTCTAAAGAAAAATGGACTATAATTAAAAAAATACAAACATAGACAAAGAAATGTTTTTAGAAGATATTAAATTTAGATGGTCCATTTCATTTAAATTTAACCATGCTTCATCACTTATGAATTTACATAATTTCCGTTTTCTTGGCTTTATCTCTTTTATTATTGCATTTACGTAAATTGTAAATTTACAGTTTGTTTTTAGAAAAGAATAGAAGATTGGTTTGTTTCGAATATAAGAATTATTTAATTTTTTAACAATGACTGATGATCAATTGTATTTGAAACAAGGTGTATTTGAAAATAATTATTTCAAATTTAATAATAAATTCTGTCTCCAAAAATTTGGTACAACTAGGGAAAGTAGTTGTGAATCTTGACCATCCAAAATATTGAATCCAACTGATCAAAAGTAGTATGCAGGACAATGATGTAATATATATAGATACGTTATAACCGTACTAAATGTACAAAAAAAAATAGACACAAATTTGTCCAACTGTAGTGTGGGTACTGTGTACCTTCATACATTAGCATTACGCATGTTCTGTAAAAGAGAGATCGCAACACATGAACACACTACAGAAAACACCTATGTGAGAAAAAGACAGAGTATGTAAATATGTACGTGTGATTATGTACCATAAGGAATGGAAGGAATGTTTGTTTATTTGGTTACATAATTCATAGCAACAATGCAATTAAAACTCATTAAAAATAAAGAAATTATCAATCCTTAAGAATGAAATGATATATTTTTTCTATTTTTTACAGTTCTTGTATAATTTCTACAGTTTTTCATTACACATGACGGCATTTTACTACGCATTTGTACGATCTTTACTCACTGAAGTTTGCTGTAAGACTGACGACTAATGCAGGCAAAGTGAGGCAATTACCTCACTTTTAAGTGACCAGTTTTTAACAGCTTATAACGTATCTAAATATATAATATCATTGATGCAGGATATCGAATTCAAAAACTGAAAATAACCTTATTGAGTATGTGTGAATCAGTGTTTGTTATAAGGGCACAAGTCGCATTTTTGTATATTTTCATTTTATGTGAAAATCATAATATATATTAAATATATAAATTTGTGTTAGAAAGGCACATTTATTATGTCTACTTATGTATAAAATCAGATGGTGGTTTCATGCATTTTTTACTAAATCGGCACATGTCCTGCACAAGTGTCTTTTTAACAGCAAATAGTAATACGCTTCCTCTTTCATTCGATTATATGCAAAATATTTCTTTACCAAAAGTGCCTATACAAGAGCTGTTTTATTTGCGGCATCTGACTGCAAACGTTTTCTGTATTCACAATATTAAGAAGAACGAATTAATGGTGTACATATATACCATGAAGGACAGACAATACACATTGTGTATTGTCTATATCTTGTTAAGTCAAATATGCCATTATATAACCACACGCAAAATTAAACAGCCTTTATAAATAGTTATTCTCTCAAATTGGGGAAATTTATGTAGGCAGGACATTTAAGAACCGTTGAAAATATTTCACTCAGTTATTTATTGTACTTGAGTATACAAAATATGTATCCCGCTATTACGGAAGGACAATTTTCCATCGCAAATGAAATTTACGACTATTATGAAGCGGCTATCCACCATATCGTAAAGCAAGTAGGGCCTACAGAAAATATTAAACGCTACCATTTTCATAGTCCCTAACAGTTTAGACTGGGATCATCTGGGGTGGATTTGTCTTTGGCTATCTGAGACATAAATTTGGCGAATCTTACGAAAGGATTTGGTTCTACATCCACACAAAGTTGTATTGACTCAAGAGCTGAAGTCAAACAATGATTAAGATTAACGAAAAAATAACCAAAGAAAATTTTCTTATTTTCCAGTTTAGGAAAAAAAGATAGTATGGAAACACAACTTCTCAGCATGAAAACAGAAAAAATTGAAAGAAATTTGAATAAAACATCAAGCAGCCCTACAAAAACGAAAAGATATATGAAGCAAAAAAGGCGAAGAAATGCTTTCATGAATTTCCTAACAGAATATCCAAGAATGAATCCAAGTAAAGATTTATGTGAAACAGTTGTAAACGCTGGCAAAATTTGGCTAGCCTAAGTGGTACTGAAAAAAACAAAACAAAATTAATTGTGATTTATTTCTATATATTTTTTGTTTATCGCAATTTTACTTTTACAAAAATGTATGCAATTTTGTTTACAAAGGATAGAAAATTTTATTATCAATTTAGGTATATTACATATTATGTTTTTATTTTTATTTTTTTTTTTTTTTTATTTTAGAGTAATAATTATTAAGACGTTACAAAGATGATTGTTAAAAAAAAAACTGTTTTCACAGTGATTATAACATCAAAAATCTTTTTGAATCTGTAAATGAAATAACCATAATGTTCATTTTCCAAGAGATTACAAAATAATATCTCCTGATATTCTGAGACTTCGACGTTCATGTCAACAACGAAGACGAAGATGAAAGATGTCGAAATGCGGGCTTTGAAGAGAAAATTGTTGATGGAAATAAAATGACAGATTTTCACGAGGACTGGAAAACATGGATTGCAATAATGGTAATAAAAGTGATGTTGAGACTATCTACATAGCAAAAAAATATTTTCAACGAAATCAAGGAAAATCATTTTTTGGCCACAAAAAAGCTCAGTTATGCAAACATTTTACCATCTGTACCACAAATGGTTACATTATTGATATAGCAGGCGCGTTTAATACTAATATTAAAAATGTCGCCATAATGAAAATGTTACAAGGAAATCCTAGTAGATTAATATCGATTATGATACAAGGTGACTTGTGTTTTGTCGATAGGGGTTTTCGGGATGTAGAAAATACCGAAAACCTAGAATCTTAATAAAAATGTTTTGGACGATCAAATTAAAAACGGCGAAAAGCTCAACCCTTCCATCAAAAAAGATATTTAATAATTATGCACACACTTATTTACGAAACGAAAGCCGAACACGTTGAAATCTCCTAAACAATAAATGTGATAGTGTCGCTTAGAAATTGTTAACCGAATTCAAGCTTATTTTCGTTCGGATTTTCAATCAAAGAATAGCAAACGAAACTCAAATGTTGGAGTGATTATAGGTAAGTATTAAGGATTAAGGATAAGGAAACATTTGATGAAAAAATCGAATATGAATTATTTTAAAAATACTATGTTGGCTTCAAATAACACTTTTCTTGTGTGTGAATATATAAATGATCCAGTAAATTGTTTTATGAAAACCTTCAATAATCATGACGTCAAACTTTTTCTATTTTCAACACACTTTCAAGTTTGTTGAATAAATCCAAGAATCTCATTCCCTCACTTGATAAATCAGGGATCTATAAATACAAATGCCATCGAGGAAGTTCTTATATAGGTCAAACTGGAAGAAAATTTACTGTCCGTTTCTCAGAACACATGGTTGCCATAAGATCAGCAAATATAAGAAATAACTCTGCTATAGCATAACATGTTCTCGATTCCGATCATATTTTTAACATCTCTGATAACATCGATATTTTACACAATTGCTCGAAAAGCCACCAGATGGACATACTAGGTACACTTAATATTGCTCAAACATCACTGCACATAATGGCCCATTTACACATTGATTAGTGATTAGTGCGAGTGATTAGTGCTTACTGTTGAGTGATTAGTAGAATACTGTCCAGATTGTGTTTAATGATTTTGTTTAGCAAAGTTGAACATGACAAGAAAAAAAAAATAAAGTTAAAAAATGATGTAAAGTAATAATTAAAAAATAATAAATATTATTCTAGCAAAAGTTGAATTAGATGTGAACAAACCCACATGTCTGTGGGAGAAAAAATGGATATCCAGGAGGCAAAATTTAGATGAAGTAAACAGCTTTCAAAAGAATTACGTTTCTTTAAAATTTAATTTGGCCGATATTATTTATATTATTCTATTACATATCTGGTCATTTTCGAGAAAAATGTTTTTTTTGACAACCTTGTAGTTTTTGTTATTTTCCTTCATATGTGTTTCATATGACGTTTCTGACATTTTAACTTTGATTTAAGCATTAATTAAAATGTTTTCAATTGATTAACTTCCATCTAACAGATTATTGTGTCAAGTATTTTTGATATCTGATTTTTTATCTTCTGAAGATGGTCCATAATGGGCTGAAACATTGAATGTTTGACATTGGATTTTCGTTGTTATATTTTGTTGACGGGTTTTGTTCCTATTGTTTTTCTTTTTTCTTTTTGTTTCCATTTATTCAAATAACACCTTAATTTCAAAGATACAACTTTTGAGACATTACGTGGCTAACACTATTCTGGTCTTTAAGGGTACACAGTAAAAAAAAAAATTACAGTAAGAATTGTTGGAAGTTTTTTTCCAGTAAATTTCTGTAAATTTCAGTATTATTATATATTTCATTTTTTATCATGTACTAGTAACTTCGTACAAGTAAATGTTTGTGTTTCGTATGAAATTGCTTAATTCTACAAATTTAAAATCGTTGATAGTTTACTACTAAAAATGCATATAGTAAAGAATATTTATTAAACTGATCTAAGTTTTAGAAAATCTAATAAAGAAGTCTATATATGTAGTAAACTCGATAAATAAACATTTGTAGGTTCATTGGAAACAAACACATTTATTTCTGAAATTTGTCGACTTTACGCTTTTGTGGGACTTTGATCAGTCATTGAACTCACCAAGAGGTATACACATAATATGCTTTGTTTAAGCCTATTACATCAATATCGAAACAACTATTGTTACAAAGGGCATAGCCGGGTAAGATAGGGAAAACGGCCCTTGACGCAAAATTGATTGTATTTATAGGAAATAATACTTCTTAGCCCCAGATACATTCCTGACAAATTTCAACCCTCTAAGGCTAATAGTTTATGAATACACAACCAGACAAAAATTTTCAAAAAAAATTTTTTTTGACTAAATTACTGAGCCGATTTATTTGAGTTTAATATATATTGTGTACCCACTTTAGGCAAAGTAATAAAAAAAAATTAACGTTATATCCCTTTATTATACTAATTTTTTAAAATTTTTAAATTTAAGTAAATTTTTTTTGGCACTTACGCGTTAGCGACCCCCACCATTTTTTGTTTAATAATATGTCTCTTAGTACTCTATAATATATATTTTTGCTGAAAAATTTTAGTTGGTAGAACATAATAATATTTCAATATAAATGCATGCCATGTTCGGTACTACATATATTACTTATGTATAAAAACTACCATAAAGTAAAATATCTACCCTATTTCTAAAATTATATAATTACGTACGTTCATAACTGCGATAAACTAGTTTAAATTTACAAAAGTCCAACATTATCTTCCGTTTGTCTTTTTTATTAATAAAACAAAATAGTTATTGATTTTTTTTTTGTTAGAGTTTTTTCCATTGTAAGACGTCAAGTGAACCTTTATTAGCTCATACACCACGTCTTACGACGTCAACAATTTCATACAAAGTTTATTAGCTCTCAAAATAGTATACCAGTTGGTCATTTAGTTATAATCCTCCATGACCTGTCATCGTGTTATTTGTGTAAGCTTGTTTGTCGTAGTTATGAACGTATGTAATTTTATTGTAGAAAAAAGTCACTTTCTGCACCCTCTTAAGAAATGCAACAAAAACATCAAGTGAGAGGGGCGAGCTACATATTGCGCACACATGTACACTACTTTCTTCAAGTTAGTTACATGCACCTACATGTAATTTACCTACATATTTTAAAGGCAAATGCTTTACTTTATGGTTTTTTTTATACACAAGTAGTATATGTAGTACCGAGCATGGCATGCATTTGTATTGAAATATTACTATGTTCTACCAACTAAATTTTTTCAGTAAAAATATATGTTATAGAGTACTAAGAGACATATTATTAAACAAAAAATGGTGGGTGTCGCTAACGTGTAAGTGCCAAAAAAAATTTACATAAAATTAAAAATTTAAAAAAATTAGTATAATAAAGGGATATAACGTTAATTTTTTCTATTACTTTGCCTAAGGTGGATACACAATATGTATTAAACTCAAATAAATCGGCTCAGTAATTTCGTCAAGAAAAATTTTTTTTGAAAATTTTTGTCTAGTTGTGTATTCATCAGCTATTAGCCTCGGAGGGTTGAAATTTGGCAGGAATGTATCTGGGGCTAAGAAGTATTATTTCCTATAAAAACAATCAATTTTGCGTCAAGGGCCGTTTTCCCTATCTTACCCGGCTATGCCCTTTACTTATTAAACGTAACACATGATTGCTAAGTAAATATTGTATAATTTAACCCTTTATGGGCCAAGAATATTTCTAACAATTTTACAAGTCTGATTTTTGGTACATAGTTTAACAATACCGTAAATATTGAAATTCTGTCATGTATTTTACCAGGGAAATGCGTGGAAATTGGTTTTTCCTTTCGTATCCATATGGCTACATTGGCCTTTAACTGTAAATGTTGCTTATATGTAAAATGTTGCCATATGGCTACACTGGGTTTTGAATAAAACAAACATTTCAACAAAAAAAGAATATTTATCTATTTCTACAAAACAGTTTTATTCATTTACAAGCAGAAATAATATTATGATTTATTACTGATGAAATGAAATAAAATATTGCTTTTTTTGGTGAGACGAAGTCGTGTATCACATTTTACACATATTAATCTCGTGAATGATTTTTTACAATGTTATCATCGACATTTGTTGGTCTAAACTAGCCAATGATGTATAAAGTTATCTTTTTATGACAATAAGCTCGATTACGAACGTTTGTGGCTCTTATTTAAATAAGGTTCTTCAAAATCTGATTCTGACGCTAGAATTTCTGTGTCCTCATTACCTAACTCGAATAATCTGATATATCGGATACATCTGGTGGTAAAATAGCTATATCACAGAGGTTACCATAAAATTTGCTATAGCGGACATAACTACACGTCCCATATTCCAAAAATGAAAAATGTTATTAAAGGCCAGTGTATCCATATGGCTACGAATTGTTCATAACGGTTAAATTATTTATCTAGGCGAATGTATCCAATTGGCAACAGTAAGTTTTTAGCAAATTTATAAACGTTTCTAGCCACAAATAAAAAAATAATGCTAGCATATTAAAATTAAGTATATAATTAAATTAGTAACATACATAAAAAATTTTTTTTAAATTAATTAATCACCAAAAAATGTAATTATTTTAATCACTTTGAACAACCGGCTAAACAAGCAAATTCCATGACAGTTTTAGTGTATATTTTTGTTCAGTAGTAAACAGCACTGTCCAACATCATATTAAATAAGGACCATTTTATGTCTGTATGCTATTAAACTTAGACTTAAATGTACATCAAATATAGAAAGTATAGGTAGCACATCGGTAACTGTAGTTGAAAATCATAACATTAGTAGTAATATAGTAAGTGTTAAGAGTAATGACGGTAGTGACAATTCAAATCAAAGTGGCACTGGTAATATTTATATTTTTCATGATGGTAAGAATGCTCTCGGCCCATTTCCTAAAGATACAATTTCTAAAAGGTCTTTTAGTGTTGAATACTATTCTTATAAAACTGTAACTGGTCAAAAAGTGGATAGATACTGGTTGTGTTATTCTCTTAAATTAAATGCTGTCTACTGTGAACCTTGTTGGCTTTTCAGTAATTGCCAAGAATCAAAGGTCTGGCGTAGTGGAATTGGTAAGGTTTATGTAAAAAAATTAAAAAACATGAATGAGATTGGTAAGGTTTAAGTAAAAAAATTAAAAAACATGAATGTATTAAATGCCATTTAAATGCTAGCATGACTTATGCTATGTGGAAGAAAAATAAAACTTTAGTTGACAAAATATCGGAGGAGCATCGAAAATGGAAGGAAATATTCACTCGCATTATTGATGTTGTTAGAACACTTGCGCTTTGTTCAATGCCTTTTCAAGGTCATCAAGAAAATTTACAGCTTATTACCCCTGAAAGTGGAAATTGCAACAGAATTGTAAGCAAAAGAATTGTGATTCTTTTGATATTTTGTCTTGTAACAGGACACACAGTGCTATTTTGTTGTTGTGGAGAAAAGTACAAGTGCAAAAAAATTTTTAAAAAAATGCCCTTTAGCCAGAAAATTGCTGGTCCTCGAGAAGAGGAGAGGAAATGTTTGATGAGTCTATGTATAAAGAAACTAAATCGAAGATTGAAAAATGCACTAGTGTATTATGAAGAACTGTTAGTACAAAATAATTTAATAGCTTCAGAATCTTCGGGTGTAATTTTCGATAATCCTATTCAATTATACTGCTATGCACAAGAGCACTGTAAGAAAGTGGGGTTCGATGTGCCAGAAATAGACACATATGAACCCAGTACAGAGGAATATGAATCCAAAGAGAAGAAAGGCAAAGATGCGGAATTAATCCCTATCGACTATAAAATTAAAGTAATCAATGTAGTTAAAAGACATCCTACATGGTCTCTAGCACCATTACAAAAAAAAACATGTAGCCGTTTGAAAAGAAAAGGATATTTATCGCAATAGGAAAATGATGTAAAAAAGGGTGAGACTATTTTCGATAAGTATTTGATAATAGATTCTTTAACTTACGACCGTTTTGTTAGGCAAGACAAGGATATGAGCAAGTAACGACCAGAAATCTACAAGAATGGGGTTTGGCTGCCGCTGGACAATTCGAAGATTTCAATTTTAAAGGGTCTAATAGGTGGGTGACGAAATTCAAAAACAAACAGGATATTCATCAACAAAAAATTACAAAATTGATTTCAAAAAAGGAGTCAGTGACAATGGAAGAAATTTTATCATCTGCAGAGACTTTTCGCCTACAAACCTCTTGACTGATAGCTGACTTTCATGAGGATTACATTATTAACACTGACAAAACAGGTATATAGAAATTTTTTACATACAAGTTGTTTTAAATATTAATTTTTATTAATATCAATATAATGGCTAGTATTTTTTTAGGATGTCAATACCAATCAGTTTTTAACAGAATTTTGGCAGAAAAAGGAAGTAAGACTATTTCTGTAAGAGGAGCCGACACGAACAAAGTTTCCCATTCAAATACTGCACAATACAGTATTACTTTATCTAGAAAAGTACTGCCTCATGTTTTTGTGTGCTTGCAGGAGCCCACAGGTAATTTCGGACCACGGGTACGAAAAAATTAATGAATATAGCAATAAATATACAAACGTAATAGTTACATCATCGAACTCTGGAAAGTTCACTAGTAGTTTATATACAGCTTTTTTAAATAAATGTTTAAATAATTACGTACAGCAAAATAAATTTCTGCTACTAATCGACTCTTGGGGGAACCAAACCAAATCAGAGTTATACGATGAAATTTTTTTGGATAATGAAAAGATGCCCACTTGTATCGTAAAAGTTATTCCCCCTAAATGTACTCCTTTAGTACAACCGTGTGATGTGTATTTTTACAGACAAGTAAAAAATTTTATCAAACGGTTCCAAATTGCACTGATTTACTAGAAGAGAGTCGTGAAATAAATTCTCGCGAAAATAAATAAATAAATAAATAAAAATACACTCTATAGTGGATCACCCACCAGCTGTCATCGCCCATATTTTAAGATATGATAAAATACGCCTGGTATGCGTCAAAAATTGTCTCAAGAAAGGAACACTTTCATGAACGTGAATCAAGTATGTTTTTCACTAGATGTCTTACAGACACCCTTTAATTGTAAAAGACATGCATTCATATGTTGTGCAAATTGTCATAAAAATTACTGTTTTGTATGTTTTTATGACAATTATCACTATGGGTCTTGTGTGTAAACTGTAAAGTATAATAATAATAATTTACAATTAAATAACTGTTACTTTAAAAATTTTATAATTAATTTTATTTTATTTTGCCTATTTACAGATTTACCTATTTAAGGATTTGTTAAAAATACATATTTTAAATAAAATGTATTATAAATAAATAAGACATATGTTAACATATAAAAAAAAAGATTAACACAAAAAAAAATTTTTGTTGAACAGAGTCGATTTCGAACGCAGGACCATTCTATTACGAGTCTTACGCCGATACCACTAGACCACCAGGACTGTTACGTACATGATTCTTTTTCAAGCTTTTAAGTACACCAGCTGCGTTAAAATTTTTTAATTATTTTTTACAGGTTTTTCTGAATAGTGCGCGCTATTATTTTAGTATTTTAACATATTAAGAAAGTGTACTCTTATCACAAAAAAAAATTTCAGCCAAATCGCCGACCCAAAGGCCGTGCCGTACCCTTGTAAGAGCAACAAAAAATACTTATAGAAAAATAAATCATATAAAAATTTAATACGTACTTTTTTTTAGTAACTGTACTTTTTATTTTTGCTAAAAAACCAAAAAATATTTTATTTGCCTTGAAAAAAGGTGGCAACTCTAGTTACGACTTTTCAGATTATTTTCCAAACACTACAATAAATACACAGATTCGTTATTTTTTTCCAAATTTTAAACAATTTTCAAGTATATCCACATCAAATCCACATTCAAGTATATCTTACCGTACATAAATGAGGAAGTTAAATGCTTTAATAAAACATTTGGCGCGCATGACGTTAAACTGAGTGTCTCATCAACTAATACATTGTCGAGTCTGTTGAATAAATCCAAAGATCCTATCCTTCCTTTTCAAAAATCAGGTGTTTACAAATACAAGTAAACACGAGTTGTCAACAAAGTGCAAAAATTCATAAGTGAAATGAGTAAGAAAGGTCGGTCAAAATAACTATGTTTCAACTTCTGTAAAGTATCTTTTAGGAGTATGGTATTTTTTAATATACTAAAAAAAAGTTAAATTTTCTGAGAAAATTAATTTTAAACAAAATATTAACCTAAAAAAATTAATTTCTGTAGTTGTCCATTACTAGTACCAATAAAATATCAATGCATGAATAACTAATATAGTGTGAGTCACTGGTTCTATGCATACTTGTGAGAATTTATATTTTTCTTTCAAATATACATTTCTTAATACTTCACAGTTATTCTTTATGTTCTTTATAAATTTACATAATTTTATTTCAGTGTTTTACATACACTTTTCCTATAAATTAAAGAAGTTTATGGTACTTGAAACTAGGCCAAACAAACTGTCAAAACATACTGTCAATTACTTGTCCATAAATATGTCAATGACTGAAGCCATTATTTTTAAGAAGAAAAAATTGAAAAATTTAAGTAGTTTATGAGATGGATTTGCGTGCCGTAGAAAACGGAGCAACGGTGTTCAAAGCATCGAAATTATTACGTTCCACGAAAAACATTATTTTATAAAAGTACTGGAAAAATTCCTATTGCTAGAAAGACCGATCCATCGTCAGGACTTTAACAGTAGATCAATTGGGATTTCCAGTAACAAAAAATCAACTAGTAGACAGCGTCCAAATGTAAATAAAGGAACTGCAACGTAACACTTCGTTTATAAATAACAGACCTGGTAGAAGTTGGTTCGAAGTATTTTTAAAAGGGCATCCCAGAATATTTAAACGCGTTTCGGAAAATTTATCTATAGGTAGAGCTAAGCTTAGCGGAAAAAATAGCAGAGACTGGTTTTGTGAAATAAAATCTTATATAGAAAAAGATCCTAATTTAATAAGCGCACTTAAAGATTCGATCCGAATTTTAATTGCGAGGAAACAGCTTTCTTTTTATCTCCCAAAAGGAATATTGTTCTGACAAAAGGGGATTTAGATTCGTGTATAACAATATCACGGCAGGAGAAAGCGAAAATATTACATTACTGTACTGATCATGAAGCTGGGACTTTTGCTCCACCTAGAGCCTTATTTAAGTACCAGCGGTTGCCTAAAAATTACTTAACTGAATTAAAATATTCGCTTATCTGAATTTCCAATTTCACAATTCCGAGGTTTTATTAAATATATTTAATGTTACTACATATTCTCGATTATGATCGCATGTCAAATATAAATACCTACTATGTCAATAACTAGAATTATTGCAAATTGTCAATAACGGGTACATTTGCATTTTTGGAGATATTTGCTTATATTAAAGTTTTTTTAAAAGAGAAATATGATTTTTCTGCACTTTTATATATTTTTAGAATGGCAAACTAGCTTTTAAAAAAAATTATTACCATAAGTTAATTTATAAGGATTTTAGAGCTTAACTGTAGCGATGCCTACATCTATCTGGTAAAGCATGATTTCATAATTTCTTAAAAACAAAGTTAATAAAAATAAGAAAAAGAGAATTTTATAAATTCAAATTTTAACCAATATATAATATATATTATTATTCAGAATTAATTTTACAAATTTATATTTAGACATCTAGTGGATTTGTATAAAAGCAATATCAATATATTACTGTTTAAATTACGATTAAATGTAAAAAAAAATTAATGCTATGGCAATCTAGTAAAACTCTAATGAACTAATACTCGAATTTCATAAATGATTCCAAAATCAGCTGCAATAATATTTTTTATATAAAATTAAATTGCAAGATCGAACTTATTGATTTAAATATTTATTTGTTTTATAAACCAAATAAGGTAATGTTTCACAAAACAAAATCTTATTGATCGAATCATTAAAGTTTAACAAAATAACTTATGTAACGTATGCAAATTTCGACTAGTAGCGTCCTTTCCAAAAAATAGAACATTCACAATTTTATATGATTACTACGAAGACGGGATTACGGTTAACATCGTCACGAGAACCTTATTTAAATCAAAAAAAATGAAAAATAGTTTATCAAAACGAAATAATTTTTAATTATATAGTTTAACTAATCTCGCACAATGGAATCATTTTTGAAACAATTTTTTTACAATCATTATTACAATTAGGAAATTTCAACTCTGCACTTACAAGGTAAGTAATATTTCAAATATTCAATTTACTTTTAAAAGGAGAAATGAAAATTAAAATAAAATTCAAGTTTAGATTTCATCTTGTTCAATGCACTTGCAATTATTCATGTTCATAATTTTGTTTTTAAAGTCAATGTCTAAAGCATATTGCATTTTCTTTAAAAGCATTAAATTTCGTCATTGTAATATTTCATTCAAATATCTAATTTCATATATCACGTTTAAATTAATTTACACTTGTTCAATCTCACTTAAGGTTAAATTTAAACATTTTCGTTGATGTTTGGTTATAAAACATGTTTACAAAATTAATTTTCGAAATATCACAAAATAATCATACACAATTTGTCATTGTAACATTCATTCAAATATCTAACTTCGTAATATCACATTTTAAATTATTTTAAGTCTATTCATAATAACGTTATTTTATTTCAATTGAATTTATATCAAACTCAATTTTAAAAGGAACAATCTCACTTTGAGGTTAAATTTAAATATTTTCACTGATGTTTGTTTTAAAGTATGTTTATTCAAGATATTCTAGCCAAATTTTGTTATTTGTTCTTCGTTATTTATTTAGAAATACAAAAATCATCTATTTAAAATCTAATTTAAAGATAGTTTAATAACGTTTTAATCACAATGTGTTTTCCTTTGACAATTCTTTATTTTGTACATAAACCTTTTAGTCTTTTGTTTCACTTTACACCTATATAAACTGCTTTATATAGGTCAATCGGGACGACGTTTTTGTATTAGATTTGCTGAACATTTGGCGGCCATTAAGGCATCAAATTTAAAGAATCATTCTGCAGTAGCTGAGCACATTTTGGAAACCGATCATAAATTTGTGATCACCGATAACTTTACGCCGTTGCATTTTGCTAAAAAGGGATCGTTACTAGATACTTTGGAAAAACTTTACATCGCACATTACAATAATTCAAACCAACCAATTCTTAATGAGACTGCGCAACTATGTTCATACGAACAGTGCCGTTCTATCACGAAAAGATTAGCTGAGCAATTTGAATCTCCATTTTACAACGAAACTTTGAACACGATATACAATTTGTCTTAACAATTGTTTTTTTGAATTATTTTAATATATTTTTCGTTTTTCATTTTTCATTACTAACCTGTAACAATTTAAATTTTACTAAATTATGTTCACATTAATTATGAGTGTTTTAAGTGTAATAATTGATTGATTTGGTGTTTCTATTAATTTTTTAATTTATTTAAATCTTTTCAAAAAGGGTGGTGTCTTACATAATTCCTTTGTGACTGATATCAGCGGACTTTTCTACGACGTTCTATTGAATTCTTAGTTGTAACTTGATGTACCTGATACGGTAAGTATTTGGGTCGCATCTATTTTTTCTGCTATTCTTCTTCGTTCAGTCTTATCACGTTTGACTTTCCCTATTTCTTATGGGGTTCGCTATTTTAACATTGTTTTTCCGTTTGTCAGTTTGACATCCAATTGATTTTAAAGGTTATGTCCCCTTGATGTTTTTCTTATTTCTCAGTTGTTTCACAACTGAGTTTTTTGATATCCTGAAGATGATCATTTAAATGATTGAAACATGTAGAACAATTTTCTTTTAATTTTTCTAATATTTTTCATGCAGGTTGTCGCAAATTTTGAAATTACTCATTCATTTTTACCCGCAGTTGGATTTTGATAATTTATGTATTGGTTGACAACCCTTCCAACTAAAATGACGTATGATTTTGATTTTTCAATTGGACATGAGGGTTTTGATAACACAAATTTTGACGTTTTCGACTTTTCAAGAAAATGGCTCTGAAAAGAGCATCTGTTTCATCTATACTGTATTTTTTAACAATTTGCAAGAAACTAAGTTTGACCCCCAATTTCATTAAAAATAATTTAAAACAATTACAACATAAATCTCTGAAAGGCAACCCAATTACCAATAAATTGATCCCCTCGATGGCCAAAAAATGGTTGAATCTAGAAATTAAACAGGCTTACAGTGCCCTGGAGAAGTTTAATAAAATTTTGTTATATTTACATTTACATATAACCAATGTCTTTTCATCGTGTTTGTTCGATACCTTTTTAAACAACCTAACTGAGTTGATTGTTTTCATTTCTGAAAGGAAACGTGGTAATTTAAATAAAAAAATTTTTAATTTTGAAAAATCTAAAGACTTTACTTCATCATTTTCTCAACATCAAAAATTTTTTTCCAACTCACAAAGAGAATATACCAGTCGAACGTATAGTAGACGATTTGAACGCGCTTTATGGTCTATCAATTTATCAAGAAAACGAAAACTTTTTATTTGAGTTTAATCAGGAAAAGTATAATTTAAATTTTTTCGACAATTTTAATTCTGAACATAATGCTACCCTCTATTATGAAGAGGGTCAATTATTTTTTAATTCTGATTGTGTTTCTAAATTAAATCTAACAGATGACGCTGATCATTTACACAATAATATCTTTCTTCAACACGTCCCGGACTTAAATGACTTTTTTCTGGCTAGCCAGGTGGAATTCGATTTCGTTTTTCACGATCGAGTTTTGAATCTCTCTTCTGTTCAGTTACTACCTGATGAATTGGATTTTTTATCAAAGGGTCTCAAATTTTCCGTGAAATTGCCCATTACATTCAAACAAATCACAGAATTTTCTGCAATAGTCCTTACACAACTCAAAAGATTTAGTATAAACAATATCAATTATTTAAAATTTATGGACCATCTCAACCATAACTATACAGATAATGAGGCTATTTCTAACCTCAAACTTATCAACAGATTAAACAAAAAATTAATAGATTCGAATGTATTACTTACGAAGGCGGATAAAGGATCTTGTTTGGTGTTGGTGGACAGAAATGATTATAACATAAAATTGCAGAATATTTTAGACTCAGAGGATTTCGTTTTAGTAAATTATAATCCCACAGAGCGTATTAAAACTAAAATCAAGAATTTTACGAAGTTATTTGATTTATCGAAGGTTGTCAAAATCCCGATGAACCCCGTCACACCTAAGCTGTACGGCCTCCCCAAAATTCATAAAGCAGGCGGTAAATATAGACCTGTAGTATCCCATTTTGATTCTTTGTCTGGTGGTTTATCTCAGTGGTTTCTTCAAAATATCTACAAATTTACTAAGATCAATTTTAAATATTCTCTTAACAACACTACTGAACTCATCTCTAATTTAACAAAAATTAAAGTACCGAACAATTGCCTACTACTTAGTTTTGATATCGTAGATTTATTTACACAAGTCCCAACCGATGAATTAAAAACTCTCTTCCGCGATTTTCTGACTACTAATTTCAACAATAATCCTGACTCCGCCAATCTGGAAACTATGTTACAATGCCTCAACCTTTTATTAGATTATAACTACTTTTCTTTCGACAACAAAATATATCAACAAGTTAATATCAGCAAACATCGAATAAGCTATCTATAAAGGGCAGAGCCGGGTAAGATAGGGAAAACGGCCCTTGACTCAAAATTGATTGTTTTTATAGGAAATAATACTTCTTAGCCCCAGATATATTCCTGCCAAATTTCAACCCTCCGAGGCTAATAGTTTATGAATACACAAAGAGACAAAAATTTTCAAAAAAAATTTTTTTTGACGAAATTACTGAACCGATTTATTTGAGTTTAATATATATTGTGTACCCACCTTAGACGAAGTAATGAAAAAAAAATTAACGTTATATCCCTTTATTATACTAATTTTTTTAAATTTTTAAATTTAAGAAAATTTTTTTTTTGACACTTAAGCTTTAGCGACACCCACCATTTTTTGTTCAATAATTTGTCTCTTAGTACTCTATAACATATATTTTTATGGAAAAATTTTAGTTGGTAGAACATAGTAATATTTCAATACAAATGCATGCCATGTTCGGTACTACATATATTACTTATGTATAAAAAGGACTATAAAGTAAAATATCTACCCTATTTCTAAAATAATATAATTACATACGTTCATAACTACAATAAACTAGTTTAAATTTACAAAAGTCCAACATTATCTACCGTTTGTCTTTTTTTATCAATAAAACAAAATTGATTTCATTGATTTCTCTTTTGTTAGAGTTTTTTCCTTTGTAAGACGTCAAGTGAAACTTTGTTAGCTCATACGCCACGTCTTACGATGTCAACAATTTCATACAAAGTTGCTTAGCTGACAAAATTGTATACCAGTTGGTCATTTCGTTATAATTTCCCATGACCCGTCATCGTGTTAACAAAATAAGACAGACGGCAGATAAAGCTAGACGTTTGTCTAAGTTTGTCGTAGTTATGAACGTATGTAATTTTATTACAGAAAAAATTCACTTTCTGCACCTCCTGAAGAAGTGCAACAAAAACATCAAGTGAGAGGGACGAGCTACATATTGCGTACAATTGTACACTATTTTCTTCAAGTTAGTTATATGTACATGTAATAACTACAACAGGTTTTAGCCGGATTGTTGTTATTACTATACATTGTTGAAGTTTTTTGTTCCATTTTATTAAGTTAATATTTATTATTATTAAAGAAATATAACATTTAAGACGTATTATTGTTATTATTAGTATCTTTATTTGAATAAAGTTTCTAAAACTTATAATTTTTGTTGAGTTAGATATAATTTTAATTAGTACGTATGCTGAGATAATTTTATTGATTTCATTCAAATATTCAGATTCATGGTAAAATTAACTTTGAAAATTATTTTTTAGCAAGTTAAAACATATTTTTTATAGCAGCTCAAAATATATATTTTTTTAGACCGTCACAGGAACTCCAAGAACTGCAACTCAGGGGGGCAAAGAACATTTTATTGCACTGCTTAGAGTTCTACTGTGTTTTAGAAATAAGGCAGATGCTTTACTTTATGGTCCTTTTTATACATAAGTAATATATGTAGTACCGAACATGGCATGCATTTGTATTGGAATATTACTATGTTCTACCAATTAAAATTTTTCCACAAAAATATATGTTATAGAGTACTAAGAGACAAATTATTGAACAAAAAATGGTGGGTGTCGCTAACACCTAAGTGCCAAAAAAAAATTTTCTTAAATTTAAAAATCTAAAAAAATTAGTATAATAAAGGGATATAACGTTAATTTTTTTTTTATTACTTCGTCTAAGGTTGGTACACAATATATATTAAACTCACATAAATCGGCTCAGTAATTTCGTCAAAAAAAATTTCTTTTGAAAATTTTTGTCTGTTTGTGTATTCATAAACTATTAGCCTCGGAGGGTTGAAATTTGGCAGGAATATATCTGGGGCTAAGAAGTATTATTTCCTATAAAAACAATCAATTTTGCGTCAAGGGCCGTTTTCCCTATCTTACTCGGCTATGCCCTTTGATTAGAAAAATTATAAAACAAAATTTACAAAATAAGCGTAAAGAATTTGTATCCACAACAAAATGAGATGTGTAATAGGAAGATTTATAATGAATCGATTGTTACGTATTGATTGAAAACAGAAAACCTTGTTCTAAACGCCATGTTTCTGCATATCAGTCATTATTTGTTATTATTATTATTATTATTATTATAGACTTTTACGCCAACCTGGCGCTCACTACTCAGTAGGACAGTACTGGGTAACATTCACCTATACCGGCATTATGCAAGGTATTAGGCTCTGTGGAAGGGTAATGTGCCAAACCAATCCGTAAAAGTACCGTAGTACATTCACGGACGGGCTTGTCACATCACTCCTTATATTGTTGTTGTTGTTGCTTGAAACGAGGTGTTATGCGTCTATTTTGGTGTACACTGGTTCGTACGACGAGACTTTTGTGGGAGCGTAGATGTTGGCTCAATGACAGACGGCTGTGAATGCCTAGTTCGTTTTCGTGTCCTCAGAGAATAGGTAGGATTAGGGACAGAGGGAAGGGAAAGGACTGTTTGTGTTTGTGTGTGTGTTCGTGTATGTGTGTGGATGTGTCGTTCTATTTTTCGTTTCTTGGTGTAAATGTGTTCTGGTTCACCAAATTGCTCATTAAGATCGGGTGTTCCTGGAATTGCGCGTTTAGATGGTACAGAGGTTGACGGACCTTGTGTGTTATTGAGTTGGGGAGGATTGTGCACCAGAGCGGTAACAGTGACAGTGCGGCAGTTGGTCGATCCTCCCTCTCCATCAGACGAATCTGAATCTGTATGTGTGTTAGGTGTTTGTGTTTCAGTGTTAGCGTATTGTGTGTTTATGTATGTGTGTTGTGTGTCTGTAAGATGAGTGTCAGTGTGTTGTTCACTCACTGTAGATGGCTCAGATGGAGTACAAGCAGATCTTGTGCTTTCACATATCGCAGTCGGATTCGTATTACTGAGGAACTTCCGTACTATACGACATGTGTTTATGATCACTGCCTTTTGCATAGTGACATATGTGTACTTTGGGAGACCCAAGAGGCTCAAGCTATTGTGTAGTGTGTGTGAAATGACCCCGGTGGCACTGAGTACTATTGGAACAATGTGGACATGTTCCATTCGCCATTGTTGTTTTATTTCGGCTGCGAGGTCAGTGTATTTCTCCAATTTAACTGCGTGTGTTTTTTGTAAGTTATGTGTATTCGGGACCGCAATGTCGATCAGATAGGTGGTCTTAGTTTGTTTCATTACGAAGGTGATATCTGGTCGATTATGATTTATGGTCTTATCTGTAATAATCGACCGATCCCAGTAAAGTCTACAGGAGTCATTCTCCGCTACTACTTTTGGTGTGAGCTTGTAGTAAGGGGTTTTATCGGTTATAAGGTGGTGCTTAACCTCTAGTTTCTGGTATATAATTTTGCCAACCTGGTCGTGACGGTGTTTATATTCGGACTGAGCGAGCTGAGTACAGGCAGCTGTGATGTGTTGGATCGTTTCGGGTTTGGAATGGCATCTCCGGCATGAGTCAGATGTTATTGACGAGTCACGAAGTATGTATTTTGAGTAATTCTTTGTATGAATTACTTGATCTTGTATAGCCAGCATAAATCCTTCAGTCTCCGGGAAAAGACTTCCTTGACTCAACCAGGCGTGCGACGCTGCTTTGTCGACGTTATTCTGGTTAAGATCATGTGGATGTCTTCCATGTAGAGGCTTGCGGATCCATTGCTGGATTTTGTCCTCCTTCGTGACCAACCGGCAAAAACTATCTGGCATTTCTGTGTGTGAGAGGTTTAATGGTGTGTATGCCTTGTCGGCTTGGATTATTGAATTGTGTAGGTGTGATGTGTGTGTTCTGGTGTAAAAGTATTCTCGCAAGTTATGAACCTGTTTATTATGCATGTTCCTTATGTCTATAAGACCCCGACCCCCTTCGGCTCTTGGCAGCGTCAGTCGTTCTATCGCTGCTTTGGGATGATGAATTCTGTATTTGGTCATAAGGACGCGGGTCTTGATCTCGATGTTTGTCAAGTCCGTAGGCGTCCATTTGATTACCCCAAATGAGTACGTTAGCACCGGAACTGCGTAGGTGTTAATTGCTTTGATGATTTTCTTTCCATCAAGGTGAGTGTTCAGCAATCTCTGTACACGCGCTAGGTATTGCTGCATTAGGTGTTGTTTTACAGCGCTGTGATCTATACGTTCATCCTGGTTGAATCCGAGATACCGGTACGACTCTCCCTCGTCCATTGGCTGCATAACAGACTCCGGTCCGAGTTCAAATGCGACCGCATCTCGTTTTCCCCCAGAACGACATTGTGTCCGACATTTGTCGATCCCGAACTCCATGCAGAGGTCTCGCGAAACTTCCCTGGAAAGTCCCAGCAGCTTCTGTAATTGATGTTTAGTTGCTGCGTAGATCTTTATATCATCCATGTACATTAGATGTGAAATAGTATGGTGCGAATTCATTTTTGTCCCCACATTATAACCGTATTTGGTTTCATTCAACAGGCGTGAAAGTGGATTCATTGCGAGACAAAACCATAATGGACTCAATGAGTCGCCTTGGAATATGCCGCGTCTTACTTGAATAAGATCGCTTGTTGTTTTTTCGTTACCAATACTCAAATGTAAGGTCGTTCGCCAATCGGACATGATCGCTCCAAGGAAGTTCACAATACTTGGGTGTATTTTATACAGCTCCAATACTCTCCGTAACCAGGAGTGCGGCACCGAATCAAATGCCTTTTTGTAATCAATAAACGCTGTGTACAGGTTACGTTGTCTCCCTTTCGCTTGTTCCAGTACTACGGAGTCAATCAGAAGCTGCTCTTTGCAACCTTGTGACCTCTTTCGACATCCCTTTTGTTCTTCTGTCAGTATGGTGTTAATCTGACAATGTTCATTGATCTTTTCTGCCAGACAGGACGTCAAAGTCTTATACACAGTAGGCAAGCAGGTGATAGGCCTATAATTAGCAG
This sequence comes from Brachynemurus nebulosus, assembly GCA_035578155.1. Lineage (NCBI taxonomy): Eukaryota > Metazoa > Arthropoda > Insecta > Neuroptera > Myrmeleontidae > Brachynemurus > Brachynemurus nebulosus. Next base: position 17,564,872 of record JAPWDM010000007.1, read on the forward strand.
GATTTTTTGTATCACTGTTTTTCGATTTCATATATGTGATACCCTGCGTTAGGAACTTCGGTGTCAGGTTTGGTATTCTTATAAATAGTGTAAATTGTTCAGCGAGATACTTGTGTGTTGATGTAAAGTGTTTGAGCCAGTAGTTTTGTATGTTGTCGATGCCAGGTGCCTTCCAGTTATGCGATCTTTGTAAAGCTCTGGAGACGTCCTCTGTAGTAATGTCCGTATAGGGCATCTCCGGAAGATGTTCGTTATTCCTGTACTCTGTATCGATCCAGCTGGCTTTGTCATTATGGTCAATGGTGTTGGACCATATATTCGCCCAAAAACTATGGAGTGCGTTCTTCTCCGGTAGACCATTACTGTCAGTTACCGTGTTCGTTAGAGACTGATAAAATCGTCTCTCGTTTCTGCTGAACGCTTGGTTTTGTCGCTTGCGTTCAGTACTGGTCTTATACCTTCGTAAGCGCTTCGCTAGTGCTGTTAATTTTTGGTGAAGCGTATCTCTGATCTCTGTGAGTGTTTTATTGGGTTCCTCGTATTGTGTGTGTACTGTGTGTTTGTGTAAAATGTCGTGTATGTATTTGTTGAGCCGTTTGGACCTCGTACCCTGTTGGTATTGGGTGATCCTGCCGAGATTGCATCGGATGTTGTTGATACGTTTATTCAATCGTGTTTCCCAGGCAGGAGTTTTGTGCTCCTTCGAGTTGTGCGCTACAGGTGGTGTTACGTCGGAACCGTTACAACGTATAGCGGCAACGGCTCCACAGTAAATAGCTGTGTGTAACTCGATAAAATTGTCACATGTTTCCAAGTGTTTAGGCAGTATTGTATTGTTTAATATCTCAACGATCTCAGCCAATCTACGTGAGGTGTGTTGTTTAGGCAACAAGTACCTATGTGTGGGGTCCGTCCCTTCAAATTCAGTAAGCGCTGTGTTAAATTCCAGTTCGATCTCTTGCAGTAGGGTGTCATTTACTGCTGTCTCATGGTGGTTAGGCTCATTCTCGACAAGTTGTTGAATGTCGTTTTGTGTGGGGCTTCCCATTTCTGGTGGGCCGTCGGCCTGACTTTCTTCATTTTGAGCAAATTGATGTGCGACTTGTGTTTTAATGGTGTTTATGAGGGAGGAAGGGATAAGATTATTGGTAAAAATGACACGTTTTTGGTCTGCCAGTCTCTGTTCAGTAACGCGACTTAGGTGAGGGTAGCTGCGCGCGAACTCTTGATGTAATTTTGTACGGTAACCAGTTTTGTCCGTTTCAAGTCTAGTAACTTTGAAGTATGTGCGTACGATGAATTCATTCAGTTCATCTGTCCATTGCATACGCACACGCTTCTTACCAGCTTTAGTGGTCCCCAAAGGATGCTCTGAGGAAACACTTAAAGTCGGCTGAGCCAAAGGTGTTGAGGGCTCCGTAAGTAGGGCAGTAGCGTTTTGGCTGAAGGTGTTGTTACAGCTGACAGGTGGCTGCCTAGAACCCAACCTGTCGTCACCGTGATCTGAGCTGTCACATTCAGTGGTGACCCTGATGCGCCCGGTCGCTCCACCGGCAGCGGCAGTTTTCCGAGGCCTTTTTCTTGATCGCACCATCCTAATGGGTTGTCCTTTTAGTCGCCTTTTACGACAAGCAGGACTTACTGTGGGCAAATTCTGCAAAGTGAAGCCCCCACCCACAGGGCGTTTATTATTATTATTATTATTATTATTATTATTATTATTATTATTATTATTATTATTATTATTATTGTTATTATATTTTTTTTGATATAGTGTATTTTGTAACAACGGCTTTCAAAATAAGAGGAAAAAACTATAAAAATGATTACTACTGTTTTCTTTTTAATGGCTTATCTAACCTTATTGAGAAACATTTTTTCTAAATTTGCAAAAATTAAGGAATTTTTCGTATTCCTGTATTCGTATTTCCACTATAAATAAAAAAATATCCAAAATCATACATCATTAATGGACGCTGATGACGTTGTTTTGTTGTCAAATTCAATTGGAGGAATGAAAAGAGGACTAACTGGAATGAAACGATACAGTGATAAGTGGAGATTACGCATAAATGTTGAAAAAACTAAAATGTTAGTAATTGGGAGAGGAAACAAAGTAAGTAGCAAAGAAGACTGGAGTATAGACGGAAAGAAGTAGAATTAGTGAATAGCTTTAGATATTTGGGAGTAAATATGGCACATAATGGTGACTGGCGATTACATCAAGAGTATGTTTTAAAAAAGGCGAGAAATGTATAGAAAAGTATACGACTGTATCTATATAGACATTCAGACTTTCCTGTAGAGACCATAAAAAAAAAACTAGTGAAAACCTTGACTTATCCTATATTAGCTTACGGTGCCCACATTTGGGGAGCTGACAGAATAGACAGTAAAATATATGCATTTGTAAATGGCATTTATAAAGAAATACTGGGTGTAGCCAAATCTGCTTTAAATGACGCAACGTTGATAGAGATTGGAGTCTTGTTATTTGAAATTTACTTAAGACAACAGGCACTAGCATATTACTGGCGGGTCAGCAATTGTAAACCACTTCAGAGACAATCGTTAGATGCTTGCATGAAAGATAAAATATATAAATTAATGAATAAGTTTGATATAGATAAGGGAATAATGGAAGATGAAGGTGTGAGTTTTAAGCGAAAGAAGGCCATAATTAAAAAGAAATTAAAACAGAGACTAGAAAACTGATGTTCCATATAATAGATAACATGTCCACATTAGAGATATTCAATCAGATTGGTCATTACGATAATGGCGCTCCATATTTGTCGATTGCTAGCAGACATGAAAGAAAATTTTTTGCGATCTTTAGGTTCGGATGTTATGTTTGGGAAAATGGAAACAAAATAAATGGGATTAGGATGTGTGTATTATGCAAAGAAGCAGAATCGGGATATCGTTTGATTTTTAATTGTCCAGGTGTGAATGAAAAAATTAGAGAAATGTTGAAGAATAATTTAGCTTCACTTGATTCTATTCTGAATGTTCGGAATAGTACGTTGGTAAAATTGGTTAGTACTTTTTTTTACAAAATATCATAAATGACAGGAAAAACAGACTGAGCTGTGCAGCATGTTTAACTGTTTAACATAAATATTATATTATTATTTCAGAATGTTAAAATATCCACTTACTTGTGCATGTAATTATCTTTTTGTGTATGCCCAGAATATGGTCTATTTTTATATATGTGTGGTACCCACCGATATGATAAAGATCCATTAACACTCGCGTACCTACATCCTGTCGATAATGCTCGCTATCGCTATCCCGCCGACAAAACCATATGCATCAGGATGGACAAATATTTCAACAGCTGCAGTGTTTTAGCACAACGGCGCGAAAACACCAAATCTTATCAACATCCAACAGCTCACACCACCCTGTCGGACCCACTGTTCCACCCTCAAAATTATTTATATTATTACATTTTTTGTATTAGAATTTTTGTATAAAAAGAATCAATTATTTTCAGATATAGAATATTGTAAAATAGAATTTTGAAATGTAAAGACGAATCTTTGATTAAGTGATTTTTAATAAAGTAATTGTTCAGAATTAAATAATTCTTTTATTCTAAAAGACCAAAAATCAGTCAATTTCAGTTGTGTAATAAAATAAGTTTTATAAAACAAAATTAGAGTCAGTGTTATCTTCAAGATATTACAAGCAGTGACTACAATTACGATTTCTGTTGGTATTTACGTAACAAAGACCAACTGGCGATCCTATCAACTAATTGTTCGTACTCTCTGGTGGAACCACTGGTGAACGAAGCTGAACCCTATTGTGCGTTCAAGGGAAAATTCCGTGACACGACATATGTATACCGTTATGTAATTGATAAGCTTTGGCATGTCAATAAAGATTATTATTATTATTAAATGTGTAATTTTTCAAATATATTCAAAAAAATACCACTAAAATACTACATTTTTTTTAAAAAATACTACTAAAATATTATATTTAAAAAAAAATACTACATCATTACTACAACCTGAATTTGGCGGTCAAATATTACTACGGTATTAATGATAATACTACATATGGCAACACTGAATATAGTCTACTGGCGTACAGGACTACATTTCTTTATTGAGCAGATTACTACAAAAACTAATACCTCATTCATTTGTCGCTAAATCGTAGTCATCACTTTTTAAAAGATTGAAAGAAAATCGACCATCCAGTAGCAAGTGTAGTGATGGATTTTAGTAAAAATTATATTATTCAAAACGAAATCATTGGAATAAAGGGGGTTGTACTCTTCATCCAGTACGAACTCAAAAGAAACGAAGAGAATGTTTTGATTTCTAACCATTGTTTTATAAGTGACGCTTTTGGGCATGACACAAGTTTTGTTAACTATGTCCAAACTTCGAAAGGGAAATTACAAAATGGCTAGCAGTAAATCATCCAGATATAGGCACAGTTTGTTATTTTACTGATGGCTGGGCTGGTCAATATAAGAATGGCTATAAGAAGCTATCTGAGCATTTGAAAAACTTCAGTGTGACAACTAAACATTCATTTTTCTCTCTAAGTCATGGAAAATCTATATGTGATAGTCTAGGAGGAACGCTAAAAAGAATTTTAAAGCTTTGTACAAACCAAGACGAATTAATGGTATTACTAATAAAGGTAAAGATAACTGCTAACAATGTTTACAAAAACAATGTTTTATCAAAATATTTTTTTAGAAATTTTATTAGCAATTTTTCGTCATACTTAAATAAATATTGATAAAGTTGAATCCTGTTATAACGTTAATGCCTTTTAGCGAATTTCCAAAATGGAGTGCAATGAGAAAATAACAGAAGAAAAGAGGAAACAATTACATTATTCATTTTGGAAACAGGGCGACTTCAAAACAAAACGCATTCAGTAGAAGAGCTGTGCCGATACGGGAGCACCGCAAAACGGAGTAACTTGAACCCTTTGACGATGTTTGAAAGCGTGTGTCTTAGGGTGCTATTGCACCCATTTTACGGTACTACACATTCCAAACTGATGAGTCATCAAACTGTATCGATGTGCAAACCTTGATCTCTGACCCGGCACGTACCGAGTACATGTATTTAAAATTTGTTGTTGACATTTGACCCCAACACTCGCTCATACTGTTGGCCTTGAAACTCCAAAGACATGAGTCATCACTTCGACATAATAAATTCAAGTTAACCCATTATGCGTCATCACAATTTACTTATCACAATTTGGTTTTGTGTTAACCCATTACCCGCCAGCACTGAAGTAGTTGTTGAATGCAAACCTAAAGCATGCGCAGATTAAATTTAAGTACCCGACGCATGCGCAGACTGAATTTTAGGCTACAAATTGATAGATGGGGTACACTACCGCGCCAAAAATGTGGGGAATACCCTAACTCAGGGGTGGTCCCAAACTTTTGACACCGTACTGTACTTAAATTTTCGGTACACTGCCATGTCAAATATTTAAGCGACGTGCTGAAACAGAAATTGGCAGTGTATTGGCAAAATATCTGAACAACACGGTGTTAAGTATAAGTGATCTGTGGACCACTTTTACTGCCACTGATGAAACAATGGATCCGGTTTTGGAGAAGCTGAATAAACTTGGTGCTGGTAAACCGTTCAAATCGCTATCTACACTCAAGCCGTATGAAACGTGGAAAATTCTTGACGTAAAACGCATGGAAACTCGATATGGGCCAGCGCTATTATATGTATGATGTTTGGTGTAAGCTTAAGGAAACTGTCAGATGTGAAAATGAATTGATTTACTTTTTAATTTTAATATTGTAAACGTATATTTTATTAAAAATAAATTATTTTACGTATAAATTCTTATATTGTTCTTATTTTACAACACATTAGAACCTCCCAAATTATATCTTGAATTATGATAACACTCTTAGTAGGTATGGGACCACTTGGCAACGCAATGTAATTGCCCATATTCAGGAGCAAGTATTTTAATGTTGGTTTTGAGTAAGTATGTGTTCACCTGACACTTGCATATGCCTTTTCATTCATTTTTCTAAACTAATTTCCGAATCGAAAGAGCGTAATGGAGGCAAAATATGTAAGCCGGATGTCAACTGCTACTTCATGGAGTAAAATGAGCAACTCAGATGCGGTGGTGGCGGTAGTGGTGGTGGTGGCGGCGGCGGCGGTGGTGGAGTATATAAGTAATCGCTAACACGATTTTGAATTAATCTTGTAAGAGTAGTTGAGCTTTACATATCTCTTATAATGTTCGAGTGTACGCAGTGCTATAAAAGCTTCTCGCGGAAAGATTCTCTTTCACGTCATATAAGAGATACACATATGCGGGAATTTTCACCAAAAAGGTTTGAAAATAGTTACTCTCTTGATCCGCTAAAAAAACAAACATTAGACACGGCTGATGACTTATCTGGTTATGATACCGGGAGGAATAATGTTGATGATGAATTTCTAAACAATAAGGTTGAAGAAAGGGTCAATCCACTTGAACAAAGCATTAAAGCTGCATCAAAAGCAATTCAAACTAAATTTAATAATTTAAGAAATCAAAATAATGTTTACACACCCAGCGATGAGTCTAATAACAGGGTTTTAACCACTTCTGATAGTGGAACTGTTATCATCCCCAAGTTAACTACAGCTTTGCAAACTCTCTTGGATATTTTATTAATCAAAGAAACTCAAAATAAAGGTGAGGATTCTAATGAACGAGTAGCAATAAAACGTCCAGTCAGTGTCGGACCAAGAACTACTTGCTAAGCGTATCAAATACAACGGCTCGGAAAATGCTAATGGGCAATCGAAAAAAATAAAATACTGGCATAATCCTAATACTTTAGTGGATGAATTACGACGTTTATACGAGACTTCAGAGATTGGTGAAAAAATACTCAATATTATTCGGAGTTTAGAGGAAAATAAAAACATGTTGTTTAACGTTGACGATAGTGAAGCTTTAATCGAAGAGTTAGATGCTTTAAGAGAAACTACTGTCGGTCAAGAAATATTCTCTATACTTCGTGAACTTCAAAAGGCTGATGTTATTGAGCATATACCACCGCCACCACCACACAACTGCCACAACCGCAACACAACCATCGCATTTGTGTGTTACGTCACCACCGCTATATAATTTGCTGAGTTATACTCCAGCTCATACACCTTATCATCGTTAAAGGGTATAAAATAGTTTAACTTACACAAAATATTATTTATTTACCGGTGGTTGTTAAAGAGTTAACATCTCTTTCGCTGAAAATTATACTTTCGTGGTAAAACAATTACATTTTGGAAACATGTTAATTTACAATCCACCGCAGTTCACCGCTAGACAACCTAGCAATGGACTTTCGAAACCTAAGATTATTAAACGTAAAACTTTTAAGCAACAACACATTTCACCCGAAAATTTAGCATTCCTTAAATCACTAGGTCTTAAAGTAAAAAGAACTTGGTACTCACCAATGTGCTAAATATTATTAACAGTTTGTAATTTGATTGTAAACTAGCAATAGCTATTAGTAGCCATTTTCGAATACATTCCACAAATTAACTAACTATCCCCACCACTTTTAATTATTCTATATAAAGTTGTGGATTGTGTGAATAATTTCAGTTCTACGGCGGTGGTAAAAAATGGCGTTTCTTGACATACAAGGCTATCAAGGAGCTAACAACGAATTTTATTTTAAAGAAGTTGGTATTGCTGCAGAAAATTCAGATGATATATTACATCTTATATTCGACGCACCGTTTGATTTCAACGAGTTTCCGAAGAAATTTCAACGAGTTGCCCGTTGGCTTTGCCGAAATTGGCATGGGATACCTTGGTCATATGGATTTATTCCGTACAAAAAACTTCATACCATATTGAAACCTATATTAAAGAAGTATGATGTCATATACGTCAAGGGCAGTGAAAAGAAGAAATGGATTTCAAATTTGTTTGATGGTATCGAAAACCAGCCGTGGATTCTGAATTTGGAAGAAATATTTGATGTACCGAAGATTTCCATTCTGCGAGATGAATATTATTCAAGACCCTGTATGCTTCATTCAGATAAAATTTGTTCATTAGAAAATTATATTCTTTTAAAAAATTTTTATATGGAAAATAAATAGATTTTAAGTAATATATAGATTTAAGCAATTTAATTTTTTTGTGTACATATTCTATAAATAAAATTAAAAAAAAAAATTATGTGCGTTTTATTTAATTATTACCCTGAATTCCCCTATTTTTTTACAGGAAGAAGTTACTTGCGTTAACTTATAAGAATATTAACAAAAATCTTATGAAATTTATTATTCTAATTGAAAAACATATTTCATGATACACCCTGTATACTAAAATATTTATTAAAAATACTAAATATACACCCGTTATATATTATATGTGATATTATATATTAATATAATATATGTATCTATTACATCATCATAAATAGTTAGCTGAAAAATCTTAAATATCTTAAATCTAAACAAACTGAACTTAAACAAATTAATCGTATAAAGTGCTGACTCATATACAAAAATGGAGAAGTATACCATTTTTTTTTTATGAATGAAAATAAAAATTAAAGCAAAATTAAAGAAAAGTGTAAGTTATGGGGCTTTAAAGTTGCACTTTTCGTCACAGATGTGTGACGTCATTTATTCTACCACATTGGAAATAGACCGGCGAGCTCTTTCTATTCTGAAAACAAACGTACTGAAATGTCAAATGGAGTGTGCAATTTTGACATTTCAATGGTTCATATAATTTATGAGTATCTATTATTATTTCAACAGTACAAAATTGCCGAGTACGGAAAGAAATAAAATAACTTAGTTTTATATACCATAGGCAGGGATGAATAGATACGAATTCAGACTTCACACCGTAATTTTTTGTATTTAAGAGTACCTTATCTTTAATATATTAAAAATTTATGCCAGGATGACCACTTTATTACACAGTATCCAAAAAATTTTGAAAATATCGGCAAGTTTTTGAAAAAATAACAGAAATCATATAATTTCTTCTCTACGAATAATATAGGGGTCAAAAGAGACGATAAAAGGGTGAATGGGAAAACCCGTACGACTGACCAAAATTGAAATTCAAATATAAAATAATTTCAAATTTTTTGTATTTATACATTCAAAAAATAAATAATACTTGACGATTTTATGTAGAAATAAACATAAAATCTAAAGTTTATAAAGTATAGAAATGATATACTGAATGCATTTATAAAAATATCGAATGACGTGACGATCTTTAAAGTGGTCTGTTCTATGTTCCAATACACCCTTCATATGTCCCAAATCACCCCACATTCCACCCCAATAGTTTTTAGATAAAGTTTTAAAAAACAAAAATAACAGTATTTCTAAATATCAATCTAAATTGATTTTTTAATATTTTTTATCCAACTTCAATTAGTGACTATTGTTGTCTAAAAGAATAATTATTTTACTATATTATAATTTAAGGTAGATATATGTTTTCATTTACGTCTAGTATTTTTAAACTAAGCTCATGATTAACATTTTTCGTTTCGTCCTTATTCAACCGCCTGTCCCGATTGATTCCTTTCTACGGTAGACAACACATAATAATATATTATGTATATATTATATATATATATATATATATATATATATATATATATATATATATATATATATATATATATATATATATTCCTAGAGGTCTCGCTCTGGATTTCTAAATTCACCTTATTGAATGAATTTAACCCATTAGTAACCACAATATTACACGTCGTACCGTAGGAAAGTCAACTTTAAGGACAGTTTTCTTAATTAAAGGCATCTAAACCTATTATATAAAATAACAATTAGATAACACAAATTGACCATCCTCTCTCTCTCCCATGTAAAAATTACGATTAACAGGCTTCCAATTGAACTTTTATAAGTTTTTGAAAAAGGGTCTGTAAGGCGCAAAGCAGGTTGCTACAAATTTTTCATTGATTTTTAAATGTATTATTTGAATACATTACTTGAATTATGTTTTGTTTATTTTCCTCAATTTAAATTATAATTGAATGAACTGAAATCATCACACCTTTTTTCTATAAAAGTTCAATTGTTTTTTTCAAAATTTATTAACAATAAAGCAGGTAAATAAATTCAAGTAAATAAAAATACCTGATAATGAGGTTTTTGTATAACACATATACGTTTTTAAAAATCACAGACACCAGAAAACAAACTAAAAATTATTCACTTTTTTGGTAGAACATTATAACCTTATTTTCATAACACCAGTATTTTATTATCACATAGACATAAAACACTGAAATAAACTTAAATACAATAATATTTTACATACCATCCTGATGATCTTATGTATTTTTATTATTTATTAAAAAGATTAAAAACAAAAACAATTTAAAATCCCCTATGCGTTTTATGTTATCGACATATCAAACAGTGGTTGAGCTAGAAAATTAAACAACAGTGTTAATAGGTGGCAACACTTGGACACCACGTACTGCCCACTCTTTCACTACAACGTTGCAATATTTTATACAAAGATATAATATTTAAATAATTGCGTAAAGAAAAAATTGCTTTCATCTAAAATGTTTATAAAAATACTTAATGACATTTAAAATACTTTAATGTTAAAATTATATCTCCATATATTAAAAATTAATAAATTTTCGCTTTGAAATTTCGTTGGATACAGTTGACAATACTTTCAAAAAGCAATGCTTTAATATAGGACTCAGTATTACCACATTTAAAAAACTAAACCTCATACCATAGCAACCTAAAATATTAAATACTGATAAAAATAAATATTAAAATAAAAAATCACGGCAGAGAATCTACAGATATGATTAAAAATAATGTGGGCTGTAATTCAGTCACAGAGTAGTACCTTGTAGAGATTATTCCATGTATTTTGTTACAAATATTTTCTGGCTAAATTCGTGGATGAGAGATAAAGAAAATTACTTAAACAAAGAAGGAATGAAGTGCGACTTACGATTTAGTAGTTTAATAATATGTGAATTATTTTAGAAATTTTGACAAAGTAAATAGAAATACAGGAAAAACATGGGAATATTTCGAAAATATTTTATGTGCTAATTTTTCTGAGCATAAATGAAAGTTAAATATTCTCAACAAAAACAATCCGCGGCCATATTTCATATTTCCCGCCAAAAATTAGATATACACCACGACCCAGAATATTATATATCATACGTGCCTTTACTCTTATCCCTTTGCATGAAAAGTCAGAATCTGACCAGTAAAAATAGAAGCGGGATCTAATGGGTCAACTAGGTCTTTACAATCACACATTCATAAATTCATGGCAGATATAGGTAGACTCACCACACTATCATTATATACACTTAAAATATTGTTAAATGATACTGTAAACTTGCCGTAAACTACCACAGCGTTATTCAATACATTGGTGCCTATACATTTTTTTTTTTACTGTTAAACGTTTTATTTCTTACATTTTTTTTTATTATTATATATTTATTTTTTGTCCTAACGTTTACAAAAAAGGCTATAAATATTGTATTGTGCCTAACTGTACCAGCACAACGATCAAAACACCAAAGAAAATTTTTTTTTCGTACCCTTGCAAAAAGATAAGCGAGAGAAATGGTGCAAGGTAATGAAACGTGATTTAATTGGACCTAAAAGTATAAAATATGTGTGTGAAGATCATTTTGACGTAAGTATAAATAAATGAATAAATAACTAAATAAACTTTTATAAAAGTTTATAAATAGTGTTATTACTTTAATTACAGGTGGAAAAAGATACAGAAAATTTTATTAAATATAAATTAGTCGGTGGAAGATTAAAGCTGAAAACAAATGTACGTCCTCATAAGTTTAACTACCAAAATGTAGTGAAACCTGTTCTAGAAAGAGGAGTAGATGCTGAAAATTTATTAAAGAACGATATTCCATCGAGCTCCTCTGATCAAAATTTCACAGTCATTGATTATAAATCAGTAGCAAGTTGTGCAAACGTAAATATCTGGAGGCTACACTGTGCATACACCAAATAATCTTAAAATATGTAAACGGGTGCAAGTTAACATGAAAGTTATACAAAAAGACAAACAGGTGCAAACAATCGTGAAAAGAAGGAAAACAGATGATATAGAAAATAAGTGCACTGACATTATGTTTGAATCACCCAATAGTTCTCCTTCAAAATTATCAATCACTTCTTTGGGTAGCGAAAGTTCAGTTAGTACGATACAAAATGCAATCAAACCTGAATATTGCGAAGATACAATAACTAAAATATCGAGAAATGTTGGCTTTTATTTGGGTTTACCAGAAGACATTATTTTCTCATAAAAGTATTATCTGAAAGCGTTGCTAGCCCAGTAAAGCGTTGCTAGCCCAGTAAAACATATTTTAATATCATTAAAAAAAATTCGTCTAAACGATTCCAACATACGCTTGGGTATAGATTTCGAATTAAGTAAATGCTCAGTTGGTCAAATCTTTAGTGAAACTATTCCATTAATAGTTAACCGTATGAAACAATTAATTTTTTTTCCGCCTGTAGAAAAGATTTATGAAAAGTTGCCAATATCTTTCAGGAAAAGATATTCCAAGACAGTAAGTATTTTCGATTGCTTTGAAATACGAATAGAAAAACCTACAAGTGCAATGAAACAAGCCTTGACATGGTCTGAGTATAAACATTGCAACACTATTAAATATTTAATTTCCATTACAGCTGACGGACTTATCAACTTTGTTTCGGATGGTTACGGTGGGAGGACTAGTGATACGACAATATTTGAAGATTGTAATTTTTTGCAAAATTTGACACCAGGATGCTCTATTATGGCTGACAGGGGATTTAAAAACATATCCCATTTGTTAGAAGAAAAAGGATGTCATCTCATACGACCTCCAAACGTAACCTCAGGAAAAACTTGTTCGAAATCAGAAGTGATGGAAACAAAACGTATAGCAGCGCTTCGTATTAACGTTGAAAGAACAATAGGTAGATTAAGGAATTTTTCTATGGTAGCACCGCACGCCTGTATCGACACTAAACTAATTTATTTATTAGATTTCGTCGTTGTGATTGCAAGTGGGATAGTAAATGTTCAAAATAAATTAATAAAGATGTAATTAGAAAATATTGTGTTTTATTTACATTCTACTCATTGATTTAAATACATGTGTCCAAAATAATAAACATTTTTTAATTAAATTTTTACAATAATTTTCGTCATATAATATTTCATGCACATCAACATTTTTCGATGTTTCGAAGTCATCATGTGCTATGCAAAATAAAGCTTTTTTCTTATTTGCAAAGTGCATTTGCAATTGTACCTGCGCTTCATATTTTTCTGTTAATTTATTTAAATTTACGTATTTGATCATGTTTTTCTTCTTCAATGGACACTTTATTTCGATGATATATTCTTCGGTAATACCGTCCGGAGACGCACCTAGTATTGGATGGTCTTTTGAAATAAAAAGTCCGCACTTTTTAATATTGATTTTTTTAATTTTTCCAACCTCTTCTCTGACATCACCTTCTAAAAGTTTCCCTAAAACAGTTATAAAATTTACAATACCTATATAAATTTATCTCGTAAGCACTGTTAACTCGTTGTAAGCACCATCAAAGTTGAAATAGAATCATATACCTGACTCTTTCATTTATATACGAATTTTATTATCTAAAAAGAGTAAGATATATGATCCTATTTCAAGTTTGAGTCAAAAATGTATTAATTAAATTACCTCTTTTTATAGCTACCGGTTCTTTAAACTGATAAGCTCCTAAAATTTTCTCTACCAGTGTTCCATCTTCAGTATGGCATCTTGAAGCTTCATGAGCTATTGAAGCCGTAATTCTCCCGTACCGCAGCTCATACCATAACGGAGAAGACGCCTGGTCTGTAGTTGCTTTTTCAACTAGTATGCATTGATTTTCTGTTATGTTATTTGTACAGAATTTAATAAAATCATCCATATTTAGTGAATTTGTTCCGTTTTTATATTTTGAAAAAAGATAATGGAGTAAAACTTTCATTTCTATACTTGTCTCCTCGAAATATGTCATAATTTGTGAATTATGAACTCTTCTTTTTTTGCACTCGTTGATAATATGACTCAAAAAATTTTGGTCATCGGCAACTTCTGGAACTTCTTCTTCTTTAAACTGTTTTGCTTTAATAAATTTTATATTATTGCCAACTTTACTAAGTGCTGGCTTCGTCCAGTAACATTTCACTGAGGTTGTTGCCGGTTCTTCGCTTCTTTTAAAGAGCCATACTAAAAAGGCCACTGTGTGTTTGCATCCACCTTGATTGGCAGCACAATCATGGCATACAACACTTTCAATCTTCTCTTCCTTTTCGTCGCAAATCAATGTACATTGATAAGGCTTGTTTTTAACTTTATGTTCAGGCGCAACTCTGCATTTTACAATGCATTTTGTGCCCTCACGTTTCACCTGCACATATCCAATAGCCTCATCTAAATAAGATTCTCTGGCCGCTCTGAAAAAATATCAAAACGATTAATATCGTTTCCACCAAACCTAGCAATGGATGTCCAAAGTAGGTACCGTAAAATGGGATGACGAGGTACAGCTAGATGAACAGACGCAAAACTATTTAAAATTTGTCATTATTGTAAATAATATTTTATAGTATGACGATCTGGTTTAACCATAAGCTAGTATCGATAAATAAAAATAAATAAAAATAATGTTTAAACTAGTAAGATAATCAAAAAAATTAAATATGAAAGTTAATAGTAAAAGAATCTAAAAATGTTAATATTTTTCTATTTATTTTACTAAAAGTAAAGTTCTTTTATTGATTATGTAGACTATTTTAGACAAATAATTTATATTCCCAAAGAGAATAAAATATAAAAAATTTGTAATCTAATGCTCTTTATCAAAAAGAAAATTTGATGGCCTTGTACAAATTTTTAGCCCGTCTGAGAGTAGGAAAATAACAATAGTCATATTTTAAAATTTTCAAATTAAATGAAAAAGAAGGAATTTTAAAATTACAAAAAATAAAGAACCAGCTATCTGAACAAAAATTAGTACGTTCTGTATCATCCCGTGTGTAAGAAAGTGTAAGAAAATTCAATGAAAAGGTAGAAATTGCCCCGATTCATGCCATTTTAACGGTACTTACCTTTATTTTATCTTTGTTCTGAAGACTACGTAAAGTGTCTTAAAATTAAGCTATTGGTTCTAAATTAAACAAATTTTATTGGAGTACCTAGGTATATAATTTAATTTTATGTTGCTGTGTTTTAGTATTTTATATTACAAAAAGTGTATTTTGAGTATCACAAGGGAATTCCAGAATCCAACTAATTCTAACAAGAAAATATATAAAAATACTTTGAGACGCCAATGATATATTCACACACAGAATGCATAATGTTCAATACATATGTACTTTTTATTACCATATACATATACATTTCAAGTGTGCCTCATAAAGTACCAAATTCTTCATTGCTTATCTGTATTAGGGATGGGCGATATAGATATTGATACATCGTAGTATCGATACTTTTTTTCGAATATGGAGTCTTTTTATATCGATACTTTTTGTAGTCGATACATCGATACTCGATATTTTTTAATCGTACGATTAATACCACTGTTTAACAATAGAAAAGTATTTTTTTATTATTTTTTATAATTATTATAATTTTTTGAAAAAAGTGTCTTTAAAAAAGGGCGAAATTTGGTGCCCACTATTGCGGCCACAGGTTTTATCTGAAAAAAAAAAAAAAAAAAATAATAAATAAATAAAATAAAATAGATTATTAATCTGTAGGTAAGTCGCTATGTTCCTTTTTTTTTAAATTTGAAAAAATGGCGGCGGTTTGAAAAAAAATACAAAATTTTTTAGTTTTCCGTGTGGAAAAACAGGTAGATTTCAAAGAAAAGCTCCCATAGGAACACAGCGGCTTACCTACAAACTGATAATCTATTTGATTTCTTTTTTTTTTTCAGATAAAAACTGCGGCCGCAATCGTGGACACCAAATTTCGGCCTTTTCTAAAGACACTTTTTTCAAAAAATTATAATAATTATAAAAAAGTTAATAAAAATTAATAAAAAAAAAAGAGTTTTGTGTTGTTAAATACTGGTATTAATCGTAAAAAAATTCATCCCCATTCTCCCATCTTATCCATTCGGGAAAAAATTGTGAAAATTGACTATTTTTCGGCCGATTGCACTGTTATGGTACTTTAATGTATCAAAATAAAGAAATTATATCATAATAATATTAATAAAATAACGTAAATGAGCTTTTATTTCGAATTTAACCGTCCTAATCGGTACTATCGATGTTTTTACCGAAAACAATTATAATAATTATCCTATATTTAAAAAAAAAAAACCTCGATTCTGTAGAATCGATGGCTTTTTTCGTATCACCCATCTCTAATCCATATAATACATTCTGTTTGTACAAAAGAATATCTTTATTCTCTACCACTTATAAATATCAATCACCAAAATGCTTTGTGAGATTAGAATTTGTACGCAGAGCAGTATTTTCCAATCGTCGGTTCGCGGACCAGTGCCTCACCAAATAAGAAAAAAATAATTATTTCATGTATATCGATCTAGATTGTACAAAAAACTTTTTTTGTACGGTTGGTCGGGACCGCATAAAAAAGTTTCATCGAAAAAACATCACTTAAAACGCTCAAAACTTAGAAATTTCCTTAGAAGTTGCTTCTATAAACAAAATAAAGCATTAGTTTACACGTATAAACATTTTATTTCAATTTTATATTATGAAAATTTTGAAAAATACATCTTTAACAAAATTAAATGATGCAATAACTTATGTTCTTATGCAATGTATTGATTAAATGCTTAAAAGCCGTTAAAAAGTATTTTTATCAAAGAAAGTTATTATAGTAATTGTTTAAGTTTCTTACTGTCTCGTGATTTTGATTCACATTATGCATTTTAATGGCCATTTTTTACAAACCGCATAAAAAAAACCTTATAAAAAAAACTCGCACAAAAAAAATCGAACAAAAAAGGACCGCATAAAAAAGCGTTCAGCTGTACATTGTGTGTAAACCTATGATTCCTCTAGCCTATTGAATTCCCCGAGTATAAATGTAAAGCATACTTACTTTGAAAGTTTTACTCCTTTTATTTCAGCACTCACATAAGAAGGATTAGAAGAAAAAAAGTCCATCACTGTATATACATCAATTTTAGGTAAATTATCACTTTGTCCTTTAACAAATCCTTCATCCATTATAATAAAAAAAATATATAGACTGCAATAACTTAAAAGTACTAATAAATTTTATTTAAAAAATTTAAAAGAAGATATTATGTGCAACGGTAATAATCACGAATACGTAGCAACTGAGCTGCTTCATAACAAGTCAAATTTATATATAAAGAAATGACTCATTTTAAAAATAAAGCTTAAAAATTTATATGAATTGAAAATGAGTCATTTCAAAAATAAAATTTTGTCACATATAAAAGATATTATAATTTCTACTATCCTTTTTCAATATATTACATAGTAGATCTTGTGAGAGATAATTACAGTCGGCACTATGAAAGTGTTACAGCACGGGACTGAAATCACAGTTTCATAGTGAGATAAAAAAAATATGTAGACACCAGTAACTAGTTTACTGCTATGTACTTGTACTACTACAATAATAAAACAAACATTCTGCGTGTACTTATATGCAGCGTTTGATTGTGTTAGCTACACCAGAGTGGTAAAAGTAATATTGGTTGTAACACTTTGGTAGTGCACAGTTTCATAGTGTCTACTGTATATTACGAATTCGTCCTAAACATAAAATGAGAATGACTCATTTGCAGTTATCGTTGCTTTCTGTTGTTAGTTGATGAGTCAGAAATGTTGGTACTGTTCTTACAAAAAGTTTATATTTTCAATGGAAAATTGGTGCACCAAACTTTTTCAGATTTTTACGAAAAAATAAAAAAACTGGCGAGCAAAAAAAAGGAGGACAGCATATGTGTATTACCGACTAGTTAAAACGACGATCAAAGAAAACCATGCAATACAATAACGGTAATTACCACGCGTCACCTTAATAATGCATAACTAACAATTTTCCCAGTAGGCCTGGGCCGTGTTCGATTCGTGGCATAAAAAATTCCCGCGCATGTGCAGTATTAAACCGCGCAAACAATAATTCAAATAATTTGACGTTTACTACCATATTTGGAAACTTGCAGACGTTACACATTTAAATTTTTGCGAATATGTTCGCGCCTTTTAGTAATGCACATGCGTAAATGCACTGGAATACTTTATGCCACAAATCGAACACGAGGCAGGCGAATGATTTAATGCGCGAAATTTAAATTATGTATATATAATACATTTTTATTTTTATCAATTTTTATTACAACCATCGAAAAATTACACAAATTTTAGTATCAATTATTATTATAAATATGTTTAATTGAATTATCCACCAAACAGCTTACAAATTCATTAAGTAAAAACTTTGAACAATTCAGAATCAGTACACCCATGTGATCATGCGGAGGGTAATATTTAAACAAGGTTGAGAACCGCTGGTTTAAAATATGTATTGGAGACTGATATTATAAATCGTCCAAACATTAGAAGAGAGACAGTCTACTTGTATATATACATTAAAGTGAGAGAACAGTACATAGGACAGTTTATTAAATAAATGTTTGTACACGTCTATAAGACACTCGGTGCCCAATTGGGCGGATGTTTGACGTCACAGTTTAATCATTTCGCGTTCAACTTTGTTCCTCTATTTCTCGATTATTTATTGACGGATTTCAAAATTTTTTTTACCGATTTATTAGTTTTGGTCTATATTTTAAATAAATGTAACTACATATTACATTTTCCACATCACCATACTTCTCCATTGTACCCCTGAGGTACAGTTGACACCCAAATTTCCGGCAGTACAGTAGCGGTCAGAAATCTGGAGTCTGGAGTCTGAAATCTGGAATCTGGACCCTGGATAAATTTAAAATTCCGAGAAATTCATTTCGTATTCAAAATCTAACAAAGAAACTGATGACTCAGCCAAATCTTAAATAAACAATTTTAAAATTATTACATGATCCAAAATTATTATATAAATAAACAAATATAGCAAAAATCCCCGCTTGTATGAGTCATAGTATAATTATAATTCAGCTAAGATAAACAAACTTATACTGTAACTTATAACAATTCTTGGAATAAGAACTAACAAGTTTAAACAAGTTAAAAATTTCAAGGTTAATTCTAGTTAGCACGTGCGAGGTCAAAATGTCAAGGTTTATATTTCAACAATTTTTTTATTTAATTAAATTTATTGCGTTGTTAAGAAAAAAGTGCTGACTTTGCTGAAAACAGGCTTAAACTTGTTGAAAAGCACAGCAGACACTCGATTTACAGTACATTAGCGGTCAGAAATCTGGACCCCAGAGTCTGATTTTAAAATCTAGCTCTTGGTACAGTGTCCCACACAAAATTTAGCGGCCTACCGATTTTCGTTTAAGATGACGCAGTTAAGTGAGGTTCAAAGTTTACACGTAATAAGCACAGTACACTTCAAAAAGTAATCGGACACCTTTTTGGTCAGGGGGGGCCACACTTTTGACACAGTAGTGTACCAAAAATTTAAGTACAGTACGGCGTCAAAAGTTTGGGGCCACCCCCGAGTTAGGGTATTACCCACATTTTTGACGCGGTAGTGTACCCCATCTATCAATTTGTAGTCTAAAATTCAGTCTGCACATGCGTCGGGTACTTAAATTTAATCTGCGCATGCGTTAGGTTTGCATTCAAAAACTACTTCAGTGCTGGCGGGTAATGGTTAACACTAAACCAAATTGTGATAAGTAAATTGTGATGACGCATAATGGGTTAACTTGAATTTATTATGTCGAAGTGATGACTCATGTCTTTGGAGTTTCAAGGCCAACAGTATGAGCGAGTGTTAGGGTCAAATGTCAACAACAAATTTTAAATACATGTACTCGGTACGTGCCGGGCCAGAGATCAAGCTTTGCACATCGATACAGTTTGATGACTCATCAGTTTGGAATGTGTAGTACCGTAAAATGGGTGCAATAGGACCCTAAGACACACGCTTTCAAACATCGTCAAAGGGTTCAAGTTACTCCGTTTTGCGGTGCTCCCGTATCGGCACAGCTCTTCTACTGCATTCATTCATGGTCTTGTTGAATCTCTAACTATCATCCAAAGACGCCCTCGTAACAATTCAAAAAAACCTAAATCACTTTCTTACGATTATTTTATAAAAATGAGTAATATTAGTGAAAAAGCACGTAAAAAATTTTTTCTACAAACATTTTCGATTAGTGATGGCAGACTTTATAGAATTTTATCAAAAAACAATATATCAGATGTGAATGATCGTCGGGGTAAAAAAACTCCAGTCAATAGAATTGATGATACAGACGTCATAGAATATATAAAATCTTTTCCGGCTTACCAAAGCCATTATAGTAGAAAGAATAATTCGGAAAGAAAGTATTTAAATTCGGACTTAACAATTCACAAAATGTATCAAATATATCACGTAAAATGTTCTAATGAAAACAATTTTCGGTAAAAGAAAAATTTTGCACAACGTTTTTTCGGAAAAATTTAATTTACATGTCAAACCACCAGCGAAAGATACGTGCAAAACATGTGATAGTCTAAATTTGAAATTAGCAGCCCAAACTAATGAACAAATTAAAAAAGACATTGAATTAAAACTAAATTTACATTTAGCTAAAGCTCGTCAAGCAAAAAAATCTCTTAATAAAGATATTCTGCGTCCAGTGAAACATATGTATCAGTATGTATTATATCAATTATCGTTTCATTTTATATTCCGACTCTTGTACTTGACAAAACCGGAATATAAAATTAGTCCTAACATCACTTAAATTAGTTTGAAATCCAGAAATGAATGTAAACGTAATAGATTTAAAATTTCTAATTTCTGGACATTCATATTTATCCAATGACGCTGACTTTGGACTAATAGAAAATGCCGGTAAGAAACGTTTTAATATTTATTGTCCACAAGATTGGGTAGAAGTAATGAAAACAGCAAAGGAAACAAATCCATTTATAATAACTGAAATGCCTTGGTGACCGGACGCTCTGTCTCGTACTTATCGTACCGTCACCAAGGACTGTCCGCTCTTTTTAAGCCCTGGGATGGCAGGGCCCATCGATGGATTTTATTATGTGTATGTTTTGTCCCTTGTCTATCGCATTTATGTGTTCCTGTCTGTTTTGTGTATGTTTTTTATCCTTATCGTGTTTGGCGGCGCATGCCCTTAGTTGGCGATGCCGCCGGGTGCTGCTGACCGCGCCATCCACCGGCAGCAGTACCCCAATTTTAATTAAAAAAAAAAATAAATAAAATAACTGAAATGACAAGTTCTGAGTTCTTATTAACCAAAGCATTAGAAGACTGTGTCACAAATCGTAAAAAAAATATCAGAGGAAACAGTTTTAACTGGTTAAATATCAGATGAATTAGATTAGAAAGAGAATTACCATTTACATTTAAATACAAGCAAACACTTAATGAAGATTTTGATTTCGAAGAAGCTTCTCCAATACGGAAAAGGTAGGAAGTGTGTAGCTCTGCAAAATAATCAAAATAGTTTGTAGCCTGCGAGACGATACGTAACAGATCAGAAAAAAGGATATGCTTGATTTATTGCCGTACATTCCACCGATCTATCATGCATATTATAAGAATCTTCCAGCAGAATCTAAAACTCAGATAGCACAAACCATGAAGATTCACACATTACCACAAGATGGCGATTCTGATAATGATGAAATCAATTATGACTAATTTTTCTTGGCAAATAATTATATTTGGGTCATTCTATTTCGTACACAATTTCAGAAAAAAAATAAAGTAGTGAATTAGCTACTTATTTATTGATTATTGTAAAAAAATAAGTATTTTATCTTGTTTACGTAAGTTTTTTGCGGCTTTGTTTTGGGACAATTCATTGTAACGCCCGTTACAGAAAAGGTAAGTTAGTTTACATGGCTATTTATTTTTTGTGATTACAATTACATGGTTTGGGGAAAGTAAGGTCATGATTGCAAGCTAACAACTTTTATTGTCGACTTTATGATGGGCTTTGAATTTAACGGCATTTTGATAAAAACAAATCTATTACACCCGTTACGTAACGGGTGTTACAGATTTTTCAAAATGCTTTTGTTGGATTTTATATTTATTTAATATGAAAATTTCGTAAGCTTTGAAGTAGTATGACGCTTTTTATAATAACTGGTTAGTTTTTAATATGAAAAAGACAGTTTAAAAAAAAAATTCTTGAAAATTGATTTGTTGCATGACGTGAGTGTTAAATTTTGATGTTGGAAATAACAAAATGGTTGGAAATAACAAAAAAGTGTTT
Organism: Brachynemurus nebulosus; assembly: GCA_035578155.1. Taxonomy (NCBI): domain Eukaryota; kingdom Metazoa; phylum Arthropoda; class Insecta; order Neuroptera; family Myrmeleontidae; genus Brachynemurus; species Brachynemurus nebulosus. Next base: position 17,587,362 of record JAPWDM010000007.1, read on the forward strand.
AGCTGCAATGAAGATATTGTATCCGATATCGCTTTTCAGAATATAGTTAGTATTTTACCTGATCCAACTCTTACGTATAGGGGTAGTCGCACCTATTACAACTTTGCTGATAAAATTGATATTTTAGCAAATTAAGTCTTAATATTATTAAATAAGTATTAAATAATGTTCACTGGGACAGTTCCTGTAATTTTGAGTTGTTAAATGTTTATAAACAAAGATTTTTCGCTTTATGTTTATGTCAACTTCGTACTCGTAACACCCGTTACAAAAGTTGGTAACACCCGTTACGCACTGAAATTGTTATTAAATTTAATGTATAGGTCGAAAATTAGAAATAATATTTGTAAAAGATTAACTGTTCAGTTAATACTCATCTAATGTGGTTTTAAATATATAATTTTACATAAATTCGCAGAGTTTTTGTTTATTTCTAATCCATCCAGAAAGAGGAAAAATAATCACGTAAAAAAGGTTTCTAACGCATTGTTCTGTGTGAACTAATTTTTGAAAAAAACTAATTTTTATAAATTTTTCTAACAAGTAAAGGTCTTGATGTGACAATTCCCGATTTTGATGAAACTTGGTAGGTGTGTAGAACAAAGAAAAATAACAGACATGTATTTTTTCTATCAGCCAAAAACGCCATTTAAGGCGTAAAATCCACCTCCAAAGTTGGGGTAAAAATTTAATTTTGCAAATTACTCGAAAACTATAACAGATAGAACAAAGTTTAAATTAACACAACCCTTTATTTTTAAAGGCCTTTCTACTGATGTACTCAAATCCAAAGTCAAAGTCAGACCTACGGGGGGAGGGGGGTCCGGCCTTGACTATAAGATTGCGGGTAAAATTTGAAATAGGGTGAATATGGTTCGACCAATCAAAATATTAATATCAAATATGAAATCTACATCAAAAATGCTAGTTTACTTGTTTTTACTAAAAGCCGTTACGTTAAAGTTAAAAGTTCAAATCTTAATCTAAAATCTTACATGTACACTCAATATTCTACTTATAATATCTTTAACCCTAGAAAGACAAACCTATTTTCTCTACTCTTAAACTACAAACCGAGGTATACACAGAATGTCCCAAAAGTCAACGATATCCCTTGAAGGGATGATAGACCAGCTCATGCCTGACCAGAAAATCAAAATATTGTCGGATAAAATATCACTGGTTTTCAAGATATTGACACTTTTATGAATTTCGGGTAGATCGACAATTTTGATCAGATTTTCGAGTATCACCGCTGCAAGATTAGATTTTCTGAATTCTAATTTTTATTACGCAACCCTGAAGAGTCCTTTTGTAGATCACAATCCAAAGTAAGGGTAATATACCTATAATCTTGGAAAAAATAAATATTAAATGATTAAGACGAGTTAACTCGTCCTGCAATACGGCGGCTCAAAATGCTGTGATATGTATATATTCACTGGTACAGGTGCCGCCATCTGTGACAGATTTTCCGAAATATGGTATAATTCTAAATAATGTTCAATTTTATCAACATAGTTTAGTATAATTTATATTTTGTAAATTCCTAGGGTTCACTTTTTTGATGTTGGGATCTTTGAATTTTTTTCTTACCGTATTTTTTGTAACCTTATCTATTGTACTTATCACTGGCAGTAAAAAGTCCGGCATTTTGTGACAAAAAAATTTTTCCATATGGTTTGTTTAAAAGGGTTAAAATATGAAAATCATCACCGAAAATTATATATCTAATGTTTTGTTGCAAAATTAGGTTATTATAAGTAAATCAAAATTTTTTTAGCAAGAAAAATAAAAATAACTTACCTAAACCACTGACGTAAACTACAAACCGGTGTAGATATCAACGCCACACTAGCTTCAGGTCTTCACTCCGTCACAGTAGACAAGAAACTGAAGGGATCCTGTACCTCACCCTACTGTTAGAACCTTGAACTAAATGATGGTGTAGGTGTCCAGTCGACAATGTCACTGACTAATTTAAAAACATGGTCAAGTTTACCTGGGGTAGATATTTACCCCGGTTTGTCGTTCTAGGGTTAAAAATAACTTTTTAAATGTTTTTATTTATTGTATTTATACTCTACAATTAATATTTAAACAAAAATATTGGATAAAATTTTATTATAATGTTATTCGTACGAAATTAAGGGTTCTATATAAATTCCGGTAGCTCTAGTTTATACTGGAAACTGTTGAAATATTTTAAAAACAGAATCGGTAGAGGCAAAATTTAAATTGACGTAGCATTTAATTGTTTTAGAGCTCGAAAAAATATACAGGGATATTAACATATATAAATCCAGGGTCGTTGTTATTAGCGGATAAAATTTTTTGATTTGAAAATTTTGGCGCCTTCTTAAATCACTTTTTGGTACCCCCATGACCTGCCGCCCGGGGCACGTGCCGCAGCTAAGCCCTAGATCCGGCCCTGAGTTTCATCAGTTGTAAAACAAATGATATAAATAAATAATCCGTAAAACTTCTTTTATTTGAAAAAATATGTCTCCTACGCTGACATTGACCATACTTACTTGACAATAAAACGAAACAGGATGAGTAGCTCCTTTAAAATTTGTGTTTCTTCTTTTATCGGCAAGTACGTATAGCCAGTGTGCTATACGTTTTCATGCGCTTAAAATATCAAAGTGTAGGAGCTCACTGGAAAAATTAAATATTATATATTATTTTCCTTGTCACGTAAATATGTACAAAAAGTACCGTAATGAACACAAAAATGGTAGTGACATTCAATAATTTTATGTTCAGTATAAAAAGTGAATTCAAAATTTAAATTTTTTATTTAAAAATATTATTTTATATAAAAATTAAAACATCATTAAAACAATAATGAAACAAACGACAAGATAGTAAAACTCAGTATAACTATTAAACTATTTGCACAACGAAATACAATGGATAATATACCATTCGTTGAGCGTTACTGTACTACGATTCAAAATGTTTGACTTTTTCTCCCACTATAACTTGTACACGATGCGCAATGGTATCTCAACCGTCTGGGTCGTTTACGCCAAACTAAAGGAATACGTATGTGTTGTACAATAGGATAATATAGCTTGTATAGTCATATACGAGGTGTGTTTAAAAAGTAAGGTGACTTCTCAAATTTCTCGGGCTACGTACATTCGCTTTTCGATTTTTTTATTTTGTTCCGTTAGTACACTCGCCCCAAACATATGTTCACAGTTTCAACTATATAGCATCCTTTGTTTGTTTGTGAGAGGTATAAAGGTTAGAAGTGCCTGGTGTGCTCGGCAATTGTCTGCTGTCGAAAAAAATGGATCAAAGGATTAGCATCAAATTTTGTGTAATACATGGAATTAAGTGCTCCAAAATACTCGAAATGTTAACAGTGGCATTCCGTGAGTCTACTCAGAGTAAAAAAAATGTTTATAAGTATTACAAGCTCTGCCAAGAAGGCCGAGAAGACGTCAATGACGAACCTCACTCTGGACGCCCCAGCACATCAAGAACTGATGAAAACGTTTAAAAATTGAAGAAAATGGTATTGGAAAATCGTCGAATCACCATTAGAGAATTTGCTGAGTATTACCTTGTAGTCATGCACCGTTTGCGAGAAGCGATACGAAAAAAGACGTCCCGAATTGTGGGAAAACAATTCATGGCTTTTGCATTACGATAATGCACTTGCTCACTTATCGTTGCTTGTGCATGATTTTTGCCCAAAAATAACACCACAATCATACTACAGCCACCGTATTCATCGGATTTAGCCTCTTGCGACTTTTTTCTGTTGCCAAAACTAAAGAGACCCATGAAAGGACGGAGATTTGCAACGATTAAGGAGATAAAAACTGCGTCGCCGGAAGAGCTCAAAGCTATACCAAAAAGTGCATATTAGAAGTGCTTCGAGGATTAGAAAATGCGTTGTCACAAGTGTATTGTATCTGAGGGGGATTACTTTAAAGGAAATGACATGAATATTGATGAATAAATAAAAGGTCTTTGATAAAAATACATGTCACCTTTATATTACATAAAACTTAAAAATAGTGACAAAGAATTGCAAAAAATATGTTTAGAAAAATTTTTAGAGAATAAATTTAGAAACCAAATGAATGTATGAATTTAACATAACAATTCACCACTTCTTAATTTGTCAACGGCGAGAATTGAAGAAAACAATAGAAGATATGTACACAAAACAGGCCTGCAAATGTATTCATGTATTCCTCATTATTAAAATGGAGCTCCATATTTAAACATATTAAATAAAGAAAATAAAATAATAATGGCTACTTTCAGATTAAATACTTATAGCTGGGATAACGAACAACAACTATTACGGGGAAAAATGTGTGTTTTGTGTGGCGGGATAGAGTCCGGTCTACACTTATTAATAGATTGCGAAGGAAGTAACGGGGAAGAAGGAAATAAAATACTTAAAATGGGCTAAAATAGTAGGGGAGACTGGGGCTAAATGGCAAATTTTAGACAAAATTTTTTTTAAGGCACTAAATCCTCAAACATTATATATATATATATATATATATATATATATATATATATATATATATATATATATATATATATATATATATATATATATATATACATATATATATATATATACATATATATATATATATATATATATATATATATACATATATATATATATATATATATATATATATACATATATATATATATATATATATATATATATATATATATATATATATATATATATATATATATATATATATATATATGAACGCAATTGTAGAGAAATTAGTCCTCTACAACTTTTCATGATGTTTCCACAAAAAGCGCGTGTTTTTTCTTTTTTTCTGAACTCAATTTTTTTTAACATTTAGCCCCACGATGGGGTTAAATGTTAAATGGGGGCAGCTGAATGTTTCAACATATTTCTAGCCTACTGAAATCACTTTTTGAGTTGTATAACGAAGTAAATATGCCAAAGGATATCAAAACGATGAATGATGTAAAGAAAAACGCCCATTTATTGAAAAATACAACTTTTATAAGAAGGACAATGAAAAATTAGAGTTTGACTTATTTTTTTCTGAAAAGAAAAGCTACTAGAAATTTTAGAGAATTTTAAAACATTTATAATTTTATAGTACAACTGATAACGAATATGTAGAAATTTAGATACTTAAATTTTAAAACTATCGTTATTTTCCATATCGATAATTTTCGATAACGAAAAGTAGATTTTAACAGTTGCAATATGTTTGGAGTACCTACAATTTGCTTCGTTTAAACCTTCATAAATTTTGTTACTTTCTCGCTACGACACACAGTTTAGAAGATATTTATAAACAAACAAGAAACAGATATACTTTATGATAGACCGAAATCAGAAGACCTATACACAAATATTTGAAATAAAAAATAGAAAGAATTTACTGAACATATAAACCGACAAACAAGAAAAAATAGAAGAAAATAATAATAATAAAAAAAAAAAAAACATTTAACATTTAGCCCCACCAATGATTTAACACTTTTTGAGCTTTAACAACGATCACACAAATGATGACGATAAATATACAAAAAAAATTTTAAGATTCGTATTCAAAAATTACTTCGGCATTATCGAAACAAATTTAAGGATATGTACACCATAAGGCTTAGATGAACTTCACATTACTAACGTCGTTTGCTTTCTAGTAAAGAAGGCCCTCTAAGGTCAAAATTTCAGCTTTGTAACTGTTGACATTCAGAAAATAATGCAGAAAATGATTTTGACAATTTACCATTTAGCCCCAGTCTCCCGTATATCTGATATATTAAATTTAGATAACATAAAGCAAGGACACAAATCGTGGTTGAAAAAATTATACTGAATTTTTATTCAGTATAAATTTTTCAACCACGATTTGTCATAAAATACAAATACAAAGACAAAATGATGTAAAGACTGACAAAATATGTAACAATTTTGGAAAATTTAGTTCAGTATGTAAAAAACAAAGAAAGTAACGATGAATACTTTGCGTACGGGGAAATAGTTGCGCATAAAATTAGAAAACTACAAACAAATTCGGAAAGAACCCTATTTCAGCATTATAGTTACATAGTATAGAGTTTTTATTGACATACAATATAGCAAATCAATTACAATTTTACAGTAGATATACATATATTTAAGTTTTACATATTGTTCGTTTTTTTTTTGTGAGTTATTAATACATAAGTACTTACATTGATTTATAAATTATTAATTATATTATTGTGAACTTGTTATTTGTATTGCTAATATAAATAGTATCAATATATTAGTATTGTGGTCATCAAACGATCGAATGCTATCAAAAGAATGAAATTGATTCGTTGCAGTTGTCACTCGAGAATACCTCGAAAAGATGCCAAATTGTGTTAAACACTTGTAAAACGAAATAAAAAACAAAATTTTATGTTAATACCACATTTAGGGTGAAATAAAAATTCAACTGACATGTGTCAAATTGGTTATGTGTATTTGACAGTTTAAAATGTAAACAGAAAAAAAGGAGGAACTTAGACAGTTGGAAACAGTCGGAAGTGTGACAAGTGCGCATATATGGAAATTGAAACAGTGGTAGGGTTCTCATCGAAGAGGGTACTGGAGAGAAAAAAAGGAAAAAATCACTCTCTTGGGGTTGGACAAGCAAACGGAGAGGATGGCAGCAGCGAATACGTAAAAGTAATTTGAGCCCATTATTGGAGATTTTTTTGGGCACAATCACAATTCAAGTGCAAGTAAAGTTCTGAGTACGCGTCCAAAAATTAGACAACTAGATATTATAAAGCACTTATCTCAATTGATTGTTATTCCATTGTATGTATTTTTTCTTTGGAAACCTCTCCGGCCGTCGCTAAGAGCATTGCCATCGCCAAGGTGAATGGAAGGTCAAAGTTCCGAGTGACCACGTGTTGAGATTTATAGCTGGTACTGGAAACGCTACGTGGAAGTGGTTGTACGACTGGTGTCGTCGGAAAATTTGATGCTTTCCGTTTCACGAAAAATTATGGAATTTAAGTGATGAGCTACTGTTCTGTCTCTTCAAATGTATGTGGCTGACGCTAAAAAAAGGGAAACAAACGTTAATAGTGGAATGTGGTATTTAAACTATTTAAAAAAAAAAGGTTTGTTCAATACTTACCCCTAGTTATAGTAAAAATTATTGAATTTTTAGTATATCGAAATTTGAATGGAAAAGATTGTTGGTACTCTCTGTAGAACCCCTTGTTGTTAAATTGTTTTCTTCTTAATTGGGTTTACAATTGTTTTTAGTTGCTAAAATTTTTCCATTCATATTTCTTTGTTTTTGTATTTTAAGTTAGATAATTTCTTATGATTTTTGATTTTAAGTAACTTATTTCCGGTTCCCCGTTAACTGTACCTAGAAGTTTTCTTACAAAAAAAAGTAAGAGTGAGCATATTAACTGCTAAATATTAAACATTCGTCTGTTTTAATATACCGCAAAGTATATGTAATGGCATAAGTTTGCTTTTTTGTCGCTTTTCAATATTTCAGGTTAGGTGGATGTTATCTCTTTTGTGTTGTTGTGTGCGTTCCATTAAGTCAACTATTATCATTAAGCGTGTTCTCACATTTGGTTTCTTTTTTTACTAATTCTTTAAACAATAACTATTAAGCCAAGGATACACTGGCAAGTAACTTCTGCAATTTATTGCAGAAGTTACTTGCGTATCTGTTTCCACCAGATGTAATAAAACAACTTATTGCTGCAAACATTTGCTGCAAGTTTCATCAACCATACTTGCATGTGTTGTATCCACTGGCAATAAATTTTCAAGCAATTTTTGAGCGAGTGTTTCCACTAGCTGCAATACATTCTGCAAATTGATTGCTGCAAATAACTTCTGAAAGTTTTATCATTAAAACTTGCTGGAAGTTTTTATTGTGTGTTTACATTACCATTTGATATAATCCAAGATGGCGATACTCGAAAACTCAACTATTGTTGCTGAGCTTAATAAATTAAGGAAAGTTGATTTAATTGAAATATTAATCAATAAAAATCTTCCAAATGAAGTTAAAAATGATACACTAACTAATTTTTTTGATAAATTGTTTAAAAAAAGTGCAAGTGACAGCGATGAATTTCATGATTCAATGTCAACAATTATTAAAAACGATGAAGTTAACAGTGATGAAAATTTATATAAAAAAGAATTAATAATTGAGTTGAAAGACAAAAATATTATTATGCAAGAATATATTAATATGTTAAAAGATAAAGTGGCAACTCTTGAGCTTACTGTAGTTAACCTTAAAAAAGTAAATGTGGTTAATAATGACGGAGAAGTGTCAAAAAATAATAATGAAAATATCCCAACAGTTCACAAAAGTAGTAAAAATGTTCAAATTGACACGAAGAATAAAGTTAATAGCAAAAATAAAATTAAATTACCTCTGGATTCAGAGAATTCTGAAAAGGAAACCATTTCTGCAACTTCAGAACAAAATGAAGATGATGTTTTAAAACACGTTTCTGACAATAAGAAACATAAAACAATTTTGGTGGGAATTAATAAATCTACCGAAAATAGTATTAAACCTGTGGAACAAAAGGTACATGTGTATCTGGGAAGAGTACATCATGACAATTCTGAAAATGATGTAAAAAGACACCTAAATGTCAAATTTCCTCAGCAAGAGTTCGAAATAGAAAGACTGAAAAGTAAAGGATGTAATGCGAGTTTTAGAATAACAGCTCCGTTCTCACTGAAGGATCAGCTTTATGACGAAACTTTCTGGCCGTGCGGGGCTGTTATCAAGAGATTTCGATTTCCTAGACGACCGGTGGCGTTATTCCAAACGGAGCAACACTGAAGAGAGTCCCTCTATTAATAATCATTTTAAAAAAACCGACAAGATCTTCCATAAAGACGCCAATAATTCTTTGAATATTTATTTTAACAATATACAGAGTATAAGAAACAAATCAGACTTAACTGAACAATGTTCAAGAAAAAAACATTGATGTACTGTGTATTTGCGAACATTGGTTGCGCGAATCTGAGATGGACTTATATAAGCCAAATAACTTTAATATTGGAAATTATTTTTGCAGGTCCCAATTCTCACACGGTGGTGTACTTATTTACATTAAAAATGATATAAAATTTAAGCAATTTAACAAATTAAATTATTTAAATGAAGAAAACGTTTTTGAACTCACTTGTATTGAACTGCAAGAATTAAATACAATTGTAGCTACTTTCTACAGATCACCAAGTGCTGATTTTGAAGTATTTTTAGATAAAACTAATGTGGCATTTCACTTTTTAGAACACACTGGTAAGAATATTATTATCTGCGGCGATTTTAACGTAAATATATTCGATTCAGGTGCAGATGTACATAAATTTTTGGATTTGTTGGAATCGGTCAATATGAAACACATTATCAATGAACCAACTAGAATTCACAATGGATCAATTAGCTGTTTAGATAACTGTATTGTAAAATTACATAAACTTGAGTGCACTTCTGAGGTTGTTAACGATTCACTGTCTGATCACTTAAGTATTTCACTTAAAATTAAACTTGAACATATTAAAGTTCCAAAAGTATTTTTTCACGTCAAATATATAACAACAATAAGTTAAACTGCTTCATATCATCATTAAATGACATTAATTGGTCAACTATTTACTCTTTAGATAAAGCTCAAACTTGCTTTATTTTTTTAGTATAATTGTAAATATTTTTGAACATTCTTTTCCATTAAAAATAGTTAACATTAATAAACAAAATCAACAGGTACAGTGGTTTACAGAGGAATTGTTTCAGATGAAAAACAATTTAGATATTTTAACAACTGTTCGTCATTCTACAACTGATATGAATATAAAGAATGATATTTCCAAATATAAGAAATTTTATAAACATGAATTAAGAAAAGCAAAAATTTCCGCAAATTCAACATATATATTAAATGCTGACGATAAATCCAAAGCTACTTGGAATATCATTAATCGAGAACTAGGTAAAAAAAAAACAAAAAAAACAATACTGATATACAAGCAAACGATTTTAATAGTTTCTTTATTGACGAGGTCAGTAATATTGATGAAAAATTACCAAATACTGATTTTAATTTAAATAACTTGAAGAAAGTAAATTCTCCCAAAAACTCTTTTTATATTTTACCGACTACACCCAACGAGGTTACAAAATATATTGACAAGTTAAATAATTCTAAAACTCCGGACATATTTGGTATGAATTCTTTTATTCTAAAGTCTGTAAAGAACACAATTTTGACACCACTATCTTTTATAATTAATAAATGCTTTTTAGCAGGTTATTTTCCCGATAAGCTGAAACTAGCGAAAATTATACCTTTACACAAAAAAGGTGACATAAATGAAATTAGTAATTACAGACCAATATCGATCCTACCCGTTTTATCAAAAATTTTTGAATTAGTTTTAAAGGATAGGTTAGTAAATTTTTTCGAAAAAAATAATTTGTTCTCGAACTACCAATTTGGTTATCGCGAAAATAAATCAACAATTAAAGCAGTGATTCACATAATGGAATTGATTTTTGAAGCCATTGATAACAAGGAAATTGCATCAGCGACATTTCTAGATTTAAGCAAGGCTTTTGACTGCATCAATCACGATATTTTATTAACAAAATTGAATTACTATGGTGTCAGAGGTTCTACTTTGGAACTCTTTAAATCCTATCTGTCAAATAGATACCAAAGAGTTGTAGTTCAAGACAATACTTCTACTATGAAGAAAATCGAATTTGGTGTTCCACAAGGATCAATATTGGGACCAGTATTGTTTATAATTTTTATTAATGATCTTCCAGCTAATTTATCGGCACTTGGAACTGCTCTTTTTGCGGATGATACTACATTTTTAACGAAAAGTAGTGATATGGACACGTTAATTAATTTGGAAAGTAAATGCTTAATGGAGGCTAAAAGCTGGTTTTTAAATAACCGCTTACAAATGAATGATCAAAAAACACAACTTATAAATTTTGAATTATCTAGAACCACGGACATTACCTCTGTAAACTTTTTGGGTATACTTATTGATAACAAGCTATCATGGTAATGTGAAATACATAAGTTAGCAAAAAAATTAAACAGTGCATATTATCAAATTTTTAAGATTTCAAAATGTGTCAACTCAGATACAGCAAAATTAGTGTACTATAGTAGCTTTTACAGTACAGTAGCTTACAGCATTTTATTATGGGGCAATAGTTGTAAAATGGACCGTATATTTAAAATCCAAAAACGGATCATTAGATGCCTTGCTGGTCTGTCTTACAATGACAGTTGCAAACTTTCTTTTATAAATTTAAAAATATTGACCGTTCCTTCAATTTTTGTGTATCAGGCCCTGAACTATGTGCATAGGAATAAGAATTTGTGGTCTCCTGTTCACAATGTACATGGTCATAACACTAGACAAAGAGATCACTTGTATATTGCAAATCATAAGTGCAAAAAAACGCAGCAGACCACTAGTTACTTATGTCTACTACTGTACAACAAATTACCAGATAATATGAAGTGCTTACCTAGAACAAGATTCCAAAATATTATTAAGAATGCTCTTATTAGCAAAGCATATTACACAGTACATGAATGTTTTGAAAACTTTCTATTTTAATACAAATAGACTTATCTTTTGTTGACGAACTCTGTAAAAATTGTAAATTTTTTTCGAGTAATAAATTATTATTATTTTTTTTTTTTTTTTTTTTTTTTTTAGTTAAAATTGGGGTACTGCTGCCGGTGGATGGCGCGGTCAGCAGCACCCGGCGGCATCGCCAACAGAGGGCATGCGCCGCCATAAACGGTACAGATAAAACATACACAAAACAGACAGGAACACATAAATGCGATAGACAAGGGACAAAACATACACATAATAAAATCCATCGATGGGCCCTGCCATCCCAGGGCTTAAAAAGAGCGGACAGTCCTTGGTGACGGTACGATAAGTACTAGACAGAGCGTCCGGTCACCAAGGCCTGGAAGCCATCGCTGGAACTCCCTCCGAGGCGTAAAGGGCCTCGGGGTGAAGGAACCTGACTAGACAAAACACAAAGACTAGGATAATATCACAAATCGTATCACAGATAATACCTATTACGCCACTGGGGAGCCACAGGCCCACCAGTGACGCAATAAGGAGTTAAAACAATACCGCTGTGGAGCCATAACAACAGGCTCACAGCGGCATAAAAAAATATCACAGAAAAGAAAACAAATGATGTACCACCTCGGGTGTAAAAGGCCCTCGGTAGTACATCGTTAAAAAACAGTAACAAAACAGAAAACATGTATAAATAACAACAGTACCACTAAGGGTGTAAAAGGCCCTTAGTGGCATAACGAGAGACTAAAAGTACCCTGCCAGACCAGCTGGAACAGGGTATAGGCAATAAATAGGACAACACAAATCATTTTATACACGCAGATTAAAACGAAGCTGAAAATAAATTTTAAAATATCGGGGGAGAATCAAGAGACGACTTCCAATAAAATTTAGAGATGTAATGCCCCTACAGTCTCTGAAGAAGGTTCGAATTTCTGAGAAATTCAATCATCCTTCTTTCAGAGACAGCATCATAACTGAGAGCGTTGGCTACATTATTTGGGAGCTGCAACCTCTGGCGCAATGGCGCAAAGGTTACACATTCCTCAACTATATGCCTCACGGTCAGCGCCGTCCCGCAGGCGGCGCACCTCGGCTGATCCTCACCGGCGAGAAGATGACGATATGTTAACGCCGTGTGGCCCAAGCGTAAACGCGTCAGGGCCACACTCTCTCGCCGGCTCAGATTTACAGGTGCCGGAGTTCTTCGGACCTCAGGTTTCACCTGTCTGAGCTTAGCCGTGAGGTTGTTCCACTCACGTTGCCATTTCTGATCGATCGCGGATCTAATGCACACTCTTAGATCCTCTGGGCGTATGGCAATGTCCTGTGGCTCACCGACTTCGGCTGCATGACGTGCTGCCTGGTCGGCGAGTTCATTGCCAGGTATCCCTACATGTCCGGGAATCCAAAAGAAGGTGATAGACTTTTGGCGGAGCATGTAGAGACACGTTCGGATGTTCTGCACCAGTGGATCGATGGTATGAGAGTGGCAGATCGCTTGCAACGCGCTCAACGAGTCGGAACAAATGAGGAATGCGCTGTCTTCGGATGTTCGACAGAATCGCAGGGCTTGCAAAATCGCAAATAATTCCGCAGTATACACAGTGGCCTGGGGAGGAAGTGACCAAGCGTGAGGATCGTCACGAATGACGATGGCACTTCCCACACCCGTAGCTGTTTTGGAACCATCTGTGTATATGCAGAGAGAGTCAAGTTCGCTAATGATCTCATAAAAGCGGGATCGATATTCGAATGAACTGGTCTCCTCCTTGTTGAGACCAGTCAGGTCGAAACGACACCTTACGTTAGGGATCAGCCAAGGAGGTACTTCCATAGGACGTTTGGGAAGTACCTTGGCGAACTGTAAGTGCAGACTCTCTAATAACTCCTGCGTTCGAACGGCCACTGGTCGACTTACGGTGGGACGTCGACCATAGAGCCCCTGTAAACGGTATCTGAATAGAGTTGGGTGGTTTATATGTGAAGGTGTTGCATATATCCCCGCCGCATAATTGAGCAAGAGACGCTCACGTCTCAATCGCAGCGGAGGAAGACCCGACTCTACGCAGAGGCTCATAGAAGGACTCGTTCGAAATGCTCCCGTAGCCAGTCGTATGCCTGCATGGTGAACAGGATCTAGGAGTAGAAGCGCAGACGCCCGGGCGGAGGAGTAAGCAATGCTGCCGTAATCAATCCTGGTCAGAACCAGCGATTGATACAGGCGAAGCAACGACTCCCGGCCCGCACCCCACGATGCACCAGCCAAGCACTTAAGCATGTTTATTGTCCTACGACAACTCGCAGCTAAGGCTTGGAGGTGTGGGCGCCACGTAAGTTGTTTATCAAAAATAAGTCCTAGAAACCTGACGCTATCAACGCACTGAAGGTTGGATCCTTTCAATGTGAGAACAGGATCCGGATGTGCGTTGCGCTTTCTGCAGAAGTGAACCACCGATGTTTTTTGTGGAGAGAAACGAAAACCAAGAGCTTCTGCAGAAGTCACCACTTCGTTGATGCCTTGTTGCAGCCGTTGTTGAATATCCTCGATGGAATCGGCTGCGTAAAATATGGTGAGGTCATCAACGTACAAGCAACGACGAATTGGGGCTGAAGCTGCAATATGACTGACTGCGATGGAAAACAAGGTGACACTAATGGTGGAGCCTTGAGGAACACCATTCTCCTGGGAGTGGGCCTCAGACTCAGTGTCACCTACCCGGACACGAAAGGAACGGTCAGTCAGAAAACTTTTTACGAACTGAGGGAGGTTACCTCTTAAACCCCAGTCGTGCAGCTTCTTGAGAATGCCATACCTCCAGGTCATATCATAAGCTTTCTCCAAATCGAAGAACACTGCCACAAGGTGTTTTCGTTGGAGAAAGGCGTCTTGAATGGCATTCTCGAGGCGAACAAGATGGTCCGTTGTCGAATGGTATCGGCGGAACCCACACTGATGTTTAGGTATGAGGTTGTGGGATTCCAGCCACCAGACGAGACGGTTGTTCACCATTTTTTCCAATACCTTGCTGAAACAGCAAGTCAAGGATATTGGACGGTAGCTCGTTAGTTGCGACGAATCTTTACCCTCTTTTAGCAACGGAATGATGGTAGCTTTCCGCCACTGCGGAGGGTAAACGCCTTGCCTAAAAATTTCGTTGTAAAGATCCAGTAACCTACACTTACCAGGATAAGGCAGGTTCCGGATCATGGCGTAGGGGATCTCATCAGGTCCAGGGGATGTGTCCCCAGATCCCCGAAGCGCCTCCAGTAATTCTTGCATAGAAAACGGTTGGTTATACTGGAGGGATTCATCTGAGAAAAAATCAAGATCGTTTTGTTCCTGTTCGATCTTGATCCGCAGGAAGTCCGGGTCATAGTTTTGGGAGCCACTGACGCGCTCAAAGTGCTTAGCTAAGCAATTAGCTATTTCCGCGCGTTCAGTGATGTTCCGACCGTCGACGACGAGAAGGGAGGGCATAGGTGAACGGGAATATTTCCCTGTAATGGCCCTCACTCTTCTCCATACCTCTGAGGTGGTCGTGGAGGTATTTATGGCCGAAACATATTGCTCCCATGATAGCCTCTTTTGTTCTTTAATTGTGCGTTTACAGCGTGCTTGAGCACGCTTGTAGGCTATCACATTTTCCTGCGTGGGGCGACGTCTGAGTTCGTTATACGCCCGCTTTTTCTCTGCAACTGCTACACTCACGACTTCATTCCACCATGGTACTTGACGTTTGGGTGGAATGCTGGACGACTTCGGAATACTCTTGTATGCTGCTTCAATGACACTGGAGGACATTTGCTCCACATCATCTTCTACGTCTCCAGTCAGCTCGGGTGTACGGAATGAATCAACGTACATCTCCCAGTCAGCTTGACGGAGACGCCATCTCGGCGAAGACGATTGTGGAGTCATCGGCGTGGTACTATTCAATATAATGGGAATATGGTCACTACCGTATGAATCAGACGCCAGCGTCCATTCATAACGGTGTGCCATTACCGGTGAGCCAAATGATAAGTCGATAGCCGACAGCTCACCGGTTCTTGCGTTAATGAAAGTACCTTGACCGGTATTCAACAAGACCGCTTCAGACTCATCTAGAAACCGTTCTATGAGTCTTCCACGGGCGTCTCTTGTGCTACAGCCCCACATGGGGCTGTGAGCATTAAAATCTCCTAGTAACAAAAATGGACGCGGTAACTGTAATGTAAGCTCGGTCAAATCTTCGACGTTCCAGTCGAAATCTGGTAGGTAGACCGAGCATACTGTGAACTGGGGCGGTTTTAAAAATTGTATTGCAATAGCTTGTAGGGGGGTGTTTAACGGGTGGTCCCGAAATGGGACGCCATCTTTGATGATGATAGCAACACCCCCCCTCGCCCTGATGTCTGGCTGTACGTCGTGCCGGCGGATTTTATGGTATTTGATGGTAAATTGTTCCGCCGGCCGTAAATGTGTCTCTTGGAGGCACACGCACATAGGCGTGTGCTCAGCCAGAAGCATCTGCAATTCACAGTAATGGTGCTTAACACCATTACAGTTCCACTGTACGATAGCCATTTCTGTTACTACTTGGGTTGCTCCCTAGGAAGTGTGGCTACTTCCTAGGTTTCCCCTTGGGCCAGCCTTTTTTGCGTTTGACAACTTGTACCTCGGCGTCGGAGTTATCAGAATCCGTTGCCGAGGTATCGGTGTACGCGTCGGTGGTAGGACGTTTAACGCCCGTCCGCACCGACGCGGTCGACATATCCGAGTCGCTCACTGGTGTTGGTATTGAGCGACTCGGGAGGGAGGAGACCGGGCGGGTAGGTGTGCCCGGTCGGGACGGCGCCTTTTGCCGCTGGGGCAGCGGAGCCGTCGTTTGTGGAGGCAGCATTGACTCTGCCTCCGAGGTGGAGGTGGTTGGTCCCTTTTTCGGGGACCGTTGTTGGGCCACCTCCTTCTCCCCCTCGCTGTGATGTCTTCTGCCTGACGATGATTTCTTCGGTGACTTCTTTGGAGAAGACGTCACAGTTCTCACAATAGGTCCCTGAGGGGTGGTTGTCAGCACCCTCTTGGCCTCAGAGACCTTGGCTGGCACTGCGGCTGGTGTGGGAGTAGGGCCAGCTACACCCACAGAGCGCATGAGACACTCTTGCATTTTTTGCATATTTACTTGCATCTGTCTCATGGCTTCCTTGATCTCTTTAATTTCATTTGTTTTCTCAGCCGCTACTGGGGCGGGGGCTGCAACAGCGCGTGCATAGCCATCCAGAGCGGAGCGACGGGGCGTATTGCCAAGAAGTTTCCGTCTCGCTTCTGGATAAGTTAGTCTTTCCAGAGCTCTCAGCTCCTGGATGGCTGATTCCTGCTTGAAGATAGGGCAATTCCTCGACTTAGCCGAGTGATTGCCCCCGCAGTTGATGCACTTGATAGGCTCGTCACATGGCCGTCCTTCATGTAACGGCCGACCACACACGCAGATCTGTTGCTCAATTGTACATCGTTGTGAGACGTGGCCGTACCTTTGGCATTTGTAACACCTCATCGGTGCTGGTATGTACGGACGCATGTCCACTTTATTAAATAGGCCGATTACTACTTCCCTTGGTAGAGTAGTTTTGTTAAAGGTAAGTAGTATCAGGGGGGATTCGGGATGTTTATTCCCCCTGTTGAATTTCAGCCTTTTAGCTTCTATAACCCCCTGTGGAGACATCTCCGACACGATCTCGTCGAGGGTACAGTACGCTAAAGATGGGTGCATAATGACACCTCTTGAGTAATTTAATACCCCATGGGGTGTCACCTCCACCGCGTACTCACCTAAGGTCTTCAGTTTTTGGATTCTTTCGCTCTGTGCCGGAGAGAATGCCTCCACGAGCAACCCTTTGCCCGACAGTTTGGCATCCTTAACCTGCCCTATATACTCACGAACTAGTTTAGCCAACAAGAAGGGACTTATCTTACTGAAGTCCGCTTCTGTCGGCTTTAAAATTAAAAATTTAATAAAATTAGCTTCCAATCTTGGGGTGTCCAAGGTCATTGGACGCCCACGATATTTCCCTTTTGTTTGCTTTTTTGAGGGAGGAGGGTTACCCCCCGTGGCTTTCTCCGTAACCGCGCCACCGGCATGCGATGGGGTTACAGCGGAGGTAGTAGCAGGTTTGTTGGACGCTTCCGTGCTACTACTGCTCACACCAGGTGTTGTTGGTGGAACTGGGTTCGCGTCCGGTTTGGAGGGCCCGGACTCGCCCTTTGAATTTAAGTTTGTATCTCCCATAAAACGTAACACAAATAAACCCCCACCCCGCTCCCCACCCTCCACGGAGCCTCATAAGGGACGTGGGACTCCCACGCCAGGGATACGGGAGTGAGGGGCCCTAGGGACGAAGCCCATTGCCCCAGTGACACGCACGACCCCGGGGCGCTCGAATTTACTGCGGCCGGTGCATAACCGCAGCCACGGTCTATGCCTGAAGCCAGGGCCGAAGTGACGTGTTGTTCCGCCGAACTCGCAAGTAACGGCTTCCCTCAGTCACCAGGATCCCCTTTTCCAGGCAACGCCGCTAAGCCACACACGAGCTAGTGTGGGTCCCGAAGATGACTTGAAGTTGGGACAACAAAGAAGAACGAAAACAAAACAAAACCAAAAACAAAAAAAGGAAACAAAAGATACAAGAAAACCTGAAACAAAAAGAAATAAAAATAACGAAAACAAAAACAATAAAAACGAAAAGAAATAAAAACGAAGGTTAAAAAATGAACGATCGAGGATTTCTCCTCTAGATCCGGCATCTTTTGTGAAAACGGTGGTACCTCGAGAAGGAACGGTGCCGATCTTGGGTAGTCAGAGGCTAATGGAATCCGAAGATTACTGTATTGCGCATAAACTACCCCTGGGACCCTTAGCCTCCTTGACACCAATGGGGGATAAATATCTCTCACGGGTGCCAAGGGTAGCTGCTATAAGTGCCCTCACCACCAAATTATTATTATTATTATTATTATTATTATTATTATTATTATTATTATTATTATTATTATTATTATTTGACACTTCTTGCAATTTTTTAAATTTAAAATTTGACCGTTAATTTGTAGGTTTTGTCAATAGTTTTAGCCGTTTATAATTTTTATATTTACAATTTTTAAACGAGATTATTTATTATAGTAATTCATAAAAACGCCTAATAATAAAAAGATTGTAGCATCTGCTACTGTGATAAATATTTTAATGAAAAAAAAATTGAAAAAACAGAAGAAAAGGACAGTATGGGTAAAAAACTGATTTTTAAGAAGGCAATCGCTCGGAATCGAGGAGAAATTATTAAATGAATTAACAGCCGAAGATTTAGATCAAGTAAAAAACTTCATTAGATTGTCATTACAAGATTTTAACATTTTATTGAATCTTATTGAACCAAAGATAAATAAACAAAATACTCGAATGAGAGTGAGTATCAGTGCAAAAGAACGTCTGCTGGTAACTCTGCGAATTTTAGCTACAGGTAACTTAAATGAAAACGAACAAATTTTAATTATACTAGTAGTTTATTTTTCATTTAATACATTATAATTTAAACTTAATTAAGTACATTCTCTTGTGAAAATTATTGAAAAATATTGGTGAAACCACCAAAAAAAAAAGTGTTAATTTTTGTCTTTAAATACACAAAAAAAAATTATTTTTAATGATTTAATTAATTAACTGCACTTATAATATATAAATTGCAATTATAAATTTCTTTTTAATTAGTTAATAATTTTTAATTTTTTAATTTTATTTTTAAGGTGATTCTTTCCATTTACTTATGTATCTTTTCCGTATTCCTGTATGTACGATTTCAAGGATAATAACTGACTGTTTTGAAGCTCTTTTTGATTCTCTGAGGGAGAAATATATAACGGTAGGTTGATGATACTTAATTCTGAATCAGAGGAAGGTTGGGAATGTTGGGATTCTTCAGTATTTTCATTGTTTGTATAGATGACATCTAAAAAAGTAGTAGCTGTATTAGCATCAGTAGAGCAAGGTGACTGCAATCGTGATCAGCTTCAGAGGAAGAATGGTTACAACATGCAAAAGATTTTGAACAAAAATGGAATTTCCCACACTGTGTAGGTGCGCTCGATGGAAAACAAGTAGTAATTCAAGCACCAAAACATAGTGGGAGTTACTGTTATAATTATAACGGCACTTACAGCATAGTATTATTAGCATTAGTCGATACGAATTATAAATTTCTTTACATTAATGTTGGATGTAATGGCAGAGTATCGGACGGTGGTGTATTTAATAATTCAAGTCTGTCAATAATTAGGTTAGGTCAAGTTCCGTTGGGTTCTGTTAGGTTAGAAAAAATTTCACTAGATATCGTTAGGTTGGAGACCAAATTTTGCTCCATCCACCGCCGGAGGCTTCTAGAACCGCCTCGGTAGTGTCGGAATGCCTCCCGAGGTCGCTCAAAAAATCGTGAGGAGGGGAGGAGGTTTTCATTCTGTCCAAAAACTACTACTTATGTGTGATATCCAAGCCATATATGGAAGAAAAAATAGGGTAGATTATATTGCATTATTATTGATTGCAAATACGTCCTAAATTTTATATTTATTTTCATCATGAAAATGTAAATTTTTACTTTCCCATGATGATCCATGTATTTTTCAGTTTTGTAATGTAGCCATGTGTATATTTGGTTACTCATATTCGATATTTTTTATACCTATTTCTACCAAAGTTCTCTGGTCTGAAAGTTTTAATGAATATTCAACAAGAAGCAATAATCTTCCGCTCAACAACTGCCTTTATCTTCAAATTCGTTTTTAACCAAATAAACGCGGTTTATTCTACTGAACTCTGTCGCTTTCTGGTCATGTGTTCGTGGTTTCGGCGATTTATCCACAACTGCGCCACAGTGGCTGGACCTCTCACTCAGTTACTGTCTGGACATGAACGTAAGAAAGGTGTAAAACTTTCATGGAATAAAAATGCTACTCTGCAATAACGACTATGCGAAGCTCCGGTCCTAAAGTGCCCAGATTTTAGTAAGGCATTTACAGTGCACACAGATGCCTCTAATTTTGGCTTGGGCGCCGTTCTCACCTAAACCGACGACCAAGATGAATGCCAGCCGCTGTCTCTCTAAGACTGTGCGAAAGTACAGCACCACGGAAAAGGAATGTTTGGCTGTTATTTTAGAAATCGAAAGATTCCACTCTTATCTCGAAGGGCTACGGTCCGCTGTTGTCACCGACCATTACTCGCTACTATGGTTAAATAAGCTCAAAGACCCTATTGGTCTAGTAGCTAGGTGGATTGTTCTGTTGCAACAATTTGATTTCATTCTGGTCCACCGAAAAGGCAAGGAACATATAACGCCTGATGCTCTGTCACGCGCTTACGCTGAGGTAGCGATGGTTAACATAACCGCCCAACCACCTGACCGGTGGTATTTAAAAATGATATGAAACGTTGGAAAGTCATTTCAGTTGTACCCCTTACGACGTACAGTGGACGGTCTTCTGTATAAATATGATGAAAACCTCTTCGATGCTGACTTTGACTGGTCCTGGAAATTATTAATTAGTACCAAAAACCAATCGACACAGGGTGTTGGAGAAATCTCATGATGACTTCTTTGCGGGTCATTTTGGATTTTTTAAGACGTTACGCTGACTCGCACAACGCTACTATTGGCCTGGCATGAGAGCTGATGTTAAAAAGTATATCCGTCACTGTCACGCATGTCTGGCATATAAAACTACTAAACAAAACCAAATGGGACTCATGGGACGTTTTCGTTCAGTTTCTAAACTGTGGCAGATCATCTCGACAGACTTACTGGCACTGTTTTACTTAAAATAGTTGCAAATGGGAACATTCCCACCTTTAATCCTTTTATTCCTAATTAATATAACGCTTTGTTCCATCATCGATAGTAGCTAAATATACGTAAACAGTGGGGAATAGGGACATTCAAAATTAGGTTGGATGACTAGTGACACATTTTATGAGTACATTACCAATGTTTTTTATCCACGGTTAAAAGCAAATTCTGTTCCACTACCTGTGATACTATTCCTGATGGACATTCCAACTTAAGTGAATTTTGTAAACAAAATGGAATTATATTAACAAGTTTTGAATGTTACCCCACCTTCTTCAGTCTTTAGACGTTGGAATTTTCTATTCTTTGAAAAATTGTTGGCGAATTGATATTCGTAAATGACACATAGAATATGATAGCGAAAAAATGCAACGATGGGATTTCCCAAAAAATTTACAAAAAGGTTTAGAGGCCACAATTTCGCCATCCATTATTAAAAAGGTGTTCCAAACGTGTGAACTCTATCCATTTAATGAAGATGCCATAGATTATTCAAAATTAGTAAATTCCTCATATTTAGAATCAGTAGTGAACAAACTCTAGCACACTGATATATGTAGATCTCTATTCAGTCTACAGATACATTAACACTGGTTTGCTGACCGAGAAGCTCAGAAAAAGCAAAGACGAATTTACAAATATTTTCTAGGCCGTAAAAGAAGATTGTAAGGAACCTGATATAGATGTAAAGAACCCAAGATTGGCTGGAAGGCAGACCCACAGATGCAATGTCCAGTACTCATCGGCTGAAGATTATCTAAGAGTGGCAATTTACAATCGGTACATGGATCCTGTAATCACGTCACTTACTACAAGGTTTAGAAAAGATAAAGACATACCTTTCAAAAGCGAAAATCTTCACCCTTATTTAATGAAAAAACAGAATAAAGAAGATTTCATGGCAGATATAAAAAGTTTGCAAAAGTTTTATCAAATCGAGAACTTCGAAGCAGAAGCTAGATTATGATAAGACGTCTGGGCACATAAGGAGTGTTTGAAAAAACACGGTTTTACTCAACAGTGAGGAGATTGCTAGTATTCTACCTAGCCATACCCCCCTACAACTTGCACAGCAGAGCCTTCTTTAAGCACACTGCGTAGAGTGAAGGCGTGATTGAGAAGTACTACTGGCGAGGACCGTCTTACAAGTTTATGCCCTCTTTTCATAGGAATAGAGCGAAAAATACCGATTTTGAGGACAAAAAGATTGACTTGATCGGCAAAAAGAAAAGAAATTTTAAGTTTGCGTTTTCAGATAAATATTAGTATCAAAATCCGTAAACTAACCTACGCTTTTAATAATATACTTTACAGTTCGCTACCTGTGTGAACATTTTTAATTTGTTTTCCAGATTGAAGTATAAGGACATAGTTCCTGCATCTGTATTGGTAAATATCTACTGATTTCAATAAAATAACGTGTTATTCGTTTTTTTCGTTTTAATAGAATATAAATAACGTAGGCTAGTATTTTAGTAACAGAATAAAGTAATATACTATAAAATCCAACTGCAGGCAAATAGTAATATCAAATAAAATTTCAGGCTACCTGCACAAAAATTCGAACACCAAAAAATTATAAAATCAGATAAAATTAATTAGATCAACAAAATGGAAAATATTCTCAACTCAGAAAACTTTAATTTATTAACCCATAACCCCACTGACAGATTGAAATCCAAGCTTAAAAATTTTATACATAATTTTGATCAAAATAAATCCATTAAAATTCCTATGAATGCTATTACTCCGAGGTTATACCTAAAATTCATAAAGATGGTGACAAATTTAGTCCAGTCGTTTCACCAGTAGATGCTCTTTTCAGAAGTTTATCCAAATGGTTCTTGGACAATATCTGTAAATTCATAAACATCAAATTTGAACATTCGTTAAATAATAACAGGATTCAATCTTACATATAATTATCTAATTTCAAAATTCTTAACAATTCTATCCTATTGTCGTTTGATATTGTTTATCTGTTTACGCAATCCCAACCGATGAACTAAAGATCCTTGTCGATGAATTTTTGTCCAACAACTTGGTAAGTACTCCTGAATCACCTAATGTGCTTTGAATCAGTGTTTGAATCTTCTACTAAAATTAGTGTTTGGATCTTCTACTTGATCACAATTATTTTTTGTTCAATAATAAGTTTTACCTTCAATGTGATAGACTCGGGATGGGTGCTTCTGTTTCGCCATTTTTAGCTAATTTCTTCATGAATCACTTCGAAAAATTAATTTTCAATTCCAATTATAAATATTTAAAAATCTTACTCTTACGGAAACGTTATGTCGATGACATATTCGTCATCTGGTGTGGTACTAACGAAGAAGCACTTGAATTTCTAAATTTTATCAATTCCACACATACTAGAATAAAATTTGCAGTCGAATTTGAGGTTAGTGGCAGTCTCAGTTTTCTGGATATTACCCTCAAAAGCGATCTTTATTCTAAACGTCTTGTATACTCAGTATACCAGAAACCTACACACACTGATCATTGCGTACATTTTTCCTCCTCTCACCCTCTTAGTCAAAAGTTAGCTTCAATTTTGTCTTTAATAAAATTTTCTCGTATTCAAATAATTAATTCTAGACAGGTTTACTTTGTGAAAATCCATATTAAAACATGGGATCGTTGCTTTGTCACTTTTCACAGCAAAATCATAGAAAAACACGAGTCGACTTTCGGCTTTTACACCATCGTCAGGTGAAAAACATAACTAAAATTGTTCTTTTAGGCGAAAACTATTTATAATATAAATTGGAGTAAATAATGTATTGGTGGGGGATGTTAGAGATAGAGGTAGATATAATCACAGCAAACAAATGTAAGGGAACACCCAAGTTGACCAATTTTTGATAAAACTAAAATTTTTTGTATTATTTGCAAAGGTACTTACAGCGAAATTTATTTTAAAAACAGTTAGGTGTAATATTATTAAATAACTAGAGTACGTTGGGGAAAACCAGACACGTGAAACGGCGGTGAATGATAATTACCAGAAATAAAGAAAAATATACAGGTATCTGTCGGTGTTAATTTGTCATAATAGAGATATTTATTGATTTGCACGAAGGGTTACACCCAGCAGGTAGCTGTTTTGTTAAACTAAAAGGTTTGTTAAATGATGTAAAAATATATTGCAAAAAGACCATTTAAATATTAATTACCAGGAATGGATAAATTTTAAAATGGGTACCTAACTAAACTATTCGAAAACAAAACGTGAGATGAACCGTGTTATAGATTTAATAAAGGCGATTTTCTGTTCGAAATGTTACCATTTACTCAACCACTTAATATCATAACAACAGTCATTTAGAAAAGTTATTTTGACGTGGATCGACATAAATCAGTTTTAAAATACAAACTTTGGCCCTTATTTTGTTTTGAGGAGTATACATATATATATATATATATATATATATATATATATATATATATATATATATATATATATATATATATATATATACTCCTCAAAGGGTGGTTTGATGTTCGATTAGGCTCCATTATAGCACATCGGGAGAAGCCGGAGATTAAGTATAACATTTTAGTGTTCAATACTTACCACATATTAGTACGTTTTGGATTTAGTGTTATCGGTCATTCAAACCTGCAATCACATAATAGATATTAGGATTAGGTAGGATTAAATACTTAGGAAATAGTAATAATAAAAAAAAATAAAAAAATTTTTTTTATTATAATTAGCATAAATTTACGTTTAAGTCAATTCTAGTAGTATAATACTACTGATTTTTTATTAAGGGGCCCGAACACTGTAAACTGCGATTTTTCATATGTTTTTTATTATATTTATTAAAAAAAAAACGGACGTTCCGATTTACATGAAACTTTACACATATGTTAATAAATGTTTAGATTATCAAAAAAAATTTTTTTTTTTTTTGGCGGCCATGTTTGTATTCTGTAGCTGATCCAAAATGTCGTCTTTTTAAAATGACCCTTGTCGCGTTGACAGCAAATCAGCATAACGGAGCCTCCTAGAGCAAAAACAAAAAAGATTCTTGAAATATACATTACTGGCTACTGTTTGACGTAGGGGATTTTAAAAATATTGATTAGAAAAAAAATGGCGGCTGTTTGAAGAAAATTTTTTTTTTTCGCGTAAAATTTTGCACTAAATTATTTATAAAAAAAAAAAGTTTGGCATATATTGAAAAACGGCTACGTCGAGCAGAAGCGA
The DNA here is from genome assembly GCA_035578155.1 of Brachynemurus nebulosus. Lineage (NCBI taxonomy): Eukaryota > Metazoa > Arthropoda > Insecta > Neuroptera > Myrmeleontidae > Brachynemurus > Brachynemurus nebulosus. The sequence continues at coordinate 17,613,119 of JAPWDM010000007.1, forward strand.
CACTATTCCCGAATAGAATGCAATTTGAATCAGATCGATCGGATAAAAACTTTTCCAGTTATACTGTCAACGCGGTCAAAAAACATGGTTCCGAGATAATCGCGTTTGAAAGGGGCAAATCGAATTAAAAAAGGTAGTAAAAAAGGTCTTACGTGATTTATTTTGTTACTGGGCAATCCCAGGGCCGTAGAGCAGCTCTTCTGCATCCATCATTTGTTTTTGGCGCAATTCCTGGGCATGCAAACGTCCTTCACGCGTGTTTGCCTGTGTATGACGATTCGCGCAATTGATGCGTTCTTTGTCAAGCTTTTGACAGTAATCGTAAAGATTCATTCCGATACGGAATCCCATGAATTTTAACACACGTAGAAGTGCGGTGTGACCATTATTAAATATAATAGTAGCTATGTTTGCTGCAATATGTACAGTTTTTACTCCACTGAACGTTGATTTCGGCGCGAATTTCCAGATAATGTTGTTGAAGCTTTCGCTATTATTCTGATTGAAAGCACCCAAGCATCGTTTTAAAAGATCGTCACGACTGAGATCGGTATATATCGGCTTTATAGCATCCAGAACGTCTTGGGGTAATGCAGATTCGTGTTTAAAATCTTTCAGTTTTCCGAGCGCGCGAGCCTTTTGCCATTGACACCAAGATGCCGGACCTTCCGGGCAATTTTCGTGCCTTGGATGTGAATCGGTCGAGGATTTATGTAAAAAGGTTGCCCATATGGCTTTTTTCATATTCTCTAAAGAATCAATGTTGCGCCTTATAGATAACCCGTAATAAAGGGTAAGATCCTTAATAAGCTTATCAGTAAGCTTACCCCTGCCTCCAAGACCTTTAGTGGTTTTTTTGGAATTGCGCAATCGAGTACCCATGCGTTTGGATACATGATTGACGCATTCTTTTTTCGTCACATCATAAGGAACATTCTCGACGACTTTTTTATATGTCTTGGAATCGCCGTCGCCGACGTAACACTCATACTTTACTTGATGCAATTGTTCCGACCTTTGAAACATCTCAACCATAGCGTGCGGCTCCATATTTCCAGAGGGACCAACGTGATTCGCATCGCACGATTCCTTGTGCTCTTCGTACCATAAATCGTACTCAGCTGTACCTTTTTTATTTTTCCACAAAGAGCATGCATGGCAATGTGATGATTTAACCGTAAAATCAAGCACTTTGTTACTACGATATCCGATTAGGGAAACCACGCCATGTAAAGAACTGAAACCACGTTTCCGCCAACTGCCATCGCCTTAGACGGTCAATCCGACGAAATCTGTATTTTTCTCCAACGTTAGCCGTTTTTCTTCATCACCTAGACTCTTGATTGACATATCTTTTACCTTTTCTGTAGCGTTTCTAACGATTTCGGTCAATTCAGCATACGTTTTCGGAAAGAGAGGCCGAGGAAGATCCCTGAAGGTGCAAAATTTTTCGGCTCCAGCTTGAGAGACTCCAAGCATCCTCATGGCAAAAACAAATCTACGATTGACTCCGGAAGCGTTTTTTATGTTAGGGCAAGAAGGGATTTTCCTTGGATTACACGCATTTACATGCATTTATTAAATTGAAACCCAATCCTCTGCTCGCAGTTTCAGAGAACTCCACGTCTCCTCCACATGTTTTACATTTTACTACTTGGCTTAGCTTTGAAAAAATAGATAAAAAATTGATGACTCTATAAGAAACACTTGGATCGATCGACACGTCAGAATCCTCAAAAGAAGTATTGAGCTTCCGCTCAGATGTACTAGTATTCACCGTCGCTTTCTCTGCAACATATCTATTTTCTAGACCAACTCTTTGTTTTTTTCTATCTCTTCTGTTTGTCGGCTTACCAGCACAGTGTCTTTTATTTCTTCTATCCATTATTTAAAAATAAACACAAGAATTTAACTTTGAAAAACACGAGAATAAGAAATTTCGACAACAAAACAAGAGCACGTTGTTTTCACTAAATTTAAGGTTATGTTTACCGTAATATATACATGTATACACAAGTATATGTGTGTATATACTTCTGCAATCATGCTGCCATGTATGATTTTTTTTGAGCTAGAATAAGCAAAGCAAACAGAAGAATTTACCATACGCACACAGTACTCCGAAACGCCAAATATGCTCAGCCGACACGTCAGCGTCTGGCGCTCTTTTGAAATACTTAGAGTTCGAATTTTTGTTTGAAACTTTACATACATGTTCTTCGATGTCTAAGCTATTGATTTAGCAAATAAAAAAAATCGATTTTTCGACTATTTACAGTGTTCGGGCCCCTTAATTCTTTTCATGAAATTATCATTCTGGCCTTGAGTAACCACACACACCATAGCCTTGAGTAACCGTAACCACAATTCTACTAAATATAATACATTACCTGTTGATTTTAAACACCTCTACACTCGTCGTTGCCAACATCACGTCGTGTTAAATAGACTCAAACCCGAGTTAAGAAACTCCAAGCACTGATCGACACGGGAGCGAGCTCGTCATTTATCTCACAGAAGACGGCAAAGGTCATCGTAAACGCCAAATTAGGTGTTGCCCGTTGCGTGAAGTATTCGGTGCGATTGGCTGACAGGTCGATCAAACCTGTCAATCAGCTATTGGAAGTAATAATTAAAATGCACCAATTCACTTGGAAATTACCATTCCTCGTGATCGGTCGACTTACTTACGACCTAGTACTCGGAGTTGACGCACTCAGACGGATGACTGCGACACTATCGTTCGACGATCGTGAAATCCGTTATGCATTTACTGGTGTTTCCGCGCCGCTACAATTACACACTAGAAATTATTTAAATAACATTCTGGTCAATTCTCAGTTAAATACTTCGCAAGCTCGCCGATTGGAGGATTTATTGAAATCTTATGACGACGTTCTCACGGAGAAAATTGGTCGAATAGTGGGTTACGAATACCACATCGATCTTACCGACCATATTCCGGTGAGACGTTCGCCTTATCCATTAAATCCGATCCAATCGAAGGCCATGGACGAGCACATTCGAGAATTACTTGACCAGAATGTTACTGAACCTAGTAAGTCCGCGTACGGTTCCCCCGCGTTCTTAATCAATAAGAAAGATGGTGGGAAGCGGTTGGTCTTTGGTTACCGGATGTTGAATGGGAAAATAAAATACGACGCATTTCCAACTCCGCCGCTTGAAACATTTTTCCATTCACTCAAGGGATCGACCGTCTTCTCCACCATCGATCTTACTAAGGCCTTTTACCAGATCCCATTGAATCAGGAATCGCGACCTATCACCGCGTTCGTTACGCCTACCGGAGCCTACCAATTTACCTCTGTCCCCTTCGGATTATCTGTTTCACCTGCGAACCTTAATCGCATTATTTACGACCTCTTTTCGGACCTCAGGTACTCGTATGTTGTGTGCTATTTCGACGATTTACTCGTGCACTCTACTTCCTTCGAAGAACATCTTTTACACTTGGAGGAAGTATTTACACGCCTGCGCAGTGTAGGAATGACCGCCAACCCGAAAAAATCACAGTTCACGTTCCTCAAGAAATCACGTTCCTCGGACACATACTAAGCGGGGAGGGTGTACGGGTGGATCCGAGCAAATCAGCCACCATACGGGAACTGAGAGTTCCAAAAAAATTTAAAGAAGTGCGATCTTTTTGGAGCATGGTCGGATTTTTCGGGAGGTTTATTCCGAACTTCGCGACCATGGCCGCACCCCTAAATCACCTTAAAAGGAAGGGCGTAAAATTCCATATGGGACAGAGGGAAATTGACGCATTCAAAAAACTTAAGGATGCACTTACCACCGCACCAGTACTTGCATATCCGGATTATTCACGGCCCTTCGTGGTACAAACTGATGCCTCCGTAACTTCGGTCGCTGGGGTCGTACTCCAAGACCAAGTGGATGGTCTACGTCCCATACATTACGCCTCCAGACGACTGACACTTGCTGAGTCCCGCTACGCCACCTACGAACTTGAGGCGTTAGCCATCGTGTGGGTCCTTGAACAATTTAAAATATACTTACTCGGGTCCAAGTTCAAGTTGCAAACGGACTCAGCAGCGTTTAAGTACCTGCATTCATCTGCAAAGACCAACCCGAAAATTACTCGTTGGTTGTTATCATTAGCATGGTTTGACTACGAAGTCGAACACATACGCGGTGACACGAACGTTGTGGCAGACGCACTGACGAAACTTTTCTCCGAAGACCAGGAAACTGACGAGACGCCGGAAGTGGTGCAAGACTTATCTCTATTGACAGAAGTTCCATCTTTGTTTAAAAAGCTCCAGCACTATCAGCGGGAGGATCCGACCTCGGGACTCCTTCTGTCGCGGTTACAGCGTGATGAGAAGGTGACAAGTTTTGAGGTTCGGGGAGACCTGTTGGTACGTCGCGTGGGCAAACGAAAGTTAGTCCAGGCGGTTGTTCCCGAGTCAATACGAGATATGGTCTTGCACTATTACCACGACACGCAGACGTCAGCACACCCCGGGATCACGAAAACTTACAGGGCCATCGCTAGACATCTGTGGTGGCCAAATCTGTTCAAGGACGTGCAGGATTACGTCAGATCTTGCGGCATATGCCAAGAGTGTAAGGCCAGCAATGAAGCCGCTGGTGCCCTATTGGCCAGCACCATCCCAGAGGCCTCGTGGAGCAAAATCTACGTGGACTTCATAGGTCCTCTGGTGATGTCCACCGGACATCGTCACGCCTTGGTAATTGTCGATAGCTTTTCCAAGTATGTGAAGATATATCCGACTAAAAACATCACGGCGAAAGTTGTAATCGACCGAATGAGAGACCTTTTGGCGAGGTACGGCAGTCCCCGATGTGTGGTATCCGACAATGGAGGATGTTTTAGATCTTCGAAATACAAGGAAATGCTTCTCAAGTGGGGGGTACGCCCAGCATACGTGTCGCCCTATAAAGCCTCTGGAAACATGGCCGAACGAATCAACAGAGACTTACGGTCCGGAATGGCGACGCTTTTGAAAAATTATGCAAACACAGAGAATGGGCCAAATACGTACCCTTCATCAAGTTGTCCCACAACTCCCACTACAGTGAGGCCATCAAATCATCACCTGCAGAAGCATTCTTTGGACGTCGCATCTATCAACCTCTCGACTTACAGTGGAATCTCGACCACCTTATTCCGGGAGAGCCACCGAAGACTGACCAAGAGATACGTGCCGCCTTAACCCAGGCACATAACAGGATTAAGCGCTACTATGATCGTACCAAACCAGATCATCATCGGTTTAAAGTCGGCGACTTAGTGTTACACCGTATCAGGTATGATCATAACGATCCTACATTAATACATAAATATTTGCCCAGGTGGACCTCTCCCCGGAAAATCATCGAGTTTACTACACCAGTGTCGGTGATCCTCGAAGATCCCACTACAGCCGAGCGAACCAGATCACACATCGAGGACCTAAAACGTTACCACCAACGGACTCCATACGACGCCGCCATCATCAAAGCTATCAACACACCAACCAGGCCCCACCGGACGCCACCTACAGCACGACGAGTTCCGCATGAGTGAAATGGACTCCTTATGGACAATAATGATTAGGGGGCGGGGGCAATGAGTGATTTAGCGTAAGACCTTTAAATTTTTACTTACTATAGAAAATTTATCGCATATTTGATGTCGCATATTTGATATTACTTATTTAAATTCAATTCGACAATCACGATGGGTGGTTGAGTGCAGGGTGTTCATTCTTCCCCGCCGTGGGGGTGGGTGTGACGTTGTTACAACGTCACATTATAAACCGAATGATATTTTTGCAAAAATAAACCTGAGATAAAAAATGTAAAGTAATAAATTATAATATTAATTCTGCTTATACTTTTCTAATTATGATTTTTCTTTTTCAGTTGCACTAAGGCCACCTGGGGCGGGAAGAGGTCTGTTGGGCCTGAAAAGGAACCGCAGAGCCATTGGTATGAGACTCGGATTTTCTTGTTCATTTTGTTTATTCCCGAGCCCGATTATTTCTTTTCACAGCACTGATTTCACATACTTCTTTACTTGGATTCATTAGTCGATATTCTGCTAAAAATTCATTCTCACTCAAAACCGTTTCTGGAACTAGAAAAACCCAACGTTTAGCATATGCGGATGTTTGAGAGCGATGTTATGGTTCATATTTCCAAAGAAAAACGGAAGAAGCGGATCAAGAAATCAACCAAGATGAAACCAGGGGGATTTAGTGACAGTTAAGGGGGGGGGGGTTAGGTTTTAAAAGCGAAAAAATGGCATATTTTCATGATTTTTTTTGGAGATATGAATAATGTTGGCTTATTTATTTCATGTACACGTCATAGTATAGCATCTGAAGTATCTTTGAAAAAATTATCAATTACAAATATCGATAAATAAGTCCGTGACAGCGAATTTCCGGAGGCGCCTCGAAAAAAAGTTGTTTTGCGGTGAACATCACAACTTGGTACCGGATCATCCGAGACAAAAAAATTGAAATGCGTTTAAAAGGCGATATGTTCCCCTAGGGAGTCAGGAAGAGTTTTTTGTATTTTTTCGATTTTTTTATGTTGACAGCATTTTGAAGTGAAAAACGCAATTTTTGCTAAAAATTTCGGTTAATTTTTTATTATAAACTGGAAAAAAATAGCAAAAAAAAAAAACTCGACCTGATTACCTGTTGATTTATGTGTAGAAACAGTGTACAAAATTTCAACAAAATTGGTGAAGCAGATTTTGAGTTATGATGTTCACAGACTTCAAAAATGTTGTTTGCGAGAAAATGAATTTAAAGTTTTTTATACTCAAAAATCCAAAACTAAGTATCAATAAAATGATATAATTTTTTATACTTACGCGGGTAATTATAGTAAGTATTTGTTTTGTATAAGATTTGTAAGTATAAAATTAAAGTAAATTTTATACTTAGCAGGTAGGCGCGTCGCGCAGCTACCAGACAGGTATAAAAATCGAGTATGAGGGCCGGTCGCTTGAAACGCTGTATCTTCAGAAGTTTTGCTCGGATTTACTTGAAATTTTGATACAACACGCTCGACATGTTGTACATTCAGAAAAAAATTTAAAAAAAATGCAAAAAAAAATTTTAAAAACCTTACCCCCCCTTAAAGGATAAATGGTATACGGTCCATCAACTCGGGATGTTATAATAACATAGTTGTCGTAGAAAAAGCACCTGTCTACAGAGAATATCACAATACAAACACAAAATTTGTTTACCTGTAAAAACACATCCGAAGTCAACTTTAAGTGTTATATACTTCTATAGTAGCTAAAAATGCGAATTGGAATAAGTATTGAAAAATTTGGAGGTCTGAATTTGCTTGCACAAAATTTGATTCAGGTCAAATAGCTCTTACCTATGGTGATTCTGGTACATATAGAAAAATGTATCTACCACCAACATCAGAAATTCTTCGGAAATATGCAAGACAGAAAAAAGTGGAAAAAAATTAGTTCGTTTAGTATTGTAATTACAATCCACTGTAATAGTAAATGTGATATTTGTTAAAAATAAATATAAGATTATTATTATAAAAAAATTAAGGACCAGAGTGACTATATTTTTTACAAATAAAAAATCTTGGATTTATATTTAGCAAAAAATACTTTAAAACAATTTTACAAATTAATATTTTTAAATTTTTAAACATAATTTAAAGGAGGTAGCTGTATTGTTATCTATGTGAGAGAAAATCATCATATTACATCCACACGTAAAAAAGGAAATGATGAAGTATAGAAGTACACATCGGTACACATCGTTAAAACACCACCAGGTTCTTAATTAATCTTGTGCGCATGGCATAAACACATAATGGAATGATGAAGTTGATCTTTGACAGTGTTCCACCCTTTTGTTTTTAACGAAACTTGCAGTACTTAAACAGCGCCTAATGTGCAATATTTGAGACTTTTTTCGTGATTGTCACTCCGAAGGAACCACTAAAAAAGTGTCTATTTTTTTTCCTCGAATCTTCTATGATTGTTTACAAACGGAAAATTTAAAAGCAATATATATTGTAGTACTAACTTAGACCTACTCAATATTTTTTAGTTCATTTCAATATCTGTAATAGTTTACGAGATATAAAGACTTAAAAAATCATGGCCTTAATACCTATTATCACAAATAACTTTTAAACTACGCAAGATATGAGGCTAAAACTTGCACGCAAGACTTCTTATCAACTGCTCTTATGGTAGCCAAAATGCCGTTGAAAATCTCGTCTGGGGGCCAACCGGCCATTCTTATCTCGAGATACCCTCGTAAATAAACTTCCGCCAAAAAAGTGGTGACACAGGAAGATTCGTTCATCTCAGACGAATAGTATCATCCGCTAATACATAAAAGAAAAGCCAGCCCTTTTTATAAAAACTTTTAATGAAACTAATTTTAAGGCTAGCGCAGGTTGGCTATGTTACGACGATCGTGGAAAGACGGCGCGTAGGGTATCAAGCGTGGAGAATTCGAACTCCATGAAACTCAAATTCAATAGTTTCTGGATGTGCCCTGGCGGCGGATAGTAGGTAGACGTGTCGAGGGGTTTAAATAAAACACAAAAGCCACGAATACACTTAAATCTGTAGTTTATTACAATCTAAAATTTTACAGTCCCGAATACCCCCATAACGCGGGCCTTAAATGCCCAAAATTTACATACAAAACGGAAGTTTTCAATAAAAAAGAATTAAATAGATATGGCGACTTACCCTGTAGTTTCCAAGCACTCCCTTCACTCAGTCACTCGTATCCTTATCTTCATCCAACACAACACTTTTCACCCTTCAATCACTTACGTTCATGTCAAACTCACTTTCTATCTCCAACTGTATTCTACTGTCCCTTTTTTTTAGCTTTTGACCATTGACTCGTTTGAATACAACGATTTTACTTACTCAGATTAATTTTTAATTGCATATTGTTTCATTAATTGCATCAATCGTTGCAGTCAAACTTGTTGGAATACAGTTAGACCCGTTCGCAACGGCTATTTAATTTCAAAATTCGCCAAGGCATACAACGATTAACCATATTAGGTGAACAATCGTCAGCAGACACTAATCTTGCAAACTTGACTGAAGAATTTAAAAATATTGTAAATGAAGGGCAGTATAGTCCAAATACTGTGTATAATACAGATGAAATTGGTTTACCATGGAAATTTTTATTACACAAAACACTTATGTTATCCAAAAAAAAAATAAATAAACGGTACCAGATTTCAAAAAATTTAAAGAACGATTAACCGTGACGCTGTGCAGTAATGTTAGAGATACATATAACTCCTCTAATTTTAGGAAATTTTATTGCATAACGAGGTGCCTTGTGCAAGTATTCGTAAGAACTTATAAATAACTATAACAAATAATAATCAGGGAGGAGAGGACTTAACCGGAAGTTTAAAATTTTGTTTCTGTTTCAGGTGGAAAGCAAAGAAACATATGAATATAAAGCCAATAAAAAAATATATATTTCATGGTAGAAGTATATAGGTAGTAAAAAATAAAATTATCAATCATTAAACCAGTCAACACCTCAAAAAACACCTGAAAGAATCGGTGAGTGAAAGAACAATACAAGCGCCAAAAATGGCTTTTTAAACTGAGATAGCTAAACAGCCTGAAATACGTAAACCTATCACTGAATGGAAGAATAGTACATTAGCCAACTGCTTACTCGTAAAAACAGAATATCGTCGCTTAAGAAACAATACCGCCTAAGTGACATTTTTCTCAAAAATTACATTTCTATTGCTATGGATACCGTACTGTCTGAGGACTACTGTGACGACGTAGTTTAGCTTGAAACTAACAGAATGCGCTGTCATCCACTTTTTCCTAACACCGCTCATCTTCTGGACAAGAAACAACACCGCGTATCTCCGTCAGTCTGAGAATTGCTTTAATGGCGGAAGCAGTCATCTTCTGTGTCAGACTTGAAATTTCGGTAACTTAACAATAGTTCTTAATCCAGTTGATAATTGTAACTAGCTTTAAATCAAATATTAAACGTTAGGCTATTGAATGATTCTAGTGATTTAAGAATGTGACTTAATTCAATAACTATTTATTGCCATCAAATTTTATGTTGGACATTGGCGGAGTTGTTGCGTAAAATATAAACAAAATTGATGGACATAGGCGGAGTTTGCAATGTTGCAACAAGCTGCAGTACATTTCACTTTAAAAATTAATTATAAAAGTGTAATTTTAAATGCCTTTTCCTTATTTGTTTTAAAATTTAACGTGTAAATTTGCCTATGCTTGAGCTTTATGCAAATTTGTTTTGCAGGAAACATGACTGAATTGTCTAATGAAGAACTTGGAGATGATGATGGGCTGTTTTCAAGCGAAGAAATTTTTCGTGAAATAGGTTTTAGGACTAGTCTCATTACAAGAGCAGTTGAAGATGCCATAGTCAATGATAGCTCTGATTTTTTTATTTCAATTAATGCTTTTAAATGATATTGATTTGAATACTTGTAGTGTAATTGACGAAGTTTCAGACAGTGGCATACCAAAAATAGCACCCGATATTGACTGCATCCCATCACTGGAAAACAGGACTGAAAACGGAAAACGTAGACTTTATAATAATATTCCCCGACCTAAAAAAAGATGAAACCGTATGAAGATTACCTTTCTTCAAGTGAAGAATCAAATCCTGATGACCCTGATTATGTACCAAATTCGGATTTGTCTGATATAGAGACGAACCAAATAAACCAGATCAAGAAATTGAAGAGGGTCACATTATGGAAGGGCAATATAGGCTACTAGACAATGCAGAGGAAAACCTAGATCAAAAAATTAGGCTAACCAAACTTATAAACAAAAACAACAGGCACAACTGGAGTAAAACTGTAAACTATGAGAAGAGGCAAAAGGGAGAAGCGTACATAGGGTACAGAAGATCTGATCCTGGAAAAACTTCACACTATGTACCTAGGGAAGCAAAAGTTTTGGGCCCTCGCTGCGAATTAACAGCTTGTACACGTTCAAAGTTCAGAGCATGTGACATGATTACAGAAGAAGAAAGACAAAAAATTTTCGATAGTTTTTGGAAAACAATGACGTGGGACCAAAGAAGAGTATACATTGTCAGTCTGGTCGAAAAAGTTGATGTATCTAGAAAAAAAACTAAATCTGAGAATTCCAGACGGAGTGAAACATTAAAATACTACCTTGTTATGGACAATGAACGAAAGCAAGTGTACCAACGTACATTTTTGAATACCTTAGGGTTAAAAAGGTGGAATATACGTTACTGGTTAAATGGAGAAGGAAAGGGAATTGCAAATCCATGTGTAAATGGCAACAAAGTCGTGGCTTCATTTAAAGCCACACGTGTATCCAAAAAAGAGCAGCCAAGAAAAAAGGAAGATATTGAATTGCTTCAGGATTATTTTAAACACTTGCTTAAGTTACCTTCCCACTATTGCAGGTCTAGCTCAACAAAACTATACCTAGAACCAACCTTTGAATCAATGATTGAATTACATGACTGCTATGTAGATGAATGTAAAAACAATGGAAAAGACATCTTGAGTAGATTTACATTTGACAAGATTTTTGTAAAAAATAATCTTTCGTTATTTCAGCCAAAAAAGATGTATGTGATACATGTAACAGTTTCAAAGTTAAAAGCGGCAAGGTGTCAAAAGAACAGTATGATGAACACATTATCCAAAAAAACAAAGCGCGGGATGAAAAAAATAAGGATGTGGAAAAAGGAAAGGCTGAAGAAGTTCATGTTTTTACACAAGATACACAATGTGTTACGCTCGCTTCATGTGTCAACGCCTCGGCAATGTATTATAAGACCAAACTATGTGTACACAATTTTACCATGTATAATAATGGTACAAAAGACGCAATTACTTCTATGTGTTGTTGACAACATAAAACAAACAGTAATGATTGTAAAAACGTAATACTGCAGTCCGATGGTTGCTGCTACCAAAACCGAAGCAGCATCATGTCAAATGCTCTATTACATCTTTCTATGGAAAAGAAAGTCACTACTGAACAGAAGTATCTGGTCAAAGGTCACACTATGAGGGAGTGTGACAATGTTCACTCAACTACTGATACCATTCTGAACCCAAAGAGAGGTACAAAAAACAAAAAAACTGTTAAAGAAATATACCTTCCTAGTCAGTATGCACAATTTTCAAGGGAAGCAAGAAAGAAGCCCTTCCCATATAGGTCTCAGTATTTAGATTTTACGTTTTTCCATGACTTCTCCAAGAAAGAGACTATAATCTATGAATCCATACGTCCTGGGCAAAAAGTCGGAGATCCAAAAGTCATGACATCAGAGCTTTAAAATACCGACCTGAAGGTACTAAGCTCAGTTTTGATGAGGATTATTCACCAGTGCTCATACGACCAAACGACAGACTAAAAATTAAAAAAAAGTAAATAGGATCATCTCCAAGAGCTTAAAGCCCACATACCAAGAGATTGCCATGACTATTATGATAATATACCGTATGAAGATCAAACAAAAAAGTAGTAAAGAAAATTGCTTTGGCCCCTGACATCTGTAAAACGTTAACCACAAACAAAAGTCATGAGTTCTTAACTTTTAGTTAACATGTTTTTTTGCTCATAGACTGATATTTAATTTATATTTTAAAAACTAACTTTATATGCAATGATTTTAATAATAAGATGTAAGGAGTGCTTTTTAAACACTGACTTCTAAGGTACTACCGTACAAGTTAAAATACTTTCATTTCTTTAGAGGAACTTTGTAAGAGCTTTTATGAGGTTGTTTAACACTGATAACAAAAGTAGTGAACATTTTCATTAAATATCACGTCTTGTTCATTCAATGCTATTTGTTTTGAAATATACTCTTAAATAAACAAGTTACTAATCTTTCAGCTTCTTATTTATAACACCGCCTAAGTCCAAAAAGCCTAAAATAAAAGCGGACAACACCGCCTATCTCCAGTAAAATCTATAATGTTACGTAATTCCTTTTTTTCATGAGATTAGGTTCGACAATAGCCGTGATAAAGAATAAAAAAATACAAAATATAGTACATCTTGTATTATTAAACATTTTACGATGTTTTATTGCTCCCCTGGACATTTATGGAAATGTCACATAGGCGGTGTTGTTTCTTAAGCGACGATATGCATATTTTAATTGAGTGGAAGAACGATACAAGTACGACGCTTGTACTGTTCTTCTACTCACTGGACGGCGTAAGTGATTCATGCGTATTTAATTGTTTTCATATGCAAATAGATTATTTTGTAAAGGTTATTTTTTAATTGTCATAGTTTATTATTTTCTGTGCTTTTAAAAATTTAAAATTTATTAAAATAATTTATTAAAATGTCTAGTTCTGATAGCGATTTTGACAATACTGAAAGGTCTATAAAAAAATGAACAAGGCAACCGAATAAATGGAATCAAAACCAGCGAAAATACGCTCGTCTTGCAGGGCAAGAATATGTTAATACGGCTAGAAAAATTGTTAGCAAAATAACTGTTGGACAAATCGAGTAAGCATGAAGACGGCATTTAAGAGAGCTTTATTTCCACACGTTTGTACCTTTTTCCTTTTCGTTTGTACCTCAAAGGGTTCGGAGATACATATTATTCGAAACATTCTATGTCGAATTAAATTTGTGTTTTTAGAGACATTGAAAATATGAAGACGGCATTTTATAGAGGTTCGTTTGTACACGTTTGTGCCTTTTTTCTTTTCGTTGGTACCTCAAAGTGTTCGGAAATACATGTTATTCGAAACATTCTAGGTCGAATTAAATTTGTGTTTTTAGAAACATTGAAAATATGAAGACGGCATTTTATGGAGGTTCGTTTGTACACGTTTGTACCATTTTTCTTTTCGTTTGCACCTCAAAGGGTTCGGAGATACATGTTATTCGAAACATTCTCGGTCAAATTAAATTTGTGTTTTTAGAGACATTGAAAATATGAAGACGGCATTTTATAGAGGTTCGTTTGTACAAGTTTGTACCTTTTTTCTTTTCGTTTGTACCTCAAAGGGTTCGGAGACACATGTTATTCGAAACATTCTAGGTCGAATTAAATTTGTGTTTTTAGAGACATTGAAAATATGACGATTTTTTACATACAGGTATTCTTGTCTTGTTTGCATAAGTAATAGGCGAATGTTGCGGCTTTGGCTCGGCTTTTGGTGCCATTTCGTCGTCTTGCTACCGGTTTGGCTTCCATCAAACCCAGTAAATAGACATCCTGCTTATCTTTATTTTTCAATGTAAGAAATTTAGACAATATAGATTGCTTTTCATCTTGCGAGATTTTTTCAATGCATTTATCTTTACACCTAAAAATAAAGCATTCGACAAACATTTTGTGTAAATATGTAAATGCTGACGACGGCATTTAAGAGAGCTTCACTTCCACACGTTTGTACCTTTTTTCTTTTCGTTTGTACATCAAAGGGTTCGGAGATACATGGTATTCGAAACATTCTAGGTCGAATCAAATTTGTGTTTTTAGAGATATTGAAAATATGAAACGTTTTCATATTTTCAATATCTCTAAAAACACAAATTTAATTCGACCTAGAATGTTTCGAATACGACGTATCTCCGAACCCTTTGAGATACAAACGAAAAAAGGTACAAACGTGTGGAAGTGAAGCTCTCTTAAATGCCGTCGTCATATTTTCAATGTCTTTAAAAACACAAATTTAATTCGACCTAGAATGTTTCGAATAACATGTATCTCCGAACCCTTTGAGGTACAAACGAAAAGAAAAAAGGTACAAACGTGTACAAACGAACCTCTATAAAATGCCGTCTTCATATTTTCAATGTCTCTAAAAACACAAATTTAATTCGACCGAGAATGTTTCGAATAACATGTATCTCCGAACCTTTTGAGGTGCAAACGAAAACAAAAAAGGTACAAACGTGTACAAACGAACCTCTATAAAATGCCGCCTTCATATTTTCAATGTCTGTAAAAACACAAATTTAATTCGACCTAGAATATTTCGAATAACATGTATCTCCGAACCCTTTGAGGTACACGCGAAAAGAAAAAAGGTACAAACGTGTACAAACGAACCTCTATAAAATGCCGTCTTCATATTTTCAATGTTTCTAAAAACACAAATTTAATTCGACCTAGAATGTTTCGAATAACATGTATTTCCGAACACTTTGAGGTACCAATGAAAAGAAAAAAGGCACAAACGTGTACAAACGAACCTCTATAAAATGCCGTCTTCATATTTTCAATGTCTCTAAAAACACAAATTTAATTCGACCCAGAATGTTTCGAATAATATGTATCTCCGAACCCTTTGAGGTACAAACGAAAAGGAAAAAGGTACAAACGTGTGGAAATAAAGCTCTCTTAAATGCCGTCTTCATATTTACAATGTCTCTAAAAACACAAATTTAATTCGACCTAGAATGTTTCGAATAACTTGTTTCTCCAAACCCTTTGAGGTGCAAACGAAAAGAAAAAAGGTACCGACGAACCTCTATAAAATGCCGTCGTCATATTTTCAATGTCTCTAAAAACACAAATTTAATTCGACCTAGAATGTTTCGAATAACATGTATCTCCGAACCCTTTGAGGTATAAACGAAAAGAAAAAAGGTACAAACGTGTACAAACGAACCTCTATAAAATGCCGTCTTCATATTTTCAATATCTCTAAAAACACAAATTTAATTTGACCTAGAATGTTTCGAATACGATGTATCTCCGAACCCTTTGAGGTATAAACGAAAAGAAAAAAGGTACAAACGTGTGGAAATGAAGCTCTCTTAAATGCCGTCGTCATATTTTCAATGTCTCTAAAAACACAAATTTAATTCGACCTAGAATGTTTCGAATAACATGTATCTCCGAACACTTTGAGGTACAAACGAAAAGAAAAAAGGTACAAACGTGTACAAACGAACCTCTATAAAATGCCGTCTTCATATTTTCAATGTCTCTAAAAACACAAATTTAATTCGACCGAGAATGTTTCGAATAACATGTATCTCCGAACCCTTTGAGGTGCAAACGAAAAGAAAAAAGGTACAAACGTTTACAAACGAACCTCTATAAAATGCCGTCTTCATATTTTCAATGTCTGTAAAAACACAAATTTAATTCGACCTAGAATGTTTCGAATAACATGTATATCCGAACCCTTTGAGGTACAAACGAAAAGAAAAAAGGTACAAACGTATACGAACGAACTTCTATAAAATGCCGTCTTCATATTTTCAATGTCTCTAAAAACACAAATTTAATTCGACCTAGAATGTTTCGAATAACATGTATCTCCGAACCCTTTGAGGTACAAACGAAAAGGAAAAAGTTACAAACGTGTGGAAATAGAGCTCTCTTAAATGCCGTCGTCATATTTTCAATGTCTCTAAAAACACGAACTTAATGCGACCTAGAATGTTTCGAGTATCATGTATCTCCGAACCCCTTGAGGTACAAACGAAAAGAAAAAAGGTACAAACGGGTACAAACGAAGCCCTGTCGAATGACACTAATAAAATTAAAATGTCTAAAAGGTGGGCGCTGGTCATTTTTTAAATTTTTTCTAGGTGTTTACCCTTCGAGGTACAAACAAAATAAAATGCGGTACAAACGGGTACAAACGAAGTACAAACGAGCTGTATTATGTATTTTTAGATTTTCGAATGTCGGGCGCCAGGTTCACACCGGTAAAATATCGATATTTGTTTCAATTTCATGGTCGACAAAGTGGTCGGAAAACATTTCATATTACACGACCTAAAGTTATTCCAGCTAATGGCGGAAATGAATTTGAGAGACAGTTGGATAAGGTTCTTTGAAGTGCTACTCTAAACACATTTATGTCACATTTACCAATAACACCACAATTCTATTCCGACATAATCAATTAAGTTTGATCCACAAAGCCCCCTTACCAAAGTCAGGATAGACGAATTTACAAATTCAATATCACACTTATATATATTATTCCCAATGTCAATTTTAAAACTCGAAATATTTTTGGTTACAAAAAATTAATTCGAGTGAGTTCATGTAGCAGGTATACGATTCACTTGTAAAAAGGTCATTTTTATCATACCTAGACTCCGTCCTGATCTATTGTTAGGGGCTTTACAACCCCCATTACCTGCGTTTATTAATATGGCCGCATCCAGTGGAGTGGGGGCACATTCTGCCATTCGACAGTAACGTCCCGTTTAACACGTTCATTGCCGATCAAGCGATACGCGTGATACGGCTACTTTACTATATGACCAATCACGCGATTTCGCGTTACAAATATAAGAACCTACTTATTTAACGTAAAATATTTGGCCATCTCACAAAATCTATATTTTAGTTTGGCAATGAAAGTGTTAATTCAGGTCTCTGTGCAAACTTCGTCGGTTTCCAAAAATTAATTTCAATAACGTAATTTCAATCAGAAAATTTGTTGATGGAAAGGGACGGATTAACTGTGTTGTTGATTGGAACTAAAAACAATACATTGTTAAATGTGCCGGTGAGATGTACATTAATAAACGTACTAGTGATACTCTTGATTACAAACGTGGATCTAACAAATGTAGATCAAAGAAAAGTTTACGGGAAAATTCATTTTTAGCCCCAGCAAAGATTTCTCTCAAAACTTTGTTCTGTCTTTTGATGGCTCTGTTTTGTAATTTTCTGGTTTTAAAAAAAGCTCTCAGTATGAAAACAGAAAAATTGACAGAAATTTAAATAAAATATCAAGCAAACGTACAAAAATAAAAAGATACATGAAAAAAAAAAGGCGACAAAATGCATTCATGAATTTTTTCGACCAATATCGAAGATCGAACAATGAATTCAAGTAAGAATGTATGTGAAAGAGCTGTTAACGCTGGCAAAATTTAGCCTAAGTTAAAAGAAAAATATAAGCAAAATTAATTGGGTTTTATTTCCTTAGATGTTGTAATACACTTACCATTAAAGGCTGCACGTAGGAGAAAGTATTTGCCATCACATAAATAAGTTTTCATCACAAATACAAAAAACAAAAAGATACATTAAAGGAAAAAGATGAGTAAGTGCTTTCATGAATTTTTTAGCAGAATATTCAAGAATGAATCCAAGTAAAGATGTATGTGAGACCAGAGCCGCTTGAGAAATGATTGTCCCCAAGGATGAACAAGATTATTAAAAAAAAAAAAATACGAGAAAATTCATTTTTAGCGCTAGCAAAGATTTTCCCGAAAACTTTGTTCTGAGCTTGGGTGGCGTGGATTCTAAAATATTCGATTTCAATTGTAATGAAAGAAACCGAACTTAATCGTGTTTGACTTCTCTAGATGTTGTATTATACTCACCATTAAAGGGTATCTGCTATCTCTCATTTTTATAACTTATAAAAAATAACTCTCATTCTTTTGAGGAGTGACTCATTGCACCATGTAGACACTAAAACCACAGGAATTTTTTCGGAATTAGCAGTCTGAGAAAATCGCAAATTAACTGACTACATGATGTTTCAAAATTTTTCTGTTTCAAAAGTGCGGCCCTGTCTAAATTATGCATAAATACATTCTTAATATCAAAGGTAGGAAATAATTTTATTGACTAAAATTCAATAAAATTTTGTAAACAGGTTTAGGTTTTTAACGTGTTTCCCAGATGTTTTTTTAAAAAACAGAAAACTTATCTTACAAAGATGAGATGGCCAGAGCTGGATTAAAAAAAAATTTAAGGGCCCCTTTGTCGATCCATATTTTGTATCAAAATATTTCTGTTAAAAGAGAGTTTTGTTTCAAATTTATTACCAAATATTAATTAGATGGGTGAGATCTACCCACTGTTTTCGTAGCGTGATTTAGATACTTTACACCCTGTATAACAACTCCATAGTTTCTAGTGAATTAACAGGAAGCGTCTAATTGCTAAATAAAGAAATTTCTAACGACCCAATAATAGGTCTATTAATGAATTATGTATTCTCTAACTTAAATAGCACATCAGTAGTGAATACTGAGTATTCTCTATTGTAGATTTAATAGAATCATTTTATCAAATTCCATTAGATGAAGTATCTAAGCCTATAGCTGCAACTGCCACACAACTAGGACAACAATTTCATAGCTCCCATGAGCCTTAAATGTTCAAGCCAAGTCCTTGTCAAATTTTTATCCCGAGAATTTGCCGACTTAATGAATGTGCGCTTATGTTACTTACCATGACAATTACACATCTTTTTGTTTTTTTACTCGTGGAAGGTATTGGATAATGTTTTGAAACCAGAAAATAAAATTATTTTCTGATTATTTTGCTGAAAACTTATTTATGTTGCTGAGATAGCAGATACCCGTTAATGGTGAGTATAATACAACATCTAGAGAAGTCAAACACGATTAAGTTCGGTTTCTTCCATTATAATTGAAATCGGATATTTTAGAATCCACGCCACCCAAGCTCAGAACAAAGTTTTCGGGAAAATTTTTTTTTTAATAATCTTGTTCATTCTTGGGGACCATCATTTCTCAAACGGCCCTGGTCTCACATACATCTTTTCCTGGATATTCTGCTAGAAAGTTCACGAAAGCACTTACTCATCTTTTTCCTTTAATGTATCTTTTTTTTTTTTTTTTTTTTTTACTTGTGGGTTTCTGATAATTGTTTGAAACCAGAAAATTAAATTATCTTCTGATTATATTGCTGAAAACTTATTTATGTGATGGCAAATACTTTCTCCTACGTGCAGCCTTTAATGGTGAGTGTATTACAATATCTAAGGAAATAAACCCAATTAATTTTGCCTATATTTTTCTTTTAACTTAGGCTAAATTTTGCCAGCGTTAACAGCTCTTTTACATACATTCTTAATTGAATTCATTCTTCGATCTTCGATATTGTTCGAAAAAATTCATGAA
This sequence comes from Brachynemurus nebulosus, assembly GCA_035578155.1. NCBI lineage: Eukaryota > Metazoa > Arthropoda > Insecta > Neuroptera > Myrmeleontidae > Brachynemurus > Brachynemurus nebulosus. The sequence continues at coordinate 17,633,043 of JAPWDM010000007.1, forward strand.
TGCATTTTGTCACCTTGTTTTCTTCATGTATCTTTTTATTTTTATACTTTTACTTGATGTTTTAGTTAAATTTCTATTAGTTTTTTCTGTTTTCATACTGAGAGCTTTTTTAAAACCAGAAAATAACAAAACAGAGCCATCAAAACACAGAGCAAAGTTTTTAGAGAAATCTTTACTGGGGCTAAAAATAAATTTTACCGTAAACTTTTCCTTGATCTACATTTGTTAGATCCACGTTTGTAATCAAGATTATCACTAGTACGTTTATTAATGTACATCTCACCGGCACATTTAACAATGGTTTGTTTTTAGTTCCAATCAACAACACAATTAATCCGTCCTTTTTCATCAACCAATTTTCTGAATGAAATTATGCTATTAAAATTCGCACCATGAGATTAAAAGGGCACTATCTGCAAAAATTTTAGATTTTGAGTTATTGGTACCTTCGGATTCAGTTTTTTGAGAACTACAATCTGATATTAAATTTATTCATTTATCGTGAAAAATAAAAAAGATATGTAAGATAAGGCCTTTTTAAAATATGTATTATGAGTTAATATTTGATGCAAAAAAGCACTATCTACCATTTAGTTCGGTAATGTATCAAGTATATTGGTAAGTATTAGAAAATGATAAAGCACTATCTGCAAATAATGCTTTTTTATACTGAATTATTTCGTGGGAATGATTCAAAATATTATTATCTTATTTTTGTTTATTTTGATTTTATTACTGAAAAACAGTTTATTTGTGCACACTACGTACCTATATGACGAATTTTTATGTTTAAGAAATAAAAATATGGATAACAATGAAATTGTTCTGGTAAGTATATTGCAGTTAATTTGAAAATAGTTTCTTCTTTCTATCTTTACAATTATTTTTCATTTTTATTTCAGGTTGATTCTCTTCCTAATAATTTAGATGTGAAAATAAAACCAAGAAAAAGGCCTAGAAATCCGGATCAATGGAAGATAAATATTAGAAAAAGAAAAGTAAATTCTGGAATGGCACATGTATCACAAGCAAATAACTATATCAACCCGAAAATTGTCAAATCAGGCTGCAACCTTAAATGCAAATTTAAGTGTAAAGAAAAATTTAAGGAAAACGAAAGAATTGAATGCCATAAAAAATTTTGGGCATTGTGTAATAGAAATATGCAAAGAATGTTCGTGATTAAGCATACGAAAAGAAATATAATTAAATATAGACGTTTATTGGAAAATAGCAAAAGGGGCTACAATATTATTTATTATTTAACACATGGGAACGAACAAATTCGTGTGTGTAAAAAAATTTTTTTAGAAACTTTGGATATAAGCAATAAATTTGTTTTAACTGCATTAAAGAAGGGTTCTTCAGGGATTTTACAAAAAGATCAACGGGGGCGGTATCAGAGAAAAGGGGTAAACGAGGAAATGAAAAATAAAATTATAGAACATATACAATCATTTCCTAGGATTGAGTCTCATTATCTCAGAGCAAAAACATCGAGGGAATATATTGAGGGTGCCTTAAACGTTTCGGAAATGTATCGCCTCTACAAAGATCAACAGGAAAAAAGTGGATTGCCGGTAGCAAAAAAGTGTATGTACTATAATATTTTTAACACTCGTTTTAAAATTTCCTTTTTTAAACCAAAAAAAGACCAGTGTTTAACTTGTGTCGTGTATAATAAAGCTACAGCAAGTGAAAAAGTTAATTTGGAGGAAGAATATAGTAAGCATTGTAGAGACAAAATTAGAAGCCGAGAAGAAAAATTAAATGATATTACAAAGGCAAAAACCGAAAGTAATATAATTCTTGCATGATTTGATATGCAAGCAGTTTTACAAGTACCTTGTGGACAAGCCTCTACTTTTTATTACAAACGGAAATTAAATTGCTTTAATTTTACAGTATATAATTGACAAACAGGGATATTGCTTCTTTTGGGATGAAACAATAGCCTGTCGTGGTGCTAATGAAATTGCTAGTTGTTTGTTCGAATATTTATCCAAATATGCAGATAAACATGTGATATTTTATTCTGACAACTGTGTTGCTCAGAATAAAAATAAAATAATTGCAACTTTGTATTATTATGCCATAGAAAATTTTGATGTTCTAAGTATCAGTCATAAATTTTTGACTGTTGGACACACGCAAAATGAGGGGGACGCGATGCACTCTACAATAGAACGCGCAAAAAAAAGGATATTACAAAATAATTCCATATTTGTACCCTCTGAATAGGTGGGAATAATAAAAAATGCAAAAAAAGAAGGAAAACCGTATAAAGTGAAAGAACTTTCGACTGACGATTTTCTAGACTTTAAAAAATTGTCAGAAAAATTTCATTACAAGACAGATGAGAATGGTATTCAAGTATCTTGGGCTGAAATTAAGGAAATGCGTTTTGAAAAAAAGGAACCAAATAAGTTATTATTTAAATACAACTTTGACGAAAAATATACCAGAATAAATATTAAAAAAAAATCCGGAAGATTGTCTTTAACTGAATCTGAAAAAAATATAAAGCTAACACGGGCTTACACTGAATCACTAGTTATTCCAGTAGCAAAAAAACTAGATCTGTTAGACTTGTGCCATACTAATTTAATTCCAAATAGACATCATCAATTTTATAAAAATTTAAAAACAAAATAAATAAAAATAATTTGTTTCTAAAAATTTTGTTTCAAAAACATCGTTAATTTTGTTTTTTTCTTTTTTTATCTTTAAAGATATCTAATTTTTATAATTTTAACAATGTATTATTTTTACTTTTATTTTTTGTTGAATAAAATCATCCTAAAACGCTATTTACCTGAGTTTTTTTTAAATTTTATTCCAGATCAAGCTGAAAAAAATATTAATTCTGAAAATTTGAAATCATATCAGTAGGTATTACAAATGTATTAGCTGGCAGATAGTTCCTATAAACATTAATTTTTTCATTTTGATGAAATAAATTTTTAAAATAAAAAAGTATTAACTGGCAGATAGTTCCTCTACACATTACTTATTTCATTTTGGTGAAATAAATTTTTAAAATAAAAAAGCATTAAGTGTGAAAAGACATAACTATGTTTCTTAATATAAAATTTGACTAAACAACATTATGTAGCTTACTTCCATTTCACGATATTCCAAATTTGAAAGAAATTCATTAAGAAATGTAATTTTAGTAGAAGTTTAAAGTTTATAAAATCTTTAAGTGTTGATATCGCGAAAGTAATAATTTTGCAGATAGTGCAGTCTTAATCTCATGGTGCGAATTAATTTTTGGAAACTGACGAAAGGGCATAGCCGGGTAAGATAGGGAAAACGGCCCTTGACGCAAAATTGATTGTTTTTATAGGAAATAATACTTCTTAGCCCCAGATACATTCCTGCCAAATTTCAACCCTCCGAGGCTAATAGATTATTAATACACAGACAAAAATTTTCAAAAAAATTTTTTTTTGACGAAATTACTGAACCGATTTATTTGAGGTTAATTAATATATATTGTGTACCCACCTTAGACGAAGTAATAAAAAAAAATTAACGTTATATCCCTTTATTATACTAATTTTTATAAATTTTTAAATTTAAGAAAATTTTTTTTTGGCACTTACACGTTAGCGACACCCACCATTTTTGTTCAATAATTTGTCTCTTAGTACTCTATAACATATATTTTTACGGAAAAATTTTAGTTGGTAGAATATAGTAATATTTCAATACAAATGCATGCCATGTTCGGTACTACATATATTACTTATGTATAAAAAGGACTATAAAGTAAAATATCTACCCTATTTCTAAAATAATATAATTACATACGTCCATAACTACGATAAACTAGTTTAAATTTACAAAAGTCCAACACTATCTGTCGTTTGCCTTTTTTATCAATAAAACAAATTGGACATTGATTTCTCTTTTGTTAGACTTTTTCCTTTGTAAGATAAGGCAGATGCTTTACTTTATAGTCCTTTTTATACATAAGTAATATATGTAGTAGGTACCGAACATGGCATGTATTTGTATTGAAATATTACTATGTTCTACCAACTAAAATTTTTCCGTAAAAATATATGTTATAGAGTACTAAGAGACAAATTATTGAACAAAAAATGGTAGGTGTCGCTAACGTGCAAGTGCCAAAAAAAAATTTTCTTAAATTTAAAAATTTAAAAATATTAGTATAATAAAGGGATATAACGTTAATTTTTTTTTATTACTTCGTCTAAGGTGGGTACACAATATATATTAAACTCAAATAAATCGGTTCAGTAATTTCGTCAAAAAAAATTTATTTTGAAAATTTTTGTCTGTTTGTGTATTCATAAACTATTAGCCTCGGAGGGTTGAAATTTGGCAAGGAATGTATCTGGGGCTAAGAAGTATTATTTCCTATAAAAACAATCAATTTTGCGTCAAGGGCCGTTTTCCTTATCTTACCCGGCTATGCCCTTTGCACAACGAGCTGAATTAACACTTTCATTGCTAAACTAAAAATATTAATATTAATTATTACCCATTACTTATTATAACAATTACACATGGTCCAATTATAGCACATGTTATAGACTTACAAGCAGTATTAGCCAGATTAAAAATAACAGGATTAACAGTAAATTATTATACATTTATTTTTCACTTCATCCTACATTGGTATTTTCTCTTTGTTTTTGTTTAAAACTAACTTGTATGTTGTGGTATCTAACTTTACGTGTTTATAAGAAGAAATTTTTTATTAAAAAAATTTAAATTATTTCATCATAAAGTATCTTGATTTTTGGTGTAAACAAATTCATGGAGTTAGATATCAAAGACCAGGAGTATTTACCCTATTTACTTGGATTGGTTGAATTATTTCGTATAAACAGATCAGTTTTGTCGATATATTTATATTTATATAAAAAAATTACAAAAAGAACTAAATTAATGTTATTTCTATAAGAAACCTGGAATTCGGACAAAATGAAAGAAGAAAGGGAGAAAGTTTTTTTCGTCAGCTGTATTTTTGAAGAACAATTTTTTTGCTCAGCCCGGGGGTCCCCGGTTTCTCTCGCCGGCCCTGCCCATACCTCACAATCAGAAACGAAACCAAATTTCAAAATTCGGACAAAATTAAGCCATCCCTGAGATCATCGTCTGTTGATGGACACTTAACCAGTATCTGGTCGCAGTCTAAATGCGATGTATGCGATGCATTTAATAAATTATTCAATAAAAATACAGAAATAGATATCGATAACATAAATGATACCAATACAAATACAGATAAATATAAAAAATAATAATAATAATAAATAACCAATAAATATAAAAAAAATAAAATAGAAATAGAAATATATACCTAAATATAAAAATAAAAACAGCAATACTTCTATTTTATTGCTGTTTGTATTTTTATATTTATATATTTCTATTTCTACTTTATTTTTTTAAATTTATTGGTTACTTATTATTATTATTGTTATTATATATATATATATATATTTTTTTTTTTTGTTAATGTGTTTATGGGCCGATTAACTTCTTAGGTCTTGTCGGCCCGATTATTGATCAATGTCCTGAACACTTTATGTAGGGTCAGGTGGCAAAAAAAAGATATTAAAAAGATAAAATTTTTTTGGTAGGTGTATAAGGCCTACCATTATGGCAATATAATACAAATGAAGAAAAATGACAACGAAAAGGTAAAGAAAAAAACAAGCCGTAGTTTGGCCAAAGTAACAATAACAACAGTCGATAAAATTAACAAGTAGATAACAACTAGTGGTAGGTGTAAAGGACCTACCACCATAACAGTAATTTAATAAACAATCAAAAAGGGGGAAGACTTAAGGACGATAAACTACAATAATATACAGGACGTTTTGCTGAAATTGGGCTTTCAGTAATACCCCATCCAGCGGGGACATCGGCTGAAATGTCCATCTAATTAAATTATACTTTTTTTACAAGTCTCGTTAATTGCAGGAACGTGCATATTTTCTTGACGGAAACCGGGTCGTTATTTAGGTCCGTCTTAATATTTCCGGTTAGGTTTATTACATGATGCCTTTCTTTGGCGTATCCCAAACGTTCTTCAATTATGTGTTTCACTGAGAGTGACAACCCACACGTCGCACATATCGGTTGTTCTTTACCGGCGAGTAGGTATTTGTGAGTAAGTGCAGTGTGGCCTATCCTTAGCCGGGTTAATGCCACATCTTCTCATCGGTTCAGTTTTGCCGATGCCTTCCATTCTTCAATATCGTTTTTAATTTCTTTTAATTTTCCGGTAGAACGGCTCCATTCATAGCGCCACATAGCTCTAGTAACACGCTTCATATGACATTTCAGACCCTCTGGCCTTAACGGTATTTCATCAATGACAGTGGAATCCGCTGCTGTTCGTGCGGCCACATCCACCTTCTCGTTACCGATAATACCAATGTGGCTTGGGCACCATATAAAATAAATATTTTTAGTATTTTTCAGGCTCAAAAACGTCTCTTGTATCATTTTTACCAAAGGATCTGAGTTGTTGTATTTTGTTATTGCTTGAATGGAACTTAATGAGTCCGAGCAAATGAGGAATGATTTATTATCGTCTGTTGATTGACACTTAACCAGAATAAAAATACAGAAACAGATATCGATAACATTAAATGATATCAATACAAATACAGATAAATATAAAAAAATAATAATAATAAATAACCAATAAATATAAAAAAAATAAAATAGAAATAGAAATATGTAAATATAAAAATAAAAACAGCAATATGTAAATATAAAAATAAAAACAGCAATAAAATAGAAGTATTGAGAAGGGAGTGATTAACATCAATAAAGTTATCGATCTTGTTATTTTAAAAGGATGGCAGGATTCGAAAAAATACGAGGAGTAAAAATAAATGAGGTTTTACAGTGCGGAAACTGGATATTTCAGCAGGATAATGTGTCAATTCACAATGCTAAGTGTGTACAGGAGTGGTTTAAACCAAGAAACTGAATTGTTTTACACGACCATCAAGATTACCTGATCTGAACATCTTCGAAAACGTATCGAGTTATTCGTCCCGTAAAGTATACGACGGCAGGAAACAATATAATTTCAGAAAAAATTGAAAGACAATATTGGACGTAACTGGCACTAAATCCCACTGGAATATGTGAGGAATTTATATGAAAATATTCCAACAAAAATTTCACAAGTAGTGGAAAATAAAGCAGGCTCAACCAGTTATTAATTATTAAAATTATACGTAATTTTTGAAAGGTGAGGCTATATTATGGGACAAAAAATTATCTTAATTTTATATGTTTTTTCATATAACTTTTGTGATTTATTTGTGCGTTTATTTTATTGAAACAAGTACTGCATATTTTTATGTAAGTACTTATTAAAATAAGTATAACCTAAGCTTGGCTAACCTATGCAGTACTTATTAAAATAAGTACTGCATAGGTTAGCCAAGTACTGGCTAACCTGTTTCTCTAAAATATTGTAAGTGAAACATAAAAATTCTTGGTGAGGCTATATTATGAGACGGACTGTATATATATATATATATATATATATATATATATATATATATATATATATATATATATATATATATATATATATATATATATATATACCATTTATATGAACTGTGTTGATTGAAAGGAAGAAGGAAAGAAGGAGGGGTCTGCCTTTTACCTTTTTCTTGGTATTTTCTTTTTCTTTTCGTGTTTTAAGACTAGTGATGCTGAATTTGATTCATTTTTGTTTTTTTTTTGCCTTGTTTGGTCAGAGGGGTTTGCTGAGCCAATTTCTCCTCGAGACCTCATTGATACTTTGTTTTGTTTCTCTTATTCACTTTATATTCCTGTCGGTAACGTAAATTTTATTAAAGCTAATTATTCCTTTTGTCTAAAAAAAAAATAAAAGAAAAACCAATAACTTTCCTGTATTTGTAACAATTTAAATATTGTTATTTTTTTTTTTTGAGGGGATTGCTGTGCCCATTTCCCCTCATTCCCGTCGTGTCCTTGAACAATTCAAACGGGTTTTGCAATCCGTTTTATTGGATACTTACTTACTCAGTTCCTCACCTTATTATCGTGTTAAACACTCAAATTTGATGGATTTATATAACTGATTTTATAAATGACCCATTTGGGTTACTGATTGTTCTGCCTATCCGTTGTTTAATTCAATTTTATTTATTTTTTTACCTGCGCTTATTTAATAGTAGGGACGGACATTTGGTTTAATATACTGTTCTTTTATGTTCCATGAAACATGGAGAACTAGCTGATCACATTGGAAATTGGACTGTGGAAAGATGACACATTTCGCCTGTATGTGTGTAATGTTTTGGGTACTGGTTTGGAACCCATGGTCAACCTCTGCAATCATAGCTTACGATTGCCAAGATGACAACTTGAACATAACTACGTTCAGTCTACTTGGAGTTGGAAAATGTGACGCCCCGCCGAGACAGATAATCTCCACCAACGAGACCATTCAGTTATTACAAGTTCAAGATTTTGAGTTAATACCCGTCATACAATGAAAAATTTATGTAACCAGAGTAATATCGCATTGTGGAATGCACTCCCACATGTCAGCCGTTACTAATGGAGTAGCGACTTACTTATACCCAGTTGGACGACGAATGTGCGAGGATATGCACCAACGCAAAAGTTTACAAATATACAACAAGTTACTCGACAATCTAGTTATTAACGGTACCACATACGCAAACGTGCTAATGGCTGGAAAAATGTTAAATGAAACTACCTGTCAAGGCGCTGACTGCGAGAATAATAGGGAAAGATGGATTAAAGTCATCGCTCAGGCTGCTCTAGAAATAACGTTGAACGAACATTATGCCGTCGCCAATGTGGTGGAAAATCGCATCACTACCTGGTGGAACTACGTGCCAATATAAGGAACTTACCTGTATCGATATGAAATTGACAGTACGGATTTTCATTGCGACTACCAGAATCAACAAGATACATAGATTTAAACACACACGGTACAACCCTTCCTTATATCCATATGTCAACTCCAGAAAACAAACCCTTAAAATTCCTTATTGACACTGGAAGTTCTAATTCCTTTATAAATCCCGAATATGTCTATCCTAACGATATTAAACCTATCCCAACATTGGAAATTAAAACTGTATTAGGTTCACACAAAATTAACAAGAAAGCAACATTACCTATTTTTATCGAATTTAACCAACCCGGTAAATTTCACTTTTTAGTTTTTAAATTTCATAATTATTTCGACGGACTATTAGGACTTGACGCTTTAAACACGTTACATGCAAAAATTGACATATATAACAAAACATTAAACACACTAAATTCGACAAATAGACTTTTGAATAAAAGTAAAATTAGGTTTGAATAAACCTAATTTTACATCATGCAAATACACAATTCAACCAAAAACACAACAACTCGTACGATTACCAGTAGATGTTCAACAAGGAGATGTTTTGTCAAAAAACATTTATATTGGAGAAAAATTCCTGATACCTGAAGGAATTTATTCTGCTTTTATTCTGCTACCCTTTACCTAACATTTCGGACATTTTAGATAAACTAGGCAAATGCATGTATTTTTCTACACTAGATTTAGCTAGTGGATTTCATCAGATAGAAGTACATCCAAAAGACGTTGAGAAAACAGCTTTCACTGTCGAGCATGGCCACTGGGAATTCGTAAGAATGCCCTTTGGATTAAAAAATGCCCCTGCGACCTTTCAAAGGGTCATGGATAATGTACTTAGGGAATTACAAGGAACGATTTGTTTAGTTTACATGGACGACATAATAATATTTTCGACTTCATTACAAGAACATATTGAAAATTTCTCTAAAATATTTGACAGACTTAGACAAGCGAACCTAAAAGTGCAATTAGACAAAAGTGAATTCCTGCACAAGGAAATTGCTTTCCTAGGACACATAATTTCGGACCAAGGAATTAAACCGAACCCTTCTAAAATACATGCAATCACCAACTATCCACTACCTAAAACACAAAAACAGATCAAATCATTTTTAAGACTACTGGGCTACTATCGAAAGTTCATCAAGGACTTTGCGAAGCTCACAAAGCCCATGACGAACTGTCTTAAAAAAGGAGCTGATGTAAAAATCGCTCCTGAATACATAAAATGTTTTGAAATCTGTAAAACACTTTTATCAGAAGACCTCATACTTTCCTATCCTGATTTTTCCAAAGAATTCCTGCTAACAACCGACGTGAGTAACTTTGCTATTGGCGCAGTTTTATCCCAAGGACTGATCGGAAACGACAAACCAGTATGTTACGCCTCACAGACATTAACGACAACCGAACAAAACTACTCGACAATTGAAAAGGAGCTTTTAGCTATTGTCTGGGCCGTCCGTTACTTTCGACCATATTTATTTGGACGAAAATTTAAAATCATTACCGACCATAAACCATTAAAATGGCTTATGTCGCTACAGAACCTAACAGTAAACTCATATAGTGGAGACTTAAACTTGAAGAATACGACTATACAATATTACACAAAAGTGGAAAATACAACACTAAGGCAGACGCCTTATCCCGTAAAAAATTGAATCCCATAATATTGAATCCTTATCCTCAACCAGTTCCCGACAAAATGACAGTAACGCTAGTATAATGAAAGCTTATAGTGCAGACGAAGACAACACATCACTCATACGAATATCTGAAAACCCTTTAAATGACTTTAAAGAACAGTTAGTAATTTATCAAAAGAAAGGACCAGCTAAACGTAAACTAGAAATTTTATTCAAAACAAAAAGACGACAAACATTTCACTACCCCAATATTTTCAATCAAATATTAGTTAACATTTTTAAAGAATACCTTCATCTTAAACAACTTATTGCAGTTTATTGTCCTGACGATCAAACATTTAACCGTTCTCAAGAAATTTACAGTCAATACTTTTCACAATCGAAACAATTTAAAGTCATCAGAACCACAAAAATTCTTACAGACGTGACTGACGAAGACGAACAAGATGAAATTATTAAAAAACACCATAGTCAATCACATCGAGGAATAAACGAAACATTTGACCACATACGACGTGAATATTATTTCCCGAATTTAAAATCTAAAATAACATACTACATCAATAACTGCAAATACTGTAATGAAAACAAATATGATAGGAGACCGCCTAAACAAAGATTTCAATTAACAGCAACTCCAGAAAGACCTTTAGAAATGTGCCATTTAGACATTTTTTACTTAGATCGTTTAATTTATTTAACCATCATAGATAAATTTTCGCGATTCGCACAGACATACGTTGTTGAAACGCGAAATTCTCTCCATTTAGAAGGCGCTTTTACACAATTCATTGCAGCATACAGTAGACCAAAATTAATAGTAACTGACGCAGAAAAAGGCTTTGATTCGATAAAATTCAAACAATTTTGTGAACATTAAAATATCAAAATGCATATAACATCTATCCGAAGTTCAAATTCCAATTCCCCTGTGGAAAGACTTCATTCCACACTCCTTGAAATTTACCGAATAGTACAAAACAAAGACAAACAAATTCATCCCGAAATTAAAATTTCCCAAACCATTTTCACCTATAACAATACCATCCGTTCCGCTACCAAACACACACCATTCGAACTATTTTTCGGACGCACATATGACATTAAATTACAACGAAATTTAGACGATATTCAGAATAAACAGGAAATTTTATACAATAAAGTTAATGAAAAAGTAAAGAAATCTGAACAAAAACACATTGCAAAAATTAACCAAAATCGTGAAGAACCTAAAGAACACCAACCAAATCAAATAGCGTATTTCACTGAGAATAAACATAACAACAAACTTCATCCCAAATTTAAACAGATTAAAGTTAAAGAAAATAATAATGTTACTATTACTGATACTAAAAATCGTAAAATCCCGAAGCAAAAATTAAGAAAGCCATACTTGTTACAGGATCATAACGTTGACAATAATAACCATGACAATGACGCAACGAATCGAAATACAAAACTTGGCGAACAACCCGGGACTTCTCGCGATCAAGATAGGCAACAGTAAAATCATTGCAAATTATTACAAATACTTGCATTATATAGATCTAGACGACTACAAGGTTAACTTAAACAAAATCTCTCAATCTCTAAGTCTCATTAGTGATAAAACAAAATTAGGTAGTATTAGAGAAGTACTGAATCTAAAATTCAAAGCATTAGAAAATAATCTGAAAATAATTTATCCCCGTAAAACTCAAAAGAGGAGCCTTTTTGACGGTCTTGGTACCGCCATCAAGTTCATAACAGGCAACATGGACAATAACGATGCTCAACAAATTAATAAAAAATTAACTGACTTAAAATCAAATCAAAATAACTTAATATTTCAATCCAGTAAACAAGTAAAATTAAACGAACAAATGATTCAAAGGTTTAAAAATATTACAGATCATATTAATTCACAACAAGACGTTATCAATAAATACTTAAACAAGCTAGGATACGACATTCAAAATAAGGTACGAGAAGATGAAAATGATTTCAAGTACATGCAATACTTATATCAACTTTCTTATAATATTGATTTACTTAATAGCCATATTGAAGGTATTATCGAATCAATCAGTCTAGCTAAATTAAATGTAATTCCAAAAAACATTCTTATACCGGAAGAGCTTGAACATGCGTATCAACTCCTCAAAACTCAAAATATTTTAATAACATCAACAGAATAAATTTACGAACTTTTAACCCTTCAAGCTTACTATAATCATATAGCTGTAATATTCAATATCCAAATTCCTCATTTCCAACCAGATACCTTTGAATACAATTCAGTAGAACCTATACCCACACGAAACAAAATATTAAAAATCCATTATCCTTTTATTCTTTCCAACGAGCATCAAATGTATTTTGCTAAACAAAGTTGTCCCAGAATTGAAAATCTACACATTTGCAAATTGGAAAACCTAATCAAGATTCAAAATGAGCAGTGCTTTAAGAAAATTCTCCGCAGCTATCCAGGCAACTGTACCTATGAAGAGTTCGGAAATCAAACAGAAATTAACAAGATCTTGGATCCTTATGTCGTTATAAAAAATGCCATCAATTTGACCTTAGCATCGACATGTGGTGTAAAAAGAAGACAACTCACTGGTACTATGTTAATCAACTTCAAAAACTGCTCGCTGACGATCAGCGAACTTACATACCAAAATGTCGAGTACGAATTTCATGACCAACTGCAAATACTTCCGTTACATAATCTTTCAATCGTCGAAAGTCATTTTGAACCTAAAATCAACTTAGAAAAACTAAACGACTTTCATTTGCAAAATAGGAATGAAATTAACAAAATAAAAACTCATGGTTTCATACATATTACAACTACCTACAGCATCATCGTGGTCTTCACAGCAACAATAATGACTGTCCTAATAATCAACAAACGTCGCGGACATCGCACTGTCCAGGAGGCCTCATCTCCAGTCATCACCGCGTCTTCGGCTCCAGTCATAACCACAAGCTCAGTTCCTGCTCAGGAAACAAAGTTCCTTTGGCCTACACTTCACACTAAGGGAGGAGGAGTTATATAACAGTCAAATTGGGATTTATTAATAAAATAATTATTACCTTTTATTTCAGCTTATTCAGCAATCTTGTTATAATAGAATTTTTTCTTTAACTTACGAACAGGAAATGCAAATACAATACTTTTTCGATTTTATAAAATAAATTTGTAAAGATCAATGTTCAAATTCCACTAGCAAAGTCAGCATATTGGAAATTATAAAAAGAACGAAGTAACGTTGCTCGTGGAATTTTACCTATCTAGATTTTGAATTGTGAGCTAGTAATTTTGTAGTGATTCGTTTGATTATCATAAATAAATTTTCTTGCGTATTTCGATTATTGTAAATTTAAAATAAATAAAGTTTTTTTTTAAACAATCCAACACTCGAAACCAAAAACGTACCTTGGGGCTAAGTGTTAAAACATTAGTGAGGTTAAATGTTAAATGGTTTTTCTTTATTTTCTTCTATTTTCTTATTTGTCGGCTTATGGGGTTAAGCGGAGCAAGTTGTAGGTACTCCAAACATATTACAACTGTTAAAACCTGCTTTCCGTTATCGTAAATTATCGACACCGAGTTATTTTTCATCAACTGATTATAACGGGTTAATTTATACTTCAATGTCCAACTGATCTGGTCAGCAATAGAATATTTTCAAAAAAAAAATGGTTTTCGATACGTTTCGTAAACGTTAACTTTTGATCGTAAATATCTCTTAAACGGTGCATCGTAGCTCAAAATTAATGAAATTTTGGAAGGCTTAAGCAAAGCAAGTTTTGGGTTCTCCAAACATATTTGGACTGTCAAAACCTACTTTTCGGTATTGAAAATTATCGATATCGAAAATAACGATATTTTTAAAATTTAAATATCCAAATTTCTACATATTCGTTATCTGTTGTATTATAAAATTCTCTAAATTTTTTAGTAGCTTTTATTTCCAAAAAAATAAGTTAAGCTGAGTAGTAGGAATATGGGGCTTCTAAGCCATCCTCCCCTCCTCCCGATTTTTTTAACGACTGTTAGAGGAGATAGGTAAGCTATATTGTCTAGATGGCGTTGCTGGTCTGAACCACTGTGAACTCTGTACCTTGATTCAAAATTCCATGAAAAGATGGTGTTGCTAGTCGGAACCATCGCGAATTCTGTACCTTGATTCGAAATTCCATGAAAAGATGGTGTTGCTAGTCGGAACCGCCGCGAATTCTGTACCTAGATTCAAAATTCCATGAAAAGATGGCGTTGCTAGTAGGGACCACCGCGAATTCTGTACCTTGATTCAAAATTCCATGAAAAGATGGCTCTCGTAGTCTAGATCCTGTGTGTAAGTTTGAAAAGTTGTCAATAGATGGCATCGAAAACCTTTTTTTCGATAGTTAAAAGATGACACTGCTAGTCTGAACCACCGCCAACTCTATACCTTGATTCAAATTTTATCATATTTTCATCTGAAAACAGGTTTAAAGTTGTATAAATTGTCAGTTGACGTCATTAGAAGATTTCTGTCTAATATGCAAAAATGAATTTTATCGTATGATTTCATATTTTTATCTGAAAACGGGTTTATACAGGTTTTCTCTAAATAAAAACACATTTTTTTTTTTAATTTTTAATTTTTATTTTTTTTATTAAATAAAAACACATTTGTTTATTTTTAATTTTTTTAATTTTTTAATTTTTTCTTATTTTAATAAATTTATTTTAAAAGAAATATTTTACAGTAAAAATGTTTAAATGTTATTACAATAATATTTGTATATGGATATGACATTTTCCATGGCGCAAGTTGCTCCGGAATGATAGCCGCATCGAGGACTAGTGTATGTTGATGTTATGATTCTCAACTTAGGGCAAATTGTTATTTCTTCAAAGTTCATTATGGGCGCTGACGGTAGTAGTCGTTTCAAATAGCGTACTTTTTCTTCTCCCTTCGCATAGATGATGCGAGTTCCGTGTAGATTGTTTATTAAAATGTATTGTAGTTCCTCGTATTCAATATGTCCATCCATCCAGGCGAACCCATGATGGTTTTTCCGTAACCAGCGAGCTGTGCGTTGATCTTTTTCACTTAATCCGCAAAACGGTATTGGTGATTTGAAAATATAGTGTTGTAGTATATAATCTTCACCAGAATTTTCTTCGGAAGAATCGAATTTCAACAGAGCTAATTCCTTTATGTAGAATTTCCCATTTGTTGAATTTGGAAATCCTTGGAAGTCAACAATTGCTGCGTCGGTCTTCATTGTGCGTTGTCTAGAGCGAAACTAGCTGATTTATAGTCGGATTGCGATGCTTTTATACATATTTTGTCACAATATTCGTCAATGGATTATATTGAACCACACGGTCATGTAGTAGAAGACAGAATGCTGATGTATTGTCCGGCACCTCCTTCAACGTTTTAAATTCAATTCGAATATCCGCCGGTCAACTTTTCAATGATTCGTTATCGTGTTATTTTATTGTGTAAAATCAATTAGTTTGTCGACCCCGAGTTGGTGTAGTGGTTAGCAACTCCGCTCTTATCTGGTA
The DNA here is from genome assembly GCA_035578155.1 of Brachynemurus nebulosus. Lineage (NCBI taxonomy): Eukaryota > Metazoa > Arthropoda > Insecta > Neuroptera > Myrmeleontidae > Brachynemurus > Brachynemurus nebulosus. The sequence continues at coordinate 17,649,175 of JAPWDM010000007.1, forward strand.
GATTGTGAGTTCGAAACCAACCGGGGGAGATTCGTCATCTACATTACTACGCCGCTCATTAGTTTATCGAAGAATTGTTGGTATTTCAGAGTTTTCAACGTGTTGTTTAATAATTTCCTCTCGACGCTTCGCTTTACTTAGTTCTCTTAATTCTGCGTTAGAACATTGAAGAAGATTGATGTAATGATCCGTAAATTACATACAACAGAAATATTCCGATATTTCAATATTTCCAATATTTCGCCTATAATTGAACTTGAAAAGTCTACAAACCACCTCCATAAATTCAATGGTGTTTGTTGAATAATTTTTTACTATTTTAATACACAAGTCAACCAATTGGTGATCTTTGATTCCTCACAGAACACTTTCTTGCATATGCACAAATTTTTAATATAATTATAAATTTGACAAGTTAAAAAAGTGATCATTGCGTACCTATTTTTGTTTAAAACTATACTTAATAAAATAAATTTAAAGAAAAAAAACCGATCTTTTGATTTACACCGATCCCCTAAAAAGAAATCAAACTAATTTTTGATATTATATCTTAAACTTGATGTATATATAAAAATTCCATTTACAATTATGGTACACCATATATACTCGTAAATTTTACAAAAATGTATCACTCTGTACATTTTTTAAATCTGTGTGCATATTCTTTGATGTCATTTAATCAGCTAAATCTTTAATCAACTAAATCAGCTAAAATTGTTACATACTTACGTTATAAATATCTAAGTGTGTATTTTTCTTTTAAATATATAACTTATAAATACTCATGATTACTTTACTATATAACTGTAATCACGCGATATCATGTTATAAAATACATAAGAATTTACTCATTTAATGTAAAAATATTTGGTCATCAACAATTAAATAAAAACGAATTTTTTTTAGATATATATAGTAATATAATATTTCGCATATATACAGTACTCTGTTAAAAGTACGGGTTTCTACACCGTTAAAAAACATATATTTTACAATATCAATATATTGTAAAAAATCATATTTCTTAATATTTTTAAAACTGAATATGTAATATCAAGAATTTAAAACAGTTTTGAAACATTAATTTCTCCTCATAATATTTTTTTAGTCTTAAATTAATAGCACAATGTTCCATATATTTTAAGAAAATTTTTCTTTTAATATTTTATAACTTATCTAAAAAATTTATAGCTATTTTTATCAAAAAATTTATTACTTGTTATTGTTAAAAAATTAGTTAAATATATCTATAGGTATTAAGTGACCCCTAGTTTTTGTAAAAGACGGTGCTAATAGCAATTCATCTTAAATACGAAATTATTTTATCAATGCTAAATAAGCGTTTTTTTTCTCATATTATCATACTCCAGTATATTGTATATTATTATAATTTATAAAAATGTGTTTTATTTATTAAAAAATTTAGCAAAATTTTAAATAATATCGCGTCAAAATAATATTCAGAAGTCAATAAAAGACAATAGCAGTAAATTTATTAAGATAACTATAAATAAATATTAATCTAATGTTGAAATATTTATTAACAAATAGTACTGCTTAGTAGAAAATTAGGTACCTATTGTTTTGTTTTCAAATTTACCTTTTTGCAATTAAAGAAAATTTTAGTAACTATCGATACCTATATAAAACGATACCCATAAAAGACAAGCATGCTCTGATCTCAACAATTTTTTCCCATGTTAAATTCGTATGTTCTTACTTCGCTGAAACTTATTATGTTTATATATTCCCCCAATATTTTCTACCATAAACAATAGTTATAGCAAGCTAGGTAGGTATTGAATAAGTATTTTTTGTTTGTTAATTTATTGATGATAGAGAAAAAAAAATTTATGTTTTTATAGACAGTGAAATACTTTTAAACTATTTTTTTGCAGTTTAATTTTGTAAAAACACCTAAAAATTATCAGTCACAGACAAATATTTCTAAGCAAACGAATTGAAAATGTAGTTTTATATCATAAGAATAAATGCGTATATATAGGGTGGACAGTAAATAACTCTCATAATTTTTAAAGAGCGGATGAAAACTTTAATTTTGGATTACGAAATTTTATTTTTTTTCCGGAGTTAAGCTGCATTCAATTAATTAACCCTTTCCTGCACAGCAGTTTTAGATCATTACTGTTCAAACGATACTTCAAATTAGCAAATCATTAATAACATGGGTAAATACTTATTAGCAAGAATTACATAGTTTACACATATGTTCTATCGCACCAGAATGTTAATAGGACAATGCGATTTAATTGCCTATATTCAGGAGCAAGCAAAAACATTACCTATTTTAATAGCTTAGAAAATACACATTACATAGTTCGTTGTAAGAACAATCATTTCGGTGATCTTTTTTAACGAATTACTAAAATTGCTTAAGGACTGTGGTATGTAAGAAATAACAACACTCACATAATTTTAAAATAATTAACATATAGCTATTGGAAAAGTTACAAAGATTTTTTTTAACAACTTATTAAATGCTGATAGCTTATTTTAATATCTCCTATAGGGCCTTAAGTATAACCCTTCACCCGAAATTTTTTCATCACCATCGTTGGTGACTGTATTCTCGTCATCATCAGCTTCTCCTTCGCTCGCAGTATCTTCGCTATCGCTAGCAGATGTTTTTTCATCGCTGTCTTCGCCATCATTTGATATATACTTTAACACTGGCTCAATAATATCATGCTTTTCCAATTCCCTAGTTATTGAGATAATCCGCTTTCCAATGTCACTTTCCTTTAAATTATTAAAATGGCTTCGTTTTTTCTCGTTTTCGATATAATCCGCGAAGCTGGGATTTATAATATGACTCCTTTCCATTAAATTGCACACAGTATTAACCATTTCTTCTCCAATTTGCGTCTGAGTCGCTAAACTTCTTAGTTCATCAACTAAATGGTTCGGGTCATCAAAATATTCTTCTTCTTCATCAACAGGTTTCGAATGGCCATTATGAAGGTTAGCATTTTCATCATCATATTTGAAACGTTTAGCTCCGCCATTTGTTGAATTAGATGTTGAAGGTTGGTCCTTTTCTCCTGAATTTTTATTTTCTTGTTCTTCATCCTTTGCGCATGCGTTCTGAAGCTCTTTGACCATTAATATGTCTAGAGCAGTTTGTAAGAGACCAGCTATCTTTGGAGTAAAACTTGTTTCTTTGTAGTTATAAGGCGATGGTAAATGCTTTTGTTCATCAGATCGATTATCTTCGACATTTACCGATTGTAGAATATTATGCGAGTTTTTTAAAGCGTGGAATTTACCTCTGATTGCTTCTGCTGCAGCCATCATACTTTCATCAAAAGTATTCAAGTTTCTTTTAGATAGATCTGTATCATTTTCGTGTTGATTTTGAAATACTGGTGCTTTATCTTCCTTTTCTTCATTTCTTGCTTCAAAATTATATTCGGTTTCGTTATCATCATTTTCATCATTAGATTTTGACGATTCACTTTGTCTCCTGTTCTCCGCGCTGTTCACTTGTGTCCCATTATTTACCGTGGTATATTCAAACTGATTATTTGCGATCTGGTCATTATTGTTTGTTTGATGTTCCTGAGCATGCACTCTTCTTTTCATATGACGTAAAAGAGAACTTCTCCGCGAAAATGTCTTGTCACAACGTATACAATTAAACATTTTGATAGATGTTTAGTTTTTATATCGACATGATCTTATATAGTACAACCAGAGCAGAATTGACGTAAAGTAATGACACCAAAATGCACCAAAGGTGCACCAAATGACACCAAAATGCACCAAAGGTGCACCAAATGACACCAAAATGCACCAAAGGTGCACCAAATGACACCAAACTGCACCAAATGACACCAAAATGCGTCAAAATAACACCAAACTGCACCAAAGACACACCAAATGCACCAAAGGTGCACCAAATGACACCAAAATGCACCAAAATGACACCAAATGACACCAAACTGCACCAAAATGACACCAAACTGCACCAAATGACACCAAATTGCACCAAAATGACACCAAACTGCACCAAATGACACCAAACTGCACCAAATGACACCAAAATGATACCAAACTGCACCAAATGAGACCAAAATGCACCAAAGGTGCACCAAATGACACCAAAATGCACCAAAGGTGCACCAAATGACACCAAACTGCACCAAATGACACCAAAATGCGTCAAAATAACACCAAGCTGCACCAAAGACACACCAAATGCACCAAAGGTGCACCAAATGACACCAAAATGCACCAAAATGACACCAAATGACACCAAACTGCACCAAAATGACACCAAACTGCACCAAATGACACCAAATTGCACCAAAATGACACCAAACTGCACCAAATGACACCAAAATGATACCAAACTGCACCAAATGACACCAAAATCCATCAAAATGACACCAAAAAATACCAGATGACCAGATCGCAAATAATCAGTTTGAATATACCACGGTAAATAATGAGACACAAGTGAACAGCGCGGAGAACAGGAGACAAAGTGAAACGTCAAAATCTAATGATGAAAATGATGATAACGAAACCGAATATAGTTTTGAAGCAAGAAACGAAGAAAAGGAAGATAAAGCACCAGTATTTCAAAATCAACACGAAAATGATACAGATCTATCTAAAAGAAACTTGAATACTTTTGATGAAAGTATGATGGCTGCAGCAGAAGCAATCAGAAGTAAATTCCACGCTTTAAAAAACTCGCATAATATTCTACAATCGGTAAATGTCGAAGATAATCGATCTGATGAACAAAAGCATTTACCATCGCCTGATAACTACAAAGAAACAAGTTTTACTCCAAAGATAGCTGGTCTCTTACAAACTGCTCTAGACATATTAATGGTCAAAGAGCTTCAGAACGCATGCGCAAAGGATGAAGAACAAGAAAATAAAAATTCAGGAGAAAAGGACCAACTTTCAACATCTAATTCAACAAATGGCGGAGCTAAACGTTTCAAATATGATGATGAAAATGCTAACCTTCATAATGGCCATTCGAAACCTGTTGATGAAGAAGAAGAATATTTTGATGACCCGAACCATTTAGTTGATGAACTAAGAAGTTTAGCGACTCAGACGCAAATTGGAGAAGAAATGGTTAATACTGTGTGCAATTTAATGGAAAGGAGTCATATTATAAATCCCAGCTTCGCGGATTATATCGAAAACGAGAAAAAACGAAGCCATTTTAATAATTTAAAGGAAAGTGACATTGGAAAGCGGATTATCTCAATAACTAGGGAATTGGAAAAGCATGATATTATTGAGCCAGTGTTAAAGTATATATCAAATGATGGCGAAGACAGCGATGAAAAAACATCTGCTAGCGATAGCGAAGATACTGCGAGCGAAGGAGAAGCTGATGATGACGAGAATACAGTCACCAGCGATGGTGATGAAAAAATTTCGGGTGAAGGGTTATACTTAAGGCCCTATAGGAGATATTAAAATAAGCTATCAGCATTTAATAAGTTGTTAAAAAAAATCTTTGTAACTTTTCCAATAGCTATATGTTAATTATTTTAAAATTATGTGAGTGTTGTTATTTCTTACATACCACAGTCCTTAAGCAATTTTAGTAATTCGTTAAAAAAGATCACCGAAATGATTGTTCTTACAACGAACTATGTAATGTGTATTTTCTAAGCTATTAAAATAGGTAATGTTTTTGCTTGCTCCTGAATATAGGCAATTAAATCGCATTGTCCTATTAACATTCTGGTGCGATAGAACATATGTGTAAACTATGTAATTCTTGCTAATAAGTATTTACCCATGTTATTAATGATTTGCTAATTTGAAGTATCGTTTGAACAGTAATGATCTAAAACTGCTGTGCAGGAAAGGGTTAATTAATTGAATGCAGCTTAACTCCGGAAAAAAAATAAAATTTCGTAATCCAAAATTAAAGTTTTCATCCGCTCTTTAAAAATTATGAGAGTTATTTACTGTCCACCCTATATATACGCATTTATTCTTATGATATAAAACTACATTTTCAATTCGTTTGCTTAGAAATATTTGTCTGTGACTGATAATTTTTAGGTGTTTTTACAAAATTAAACTGCAAAAAAATAGTTTAAAAGTATTTCACTGTCTATAAAAACATAAATTTTTTTTTCTCTATCATCAATAAATTAACAAACAAAAAATACTTATTCAATACCTACCTAGCTTGCTATAACTATTGTTTATGGTAGAAAATATTGGGGGAATATATAAACATAATAAGTTTCAGCGAAGTAAGAACATACGAATTTAACATGGGAAAAAATTGTTGAGATCAGAGCATGCTTGTCTTTTATGGGTATCGTTTTATATAGGTATCGATAGTTACTAAAATTTTCTTTAATTGCAAAAAGGTAAATTTGAAAACAAAACAATAGGTACCTAATTTTCTACTAAGCAGTACTATTTGTTAATAAATATTTCAACATTAGATTAATATTTATTTATAGTTATCTTAATAAATTTACTGCTATTGTCTTTTATTGACTTCTGAATATTATTTTGACGCGATATTATTTAAAATTTTGCTAAATTTTTTAATAAATAAAACACATTTTTATAAATTATAATAATATACAATATACTGGAGTATGATAATATGAGAAAAAAAACGCTTATTTAGCATTGATAAAATAATTTCGTATTTAAGATGAATTGCTATTAGCACCGTCTTTTACAAAAACTAGGGGTCACTTAATACCTATAGATATATTTAACTAATTTTTTAACAATAACAAGTAATAAATTTTTTGATAAAAATAGCTATAAATTTTTTAGATAAGTTATAAAATATTAAAAGAAAAATTTTCTTAAAATATATGGAACATTGTGCTATTAATTTAAGACTAAAAAAATATTATGAGGAGAAATTAATGTTTCAAAACTGTTTTAAATTCTTGATATTACATATTCAGTTTTAAAAATATTAAGAAATATGATTTTTTACAATATATTGATATTGTAAAATATATGTTTTTTAACGGTGTAGAAACCCGTACTTTTAACAGAGTACTGTATATATGCGAAATATTATATTACTATATATATCTAAAAAAAATTCGTTTTTATTTAATTGTTGATGACCAAATATTTTTACATTAAATGAGTAAATTCTTATGTATTTTATAACATGATATCGCGTGATTACAGTTATATAGTAAAGTAATCATGAGTATTTATAAGTTATATATTTAAAAGAAAAATACACACTTAGATATTTATAACGTAAGTATGTAACAATTTTAGCTGATTTAGTTGATTAAAGATTTAGCTGATTAAATAACATCAAAGAATATGCACACAGATTTAAAAAATGTACAGAGTGATACATTTTTGTAAAATTTACGAGTATATATGGTGTACCATAATTGTAAATGGAATTTTTATATATACATCAAGTTTAAGATATAATATCAAAAATTAGTTTGATTTCTTTTTAGGGGATCGGTGTAAATCAAAAGATCGGTTTTTTTTCTTTAAATTTATTTTATTAAGTATAGTTTTAAACAAAAATAGGTACGCAATGATCACTTTTTTAACTTGTCAAATTTATAATTATATTAAAAATTTGTGCATATGCAAGAAAGTGTTCTGTGAGGAATCAAAGATCACCAATTGGTTGACTTGTGTATTAAAATAGTAAAAAATTATTCAACAAACACCATTGAATTTATGGAGGTGGTTTGTAGACTTTTCAAGTTCAATTATAGGCGAAATATTGGAAATATTGAAATATCGGAATATTTCTGTTGTATGTAATTTACGGATCATTACATCAATCTTCTTCAATGTTCTAACGCAGAATTAAGAGAACTAAGTAAAGCGAAGCGTCGAGAGGAAATTATTAAACAACACGTTGAAAACTCTGAAATACCAACAATTCTTCGATAAACTAATGAGCGGCGTAGTAATGTAGATGACGAATCTCCCCCGGTTGGTTTCGAACTCACAATCTACCAGATAAGAGCGGAGTTGCTAACCACTACACCAACTCGGGGTCGACAAACTAATTGATTTTACACAATAAAATAACACGATAACGAATCATTGAAAAGTTGACCGGCGGATATTCGAATTGAATTTAAAACGTTGAAGGAGGTGCCGGACAATACATCAGCATTCTGTCTTCTACTACATGACCGTGTGGTTCAATATAATCCATTGACGAATATTGTGACAAAATATGTATAAAAGCATCGCAATCCGACTATAAATCAGCTAGTTTCGCTCTAGACAACGCACAATGAAGACCGACGCAGCAATTGTTGACTTCCAAGGATTTCCAAATTCAACAAATGGGAAATTCTACATAAAGGAATTAGCTCTGTTGAAATTCGATTCTTCCGAAGAAAATTCTGGTGAAGATTATATACTACAACACTATATTTTCAAATCACCAATACCGTTTTGCGGATTAAGTGAAAAAGATCAACGCACAGCTCGCTGGTTACGGAAAAACCATCATGGGTTCGCCTGGATGGATGGACATATTGAATACGAGGAACTACAATACATTTTAATAAACAATCTACACGGAACTCGCATCATCTATGCGAAGGGAGAAGAAAAAGTACGCTATTTGAAACGACTACTACCGTCAGCGCCCATAATGAACTTTGAAGAAATAACAATTTGCCCTAAGTTGAGAATCATAACATCAACATACACTAGTCCTCGATGCGGCTATCATTCCGGAGCAACTTGCGCCATGGAAAATGTCATATCCATATACAAATATTATTGTAATAACATTTAAACATTTTTACTGTAAAATATTTCTTTTAAAATAAATTTATTAAAATAAGAAAAAATTAAAAAATTAAAAAAATTAAAAATAAACAAATGTGTTTTTATTTAATAAAAAAAATAAAAATTAAAAATTAAAAAAAAAATGTGTTTTTATTTAGAGAAAACCTGTATAAACCCGTTTTCAGATAAAAATATGAAATCATACGATAAAATTCATTTTTGCATATTAGACAGAAATCTTCTAATGACGTCAACTGACAATTTATACAACTTTAAACCTGTTTTCAGATGAAAATATGATAAAATTTGAATCAAGGTATAGAGTTGGCGGTGGTTCAGACTAGCAGTGTCATCTTTTAACTATCGAAAAAAAGGTTTTCGATGCCATCTATTGACAACTTTTCAAACTTACACACAGGATCTAGACTACGAGAGCCATCTTTTCATGGAATTTTGAATCAAGGTACAGAATTCGCGGTGGTCCCTACTAGCAACGCCATCTTTTCATGGAATTTTGAATCTAGGTACAGAATTCGCGGCGGTTCCGACTAGCAACACCATCTTTTCATGGAATTTCGAATCAAGGTACAGAATTCGCGATGGTTCCGACTAGCAACACCATCTTTTCATGGAATTTTGAATCAAGGTACAGAGTTCACAGTGGTTCAGACCAGCAACGCCATCTAGACAACATAGCTTACCTATCTCCTCTAACAGTCGTTAAAAAAATCGGGAGGAGGGGAGGAGGGCTTAGAAGCCCCATATTCCTACTACTAAGCTGATAATTTTTCATTTTCCTAAGTTGTACTTTTCAATAAATGGGCGTTTTCTTTATATCACTCATCGTTTTCATATCCTTTTACATATTTACTTCGTTATACAACTCAGAAAGTGGTTTCAGTAGGCTAGAAATATGTTGAAACACTCAAATTCACCCATTTAACATTTAACCCCACCATGGGGCTAAATGGTAAAAAAATTTAGGTTCAGAAAAAAGGAAAAAACATCCATTTTTCGTGGAAAAATCACAAACTTCATTATGAAAAGTGGTCGAGAACTAAATTCTCTACAATATAATTGTGTTCATATATATATATATATATATATATATATATATATATATATATATATATATATATATATATATATATATATATATATATATATATATATATGTTTGAGGATTTAGTGCCCCAAAAAAATATTTGTTAAAAATTTACCATTTGGCCCCAGTCTCCCCTACCCTCAAAAATTCAATTATTATTTTAATGTAGTAAATGACGTCATACAAATGTAAAAAAAATTGTATAATATAAAGCTACTTTATATCAACATCTACCAATTTCATCTAATTATCTTCAATAGTTTTGAAGAAAAAAAAAATTTAAAATTAAGGGTTGTTACTCCGATATCTCTGATAATATAGGGGGTAGAGGTCTAATACCCATATTTTTGAACATTACTCACCATAAGCAACATTCATGAAAAAGAATAGTCGAAAAAGCCGCTGGGCCGAAATCCCATATGTTTACCCGGCGAGACCCTTTGATCGTTTCTTGCTACATATATATTAAAGTATTTGAACTTATTTGGCTTTTATCTTAAATACACTTACCCTTAGTTAACATATATATGAATAAAAACCTAAAACTCTTCAAGGGAAAATACATCTATCTTATTGACCCCCATTCTTTGTTCAAGATTTAAACATTTTACGGAATGACAAAGAAGCGATACATAACCTAGATATTATTAAAAATTTATCGAAAAATTTAAAAACAAAAAAAAAACGTCATTCTTATGAAAACTGACAAGGTTAGCTGTGTTGTTTTGATTGATAAGGAAATATACTCAGAATAAATACAAGAGATTTTGAATACTGATAACTTCAATTTAGTAACTTACAATCCAACTGAAAAACTTAAAAATTAAAAACTGTATTCGCACATTCGATCTTTCTATTCAAATAAAATTTCCAATGAACCCACAAACTCTACGATTATATGGACTTCCAAAAAGAGGGCAACAAATTTAGATCAAGAGTTTCTCAAATCAATTTGTTGTTCAACAACTTGAGTCGTTGGTTCCTAAAAAACATGTATAATTATATTTATACTGAACAACTTCTCGGACTAATATTCATTGAAGAACTCCTTTTTGCAGGTTGTCGCTCCCTCGGTTAAGTTTTTGTATTTCCCCATCTATAGTTGAAAAAAATTATCCATAAAGTTGGTTGACATCCAATCCAACAATGTCGTTTATGGATTTCTCATACAGACATTCTAACAATGGTAATTTTGATATTTTCCGACAATTTAAGAAAACGATGCTTAAAAGAGTTTCCACATTATCTTTATTCTATTTTTTGATACTGTGTAAAAAACTTAATCTCACCCCCCAATTTCATATCTAATAATCTGAAACCCCTCCGTCAAAACCCAGATTTGAAATTCAACCTCATTTGTCCTAAACTTATCTTTTCGAGGGCTACTAAATGGTTAAACCTAGAAATAAAAAGCGCTTACTATACATTAGATATTTTAAACCTTACTTCACTTAAATTTGCAACTAAGTTACAAATTTCAACTTCTGTTTGACGTTTTCTTTTCTAACCTTATCGAGATAATTGACTTTTTGACAGTTCGTAAACATTCGGTACTAAATAAGAAAATTTTTAATCTTCAACAATCTCAAAACGGTTCTCTTCGTTTCACCATGTTAAACATTTGTCTACTCATAACGAAAATATCCCTTTGGTACGAATTGTTAAAGATCTAAATAACCTTTATAATTTACCGCTTTGTCAGAATGATGGTTTCATTACGTTTGCATTCAACCAGGAAGTCTATAATAATAATTTTAATGTTGAACATAATGATTATGGTGAAAAAATTTTTAATTTTGTCAAATTTTCACTTAAATATAAAGACACTCCATCTTTATCCCCCCCACCCCCCGATTGTGATTCGCAACTATGTAACAATATATTTATTCAGCATGTATCTGAACTCGACAGTTTCTTTCTTTCGAGTCAGTTGGCTTTCGATTTCCATTTTCATGAACGCGGTCTGATTGTAAATTGTCAAAATTCTCCGCAATTCTTTTCAATTTGGCATTTCATAATCTCAAAGTCATTAAAAAATTAACTTCTAAGCTTCAAGATGCAAACGTAATTGTAACCAAAGCCGACAAAGGCTCATGTTTAGTTTTAGTGGACAAAATTAATTATATCAATAAAATGGAAAATATATTAAATTCAGGTAATTTTACTTTATTAAATCACAATCTTACAGAAATAGTGAACACTAAAATTAAAAATTTTATCCGTTAATTTGATTTAAATAAATCCGTGAAAATCCCGATGAATCCGCTTACACCACGGCTGATGGCCTCCCTAAGATCCATAAGGATGATGGAAAGTTTAGACCTGTTGCTTCTCAAGTTCATTCCGTGTTTGGAGGTCTATCCCGTTGGTTCCTCTCCAAAAATGACTTTTTTATCTTATAAACCAAAGCAAAACAAAATTGTTTTACTTTTGTCAACAATGGGTGATACTGGCTCAATAAGTAATACAAATTTTAAACCAAAAATCATAAATACGTACAATTCAACAAAAGGGGCTCTGGACTAGTTTGATCAGATGATCAGTAATATATCCTGTAATCGAAAAACGAGAAGATGGGCCTCTCTGCATATTTTATAACATGCTAAACATCGCTTGTTTAAATTAGTTTATACTTTATTCACACAACTTAATAAAACAAGGGAAGAAACCCGAATCAAAATTTCAATTTACGATAGACTTAAGCTATCAACTGACACCGTTTTGGCAGGAGTTAAAATTACGGCAAAATTATAACAGAAATTTAAATAAAATGATCTCAAAAATACTGGAAACTGAAAAATCTAATGAAACTGTTGCAACTAATCAAAATCAGAAAGGTTCAAGAAGCTATTGTTACATTTGCGATTAGAGAAAAAAACGAATGACTACAGTTTATTGTAATAAATGATCTAAACATATATGCGGAGAACAAACATCAAATTAAAATTTTTACAACTTGTACAGCCATAATGATACACGAAAACAACAATGGCTAGCTTTTAAAGTGTTTTCTTTGCGTAATTATTGATTTAAACTGCGTTTGTAATTGCATGATTATCAAAAATGGCGGACATTGATGTCAGTTTATTAATTAGTGAATTAAATAAGTTTAAAAAAATCCGATTTAATTGAAATATTAATAAATGTAAAAACACCTAAAGATTATTTAAATAATGAAATTTCAACTAAGCATTTTAAAAATGTTATTTAATGGTTCTCCTATGAACCATTAAATAATAAGGAAAATTGGAATTGGAGCTTCAAGAGAGAAGCACCTGCTAAACTCAGAACTGAACTTCAGAAACTTGGCCTGAAAATGTTGTAGTTAAGAGGTACTTTTTTCCAAGAGCAAATAGAAAATTTAGTGTCGGATAACATACTTTTTAAATTTATACACAAAAGTGTACAAGGTTTGCGGTCTAGTAAGTTGGAGCATTTATCCATCTTATTGAGCAACAACCTGATATTTGATGTATTACAGAGCACTGGCTAAGATCTTCATCTCAAAGATGCAAACGATCTACGAGTATGTCAAAGACGTAGACGTTCATTAGTAAAACGAAGACGGGAATGCGCTTGTCTTCAAATGTGTTGAAATGGAGACATTTGCAAGAAAATTGTTAATAGAAATAAGACAACAAAATTTCCACAAGGATTAGAAAACATAGGTTGCAATGACAGTAATAAAAGTGACGTTGTTGATAGTAGCATCAACTAAAGAGACGTTTCAAACACTAATCAGAGCATTAGAGCTTAATGGTTAATCACAAATCACTTAAACAGATAAACTATCACTTCTTTAAGTATCGCAATTGCAATCCTATTATAATTATCCAACCAATTGCAACAGTAATTGTGATATTTGGATTTATATTTACAAAAAAAAAAAAAAAAAAAAAAAAATACTTTAAGAAAATTTCGAAAAATAATGCTTGTAAATTTATAAACGTGATTAATCAGAAAATAATTTTATTTTCTGGTTTCAAACAATTACCAAAAACCGTCAACAAGTAAAAAAACAAAAAGATACATAAAGGAAAAGACCAGTAAGTGTTCCATGAATTTTTTAGAAGAATATCAAAGAATAAATCCAAGTAAAGATGTATGTGAGACCAGGGCCTTTTAAGAAATGATGGTCCCCAAGGATGAACAAGATTATTAAAAAAAAAAACTTACGACAAAATTCATTTTTAGCGCTAGCAAAGATTTCTCAGAAATCTTTGCTCCGTGTTTTGATGCCTCTGTTTTGTTAATTTCTGGTTTTAAAAAAAAACTCAGTATGAAAACAGAAAAAATTAACAGAAATTTGAATAAAACATCAAAAAAGTACATGAAGAAAAAAAACGACAAAATCCATTCATTAATTTTTTCGAACAATATCGAAGATCGAAGAATGAATTCCAGTAAGAATGTATGTGAAAGAGCGGTTAACGCTGGCAAAATTAAGCCTAAGTTAAAAGAAAAATATAAGCAAAATTAATTGTGTTTCACATATTTCCTTAGATGTTGTATTACACTCACCATTAAAGCCTGCACGTATGAGAGAGTATTTGCCATCACATAAATAAGTTTTCAGCAAAATAATCAGAAAATAATTTTATTTTATGGTTTCGAAACATGATCCAATACCTTATACAAGTAAAAAAACAAAAAGATACATAAAGGAAAAAGATGAGTAAGTGCTTTCATGAATTTTTTAGCAGAATATCAAAGAATGAATCCAAGTAAAGATGTATGTGAGACTAGGGGCGTTTGAGAAATGATGGTCCCCAAGGATGAAGGAGATTATTAAAAAAAATTACGAGAAAATTCATTTTTAGCGTTAGCAAAGATTTTCCCGAAAACTTTCTTCTGTCCTTGGATGACATGGATTCCGAAATATCCGATTTCAATTATAATGAAAGAAACCGAACTTAATGGTGTGTTACTTCTCTAGATGTTGTGTTATACTCACCGTTAAAGGGTATCTGCTATCTCAGCAACATAAATAAGTTTTCAGCAAAATAATCAGAAAATAATTTTATTTTCTGGTTTCAAAACATGAACCAATACCTTCGACGAGCAAAAAAACAAAAAGATATATAAAGGAAAAAGATGAGTAAGTGCTTTCATAAATTTTTTAGCAGAATATCAAAGAATGAATCCAAGTAAAGATGTATGTGAGACCAGGGCCGTTTGAGAAATGATGGTCCCCAAGGATGAACAAGATTATTAAAAAAAATTACGAGAAAGTTCATTTTTAGCGTCAGCAAAGATTTTCCCGAAAACTTTCTTTTGTCCTTGGATGACATGGATTCCAAAATATCCGATTTCAATTATAATGAAAGAAACCGAACTTAATTGTGTGTTACTTCTCTAGATGTTGTATTATACTCACCGTTAAAGGGTATCTGCTATCTCAGCAACATAAATAAGTTTTCAGCAAAATAATCAGAAAATAATTTTATTTTCTGGTTTCAAAACATGAACCAATACCTTCGACGAGCAAGAAAAAAAAAGATATATAAAGGAAAAAGATGAGTAAGTGCTTTCATGAATTTTTTAGCAGAATATCAAAGAATGAATCCAAGTAAAGATGTATGTGAGACTAGGGCCGTTTGAGAAATGATGGTCCCCAAGGATGAAGGAGATTATTAAAAAAAATTACGAGAAAATTCATTTTTAGCGTTAGCAAAGATTTTCCCGAAAACTTTCTTCTGTCCTTGGATGACATGGATTCCGAAATATCCGATTTCAATTATAATGAAAGAAACCGAACTTAATTGTGTGTTACTTCTCTAGATGTTGTATTATACTCACCGATAAAGGGTATCTGCTATCTCAGCAACATAAATAAGTTTTCAGCAAAATAATCAGAAAATAATTTTATTTTCTGGTTTCAAAACATGAACCAATACCTTCGACGAGCAAGAAAACAAAAAGGTATATAAAGGAAAAAGATGAGTAAGTGCTTTCATGAATTTTTTAGCAGAATATCAAAGAATGAATCCAAGTAAAGATGTATGTGAGACTAGGGCCGTTTGAGAAATGATGGTCCCCAAGGATGAAGGAGATTATTAAAAAAAATTACGAGAAAATTCATTTTTAGCGTTAGCAAAGATTTTCCCGAAAACTTTCTTCTGTTCTTGGATGACATGGATTCCGAAATATCCGATTTCAATTATAATGAAAGAAACTGAACTTAATTGTGTGTTACTTCTCTAGATGTTGTGTTATACTCACCGTTAAAGGGTATCTGCTATCTCAGCAACATAAATAAGTTTTCAGCAAAATAATGAGAAAATAATTTTATTTTCTGGTTTCAAAACATGAACCAATACCTTCGACGAGCAAGAAAACAAAAAGATATATAAAGGAAAAAGATGAGTAAGTGCTTTCATGAATTTTTTAGCAGAATATCAAAAAATGAATCCAAGTAAAGATGTATGTGAGACTAGGGCCGTTTGAGAAATGATGGTCCCCAAGGATGAACAAGATTATTAAAAAAAATTACGAGAAAGTTCATTTTTAGCGTCAGCAAAGATTTTCCCGAAAACTTTCTTTTGTCCTTGGATGACATGGATTCCAAAATATCCGATTTCAATTATAATGAAAGAAACCGAACTTAATCGTGTGTTACTTCTCTAGATGTTGTATTATACTCACCGTTAAAGGGCATCTGCTATCTTAGCAACATAAATAAGTTTTCAGCAAAATAATCAGAAAATCATTTTATTTTCTGGTTCCAAACATTATCGAATACATTCTACGAGTAAAAAAACAAAAAGATACATAAAGGGAAACGATGAGTAAGTGCTTTCATGAATTTTTTAGAAGAATATCAAAGAATGAATCCAAGTAAAGATGTATGTGACACCAGGGCCGTTTCAGAAATGATGGTCCCCAAGGATGAACACGATTATTAAAAAAAATTACGAGAAAGTTCATTTTTAGCGTTGGTGAAGATTTTCCCGAAAATTTTGTTCTGTCCTTGGATGACATGGATTCCAAAATATCCGATTTCAATTATAATGAAAGAAACCGAACTTAACCGTGTTTTACTTCTCTAGATGTTGTATTATACTCACTATTAAAGGGTATCTGCTATCTCAGCAACATAAGTAAAAGTTTTCAGCAAAATAATCAGAAAATAATTTTATTTTCTCGTTTCAAACAATTCCAATAAAAACAAAACTCGTTTCAAACAATTCAAACAAAAACCAAAAACCTTCTACGAGTAAAAAAACAAAAAGATACGTAAAAGAAAAGCTGAGTAAGTGTTTCCGTGAATTTTTTAGAAGAATATCAAAGAATGAATCGAAGTAAAGATGTATATGAGACCAGGACCGTTTGAGAAATGATGGTCCCTAAGGATGGAGATTATTAAAAAAAATTACGGGAAAATTCGTTTTCAGCGCCAGCAAAGATTTTCCCGAAAACTTTGTTCTGAGCTTGGATGGCGTGGATTCTAAAATATCCGATTTCAGTTATAATGAAAGGAACCGAACTTAATCGTGTTTGACTTCTCTGGATGTTGTATTATACTCACCATTAAAGGGTATCTGCTATCTCAGCAACATAAGTAAAAGTGTTCAGCAAAATAATCAGAAAATAATTTTATTGTGTGGTTTCAAACAATTATAAGAAACTTACAAGTACAAAAGCAAAAAGATACATAAAGGAAAAGATGAGTAAGTTGTTCCATGAATTTTTTAGAAGAATATCAAAGAATGAATCCAAGTAAGGATGTATGTGAGACCAGGGCCGTTTGAGAAATGATGGTCCCCAAGGATGAACAAGATTATTAAAAAGAAAAAAATTACGAGAAAATTCATTTTTAGCGCTAGCAAAGATTTTCCCGAAAACTTTGCTCTATGCTTGGATTGCGTGGACTGTAAACTATCTGATTTCAATTATAATGAAAGACACCAAACTTAATCGAAAGACAACAAGAAAATTAATTTCAGAATACAAAATCATGTCAAGCATGTGGTTGTTACAAAAAAGTACAAAAATTGAAGGGGTCGGTAAAATAGTGGAAGTGGATGAAACTACTTTAAAATACGACAGAGATAGAGTAACGAAGACGCGTTGGATAGTTGGGGATAGGGAACGGAATTCTGAAACATTACTGAATGTGATTCTTCAAAATGTGGAGGCAGGAACAACAGTAATTTGTTCGACTATTCTAATAAAACAAACATCCACTGAAATGCTAACACTAAGATCACAATTTAATTAGACACAAATACTCCTATTTCAGATCTACCAAGTTCAAAAAACTAAATTCTCGTGCAAGTAACAAGGTACCAATAATTACTATTTCTATTAACAATAAAGCATATGAGCTGGATAGAAATTATCGGCTTCAATTTAGTAATTCTGCAATAATAGCTTCTCTCCCTTCAGTTAAAACTAACAATTCAGTTCTAATACCCAACTCAAATGCGGAATTATATATAATAGTTATAACAGTTTTATTTATAAACTGTTAGTTTAAAATACGATTAAACTTGTCACAGGGTGTTTGAAAATTTTTCCCTAACCAATAGAGAATCCTTAAAAAATAGAAAATAACTTAGAAAAATTAGCCTACACAAGGAGCTAATGGTATCCATAGTATATGGCTACTAATATGTTTATTGTAGAACATTGTAAAAACCAATATCAATCAATAAATCAAATCAATCAAATCAATACGATTAAAGCATCGATACCGGTATTCCGGTACTACCGAGAAACCGGAATGCCGGATATTTTTATAAGTTTTATAGAACCGGTATCAGAACTCCAAATATCGGTGTTCCAGTATTAACAAAATCAAGTAGGTATTTTATATATTAAATATTTTTATGTTTACTATTAATTTAAGCTTTTAAAATTTACTGTTTGTACCTATTGAATGTCTCTATGTACTATTTTGGATATCGCGCGTACTCTTTCTCAAGCTCGTATATCAAAAACTGCATGTTTTAGGGCAAACAAGAAAATTAAATATTATATATATATATATATATATATATATATATATATATATATATATATATATATATATATATATATATATATATATACTTATCTATATATATTTTATATATGTAGGTAGCCAATATCAAAGGGTGTAATTAGCATTAATCTTAAGTTCATAATGATTAAAATACAGATTTAAATACGTTTTTTTTGTGTCTCCAAAAATTGGGACTTTTCAGATACGAGGTTGAGAAAGAGTACGCGCGATATGGTTGTATACACATGCATCATAAATGGCAGTACCGATACTTTTTTCGAACATCAAGTCTTTTTATATCGATACTTTTTGTAGTCGATACATCGATACTCGGAACATCGACAATGTGGAAACTTCTGGGGGGAATTAATCAGAATGAAAATATTGACTCATGCGCAATAATGTGATAGATTCATTTGTGAGTTTTTCTTTTTTTATTATTTGTTTTATCCATGAAAACTATTTATAATTGTTGAAATTTTTCCAATAATCCCATCGATTACCAACAAAGAAATTTTTTTTTATAGATAATAATATAATTTAATGTAGTTATCAAAATAAAGAAATTTCATAAAAACATTTAAAAAAAATCTTAATAATATTAGTAAAACAATGTGATTGACCCTCAACAACCCTCAAATTCTAAAAAATGTAAAGCTCCTCTTACATCATCCAAACTTCCTTCTATAACTCTCCAGTTTCCAAAAATTATCAGTCCCTTTTAGTAAATGCCAAAGGTTGTGCCCCATCTTTTCATTCTCAACCAGTTTTCCAACAAAAGCTTATTACTAATTTACCTAATCTGGTTTCAGCTGCTACAGCTATACCTAGCACTACTCAGCTCGAAGAAGCACTACTCCAACCAATTCCGGACCCAGCTCCTTTGTTTCGTATTCTATAATGGCTCACAGCCAACATCTCCCAAACCTACCTCTCCTCCAATGGAACGTGAGAAGCCCCAACAAAAATAAAATTCATCGGTTGCATCTCCTCACGTCTCAATCGATAGAGACTGCTGTACTATTCGAAACATGATTAAAACCACAGAATACAGAACGAACGGTAGTATCTCTATACTACTGAAACCAGTGTAACGCCAAAGGACAGAAAATATCCCACCACTATGTTATAGTGCACGCGGAGTTGTGTGTGGTAGTGCGATAGATGGTTGCATGTATTGGTGTCTTGCATACGCATATAACATAACATGCATGTGGCATGCATTATGTACGTGGTGTACGTATACCATCAACACAACGGCAACAATATGACAATAATTAAAACACACCCATTGGTAGCTAGTAAGTGAATGCCAACATAGTTCTGTAAAATGCACATACTTGTCCATGAGTGATTGCAGAAAAGAGATGGTTATATTCCTTCTTATGTTCTATGATCAAAACCATCTTATTTTGTCAAAATAAACAACTACAATATTTACCGCGCAGATCGAAATGACGGTTACGGTGGTGCAGTAATTCTCGTACATACCTCTGTACCCTCTCAACAGCTATTCAATCCTCTTCACCCATGTGACAAGTGGTTGTAGTTCGTATAGCTGGTGTTTCTTTTATCTCTGTTTATAACGCTCCGAACTAATTTCTCTCTGATAACCAACCAACCAGTGGAACAATCTTATTTCAAACATCCCACCTCCAATTTTCTTGGCTGGAGATCTCAATATTCATCACGTCCTTTGAGTAAATAACTTTTCAGACAGAGGAGGTGAGCAATTTTGTGAATTCCTTGGCCTGAATAATCTAACCATGTTGAACTCCGGCCTACCCACTTTATGCGTATCTCCTCGCGTCACTGTACAGCAGTAGACGTCAGTGTATGCTCCGCTTCTCTGAGTCCCTACTCACTATGGATACTAGGGTGTTTCATTTTGTAAGGGAAAAAAATAAAATGTAAAATTTTTGCAGACTTTGCTTATGCCCCGAGTCTCAGTGATATAAAAAATATATATGGCAAATTTCAAGAAGATTGGCTAATATTTAGAGGTTGCACACTTTGATCAGTTTTGTAAAAGTATTGTAAAGAATTGTTTTTGTTGTTTGCCCCTGACCGGTTAGACCCTCACATGGCTCTAATAGTTTAATTTCCTTTTTCTTTATACATTTGGTTTCTAAATTTTTAGTCATATTTTACTTATCAGTCTGAGTAAAACGTCGGTCCAAAAAATCCAAAAGACAATCTTACGTTTGTTTCTAGCAAATACGAAAGATGCTTTAGATAATTAGCAAATATGGGAGCACTTATTAATATCTACGTCTGAGTAAGTGCTCAGAAACTAGCGTATCCAAATCATTATTTGGAGCCCATCGACTCACAATTGACTCGTGCCCAAAGTGAACCTATATGAAGCTGACAAAATGTGAAACACGTTTCATTCCTTTAACCTTTTCGCGCCGAAGACCGCATATTCCCGTGATAAAAAAATGTGACAAATAGTCGAAGACCGTATTTATCCGACTTATAATAAAGAAGTTTTTTTTTTTTAAAGTATTTTTTTATAAGTATATAATTCCCAAATTGATATTGTACTTTAGAAGACCATACGATTCCGCAAACCTCGAAAACTGCCCGTCTTATGGGCATACTTAATAGAAAAATAGCACGTCGCGAAAGGGTTAATTATCATAAAAGAATATTCCGCTTTTTGAAAATTGAATGAAGTTTAGTGAAGAGGACAATTTTAAGTGCATAGTTAGCCTTTACCATCCACCATGCTTGATGTAGAGCCACTGGGATCCTGAAACTGAAGTCGTTTTTAGACCAGTCACCGAGACACAGGAGTGAGAGTTGTAATAATTTTTTGTAGTCTTCTTTTGGATAACTTCCATTTTTTAAGACATTTTGAATGTAGTTAAACATTTCGACTTGTTATTCTTCTAGAAAATCTTGAATGCGATTTTCCTCATCCAGCATTGTCGTATATGACTCCTTGTCAAATGAAGCCCACAGATTTTGAAACTTCCCAAAAATTAGGACCACTTGATTCTATGCTACAGCACATTTCTCAGACACTCTTTTCAATATTATTTATATATTAGTACATGAGAATTCCATTACTACAAAGTACTGCAATATTAGCAATTTCATTAGTTAGAGAAAAAAGTGATTAATGTGTGCAACCCCTAAATATCCAATTTTCTTGAAATTTGGCATATATGTATTTTACATCACTGAGACTCGGGGCGTAAGCAAAGTCATATGAAACCCACATCTTTGGAAAAATGAAACACCCTAATAGATACCCTTAGAATCCACTTATGGTAGCGATCACTGGCCAATATCTATAAAAATCACACGTCAACATTAAGTGAAACGCAATATTTTTTAACAGCGCTGGTTTATTAAACAAGCCGATTTGACAAGAATTTTTATATTAGAAAGATTATTCATATCAAACCATCTTTTAATACCTAAACTAGCCCAGCTCAGTGATGCAGTGAAGAATTCCTCATACTTTCGGAACCGCCAAATTCCTCTCCTTGTTTCAGCATACCGGTTTTTTGTGAACTTCCCATTTTTCAATCGCCACGCTTACCCTGCTTTACTCTGGATTATTTCACCGCATTCCGAGCCGTATCCGTCCGGTTTGATTGTGGAGTAGAGATGTGCTCATGAGTACATTTTTACTTACGGTCACGCACAGTCACGAATTAGGTTTTGTACTCACGCCCAACCACGAACGAGAAAATTTATTTCTTTTCACACTCATGCACAATCACGAACAAAAAAATTTAATACTTTCACATTCACGCACGCTTACGAATTAAACATAAAAACTTTTAAATATAATCGTTTGAATTTTGAGTAAAAATCACTAGCGTTTTAACAGTCAGTAAAAATTATGTCCTCACGATAAAATCAGAAATACGGTTAGTACGGTTCACTGAGATTAATACTGATGCAAGTTACATGGTATTTATTTTTTTCTGGAAAATGAGAAAATTTTCAAAATTTTTCATCTGGTGATTTATTGTTTAATTTTTGTTCTTATTGTAGGTACTGTATTTGTATATAAATATGATATTTCGCACAACCAAACTAAATAATATATGTAGTTTTTTAACAAAATTGTGGCAAAATATTTTTTTAGTAGGTACCCATAAATACATACATAAATAATAAAATTGAAAAAAAAAAAAAATAATGACAATAAACAACTTAAAATGTTGAAAAAGATAATATTTCCTTAAAATTAACCCATATGTTCTTTATATTATTCCTTCATAGAATGATAGATCATACTATTGAAAGCTGTAAAACTGACCTTGTAATATTTTCAAATATACCCATTGACTGAGACCGAATATATGTAAACAGGCCAATTTTAAGAATTTAAGGAATTATTTAAAAACGGAAGAAATAATCAGAACATCATAAACACAGTTGGATATTTCTAAATTGTAAATCATTTTGTATACACTCCAAGTATCTCGGTAAAAAAACTGTTCTTTGTTCCATTTCCAAAATAATGAACGGTTCAAATAATAATGAATTTATCAAATACGTATGATCGAATTGAATTATTACTTGAACTAATAGTTCTGAATTTTTAAAAAGGATCGCAATAAATTCTAAAAATATTCTATAGAGGGCATAGAAGTGTGACACTACCATCATAGAGAAAAGCATCGATGAGAATCATAGATATAATATATATTTAAGTAGCATCAATGTCAGTCGCGTCAGTTACCGTCAATTATTTACAGTTTATAAAAATCAAAATGTTAAAAAGTAAAAATGGAAGAAAACACATTCAGTAAGTATTCTACAATTTTTAATTTACTTATAACTTTTTCATAGTTTTTACTTTGATTTTATTTTCAATGCTAAATTTTATTTTTAATTAAGACTTAACGGGCTAAATTGTATTATACATGTAATTCAATAATTTCGGTTTAAATTCAATTTCATGAATAAAAAATATTTTTAATTTTGATTGTTAATTAAATAATGTTTTTAATATTTTTTTAGATATAAATGATTTCTTAATCGTTCACGATTATGTTACCCATGAAAGTAATGGATTTAGCCAAGACGAAACAGGGGAAGAAAATATGTACATAAAGAATGATTACGTATATTGGGATAACCAAACAACCAAAATATTAATAAGTTTATATTCTTAACATAAGAAAAAAGTTGGAAAACAAATAAAAACTCTAAAGAAAATGTGGGAGATAATTTCTGAAGAATTTTTTAAAAGATTTGGAAAAAAATTTTCACCACAAAATTGTGAAAACAGGTGGAAAGTTTTAGAAAGAGACTTCAAAAAAATTGTTGACAACAATAAGAAAACCGGGCGAAGCAGACTTGATTTTGAATTTTATAATGAAATGCAAGAAATTTTCCAAAACAAAAGAAGTATTTACCCACCAATTCTTTTATCAAGTAATAAAGAAATTACACCGCCAGAACTTAAAAAAGATAATATGTTGTGGTACTCTGGTTTCGAATTGTTGAACGAACTCTGTTGGAGTACTCAACTTTCACAATAGGTTTTTCCAGAAATAAAAAAAGAGGTTTTTTTTCAGACCACAAATTTTATTTTAAAAGAAATAAAAATGTTGACAAAGTTATTTTTTTGTTTCTGATGATTTTTTTTTTTTCTGTAAGTCCAAATCCAAGTCCAATTTCCAATTTAAATCCAATTCGGTTCCTTGATTCACTATGACTGCTTGCACACGACTGATTACACGCAACTGCTTATGCACACTGATCCTTTCGGCCTGGGTGAACTGGCTTAAATACTCTGCTGGAGCTGACGTCAGATGTTTATGTCGTTGGGCTGTTACACGACTGTTTGTGCGTTGTAGTTCTTCCAGATTCCTCTAGAATGTTCCACCATGACATAAGAAAAGAAAAACAAAGTGTGATTAAAAAAAAAATTGGTGTTAGAGGTTGTCGGCGTTGGGGACGGAACCCCGGTTCTTTCGGTTCACGGTCATCCGTCTTATCCGTTGCGCCACTTGCTTGGTGAAGTGTTACTGATTACTTTTGATACTACTCGTGTGTGGTTCGACTGGTGGGTGTCGAAGTACAGTGGAACCCCGTTAGGCCGTACACAATGTTAAGTATAGTAGAGCCTTGACAAATACAACAGATACACAAAAAAATTTTAGAAACGTTACCATAAATGAATTACATACCAAAATCAAGGAAAATTTCTTTAGTAAAGCTGATGAGAACGTACTACAAAAACCGGGAGGTGGTAGTAGTAGTAATTTAGATAGCGTCAAGTCGAGTAAATATAAAATTACTGAAAAAAACAAAAACAATAGATTTTTTATTTTTGAAAATGACAGAAAACATGCAAAGATATATAGGGGAAAAAAATGGAATATTTAGAAAATTGTTTAAAAATTGAAAGAGAAAAAATAAGTGAATTAAAAAAACGTAATGAACTGCTCGAAAGCCAAAATGAATTGTTAAAAACTATTATTTTAAAAGGAAAAATAAATCAAATTTTTAATGTTTAATTTAATATAAAATTGTTTTTCATTTTATAAATTTTCTTATTGCAATTTCTTGAAATTTTTTTAATAATTTTATATCTATGTTAAATTTTATATTTTTATAATCGGTATTTATTTATTTTTTTTTGTCGAATTTTATATTTTGTTGAATATAAATTTTATCTGTAAATTATAATTTCTTAATAATTTTATGTTTTATTAATATTTTTAATTTTTTTTTAAATGTATAAATTAAAACGATTACAATTTGTTAAGAATTTAATCTAAAAATGATAATTTGTTGTTGTTTATAATTATTCTTTTTTTGTTTTTATAAAACTTGATAATTTAATTTTTTTATTAAATATGAATATTTTATTTTGTACTAGCTGTGACCCGCGGCTTCGCCCGCTCTTTATTCAACTCTAGTCTTTAATCTTTAATATGAATATAAATTCTAAAAACAATATATTTTTTTTTAAATATATAATTTTGGGTTGATTTTGATTTAATAAGTGGATTCCTATAAGACTATAAAAAATTTTTATACCTAACATTTTATTGCAATACTGTCGGTGTAAGGTAATAAATAAATAATTAAATAATAAATGTGCGTTTACTCAAATTGTTATAATTTCAAAAATCCATTACTTACTTTTATTTTTATTTTTATTAGCTTATGTATAACATTTGTATTTTCTATATCCAAATAACGGATTATTACCAAAGGAAATAATTTTAACCATAAGTTCAAGCATCAGGTATAAAAGAAGACATTTACATTATTCTCCGAAATTTTAAGATGAATAGATAATAAAATATTTGTTGTTATCCATCCGATTTAAAAAACTGACCTAATTCATATTTACACCTCCATAAATTCACTTATAATAAAACCTTATATTTAATAAACTATTTCAGTCTGAGTAATTTATTCCACATGAAATTTCAATTAGTAGTAACAGATATGAGCATGGGAATGGTTTTCTTAATCCGTTTCCGTCCCCTCACAATTTTACCCAACGCTTCCGTTCACTCCAATTCCCGTCGAAAAAATACCACTTCATCAGGAAAATTTTTAATTTTAAACAACGAAAATAAAAATTGAATACTCCCGACATATCTATCCACTCTCGCCCGTTCCCTTTTCCGTCAAAAAATTTTTACATTCGCCCGTTCCCGTTCCCGCCGCGCCGCTAAGACTCGTGGGGACTTTTAAAACTCCCAGCCCGATTTACATCTCCAACAGGTAATAAATAATTCTGTATTATTTTGTGGTTTAAGTCTCTGTACCAAATCCCACCGAGTTCATTTCAGCCATTTTGCGTGATTGAATGATTGATTTTGTTTTCCATGAAAGCCTTCTATCGAAACAAAATTATCCTATGTGCGGATTTAAAGTAGATAGCGTTTGTATGCCAAATTGCATCACATTTAGTTCAGTCATTTCAGTGTAATGAAAAAACTAATTTAGTATCCCACAAGAACTTTCAATCGGGATAAAATTATTTTATAGCTATATCAATCTAAGATAAATTTTGTCGATAAAAATGTTTTTTTCCAATTTGGATCAATCATTTCAGTAACGGGATAATACGTTAATTTGGTGTTTTTTTTCCACAGTAGTCTTCAGTCGGGATAAATCTATCCTATGTGTTGGTTCATGGTAAATGATACTTCTGTACCAAAAATCGTATTCGACTGTTATTTCGCCGTGATTAAGTAACTGATTTTGTATTCCACAGGAACTTTCAATTGGGATAACATTATCCTCTGTGTTAACCCATTGTCAGCATAAATAGTGCCTGTGTACAAAATTTCATAAAATTCGGTTGTTATTTGGACGTGATTGAGTAATTAGTTTTTAATCCCCCAGGAACCTATAATACGGATGAAAATATTCTATGTGTTATTAAAATTATTTTAAATCCATTCATAGTAAATAGTTTCTGTATACCAATTTCATCGAATTCAGTTCAGTCATTTTGCTATGATTAAGTAACTTGTTTTGTATCCTACAGGAACCGTAAATCGGGATAATATTATCCTATCTGTCAATTCAGGGTAAATAGTGCCAGTACATCAAATTCCATCGGATTCGGTTCAATTATTTGAGCGAGATTGATTGATTGGTCTTGTATCCCTTAGGAACTTGAAACCGACAAAATTAGGTTGAGTTATCCCACAGGAACCTTTAATCAGGATAAAATTAGCCTACCCGTTAACTCAGGGTTAATCGTGTCTGTGTACCAAATTTAATCGAATTCGATTTAATTATTTGGACGGGATTAAATAGTTTCTTTCTGTATCCCTTGGGAATGTTTGATCGGGATAAAATTATCCTATGTCTTATTAAAATTCTTGCTATATGCGCCCGTAGTAAATAATGTCTTTATATAATATTTCATCGAATTCGGTTTAGTTATCCCACAGGAGCCTTTAATCTGGATAAGACTTACCTATGTGTTAACTCAGGATAAATGGTACCTGTGTACGAAATTTCATTGAATTGAATTTAATTTTTTGGGGTGTATTTGAATAATTGCTTTTGTATCCCTCAGGAACTTGCAGCCTATGTGTTAAGTCAGCGTATAAGGAATGGGTACGTAAAACTTTATCAAAATCGGTTCAGCCGTTTTTGTGTGATTGAGCAACAAACATCCAAACATCCAAACTTTCACATTTATTATATTATTAAGATGAAGATATATATTTATATATATATATATATATATATATATATATATATATATATATATATATATATATATATATATATATATATATATTATATATATATATATATATATATATATATATATATATATATATATATATATATATATACACTAGCATTTACCCGCGGCTTCGTCCACGTGGAATCTGAAATTATGGCATCTAGTTAAAACATATAAAGTGTACTTTCATCACGTCGCTATTACGTAGGTATTATTACTTTTTTCTTTGGAATTTTCCCACAGAAATACAATATTTTCCCCAGGCAAAAAATAGACTATAACATTCCTTTAACACCATGCCAAGTTCAAATGAAATCAATGATTCTTTTTTATACTGTTTTAAATATATATTTTCCCACGGGAATAAGACTTTCCACGGGAGTTAGATACTTTCCCGGGATAGAAAGTAGTCTGTGTCCTTTCCCATCGTCCTTGTAAACAATATGCAAAGTTTGAAATCAATCATGTTTTTTTTTGATAGTCAGTTGTTATTTCATTGTTTCGTTTTAAATACATTTTCCCTCGGGAATGAGATATTTTATCGGGATAAAAAAAACTTATTTTTATCGCTGTATATCGTCATATTTGTCTATCATCATTTTTTGTTTCATTTAAAATATATTTTTCCACAGGAATGAAATTTCCCACGAGAAATTTCTCGGGGTATAAAATAGTTTGTGTCCTTTCTCATCCCTTCTGTTAGTAATATACAAAGTTTGAAATCATTTATCCGTTTTTTAATAGTCAGCTGTTGTAATTTAATGCATTTTCCCTCGGGAATGAAATATTTTCCCGAAATAAAAAGTAGCCTATAACCGTCTCTGGCCCGCAAGCAACGTCTGTGCAAA
Organism: Brachynemurus nebulosus; assembly: GCA_035578155.1. Lineage (NCBI taxonomy): Eukaryota > Metazoa > Arthropoda > Insecta > Neuroptera > Myrmeleontidae > Brachynemurus > Brachynemurus nebulosus. The sequence goes on from JAPWDM010000007.1 coordinate 17,678,100, forward strand.
GTTTCAAGTTGATTGGTTACGCTGTTGAGGCGTGAAAGCCAGCCAAACCAACAAACAAACTCACTTTCGCATTTATAATATTAGTAAGGACTAGTAAGGATAAGGATAGTAAGGATGTATATATGTATGTATGTATATCCATATGTGTCCGCACGATAACTCTCGAACGAAAGGTCCTATTTTTACGAAATTTGGTGAAAGTATTGGTTGGTCCCAAACCGTTGGACGAGTTCGTTAACCAGGCACGTCCGATGCCCGGAACATGGTTTCTCTGGCAATTTTCGCGGAAAAAATTAGTTTTTTGCCAAAATTTTCCTTTATTCAAAATTTTTTGCGACATTTTTTTACGCTATTGAAACGAGGAGGAAAAAATCACACAAAAAAAGGTCTTTAAATGTTTTTCTATAGGCTTGTTTAAGCAGCAGTTTTGGATAGTACCAAACTGTTAGGATTATGCACATGGCGGTCTTAATAATGACTAAAAACGCTTTGCCCATAATCCTGACAGTTTGGTACTATTCAAAACTGCTGCTTAAACAAACCTTAATGTCAACTAGTTTCCTAGAAAAACTAATTTTTTTTAAACGGAAATTCGCTATGTTATGCAGAATGCTGCGACAGGGGTATTTATTATTATCATTTATATATTCTTTCAGTTGATAGTGAATGTATTGATGAAGTACTGAAACCTATTGTGCAAAACGAAACCGCTTCTAGTTTTGTTGATGGATTTGATTTTGAATATGCACCATCTCTATTTGCAAATATTTTTGCCAGTCACAGCTCTTCCGAATATGACCAATTTAGCGACAGCTTCAGTGATCTCGACTAGGTTCCCTCTGACAATGTAAGTAGTATTAACGATAGTACGTTTACAGACAGAAAAATTTTGAAAATAGCCTCACAAATTGAAGATAATTTGCAAAACGAATTACCCAAATTTGATGAAATAGGAATAAAAGAAAACAAAAAAACAAGGCAACATAAAAGAAATACTGGACAGAAATACACCACAGCAAAGGGTAAAATAATTTCAGAAAGAAAACCTAGACCCTCAGAGAATTGTCGAAAAAAATGTAAAGATAAAATTTCTTCAACCGATTTACAAACTGTTTTTGATCAATATTGGAATTTAGCAAGTTATAACATGAGCCAGGCTTATGTTTCTGGTTTAACAGAAATTCAAGAAAAAAAAATTGAACGAAAAATCAAAAGTAGCAGTGCACCTCGAAATAGAACACATACTAATTATTACCATTTCAATATTCGTGGAGAAGAAATTTCGGTTTGTCAAGCTCTGGTTACTCTTCCTGATCAAAGGGATCATCATATCCCAGTAAATAAATTATCTGATATAAAAGTTAATAAAGTACGTAATCATATTAATAGCTTTCTAGCTTACGAAAGTCATTATACTAGACGTGATACTACACAGAAATATCTTCAAAGTGATTTAACACTCAGTAAATTGTACTCCCTATATTGTGAAAAGTTCAATCAGCCTGTTTCTTATACTAAATACGCAGAAATTTTTAGAAGCATGAATTTAAAATTTAAAAAACCGAAAATAGATACCTGTAATAAATGTGAACTACTAAAAACAAAATTAACACTTGCTACTAATGAAAAAAAAATGAGCTGAAATTGGAACAAGAAATACATCACAAAGAAACTGATTTTGCATATGAAAATAAATCGAAAGACAAACATATTTCTAAAGCTGATCCCACTATAAAGGTTGGTGGTTCAAAATATATGAACAGGAATGTGTGATCTGTAAGTTGTAAATTTACAGATCGGATAAGCGGACTGTATGGAATGGTTCAATCGAGTGGTTAGGAATTCAAATATAATAAAGTAATATTATTAGTGTCAATATCACTTACTTGTTGTTATAAGGTGATATCCCGCGTAGTAGTGGTTTATCCAGCACTGCTTCGATAAGGTTAGCAAAAAGGAAAAATAGGAAATTCTAAGGTATCGACACAGTATTAGAGTCACCTTAACACTTATTAATATTTTTAGAAAACTAATATTTGAATTATTAACAATATTGACACTAAAAAACCATAAAATTAGATAGATTAATTCACACAAAATTATATTGTAACATGTACGATCTGGTCGATTCTATATTCCAATTCAAACTCACTTTTTAAACGGATATTAGTTACTTAAGTGGCCAAAAAATACAGAGGTCAGTAAAAATAGATTATGCGATGCCACCTAGTAACAGGAAAAAACAACATGTATTTTTTTTGGAATTAAATTAAATTGCTGGGCGTAAACATCCTGCGGCGGGGGGGGGGGCTTATGAAAGCAATTCATAGCGAAAAGGAAAAGAATAAAATAGAATTTAGGATATATCTTCGAAAACAAAAAGAAAAAAAAAACACTAACATATTTGGAGATTTTGGATACAATTTTACTAATTATTCAAATAGATTATAGGTATATGGGAAACTTACAACTAAACTTACAAACTAAGATAGGTTTAAATTAGGTTAAGATAGGTTAGGATAAAACTATATAGTTATTGGGTCGGTAAGGGACATAATTTGACCAAAGGTCGGATATAAGTAGTACCTTTACACTTGATGCGTACTACTCGGACAATTTTATCAGGACCCGGCAATAATTCTATTATGACCGCAAGTGGCCACTGTAAAGGCGGTAAATTCTCCTGTATCAAAACTACAACGGTTCCTATTTTAGGAGGATTGTCAGGGGAATTCCATTTTTGGCGCGTTTGTAGCGTAGTCAAGTACTCTCGGTTCCATCGGTTCCAAAAATGTTGAACCATGGCATCTAGCAATTTATACCTGTCTAGACGGTTTAATGGGGTAGCTAAAGGAATATCTGCGGCAGGCAATGCCCCCAACGGAGTAGCATATAAGAAGTGTGCCGGTGTTAGCGTTGTCGGATCATTTGGATCACTACTTAAAATTGTTAAGGGACGGGAATTTAAGAGAGCTTCTATTTGACATAGAACGGTGTAAAGCTCCTCATATGTTAAAATCTGGTTTCCTATTATTCGACGGAGGTGGGTTTTTGTACTTTTAATTTGTGACTCCCAACAACCCCCAAAGTGAGGTGCGGAAGGAGGATTAAATTTCCAATTTATTTTTTGTTGATTGAGTTCTAATTGAACGGCTTGCTTGAATTCGTTAGATTCCGTAAACTTGTATAATTCGTCTAATTTTCGTTTTGCTCCGACGAAATTCAATCCATTGTCCGAAAACAATGTTGTACAATTCCCTCGACGAGATAAGAATCTTTTAAAGGCAGAAATGAAAGAGTCGGTGGATAAGTCAGTTGCTAACTCAAGGTGAATTGCACGGGTGGCTAAACACGTAAACAAGCAGATATAGGCCTTTTGACTTTTACAGCCACGACGTCGACCTAAGGTGATTGGGAAGGAACCGGTATAATCTACGCCAGTATTAGTAAACGCTTTTGCTTGGTTTACTCTTTGTTCCGGCAAATCAGCCATAAAAGGTGTGGTAGGTTTAGGGTTATTTCGAAAACAAATATTGCATTCCCAGGTACATTTCCGAATGCAATTTCGAGCTGATAATATCCAATATTTGGAGGATAGGATTGAGTGTAAGAGATTAGCACCTGGATGACCATATAATTTATGGTAAAATTTAACAATTAAATAAGTAAAGGCATCAGATTTCGGAAGTAAAACAGGATGTTTCTGATCGAAACTAATCGAGGCTCTAGCTAAACGTCCGCCTACTCGGATAATTCCATCTTGGACAAAGGGATTGAGACGACGCGAATCTTTACGAACGGGTTTATTTTGGTCTAAAAGTTTCAATTCGTTATTAAAATGTTTTTGTTGTACGGCACGAATTAAAAAGTTTTCAGCCTTTTCTATATCGATATTTGAGATGTGGGATTTCAATGGTAATATTCTAACAAATCTAAGTACATAAACGGTAGATCGGCATAATTTGCTCCATGAGGAAAAATATTCTATGAGGTTATAAAGTGGGGACGCTAAATCGTTTGTAACAACATTTATTTTAATTTCTTGATTCCATTCTTCAGAATCGGGACTATCTCGGAGGGACTTCACTGGCCAATTTTCTACGGGTAATTTTAACCAACTTGGACCGGAAAACCATGTTTTATGGTTGATTAACGCTGAAGGTAAGAAACCTCTGCTAGCGCAATCCGCAGGATTCTCTTTACTCGGGACGAAAAACCAATGGCTTGAAGGTAAATAATTATGAATATGAGTGACTCGATTCGAAACAAAAGTTTTCCATTTTCTAGGACTAGAATTAATCCAATGTAAGGTAATCATCGAGTCGGAAAACGCGTAAATACTACCTATGGAATTTCTTTTACCATATTCAGATTTAACATGAGCTATTAATTTAGCTAGCTGAGTTGCGGCGCACAACTCAAGGCTAGGTAGAGTAGTTTCGGACATCGGAGCTACTCTTGCTTGAGAACATAGCAAAGACACGGTAATTTCACCTACAGTATTTACAGTACGAATATAAACTACTGATGCATAACCACACGGGCTAGCATCGGAAAATCCGATAATACTAAATGATGTATTTTGGAAAACCATAACATGGCGAGGGATTCGAATTTTATTTAGTTCAGAAAATTCTTTTTCCTTAATTTAAGCCATCTCTTTTCAACATTTTCTGGTGCAATGTCGTCCCAATCTAATTTAGTTTTCCATAATTCCTTAATTAGCAATTTCAAAAATAACGCCACGGGTGATAAGAACCCTAATGGGTCAAAGGTACGACTTAGTACTCCTAGTAGGACCCTTTTGGTACAAGGATCAGAAATTTTGTCGGTAGTTCTAAAACTAAATTCATCCGAGGATGGGTTATACCGCAAGCCTAAAACCTTAAAATGGCCTCTATCAAATTCTAATATGGCGGGGGATTGAATTTCTTTCGGAATTCCGGACAATACTTCTAACGAGTTGGACATCCACTTGACTATTTGAAAACCCCCTTTCAAGAAAAATTGTACGGTCTGATTATGTAATGATTTGGCAAATTCTATACTAGGGACACTACAAATCAGATCATCCATAAAAATATCGCGTTTGACATATTCTTTAACATCGGGAAAATTGTTGCCTTCATCAAAAATTAACTGTTGAATGGTACGCAAACTTAAAAACGGTGAAGCAGATACACCAAAGGTAACTGTGTTTAGTTCATACACTTGTATTAAATCGTTTCTATTAAATCGCCAAAGGATTCGTTGATAAGGTCGTTGCGATTCGTCAATATTAATTTGGCCATACATGGCCTTAATATCAGCCCCTAAACAAATTGGGAATAGGCGAAAATTTAATAGAATCGTGAAAATATTATTTTGTAATTTTGGACCTTTATACAAAATGTCATTTAACGAAATACCATTATCACTCTTCATGCTAAAGTCGAACACTATTCGACAGGGTGTGGAGACACTATCCGGCTTCCAAACACAATGGTGAGCTGCGTAATAGCTCGGTATATCTATTTTATCAAACTCAACTAGTGACATGTGTTTTTGGTTCAAATAATCTTGGATAATGTTCGAATATGTCAAACGTAATTCTGGTATTTTATCTAACCGACGTTCAAGAGTTAGTAATCTTTTCTTTGCTAATTCAAAAGAATTACCTAATTTGGCAGGGTCATCTTTAAAAGGTAGACTAACCGTATATCTTGCAGTGCTATCACGTTTAAAAGTTTGTTGGTACAGGTCATCACATATTTGATCCGTATTCGACGGTTGAGAATTTTCACTATAATTTTCTATTTCAAACATTTTTTCTAATAGTGACTCTAGGGTAACAAAAGTACAATAAGATTTAATAGTATTATTCATACTTGTTGAAGGTTTAAACGGACCAATAATCAAATATCCCAGTGCAGTTTGGACTGCGGTAGGAGTTCCCGGTTTACTCGCAATTTTATGAGAACCCAAAATTTCGGTATAAAATTCGGCACCTAAAATGCCATCAATACGGCCAGGTAAATGATACGTCGGATCGGCTAATTGTAAATGTTTAATATGGTCTAAAGAACTTGTATCAACTGGTACTTCCGGTAGAAAATTTGTCACGTGATCAATTAATAAAAATTCTATTGAATATTTTGTACTATGGTCTAAATTTGAATAAATGTTTAAGGTGGTTCGTCCCTTAAGGGGTTTCAGGGTTACACCTACAACATTGGATGAAAATTCGGTAAATGGTAGGCCCAATTTTTTACAAACATCAAAAATTAACAGATTAGACATCGATGCGTTATCGATCAAAAAACGTAAGGTATGTTCTTTTCCCCATTTATCAAGTACTTTCAATAGGGCAGTACTTAATAATACACCTTTTGGAGCATTATTCGGTATCATAGTATGTGAACACAAAGTTGTGCCATTTGAAGTTGGATTGTTGTCTAATTCGAATGTTTTATTTGGTAATACATTGGTGGATATATTTGAATTTTGATAATTTGAAGGACTATCTTTATGTAATAGACTATGATGCCTTTTTTTACAAATTAAACATCGAAATTTGGAAGGGCAGTTCAAAACTTCATGACCTTTGGAAAAGCAATTTATACACATATGATTGTCCTTTACGAATTTAAATTTGGGTTCATGATCGCTCGATTTAAATGGGTGACAGTCTTTTAATAGATGAAAACTCTTCCGACAAAATAAACAAGTTTTACTGTTATGGGTACTCGAACTATTTGAAACAAATGTTTTGGTATTTTTTGCGAAGTTACTATGCCCTAAACTTGAACTAGGTTGGCTTGTTCGCGGTTTTTCTTGTTTATATAAAGTTTTACTTTATTTTTTGACAAAATCTATGAGCTCATCATATTTAGGTAGATCCTGGTCAGATCGAATTAACTCAAATGCGTTAATAATTTCTGAGGGTAACTTTGATATTGCAATGTAGGTCAAAATATAATCGGAAAGATCATCTAAACGTAATCGTTTTAATGCACTGACATTAGTATTAAATTTTTCCAAAAATAATTGTAAATTATTTGTGGAACTATTTGAAAGGGGTCGAAAATTCAATAAACGATCTAGATATGTGTTGGCTATATATTTTTTGTCGTGATAAGTATCCTCTAATAATTTAAATATGGTTGGATAATTATCTGGTAATACATCTATGGCAGTACAAGTTTTTAAAGCTCGACCGGTCAAACTGCTAAGTAAATAGTGGAGCTTTTCGGCATTTGAGAATTCAACTTTATGATGCACTAATTGTTTCTAATTTTCATACCAAATGGGCCAAAGTGACAAATCTTCAGCACTAAACTTCATTAATTCTAACGTCGGCATATGGATCCGGGGTTTACTTTTTTCAACATCGATATTCGTGGAATTATTATTGGTTTTGGGTATGTAACGTGATGCAATATATTGGATATTGTCATTCAAATCTTCAAAAGATTCTAGTAAACTAAACGAAGGGACAGCAGTAGGTTCCAATTGTTGAGTTAGAGACACAATTTCTTGAACAATTTGACGATAATCACTTATTGTTTTATCAAATGTACCGTACCGAATCATAAAATGTTCTAATTTAGTACTATCTTCTGGGTCATTTTTTAAAGCTAAACCGGCTTCGTAACAAAGTTGTGCTCGTCGAAATAAATTTTCACGTCTCGCATTGGCTCTATCACGTTCTTTCTCTATTCTCGACATCTTATTTTATTATTGGTAACGAACAAAAATTCGAAAATAAACTTCACTTCTATACAACTAACAAAAAATGTGTATAGGTATTTCACACCAATGGTCAAAATGTGTAAATAAATGGTCAAAATAGGTAAATAAATGGCACAATATAATTTTTTTATCTCCAAATGTATTACACGGAGTATTTTGAGAAAAAATTATAAAGGTTAAACAATTTGACGTTTACAAAAAAAAAAAAACAAAAACAAAACAATGATCAGCTGAGGCTACGGATATAACCACAACTACATAACATTGGTAGCACTCTGCCATCGGTAATGTAGAACTATTATATTGGCGCTAATATTGGTAATGATTTCAAACTAAATTACAAGTCACCGATATTTTCAAAACAAACGGGTTCAAACTAGTCAAATAGCTATTATGCAATAAATATATTTTTCTCACGAAAAAATGGTAAAAAATTTATATTGGTAGGCGAATAAATAATCGTACATGTATACAACGGCAATGCATTAATCCATCTGGAATAAATATTACTTGGGAAAAATACAAAAGGGGATAGATCCAAACTTGATCTAAAGGAAATCCGGCTCGAAGGACCAAACAAATATAATGGTGGTTCAAAATATATGAACAGGAATGTGTGATCTGTAAGTTGTAAATTTACAGATCGGATAAGCGGACTGTATGGAATGGTTCAATCGAGTGGTTAGGAATTCAAATATAATAAAGTAATATTATTAGTGTCAATATCACTTACTTGTTGTTATAAGGTGATATCCCGCGTAGTAGTGGTTTATCCAGCACTGCTTCGATAAGGTTAGCAAAAGGGAAAAATAGGAAATTCTAAGGTGTCGACACAGTATTAGAGTCACCTTAACACTTATTAATATTTTTAGAAAACTAATATTTGAATTATTAACAATATTGACACTAAAAAACCATAAAATTAGATAGATTAATTCACACAAAATTATATTGTAACATGTACGATCTGGTCGATTCTATATTCCAATTCAAACTCACTTTTTAAACGGATATTAGTTACTTAAGTGGCCAAAAAATAGAGAGGTCAGTAAAAATAGATTACGCGATGCCACCTAGTAACAGGAAAAAGCAACATGTATTTTTTTTTGAATTAAATTAAATTGCAGGGCGTAAACAAAGGTGTTTACGTTTGATTTAGAGCAATGTCTACCAACTCCTTTGCTTCATACATCAGTTTCATTTTACAAACGTTCATTGTGGACTTTTAATCTCACAGTACATGATTGTGGTTCTAGTCAGCCATATTGCTACATGTGGAATGAATCTGTAGCACGTCGAGGAGAGAATGAAGTAGCATCATGCCTCTATCAACACTTGCTCTCACTACCTGATACAGTTAAACATAGTAACTGCTGTGCAGGACAAAACAAAAAACACGTTTGTATCTGTAATGTTTTTGATTTATAAAGAAAGTAAGGATAGTAATACAAATGTGATTGATCACAAATTTCTAGTACCAGGTCACACTCACATGGAGTGTGATATCGGTCATTCAATTATAGAAAAAAAGAAAAATAAAACAAGATCAAACATATATCATCCACATGATTGGTACCAATTTGTAAGAACAGTAGGTGTCAAAAAAACTTTTATCGTGAAGGAAATGGTTCGTTGCAATTTCTCCGATTTTGCTACAATTGCAAAAGAAAAGTTCATATGGCGAAAAGTTGATGACGATGGATCAGTATTTAATTGGCAACAAGTTAAGTGGCTTCGATATACGAATGATTTTGGGAATTATCAAATATAAAACAACGCTTGATGAAAACGAACCTTTCAAGACATTGAATCTTAAACGCCGTAGAATAAATTCTGTTACATCTGAACAACTTAAACCGTGTTATTCTGGTCCAAACAGAATTAGTTAAAAAAAAAAAGGATCTTCTTGATATGCTTTTGCTTACTGATCCGACATTTCGCGAATTTTATTTAAAGTTAGATACAGAAGACGTTTTAGAAGATTATCATCCTGATTTAACAGGAAGAATCTGATTAAGATTATATTAAAGTTTAAATGGAACTGTAGGTACCTAATTGTTTTAGTTTCTTATTGCTAATTCATACTGATTGTTATTACTAAAACTTGTCTACGATTAATTGTTTAACTTAATTTTCTTTAATAAATATGTTTAGTTAACTACAATTTATTTGAAAAACTGGTAAATTTTTATTTTATTTTGAAAATAAATTTTTAAAAAATTTACTTCAAGTTGAACTTTTTTTAATTAATTTAACTTAATTCTATTTATGACGCAGTTTCAAATACCGCACAAGATCTTAAATAAACATACAGATCTGATTTTCTTCTCTAACTAAATGGAAAAATATCTTAAGTACCTTAAGCAAAGAATTTAAACTACCTGTGGTAATGCAAACTAGCTTAAATTAAAATTGTGTTAAAATTTCAAATGTGGTCAAATATTATTTTATCATTTTATACAATATTAAATCTACATAGTTTTACATATATAGGTCGAATATTGCACTTATAAGTGCAAAAAGATTTTTCACAAATGCAATTAAAAATTAAAAATGCTTTCCTGTAAAATACTCAATTTCGACTTAAGATACTTTCGCTTGTGACCACAGAATTATAACAGGGTATTATAAAGGTATTTTACGAAAAATTAGTCATAGAATTATCGACTGGGTGTTATTTTGCTATTATGTACTAGATGGCAGTACAATCTACATCTATAGATAATAACCCTAAATTGTAAGATCTATGGTTAAATTTAAGGATACGAATTTAAAAATTCCGTTTTGGGTTCATATGTTGTACATATGTTTTAATTTTGATGTTTGTTTTTGATATTTTCATAAAGTATAATGAAGCGTTTGTCAAAAATATAAATAAAAATGGACGAGAGAAAACGAGAACATGGACGCAATTATACAGAAAACGAAAAACAAAATTTATTGGAAATAGTAAAAAAATATTATTACATTGTAAAAAATAAAATACCCCTGTCGCAGCATCCTGCATAACATAGCGAATTTCCGTTTATAAAAATTCGTTTTTCTCGAAAACTAGTTGACAGAAAAAAGTTTAAAAACCTATTTTATGTAATTTTTTCTTCTCTTTTAAATGGTGTAAAAAAATTTCTTTTGAATTTAAGTGAAAATTTTGGCAAAAAACTAATTTTTTGCAAGGACAAAAACCATGTTCCTGGCATCCGACGTGTCTGGCTGACGAACTCATCCAAGGGTTTGGGACTTCCAATGTTCTCACCAAGTTTCGTAAAAATTGGATACTTCGTTCGAGAGTTATCGCGCGGACACACACACACACACACACAGACATATATACATATATATATATATATATATATATATATATATATATATAAATTTTAGTGAATATTATTTTCGGTTTCTAGGGACCTCAAAACAAATTTCTGCCATAGTCCCGGGCTCAGGTCGCGTCATGACAGTGGCTGTAATAGCTGAATTCCATTCGGGAGATTCGCTAAAAACAGACGATATTAGTTCTAAAACCAAAAGCGAAGCATGGAATTTAATAGCGCACGAATTTAACTGTGTGGGGGAAACTCGCCAACGTAATGCCATGCAGTTAAAAAATTACTGTACGAAAAAATCAAACAAAAAGAGAAGAAAGATTCTACAGAGGAAAATGTTGGTTGCCTTTAATAAATTCGATGTTTAATATATGTCGTTAATATACGTAAATTTATCAAGCATGTATTAATTTTAGGTCGAAATCTATAAACTATAAATCTATAAACTATAGATCTATAAATCTATAAACTATAAATCTATAATCAATTTTTTTTATTTTTATTTAACCTTGATTTTTTGTATAAATTTGAGGTATGGGTAACTTGCATTAAACAAAAAAAAATTGTGACCGCTAAAGTATCCGGATAAACTGAAACTTTAAGCACTCGACCTTCTTGGTTAGCATGACCAAAAAACCACATGTAAATTAAAAATCACAAAGTGATCACCGACAAATGCAACGTATAAATGGTACGTATCGCCCAATACACGTTGCATTTCTCGGTGGCATTGTTTCCGAGACAAGGCACGTCGAAAATTGTAATAAATAATCGCGCGAACTTGAGAGCTCGTAAGAGATGCCATACTTACACTTTCACACGTGTTATCTCAATAACTTGCGGCTGGCAAGTTTCAACTTATTTAATATTATCATTAAAAAGATATGAGTAAAAGCTACAAATAACTAAATTACTAAAAATCACCCCAAATAACACATTTTAACCATTTTTAAAAATATTATATAATAAAAATATAATAAAAAATTTAAACGTCAAAATTCAAAGAAATTTAAAATAATAATATATGTATTATGAATAATTAATAATAATTAAATAAAACGTCTAACTGCTTATGGTTTTACTAAAAATAGCAGCGCCAAGCAGCGTATCCGGCATATACGTTTAACTAATATTTCCACCAAAAAAGTCGCTTTTGCGTAAAATGAACCAATATGGTGAATATCATAACTATAGAAGTGACATTTTTTACAAAACTAAGTGCAATTTAGACATTTAATGATGGTATTCTTTAAGTGGCAGAAAGATCCAACTGCCTACCATTAATTGCTGCTCTCTAATCTCTAGGGGCTTACAGTATGACTACATTTAACGTACCCATTACAGAGATAGAATGTCAGAATGGTATAAGCCATAACGTGATTGATTGTTAAAGCAACAGAACTCTAGCTTGTAAAATTTGAAAAAATTCGTATTAGATATGAGTTATAGGACATATTCAGAAATGTTCTAAAACAATTAATGAAGATTTCTCAGATGATGATTCAGTAGCAGACAAAAATGATATGCCTGATCAAGGTAAGTTAAATGTCTCCAGTTTGCATTGTATTTTACCGGTTATTGAAGGTTATGTTTTGAAGTTTTAACGACATTTATGTTCTTTATAAACCACGCAGGAAATATTTTTTAGATTATAAGCACACAGACTATAGAATAGGGTTTCGTTATTGCCAATAAATATTCAACTGCTTGTGAAAATTGCTATTACGAAAACATTTTCACTTATACCACTTGGTCTTTAAGGTCGGTTATATTTATTTGAACCAATTATCAATCACTTTGCGGTAATTGTTGACACGGCTAGACGTTCGTTTTATTAGGTAAGAGTACCAGTATTTAGTTTTGTATCTTGATTTTAGTTAATATGATGAAGAGGAATATGACTTTTCGTCTTTTCAGAAACATCATCTTCAGATGAAAATGAAAATCAGATCATGCAAGAAACCGTATCTAACAATGGACAAAATATAAACTACTAATGACACATTTAGTACAGAAGGAACTAGTTTAGCAACTCCAGAAAATGTTATTTCAAGGAAAACAAAAAGAAACACGAATTCATGGAAAGTAAACAAAAGGAAAGCTCTGAGAAACTTGGGGAAGGAGTACATATCCACAACAGGAAAACATATGCCTGCAACAGTCATCCAGCCATTTCAGCATACTGCCGATATGAGTATATTATGGAAAATTGGATATGGATATGAAATATTAATATTATAAAAGATTTATATAATTTAATATGGGTAAATATAAATAAGTAATTATTAAATTGAATGTAGCAGAAAGGTCTGAATTTTATTGAATTTAAATTAATCTGCTATTTTTAAATGTTTGTAGGTGTATGAAATAGCGCAGAGTAAGGGCGCGTAATCGAAAATACACCTACACTCAACTGTTCAGGGCCAACGCCAATACCATAATATAGAACGATCACTCGTATCGTGATTGACTGACGGACGTGACTCTGAAAGAGAAAGTGCTGAGGGCCCACCCAAGATAATATCTTAGGTCCAGAGGTTGAGGAAGGATCAATTGACAAACAATATTTGAAACTGTAATAAAATATATTTACAATTATTTATTTATTTACAACGTAAGAGAAAATTGGTTTAACAATAAAATCGAACTTTGAAGCGAATATAACTCTATACTTCTATAAGCATTTAACAATATGCGACAATAATAAAATGTTATATGAAAGTCATATGTAAAGAAACTTATCAAATTAAACTTGAAAAGTTCGTAAAGTCTTTCCCTTTGCGAGGACCTAGGGCCGACGCGGGAAGTATAATTCACGAAATGAAGTTCGAGAATGGATACGTAATCAGCAATGAAATAATTAAATGAATATATCAATTGATACACATGAGCACCCGTCTCATATGAAAGAAATCAATTGAGAATAATTCATGACTGCATATCTATTTAGGAAAAGAATGTACTTACAATTCTATAATTCCATATGCAGATTAAAATATACGAACGAGGTTTCATTGTAGACAAATCACATCTGACGATCTTGTAGGATTAAAATAAAATCGATTAGCAATCGGTACCCATTGTTAAATAATATAATTGCTACTGTATGTATTTTGCAAGTAAACTGAATAGTCAACTACGTTTAAGTACTGCCCGCTCACTGTCGTGAACTGTTGTACTTCAACTCAACTCATTGCGTACTCCAACTGATTGTTCGATGTGATTTTCCTACAAACCAAACCTCTGAAATTACGTGTACATTTTCTACAAAGGGCGGATATGAAAATAAATATAATTATGTATAAACAAGTTATATAAAATTTAATTAATTAATCATGATTAAGTTAAAATTAATACTATGATATGGCGAACTGATTTGTTATTTGACTAATACAGAAATCATAGCATGTAGAAAAAGGTTAATTCGCTTTCTCATAGATAGATGGCGAAACTAATTCCATAAAAAATAATGGCACAAGTATAAGACTTTTACAGAAGAAAAACGGAAGGCTTATCCATGAAGAATATTGGACAACTGGTTCCTGGCAACTACAAACGTCCTTCATACTAAAATATGTTTTCACTAACAAACCAAGGCGACGAAAACAAAATTGTAAAAAAGTCAAAAAAACAGAGTACTGTGATTAACCTGGATGGAAAGAGAGTATGTAAGTACTTTCTTAAGACTAAGTATAAGCAACTGTAGATTTACTACAGCTGCACTGAATAAACAGGTAATTCAAAACCTTTGTCCAGTTGATAAGCATTGCAAACACGTTTCAGGAAATAAAATAGCAGATACTGTCCGAAACCACACACAAGGTTTTCCTAATTACACTAGTCACTATTCCCGTGAACAGAATCCTCACAGAAGGTATCTATCTTCTGAGTTATCCGTCTCAAAAATGTATGAACTTTGATGAAAATCTTATATCGGTAAAGGCTTGCATTTATCGTAAAGTGTTCAATTCTGAATTCAACTTGCCATTTTATAAGAAGTGATATATAGTCCAAAGTCATACAAAATCCCTAAAGCCACAAAATCTTGAGTGTTAAGGTGCCGAGAGCAAAGCAGACTTATTAGAACAGAAATTCGAATTATTTTCGGAGTTATGGTTATTTCTTCCTTTGTACTGTGTATCTTTTCAGTGTTCAATTCAAATTTTTAATATAAATTACTCAAAACTACTCTTTTCGATACGTCTGACATGATATCTCAAGTTCTAATACACCGATTTACTTGAAATTTAATACAGACCTTCTTAATACTATCAAAATTGGTTTGACGTAGGGGTTTGTGGAATTTTTTTTTTTTTTTTTTACTATTTTTAAAGAATTTCCAAAGTTAGACAAAGAAGGCGGAAAAATGATTTTTCTTTCTAAATGGACTCCATTTTGAGAAAAATTTATTTTTTCAAGTTGGCTACGTCCAATTAATTCTACATCCTTGTTTATTAAGAATTAACTAAACTTTTATGTTCCAGATCACCAGGACGGTTGGAATCACGTCAATCATGAGACACCTTTTTTTGAGTCCCCACTTTGCCGGCCTGTACCGATTTAAATTTTGATTTTTTTTTAAAATTTTTATACATTTTTATAATTTTTAAATATTAATAAAAAACTGGTAAAAATGGATAGTAAATATGTTTACTGTTTTTTTTTTTTTTTTTATTTTTTTTATTACGCTCGTAAAATCATCTCAAAATTGAGCCTCTACACTAGAATACCCCCTTAACGATACCTCTTACACTGAAAACAGCTCTAACGTAAAAACAGTATGTAAAAATACAATTTTTATCTGAAGCTTATTGGCATAGGACTGTTTAGATTTTATAAAATAATAAACGTCAATATTATAACTAATTATTAGTAGATATCAGAGGCTGTTATTAACAGCATAAGGAAACATATAGAACAAAAAGTTGGAGTTAAATAATTTACAGCCGAAGTTTTAAAAATCGATAATTCGAATTTTCTTGAAATATGCTACTAATCAGAAGGCATTAAGGTCGAATGCTAAAAGTTTGTAGGTTCTTAGAATTTGTTTTCACCAAACACTAGTCAAATTAGCTTGTTTTGAATATTTTTCTCTTAAACTACAGAATTAGAATGTAAAAAAAATGTAACTATTATTTTTAAACAATTCCATTAGTTACAGGTATATCTTAAAGAAAGTTCTTATTAATTTTTAAGAGTATGAACTTTTGTAAAAATTCTGTTTGGTCTTATCTTCGTTGAATTAAAATTAAGATTATTAGATTACCAATAAAAAAATCTCACGAGGGGACGGCACAACCTTGAGGTCGGCAATTTAGCTGAATTTTTTTTTTTGGTGATAGAGTACACTTAATATGTTAGTATACTAAAATAACAGCGCGCACTATTCAGAAAAGTCTGTAAAAAAATACATAATTAAAAAATTTTAAGGCAATTGCTGTACTTAATAAGCTTAAAAAAGATTGATGTATGTAACACACCCACTAGTCTAGTGGTATAGTGGTTGGGCTTGTTAATCTCAACGTAGCAGCGGTAGCCATCAAACGTGTTTTTGGGTTGTGTGGTGCGGGCTACAAATTAAAAATTATTCACAGAAATGAAGTGCATTCATAAATTTCCTACAACAAACAATTAACTCCTACTGTGGACAATATCTTTTAGTTTATCCCCGTAAATGAAATGGATAAATAATCGGTTGTGACAAAGTGAAGTCAAATATATGAAAACAAAGAAAACTACTAACAATGATAAAACTACCCGTGCCGGTTTTACCAGTGCAGTTTCTCAAGCAAACTCAAATCAAAAATGATTATTTGGAAAACATTACTAATAAAAGTGCAATTAATGATCGTTGTATTATTCAAAACAGATAAAATGGAACATTTGTTTAAGAAAGTGGAGTACAAACGTACGAAAAAATCAGAAAATGACGAAATAATTCCGTCAAAAAAACCTACAGCAGCAACTATTCCTCCAACAAAACATCAAACAGATGTGAAACCCTGTCGTCTGCCTAGTGAAGAAAAAGAGGAGACCATGGAAACAAAAACGATCAGAACAGTAGAAAAAACACCAAAAAAGCAAATCCACCACCAATTGTGTTCCATTACAAAATATCGAACCACAAAGATTTTGTGGCCACACTAGATGAAACCTTCACAAAAGATGGTTATCATCTAAAATATGTAAATAATCACACTAATCTATACATATAAAAAACGAAGATTACAAAAATTAGGTAAATACTATGGAACACAAAAAATTAGAATTACATACATATACGCCGAGAAATGAAAAATCACATGCGTTTGTCCTCCATGCACTATAAGCTGAAATTGACGTAGAGGAAATCAAGGAAGACATTGAGACATTATACCACATTAAAATCAACAAAATATACAAACTTAAAAACACAAAGTCTCCTCTGTATATGGTCACAACCGATAACAGCATCACAGTAAAATTTTTAAATCATAATTGCCAGTACGTCTAGAGAACAAAAATAAGCTGGACAAGATACAAAAATGGACGTGACATAATTCAATGTCATAGATATCAAATGTGGGGGCACATTATATGGCATAAAAAGTGTAACCGGCCTCAAATCATTACTAAATTAAATTTACAATAATGTATATACAGGGTGTAAAGTAAATAAGTTTCATCCTTTTGAGAGATGGTTTATCTCGGTGTAAAATTGCCGAAGACATAAAAATTTTTTCGGAATTCGCTATCTGAGAAAATCGCATCCCAGCCAGCTCATCGTTTAATATGAATTTCTCTGAATACGCCTCTGACCAAACTAAAATTATTCGCACCCTGTATAATAAAAATTTTTTAAAAATAAAAATAATTTTTTTTTTTATTTTACGACAATATGTAAACATCTGCCGACTTTTGAATTGATAGGTACTGTATAGTAAAAAAAAAACCGAACACTGCTTTTCATAAATTTTGGTTAAAATATGTTTGAAATATTTTTGTATGTGTTTATTTCACAGGACGTTATGAATATTGCAAGAACCGTAACTCTGGTATTGTTGCATTTCTTTAATTACAAATATTTAGTTGCATTACTTTAATTACAAGTATTAATTTAATTAAAAATTACATTAAAAATTACACTTGAATTTTTAAACAAACCAAAATAAACACTTTCCTTTAACTGTCATAAAACATTGTTGTTAATATTGTTGGTACACAACACAGATTAAAAAGTGAATTTTTATTCATAAGTGAGTAACTTTAGCAGAAAACTGTAACAGAGAATTCCAAACTTCGGCATTAATTATCATTATTGTACAATTATTTTACCAAATTTGTTCTATTATACCAACAAGCTGATACAAAACACATTTAAAAATTTCCGTACTATAAACATACATAGTAGTCCGTCTATTGTGTAAGCAAATATACAGTAAGGTAAATGTCCCAAATTCCGACACTTTAAGGAAGAACCAAACATATTTTCCTAAAATAATTTAAAATTCGTTGGAAAGGCTGAAAGTCTTTTGTCAACAACCAGACCAAAATTTTTACTTTAGATAAATTATCACTTAAGAAAAATAGAAAGATAAAATACAAAAAATAAGAATTTTTGTACTACTGCAATGGCACATAATTTCGACATCTACCATAAGAACTTAGCTCTAAATTCAATACCTTTGTGAACTTATTTTCGTGTTTTTAAATTCAACAGTGTCCATAATTTTGACTATAAACGCTTTAGCTCAAATAAAAAAGAAAAAAAAAATGATAAAGATGCATTTAAGTATAATTTATTGAAAAATTGCTTTATTTATTACACGTACATATTAGTTAATAATGTACTTTTCCAATTTCTGCTAATATGAAAATTAATACTGTTTTGTTGTATATTTCGCAAAATAACTAATTGATCATTAATTTTAGTACAATATTTGTTAAAAATAAATCGAAATATACAAAACGAACGTTTTAAAAGCAGAATTTTTTTAAGTTCTTTAAAATAATATAAACGTTTGATTTTAAGACACTGTCTGATTTTGGGTCATTTACCTTATCTATTGATTCATTCAAATTGATAAATATTCCTTTTCATTTCCCAGTGTGTCAAAATCGTCAAAACATTTTTTTTAAATAAACAATTACAGACATGCTCACATACATATGTACTTGGGGATTCACAGACAACCATGATGATATCATCACATCAACCATTGATAATCAAGGAGTTGGCCAAGTGCGTATTTAACACACATTAAGCCGAGTTCCTGAGTTATTTGCGTTTTTGTATTTTTGGAGATAAAATACATCGCATAGCATATTTTTTTACGGTTTACTGTGAAAATAAATAAATATATTTGTACTTGTGTTACTTAAGGGTCAATTAAGTGGTAATTAGATTCCTTACAAACCACATGGACTTCGACATACAATATTTCTGAAACAAGGTGTAAAGATTAGAAGTTGTTAAAAGAACCTTAACTTGATTTTTAAAGATTTTTTTAATGATATGCTGCAAACAATTATTTTTGAAGGAACTTACGAAAAAAAATTTTCGTAAGTTCTCTTCTCTTCTAAATTTCTCTTAATAATTTTGATTTGAATTTTTGGAAATGTTATCTAATATCAGAATATACTTTGACGTAAAATTTCACTTACTGAGTGTACTAAAAGTGTTTATGCCCAGCTTTAAATACGGAAGATGGGTACCATAAGAAATTAAGAAAGAAATTGTTTTACTGACGGTTAATTGAGATATCTATCTGTAGCATGTATTGTATTTACAAAATTTCGTTTTCATACATGCAAAAGCGTGGAAATTCTGAAAATGTTACAATCAAAAAATTATAAGAACTTCCAGAGTTCTTCGGAACCCTAATTTTTGAAAATTATTTTTTAAAGACATACATAAACATAATATTTTATTACCTGTCAAACTGAATATATTTATGTGTTTTGGAAACACCAGTAACCTATTTATTTTATAAGTATGTATATGCATTTGTAGTTGAATGTGTATGTGTGATTATGTGAATATGTGATCCAGAATAAAGATGGAACAATGTGATTGTTGCATGAATTAACTGTGTGAAAATAAATTAGCGATTTATAATTTTTTTAAATCAAAGTATTAAAATTAAAAGTATGTGTATGTGCGTGAATAATAAACCAATTGTATATTTTAGAAATGTTTTAAAATTTAATTGTTGTGTCATAAAAATACTTCAACTTAACGTACTTGCTCTGAGATAGTCAGGTACAAAAGTTTATCTCAGCAAAAAAACTTTATTTTATCAAAAATTAAATAATGTATTGATATTCTTCAGTTATTATATTTGTATACCACTTGTTTTTTGTATTTCCGCGCACTTATGTTGTAGCAATTTAAAAGAATTGTTGAAAAAATGTTGTAAAAACGTAGTAAAATGATGTTTTTAAATTATATTTCAAAATCGGCGTGGTCAATAATTTTTATTTCTTATTAAATATGGTTTGTAACTTTGTATTAAATAACATTCAATTTTTATCAAATTCCTTTGACACGTTTTCATTTTATTCTAAAAAAATAGAATTTTCCCATAAGAACCCGTGTTAAAATTACAAAACTTTGAAATCGTTTTTCTCAAAATTGGGGTGGTCAATTTTTTTTTCGGTAAGGGCTCGTATTATTGGTATTGGAGAAAATAAATATCTAGTGAACTTTGTTAAATTTCCAAATAATTTAATGAGATTTGACGAAATCGATCTATTTGATATGTGACGTAAATTGTCTCATTAAAAATTATGTTTAAATTTTTATGGACACTACTGTATAACTATTTTCAAAAGATTCCGTAAACAAGCAGGTAAAAATATTTTGTTGACAAAAAAATTTACATTCAAAAAAGCAAAGGAAAAAAATGATAAGTAATCAGAGCCTGATTAAGTTTTTTCTTCTAGGGGCCATTTTTTAACACGTTTTTTACAATCGAAAATTTCTGAAATGAAACTTGATCGGTAAAATTTAACTAGCAATACTTAATTAGTAGACTGAGACCTTTCTCTCCTGCAAATTATGAAACTTATTTACTTTACACCCTGTATAAATCTTTATTGTTTTTAAAAATACAATAAGTTGGTAGTTTGTTCAACATGTTTGGCAATAAAATAAGATAAAATATAAACGTTATATATAAAACAAAAGACAAATTAATATTAAGAGAGGTATATAAATATATGTGAATAAGATAATAACAAATTAATGTAAGTGTAAAAAATGATAAATGAAAGATGATGAGTTTGTATGTATATGATGCGTACAAACTTTAGTGTAGATTAGCAACTTCTATAAAATAATTATACAAGTTCTTTAAGTGATCTACGTTTGTAACATTCAGGAGTCCCGGAACATTAATGGAGTCATTAGCCTTGTAGAGGTAGGTCTCACGTAAGGTTTCGTAAGCCGGACATACTATTAGTATGTGTATTAAATCTTCATTGCTATTAAAGTGACATAATGGAGAGATCTGATCAAAATTCAAACAAACAGATCTATTATTAGAGGTGATTGATAATTTATTTAGATTAGCAGTTCGAACTCGACAAATCAATTGTTTAAACACTAAGGGAGTATCGAAATTAAGATTCAAATGCTGTTGTATTTTTGAGGTCGATGTATTTATTATTAAATATTGAGGATTCAGTACGTCGGATGTCCTTTAGATATAGAAAGTTTCTGTATCTTTCGATCAGATTCGGCAGTTTTCGTTCTAATAGTTCGGTTGTTAAGTTACTGAAGTAGCTTTCGTCTTCGAAGTCCGTGGCGATTTTCTTAAGCTGCGAGAACCAATTTTATTTTATTATCGACCGATTCGTCTAGAGCTATTTGCCTCTTTAGGGAGATATATGGATATCGACTGGGTTCCATTTTTAGTATTTTGATGAACCATTTTAGTGCCATTTCAAATATATGCAGTTTTAGAGAGTAAATATTCAATTCTAATCTTAAAACGTAATTGGCTGTCCACTTTGGTAAGAATAATATGTTTTTAAAAAAGGTTGACTGTATGATTTCTAAGTTTTCTTGAAGTTTTATTGACCATATTTCTGCTCCGTATAAGGCTGTTGGTTTAACTACGCTATTATAGAGATTTAGAATTGAGTCTAAGGAGTTTGTTTGAGATTCAAATATTATATCTTTAACGTTACAGAGAGCTTTTTTACCTTTGGAAATTACTATTTCAGTGTGATGTTTGAATGTGCCTGTACAGTGAAAGTTAACACCAAGATAACAGTAAGAGTTAACGTTTTCAATTACAGTGCCATTCAAAATAATAGTGTCACGAAATTTTCTAACCACACGTTTGCTGAAATACATGACCTTGGTTTTTTTGTCGTTAACATGCAAATCCAGGTTAGTGCAATATTCATTTAAAACGTTAATTTTGTTTTGTAAATCGCGTGGATTATTGCCGAACATCACGGTGTCGTCAACATAAGACAACAAAATAATGTCTGTCTGCGAGTCAATATCTACTCCATGAAAATCCTTGGATCGTAGAAATGATTCCATGTCTGAAATATACAGTGCAAAGAGAAGTGAACTGCAGGTCTCTCCTTGCAGTACGCCTTTGGAGATTTTAAATTTATCCATTTTAGATCCACCGTTTAATTTTACGGACGCAGTGCTAATTTGGTACAAATTTTTAAAGATGCGAATGATCTTACTACTAACACCTAAATCAAAAAGTTTTTTCGAAAGCTTCACGTGGTTACCTGAATCAAAGGCTTGTTTGAGGTCTATAAATATGCAGTGCAGTTTACCTCCTTCTAATCGAATTTTATTGTTAATCATTGTATAGAGCACGAAGATGTTGTCTAAACAACCTCTTTTTCTTCTGAATCCAGATTGGTTTTCAGGTAAGGCGTTAGTAGCTTCTGCCCAGTTTGTTAATCTCGAAGTAATTATTTGCATAAATAATTTGGTTACAAAGTTTAGAAGCGCTATTGGACGGTAGTTATAGGGATCATCCTTGCTGCCTTTTTTATAGCACATCTTTAATTCTATAGAGCCCCAGGATTTTGGGAACGTTTCCTGATTAAATATTTTATTAAATAATTGTAAGAGATATGTTTTCTCAGATTCAGGCATATTTTTGTAAAATTCGTACGCAATTAAATCCGAACCAGGAGTTTTATTATTTTTACATTTTTTAAGACTATTGTTCAGCTCTACCATACTTACATCCAGGTCTAGTAGTGGGTTTAGGGTATCACTATAACATCTTAAGTCAACTGAATATTCATTACTAAATATGGATGAGTAGAATTGTTCCCACTGACTTTTTGTGATGCAATCAGGTTTAAACCATTTATTTCAATTAAATTTCTTTACAGCATCCCAAAATTCTTTAGAGTTTTTTACGTTGGATATTTGGGTGGTTAAATTTTTAAAATATTCATGTTTTACTTGACTTATTAGTGCTTTATAGTATTTTTTGGTATCTAAAAATGATTGAAGATACACAGGATCGAACTCTTTCCGTATACATTTTTGATGCGCTTGGCGCATAGCTCTTTTTGCTGTCCTACAGTTTTCGTTGTACCATATTTTATTTTTACATAAATAGTTATCTTTAAAGGTCACCTCAATGCTCATATTACTATCGAGTGCAGCCTTGTATATTATTTCCGTTAATTTTTCATATGAAGCATCTTGATTACAATAATGAACAATTCAGCTGATAATGTAAAAAAATTAAGTTACTGGTCTAAATATAGCTCACAATGTTCACCGAGTTTTAGCATGATCAGAACCGGTTAAAACAAATAGGTATAACGTAACACGTGGAAAATTTTCACTAGGAAAATGATGAAAAGATAACACTTATCTCAGTAAATTGCAGATGTTGAAATGCAGGAACGTATGAACGAATCCAGGACCTTTAACCGAAATTCAAGCATAAAAATTCATATCACCAACAGTACATTAGAATTCGTGAACAATTTTCCATTGACAAACTTTCACATTAAATTCGGTTTCCAACGACTCCCAAAAAATTCACAATCTTAGATGTCCCATTTTGTTAATAAAAGGTGTATTTTGGAAAATCTTCAACTATTCAACCATAATGCAAACTGAATTAAAGAAGTAGAATTAAAGAAGGTTCGATTAAGTACACATTCACAAAAAAATTATTATAACATCAAAAGATCCATACGTAGCCAAACATTTTCAAAATTACACAAATTACAAAAAAAAAAAAAAAATGACAAAACAATCCATCTTTTCTTTAGCAACAATGAAAATGATAAATGTTTAAATAAATTAAAATATTTTATCTGAATTAAAGAAGTAGAATTAAAGAAGCACCAGGGAGCAACACAAAATTTCAAATGAAAAAGAAATTTAATTTGTTTCAATGGCCTTATATACCATACTGTCAGACATTTGCTTGTAAGACTGAACAAATTTGCACAGAAGAATCTCTATTGCAATGTACGCACTGGCCGTGTTCGTGGCATATTGCAAGGCATACAGTGGCTGTGTTCTTTGCATATTGTAAGGCAAACATTTTTCAATTCAAAAGAAAAAAATTTAAAGCCTACCACTTCAATTAGGGACTTAAGTCTTATTATTTATTACTAAATTAGTGGAACATGTAACAAGCTATAACAAAAATATAAATAGATAAATATGTAGTAGATAGTACGGTATTAATGAATTGCTATATTAATAAATAAAACAAAATAATGCCCAAAACTTAATTTTCCGGCTCAGTCGGTTAGGCGGGGTTCTCGAATCTTCGTAGCTTCAAAGAAGAAATTTTCCTTGGTGGCGACGCTCTCAAATTCGGGGTTTGGGACATTATTTTGTTTTATTTATTAGTATAGCAATTCATTAATACCATACTATCTACTACATATTTATCTATTTATATTTTTCGTTATATATTTTATGGAGCCCAACGTGGGGCCCCAAAAATATATAACGAAAAATATAAATAGATAAATATGTAGTAGGTAGTACGGTATTAATGTATTGTCATACTAATAAATAAAACAAAAATAATGCCCAAAACTTTTAATTTGCCAGTTCAGTCGCACAGGCGGGATTCTTGAATCTTCGTAGAAGAAACAATTTTTGGCGACAATGTTCTGAAATTCGGGGTTTGGTGCGGTTGATAACAAAAATCAACGACTATTGTTGTATGTTTGTTTATTTAAAAAAAAATGGATTATAAGGTTAAACATTATGAACATTATTCAGTCGCCTTATTGATGGTATTTTTTATGTAAACAAATTTTAGGACAAAAGCTTTTAAATGTGAGATTTACGGTCGACCAGTAATTCCCTCTTTTTTACAAAATTCATTTACAGATTCAATGTGAAAGTACCAAAAAAATAAGTACAAAGGTATTATGTAACTAAATTTTCAAAATAACCGATTTGACGCGATAAACAAATAAAAGAGTATGGACGCGCCAGTTTTCAATCTCATATTTGAATACCCAGCAACTGGCGCTCCTGGTAGCCTGTTCAGAAAACAGTAGTATGAGACATCACCCTTCTACCTATTTACATACACAAGTCAGTGGTCAATTAGACTTTATGGCCCGTGGTTCGGTTCGTTGGCGGGTTACCGCCAACGTCCGTCACACCACCGATTTTATATTATTATTATAATTAAATTATAATTGCGTAATGTTTTTTGGTGAAATTTTCGAGTAATAACCAGTTTAAAACATTTTTGCTCGTCTCCTATACCGGATATAGGATTTTCGACGATGCATAATAGGAAGTAACTTCAAACCGTGCAGTACAAATAGTAGCAGCAATTCAACAATATAGTAATTATCGTTGTTAACAATACAATAATAATCTCAACTCGTGCGTTTTATGGTAGTAGTTTAAATTCGTTTAAATTAGAAATTCGTTCAATCGCATTACAATAGTGTTTTCGTTCAAATTAGCATAAATCACTTTATAATTTTGTTCTCGCAATAAAATTAAAAATAAAAGTGAATTTAGTTCAACGTGTTTACTTCGCCAAGTTGCACACCGGCAAGTTGGATCACGGAAATACGTAGCAGATATCAACTTCTAACCCGTTCTGGAACGTGAAAATTGGTAATCCCTGTTTCCCTGTATCCCTTTTTTCCCACCAATAGTCACTAATAGGCTTCAATCAACCATAATCGGTAAGTCGATCATTTTCAAATTTTTTAGTATCGATTTTCGAACAAGTATTTACATTTAAAGTTGCAGTCCATTAAAATTGGTCCGCGTTTTGTAGAATAGAACCGGCTAGTCGTAAAAACTCATTAAAAATCGTCCACAATATTTTGGTCCTTAGTCGACCCGGATTGTTGAAATTAGTAGTTTTTTCGGTCAAAATTAATCTTGAAACCTATTAGAGGACTAATTTCGTTTTAGTAGAATCAATTTCGTAAAATTATTTCGTAGTATTGCACCAAAAAACATTATATTCAAATCTAAAATTAATTCAATAGTCGAATTTAATGGTAGAGTTTCAAAATTTAAAATTGTTAATCGCGTATTTTCATATTTAAAATTTCTCCATTTTGATATTTGTTAAGAAAGAGAAAAATAATTTCATAAAGTTTCTTTTGTTTAGACGATATTGCGCAGTAAAATCAAAATTTTGAATTGAAGAACAAGTTCAAACGTTGAATTTCTGTTGAATATTCTCTGTGCTTGTCGGTTCACATAAAATTACATGCGTACAAGTAAGATAGCAATATAGTGTAGTATATACATAGAACATAAATATTTGGTATTAGATTCGAACACATCCAAAAGTTGAGTTGTACACTACACTAGTTTAAATACATACACACCATTATACATACCCACTAGGCAGAATTGCTGATTTCTCACGGGAGATAGATTGCCGACTCCCATTTACATCAGCATGTGGAGAGGTCTTTCATTTTTCTATCCCAAAAATGAAGAAAAGCCGATATCCCACGGGAGATAGATTGCCGACTCTCATTTACATCAGCATGTGGAGAGGCCTTTCAATTTTCTATCCCCAAAAATGAAGAAATGCCGATAAATACAATCTACCTGCTATTTTTCTTGTTTCTGTCTCCAAAATGTTTCTTTTCCGAATCATTTTAACCGTAAATATATTAAATGAAATGCCATTGGCCAATATTTACATAAAAAGGAGAGAAATAGCAATCAACTGTCTTTTTCTTCCTCACTACAAGGTAAATAGAAAAACATGTTTGTATACAAATGTACATAAAATACATACCGTAGACCTACGTAACTTTACCATAATTTTCTATTCAAATTTTAAAAAAATGAAGGCGAAATTAATTTAGTTATATTAAACTGTTTTAGTAAAATCAACTTATAAAAATCTTTAATTTGACTCATAAATAAATTTTCCAGAAACTTAAATTATTAGTCAGAAATAACTTAAAAAAAAATATATGTCAACGAGGCTCTGTCTTTACCAGCCCATGTTTTTTTAGTGAAATATGAAAGATACTGTAAAATTGTTAAATATTCCATTATTATTGACACTGTTCTTAATTACAAGTCCAATGTCTCTCACAATCAAACGAAATAGATTTCAAATTTTTGACGATATTTTCAGGTATTCCAATTACTATATATATTAATGTTGAAATGCAAATGTTTTTATTTATCGTTTGTACTAGGCGTCCGTTGGTAAAGTTAGAAATTGTAGCAGTAACCTAATTTTACCAAACGTATAGTAACCATTACTTAAACGAATTATTCGGCATGTGCTAATATATTAATGTGAAAATTATTTATAAATACTTATGAGGTTATATCATTTTTCATATGATCGATTTACTTACCTAAGTTTTATAGCTTCTGAAATATCAACTAGAGTTTGCATATTCTGTAAAAACATGAATGTACCATAAAAACTGAAAAAATCCAATGATTTAAAGAAATGGCGACTGGCAACCTCAAAAAATTTTATAGAACACTAGTGACTAGTAGTTTGTTAGAAATAGCTGTGCCACTAAAAAACAATACCAGAGGTATTACAGAGGTATTACAAGCCAAGAAATTTTAATTTTTGTGACACAAAGTGTGGTATGGTAAAGTTAGGTTTCACAGATAAAGTTAGGGGGTCTTACGGTTTTAAAACAAAAAAAAAACTAATTTTAAGTGCCAATAATATAAAACACATGGCTGTATTTAAAAGGGAAAAAAACATATGCTAATAGGTATATACATATACAGTGTGTCTACTTAAGTTAGGATCATTGGAAAACTTTTTTATTAATTGTACGAAACAAAATTATTCTTCATAAAAAGTTTTGCGTATTCTAAAACTTAAAATGAAATCATCGAATATAAATTTTTTTAGTCCTTGGCGAAGTTTGTCAAAAAATACGAATTTGGATCAGCACTAAACTGCCTTTATTTTTGACAAATCGAAAATTGTTATAAAAGAAAGTTTATCGGAATCGAAGACTACTTAAATATGCAGGTTCTGTTATTTTTTAAAAATTTTTCTACACATTGGTTTTATTTGACAATATTTGTAGAAAAATTTGTAAAAAATAACAAAACCTAGTTTTTCTTAATAATTCGATGTAATTGCATATTTGAATGTGGTTTTCAATTCTGATAAACTTTTTTCAATAACAATTTTCGAAATTGCCAAAAATAAAGGCACTTTAGTCTTGAGCTAAATTGATATTTTTTGACAAAACTCGTAAAAGCCGGAAAAAATTTGATATCCGATGATTTCATTTTAGATTTAAGACCATGCAAAACTTTTTACCAAAAATAAATTTTTCCGTACAGTTAGTAATAAAAAAAGATTTCCATATGATTCTAACTTAAATGTACACACTGTTATGACTGTTATCTGTACACATAAAATAATGGACCATATTATGTGGGTCAAGCAAAGGACTATGTAGGTATAACCTTGGGTATAACCAACCTCCTGCACCTCCTGTATCATTAGTTGTGTAACGACAACGGATCTGGTAACACGTCATGTTAAAAGACTTTTGGCTATGGGTTTGTATGCATTGTTATATAGGTTCTGTTTATCAAATTTTTTTAAATACTTATTTTTTATATTTACATTTTAGATATTTCAATCCACGATTTTCAGTCAATAAGAATTCCAATACAACAAATTCCAATTAATAAGAAACAATTTTCATGGCAAAATATGAAGGTTTGTGAAAAATTATATTTCATTTTTAGAAATTCAAGGTATAATTGTATATTACATTTTTCGAAATTCAAGGTAACAGATTCCCAACGCTAGCAGAAGAAATGAAATGCCCAATTCAGAAAAATTCTGGAGACGATTTTTTATTATAAAATAAAAAAATACAAAATTTGTAAATTTTTGTTATAATCGTATAAGTTAGTAATTGTAGCATATAAGTAATAATTTTGCACAATTTTTTGTAAAAATCTTTTACAGGGAAAATCATTTAAAAAAAGAAAGAAAATGAAATTAAATTAATTTATTCGGTAAGATTTTTGTAAATTTTAAAATTTTGTAAATGTTATAAAAATGTGAATAAAGTAAAAACAACTCAGTACAAATTTATTTGAAGTAAAATTACCCTTTCTAAACGAATATTTAAAGTAAAAAAAAAAACCGCATTCATTCCGCATACGTCACAATAAGCGAATCGTTTTCGCATCAGCAAGGAGAATCTAAAAAGATACCCCTGTACGTATCATTTTCTTAACAATAAGGAGTAACCAAAATGAATCTCCTAGGCGAATCATTTCTTTATCAAAAAGGAGAAACATAAAAGAATTAGCTTTGCGTATCTCTTTTGACAGAAATTTAGTACTGACGTAGGAATCAAAAACGTGACGAAAATGATATCATATGTGGTATGGGATATCAGCAAAATGTTACGAATGGGTTACGAATGGAAAACATTTTGTCTAGTGGGTACATACCTATTTACGCATTTAATTTTTTGTCGAATACAACATACATACATACACGTAGTGTCTTACTCAAGCAAAACATTAAATACATACATACATATCGGTTTGCCATCAGTCATCACCATCATCAGTTTATTCTATTTTTTGTTTGTTTTAAAAATAAATCTATTTATTTGTTTTGACAATTCATTTGACATTCAATTAAAATTAGTAGTTTTAAATTCAAATTAAATTTTTTTTAAAATGGACAAACGTTTGAGAGTTTTAACGGCCAAAAAGGAAGCAATTTTTGCACGTATACAAACCCTTTATGAAGACAGTAAAAAGATAAACATTAGGGCTAATTTGAATAATTTTAAACTTAGATTTATTACTCTAGAAGAAAACAGGACCGCACTTGAAGAGATAGTAACAGAAATAAATGAATTATCTTTACAACTTTCTAATGATTACGTTCCTAGTTTCGCTGTTCTGGATGCAATTGATGAAATGTATTGTCACATAAAATCAGTAGCTAAAGAAGTTTTTAAAGAAAAGGAAGAACCTAAAAAGGAAAAGGTAACTGTCACTCAAGAAGAAAGTCAAGGTCCGCGCTTACCACATTTAAAAATTCAACCCTTCTCGGGGGAAATTCAGAACTGGCCTGTATTTAAGGAATTATTTATTAGCCTCGTTCATAATAACACAAAATTATCATTAGTAGATAAAGCTCATTATCTTATTAGTAGTTTAACAGGTAGTGCATTAAAAGCAGTTGTAGGAATACCAGTTACCGGAGAAAATTATAGCGTTCTTTGGGATATATTAAATAAAAAATATCAAGATGATCGTTTATTGTCAACTACATATTTAGATAAAATTTTCAATTTAAAACCGATTACGTCTCAATCTGCGGATCAGTTAAATAAATTTTTAGTAGAATTTGATGCATCTGTTAGATCCCTCCATAAATTAAACATCCAAAATTTGGATGAGTGTATTCTAGTTTATTTAGCCTTGAAAAAATTAGACAGTGAAACGGTTAAATTATTTGAAAATTCATTGGAAAATAATTCAAATTGGCCAACGTACAATCAATTAATTGAATTTGTAGAAAAACAGGCCCGAATTAGTACAAGGGCACAAAATTCAAAATCTTTACTTAAACCTAATTCTAGTAGTTATAGTACAGTTAAACCTAATGCTAATAGTTATAGTACAGTTAAACCTAATGCTAATAGTTATAGTACAGTGAAACCTGGTCCTAGTAATTACAGTGCTTCCAATAAAATTTCTCACGCATTTGTCAGTGTTCAGAGTAAGACAGTGCCGAAAACTTATAGTAAATGTTTCCTTTGTCATAATAGTAGTCATAATTTAACAAATTGTTCAAAATTTAGAAACGAATCCCCTATGGATCGTTACAAAATTGTCAGAAATTCTAATTTATGTTTGAATTGTCTCGGCGCACATAGAATTAGTAGTTGTCCAAGCAATAGTAATTGTCGTGTATGCGGTTTACGACACCATACAACAATTCATTTCCTACTAAAACAAATTTAAAACAAGTAACGGATAACAAAAATAAAATGGATGAAAATAATAGTAGTGTTGATATTCAAAATTCTCCCGATAACAATAATAGTAGTAGTGACAATAATGACGCCCTTAGTTTGTGTTCGACAACGATTGAAAGTTCACGTAGTACGGTTCTGTTGGGTACGGCAATGGTCAGTGCCGTCTTTACCCCAGGGGCACACAGGGCACGAGCCCAGGGCCCCCAAGCTGAGGGGGCCCCCGAGCCCATGCTCATATAAAACTTAAGGAAACAAGTTATACAATATATTAAGTGCTGCTGTATAAATAATTAACATAATAAAAATTGTATAAATGATATATACATAATTAGTATTTATGAAGACGATATAATATAATATGTAACTGATATTAGTGATATTTCACATAATATAGTTTGTAAATTTATAATAAAAAGCCATAAATTACATTGATTGACAACTTTTTAAAAATAAGCTAAAGAACTCCTACAATAAAAAATTTCCCAAAAAACAAGATAACTTTATGACTTTTTGAGATTTTTTTCATCTGTCAATTCCTCTTTTTTAACTACTTGTAAATAATTTATAGTTATATTTATGATCTATGCAAAGTATATACAAACATCAGGACTACAATCACCCTGAGCTGCTATAAATATTTTAGCAAAATACAATATTTACCCTTCTTCAGAAAACAATTTAAAATGGTTCTTCCTTTTTAGTTTATATTAGTTTATTACATATAAATAAAAAATATGTAGATAAAAGGACCTAACAATTTAGTTTCTTTTTTTAAATCTTTTATTTCAATTTATTTTGAAAAGTATATTTGTGTTTTTAATAAGTAGATTTATTTTTACTTAGATCTGGACTTTCTAAAATTTTATGTGAAACATATGTGACCCTTTTGTGACCCTTCTTAGAGCTAGACTAGTTTTCTTTTTCTTTTTTTTTAAATTATTGCATCTGGAACCATTAAAATTTTTTAGGTACAAAAATATATATAAATAAATTTTTCTTGTAAAACGTATATTACAACGTTATTAGTGTTCCTAAACTGTTGTGTATTAAGCTGCATTTATAATTTTGTGCAATTATGTCGAAACGAACATATCTAAGTGGTTCAGAAAAAAGAAAAAGACTTGCTATGCAAAAAGAAAATAGCAGCAAATTACCTAAATTAACTTCGTTTTTTATTCCGGAAGAAATTAGTCAACAGTCTGACTTTTCGACTTCAACGTATCAAAATGCTCCTAGATCAGAGACTTCGAAATCAAGTTCAGCAGTTCAAGAAATAGTCGCAAACACATCGAGGTCTACATCTTCTAACTCAGAAAATTGCGACTTATTAACAACAGCAAATTCTTCAAAGTCACAATCACAAGCACAGTATACATTCACGAATAATTTAGATGAAATTTCAAATGATCCTGGTACTTATTGTGACGATATTTTTACGGAAAAAGTGCGCGAAATATGGATTCATAAAGGACCAGAGTTTTTTCAAAATAAAGACTGTGAATTCTCGGGAACCTCTTCAAGTTTCTGTGATGTGCGCGGTAAAATAAAAACTAGAAATTTGACTAGGAACGTTTTTACTCGCAAACTGACGAATGGTGAATCCGTAGAACGGAAATGGCTTCTATATTCACCTTCGAAGAAATGTGTGTACTGTTATTGCTGCCGTCTTTTTAATAATACTACGAACAGTAACAGTTTGAGCTCTTCCAGTGGATACAAAGACTGGAAGCATATAAGCAACCAATTAACGGAGCATGAAAATAGTTCACTGCATAGACAATTTATGATGACTTATGTCGCGCGAAGCAAAACGGCTGGTCGAGTGGATTGTGACTTACTATCGCAATACAATACACAAGTAAATTATTGGAAGAATGTACTGAAAAGGATTGTGGCGGTTGTAAAATTTTTAGCTTCAAGAGGATTAGGATTTCGTGGTGACAACGAAATTTTGGGATCGCAAAACAATGGAAATTACTTGGGATGCTTAGAATTACTTAGCGAATTTGATCCGTTCCTTGCTGATCATATAAAAAATTGCGGAAATCGCGGAAAAGGAAATACTTCCTATTTGTCTGCTAATGTTTGCAACGAATTTATTAATATAATGGGAAAGAAAGTACTGGCTACGATTGTCAATGAACTAAAGACAACAAAATATTATTCAATAAGCGTGGATTCCACACCCGATCTCTCGCATGTCGATCAGTTGACCTTCATCGTCCGATATGTAAAAGACGAAGTGCCTGTTGAAAGATTTTTGCAGTTTTTACCTATTAAAGAACATAAGGCTCAATATCTAGAAAAAACGGTTTTGAATTTTTTAGAAAGCCATAATATTTCGATAAAGGATTGCCGAGGGCAGAGTTACGATAATGCACCAAATATGGCTGGAATATATTCAGGCTTACAAAAAAGAATAAAAGAAAAATGTGAATTTGCTCTTTTTGTCCCATGTGCGGCACATTCACTAAATTTGGTTGGCGTTCAGGCTGTGGGGTCTGTTTTAGAAGCGGTAGCATACTTCCAGTTTGTCCAAAAATTATATAGCTTTTTCTCTGCTTCGACTTATCGATGGAATATACTAACAGAATCTTTGGGTACAAATAAAGTTTTAAAATGTCTCTGTGAAACCAGGTGGTCTGCACGTGCCGATGCGGTTAATGCTTTACGCAATGGTTACGAACATATTTTGGAGGCTTTAACATCAATTTCCAAAAACACAGATCAACCAGCAGAAATTAGAAACGAGGCCCAAAGTCTCAGCAAAAAAATGGAAAAACTAGAGATGATTATCCTAACGGAGATATGGAATGACCTACTTCAAATTATTAACAAAGCAAGCGTAAGCTTGCAAAAAAACACCCTCACAATGGACACTGCAACGAAAATTTTTGGATCTCTTGCTGATTTCATCAGTAACGCACGAAATAATTTCGACCTTTACGAATCGGCAGCCAAAGAAAAGAATCCAGATGCCGAATACAAAGATAATTGTCAAAGAAAAAGAAATCGTAGCACGCGTATCACATTTTTTGACGAGTCGTCAGAAAGTGTACACTTATTTGGCAAGGAAAAATTTAAAGTAGAAACGTTTATTCCTATGATCGATACACTAAGTATTCAGTTAAAGCAACGATCGGAATCATACAAGGGAGTTAACCAACGTTTTGAATTTCTTTCTCAGTTGAATACAATCGAACCGAGTCAGTTGAAAAGCAAATGCAAAGAATTTGCAGAATTTTATCATGAGGACATTAACGCTGATGAACTCAAATCTGAATGTGATCATTTAAAGCAGTATTTGAAAAATCAAGTAAACAGTAATTTAAGTATATCTGCCTTACATAAACTAATAAAAACAGACAAATTAGAAGAGATATTTCCAAATGTGGAAATTGCCACAAGAATATTCTTATGTCTAATGATCACCAACTGCAGTGGAGAGCGTTCATTTTCAAGGCTGAGAAGAATAAAGAACGAATTAAGGACGACAATGTTACAAGAAAGACTTAACAATTTATCAATTATGTGTATCGAAAGTGATATTCTACAAGAACTGGAATTCGATGACGTAATTGAAGATTTTGCTTTCCAGAAGTCAAGAAAAAAACCATTAATATCAGTGCAGTGCTAAAGTGATTAACTTAATTATACTTAAAAATATGCTATATGTCCAAATATTGTGAAGTTTTCCTATACATTGGAAACTGTTTTGAACGTTATTATATAAATAATATAAGATATACCTATTACAAAGTAACAAACATTAATTTTTTTAATGATTTAGTTATTTATTTGTGATAATAAATTCTTAAGTAAAATAATTTTTTTTATGTATAAATTTATAAAATTTAAGTCAAAATAATTTATTTTTACGTTTTATATATTTACAGCACTTTTCATATTTATATAAAAAAGTATAGGCCTTTACCCTAAATGTGTGCGATGAAACGTTTCTATAGAGTTGTATCAATAAAGTCATTAAATAATTGTCAACTAATTTTTTTTTTAGTTCCTGATGTTTTCTTTTTTTTGTTTTTCTGGTTTTCAGCTTTTAAAAGGGGCCCCCAAACTTACTGTGCCCAGGGGCCCCCACATACGTTAAGACGGCCCTGGCAATGGTCTATGTTCATGACAGCTCGGGTAACAAACAACTAGCTAGATTTCTCTTAGATTCCGCCAGTCAACGACATATCATTACAACTGACTGTTGTAAACGATTAGGCTTAAAATTATCAAAAATTTCATCTACCGTACAAGGTATAGGAAATTATCAGAACAATACTAGAGGTCAAGTGAATGTAACAATTACATCACGATATAGTTCAAATTTCAGTTATTTCATATCAGCATTAGTAGTGGATTCAATAACTGATAAATTACCTACGTCTTTAGTTGACATTAGTTTGTTAACCCACTTTAACAATTTATCGCTGGCAGATGACACATATTTCAAACCCGGAAAAATAGGTGGGCTTATTGGGGCGCAGCTGTATGCACAGCTGTTGCAAACAAATCATATACATGTACCTAACTTACCGACCGCTTTAGATACAACTTTAGGATACGTAATAACTGGCGAAGCTCCCGTTTATAGTAGTTCGAAAAAGACCTCCGTTTATAGTAGTTCAAAAAATTTCAAAAGTTTTTGTGTAATAACCGAGGAATCTTCCGATAACTTAGATAGTTTAGTTCATAGATTTTGGGAATTAGATGAAATTCCTTTACCCACAATAATTTCACAGGAAGATAGTGCTTGTGAAAAATTATTTGTAGATAGTTATAGTAGATCTGACACAGGCCGTTATATAGTTTCATTACCCTTTCGAGAACCACCTACATTGTTAGGTGATTCATATAGTATCGCATTAAAACGGTTTCTGTCGTTAGAAAGAAAATTCAAACAAGATTCCTCTTATAAATTACAATATTCATCAATTATTGACGAATACATACGTGAAGGATATTTGCACGAAATATCTTCAGACGTTGATTTAACTCAAAATTCATATTATATTCCGCATCACGGAGTAGTAAAAGCTGATTCCGCCAGTACGCCCCTTAGAATAGTTTTAGACGCTGGTTGTAAAACGAGCACCTCATATTCTTTAAACGACTTATTATTTAGTGGTCCAAAATTACAAATTAATATTTTAGATTTATTTTTAAAGTTTCTTTTATTCAAAATAGCATTAACTGCCGATATACGTAGAATGTATTTGCAAATATTAGTAAATAAAGAACATCAATGTCTTCAACGTATTCTTTGGCGACAATCCGAAAATGAACCGATTTCAGTGTACGAATGGTCACGAGTAGTATTTGGTATCCGTTCTTCCCCATATTTGGCATTACGAGTAGTCAAACAATTGATTACCGATGAGGGTCAATTGTTTCCGTTAGCAGCTGTCTATGCTAATAAAAATATGTATATGGATGATCTATTATGTAGTGTAGACACTTTACTAGAAGCTAAAAAATTATTTAGTGAAATTAACCAGTTATTCAATGCAGGCGGTTTTCAATTCGCAAAATGGATGTCTAATTATGAACAATTTTTGCAACATATTCCCGATGAATTACGAGCAACTAACAGTGTAGATTTTGATAGTGAAATACTTAAAGTATTGGGTCTTCAATGGGAACCCAGTCAAGATTACTTATATTTTAAATTTAAAAATTTCAATAGTAGTAGTATAACTAAACGTCACATATTATCATTGTTAGCCCGTATCTTTGATCCTTGTGGTTTTTTAGCACCGGTTACATTAAAAATTAAATTATTCATTAGAAAACTTTGGTCATATGAATTAGATTGGGATGATGTTGCACCGTTAGAATTCATAAATATTTGGGAAAAATTCGAAACTGAATTACCCTACTTACAACAATTTAAAATACCCCGTTGGTTTCATGTTCAGGAAAATTTCATAGTCACATTAGTAGGATTTTGTGATGCTTGTGAAACTTCGTACGGTGCTATGGTTTATATTCGTGTAGAAAATAATGACCAAATAAATGTCAGTTTAGTATGCGCTAAAAGTAAAGTGTCTCCATTTAAAACGGTATCAATTCCTAGATTAGAATTGTGTTCTGCATTTTTGCTCGCTCGTTTATTAAATTTCGTTAAAACTAGTTTCACACCTGAAATCGTCGTCAATAGAATTTACGCCTTATCGGATAATCAAGTCGCTCTTAATTGGATTAAATCGTCACCTCATAGATGGAAGGTTTTCGTTTCAAATCGTGTCGCAAAAATTCAAGAACTAGTATCTGCGGATACATGGTTTCATATCAATGGTATAGATAACATAGCTGATGTTCTTAATCGTGGATTAAACCCCTTAGAATTTATAGAAAATAGCCAATGGATTTAGCCAATTTGGTTGTATCAGAATATAGAGGTGTGGCCAATACATAATATAGTCGTTAAAGAAGCCCAAAATGATCCCGAACAAAAAACCATTTCTTTTGTAGTAGTCGAACCAACATCCAACCCTATATATTTATTAGCAGAAAGAGTGTCATCTTGGACAAAATTATTACGCAGTCTAGTTTACGTTTGTAGATTTCTTAAATTATTGCCTCGTCATAAAATTATTGAAGCTAACGACTTAGAATTTGTAGAAAATATTATATGGCAAGTAGTGCAACAGTGTCATTTTTCTTGCGAAATTATCCGTCTCGGGAATGGAAAACTTTGTTCTCCAACATTTAGAAAACTTAGACCATTTTTACACAACAAATTGTTGAGAGTGGGTGGTAGATTAAAACGTGCTCAGTTAGATTTCAATAGTCAGCATCCCATTTTATTACCAAAAGGAGATAGAATAGTAGACTTGTTAATAGATTATATACATCAATCGAATTTTCATACCGGACCCTCCTTAACATTGGCGCTAATAAGACAACGCTATTGGATACTCTCCGTTCGAAACATTGTTAGAAAACGTTTACAAAATTGCAATATCTGTTTTAGATTGAATCCTAAACTGACGTTCCCTTTAATGGCCGATTTACCTTCATACCGTGTAAACGAATGTCCCAAAGCATTCGTTCACACTGGAACTAATTATTGTGGTCCTATTGACATTACAATTAGTAGAAGAAGGGGAGCTCAAGTCCAAAAGTCATATATATGCATATTTATCTGTTTAGTTACAAAGGCACTTCATCTTGAACTCGCATCTGATCTTAGTACGGCTACATTCTTACAATGTTTAAAACGATTTTTAGCTCGTAGAGGTCCTATTTCTACCTTATATTCGGATAATGCCCGGAACTATATCGGATGTAAAAGAGAATTAGACAACTTGTATTCTTTATTAGAAAATGAAGAATATAAGTTGGCTTATTGTTCTGAACTTGCAACGCGTAAAATTCGGTTTAGGTTCAATACCCCTCGTGCTCCT
This sequence comes from Brachynemurus nebulosus, assembly GCA_035578155.1. NCBI lineage: Eukaryota > Metazoa > Arthropoda > Insecta > Neuroptera > Myrmeleontidae > Brachynemurus > Brachynemurus nebulosus. The sequence goes on from JAPWDM010000007.1 coordinate 17,717,035, forward strand.
CATCAGGGCGGAATTTGGGAGTCTCAAGTCAAATATATTAAAACCCACTTATATCGCGTAGTAGGAAATCAAATACTTTCATACGAAGAACTAAATACATTACTTGTACAAATCGAAGCTTTACTCAACTCACGACCATTGTGTATTCTTAGTACCGATCCTTCGGAACCATTAGCTCTTTCACCAGCGCACTTTCTTACTCTGACACCACTGCCAATGTTACCCGCAATAGACTTAACCGATGTGCCAATCAATAGATTGAATCGTTATCAGCTGATAGACCGTATGGTACAAGATTATTGGAAAAGATGGAGATTGGAATATCTTACATCTCTTCAAGTGCGCTCTAAATGGACAACTGATTCCGAACCCCTTTCAGTTGGTACAGTAGTACTTCTGAAAGAAGATAATATAGCACCCTTACAATGGCCGTTGGGTATAGTAGTGGAAACTTTCCCTGGTAGTGATGGTATAATCCGAAATGTATCAGTTAAAACTAAAACCGGTGTTTGGAACCGACCGGTTGTGAAGTTATGTCCACTTCCCAATCAGTAGTAAATTTAGTCATATTACAGTGCAACCTCATAAAAAAAAATTTTTTTTTACTTCATCAATTCAAATTTTAATAATGGTAGTTAACTTTTCTCACGTTAAAAAAAAAAAAAAAATATTAGTAGTTAATTTTCCTCATGCCTGGATTCTGAAACGGTGTTTCAGGGGGGCCGGGGATGGACGCGCCAGTTTTCAATCTCATATTTGAATACCCAGCAACTGGCGCTCCTGGTAGCCTGTTCAGAAAACAGTAGTATGAGACATCACCCTTCTACCTATTTACATACACAAGTCAGTGGTCAATTAGACTTTATGGCCCGTGGTTCGGTTCGTTGGCGGGTTACCGCCAACGTCCGTCACACCACCGATTTTATATTATTATTATAATTAAATTATAATTGCGTAATGTTTTTTGGTGAAATTTTCGAGTAATAACCAGTTTAAAACATTTTTGCTCGTCTCCTATACCGGATATAGGATTTTCGACGATGCATAATAGGAAGTAACTTCAAACCGTGCAGTACAAATAGTAGCAGCACAATTCAACAATATAGTAATTATCGTTGTTAACAATACAATAATAATCTCAACTCGTGCGTTTTATGGTAGTAGTTTAAATTCGTTTAAATTAGAAATTCGTTCAATCGCATTACAATAGTGTTTTCGTTCAAATTAGCATAAATCACTTTATAATTTTGTTCTCGCAATAAAATTAAAAATAAAAGTGAATTTAGTTCAACGTGTTTACTTCGCCAAGTTGCACACCGGCAAGTTGGATCACGGAAATACGTAGCAGATATCAACTTCTAACCCGTTCTGGAACGTGAAAATTGGTAATCCCTGTTTCCCTGTATCCCTTTTTTCCCACCAATAGTCACTAATAGGCTTCAATCAACCATAATCGGTAAGTCGATCATTTTCAAATTTTTTAGTATCGATTTTCGAACAAGTATTTACATTTAAAGTTACAGTCCATTAAAATTAGTCCGCGTTTTGTAGAATAGAACCGGCTAGTCGTAAAAACTCATTAAAAATCGTCCAGAGTATATAATTACGTTACCTGGTGAACTATTTACAAAAAAAAAGAAAATCTGGTTTCACTTGAATTTCATCAGCCCGCCATGAGTAATGATGTGGTCGAAATTCCCAAATTTGATGGTGTATGGTTACTTCAAGTCGAGTTTCCAAAATGACAGAATTAATCCATTCCACAACTAGTCGATGGCACGCGGTTGACGGTTCCACAGAACTTCCAACAGGCACAACGTGCACCAAAGGATGAATTTCGATACTAATTCCAAACTGACATATAAACGAAGATGATTCGATTAACCCAAATAAGTGATTCGAGCTTGAATAAATGACCCAAACATACAGAAATCCAAAATAAAATTTCTCGAATAATAAACTCCAAATTAAGTAATTCCAAATATAAGTAACACGAAATAGGAAATTCAAAGAAGCAATTCCAAAAAAATAATTCCAATTATGAAATCCAAATATATAAAATTCTAATAATCAATTTGAATAGATATCCCAAATTAATAACTTCAAATAAGAAACTCGAGTATATAACTCCAAATTTTACACCATTTTGGAGAAATACCAAAAAGGTCAAATTTAGCACGAAAGTATGAATTTAAAAAAAAATTTACCTTAAAAAAAGGCGTTCAGATCCTTGGGTCGTAATCCCCTTTTCTTTCTTTTTTTGAAATGGCTCGTATCAGTGCAAAAGAACAAATAAGTTCGCTTTATCTTACCAAAATTAATCAGAAGCACGGAGAGATTATGCAAGAACGGAAAAAACACGCAACGGAAGTATTAAACAAACATTATTTATTGAAAGGACAAAAAAATCACTAAATAGAAACTCACTTTTTAAAACTCAAATTTGCGATATCAAGAAATACACAAACGACTGTAAATTATGAAAGAGATAACAACAAACTACGTAGTTAATTTCAACTCTAAAACTTCAAAGGGTTTGAGAGTCACTGACATACCAAAACATAGACGAAAGTGAGTAAACAAAAAAAAAAAAATAGGTACCAATCGTAAATCAACTACCAACGAATATTTGGCTCCACGTATATCAAAATTAGTACAATCTGAACTGAATTGCTATAATAGGCCTTTTCATCATGTGACGAGCGCAAGCGCAGCCGCCATATTAAAATAGTGGTAATTCAAAAATTTCGTACTGTTTTGGTCAGGAATAGCTAGGAAAGCAATATTACCTCAATAAACAAATGAATTATTGGAAAAAATCGTCGATGGTGCTACACTTGTTTATAATTCAGTTGAAGCCCATAATCACCCATAATTGTGAGCAATTGAAAAGGTGGCTGAAATGTCATGGACGTTCGCAAAAACAGAAAAAAAGTGAGCTAATTGAGAGGTTAGGCATCCATATTACTTGTTTACTATGTCAAAAATAATAATAAAAACAAATAGTATCTATAATTTTATTCTAATTAATAATATCGACCACATGTCAACCAATTTTTAGTACAACTTGCAAAAACATGTTAATTAACATGAATATTACTCACATAATTAATAAAAGAAATCATTTAATATTTTGAGGCTAAACATGACTGAATAAGGTATACTGAGTATAGTGAATTGACTGATTTATAAATTTGTTGAAATTCTTGATAGCTCAAAAAGAATGAGGATTCATCTCTGTTGAAGCACTTTCTCCATGAAAATGTAATGAACAATCTACATTTTTTCACCCAACAATTCACATTTTGCACATTTTGAACATGTTTTAATATATACTTTGCTTGATGATTTAATAATTTTTTTACGATACTGCAGACAAGGCTTTGGAAAATTTATAAAATAATATGTATTGGCTTTAAATGATTTATAGCGTGTATCACCCTTACAAACTCCATAATAATACCGTTTCTTTGCTCCTTTTTGTACAGATAACATTATAGTAACGGATTGAAAAAATTTAATTTTCAATTAAAAACACTTACTTTTTTATTTCTTCTTACTTTTTTTTCAATAAATATTCTTTATTTTTTTTTTTTTATTTAATTATTTGTAAATGGGTACTTTAACAGGCTTGGTTACCAAAAATAGTACGAAAAAAATGGCCGATATTGACACATGCGCAAAAAAAAAATGTGATGAAAAGGCCTATTACAAAGAAAAATCAATCTATGACAAAACACACGACAATCACGTTAAATCCCCGTTTCCCCCACGGAAAAATTTTGGGTCGGTAAGAGCGGCACAAAATTTTTCAAAAGAATAAGCTGGTAAATTATAATAAGAAAATACATGACTGAGGGCCGGTATTATAAACGACAGAATAAATTTATCTCTATGATAAATCAGTTTATTCCATAGATTTCAGTATTATAAACGGAAGATAAATATATCTGGTAGTTAAATCTACCAAATAAACTATCCATAGAACATCAAGCGAATATATATATATATATATATATATATATATATATATATATATATATATATATATATATATATATATATATATATATATATGGGTGATTAATTTTAAATATGTCTGCTTTTTAAACATCAAGCTTATAACAACGGAAATTATTTTTACGAAGTAAATAGAGTTTATTAATAATTATCCATTGATTTATATTTAATTATTCTTTGATATTGTTTAAATTAAAGTGCATTCCAAATATAAATATATAAAAATAGGTAAGTTAAAATATTTAATTAACCATAAAAATGATAGAAGTTATACAAGTGAACAAATTGTTTTGTTTGAATTTTAGAAACATGGAATATGAAAATTCATCGGTCTCAACTTTATCAGTATTATTGTCGGCGTTATTAACTTCTGAAGATGAATTTGAAAATAATATTCAAATCCCGAGAGCACCAAGATTATTCAAAGAAAGATTTGAACCAATGACATATTATGACGACGAAACTTTCAAAGAACGGTTTCGTTTTTCAAAAGAAACCGTTCATTACGTACTGGATTTAATCCAGCATAATATACAGCCAATGACCCAGCGAAATAAGGCGATTTCTTCTGTAAATCAGTTGTTCCGAACTCTGCATTTTTACGCAACTAGGACATTCCAGTCGGTAGTTGGAGACAATTTCGGTGTTACGAAATCTACCGCTGGTCGAATTATTCATAAGGTGTCGCATGAACTGGCGTTATTAAGAGAACAGTTTATACAGTTACCGGGAGTGGAAGACCAACATAGAGCTTCTGTAGAATTCTTTGAAATCGCTGGTTTCCCAAATATTTGTGGTGCAATTGATTGCACACACATTAGAACCCAGTCACCAGGTGTGAACAATCCCGAGGTGTACCGAAATAGGAAAGGATTTTTTTTCTTTGAACACGCAAATAATTTGTGACGCAAAATTGAAAATTTTGGATATTGTTTCGAGGTGGCCTGATTCAACACACGACAGCCAAATTTTCGATATGTCGTTAGTACGGACTCAACTCGAAAATAACGAATTTGGTAATAAATATTTATTAGCGGATAGTGGGTACCCATGCAGAAATTATATTTTGACGCCATTATTAAATCCAATACGCCAGCTGAAAGACGTTACAAATTTGCGCATATAAGAAGCAGAAATGTGGTTGAGCGACCTTTTGGCGTGTTAAAAAAAGGTTTCCGTGCCTGTCGGTGGGAATGAAAGTAACAGTGGATAAAGTCATTCCAGTAATTGTCGCTACATGTGTCCTACATAATACTGCTAGGAATTTTAATGATAATTTTCAGGCTGAAAATCCTGTTTATGAAGACGATGGAAATCCTGATATAAAATTTTTAATTGGTGAACGCGAACACACTTTTAGACTACTAAAATTTGAGGTTGGCAATTCTGCTGTTCGAGTGATCGGTCGTGTTTTTTTCACCGCCTCTGATTTTTTTAAATTTTTAAGTTAAATTTTAAATTACTCCATGTAATAATTTTGAAATGTTTATTGAAAAGATCAAAATTAATTAAAATTAATTATTGTTAGTGTATTTACTGTTTTTCTTACAAAAAAAAAAAAGTGAAAATAAAACTACACAGTTGAGCACATGTTTGACTAACCTGTTTTAACTATTTTTTTTTTGTTATCTAAGTATATTGAAATCTGCTGGTAATAATGTTAATCGGCTTTAATACGACTATAATTAATAAATTTAAAAATATTTAGGTATACAAATAATTAATAAAAGATTTTGAATGTTATTGTGAATATAAATATAATAAATTGTGTTGTTCTGTGAAGGTAACGTTAGTGTAACACAATAGTATTGGTACTAATAAACAAGACCGGCTGTCTTATTTATTTTATTTTGTATTGAAATTTACGAGATTTGTAAAAAAACAAAAAAAACAAAAACAAAATAAAAGTGAGTTACTTATTGTTAGCTATCTAAAAACAACAATGGATGCCAAACTCGATGAAATTTTAAACAGAATTAATGCGGTTGAGTTGAATCTTGACAAAAAAATCCAAGAACTGACAGCTGCCTATTTGAATACGGAGGCAAAATATTCGTCTATGGAACTAATCGTTCAAGAACAGCAACAAACAATTAATGCTCTATACCGTCAACTTAACAAAAATAATTTGATTATTCACGGCTTTAGCGACACCGAAAATGAAAATAAAGAGTTTCTACTCAACACGTTTATTTCTACTTTTAATAAATTATTAAATTTACAACTGGATACCACATTGATCGAAGATATTTTTCGTCTGGGGAAAACCGTCGGAAACAGACCCATTAAAGTTTGTTTCATAAGTAACGTAGCCAAAATGTCAGTTTTCCAAGTTAGAAAAAACCTAAAAGGAAGTAATTTCTTTGTGAATGAAGATCTAACGTTGAATATGCGGAACCAATTGAAGCAAAGAAGACTTCTCTACCATAAAAATGAAAGGAAAAGACTGCCTTCTCACTCTCCTGACGATGCCTTATGTAACAAGAACCGGGTTATGAAAAAAATTAAAGACTCCTTGTCTCAACCAGTTACAACAAATCAACCTACCACGCCGTCCATTATGCCACCAACTGCAAACACTGACGTTCCTTTAAAGTTATTAAAAAATCAGAAAATTTCAAAATAAATAATTTGGTTAAACTAATTTTCTGGAACACCCAAGGTTATAATAACTTTAAAGATTCGTTTTTAGAAAGTAATCAGTCTTCTCTCTTTGACTTTGACATCGTTTGTTTATATGAAACTTGGCTTGTAAACCCACTAGCAACCTGTTTAGATGGATATAATGTTTTTTCTTGTAAAGCAACAAAAGATAAATCCAGAGGCAGAGCTAGTGGTGGAATTGCTTTATTTGTAAAAGAAAAATTCAGAGTTGAAGTCATAGAGAGAAACAATTTATGGTTATTTGTACGAATAGACTGTACTAATTTTGATTTTATTTTAGGTATATTTTACTTTTCCCCATGCACAGATATTAAATATTGCTTGGAAATTTTGAAGGAGACGCTTACACATATTACTGCAGATTCTCTATCTGACAATATAATGCTTGCCGGCGATTTTAATGCACGGATCGGCGAACTAAACCAAGTAGATCCCGTCATTTGTAATAATACTTTTTTAAAATCTGAAAGATTGACCTACGATAAATTTGTTAATCCTAGAGGACGTAGCTTAGTGCAGTTCATGGAAGAGGTCGGCTTATTAGTTTTAAATGGCCGTACTGTGAATGACAGCCCAGCTAAGTACACCTATATTTCTAATCATGGTAAGTCCATAATTGATCTAGCTTGGGTTAATGATTGTCTCGTTAATTCAATTTACGACGCAGGAACTACTGATTTGGGTTTAGGTTCTGATCACTTGCCATTTGAGGTGTTATTAAATATAAATTCACTTCAGGGTACTACTATGCAACAGGCAACTGGTCCTCCCAACAAAAAACTCGTCTGGACAGATGAGTTGTCTGATTTATATAACGAACGACTGTTGACAGCCCTTGATGCTGTAATTACGGATAATTTAAGCAGTTCTGAATTGTATAACCACTTTATCAGCTCGGTAAACGCGGTCGCGGAAAGTCTTGATATGTATAAAATTATTTTTAATACTCGTAGGTCAGGCAAACTTAGCAAACGGTGGTTTAATTCGCAATGTGTAAAAGCAAGAAAAGAGGTCAGATCTGCACTTAGAATTTGTCGTAAAGATGGATTTAGTGAAAACAGTCTTAAATTATATAATGATTGTAAAAGTCATTATAAAGAAATTACTAAGACGTGTAAAAGAGATTATTATAATATATCGGAAAAATTAGTTAATGTAAGAAACCCAACTGAATTCTGGAAAACCGTCCGGCTGTTCGGTCATAAGAAAAATTTAATGAACCCTATCAGTGTTGAATCTTGGCAGGCGTATTTTAGTTCTCTGTTTGATATAAATAATTCTGCAAATTTCTGTTTTAGTCACGAAATTAAGCATTATGATTTGGACAGTGAAATTACTATTCTAGAATTGGATAAAGCACTGAATAGTTGTAAAAGAGGCAAATCTCCTGGGGTTGATGGAGTGCCCAATGAATTTTATAAATACTCTTCCGTTGAAATTCGGCATATTTTGTTAAAATTATTTGATAAAATTTTATATGAAGAACGATTACCTCCTTACTGGTCTGAAATTAAAGTTTTCCTATTATTTAAAAAAGGGGACTCCAACACCCCTTCTAATTACAGAGGAATTTCCTTGATTAATAATTTAACGAAGATTTTTACGCAGATTATCTGTCAAAGAATTACAACCTGGGCTGAACCAAATAACAAAATCCCTGAAACTCAGTCTGGATTCCGAAACGGTCGAGGTTGCACGGATAATTTATTTATTTTAACATCTCTCATATGTAACCGCTTAAGGTTAAAGCATGGTAGACTATTCAGTGCTTTCGTAGATATTAAAGCGGCTTTCGATAGAGCTAATCATTTATTACTATGGGAAAAATTACATAATATCGGTTTATCATCTAAGCTTATTCGTATAATAATGACTTTTTATGATAATGCAAAATTTAAAATACAAGTCAATGGTCAATCTTCGGATGCCATTAAAGTTAGTAATGGCGTCTTACAGGGCGACACCCTCAGCCCTCTTCTTTTTTCACTATTCATTTCTGATTTTAATGACTTCTTACTACGGAAAGGTGTTGAGGGTGTCAGTCTGGATGGTCATACTGATATTTCAGCCATTTTTTATGCTGATGATCTAGTCTTAGTGGCGGATAACTCTCATAAACTACAACATGCGTTAAATGTACTCGAACATTACTGCGAGATTAATCTTTTAGAAGTGAATATACCTAAATCTAAAATTATGGTCTTTAGGAGAGGTGGTAGAGAAAATTTCACTAATTTTACATATTCTAGCACTCCTTTAGAAGTAGTAAATGAATTCACCTATCTTGGAATTAATTTTAGCTCCTCTGGACTCTTTTTGAAAGCTAGTAACAATATGGTATCAAAAGCTGCTATTGCGTCGTCGTCAGTTAAAACTGTCATGTTAAAATCCAAAATGAATGCCCATGAACCTCGCTTACAATTATACAGATCATTTGTTTTGAGTGTTCTGCTTTATGGGTCGGTAATATGGGCTTTAAGGTACCCTGATATTGTCGAAAAAACTCAGGTGAGGTTTTTTAAGTCGCTATTTTCTTTAGACAAGTCCACACCTGACTATGTGATTCGAACTTAATTTCATTTGCCCAGGTTAATAGCATTTGTATTCAAACGTGCACTGAAATGGTTATGCAAAATATTATTAATGAACTCTGATAGATTACCACGTATTTGTTACAACAGATTATATTCTCTTAGTGGCTCTGTGAATAATGATATTAAATATAATTGGGTGTCCCAGCTTCGGCAATTTTTCAATCGAATTAATTGTGATGATATATGGGAAACTCAAAATGCACGTTTAATAAAACTCAATATAAATCGGCTAGTTGATAAGTTAACTGAGTACTATTTCTCAGAAGATTATGCAAGAATTCATGAATCAACATATAGTCCCTTTTACCAGTCAGTAATAGAGGACAGAAATATTTTGTTGTACTCCCATGCCGCTTTTGCCAAACTCCGTGTGATGCACCAACTTCGGACTACCAACAGTCGTTCCATATATTTTTATGTAAGGAGTGTTTCGTATAAGATCGACCCTAACATGAACTGCACCATTTGTAACAGTCATTCTTTAGAAACATTATTTCATATATTTATTGAGTGTCCTATATATGAAAGTATTCGCCAAAATTATTTGTACAAATACTTAAACCCATCTAGCACTATTGTCAACGAAAATAATTTTACTAGTATTTTACTTAATATCTGTAATTTGGAGCAAATTAATGATCTATTTTACTTTCTGCATAACATACTTTTATTAAGAACCTTCATTATAAACGAATAACCTGTCTCCTTCAAATTTTTCGAATGAATTAATTGTAAATTGATACTGTTTAAAATTATTTATTTATCTGGTCATACCTGTGTGTTTGTGGCATGTTACTACTTGTGTAATTAATGTATTTTTTAATGTATATTAATGTATCTTTTTTTCTTTTTTTCTCTACTGTGTTTATTATGAACTTTTGAACTGTTTATTAAATTTCATGTATGAATTGCCACCTTTGTAATGGCTACGGCCGATATACAAATAAATTTATTATTATTATTATTATTACTAAAATTTGAAATTTTTTCAGTAAATTTTAACGGTAGTTCGATAATACGGTAGTAATAAAAAATTGTGGTAAATAAAACTAGACTACGAAACTACAGTTAAAGATATTACGATATTAAAAGTAAACAATAAAATAAAATAAAGTTCCGACTCACATTTTGATTCTCGTAATGTTCCCGACTTTCTTAGCCGATTGCCTAAGTAACTTATTTCGATGTAAATGGGCGCTAAGGTATACATTCAGAGAACAAGGTAGAAACAGCTAATTAAAATTCAATAGTGGTAATCTAACAAAATAATCCATGATTGACTTATTGTTAGACAAAAAAATAACTTCAAAAATCTATAAACTTACGCTAAAGTCAACCCGGTATAATTAAGGATAAGACAACCGACACATATAAAAACTTGATGAAAATGATAACCCCATGAATATCGAGAAAGATAATGATTTAAGGGGGGAGTTCAAATAAAAAATAAACTTTTTTATTTATGATTATTTTGCTTGTTGAAATTTTTTTTCAAATTACGGAGGGTTTCAAATAGAAAATTTTGTTTTTGAAACATTCATTACTCTCCCCTGTGGGGGGTGGGGGCCCTTTTTCACAAGTTTTTAAACCTTTACAAGGAACGCCATATCTCAAAAAGTAATGAATATTTTTTAAATATTTTTTCATTATTTTATTCCTAAAGGACCTGTCCATAAAGCTGAGTATGGGTTTCAGGTAATTTTAAAAATTAACTATAAAATTGTAATCCCAAACTTCTAAAAATTATAAAACCCAATTTTTCATTTAAAAAAAATGTTTAAAAATAGTTAAAATTGTTCAAATGGATAAAGCATTCTCCACTTTATGCCCAATATGTTTATGAGCAAAATAAAAAAAAAATTAAGTCTCTATCTTTTCTAGAACTTGAGATATGATTTTCCTTGTCGGAAAAAACACAACCTTCCGGAAACGGTAAAAAACAAAAACAATAACAAAAGAAGCGATTTACTCACTGTTTATTAAAACGTCTACAAAGGCATACAAATAAAAGAACACTATCTCAGTGTATACTATAACTCATGTACGCACCAAAACTAAATATTACTGATCAATAGGGGGGGGGGGAGTTGTCTTCAAAGGAGCAGCAACTTGGCCGTGCAGCGGCTTACAAATAAATATTTTTCTACTTGAAAAGAAAATTTTTTGACCATGTTTTATATATCACCGTGTTTGTAAAGAACCACAAAACAAAATAAAAACAAAAAATGAAATTCGAAAAAAATTAGTTTATTAGCCGTTTCTGGCGTGAACTCCTCCCTTAAACTTTGAAAATGCAGTGGATGAAGATGTGGATGGTATAAACCGCAGAAAGCAATTATTTCAAACTTTGTTTAATTGAACTAAGTGATTATTAATTACTTAAAAAAATTTCCAAGTTGAATTTATTATATAAAATTCAATCACTAACAAGGAAAGGTTTTGAACTGTCAATTCGCAATTTTGATGAAACTTGGTATACGTGTAGTAGAAACAAAAACCACCCCTTAAAATTAGGATAAAATTTTAATTTTGCTTGATAACTTAAAAACGACGGCAGATAGAAAAAAACTTTAAATTGACAAAACACTTTATTTTTAGAAAGCTTTCTATTGATGTGTGTAAATCTAGGATCTGACCTAGTGGAGGGGCTGTTCAGGTAAAATTTAGAGTAAATTTTGAAATAGGGTGGATACGTTTTAGCATATTAAAATTTGAATAGCATATATGAAAACTACATGAAAAATACTAGTTTACCTGTTTTTGCTCAAAGTTGTAATTTAAAGTCTAAAATCTCAAAACTGGACAGCTAATTTGAGCTGCCAATCATAATTTTACTGACAATCACCAAAATAAAAATGTTTCTATAAGGTTTTCAACAAGTGAATTGTCTTGTAATTAATAACTGGTTAAAATATATCAAATTACACTTATTGATGTCTGACTAAAACTAAATTTTATACAGATAATATTAAAATTTGAATTTAAGTCATGCAAGAATGTTATTTACTTAGTTATAGAAAAAAATTAAGTTTATAAAATACTTCTTTTTTGTCAAATAACAGGGATAAAGAAATTTGTTCTAGTTTGGCATTAATGTAAGAAAAATTTAAAAGTTTTAATATCTTTAATTAAAATAGTATACAATAATAAGGCTTATATTATTCTATGGCTTATGATCTTCACAATAATGATAATGTTCAAAAAAATGTTTTAAACAAATAAATTTTTAACACCAACCACATCTTACAATAGCTGGTTCTCCACAAATATGACATGTCGGTTGAGTATCTACATCGGTTTTAAAAAAATATATATTCGACGGGATTAAGGAATAATATGGTCTTTGTTCGAAGTATCCGCTCTTGTATCAGGCTTATTTAAATGTATCTCTAAAGCGGGGTGATGAGAACTAATTGTGTTCTAGGGACTGTATTTTTATATTATTCCTAGAATCTAGATCAATATCACTATCTGATATGAGAATTGAATCAGACAATGTTCGAACGAAATTCTTCCAAAACCGGGAGCCATATCCATCTAATGGTTGTAAAAGCGCTGCTGTTTTTGGCGGTATGCTTAATATTTTTACTTCTTTATTTTTAGGAATAATATTTTTCACAACTGCACTGACCACTCTACGAGTCAAATAATAATAAAGATTTTTTACTGGTTTGTAGTAAATATATATTTTAAAAGCACTCTTTAAAATGCTCTGTTGTTAATTTGCCTGATTTAGATGTCGAAACATATACATTCTTTGCTTTAAATAATAACTGCTGAACTCTAGGACCCAGTTGCCGGGTACGTTCTTTTAAAACTAAAAATAAGGGAGAAAACAACTGACCCTCGCACATAGGAGTATTTCCATATAAAATCCGGTCAAAAGTCGAAAAAAAATTTTGTTATAAACTAACTGAAGCTATTTAATTTTGAAGCTTAATAACAGGTGCATCAAACAGAACTAACAAAAGTCACGTGCGTGCTTTATCCTCTGCGCATGCTTGATCAGAACTCAGTCATTGTTTAAACCACATTTCTTTATTGTCGGCAGTTGTATTTTATTAACCGTTTTAGTGTTGAAATTTTGCTTTTGTGTTGCGGATTTTGAAAAAAAAAAAATGCGTATGGAAATAGAAGGTATGTAGATAATTTTCATAGTTTTTTTTTGTAATTTGCCATTTCATTTATGTGTTTAAAAAAATAACAAACATGAATCGTAAAATCAGGATTTATTTCTGTGAAATATACAAAAAATTGTTTTTTTTTTACTTGTCAAGGGCTGTCAAGCCTTTACTTTTTGAGAAATTAGTTATTAGCAACACCCTTTAGTAAATAAAAGAAACAAACAGTGCGCCTACGCGCGCCATTTTGATTTTCGATGCTTTATACAGATTAAAACGTAGGTGCTGGGCTAAAATCCATCCTTCACGTCCCCGTTCGTGCCCAGCGGGCAACTGTTAGCTTCGGCTAGCAGGCTGACGAGGCTCTGGTAAAATTTTCGACGACGATGAACGTCGTATGACCGACCGAGGTTATATCCCCCGTATAAGAGAAGTGCCACCGAAAGTTGAGAAGTCTTTATAAGTACCTTGACCGGAATTCAGCACTGAGGGAGCGTAGTAACTTGTATGGGTGTGATTGCCGGAGTTGTAATTCGTGTTCGGGTGAGTCGAATAGGTGATAATTGTTGCTGTGATTTTTATTTTTCATCTTTGGTGATATTTTGTGCTGTGATATTTTCTATGGTGTTTTTATCTGTCCTAGTGTCCACTGGATGCTGCACTCCAGTGTGACACAATTGTGATTTGCTCTGTGATATAATGTTGATGATCTGTCCCTGTGGCTTCGACTGGTAGGAATGCGGTGTTTGACGCATTCATTCGTGTCGGCCACACGTGTGAGTCAGCGTCTGCCCGAACGGCTTGAGCGAGCTCGTCTAGTAAGGAGACGTTGTCGTCCCTCTCACGGATGCGTTTGTCGGCGTCCTGGGCCGCTTCCGCCCCGTCGAAGTGATAGGGACTTTGGTCAAATCTACTGTGATACTCTGTGGCATTGTTCCGTTTTCTGTGACCTCGACTCGGACGAACGTGGCCTAGTCAACGTACCAGTCTCCCCAGTAAGTAGACCCCGTACGTCTGACAGAAAAGCACATGTAACTTAGTAATCAGATATCTGACAGAAAAGTACATGTAGCCTAGTAATCAGACGTCAACTGTCCTTACATGGGCGAGTTCCTTGGTATTGACGAAGCCGTTTCGAAATTGTCGAGGTTACGGAGAGCGGAATCGTGTTACGGAGCAAAGAAATCTAATCACTGTGATATATTTGTTTTGTCTTTTTAACAAGTCTACTTTAATTCTCTCTTTGTTTTAATTTTTCTCGTCTTTTACGTTTCTATTTTATCTATTTTTCGCTATGCCGCTGTAGACCTGTTTTCATGGTTCTGCAGCGGTATTGTTTTAATCCCTTATTGCGTCACTGGGGAACCACCGGCTCACTCACGCACGTAATAAGTTTTTGTCTGTGATATTGTTTGCAAAATATTCTTCTAGTCTTTCTTTTGTACACTTTATTTTTAGTCGGTTTCCTCCACTCCGGGTCCCTTTCCACCTCGGAGTGAGTTTCATCGTTGGTTTTCGGTCCTTGGAGGTCGGACGTTCTGGCTAGTACTTAGCGTCCCGCCACAACGGGACTGTCCGCTCGTTAAGAAGCCCTGGGATGGCAGGGCTCATCGGTGAATTTTATCATGTGTATGTTTGTCCGTTGTCTATCGCATTTATATGTTCCTGTCTCTATGTGTCGTTTTTATCATTTTCCCGTTTTGGCGGCGTATGCCCTTCGATGGCGATGCCGCCGGGTGCTGCTGACCGCGCCATCCACCGGCAGCAGTACCCCAATTTTAACACAAAAAAAAAAAACGTAGGTGATTTCAAGTTTATAGGTAATTGCTGATTTTTTTTTCAGATACTTCAGAATCAACAATTACTTTTACTAAAAGAGCTTTGTATGATATCATACGAAATTGTAAAAGAATGAAAATTGAAAAGTTTAAATTTTTGCAAACAAAATTAGTTGAAATAACACAATGTTCTAATGATAAAAAAAGTAGTTTAGATCGCAACTTGAAGTTTTTTAAGGCCCAATTCAAACAAAAATGGATAGCAGCAAGTCGTAAAGAAGAGCGTTTCCTTCCGAATAATAAAAATTGGCTTTTTTTAAACATCTCTACAGTTTCCGAACTTTAGTGGAGCGGCTGCTCATAAGCGGGGGCGTCCTACAAAATGTTTTAAAGAGCTAAATGAGCGTAGTAAGCGACGAAAAACAAGCAAATTACGCGAGAAAATACCTGCTGAAGTATTGGTTTATGCAGCTGGCGTTAGCCAACGCACTATGGGAAATGCTGATGCATCAGTAATGATAAAGGAAATTGTAGCATCGCCAACAAGAGCTTCAAAAATTCGTAAAAATGTCACTTTATCCCAAAAACAAATAAATGTGAAGAAGCACACACCACAAGAAGCATTGGCAATTTTTGTGGAAGGCGACTTCACTAGAAGGCAGTGGGAAATAATTCACACTGCTAATAAGGATATTTACCCCTGTTATTCTCTAATCCACAAAGCTAAAAATGATTGTTACCCCAAGGAGGAAACAATGCGCGTCACAGAAACTTATATTGAGATAAAACTACAAGGGTTACTTGACCACACAGCATCACGTTTGTATAAATACCTTGCCGAGGTGATAAAAACATGTACAGAGGAAGAAAGAAAAAGTTTGGAATTAATATCAAATGGGTCTCAACAGTCGCGGTTCAAACAAAAATTTCAAAACAGCGCAGAAAGTAGTGACGCAAATATATTTCAAAGTTCCCTGGTTCCCTTGCGACTGGTCGTAAATATTAAGGGAGAAATGAAAATCATTTGGCAAAACCCAGTCCCTTCTTCTGTGAGATTTTGTAGACCAATACGCATAAGATTTGTTAGTGAATCGAATGATATTACAAAAGAAGAAATAAAATATACTGATGACCAAGTAAGAAACCTGTCGAAAACAGAAATATCGACTGCTGATGGAATTGTAAAAATAAAACATACTATGCTCTTTACAATGATTGATGGCAAAGTATGCAATGCGGCTACCAATACTTTATCTACTATGCGCTGCTATATTTCTGGACAGACTTCAAAAGATTTTAATAAATTAAATGAAGTACAAAATGTAAATGTTGAAGCATTGCAGTATGGACTATCCATTCTTCATGCAAGAATTCGCTTTTTTGAGTCTCTACTCTATATAGCCTATAAACTTCCATTAAAAAATTGGCAAGCCCATACACAAGCTGAAAAAAACATTGTGAAAGAGACAAAGGAAAAAATTCAACAAGATTTTAGAGATGAAATGGGATTGTTAGTAGACATTCCCAAAGTATGATTCGGAAACACCAATGATGGGAATACGTCACGAAGATTTTTTGCAGATCCAGAAAAGTCTTCTCAAATTACTGGAATTCATGTGGACCTTATCAAACGATTTCGCGTAATTCTAGAAGTTATTTCCAGTGGAAACAGTATAGATGCTAATAAGTTTGATATTCATGCCCGCGAAACTGCAAAACTGTATATCGAATTGTATGGA
The DNA here is from genome assembly GCA_035578155.1 of Brachynemurus nebulosus. NCBI lineage: Eukaryota > Metazoa > Arthropoda > Insecta > Neuroptera > Myrmeleontidae > Brachynemurus > Brachynemurus nebulosus. The sequence continues at coordinate 17,733,951 of JAPWDM010000007.1, forward strand.
TGGCATCCTATGTCACCAACAGTTCATAAAATTTTAATTCATGGAGCCAAAGTAATAAACCATGCTATTTTACCAATTGGCCAATTATCGTAGGAGGCGGCAGAGGCCTGGAACAAGCACTTTCGACAGTACAGAATTAATTTTTCAAGAAAATTCTCAAGAGAAGACTGCAACAGGGACATCATGAATAGATTGCTACTGAGTTCAGACCCCTATTTAAGCTCAATCAGACCAGACTGTAAAGTTACTTCTTTCGTTAGTGAAAGAACTTCTACCAAAAGTTGGTAAATCTTTGAGATTAAAAAGTAAATCGAAAATGTGGCACGCTATCCACGAAGAGTTTAAAACAAGAGGATATAGGTTCATCCCCCGTCAAATTGAGTATAAATTCACCAGACTATAAACAAATTATAAAAGAGTAAAATGTCATAACAAAACTAGTCGAATCCCTTTTCGTGTTCATATGAAAAGAAGTTTTTTTTTTTAAAAGTTAACGAAAACCAGTTCCTCTAAAGAAATATTTCTTATCCTTTTTTAGAGAGTTAAGCGAAACATTAGATAATAAACCTGCAATTTGCCCTTCATATTTGCTAGGAACGGGCAAAGATGATGTCTATGAAGTGTCTACCGTGTCTGCAGTCAGAGCTGACGTAGATATGCCAGGAGTAAGAAGTATGTCAGTTTTCATTAATTTTTATAATAAACTACATTAAGGGAGGAGTTCAAATAAAAAAGCAACTTTTTTATTTATGACTATTTTGCTTATTGAAATTTTTTTCAAATTAGGGATTGTTTCAAATAGAAAATTTTGTTTTTGAAACATTCATTACTCTTCCCTGTAGGGGAAGGAGGCCCTTTTTCACAAGTTTTTAAAATTAACTATAAAATTGTAATCCCAAAGTTCTAAAAATTATAAAACCCAATTTTTATTAAAAAAAAATGTTTAAAAATAGTTACAATTGTTCAAATGGAAAAAGCATACTTCACTTTATGCGCAATATGTTTATGAACAAAATAAAAAAAATTAAGTCTCTCTCTTTTCTAGAACTTGAGATATGATATTCCTTGTCGGGAAAAACACAAGTTTCGGGAAACGGTAAAAAACAAAAATAATAACAAAAGAAGCGGTTTACTCACAGTTTATTAAATCGTCTACAAGGGCGTACAAATAAAAGAACATTATCTCAGTGCATACTGTAACTCGTATACACACCAAAACTAAATATTACTGATCAAATCGCGAGGGGGGGGGCGAGTATTATCTGCAAAGGAGCAGCAACTTGGCTGTGCAGCGATTCACAAATAAATATTTTTCTACTTGAAAAAAAAAACTTTTGGCCATGTTTTATATATCACCGTGTGTGTAAAGAACCACAGAACGTAATAAAAACAAAAAACGAGATTCGAAAAAAATTAGTTTATTAGCCGTTTCTGACGTGAACTCGTCCCTTAAATATTTAAGATTTAGTATAATTATTTTAGTTATGAATAAGGATTCAAAAAATACAATAAGTGATACTGATACAGAAAGTAAGTTGAAAATATTAAATATTTTCAATTTCTTTAATTTCAATAATAAAATAAAACGTTTTAAAATTGTATAAATTTTATTAAGGTACAGATACTAATAAAGATGAATAAACAAACAAAAAAGCTGTCTATGGGTAATGAATTATTAAAAGAAATGAGAATCATTAGACAAGAACAAAAATCATGAAAAAATTGTAAATTTATTAGCACAGAAAGAAGAAAAAATGGAAAAAAAAATTTAATTTTAAAACAAATTTTGAAAAAATTATAAATTTGTTTGTCATCTTCAGAAAAAAACCACTTTTCTTGCACAAATTTTGGAATAATTATAAACGTTTTCCTTAGAAAAAAATGGCTTTTTTACGAATATGTAATTTCAAATTTTTTGAATAAACAATTAAATCAATTTAAATCGATTTTTTTTATTCAGTTATAAAAATTTTTAACAGAAGAAAATCAGCTTCAGTACCGTAAACGCGGATTCCTTGAGCCCTGGGGTGTAACTTGAACCCAAAACGGAAAAAGTATTATTTTCTGTTTTGTGCTTATATTAGTCAGTAGTAGACGTAAGTTTAGCTAATAGGTAACAGCAGTAGGTTTACGGTGTTTAAGTTTAAATAGTTCTGAACATTGACATTAGAGGTGAGGCAAGTGTTGTTTACTCTCTGTTTGAAGTTGATGTTTTGTTACTTTGTTAACTTTTGACTGTAAAAATAATTGTGATAGCCTACAAAGGAAGGTAAGTGGATAATTTTAATATTTTGTTCATTACTAAATTCAGATATGTTCATATGCCAACTATTTCGTTAATTTTTTAAATTAAGGTTTTGATAAATCCGTAAAATAGCCTTAAAATTAGGGTAACTTGAGCCCATTATAACTTTGGTAAAAATGGTAAAAGACTATAGCAAAAATTCCCAAAAGTCCAATTTTCGTGAAAAAAATTAACTTTTTTCCAAAATTTCTCCTTATTCAAAAATTTTTAGACTATTGGAACGAGGAGAAAAAATCACACAAAAAAGGTCTTTAAACTATTATTCTATGTCAACTAGTTTCCGAGAAAAACTAATTTTTGTAAACGGAAATTCGCTATATTATGCAAGATGCTGCGATAGGAGTATTGAATAAATAAATTTCCTTATATGTTTGTACAATGTTTTAATTAGTAACCAAAATCCTACATGGTCTCAAACTGTTTTCTAATGAAAATAACCTGGAAATTCAGATTTGGGCTCAAGTAACCCGACCTTGAGGTTAACTTGAGCCAAAATCTAAAAAGCTATAAAATTTATGAGCCATAAGAAAAAGATCCATATTATATAATAAACTAACCGTAGTCATATACAGACTAATATACTGAATTTCCTATTCCAAATAAATATAACAGTTACGCTCAATTTTTGAAATTATCAGATGATTTGCAAATCTGGGCTCAAGTAAGCCGTGTTTATGGTAACTTAATCATCACATGCATACTATTACTGAGCTTGAGAAATTTTAATTTTTCATAATCCAGCATCTGATCTGGAAGAAATTTGTTTGGATACCCCTGGAAAGAAATGTTTACCGCTTAAAAAAGAAATTTACAATCAGTCTATTCACTCCAAGATTACGACTTTATGAGCGAATTTAAATAATAATAAAAAATAAAATACGCGTAAACTGAAGTCTTCTTTCTTTAAAAATTTGTTAATAAATTTATTAATTTTTAAATTAAACAATTTATTAATAAATTTTCTTATTGAGATTCCCATAATTGTAAACAAACTAAATCACGTTGTGCTTTCGCTATGGCGTGATCTTCTATCACAGGTTCCATTATGTTACATATTTCGTCTCCATCATCATGTCTGTCACCTCGCACAAAACAAAACGAAGTTCATTGGCTAAAAATTCAATGGATCAGATTTTACCATCATATTCCCTATAAAATGTTTTACAAACTAAGTTTAAATGAAAAACAGGAATTTCTAACTTTAGATTGTCACCAAAAAAAGGAGGACCAAAATGTTATTCACAAATAAAAATAGATTCTTTATACGCTGGTGCTCGTTCTATTATTTCAGCAAAATATAGACATGATGGACTTGCTTCCTTATATATCCCTAATATATCACAATTATTTTAAAAATTTGAAACAAAATACGAATTCCGAGGACATCTCATCAAAACAAAAATGTTTTGATGAAATGTATTTTGTGTTTGGTCAAAAAGCCCCTTATGTAAGGACCGTGGAACGATGGTTTCTACAGTTCAAGAATTAACAACTAACTTGATTTTTCTTATATTTTATAAATTTTATAATGGGAGAAATCCTAAATATTTATTAATTTCTGTAATAAATTGTAGCATTTGTACAGAATTTTAAAGACTTTGAGCTATGATCTCCCTAAAAAATTTTTAATAAACCCACTCTTAGGGGTGTTTAAAACCTTAGAAATTAAGTGATTCCAATGAAAAAAATTCTATAGTAATATAACCTCGGTCTAAATCTTTTGACCACTTTTCATCAAAATTGCTTAAGGGCTAGTATGAGCAAAATACCAAAATATGATATTTCAGCAAATTTTTAAAGGAGTGTTTTACCCCTTAAATATGGGATTCGGCACGTACAATTAAAATGTTTGTTACTTTGTCAAATACTGCAATATATTTTAAAATGCACGAAATCGCCGGGTAACACTTGCGTAACATTCCTTGTGAGACAGGTAACGCATGTAAACCTAAACTTCACGTTAGAAACTTTCAGATTGAAAGACGTTAATAAAAATCTTCTAAATAAACATTAGGAAGAGAATTGGAGAAAATAAGATTTCCTGAAGTTCTGTAAATATTTAGAAGAATATTCTCTAAATTTAATATTGGGAGTAGTCACATTACGAATGAAGTAACTGATAGTTCACAGGATGAAGTTCCAGTTATATGTAGTCATTTAAATTTGCACTTACTACAAGAATTTTATAGTTTCGTTAATAATTAAAAGTCAGCACAAATATCTTTAATTTTCTAAACATTTTTTTATTATTTTATATTTAGATATTTTTAGTATTTAGTATTTTTGTTTTCTTTGTATTAAAATAAACAAATATATAATATGTGATATAATCTATATTGTAAAATTAATATTTTTTTCTAATTGTTAAAACATTAACAATTTTTTTTCTAATTGTTAAAATAATACCTAAATACTATACAGTAAAACTTCTGTGTGTGAAGCAAGTGATTCATTGCAGATATAGGGTCGTAGACCTTGTGTCTGCAACTCATTATGGCGTCGCCAAGCGCTCTCAATCAGTCCGATACTTCTGACTACAGAAGCACTCCACTTAATATTCAGCGGGATACCTCTGACTACAGGAGCATCCAAAAAAGTAGTCCAATGGAAGTTAATTCTTCAATGTATCAATCAAAACCTTCATTTGCCAAAGTAGTGCAGAAGCAGTCTAGACCAACAAAGGAACAAGGGAATCATACTATCATCAACTTACGAAGATCTTTTATTAAGTGACTACTACAAAAGAATAGGCGAAATAATTGGTCCTAAAAATATTACTCATGGTTCTAAAATTTCTAACAACAGAATTTTCACTTTTTTGCAAAGTAAAGAACTCGTAGATAAAATAATGGAAAGTTACACTCATGTTACAATAAAAGATCACGAAATTCCTATTAGAAGACTAGTATCTCCAGTCAAACGAATAGTAATAACGAACGTTTCTCCAATAATAGAAGACGAAGCAATTGTAGCAGAACTAAAGAAACTAAATCGCCAGATAGTATCTCCTATAACAGAACTAAGATCAGGTGTCCAAGAGGATGGTTACGAACACATTTTAAGCTTTCGCAGACAGCTTTTTGTAGTTCCATCAGAAAACACAACTATTCCCACAAGTTTTGAAGTCACTCAAGACGAAGAAACGTATCGAATTTTTGTAGATACCGACACCTTTAAATGTTTCAAATGTAAAGCAAATGGACATACAGCACATAAATGTCAAAATTTAGTGCTACCTATTCAACTGCCAATATCTTCTGATGTTAATATTAGGAAAAGACCAAGATTAGATAACTCATCCAACTCCAATAACTCACTTGAAGAAAATGCAGTTACTGCTAATCAGCTTGAAAATAATTCAAGTGCTTCCATTGAATTTATGGATACTACAACACCGAGCTCTACTCTTCTGTCACCTTTATCAGAAATTAACAATATGCCGACAAACTCCAAAAAAATCAAGGAAATCAACTTGAACGCTCTCTCACACAATAAGGATACTACAACAGGAACCTCTAGCCCCCAACAGCTTACACCATTAACAAGAGACAGACCGAAAAGCTCCAAGAACACCAAAGAAACTACATACGGACTACTCAAACCAATAGAAGAAGAGACGCTTCGTAACCCAGACAAATAAATACTCAACTTCAATCAATTGAACAATCTCATCTCAGAAATTCACTTGTCCAAAAACCCGATACATGTTATACAATCCTATACAAATGATTACCAAGGCCTGAAAAATACACTTTACCTATTATACGCCTTCCTTGAGAAGCGTTGTATAAAAGCACGCTTCACCCGTTTACAAAATCGCATAGCATTATACTTTCTTAACGGGGCATCCTTGGATGAAGATAAATCATATAATATAGAACCTTCTGACAGTACTGACACGAGTGAAATCGAGGAATATTAATTTATAAAATATACACAATAATTTCGTGGAATATCAACAGTATTAGAGCTAAACAACCAGAATTAACTCAACTGATTGCTACTTATAACCCAGACGTAATATGCCTGCAAGAAACAAAACTCAAAGTAAACCAACACTTTAATCTTCTAAATTATAAAATTTATCGAAACGACTATGCGAGTGTTGGCAATGCTAAAGGTGGTGTTGCAATAGCTGTTTCTAACGAAATATATTCGGAACAAATAACTGAAGACTACGATTTCCAGTGCATCGCAATAAAAATTTATCTGTCTGAACCAATTACCATCTGCTCTACCTATATTCATCATCAAATTAGCTTAAGTCTAGATAATCTCCACCATATGTTAGAACAACTTACACCGCTATACATAGTTACCGGAGACTTCAACGCGCATAACGTTATTTGGGGATCTAACTATGTTGATAGACGGGGCAAAATACTTGAAGACTTTCAATGAAAACAATATATGTCTTCTTAACACAGGAAGTCAAACACATATGAATCTTGCAAATGGAAACTTTTCAGCCATCGACCTATCATTCTGCGATCAAAATAGCGCTTATCAGTACACCTGGGAAACTATTCCAGATCTACATGGCAGCGATCATTTTCCACTGGTTATCTCGATCTCACAACACACAAATAATACTCCTTCCAACTTTTACCCAACATGGAACACAAATAAAGCAGACTGGAACAAATTTTCACAGATAGCTGTACTTACGTCTGAAGATATAGAAAACAACTTAGACATTGACTCTATGTGTCACTATGTTACAAGCAAAATATATGCTGCTTCACAGTCTATTTCCAAGATAACTAAAATTAATAATAAAAAATGTGCTATTTGGTGGTCTCAAGAATGTGCGGCAGCTGTTAAACAAAAAAATTACCTTTTATCTCAGTACAAGCGACATAAAAACACAGAAAATTTGATTGCATTTAAACGAAGTCGAGCAAAAGCTCGTCGAGTTATCCGGGAAAGTAAGAAAAAATCTTGGACCGATTTTATCAGTTCTATTAACGAAAATACTCCAACCAATAGAGTATGGAGGCAAATTCAGAAAATAAAAGGTAAACCAGCCATCAACAACGTAACCGCGATCCGTTACCAAAACAATATTATTACTAACAAATATGAAATTTGTAAGAAATTTGCCGAACAGTTCTATGATATGTCCAAAGCGGAGAAAAATAAATCCTCTCAAACAGCTATTAATCTCAATTCAGATAATACTGATGACTTTAACGCTCCATTTTCAATAGAAGAACTTATGTATGCTATAAATCAATCCAAAAACTCAGCCGCTGGTCCTGACGGCATCAAAATTGAAATGATCCCTAACTTAAATAACAACTCCAAGGATATACTTCTGAAATTCATGAATTACATCTGGATAAATCAAGTTTTCCCAAAATCGTGGAGAGAAGCCCATATTATCCCTCTGTTAAAACCGGAGAAATCTCAGTCGCTCGGTCAGTAACTGTTGAAAAGAAAAAGGATTTATTGGCATTATGGGAATTTCTTCCCCCAATCCACTACCAATTTTACAATGATTTAAAAACAAACTCAACAACAACAGATGTAGGGGAGAGCGGGGCACATTTGAACGTTTTTAAATTTTATGCTATAACTAAAAAATTTACTTATCTTTATTACTTTTTTTACCTAAATAGGTAACTTGATCATTTAACAACAGAATCGCCGCATCACTTTAAATATTAAGCTAAAGACTAAGTTGGAATTCCCATTTTTGTAATGAAGCTTAAATGTTCAAAACTGCCCCCTCGGTGAGACAGCTTTGAACTATCAATTTTAAATGGAAATAGTCAAGTAAATGTTCATTTTTTATTAAATTATCTTACTAGGAACTTTTTATTAGATGTAAATTATTATTAGGAACAACTGAGTAACATTTTATTTAGTAGAGAAAGGTGGGGTAAAATGGGGTAAAGTGGGAAATTGTACTTTCCGGGTAAACTGTCAAAGTATAGATATCACGCGCTACTGACATCTGTTAGTAGTGACCACAAACTAATCTTTATGGTATACCCACACATGCATATGTGTTCATGTGCTCTTTGACACTTGTCAAAGTTTTGAAGCGAATCGTAAATTTCATTTACCATCGTTTCAACATCGTTTTTTTCACTCGTTTTAGAGATAAAGAGACTGTAAGTACAGTCAAAGCATTCTTTGTAGTCTTGATTTTGATAATGCATCAGCGTTTCGTGTAATTTATACATTGTAAAAAAATGACGTTTACACTTTTGCAAAATGTGATATTGGCGTAAAGTGAGAAATTTTGTATGGGATAAAGTGGGAAATGTCAAAAATCACTATTGAGGCGTCGTTTTGCATTCAAATGTTGTCGATTCATTCTTTCTGATTTAAAAGAGTGTTGTGAATGTATTTATGTCCCTGTAACCTCAAAATTTCGACTTCGGTTTCAATTTCGGTTTTTTCGGTTACCGGAATATAATATATCGTACGCATGGTGTGAAAACAAGATTTTTTAACAATTCGCAAATCTAAATCAAGTTGCAAGAAGCAGCTGAAAATCTATTGGCAAATAAAGGCATCGAAGCTCGAAAATCAAAGTTATTTTTGCATTTTTTTTTTAGCAAAAATTATTTTTTTTTTCTATATTTACTATGTATTCTATATTTTTTGAACCTTTTTTGTCTTGAAATATATAGATATAATAACTTTGCTACAAGATTTGCGTTGAGTTTGTACAATTGTTTAAAGTTTCCCACTTTGCCCCACGATTTTCAATTTTGGCCATTTTGCACACGGTCGGTCAAAGCTCGGTAACTCAAAAGAAAATCACTGTTTTTAGTTGGTAGCTTAGGCAAAAGATAGTTTACTGAATTCTCTTTACTATAAAAATTTTAAACATGGAAAAATAATCACTTTTGTTCAATCAAAGGAGCTCCAAAAAAATTTAAAACCTTTAAAACCTTACCTATATAAAAATAAGGTTACAAACAAAGAATGAAGTGGTGTATGATTGTTATACGCAAGCGTAAACAAACACAAAATTGTAAATGACCAAATAAATAACGGAACCCTGAAAAGCATAAATTTCAAAAAAATACTTGTTAACCTTTTAGATGGGATGTGCTGAACATGTTCAAAGGTGCCCCAGTTGTTTTCTTCAAAAACTGCCCCAATTGTACTTTAAAAAATAGTACCAAAATATTTTCAGTTATTAATAATTTTCACCTTATTATAAAAGTTAGAAAATACTTTATCTCTGTTTGTTCAAGCCGTTCATTTTTATAATCAACCTTACATGGCATCGCCTGTATAAATTAAATTTTTCAAATTTTATATGACAAATAAGTTATATAATCATATTAATTTGTTTATGCCATGTACTATGCAAATTATTAGTATTGAAAAGGCCATTGTGAATATAATGAAATATTGCCAAAAAAAATATAGTTCATCCGAATATTACTTTGCCGTCTTATTTTTTATTGCCGCCAAAAATTCTCAGTATTGATAGTTCTTTAAAATAGATTTATTTTTTCAAATTAAATTAAATTAAATTAAACGTTCTAATTGCTTAAGAACATCTAAATCGTAAAATCATTAAAAATCTTGTGTAGTGAGTGATTATTTTCACTTGGGGAGATGATACTTTTCCTTATCCTATTTCCCTATTTGTCGCCGGGTACCAGGATCCACATTTTGCCTACTACATCGAACATTTCCACAGAAAACGGTCCTTCATCTATCGAAGGTAAGAAATATAATTAATTTCTTGATTTAATGCCGATCAGCGCAATTAGTTGATGCAGTGGTAACTTAAAAATTTAATTTTCATTCCTCGCCGTTGCATCAACATCTTTGGTCCATCGAGCCAGATATTTTTTGGTATTTTCTCCACTATCAGTACTGTTAATTGCCTCCATATTGTTGCTAAAAATCATAATTTTCATCATTTTGCAAAGTCAGTTGCCGCCGTAATATAAAATCTATTTACAGTTGTTTTTGAATATATTACTGTTATATAAGCATAATTTTTGCTTATTTTTTTGATTATTCGAATTTGTTTATGCAAAGGGTATTACGGGATAAGAATGGCCGGTTGGCCCCCAGACGAGATTTTCAACGGCACTTTGGCTACTATAAGGGCAGTTGATAAGAAGTCTTGCGTGCAAGTTTTAGCCTCATATCTTGGGTAGTTTAGAAGTTATTTGTGATAATATGTATTAAGGCCCAGATTTTTTAAACCTTTATATCTCGTAAACTATTACAGATATACGATAAACTAAAAACCATTGAGTAGGTCTAAGTTAGTATTATAATATATATTTCTTTCAAATTTTTCCGTTAGTAAACAGTCATAGAAAATTCGAGGAGAAAAATAGAAAAACATTTTTTTAGTGGTTTCTTTAGAGTGGCAATCTCGAAAAAAGTCTCAAATATTGCACTCTAGGTCCTGTTTAAGTACTGCAAGTTTCGTTAAAAACAAAGGGGTGGAACGGGGTCAAAGAGGAGAAACCTCGATCGAAGTCACCATCGGAAAGGTGAATTTCATCATTCCGTTATATTTTTATGCCGTGCGCACAAGATTAATTAAAAACCTGGTGATGTTTTAACGATATGTACCGATATACCTATCATGACTTCCAAATATACAGTGTGTTCAAGGTCATGTGAGGCCAATATATAAATATGTAAAAAAGATTGTTGGTAGGATAACGGTCATATTTCTTGAACGATAGAGCTGCTATTTGGCATTGTAACTGTTTACGTCAAGTTCTAGGCTAAATTCATAGATGGAGTTGATCGTCAATGACTGTTTACTAACGGAAAAATTTGAAAGAAATATATATTATAGTACTAACTTAGACCTACTCAATGGTTTTTGGTTTATCTCAATATCTGTAATAGTTTACGAGATATAAAGGTTTAAAAAATCATGGCCTTAATACATATTATCACAAATAACTTCTAAACTACCCAAGATATGAGGCTAAAACTTGCATGCAAGAGTTCTTATCAACTGCCCTTACAGTAGCCAAAGTGCCGTTGAAAATCTCGTCTGGGGGCCAACCGGCCATTCTTATCCCATAATACCCTTTGTCTAATTAACTGCCTAATTTTTTTTTTAAATATTGACGCCTTTCCAGATTTGCCGTTCTTTTGTGATTTATTTGTTTATATGTTGCTTTCAAAAATCATTAATAGAGCCCGGACTCTATAGTGTACTATAAATCATCCTGTCAAGTTATCCAGTAGCGCAAAAACAAGTATGAGGGGTTAAAAAATGAAAATAAACTGTAATTTCAATATCTATAGTCATTTATAAATTTTAGTTGTTATTATGTAAATGCAAAGGAAAATGATACTTTCAGTGAAGTGTAGCGCACTTTATTAACATTTATTAATTTTCAACAAAACAGTAGTCACTACTGGCTAGATGCCTAGATGTTAGTTGCAACTAATAATTAAAAACCAATGACAAAAATACTTTTTGCAACTAATGACTGAAAAATTCAACTATTAGTATTAACTAATAAGTAATTTAGTTTTTAGTTGCAGATGTTAGTTACAGGGCCGGATTAACCCTGAATGTCGCCCTAGGCACCATGAAAAATGCCGCCCCTACCTTTTGCTTGAAAAAAAGAAAATCTTAATTTTTCCTACTTTTTCCAACTTTCTCTTAAATTTATCGTACAAGCAAAAAAGGCAGGAAAATATTATTTTATCTTCTGATTATTTACTGAACATAAAAATGTAATAAACAAACATGACTGACGATATAAAAAATCACAACCATAAGTTTAAAAAAATTGGATAGATACTATTTGCAATCTATTTTCGATCGAAAGATTTTGATAACGAAAATTTATAGCTGATGTTATATATTTGAAAGAATACTTTGTTTCCTTGTATCATCTATTTTGGAAATATCGTTATTTTCGATATCGATAATTTTCGATAACGAAAAGTAGGTTTTGATAGTCGCAATACGTTCGGAATACCCACAACTTGCTTCGCTTAAGCCTTCAAAAATTTCGTTATTTTTGAGCTACGACGCACCGTTTAGGAGATATTTACGATTAAAGTTTTCGATAGCGAAAGCTAACGAAAAGTAGTTTTTTATAAAATTTTTCGGTTACTGATCAGAGCAATGGGACTAACAGAGCCTAAATTAACTAGTGATAATCAATTTATAACAAGTTACGCGGTATCGATAATTTTCGATAACGAAAAGTAGGTTTTGATAGTCGCAATACGTTCGGAATACCCACAACTTGCTTCGCTTAAGCCTTCAAAAATTTCGTTATTTTTGAGCTACGACGCACCGTTTAGGAGATATTTACGATTAAAGTTTTCGATAGCGAAAGTTAACGAAAAGTAGTTTTTTATAAAATTTTTCGGTTACTGACCAGAGCAATGGGACTAACAGAGTCTAAATTAACTAGTTATAATCAATTTATGACAAGTTACGCGGTATCGATAATTTTCGATAACGAAAACTAGGTTTTGATAGTCGCAATACGTTCGGAATACCCACAACTTGCTTCGCTTAAGCCTTCAAAAATTTCGTTATTTTTGAGCTGTGACGCACCGTTTAGGAGATATTTACGATTAAAGTTTACGATTGCGAAAAGTAACGATTTGTCAAATTTTTTAAAAATACACTATCGTTAACCAAATCAATGGGACTAATGGAGCCTAAATTCATCAATTATAACCAGTTTATGATAAATAATTCTTTATCTTTGCTAGTTCTCGAACAGAACATTCTAAAACTTTTGTTAAATATCTTTATTTAGCTTCTATTTTAATAATTCTTCTAATAGTGATATTGGTTTTTCGACATCTTTATTAATTTTCGAATAGAAACTTTTGTCAAATGTTTTCACCTGCATTTAACTTGTTTTTCGATGACTACACAAATGGTGAAGTAAATTTTTCGATATCCTAGCTGATATCCAGATAGAACATTCTCGAAATTTCGTTAAATTTCGCTACATGGATCCTTTTTAACTAACTAATTCGATGGTGAAATCAAGTTTTGGATATCTTATCTGATTTTCACATAGAATATTCTAGAGCTTTTACCGAATTTCATTTCTTGGTCACTTTTTTGATAAACAATCCAATGGTGATGCAAAATTTTCAATAATTTTTCTGATTTCCAAAAAGAATATTCTAGAACTTTTGACGAATTCTGCTATTTGGACACTTTTTTGATGCCCAAACCAATGGTGAAGTCGGTTTTTGGATATATTTTCTATTTTCAGAATAGAATATTCTCGAACCTTTGCCGAATTCCGTTAATTGATCGCTTTTCGATGAAAAATTTGGTGGTGAAATCAGATATTCGATATTTTTTCTAATTTCCAAAAAGAATATTCTAGAACTTATTCTAAATATCGGTACTTGGTTACTTTTTCGTTGGTCAATCCATTGATTAAGGATTTTTTTATCTTTTCTGATTATTGAAAGAATATTCTAGAACTTTTGCCAGATTTCGCTATTCAAGCATCTTTTCGATGACCAACCCAGTGGTGAAATCGAATTATGTAATAGTTTTAATTTATCTGTATCTTTGTACAAGAAATATCTCCTCATAAAAATTTACAAGACACGCTCCTTTCATATATGTTTTATCAACAATTCAATTTTTTGACAGGATGATTTATAGTTTCAGTGTATGAAAAAAAATTTTTTCTTCAGATAGATGTTTACATAATTCACATGTAGTTGATCAAATTAAACTGTGTTCGTTCGTCGCGCGAGTGATGTTACAAACTTAAATTGAGCGACTATGTTGTTTATATGAAATTTTATTGCTTTCAAAACAAAATATATTTGTAGAGTACCTCTTTAGTTCGTGTCACACAAACTATAAAGCGCATTTAGAAAAAAATTATAAATGTATTTATGAAAAATAGATAAATTATGTGCCGCTTCTAACGAATGGTGATACGTTTTTTGGGCAATTTTTGACAGGATAATTTATGACCTGCACTATACGTCCGGGCATTAATCATTAATTAAAATTTGATAAACACAGTTTAATAATATTTACATAATCATATATAGTAATTTATTAATTTCAATTAAAAATGCCTAAGTCAGCTACTGAACTGAAATTAGAAAGATTTTCCGCCCAACGTGAAAATATATTTAGACGACTGCAATTGTGTTACGATGCAGGAAGACAACTTAGTTTAGACCCAAATAATGCTCAAAAAATTAAAAATTTCCGCATTCGTGCAAATGCAATTTCAAAAACTGTTCAGGATTATCATGATGTTGTACATAATATACTAACAATCAAACAAGAAATCGAACCGGACACAGCGCCTGATTATTCCATTTTAAACGCGTTTGAAGATATGCATGGTAATGTTCTTTATATGGCTCAAACTTTGCTTCCACAAACTAGTAATTCAAATAATTCCACAAATGATAGTAACACAAAACAGTTCGCCTTAAATTCGAACGCCAAAAATTAATTTAATGACCGTTGATGCTGAACATTTATCATTATGGCTTATATTTTATGAAAACTTTCTACAACTAGTTCATTTTAAGCAAGAGTTTTCTAATGCAGAAAAAGTTCAGTATCTATTGGGCTGTCTGTCTGGAAAATCTTTAAAAACTTGTAGCTCAATTGAAGCCGTGCCTGCTAATTATCAAATAATTTGGAATTTGTTGGTGGATACGTATCACGATAAGAGATATTTTTCCAATTTATATTTAAACCGCCTGTTTAATTTTAATAGTTTACCGAATCATAGTCCCAAACATTTGCGCCAATTTCTAGAAAAGTTTGATACTAATGCGTCAGCTTTAAAACGCCTTAATTTAAATAATTTAGCTGATTGCATTTTAACTCATATTGCCATTTCTAAATTGCCTCAAGAAACTATAAATGCTTTTGAACTGGTGAGAAAAGAAAATTCCGTCATATGAAGAATTAATAAAATTTATTAAACAACAAAGTAAAATCATTGAGAAACCGTCTCCTTTACATGGCACAATGAAAAAGGCTCATTATATGAATAACAAAACCGTAAAATATACGAAAACTTTTGTTGCCGGTACTGTTAATAATAATAATAATAATCCTAAAAAATGCTGTATAGCTTGTAAAGCCCTATTCCATCTACTAATACAATGTGAAAAATTTAGAGAACTTTCTCTAGAGCAGCGATTTAAATTAGTTAAAGACAACAGTTGCTGCATAAATTGTTTTACAAATAAACACAAAGTCAGTTCATGCCAATCTAAATATAATTGTAATACAGTAGAGCACCATTTTTGTCAAGAGAAAGTAGTCTCCAAAACTGGTGCATGACAAAAGTGATGCTTTTTGACCAGGGGCAATTCACAAATATCGTAAGATTATGTTTTGAATTAAAATTAGGGGAGAGGGGGGCGTAACGGGGTCGCGAGGCACGACGGGGCCATCCACACTTACAGAAAACTATACGCTCTAGATGTGTTTTGTTGTCGCTAATAGGTAACCACTTTGTATCACTCATTAGTCTGACAGTGACCGGCGACTAGACTGCGCGCGTTTGATTTTTAAAACAAAAAACGATTTTTAACCTAATTTTATGTAATTTTGAGTGACTACGAATACGCATAAAAAAAGGTAAGTGTTTATGTCGCTACTATCATGTATTTACTTTGTTTTTGCAGATAAGTTACTTATTGATATGTTTTGAATAAAAATACTCTAACCCTCACTCATTTTATTCGGTTTGTTATTTTAAATAATGTGAGAATTGGGGCATAACGGGGACATAGCTACGGGGTACGATGGGGTACCTCGTTATGCCCCGCAACCGTTGTTCCCATTATGCTCCTGTTTTGTAAATTAACTGAAGAATCGTTCTTGTTAATTTTAAAATAGAAAATATTTTATTTTAGGTATAAAAATGGTACGGACGTATAAGAAAAAAAGTTCGAGACGTACTTGGTCCATTGAAAACATGAAACAGGCAATTGATGCAGTCTTAAGCAAAACTGCTGGTTATAGAAAAGCGGCTCACCTGTATAGTGTACCACAGACTACATTAGAACGTAACGTCGCTAAAATAAGGAAAGGCGAGCTGTCTCTTGACTCTACTCCAGGTAACTTCAAGCCCGTGTTTTCCAAACAAGAAGAAGAGGAGCTGGTAAGATACATTATAGAAATGGAGAAACGTTTGTTTGGTTTAACCACGATCGTCCTACGGAGGCTAGCTTATCAGCTAGCAGAAAAAAATGGCAAAGCTCACAATTTTAATCATGATAAAAAAATAGCTGGCGTATATTGGTTAAAGGGATTCTTGAAGCGCCACCCAGATTTATCTATCCGAAAACCGGAAGCTACATCGGCAGCTCGAGCAATGGGCTTTAATAAAGTGGCTGTGGGTAAATTTTATTCTCTGCTCGGGGAATTATATGACAAATATAATTTGACGCCAGACAGAATTTTTAATTGCGATGAGACTGGCATATCATGCGTCTCAAAAACGAAGAGCAAAATTATTGCAGAAAAGGGGAGAAAACAGGTGGGATCGCTTTCTTCAGCAGAACGAGGGCAGACAGTTACAGTTGAGGTATGTTTTAATGCAGCAGGAACTTACATGCCTCCTACGCTAATATTTCCTCGACAGAGAATGAAGCCAGAGTTGCTGGATCGAGCTCCTCCAGGGACGACAGCAGAATGCAACGCTAAAGGATGGATGACAAGTGAAATATTTATGCGCTGGTTCCAACGGTTTGTCAATTTTTCTGGTGCGTCAATAACTAACCCGGTCTTGCTTCTTTTAGATGGTCATGTAACACATACGCAAAACATATCAGTTATTGAATATGCACGCAAACATGGCGTTGTAATGCTTTGCTTTCCCCCGCACTGCACCCATAAGCTCCAACCCTTAGATGTTGGCTTTATGAAACCTTTAAGTGTATACTATGACTATGCCTGCTCTGATTGGTTGAGGTCACACCCGGGGCGAATAATAACAATATTTCAAATAAGCGAAATATTTGCAAATGCATATATTCAAGCTGCAACAATGTCTACAGCAGTCAAAGCTTTTAAAAAATGTGGCATATGGCCTTTCAATCAGAATAACTTTACAGATTCAGATTTTTTAGCTGCATCAACCACAGACGTAATACTAGCAAACAATGAGTCTGAAACAGGTCCTTTAAATGTCGGAATCCAGCAACAACCACCGCCACCTATTCTTAAAGAACATCCTCTTGCAGCTGATTTGCCTGCTTTAACAACACCTCAGCCTCAGCCTGGACCATCAACACTTCATGAACATAGCCTAATCCAATCTCCGATTCGAAAAGTATGTCGTGATTTGACAACTTCGTTTACAAATGCTTCGCCTCAAGAAATTCTCGCGATCCCGACAGTCGAACAAAGAAATCAAACGAGAAAAAACTATCGCCGAGGGAAAACTGTTGTTCTCACTTCAACCCCCTACAAAATTGAGTTAGAAGAACGAGAACAACTTAAGAGAACGAAGAAGTGTTCTAATTCAAATGACCCCAAGTTAAAGAAGAACTCTAAGAAACAGAAGACCCAAAAAGCTCCCTCTGCTGTAAAGAATACTGACGAGGATACCATGTGCCTGTACTGTGTTGACGTGAACCACACTTATTTAAAGTCTTCGGAAGGTTGGGTGGCTTGCCAACTATGTGGACGGTGGGTTCATACAGCTTGTGCTGGTGTAGATGACGACAATACAGAAGAAATCCACATCTGCTTGTATTGTGACGCAAAATAAATACGTACCCCATACTGCCCCTACCCTGGGGCAAGATGGGGTTTTCATTATAGTATCAAAAAATTAAAATTATAACGTGATATGATTATTTACATCACCAAATTCTATGCCAAATGATAGTTTAATAAGTAACCAAAGTGTTGTGATTAATTTTAATTAATAAATATATTGCGTTGATTATTTTACTGTGTATTTTCCTTAACGTCCCCATTATGCCCCCCTTTCCCCTATGTTTTTTTAAATATTAATAAAAGAAAAACGAAGTAAAGAATTAAAAATTATGGACCATACAAAACACCTTATAAATTAAAATTTTTTTTACAGTTATAAACTTACTGAACTGAGAAACATTTCGACATGTGCATAGAGTGATAATCCTAAAACATTAACAAATTAATTCCTTTCCGTTTTTTATGTGATATCAATCCCACTATGATACGATTCATATACGGTTCATTAAATGGAATTTTTTTTTTGTTTTGGTAAATGAATTATCTGGGTATTGTTTTTACTTATTTCATTTTGATCGACCTAACAATTGTAATTAAAATGAATTTTTATAAAATTGATACATCCTGCGTATTCATTCAACTTCCATCAAAATTAATAAATTATCGAAAATCAAGAAGTTTGTTTTTGCGATAACTAATAACATTTAATAAATTGCCATTTACCCACTGTAGTAAATCGACCAAGCGCAATTTTAGGGATTTTAAAATTACCTTTAACTATATTTACATGCACACATATGTTAGATATGATGCATTAAGACATTACTACAAAATTCAAGTGTACGTTGGCCACGCACTGAGCAAGGGCCCGCGCCGTTGCTAAAGATTTTTATGGAAGTTTCCACAGCATCTAAAATAAAACCTTTTTTTACTGAAAAAAACATATGAAATAAACATTCTATGTACAATAATTAAAATCAACATTCCCACGCTTTGAGGTCTGTTGTTGTTTGTCACTACTATTACCCGTATATTTATTTGTTTATTGCACATGGATTTAATATTTATGTACTTGACATTTTTGATGCAACTTTCCAAAAGTGATGTTGACTAGCTTGATGCTCTCAAAAAATTTCCAAAACTGCTGTTTCCATTATCGGTGCTATACTGTATTTGTAAAGGACGTCATCATTCCTTGCTCCATAAAACTATTACTGTTAATAGCCCTTCTTCTGCCGAACTAAATACGTCTCAAAAATCGGCAAATTCGCCAAATAATAATAATGTCAGCTTATGCACTGTTAAGAAAACTAAAACCGTCGTATTACTATCTACTGCCACTGTACAAGTTGTTGACAAATGGAACAAAACAAAAACACTACGTGTATTAATTGATACTTGTTCAGTGTCAATTAGAACACTGAACAAGTAGGACACTTGACACTTGTTCTAGTAAATTAGGATTCATTGTCATGGGTTCCGTCCCTACTTTTGAAGAACGTGATCAATCATCTCACACATTTTTAACGATGAATTTTGAAAAATCGAATAATACGGTATTACAATTCCCGTCTGACAATGAAATTTGTGAAAAATTATTTTTAGAAACTCTTCCTCGAGCACCTTCCGGACGATACGAGGTACCCTTACCATTTAAAAGTAATTATGAATCATTAGGTGATTCTTATTCCGTCGCTTATCAGAGATTAATTTGGTTAGAAAAACGTTTTGAAAAATTTCCAAAAATAAAAGAAGCTTATCATGCAGGTATTAAAGATTATTTAAGCCAAAATCATATGACAGTAGTAAGTAAACATCAGCTTAAAATTGCCTCTTATTATATTCCTCATAATTGCGTATATAAAGAAAGTGCTTCAACACCTTGTCGTATAGTTTTTGACACCAGTGCCCGAACCGTTGATAAGCATCTCTCCTTAAACGATGTTTTATATACTGGCTCTTAATTACAAAATAATTTAGTAAATTTATTATTAAAGTTTCGTATACATCCTATAGCCATTACAGCCGACATTAAACAAATGTACAGGATAATCCAGATAATTGAGCCTCATGCCACTTTGGAGATTTAATTCAAATGATCCTGTCGAACATTATCAATTGAACACCGTTAGTTTTGGAGTCAAATGGTCTCCGTACTTAAGTTTACGTACTATCAAACAACTAACTTTAGATGAAGGTGACAAATATCCTAGTGCGATAGAATATGTCAACCATGCCATGTACATCGATGACTTAGTATGTAGTGTTCCAACAGTACAGCAAGCCATAGAAACCATTAACCAATTGGTTGCCTTGTTTAAATGTGGCCAGTTTAACATCGTAAAATGGGCCTCAAATAATGCTGAATTATTGGAACACATACCAGACCCTTTGAAATTATTTATACCAGTCGATTTCCATAAAAATTCAATTAAAGCGGGCAAATGATTGTCACAAGCGGGCAAATGATTGCACACTGTCTTCCCTCGTAGTGATATTTTATCGAGTCAAGTTTGCAATCACTCGTCCTTCCAAAATTTTAGTGTAAGTAAAAAGGAAAAACATTTCCGACTTTTAATTAAGTATTTCATATATAATACGATTTGTAAAGAGATTCAACGTTACACGTGGAAATACCACACCAGACTTATGTAAATAAATTGTACATTGTGGTCCGGAAAATTTTGGATTTTATTTACTTTATACCTCACACCCGTAAGTAGCGACCGAGGGCACATTTTTAGTTCCAGGGGAAAGATCCACAGGCAAAGAAGACTTCCACTGCGACGATTAAAAGCTCACCTCGAGCTAGCTCTGTGAAAGTTTTCTGCCTTTTAGTGCGCCCTCAACTTGAAATCTTGGGAATCATACCGTAAACATCAAACTCCTTTACAATTTTCATCCCCACTATTTTTACAACTCCCCCATAAAACATTCTAAACCAAAAAATTCCTTTTTTTTCGCTACACAACAAAAATTAGATTGGGATCGGTCTGCACCGAACCAGATTAAAGTTTTATTTCAACAAATTCAAAATGAAATACCTAATTTAAACCGAATAAGGTTTAAATGAGGTAAATAAATACCACGTTATTTATTTATATTTTCTAATCTGCCTATAACTTTAATTGGGTTTTGTGATGCCAGCCCTGCTGCCTTTGGTTGTGTTATTTATGTTAGGACCGTCGACGCAAATAATCACGTAAACATTTCTCTTCTTATTGCCAAATCTAAAGTAGTCCCATCTAAAAACATTACTTTACCACGATTTGAACTGTGTGGCGCTGTTCTTCTTTCTAAATTAATATATGACGCAACTCAAAATTTGGACAATCATATTGAAAAAATTTATACCTTATCCGATTCTATGATAACATTATCATGAATTTATTCAACCTCACAAAAGTTTAATGTATTTGTTTCGAATTAAATAAAACAAATTAATGATAAAGTACCTAAAAACCATTGGCATTTTATTCCAGGAAAGGAAAATGTCGCTGATAGTGCCTCTAGAGGACTTATGCCTTCTTCATTTTTAAATTAATCTACCTGGTTTCCCGGTCCGTCTTGGCTATATGTTGACCCGTCTCAATAGCCAGTTAAATCGGTAAAAGATTTACCTTTAAAAAATGATTGTAATGAGGAAACTATTTGTTTCGTTTCTAAACCAGTTATATCGCCTTTATATCACCTATTAAATTATTTTCCGTCTTATACTAAATTACTTAATGCTACCGCATACGTATTTCGATTTACTAAAATTTTGAAAACTAAAGGTCGAGTTTGTAAAAATTGACTTAGATGTCGCTGAAAACGCTATTATTTATGCAGTGCAGCAGCATCATTTTCATGTACATAGAATATAATAATCCCAAATAATTTACGCGGTCTTAAACCACTTATGCATGATAAAATTATTCGAGTAGGCGGTCGATTGTCTAACGCTAACGTCGAGTTTGACCATAAACACCCTATATTGCTACCTAAGTCAGATCCGTTTGTAACACTTTTGGTTATATACATGCATAAAAAATGTTGCCATACCGGGGCGTATCTATTACAATCTATAATACAGCAAAGGTATTGGATCATCTCTGCCCGTAATACAATACGCAATCTAATTTGGAAATGAAATCACTGTTTTCGTTTAAAACCAAAGCCCAATTTTCCATTTATGTCCGATTTGCCACAAGAAAAAATTAATTTTTCGAAAGCTTTCGGATCTACCGGTGTTGATTTTACTGGAGCCTTTAACATAACGATGAATCGCAGGAGAGGAGCCAAGGTTCCAAAGGCTTACGTTTGTTTATTTGTGTGCCTTGCCACTAAAGCCATTCATTTAGAACTTGCATCGGACTTATCTAGTGAATCCTTTCTTAATGCACTAAAGCGATTTTTATCTCGTCGCAGTAATTGTCACACATTAATTTCTGGCAATGGGACTAATTTTGTCGGGAGTAAACGTATTTTAAACGAAGTTTACGAACTTATATGTTCTAAAGAATACCAAGATGCATTTCAAAAGGAATTAAACAATCAGCGGATAAACTAGAAAATCAATGTCCCATTTGGTTCCCATTTCGGAGGTATATGGGAAGCTAATATAAAAAGTGTTAAATCCCACTTGGCTTAAGTTATCGGCTCACAAATTTTCACATATGAAGAGTTTATAACAGTACTCAAACAAATTGAAGCCTTACTTAATTCCAGACCTCTATGTGTCTTGAGTTCTGACCCAAATAGCCCTTCTGCCTTAACGCATGCTCATTTTTTATATGGGTAACTATTAAATTCTCTTCCATCAGAACACGTATAAAACGAAAATATAAATCGCCTCACCCGTTATAAATTATTAGATGCCACTGTTCAACATTTTTGGAAAAGGTGGCATAACGAATATTTATCCACCTTACAAATTCGACAAAAGTGGAATACTCATTCCTTGCCTCCAAAAATCGGAACTATTGTTATAATAAAAAATGATAATTTACCGCCTTTACGATGGCCACTAGGTATAATTGTTGATTTACATCCTGCTAAAGATGGAACTATACGCGTTGCCAGCGTTAAAACCAAACACTGTACATATTTGAGACCTGTTATTAAATTGTGTCCAATTTAATAACAGGTCTCAAATATAAATAAATCATAAAATAAAATATAGTACAAATCATAAAATAAAATATAGTATTTCACAGTAAAATGTTTAAATTAAAAAAAAAAAAATACCCCTTTAAATTTGTCTTTAATTTTAACTAATGCCATTAGTTTCGCCTAATATTGTTAATCTTGCCTATATTTAAGGCTATATCTTTCCGCCCTTAAATTATAAATTTATAAATTTGCCTATGAACTTCTTGTACCTCCCGGGCCGCCAGGATGTTCAAACCGTTCATTTTTATAATCAACCTATACATGGCATCGCCTGTATAAATTAAATTTTTCAAATTTTATATAACAAATAAGTTATATAATCATATTAATTTGTTTATGCCATGTACTATGCAAATTATTAGTATTGAAAAAGTCATCATGAATATAATTAAATATTGCCAAAAAAAATTTAGTTCCTATGTCCGTAAAGTTAGCCCCGCCATTTTGTCATTTTCAAACAAAAAAGGTTGTGCTGCATTATGCTAGACATGTGCTACCATGTGCCGTAAATAAAAAAGTGAATTTTGCAAATTGCGATTTTTAGAGCCAAAAACTAATTTTACGTGTAAAGTTAGCCCCGCTATTTTGTCTTTTACACCCAAAATTGCTTTTGGCTCTAAAAATCACAATTTTCAAAATTCGTTTTTTTTTAGTTACGGCACATATTAACACATGCCTAGCACAATGCAGCACAACCTTTTTTGTTTAGAAAAGACAAAATGGCGGGGCTAACTTTACACCCAAAATAGGTTTTTGGCTCTAAAAATCGCAATTTTCAAAATTCATTTTTTTTATTTACGACACATGGTAGCACATGTCTAGCACAATGCAGGACAACCTTTTTTACTTGAAAAAGACAAAATGGCGGGGCTATCTTTACACCCCAAAATTGTTTTTGGCTCTAAAAATCGCAGTTTTCAAAATTGATTTTTTTTATTTACGGCCCATGGTAGCACATGTCTAGCAACAATGCAGCACAACCTTTTTTGTTTGAAAATGACAAAATAGCGGGGCTAACTTTACGGACATAAAAAATAGTCTTTTGCTCGGTGTATTTTTCTTTTGATACGCAAAGCCAACCTCTGTCTAAGGAGCTTGAGGACTTTCATATACTGTAGACAGCCGGGTCTCGACCTAGTAGTCGGTTGCGACGCCAATTCACATCACAGAGTATGTGGAAACACCGATACCAATGCACGGAGAAAGGCGCTGCTGGAATACTTAAGTACAACGGAAATAGAAAGTACCGGTAGTGAGCCTACGTTCTGTAACAACAGAAGGCAGGAAGTCATAGATATTACTCTAGGATCCTTTGGGTTACTAGGTAGGATAAAGGATTGGAAGGTATCAACTGAGCCCTCTTTGTCAGACCATAGACACACATATCATGTTCATTGTTGTAACAAAAAATTTAAAAATTAAAAAAAAATGTTTATAAAATTTTATTTATTTTGGTATTTTGTTAATTGATTGGTTCTTTTATTTATTGATTGTAATGGTGATCGTGTTCGGGGTTACATTATTTCTGAAATTTGGGTTGATTTGGGGTTCGACCGGCAGAGTACCTCCAGGTGTTGCGGAGATAAGAAAGTGTTTGGCAGTGGAAAGCTTTGCTTGCGGATTGTTTTCTCAAGCACCACAAAGATCCCCAATTAACGATCAATAATCTGAAAATTTTCCTTCTTTTGACAATGCTGAAGGATGCTAAATCAGAATAATCCCGTTTTTCGAAGAAGAACGGGAAAATATCAGAGAAGAGGCGAAGGCTTCCTTACTAAGAATGCAGGAAGAAAACAAAGCGTATTACGATAAGAGAAGGAAAAAGGCCCGGACGTATGAAGTTGGTGATATTGTCGCGATACTTAGAACACAATATGGAACCGGATTGAAATTGAGACCGAAGTTTTTAGGACCATACCAGATTACTAAAAATCTCGGCCGAGACCGATACGAAATGGAGAAATTAGGAGAAGGAGAGGGACCGAGGCATACCACGAGTTCAGTTGATCAGATGAAATTATGGGGATACGACGACGAAATGTCCTCCGAGGCGGATGAAGTAGTTGGCCGAGGATGTAGGATTTAAAATTTAAATAACGCGCGAACAAGGTTGACAAAGACGGACAACGGACATAAATCAGACAGACGACGGACAAGAGAGAGTAATGATTGCCGCGTGAAGTGAAGACGTATCAAGACGTTCAAGACGGAAAAAGAAGTTTTAAGACGGAAAAATTAAGTTGTGGACGAACTGTTAAGTGTGATTTTATTTTAAGTCGATTTCATTAAAGTGTACGAACGTTATTTTTAAGTTTAGTATCTGTTTCTTCATTTTATATGAACTTAAATGTAAACAACCTGACAACAGCATTGTGAAATTCAGTTTATAATTAAAGTACTTTTAACATTACGTGTAAACTTTAATTTGAACCCAGTAGCTAACCCTACCCTATATATATATATATATATATATATATATATATATATATATATATATATATATATATATATATATATATATATATATATATATATATATCATGGGTATACTGCAAAAACTGACCAAGTCAAAAACGATAGTTTTCGGTAAAACGCGAATAAACATTGGAATGTTGCTATAAAATCACACACCTACAGTATTGATTAGATTATTATTTCCTCAGTTTTTTAACAATGTCTAATTGTAAAAACGTTGGAATTATATATCTTACCTTCAGCGAAAGGGTTTTTATTTAAAAAAAATATAGACTTGGTCACGTTTGATGTTAAAGAAATGTTAAATATTGATTTGGTCAAAATAATTTTATTCAATATACATAAAATAAGTACAAAATTAATAAATAATTCAATGTTGAGAGATTTACTTATTACAATAAATATTACTTACATTACAATAAATATTACTTATCTTAAACAATGATGCATTTTTTCAACAATTATAATGTTAAATACATTTTTTCCTTTTTTTATATGTGCCCTTTTTTCCTTTTTTCCTTTTTACATTTTGATGTTAATGCCAGCACGGTCACTTGGAAAAAAAAGGGTGTACCTTCTTTCAATTAGTATCTATAAGTTAATTATTTTTTTTTTTTAATTATCTGTTATATAATTTGTTTGTTAATTATTTTTTGAAAATAAAGTGTTTAATTAAACAATATACACATCTTTGTCTAAGAGCTAAACCAAAATTCAGTTTTCTGCAAAACGTATAAGTAATTTTGACATTTCACATTAATATCAACTTGAAACCTATGATACTAGATGTCACTAGTACATATTTGATTTTTTATTGGAATTCAATGATTTTGACATTTCAAATTGATATTAGTTCCAAATATAAAACACTAGATGTCATTACTTAGACGTATTTTTCTTTTATGCAAATTTAATATTTTTTGGTATCATTTTCCAAATGAAAATAGGATGCAATAATGTGTCGAAATGTGAACGAACTGGGTCGCTGCAGGAAGGCTATTATAGGGACCCGAAGAAAACCAACTGGGGTTCTTTTCGGGTGTCTCTTGAAGGTAGACTACAGAGGATGCCTAGGTTTAACAAGAGACTAGCAGAGGACCTACAACTGGACATCGACATTCTAAACGAAGCTCTTGTGTCCTCATACGAGGAAGACTGTCCTCTGACAGTCAGCAGGGCAGGAAATAAAAAGTTTCGGTGAAATATTTTAGTATTCTGGAAACAATACACTTTGTTATAAAAGCCGTTGCTACAGTTATATTTCGTAAAGCAGCTAATGAAGAGAAAGAAGAGAACTTAAAACAATGAAATATTGAAAACGAAATAACAGTTTCAGATGATGGATCATGGGCAAAGCGTGGTTTCACCTCACTTCTGGGTATCGTTTCTTTAATCGGAAAATATTCAAATAAAGTATTGGACGTCATTGTTAAATGTAAGATCTGTAAAGCTTCTGAAAAGTGGGTAGGCCAAGAAGATACTGATGAGTATTTGGAATAGTACGAGAATCATCAAGACGAATGTTCGGCAAATCATGAAGGAAGTTCGGGTAAAATAAAAGTTGACGGCGTTATTGACATGTTCGAACGATTGTTACAAGAGCTCGGTGTTATATATAAAACATATATAGGTGATGATGATTCTAAAACTTTTAAAAACTTGATAAAAGCAGATGTTTATAATGGCAATTCTATTGTTCAGAAAAATGAGTGCGTTTTACATGTAAAGAAGCGTATGTACAGGTGGGTCAAAGAAACCAAACAAGCGCTTACACAGCTCCAAAAGGCAAAAAAACAAATTGAAGCTGCTGAAAATAAGAAACGTAAGAACAAAAAAACATGTAAAGAAGAAAAAGTTGTGGCACTGAAGAAAAAAAGGACACCAAAGAAAACTGCAGTGGGTAGTGAGGGTACTAAAGTAAAGAGTCTTCCACTGACTAACTCTGTCGAAGATATGAAGAAAGCTGTATGGGCTACATACTATCATTTGGTTTCAACAGATGAAGAGCCCCAGCGTCCTAATTGCCCGGAGGATCCTGATTACTGGTGTCAATATCAAAAGCTTAAATATGAAAACAATGAACATATGTTTGTTTATTTACCTGTTTTTGATGATGACACTGTGAATATCCTGAAGCCTATTTATGAGGATCTGTCATCTGATGATCTTTTAGGAAGAAACACGCAAAACAATAATAAAGCTTTCAACTGTTGCGTGTGGAATTTTATACCTAAACAGATTTTTGTGGGCCCAGAAAACCTTTGAAATTGCTGCCTTAACAGCAGCATGCATTTTCAATGAAGGGTATATGCCCATCTTAAAAATTTTTTAAACTATGGAGGTTTCTCTTGGCTCGCACGCTCTCGCATACGCGAAGTTATACAATAAGACACGGATCTCGAAAGCTAAAAATTCCACCGCGATGACATCTAAAGAAGCCCGAAAGAGTCGCAGAGCTGAAAAAGTTGCTGAAAATGATGCTTACGAAGAGGATGAAGGCATATTAGGAGGATAATAAGAGGATAAAATTTCATAATTATAGTTCCGACCAGAATGACATATCTGTAGATTAAGAGTAATTACATGGTGGCCAGAGATTCACAAAGATCAAATTCGCTGACTTTTCCAGGTTTTCCAGGGATTTTATTAAAAAATTCTCTGGCTATTTTGTGAAAAATGCCGCCCCTACTTTATCCCGAAAAGGTAAAAAACATTTCTTAATAACCTTTTAACATTTTTTCTTAAAAAAAACTGAATGACGAGCAAAAAAAAAGAAATTCGCGCCAATTTTTAAATCTAATCTCAAGACAAGTGAAAAATTGATTGAAGTTTTATCCCTAAATAAACAAAACTATGAAATTCACTTTTTTCCAGTCTTCTGGTAAAATTCCCTGACTTTTCCAGAAAGTTTCGAATTCCCTGACATTTCCAGGTTTTCCAGATTTTGCAGTAATATGACCACCATGAATTAAGAATTTTTTATTTCAGATGTCCTCAAGAGTCAAAATCAGACCACCCACGCGCTTTTTTTGAGGCGCCAGCTTCAAGTGATAGTAATAATAATAAAACAATATTTAATTTATTCAAAAAAAAAAATTTACCTTAAGATGTAAATTAAAAATTCAAAACTTTTCAATTGTTCTTTCTCAAAAAAACCAAAAAAATGCCCCTAAAAATAGGCACGAAAAATGGCGCGAGTTACCAGACTACTACCTTGATAATTCATTCATCGTGTGGTCATTTTCAAATACATTTATTTTTTGACAATTGCTTACATTTACCTGTATTCTACAGAAGTGATTAAACATCAACAATCAGTTTCAGTTGTAATCAAACTGTGAACTTGTTCATAAGTGTAAGAAAAATTTCAATTAAAAAGTATTTCAATTAAAATATAAGGTAAGATATTCCAACTGTTATTGTACCATAATAAACTTTAATATTTTTTAACTTAATTATAACATTCTAAACTAACTAAAATGCACTCAAGTCGAATATTTTATTTTATTTTATAAAAATAAGGGGGTTGACTACTGAATCGCAAAATTCTTACTAAAAGCTATACGCAGTCGCACCCGGTTGACTATTATAAATATGTATAAAATTTCAAATTAAGTTCAACTGTTCGTAGCAATTCTTCTTGTCGTGATTCATATTATTAAACAAAAGTTACCGCGTTTTATTGTATTTAAACCAGTAATCAGCCAATTAAAATTCCCTGGACTCTGTGGTGAGTATAGGTTTTATTGACACCATTGCTCAGCCAGTCTTTACAGAATAATTTTTATTACAGCGCTAAAATGTCCAAAAGACCCATTCATCACTACGAAGAACGCAAACTGATCAATGCTATGAATGCTATAAGGAAGCTAGCAGGAAATATTAGGTACTACGCTGTACTCTCCAGGATAGGCTTCACGGAAGAGTTCCTGAAGGGCCACTAAAAATGGGTCCAAATACAATAATAACTAAAGAAGAAGATACAGTTTAGAGATGTGCTCGTGAGTACATTTTCACTCACGATCACGCACAGTCACGAAATAGGTTTTGTACTCACGCCCAATCACGAACGAAAAAATTTATTTCTTTTCACACTCACGCACGATCACGAACAAAAAAATTAATACTTTCACACTCACGCACGATCACGAACAAAAAAATTAATACTTTCACACTCACGCACGATCACGAATTAAACATAAAAACTTTTAAATATAATCGTTTGAATTTTGAGTAAAAATCACTAGCGTTTTAACAGTCAGTAAAAATTAAGTCCTCACGATAAAATCAGAAATACGGTTAGTACGGTTCACTGAGATTAATACTGCTGCCAGTTACATGCTATTTATTTTTTTCTAGAAAGTAAGAAAATTTTCAAAATTTTTCATCTGGTGATTGATTTATTGTTTAATTTTTGTTCTTATTGTAGGTACTGTATTTGTATATAAATGATATTTCGCACAACCAAACTAAATAATATATGTAGTTTTTTAACAAAATTGTGA
Source organism: Brachynemurus nebulosus (assembly GCA_035578155.1). Classification (NCBI taxonomy): domain Eukaryota; kingdom Metazoa; phylum Arthropoda; class Insecta; order Neuroptera; family Myrmeleontidae; genus Brachynemurus; species Brachynemurus nebulosus. The sequence continues at coordinate 17,764,063 of JAPWDM010000007.1, forward strand.
CAAAATATTTTTTTAGCAGGTACCCATAAATACATACATAAATAATAAAATTGAAAAAAAAATAATAATGACAATAAACAACTTAAAATGTTGAAAAAGATAATATTTCCTTAAAATTAACCCATATGTTCTTTATATTATTCCTTCATAGAATGATAGATCATACTATTGAAAGCTGTAAAACTGACCTTGTAATATTTTCAAATATATCCATTGACTGAGACCGAATATATGTAGACAGGCCAATTTTAAGAATTTAAGGAATTATTTAAAAACGGAAGAAATAATCAGAACAACATCATAAACACAGTTGGACATTTCTAAATTGTAAATTATTTTGTATACACTCCAAGTATCTCGGTAAAAAAACTGGAATTTGTTAGTACAAAGGGTTATTGGATTTCTACCTACTTGTACTCATAAAAAGTACCTAATATAAAAGAAACGTTTTTATTTTTGTAGTTAAAAAATCAAATTGGTTTAGTTAATATTCCCTAAAATTGAAAAAAATTATTTTTAACATTTTTTTATTCATGGTCTTTAACTTTTCGTGACTCACGAATTATTCACGGCAAGAAATTAAATGTCACGATCACGCCCACTCACGCACGATCATAAAAAATTGTTCACGATCACGATGGGTCACGCGTGACCCGTCGGGTCACGCGTGAATTCACGAGTTTGGCACATCTCTAATACAGTTGCCGAGAAATACTTTGTACTCATGTTCGCGCGAAGTCCACTGATATTCATGCGACTAAAACAAACATAAAATAAATGCAAATGAGTGTAAACTGGTTACAGTATAAACTACTCTGTAGCGTGAATAGCTAAAAATCGCGGTTGGTCGCTTGAAATTCGAACAAGGTTGTTTTTTTAAGCGAATTTAAAGACACAAATTTAAAATTAGACATATACGTATAGGTGTACATGATTCATCTTTTATGATTCATTTGTTATTTATGTGCATAAGTATTTAGAAACTGTTATTACATAGATATTTAAAAAATGGATGCTGAAAAATTAATAAATGCGGTTTTTGAAAGAAAATCTTTGTGGGATCAAGTTTTTAATCGTGATAAGAGTAGGAAATTATGGGATGAAGTGGCAAAAGAATTAAACGTTAATAGCAAGTTATAATTTTTTTTTTATTAATTACTTATATATGTATAAAAATACAAGGAAGGCACCATAACAAATATTTTTAAATTCTTGATATTAATATTTGTGTACTAAATATTATTGTGGAATTTCTCTTATTTCACTGTTAAAATACAATGTAAATGTTTCTCGCAATTAATATACACTGTTAGTAGCTCTATTATTTGAACGAGATTTTTTAATTTGATTTTCGTTTTTATTAATTTGTATCTATAATTCAAGTATATTTGGCAAAGGTACTCCTTCACAATCAATAATAATATTATGTAAAATGCATTTGTATTTTACAAACCCTTTGCACTCGAACCATTTTTTAGTATGGGTACTCAGCTACTCGACAGTAATTTTAATAAAAAATTGTAATACATCAAAGTATTTAAAAAAAAGTAGTTTACTTACATATTTTATTTTTATTTGCATATTACAAACATTGTATTTTAATATTAAATTTTATAATTTTCCTTAGTATGATATTTGAAATAAAGAATAGGATGGTGCCTGAGAGGCGCCTTTCGAGTGCAAATGGTATTTATTGTGTCGCCGTGGCGGCGCCTATCGAGTGCAAAGGGTTAAATCAGCTTTAGTAGGATCTGTTTCAATACTTTTATTTAAAAGCCTCCATTTTGCTGCCATTATCCCTAATGGACATTTAATTGTTCTTCGACTACGGGACAGTCGATAGTTAAATATTTCTTCTTCAGGTGAAAGGTCTCTCTTAGAATAAGGTTTCACCAAATAAGACTTTAATGGATATGCGTCATCACCTAAGATAACGTGAGGAAGTTTAATTTCAGAATTTGGTAAATTTTTGTCTTCAGATAAAGGTAGTGTTCCATTTTCAAGATTTTGGAATAGAATGGGATACATAAAAGTTCCTCCGTCGCTTTGTTTACCGTAACCTCCAAAATCTATACAAACCAACTTATAATTTGCATCCGTGACACCTTGTAATACTATGGAGAAATACTGTTTATAATTGTAAAACATTGTACATGATTTAGACGGGCATTTGATACGGATATGCTTAGAATCAACAGAACCAATACAATATGGAGAATTACACTTTTCATTAAATTCTTTTCAATTTTTAATTAATAATTCTTTTGTCGGGAATGGAAGATGTCGCGGCTGAAATAGCACTACATGTTTCATAAATTGTTTTCCTAATCGAGTATGTGACATTCCAAACCTAAACGCTAAAGAACGAAATCCAAGCCCAGTCGGCAGATATCTAAAAAAAGTATTTATAAGTTAATTTAATTTTTAGGTGAAGTCGCTAAAGCGAAATGGAAAGGATTAAGAAATACCTTCCGAAGAGAACTACAAAAGATTACAACAAAACGTTCTGGAGATGGTGCAGACGAAGAAAAAAAATCATCGTGGTGCTATTATAATACTTTACATTTTTTAACAGACCAAATGATTCCTCGGAATGCTTATGGTAATATCCCTTTGATGTCTAGCCAAACAGAGGACATAGAGAATGAAATAAATTACCAAAGTTCAGAATTTCAAGAAGAATTTTTGTCACATAAACCAACTTTACAAAATACTCAATCTATTTCAGAGAAAACTGATACGGAAAAAAATATCAGAGTTGCCAGTTAAGACCGTAGAGAACAAAATTGTATTGAATAAGCGTAAGCGTGAGGCTATTCAAGAAAAATTACTTCAGATAGAAGAAGCGAAACTCAATTTTTTTAAGCAAAAAAAATAGATGAGGTTGCAAAAAATGAAGACTATGATTGCCATTTTCTAATGAGTCTGCTACCTCATTTTAAAAGTATACTTAAAGAAAGAACATTGTTCGCGCAAATGAAATTACAACAAGTAATTCTTGATGAAATAAATACACTATATGAGAATTTAAATTTAGTTAATAGTCAATATACAGAATATTCTACTTGTGTTTCGCCTGTCTCTACAGTTTCCAACAGGAGTGATAATAATTTTACCGATATCGATAGTAATCAAAGCCAAGAAATCAACAAAGAACACTGCAGCATAGCTACATACGTTTCAAATTTTCAAATATAAAAATATTTTTTTTAATACACTTACCTTAATGTTAGTGTTAATTTTTCGGATGGCGAAATACAGACTCTAAAATTAGATTGTTTTTTTTTTTTTTTTTTTTATTTCGTTTTCTATTTCAGCTAATATGTAATTATACGTGTTAACGTTTATACGATAGTACTCAAAAAATTTTTCAGGTTGTTGGGTAAATTCTTCAAAAAGTTGATTATATTCACTTAAATTTTTATTTTTAAAAATACTGTTCATCCAGCGTTCTGTTTCTTCAAATAAACTTGCTAAGAGTACAGAATTTTCTGATAAATAAATACTCTTCTAAAATATCCATCGTAAAATTGTTAAAATGTTAATAAAATTAAATTAAACGGGAACTTCTATTTGCGCAAAATCACGTATTTAGTTGCTTGTACTGTAACCACATCATCGATAGCGCGAATACGCGCGAACATCAGTTTGCACGAAGCCGCTTGCGCTGTAACCGTAGCTTTATACTGTTTTTTAAAGACATATTGACCGTATTCTATTAGCAAAAATTTTACACAGTGCATGATACTGTGTTACACTGTGTCTACTTTTTTCACTAATGGAATATCAACTTTTATTGTGTTTCTGCAGAGGGCAGCATAGACAAAGTTACTAGATTTTAAAAAAAATAGATTCAATCTGCTTGGTATACCTTTTGCGATTCCAAATTACATGTATAATTTAACTAAAAGCAGATAAAACGTTAGTTTCGCAATAAAATTTAAAAAAATTAGCTTTTTGTGAAAAAAGAAAGTATAAAAATCATGAAAATTTGGTTGGCATTTCCCCTAATTGCACTGTGTTACACAGTGTCGTTTGTGTTTGCTAATGGAACACGGTCATTTAAAAGAAATTGTAACGAAGGATATAATTTTACCCAAAAAAAATATGTGACAGAGAAAAAAACCAAAGTAGTATTATTGTTTCTTACGGTTTTTTTACAATTTTTTTTTAGCAATTTGTTAAGAAAAATGTAAAAAATATTTTAATTCTAATTAAAAAAAATGGTATTTTGCTTTTCGTTTAATTTAAATTTAAATTTTAAATTTTAGCTTAATAAGACACTGCTAATAAAAGTCAAAGAAGAAAGAAGGAGAAAAAGTAGAACAAATGGAACACAGGACGAACTTTGCAAGTGGCTGTAGAATATCTACTTCTCGGCATCTACATCAGGCGTATCAAAACGAAGAGGAGCAATCCCAAAAATCGAGGTAATAACCACAATGTTACGGTAATCTTTCAGATTCAAAATTTTTGTCATACCTAACTAAATTTTATTATTTATTATTAAAGCAGTATTTTAGTCTAGAGGCGTAAATTAGGTAAACGTAGTTTTTGGCTACCCGTAGTTAGAATATACGTCAAATTTTTTTTATACTAGTTTTAAGCGTAACGAATTTTATCAAGTATATTTCAGCCTAAAAACATATCCATGTTTAAAGAGAAATTTTGTAAAGTGGCGGCTCAATTGTTTCAAATTTCTAAACTAGAATATCGCTTTAATTTATTACTTATACAATTTCTTATTTGTTTATTTATTAAAAAGCGCTTCAGCGATACAGATAATAAATTTTAAAATATAAATTCTAAATACAAAATAAATTTTAAAATGCAACAATTCTTTTTTATAATTTAAAATCTAATTTTTTGGATATTGAAAACATAATATTTTTCTTAATACCTACATAATTGTATTTTTGTGATAATGTCCTATTTTTGTATAAATTTTTTAGTTTTATTTTATGAGTACAAGATGTGTCAAATGTTTTGTTTTATTTTTTAACCATAGGTAATTTGTTTAAATTTCTTTGGCAAGATTTGCAGTTTTTAGGGCTTGTATTAACCAGTTTGTAGCATCCGCAACATCTCTTAGTAAACGTTCCAATGTTCGTTCTTCAAGTGTTAGTTGATTTAACGATGGCAATGTATTGCATTCGGTTAGTAAATGGTTGACTGTCAGTGGAATATTACAAATATTTCAGGAGGGTGGCTGTTGTTTTAGAAAAATGTAGTTGTGAGTTAGTTTACTATGACCTGTTCTTAATCTAGCTATTAGAATTTCTTCAAAGCGATTTCTTCGATATGATGTACTCCATTTTGTTAACAATTTTCTTGCAAGAACTTAGTTTTTCAGTAGTTTGTTCCATTCAATTTGTCATTGCTCAGTTAGTGTCCTTTGGAAATTTTTTATTATATCTAGTGTTGGGACTGAATTTAGTGGGCAATCATCTTGCCTTGCATACTTTGTCAACATATCGACTTCTTTATTTATGGTGATACCGACATGTCCAGGAATCCATTCGAATTTTATTATAGATCTGTTATTTGCTCTTTCAACTTCTAATTTGATATTTGATATTATAGTATTTGTTGATTCTGTTCGTAACGTATTAATTGCACTTAAAGAATCTGTGCATATTATTTATTTTGTAACTCACTGTTAATATGTTGTAGTGACTTCCAGATTGCTAGAAGTTCCGCTGTATATGAACTCGATATATGATTCAGTTTATATTTTTGGTATGAATTAAGGGCTTCATTTCTGAATGCGCATCCAACTGAATTACCTGCCTTGGAGCCATCAGTAAATATTGCATGAAAATGTTTGTATTCGTTTTTCATGCTTAAAAATACTGTTCGGTATGTTTTAGCTGAAGTTGTATCTTTTGAAAACTTTTCTACATTCGTGATTATTTCCAGCTTTTTCCTTTTCCAGGGTGGTATTCGCCATGCTTCTTTTATTAATATTGGCGGTATTTGGTAGTCGGTTTCTTGTAATAATTTTTCAACTCTTACTTTGAAAGGTGGGGTAATTAGACTTTAGATTGTATAATGATGTTTGAAATACTTTCAGTAGTTGATGATTTGGGTGTTTTGCTGAGCTGAGTAGTTTGAGTGCATATTTGAGTGTGAAAAGATCTCTTCTGAATTCAAATGGTGGTTCGCCTGACTCGCAGTACAGACTAGCTGTTGAACATGTCCTTAATAACCCAGTCGAAATTCGAATGCCGGTGCGATGGATAGGGCTTAGCATTTTTAATATATGTGGTTTCGCAGAAGCGTAGACAATACGGGCATAGTCAAGTTTAGATCTAATTAGGCTGTTATATATTGAGAGTAAAGTCTTCCTGCAAACAACACAATTTTTGCTATTTAGAATTTTTAATAAGTTTAGTTTTTTGTTGCAGTCAGTTTTTATTTTTAAATGAAGAACCCAGGCTAATTTTTTATCGAATATTAATCCCAAAATGAGTGTTCGTTTGTTTCTTCAATAGTGTGACCATATAAACTTAAGCTGATGTTCGGAATCTTTGTTTTCTTCGTGAAAATCCTGAATTTTTTATTTTGGATAGAGAATTCAAGGCCATTTTTCTGTGACCAATTTTGTAAGTTGTTTAATGTGTTTTGCATATGTTGAGTAGCAAACTGGATGTTTTTTGTGCTTAAAGATATTGCTGGGTCACCATCAAATAGGTAACTTTTTATAGGAGACGTAATACTAGCCGTTATATCATCAACTGCAATGGAGAACACTATGGGGTTCAAGGTACCATTTTGAGGAACACCATTCTCTTACTTTAAATAGTTAGAATGTGTGTTATCAATTCTAGTTGATATCAAACGGTTGTTTCAGTAAAATGTGTCCACGTATGTCCACCTTGGAAAGATTGGTAATGATTTTATTACGCCAGGTCATATCGAAAGCACTTTAAAAGTCGAAGAAGATGATAAGAACTGTCGATTTAGTTTGCATTGCATGACAGATTTCATTTTCTAGTTTTATGAGATAGTCAACGGTCGATCTGCTTGGCCTGAATCCACATTGTGAACTATCAAGTAGATCTTTTTGTTCTAAAATCCATTGTAACCGTGAATTTACAATGAGTTCTAACATTTTTGATAGACAGCTTGTCAGAGAGATTGACCTGTAGCTCTCTACATTCATTTTGTTTTTTCCGGGTTTTAAGATTGGAATTATAAGGGCTTTTCTCCATTCAGAGGTAAATACATGATTTTCCCATATACACTGATAAATTTTGAGTAGATGTAATTTGGCTGTAGCATTCATGTGTTTTTTCATTTCGGGATGTATATTATCGGGTCCTGGGGATGAACTTCTTTGTTTCTTGATCGCTAATTCTAGCTATTGCATTGTAATATTTGAATTGAAATATTCTATGTTGTCGCTGTCTGGGGGGATATGTCTGTCTTCAATATCTTCTATACATGTTTGAAAATCCGGATGATAATTACCGGTTTTTGAAACATTTGCATAATGTGATGTGAAACGTTCTGCGATATCTTTAACATTTTCTACAATACCAACGTCAGTGATTATTTGTGACATCTGAGAATGATTTTCCGCAACTGATTTTTCGTACTGATTCCTACATCTAGTTTGTAGATGTTGTACTATTTATTAAGTAAAGGAATTTTTCCCAGGATTCTTTTTTTTTTCGTTCTAATTAACTGTTTGGCGTATTATGCTCGTCGTTTTTTAAATTCTATAAAATTGTCAGTTGTTCGTGTACGTTTGTAAGATCTTAATGCTGCTTTTCGGTCTGATTGCTAGCGCAATATCTTCATTCCACCATGGCACGGTGCGACGTTTTGTATAAGTTGTTGTATGGGGAATTGTGAACTGGACAGTAGCAAGAACTTGTTGCTGAAATTTATAAACTTCAGTATCTATATCTTCGGTTTTATCTTCAGTTTGTGAATATGTTAGTTCTGCAAAGGTCTTCCGGTTCTGTAACAAGTAAACCGAGGACAGTTCAACCGTGACAGTTAAACCGCGACAGTTCGACCGACGACAGTTCAACCTGACGACGGATGAACCGACGATAATTCCACCTAACGACAGATTAGCCGATGACAATTCAACCTCATGACAGTTCAGCCTAACGACAGTTAAATCAAACGACAATTGAACCGTCGAACAATTAAACCACAGGACATTTTAACTGCTTAACACTAATATATATAAATTAACTAAATCCAACTTGAACTAACCCAACACAATAAACTACACGGAGAGAAAATTCCTATAAAAATTATTGTGCTCAGCACTACAATCGACGTGTAAAAGCCAAACATATTCATTTTTGTACGGTAAAAATATAAAAATTATAATTAATCATAAAAATTTTAAAGGAGAGAATGTTCTTTCCGTAATATTATCTCCGTAAAATTTGTAAAACAGCACAGTAAAAATTTCCACTGCCGACAAAAAAATAATTTTTAATTGTTTTTATTAAAAAAATTACCATGCTATCATTCATTTTTCAACTGCTTTCTGTTAATGATAGAAAGAAATAAAGATATAGAGTAAATAAAGAGAATCAAGGTATCAACCCCTCCTATCATCATAGATATTAACATAATTTGGGTATTCCCCGTATACACGTTAAAAATCTATTATGTAGTCATCATACTTAATACTTAATTGTTGATGAGTTATGTCGTTTGCATAATATTTTAATTTATTAAGTGTATATTGAATTTTCACAACATTTATTCATTTCTTAAATATAATTAACTGATTTTGGCATAATTTTTTTTATTTACAGTGAAATGGTAAATAGTTCATACTAAATAGTCTAAACTTTTGTAAAGTACAAAAGTGTTAACAGTGTTAGTGAAATAGTGGATTTATTTATTAAAATTGAAAAAAATTGGTTTTAATTTAAATAAAGATATATTTAATAATTCATAAAAGTGTTTTATCAATATCAAAATTCAACCGCGATTCCTGAATTTCCCTAAATAAGAAAAACATTATTAATTTTTTACGTTACAGCCTTTTTTTGAATCAAAAATATGTAAATAATAACCTGTAGAGAAATTAATACATTGAATGGAAATTTAACTTAACTGCTCATAGGTATATGTATTTAGGTATTTTTGTACATCAAAACTCATGGAAAAGTTTCTTCTAAAGGAATTTCTCCAGGTAAATGTTTTCTGCCAAAAAGAAAAAAAAAAATTAAATTATTTTAGCAACTTCAAATATAATTTTTTTTATTAATTTTTACTATAAGTTTGCGAATATTAATTATTAATTAACAGCAAGTATTTAATAAATTAGATGGCTTCTTAAAAACCCATATTGATAAGTGTTTTCGTTTTATCTTATAATTATAAACAGTTACATCACTCTTCGCTATGTTTATATTGCTTAAATTAGTATGTATGTATGTTGTATACCAGATATCCCATTTGGATGTATACATACGATTTACATGTTAATTTTTAACATTGGATTCCCATTATGAAAAAGTTATGTCACAAGACTACCTTGAACAAAATAATAATACTAATTATGTCATCGAAGATGACATGTTAATATCGTTGTGTGACTGAATAATTATTGAGTTGTACATCCATATTGAATAAACGCAAGAGGGCTGTAGAGTTAACAACTACAGAGTTAACAAAAAATCATAAATTAACACTTTCACTGAGATAACATTACTTAGTGCGTGTCAAAAACACGCATTTGACGAATTTTTTAATATTATAACTACTCTTACTATAGCTTTAACAATAATAATGCAATAAAATAAAAAAATGAATGTCGCAATTTTCAAGCAATTCACATTTTTACATAGTAAGTATTTGTATCATCTGCTGTAAATTCAAAATGGCATTTTTTTAGTTTTTTTAAAATAAATATTAAAATAATAAAAATACCAAAAAAAAAAAATATTCTGTTGAAGAAACAGTGTAGATAATTTGGTGGGAAAAAAATTATTTTATAAAAGAAAATTACCAAAAATAGGAATATTTTTATCCAAAGTCTTGTGACATAACTTTTCCCTTATGAGAATCCACTGACCAGTGAATCGAACATATTAACATATGTTGCCTAGAGATACCACAGGCATTAAATTTTGAAGCATGACTCCATTTTAGTAAGCCAAAATTGTAACCACGGAGACTTGTTTATAAATATTAGATCAACGATTAAATTAATGGTTTGACCGCCATTAAAGTATTCCCATCAATTTTTTTTGTTCACATCAGTCAACTTTTTTGCTTCAATTTCTTAATGTATTTGTAATACACAGCATTTTCTCTAGTCGATTCTCTCCTCAATGTGGGAATCCAATATTAAAAATTAACATGTATACCGTATGTATGCATCCGCCCGGGACACCCAGTATAATTTCATCGATAAAAATTGTACATACATATAACTGATATGTATAATCAAATACATGATCCTAACTAATATTATAAATGCGAAAGTGTGTTTGTTTGTTTGCTTGTTTGTTTGTTTGACTGGCTTTCACGCCTAAACAGCTTAACTAATTAACTTAAAATTTTGGACAGACGTATTTTGAGGAACAGAGACGGTTATAGGCTACTTTTTATTTTGAGAAAATATTTAATTCCCGTGAGAAAATGTATCTTATACTATTAAACGAGCAATGTTTTCATTTGTTACTGATTAAATGTATTTTACATTTTACAATTTTAATAAATATTTCTATAGATACCACCAATAATAATAATATTTCTACCGACGACTACTATGAAATTACTTATTTAGTGTTCAAAATTATATTATTTTGTATCCTATAAGGAAGTAAACAATCGGTAACTATCCAGTTATCGTCAGTTGCCAAATCTATTATTCTTAACAAATTCATGTCAACATGATATTTAAATTATAATAACGGGCAATTGATTAGCATATTGTTAGCAGAAAAAACAATATACAACGATAAACATAAGTTACTTTCGACCCCGAGAAAATATCAAAATCCTGTGGGAAGTTTTATTCTGGTAGGAAAATATATTTTGATTTATTTTTTATCCGGAAAAAATATTTTATTCCTGTGGGAAAACTCCCAAGAAAAAAGTAACAGTTCTCAATAGCGACACGATGAAAGTAAACTTATATGATTTAACTAGATGTCACAATTTCAAAAGCCACACGAGCGAAGCCGCGGGTAAAAGCTAGAAATTAATAATAATAATAATGTTCATATCTATATTGCTTCGTCAGCTAAATTTTAAAGTATTTAACCCTTGCTTCTTTGACTAACCTTGTTTCGGTAACCTATATTATGTAGAGATTTTCCATCTAATTTATTATTTAACTCTAAAACAACGAAAACACCGAAAAAATGTAAATAGTAAAGATATTAAATTAACCATATAATTTATATTAGGAAAAAACAGACCGTTTAAAAAAAATATGTGAATGTCACTTTCAGTTTGATTGATAACTTGTAAGAGTTAAATTGTATTTCATACTTTATTACAACCAACAATTATTCTTTACATGTTCTCCGAAAATTTCGTGAAAATAGTCTGTTCTATAAAGTTTCATAGTTACGCAAATTAAATGTACTAAATTATAATTTTCCTATCCTAAAATTAATATTAATATGTGTTTCTTTTTCAGAATAATATTTGGCTTCGCTTGGAATCAAAACTGCCACAATCATTAACAGAAAATTTAAGACATTCTACAATTTTTTTTCAAAATAATTTTATAACTATTAAAAATAAAAATTTACTTACTGAATTATTGGCGACGCAAAGATTCTCACTCGCGCCTCTGGTGGTAAAATTAGAACTAGCATCAAGTAAAAATATACGTATACGATTAAAGGGTGATCTAAAATCTAATAATGCGTGCATTATTTTTTATAGTACATTTTTCTATCGACAATTAAACGTATACCATAATTTTTACTTGATACAGCTTCTAAATTAAAAAACCAGGAGCGCTCGCGTAATCTTTGCGTCGCCAGTATACAATTTCCGATGAAATTACATAAAATTTCCGATTTTTTTTTTTTTTTATTTAAATTTCTGTCAGTTTATTAATTTTCATGTACTTGAACCACTTGAATTTAGGAACCGTAGTAACCCGTAGTAACCTACTAACAGAGTCGTGATGTCATCCATTTCCTATCCAAAACAGAGCGAGAAGCTTCAAAATTAATTATCACATGTTTGAGTAAATATTTTTTAGTACATAATTATTGTTAGTAAGTTATGAATTAATGAACAATTTAAAATTTTTAATTTAATTATTCTTTCTAAGTTAAACTAAACGGTTTCTGTTAACATTTAATTTATTTCCAATGTATTTTACGAAAACTTTGGATAGATAATGCCAGAACCAATCAGCCTTCAGCGCACATGTTACCAGGATATTATAGGGACGCTAAATAAGTGACATATCTGTTACTACTAGAGATATTTGTTAAGCATAATTAAAAACATTTGACAGGAATCTTCATAAGCTAAAATTTGTTAGAATTAAAAAAAAGAAAAAAGATATTTAAATTGTAAGAAAAAAGATATTTAATGTTAAGATTGAAAAGAAATTTAAATTTTATTATGTATTGTTATTTTATTTACAAAATTGATGTTAATTAAGTAATTTATCTTTTGTTTATAAAAAATAATAACCAAAAATATATAATTTCTATCACATTTTGAATTTTTGTACAAAATTTTATGAAAACCAACAGAATGATAGGTTTTATGTTATGAATCTCACAATAGATTAATACATTTTTATTATAAAGTAAGATTTTGGCTATGAAATTTAAATCTGTAAGATTTTGATAACTTATTGATGACTTATTTACCTAAATATTTATTTCAAACAATTTTTTTTCAGAAATAAAAATTTTATAAGTTGATAAACTTTTTGAATCTGGAAAAAAGGGCATAATTATAAAAATAAAATTCCGAAATATAATATGCAAAAAAACTTTATTATATGATAATTATAATTAAATTGTTTAAAAAAAAAAAATTGATATGTCTCAAACGATAACAGTTGTTCACTTTATACTGTAAAATTTAATTATTAAATTATATTTATGTCATAATTAATGTAATTGTTAAATATTCCATATTGTACATAAATAAAATGTAAATAAAATCTTTTTCTTTTTTTAAATTATGTTTTATTTATATTATTTAATTTTTGTTGTAGCAGGCAAATTGCATATGTACAAGTCCCAGTTTTTCAATTTTCACTCTAATTAATATAAAATTAGAGTCAAAATTGAAAAATTAGGACTTTTACATATGCAATTTACCTGCTACAACAGCAATATTAAAAAATTATTTATTTCAAATTCCCGCCACAAGGTACCACTGGTGGCCTATGGGGACAAAACTTTCTAAGCACTTTACCTGCCATACTACGACGCTGTAAGACGTCAACATCCCTTCATATAGGCAGAAATCTAACACGTTTCTTCACCTTTTCACCTCACGTTTCCCCTACCATATTAAATTTTACCATGCTATATTTTTTAATTTGGTCGTCGATCGCGTACGCATTATTAGGAAGCATGGTAATTTTTCTGAAATTTTCTCTACAAAAATTATAGGATTTTTCTCTCCGTGTATAAACAAATCCAACCTAACCTAACCAAATCCAACCTAAGCTAATCAAACTCAACAAATCATAAGTAAAAGTAACCTAATCTAACCAAACAAACCTTAACCAAATAAAATCTGACTTAACCAAGCCCAACCTAAACTAACTGAATTCAATAAATTATAAGCAAATCCATCATAACCTAACCTAATACAACCTAATGTAACCAAACCTAACCTGAACTAACCCAACTCAGTAAATTATAAACAAACCCAATCTAACTTAACTAAATCCGGCCTGAGCCTACCGAATTCAACAAATTATAAACAAACTCATCCTAGCCTAATATAAAACAAACAAACTCAACCTGAACTAACCGAACTCAATAAATTATAAACAAACCCAACCTAACCTAACCAAAACTAGCTTAAACTAACCGAATTCAACAAATTATAAACAAACCCAACCTAACCTAACTGATCAAACTTAACCTAAACTAACTGAACTCAATAAATTAAACTTAACCAAACCCAACTTGAACTAACCGAAATCAACAAATTATAAACAAATCCAATCTAACCTAACCAAACCCAACCTAAACTAATCGAACTCAACAAATTGTAAACAAATCCGACCCAACCTAACCAAAACCAGCCTTAACTAACCGAATGCAACAAATTATAAACAAATCCAACCTGACGTAACCAAATACAACTTAACAGATTAACCTAACCAGACAACACCTAAACTAATTGAATTCAATGAAAGGTAACCAAATCCAACACAACCCAACCAAATAATATACCCTTAATTGTCTAAAGAGTCGCCCTTGAGACTTAAGACTACATAAATACTTATTTAGTCTCAAGTCTGAAGGGAGGCAAATTTCATTACTAGATAAAATTCAAATAATTTTGTTCTTATTAGTTAATAGATTGTACAACGGTTAAATTGTCTTCAGTTAAAATGTCGTTAGGTTGATTTGTCGTTAGGTTGTGATCTGTCGTTGGTTGGACTGTCGGGGTTGAACCGTCGCGGTTGAACTGTCTGCGGTTCACTAGTCGCGGCACCGGTCTTCCAATCTACTTTATCAATTACCCATCTTTTGGGTTTATGGATCGTGGGTTGTTTTTTAAACAAATCAAAAATTTTTTTAAACAAATGAACGTGGTTTATTGCTTTTTCAACATTTAAACTACTTATTCTTTTTTGTATGGTTTGTAAGTGTCAACTCCATTTTTCAAATCGCAAAATTACAATAGTCATGTACAACAACACTCCTCACAGTGTTACCGGGAAGACTCCGGCAAAACTTTTCTTTAAAAGACAGTTTCGGAACAAAATCCCTATGGTTGGTGATATTTCTTATAGATTAGAGGATCCAGACGTGAGTGACGGAGATAAAGAGGCGGAGAAAGAATATATGGATAGGAAGGCACAAGATTGTGACTTAGTACCAAGAGATAAAGTGTACGTAAAAAACATGACTAACGGCCGGTATTATCAACGTCCATTTAAATCTTCTTTTTGTTAACAGATATTTAAATTAAAAGCTTCTTTAACTTTGGTTCTGTGTTATGAACAGATTACAAGCAGTATTTAATTAAATGCTTCTTTCTGTAAAGTTGGTAAAATTGTTTTTTTTAAAAAAAAGCGGTTTCTATTTATGATTGTTTGTATAAAACTGTCAACTGATATTCTAGTTACATATTCTAACTATGGATAAAAAGCGTGGAAAGAACTTTAATGAACAAGAGGCAATGGATTTGTTAAATTTAGTAAGCAGTTACAAAAATATTATTGAAAACAGACAAATGCCACAACAAATAAAGAAAAGGTAAGTGTATTTTTAATTATTGTAACACGCAAACACTATTCTCTTCATATTTATTTACTAAAAAATTATAGGCAAATACTTGGAAAAGCATCGCAGAAATGTATAATGCATTACATCCACTAGCTATACGTACACCAGAGCAATTATTAACGAAGCATGAGAATTTAAAAAATCGTTCCCGAAAATACAACGCAGAAAAAAAAAACATGAGTACCGTCGTACTGGTGGTGGCCCATCGGAAACCATTTCCGATATTGTACTAGATACAGTATTAACGATAATAAATAAAATGACTTTCGATGGAGAGCTTAATAAATTTGATTGTGACACTGATCTAATTAGTGAAACTTGTGAAAATTCTGGTGATGGCATAAGTATGGAAGAGATCTCATGTGGTCAATTTTCGGGTACACCGGAACTAATATTAGAAATGCCAACGGTACTAACTTCAATACCTGAGGTACCACAGACATCAGCAACAACATTATCTTATTTACCAACAAACAGTTTTACCTAATTCATCAGCTGAGATACTAACAACAGAGACAAAAGAATTAACTATAGCTGCAAACAAAACTAATAATAAGAAGAAATGTGCTAAAGCAATCGTAAATAATGCAGTAGAGGCAAAAACAAAATTATATTTAACAAAAATTAAACTAGCAGAAATAGAATACCAATTGAAAGAACAAGAATTAAAAAGGAAATCATTGGAAATGCAATTACTAAAAGAAGAGTTAGCAGAAAAGCGCGAAACGAGAGAACTAAAATTAGCTTTATTAAAAGAGAATTTAGAGGAGAAAAAATTAATCAATAAAAAGTTAAATTTAGATTTATAGAATGAGGATTATGTTATTTAACAAATATGTATATGTTAAAAAAATTATTAGTCATTGGAAAATTCATTCAGTTCGTAATAAAAGATGCATAAGATATTCGTAAGACTGGATGAAATCAATTTCTTTTCTACAGTATTGCGTGTTTTTATATGGCATTCATTATATTTTTCCTCAGCTCTATTATTTGTTTGTAACAACGGTGTTGATAAATAATTAGTGTAGGCATTATCTCCTAGAAGATAACTGTCCTGATAAAATTGTGTACTGAATTTAGTTTTCAAACTACTATTGTTAAAAATGGTTTGATCGTGTGTGGCTACAGTTTGAATATTAACCATGGTGTATTTAGCAGAAAAAAAAACTAGCAGAAAAAAATCGCAGCCTTAAAACCATGCGTATAAAATAGTATTTGAGTATAATAAAACGATATTTGAATAGGAGAACAATTAGCACATATCGACTAACTGCACAACTAACAGCACGTTTCCTATGTATGTTGTGAGATCCTGACCACACACAGAATTCAGAAGAAATTATCTAATCTTTTATTCTCTAATATTAAATATTTATTTAAAATTCTTTATTTAAAATTTACATCTCCTATATCTAAAATGTTCTTAAATATCTAAATGTTTATAATTCGTATCCTTTATTTAAAATTTACATATTGTATCTAAAATTCATATCCTGAACATCATGTGTATCCATTTGTTAAAATATCACAAGTCCTTGTAAATTGTTTATCTTTCGCATCCTGCTACACCATATGCGTCCATTTCATTCCTTTGTTTCAAACTAGTATATAAATCCTTGCTGAATAACTCAAATCATGATTCGTAATTCGTCGTCAAACAAATGTAACTCGAAACTCTGTTAAACTTAAATTGTAACAATTAAATGATCAAATAAATATAACTTAAAGTATTCGTTTAATTGTAATCAAATATTATATATTAAATAAATAAATGTTTGAAAAGTGACTTCAAGTGTTATCATTCAAGAAAACTTTAAATTAATCGACAGGGGTACGACAATGTACACATAACACGCTGAATGACCTTCAAAGTAAAATCATATAAAAAAAATTTTATTTAAAATACAATCCAAAAAATTTAAAAATGACTAGTCTTAACATTTTAGAATCCACATCAAAACTTGATCCAATTAATAAACTAAAATAGAAACCAAAATTCAGAAAATTTTTCGCACATTAAACACCAGAACAGGAGTGATAAAATACAAAAATTGTCAAATTTTGTATAACACATATATCAATCAGAGAAAATCAGAACCACAATTTCGGGAAAACAACTGACCGTCCATTTTCTGCTGCTATGGCGTTTAGTAGCTACTACAAGTGGTAACAACCAGCGAAAATTTGAACGGGATCCTATGCTCTGTTTTCCGGCAATTACCGGGCAAAAAGTTTTTTGAAGGTAAATGCCATTATAAACAATATAAAACATTTTTTGAAGTAAAATTTCGGGAAAACGACTGACCGTCCATTTTCCGCTGCTATGGCGTTTAGTAGCTACTACAAGTGGTAACAACCAGCGAAAATTTGAACAGGATCCTATGCTCAGTTTTTCGGCAATTAACGGCCAAAAAATTTTTTTGAAGGCAAATGCTATTATAAACAAAATAAAACATTTTTCGGAGTAAAATTTCGGGAAAACGACTGACCGTCCATTTTCCGCTGCTATGCTCAGTTTTTCGGCAATTTACAGAAAAATGAATGGTTTTGAAGATAAATGCCATTATAAACAATATATAATATTTTTGAGTGAGTGGTGAGATATATCCTATCTATTGTGTTATCCGAATTATTTTCAGATATACCAAAACCGTTTATATCCTATAGTGAAATAGTTACTGTTAATAAATAGTAAGTTTTCCCTTTCTATTTTCTTTTATAATTATAATTAGCATACTATTTTTTCCGTTATAACTTACAATTAGAATACAATTTAATTTAAAAGTTAGGCTATTGTCTGTCCCTTACAATACAATCAATCAATCAATTATTATTTATCATAACAGTAATTACGAGCCATCTATTGACATCTAATTAACATTCCTTTTCGGGAGCTGTTTCAGTAGCGAGGATATAAACCCCCGCTCTGAAACGGCGCTCGACTGAAACAATTAAGGATAATACATACATATACAATATCTTTTTTTAATTTCAAACATTATCGAGTGCTTGTGAGACACTACTACGTATGACAAACTTTTGTTTGCATTTCAACACACGCAGTATCGATATGTTCACTAATCGTTCAGCTAAACTGAAACTTTAAGCACTCGATTTCTTTGGTATAGTATGACCAAAAACCACATATAAATTAAAAATCACAAAGTGATTGAAAAAATTATCCGGATCGGCCGGGAATCGAACCCAGGATCTTCTGGTAACTAGCCAGACGTGCTAACCTCTACACCAACGATTCCATGCTCGGTAAGGGGCCAAGCCGGACACCCATTCAATCACCTATGTATATTAGTACTCTCTCTGATTCGAGAAACAGTTACAATTTTAATTTCAAATATTATCGAGTGCTTGTGAGACACTACTACGTATGACAAACTTTTGTTTGCATTTCAACACACGCAGTATTGATATGTTCACTAATCGTTCAGCTAAACTGAAACTTTAAGCACTCGATTTCTTTGGTATAGTATGACGAAAAACCACATGTAAATAAAAAATCACAAAGTGATTGAAAAAATTATCCGGATCGGCCGGGAATCGAACCCAGGATCTTCTGGTAACTAGCCAGACGTGCTAACCTCTACACCAACGATCCCATGCTCAGTAAGCGGCCAAGCCGGACACCCATTCAATAACTTTGTGATTTTTAATATATAATATCTTATTAATTTCATTCATTAATTGCATACGCAATTATGCAAACAGTGCAACAAGTACGCACTGTATATTGTGACTATGAATAATATTGAAAATGAAAATGACAACTTGGCCAGCCAAAGCCAAGTTGTTGAGATAAACCCCATCGTTACAAATAATAATATAACTGTACCAGAAAATAATTTAGTACAACAAAATAATAAAAACTATGCAGATATAGTCAAAAGTACAAGTAAAAGTAACTATCATTATCCTAAAAAAGAACAAGGTGTTATATTGTCAAGCGTTGAAGGTTTGAAACTTAAAGAATATGTTAAAGCCATAGGAAATATAGTACAACCTAAAAATGTATTATTCGCGTCAAGATTATCCAATGATAGAATTTGTATCTACCTTTCAACAACGGAACAGGTTAACAATATCGTAACTAAATATAAAACGATAGTCATTCAAAACCATGAAGTAAATGTACGACGTTTGATAACACCTACAAAAAAACTAATAATTTCAAAAGTATCTCCCACTATTCCAAATGAAATAATCGAACTAGCACTAAAAAAGTCCAACATAAAAACTGTGTCCCCAATGTACTTACTTAGAGCAGGACTGAAAGACCCAAATTATGAACATGTTTTAAGTTTTAGAAGATCTATATATATTGTACCAGATGATCATTTGCAAATACCTGATTCATTATTAATTAATTATGACAATGATGAATACAGAATCTTTCTTTCATTAGATCGAATGCGTTGTTTCAAATGTGGTAATTTTGGACACATTTCCAGTAATTGTGAATCAACAACAGACAATATAGCACCTATAATAACATCAAACACTAAAAAAAGACCCGTATCATCTACAATAGCCATAGACAATTCGGCTTCCTTAGAAACCCCACAAACACAAACCCATTAACCCAATTAACACAAAACCTTATCACAACCGAAATCCAAGTACACCAACCACCAAAATCTCACTCACAACACATTCAAAAAGAAAGTATGGAGGATAGTAACGATAATATTAGTAATAATAGTGATGAAGAAGAAAGTTTAAGTGACGACACAACACCAGTGATTAAAAAATCAAAAATAAGCAAAAAGTCCAACAAAAAACCGAAGCTCGAATACGATTTGGATGACTTGTTGGAGCCGGTACGAAATATTATCGAACAAACACCTGAAAATGATGTACTCAGTTACGATAATTTTAAAAATTTTCTAATTGAAGTCAAAAAATCAGACGACCCACTTAAAACAACACTAAAATATACAGAAGAAGTTGATCAACTTATTGCAATGATGAGGGATCTATATCCGTCACTTAAAAATAAGTTTATAAAAAGCCGCTTTACCAGAATCATAAACAATATTACAAAAAGAATTGATCTACAATCCACCAGCCAACAGGAAGAAGAACTAGAAGAATATTAAAATCAATCATGTCAGTTGTTCAGTGGAATTGCAATGGTCTAATCGCACATTTACCAGAACTACAAGTATTACTTAAGGAAGTGCAACCCGAAATATTATGTGTCCAGGAAACTAACTTCAAAGAAGGTCAAACATTCAAATTAAAACAATACAACACATATCGTAAAGATAGAACTCAAGCCAATCGCGCCAGTGGCGGTGTTTGTATATGTGTTAAGCAAAATTGTTACAGTGTAAAAATCCCCATTCAAACAGATATAGAAGTAATTGCTGTCAATGCAAGAATTCAGTCGCTAGATGTCGCAATCTGTAATATTTACTTACCAAACCGAGAAAATATCGACCTAATAGAAATAGAAAATATTTTAAGTCAACTGCCAATTCCATTTTTATTTCTTGGAGACTTCAATGGACACAACACACTATGGAGTTCTGAGAAAAACGACAACAGAGGAAAAATTATAGAAAAACTGTTGGATAGAGATGACATCATATTATTGAATGACGGCAAACCGACGCACATTGACATGTCAACCGGTAAATTTTCACACATTGACCTAACTTTCGCCCACCCAACACTAGCTCCATTATTAAACTGGATACCTGCAGAAAGAACATTTGGTAGCGACCATCTCCCATTAGTTATAACTACACCACTTAACAACCGACCCAATATAACAACGACCAAATGGAAAGTAAAAGCGGCGAATTGGATGAAGTACAGATATTTAGTTGAAGCCAACTTAAACAGAGATTGTATCAGCAATATTAACGACGCCGAACAAATGGTTAATCACCTACAAGACGTAATAATCAATGCAGCAAATGAATCAGTACCACAAAAACAAATAACAACCCTAAAATACAACGTACCATGGTGGAATGAAAAGTGTAAGATAGCCATCAGTGAGAAGAAAAAATCATATAATTTTTATAAAAACCACAAAAGTGTCGAAAACTTCATAAACTTCAAGAAACATAGAGCCAAAGCGAAAAGAATATTAAGAGAAAGTAAAAAGGAGTCATGGGAACAATATGTATCTACTATCACCCCCAATACTTCAAGTGCAGAAATTTGGGAAAAAATTAGGAGGATTAAGGGAAATACAAATGGTTTCAATATAGAAGCTATCAAAAATGAAAATGACATTATTACAGAACCAAAGTGTATTGCTAACTGCTTAGCCAAACTATTTTTTGAGAAATTTAGTATGGCAGCTTATCACCCAGAATTTTTAAGGCATAAAATTGAAACGGAAGGAACCATCGATTTTACTAGCGACAATCAAGAAGTATTTAATAAACCGATTACACATGATGAATTAGAAGTAGCATTATCAGAATCTTCCAATACTACCCCAGGTCCTGATAATATCCCATATATATTCTTACAAGAACTTTCATCAAACTGTAAATCCTATCTTCTTAAAATCTACAATACAATTTGGTCCAACAATGTATTTCCTAAACAATGGAAAAAATCCTTAATACTGCCACTGTTAAAGCCGTCAAAACAAAAGATGTTACTTGGAAGTTATCGACCAATAGCACTAACCAGCTGCGTTTGTAAAATTTTAGAAAAGATAGTTAACAAGCGACTAACATGGTACTTAGAAAAAAATCAACTGATAGAAAAAAATCAAAGTGGCTTCAGGCGTTGTCACTCTACAATCGACCAGTTAGCCAATCTGGAAAACTATATACAAAATGGGTTCATACTTGGAGAACACACAATTGCCATCTTTTTTGATCTCCAAAAGGCATTCGATACAACATGGAGATACAAGATATTGCAAACACTGGAAAACTGGAACATAAAAGGAAATATGCTATACTTTATTTACAATTTCCTAAGTGATAGAACTTTTAAAGTGCGTGTAAATGATTAACTCTCGGACACAAAAATGCAAGAAACGGTACCACAAGGTTCGTTTCTAGGTGTTACACTGTTCTTAATCGCGATTAATGACATAATTAGTCTTAACATACAAAAACCAGTTGAAGCACTAGCGTTTGCCGACGATTTAGTTATATTTTACCGCCATAAAAATATCAATAATATTGCAATAAAACTTCAAAGGTCTGTACATAATCTTCAGCAATGGTCATTAAAAAATGGTTTTACATTTTCAACATCTAAAAGTAAATGTGTCC
Organism: Brachynemurus nebulosus; assembly: GCA_035578155.1. Lineage (NCBI taxonomy): Eukaryota > Metazoa > Arthropoda > Insecta > Neuroptera > Myrmeleontidae > Brachynemurus > Brachynemurus nebulosus. The sequence continues at coordinate 17,786,780 of JAPWDM010000007.1, forward strand.
ATTTTTGTAGATCACGCAACTGCATTCAAACACCACTCCTATTAATGCACGATACACCTCTACAGTATACAGAGAATATAAAATACTTAGGCCTCATATTTGATAGAAAATTAAGGTGGACCGAACATATAAAAGAACTGAGAAATCGCTGTAAAAAATCCATTCAACTATTAAAAATATTATCACATCATAAATGGGGTGCTGATATCAAACCGTTAACTACAGTATTTAAAATGATACTTTGTACAAAAATTGATTACGGATCAATAATATATGCCAGTGCAAACATAAACATATTAAAATCAATCGATGCTATATATAACAACGGACTTCGTATAATTCTAGGCGCATTTAGAACAAGCCCTCTATTAAGTATTTATGTTGAAAGCGGCGAACTACCACCAAATTACAGACGAGATCAACTATCTTTAAATTTCGCAACTACTGTTCTATATAATCCTGACAACCAAATTAAAGAAATAGTTCATAAACCGTATTACCAAAACCTTTACGCATCACGTCCAAAATCTACACCACCTTTACCTATACGTATCAAAATGCTACTAACAAAATACCAAATCTCATTTCCACCTGTAGAAACAAGAAGTGTTGAAAATATACCAATGTGGACGAAACCGAAACCAATAATCGACTTGCAGTTAAATAATTACAGTAAAAATGATGAGAATCCCCTTGAGCTGAAAAATATATATAATGAAATAATCAATCAGCAGTACAGCGACTACGTAAAAATTTTCACAGACGGATCAAAAAACGAAGAAAGACCAGGTTGTGCAATAATCTGCGATGAATACTCCATAGGATACAGGCTTCCAGATTACTGTTCCGTGTACAACGCTGAGCTTTTCGCACTTCTAAAGGCGTTGGAGTATAGTTATCAACTAAATTACAACAAACTATTAATTTGTAGTGATTCACTCAGCTCATTGCATGGTCTATCTAAAATGGAAGAGAAGCACCCATACATATTACAAATACAAACCTATATTTACCAACTAAAGGTCCAAAAAAAAGAATATTATATTCATCTGGTGACCCGCGCACATCGGTATAACTGGCAATGAAAAAGCTGATCAGATAGCTAAAGAAGCACTGAACAATAATGTAATAGAACAAACTAAAATTATACATACAGACTTTAAACCTATAATTAAGAAGAAAATAAGAGAAAAATGGGAAAAAGAGTGGCAAAATACCCCACTAACTAACAAACTTCGAAATTTGACTGAATCAACCATAACGAAGAAACCGGTAAACATAAGAAGAAACGAGCAAGTAATTTATACAAGATTAAAAATTGGACACACTAAAGCCACGCATAAATATATATTAAATAAAGATCATCCACCAATATGTATCGAATGTAACACAAGAATAACTGTACAACATCTACTCATTGCCTGGGCTAGTAGTAATTTTGCCACGCGGTCAGTTGTGAACCTTTTTCACCGTAGGGGGTAGTATGTATATTCCCCACACAAACCCTTACAGAGCAAACCCTCATTATCCCTTATAAGATTATTGAACATCGAACAGATGGCCGACTAAAAATTACTGGATTTCCCAAAAAATTTCTTTAAAAGAAAGTGGGTGGACATGTAAATTGCAAATAGTGAATTTATGAATATTTTCTTCCCACTTTGTTTATATAATACAATTGTATAATAGTTTTATCTTTGTTTTGAACTTATGTTCTGATTATTATTCCTTGAAGTAATAAAAGGAATACAATACCTTTTTGTAAAAAGGCGCAAGCGTAATTTTTTCGTTACTAATAAACTTTATTCCATAAATTTTTGTGCCATTTATCAAAATCGTGCAACATAGAAATCACTAAAACATTAAGTATTCGAGGAGGTGAAATTTTATTTGTTAATCATTTTAAATTTAACATAGTGAAAAAAGAAAATGATCCCACGAAAGTGCCTCGTTGGAGGTGTTCAGTGAGAGGTTGTCCAGCAAAACTTCATACACAAGGTAAGTTGAATTTGCACTTCCTAATCAATTTAATATAATATTGATAAATAACATTGTCTTGAACTATTCAATCAAACCGTTCCGAAAATAACTAGATATTTTTCGGATTAGTCCTGTAAAATATTTTTCACTTTTTCACACGCTTCACTTTTGTAGAAGCGAGTAAATCAGCTATGTACAATAATTGTATTATTAATACTCATGCAAAAAACCCATGTGTTATATTAGCTGCGACAATAATATTTTTGAATAAAATCAAAAATGATTAGGCAGCTTATAGTTCATTTAGTCATAGTGAAATTAAAAAAAAATTAATTCCGCACCTGATATAATTTTTTTTTTTTTTAGGAAAGGGCGGTGATGTAGTTTTAAGTGACTTGAACCATTCCCATTCTTCTCTTCCGATAAATGAAATAAACCGCCATATTGTAAACGTTGCTGTGAAAAGGAACGCGACCGAAGATATTTGCGTAAGACCGGCAAAAATTATTAAAAAATGCTTGTCGCCTAGCCACGTCGAACATTTGAATGAAAAAGACATCAAATGCATTTCAAGAAATATTTATAATAGCAAACGGAAAAATTATCCTAATCTACCAGAAAATATAATCGACGTCCATAATGCCCTAGATTCGATAAAATGCACAACTTCTAAAAATGAAAACTTTTTGTTTGTGAGTTTTTTTACCAATTGTTTACAATTCATGGGTACATTAATGGACGTTACATCCCTGTAACTTTTATGCTTTTGCCAAATAAAAAAACTTATAGAAAAGCTTTTGAAATTTTAAGCAAAAATATTTTCATTAAACCTAAGATATTCGTCGCCGATTTTGAACTGGCAATACATCAGGCCATTCATCTTGTTTGGCCTAATGCAATAATTCAAGGCTGTCGCTTCCATTTAACACAATCATGGTAAGTGCAATTTAATTATGTGATGTAATACTATTTCTGCTTACTGTATTCCAATGTTTTTTTATAGGTGGCGGAAAATCCAGGAGCTAGGACTTGTACGCGACTATCGCCAGCAAACACAAATTGGACAATGGTTGCAGTATACATTTGGCCTTTGCTTTTTGGGTCCAGAGGATGTGGGTGATTGTTTTGTCTTTGATTTCATATCCAAAATGCCAGAAGACAAAAATGTAGAAAGATATGCGAACTATTTACTAGATAATTATATCGGAGAAGAAACAAAATTTCCTCCAATAATTTGGGCAAAAAAGTCATCTAATATGTCTTTAACGACAAACGCTTGTGAAGCATTTCACTCACATTTTAATAAACAATTTTATACTGCACATCCAAATATATATATATATATATATATATATATATATATATATATATATATATATATATATATATATATATATATATATCTTCTTAGAGGTGCTCAAGGAAATACAAACAGACGTGTATATAAAAAAAAATAGTGTCTATCTAGGACCAGAAATTTCAAAAAAATATAAGCAAATTAGTTTTAAGATTGAAAGTGCTATCAAACAATTGTCTAATGGTGAAATTACTAAATATGAATATGTAAGACAGTTGTCTTTTAGATACAAAAAATAATTGATTATATTCAAATTTTTTACTTATTTTATCTACCAATAATACATACACCCATTGTATACATACATACATACAACAGAATATACATACATACAACAGAACCTAATTTATTAATTTTTAATGTAATAACTATTATAATAATTAAATAGATTATAATATTTTTAAGGTATATTTTTTTAATTTTTCTTAACTTTTAATATACCTATTTAATTAATATTTTTGGAATTTTTGTATATATATTTATCATTACCAGGTTTGAAAACTTTATTAAATATTCACACTTTATAATCTGTATTTTTATTTACGACACCCCATGCCGCGTCAAGAGATTATATGATTAGGTGACCATTTCTGACCGTGTGGCGAAATTACATATAGCTCTTTTTAACCATTTCTGACCGTGTGGCAAAATTACCATTCACCCATTGCCTGTACCAGATTTACCCAACAAAGGATCACGACACAACTCCCACAAAATATGCAAGATATTCTATCTCCAGATAAGATCACAAAACTAATGTTATTCCTGAAACTAACCAACTTATTTAGCAGCATTTAACAATTCCCACATTTGGATTATATTAGAGCAATTCTTCTGTAAATTCCTGATACATGGGACTTACTGCTAATGGCCTAGATGTCGATGCGTGAGTCCTGTGTATCAGGAAACTGAATATGTTGTAACAACAGAATGTAAATTTAAAATAAAAAAAAATATATATAAAACATTTTTCGGAGTAAAATTTCGGGAAAATGACTGATCGTCCATTTTCCGCTGCTATGGCGTTTAGTAGCTACTACAAGTGGCAATAACCAGCGAAAATTTTAACGGGATCCTATGCTCAATTTTTCGGCAATTGACGGCCAAAAAATTTTTTTGAAGGTAAATGCCATTATGAATAAATTAAAAACATTATTCGAAGTAAAATTTCGGGAAAACGGCTGACCGTCTATTTTCCGTTGCTATGGCGTTTAGTAGCTACTACAAGTGGCAATAACCAGCGAAAATTTAAACGGGATCCTATGCTCAGTTTTTCGGCAATTAATGGGCAAAAATTTTTTTTTAAGGTAAATGCCATTATAAACAAAATAAAACATTTTTCGAAGTACAATTTTGGGAAAACTACTGACCGTCCATTTTCTGCTGCTATGGTGTTTAGTAGCTACTATATGTGGTGACTACCAACAAAAATTTGAACGGGATCCTATGCTCAGTTTTCCGGCAATAACCGGGCAAAAAATTTTTTTGAAGGTAAATGCCATTATAAACAATATAAAACATTTTTCGAAGTAAAATTTCGGGAAAACGACTGACCGTCTATTTTCTGCTGCTATGGCGTTTAGTAGCTACTGCAAGTGGCAATAACCAGCGAAAATTTAAACGGGATCCTACGCTCAGTTTTTTGGTAATTTACAGGAAAATCAATGGTTTTGAAGGTAAATGCCATTATGAATAAAATAAAACATTTTTCGAAGTAAAATTTCGGGAAAACGACTGACCGTCCATTTCCTGCTGCTATAGCGTTTAGTAGCTACTACAAGTGGTAACAACCAGCGAAAATTTAAACGGGATCCTCTGCTCGGTTTTTCGGCAATTAACGGCCAAAAAATTTTTTTGAAGCTAAATGCCATTATAAACAAAATAAAACATTTTTCGAAGTAAAGTTTCGGGAAAACGACTGATCGTCCATTTTCCGCTGCTATGGCGTTGAGCAGCTACTATAAATAGTAACTACCAGCGAAAATTTAAACGGGATCCTATGCTTGTTTTATTTTGTTCATCATGGCATTTACCTTCAAAATTTTTTTTGACCGTCTCTTGCCCAAAAACGGAGCATAGGATGCCGTTTAAATTTTCGCTGGTTGTTGCCACTTGTAGTAGCTACTAAACGCCATAGCAGCAGAAAATGGACGGTCAGTCGTTTTCCCGAAATTTTACTTCGAATAATCTTTTTAATTTATTCATAATAGCATTTACCTTCAAAAAAATTTTTTGGCCGTCAATTGCGGAAAAACTGAGCATAGGATCCCGTTCAAATATTCGCTGGTTGTTGCCACTTGTAGTAGCTACTAAATGCCATAGCAGCAGAAAATGGGACGGTCAGTCGTTTTCCCGAAATTTTACTTCGAATAATGTTTTTAATTTATTCATAATGGCACTTACCTTCAAAAAAATTTTTTAGCCGTCAATTGCCGAAAAACTGAGCATAGGATCCCGTTCAAATTTTCGCTGGTTGTTGCCACTTGTAGTAGCCACTAAACGCCACAGCAGCAGAAAATTGACGGTCAGTCGTTTTCCCGAAATTTTACTTCGAATAATGTTTTTAATTTATTCATAATGGCATTTACCTTCAAAAAAATTTTTTGGTCGTCAATTGCCGAAAAACTGAGCATAGGATCCCGTTCAAATTTTCGCTGGTTATTGCCACTTGTAGTAGCTACTAAACGCCATAGCAGCGGAAAATGGACGGTCAGTCGTTTTCCCGAAATTTTACTTCGAAAAATGTTTTATATTGTTTATAATGGTATTTACCTTCAAAAAAATTTTTTGCCTGGTAATTGCCGGAAAACTGAGGATAGGATCCCGTTCAAATTTTCGCTGGTTGTTACCACTTGTAGTAGCTACTAAACGCCGTAGCAGCAGAAAATGGACGGTCAGTCGGTTTCCTGAAATTGTGGTTCTAATTTTCTCTGATTGATATATGTGTTATACAAAATTTGACAATTTCTGTATTTTATCATTCATTTTCTCGTGTTTAAAGTGCGAAAAATTTTCTGAATTTTAGTTTCTATTTTAGTTTATTAATTGGGTCAAGTTGTGATGTGGATTCTAAAATGTTAAGACTAGTCATTTTTAAATTTTTTGGATTTTATTTTAAATGAAATTGTTTTTATATGATTTTACTTTAAAGGTCATTCAGCGTGTTCTGAGTACATACATAGGAAAGGTGTTGTTAGTTGTGCAGTCAGTCGATATGTGCTAATTGTTCTCCTATTCAAATATCGTTTTATTATACTCAAATACTATTTTATACGCATGGTTTTGACGCTGCGATTTTTTTCTGTTAAATACACCATGGTTGAATATTATAGGAGAAGTACCCTTTACGATTTCGGTACACTTCTCCGTCGTAAGGTCCTGAAAAGAAATATCAAATATTAACAATTTAACCCCTTTAGGACTAATGACGAGCTCAGCTCGTCATACTAATTTTTAGAAAAAATTCAACTGACGAATGTGCATTGTCTTATATCGATAACTGGAGGCTATATAGTAAAGAGCGGTCATACTGTAAATAAACAAAATGTACCAAACTTGCAATTAAATTTATAGAGATATTAAATTTTTTATCTAAAAAATTGGAATATATGGCGGTACTAAACGGGTTAATAATTGCCTCAAAAATAAAAATTTTACCTGGTGATTGTATTTTTATATGAGTACAGTCAATGGTACCAATAACCTTAGGGAATCTAGCAATTTTATAAAATCCAGCTTGAATATATTTTATTTCGTCGTTCGTTTCAGGCAAAGGCAATTTTATAAACTGAGGCCGCAACTGAGCAATCGCAGTTGACACTCTCTTTACAATTCTTCCAGCTGTTGCTTTTGTAACTCCAATAAAGTCTCCGATAGATATAAGCATACAACCAGAAGCATAAAATCTGAGTGTTAATAAAAGTTGATTTAATGGTGATAAACACTGATTTCTTAATGAACTGAATTGGATATTATTTTCAACAAGTTGTAAAATTTCCATTACACCATCTTTTGTAAATCGAAATCTCTCAAGAATTCTCGATCTGATAAACCATTAAAATGGTCCTTCCTTTGTTTAAATATTTTTGGTTGTCGCCTTCTGCGTACCATTTCAAACAATTCTTCATCAGAGGAAGATGTGTAATCACTTGAATTTGAATTCACAGTGTAAAATATACGTGAAAACAAATAAAACTTCGAAAATAATAATATGAAAAAAATTCTTAAAAAAATTTTTTTTCGTCACTCATCGATTAGCACTCATAACAGGCGGATCGATTTCGTAATAATTGTATCAACAATTAATTTAATTTATACCTAATTAGTGTTTTTTATTTATTTGTGTACTTTGTTTATTTTAAAATTAAACATTAATTGAGGTTGCAAGTATCTACTAGACTCTTTACACTCCAGTATTTCACTGGGGTGTATTCAGTATAAAATTGGTTGTTAATGTGATGAATGTGAAGTCATCAATTACAACAAACTTATCAGCTATAACTAATTCATCAACTACAACAATCGGCGATGCTAATATTTCTGCTGAAAATCAGCTAATAGTCAATGTTGTTTCGCCAGAAATTTATAAATCTCAACATAAACGCGTGGCTACTGGATCGCTACCATCTATGTCAGGTGCAACTAAAAAAAGAATACGGACAGCATCCTCAACAAGCAATTCGCAGTCAATGTACAGTGTAGATACGCGTAATAGATTCGATGCTCTTAGCGAAAATTCCGACAGCGAGGATGATGAAGCGCTCATAGCTAGACACCTAAAACAAGCTGAATCATCTAACCGGAATACAGCAGCACCACACAAAATACCTCCTGTTGTATTGTACAGCTACATTGAAAATCATTCTGCTACACTAGCCAAATTAAAATCTGTTTTGAAGCACGAACTTGACCTCAAGTACAAAGGAAATCGAATATTAATATTTACAAAATCCTTGGAGGATCATAAACTCATCTGCTCAACTTTAAAACAATCTGGAGCAGAATATCACACTTATGCAACTGATGAAAGTAAAGTTTTAAAACTGGTTCTGCGTGATATTGCTCCAAATGTAACTGAAAATGAATTATTAGAAGATCTAAAAGAACAGAAATTAAATCCTCTTCAAGTAAGACAAATGTTTCGCAAAGAAGAAAATAATATTAAAAGACTACTCCCGCGTTATGTAATTACTTTCGCACCTGGTACAACCATCGCATCTGTAATGAATTGCAAGAAACAATGTGGCTATATGGGTAAATGGGAGAAATATCGAAAATTCGACCAAGTCACTCAATGTTACCAATGTCAAGAATTTGGACATACTGCTCAATTTTGTGGAAAACCTGCTCGTTTGAAATGTGGACAGAACCATAACATTAAAAATTGTGAATCTACCGACCCAAAACCTTCCTGCACTAACTGCCACGGTGAGCATCAAGCAAATTTTAAAGATTGTCCAAGGTATAAAAAGCAAATTTTGTTAAAACAAACTAAAGGTCCAACAATTAGGAATGTCTTTAAAAATAATGAGTGTTTCACTTTAAATCAACAAAATTTCCCGCAGTTACCAAATAGAAATAATTTTCAAGTTAGAGACCAAGCCGCCCCTGTAAGCTATAATGACGCTGTTCAGAACAATTATTCCAATACGAATAGTAATAATAATAATTCCAATATGAGTAGTAATAATAATAACTTGGCCACCTTATTTGCGTGACCTGTTGTGTCACAATAGCCTGTCCTTATCGAGCATTCCTCTAGACCCTGGGATGGCAGGGTTTGCCTGTTAGTTTGTTTTTTTATTGTATGTGTTTGTCCTTTGTCTATTGCATTTATGTGTCCCTGTCTGTATGTGTGCTTTATCTTTTGTGAGTATGGTGGCGCATGCCCGTCGATGGCGATGCCGCCGGGCACTGCTGCCATCCATCGGCAGCAGTACTCCAATTTTATTTAAAAAAAAAAAATAATAATAATAATAACATTTTTGATTTTGTTAATGAAATAAGAAATTTAACTAATAACTTTAACTTTACTTCATTGTTAACTCTAATCAAAAATATCTCAACTCGTTTAAGAACTGCAAATGATACTTTCACTAAAATTATGATTATAATTGAAGGTGTTTTTGAATTTTTCAGTAATGGTAATTAATTTTTTAAAAATTACTGTACAAACATGCGAAATTGATTCACTTTAAAATTTTTGTTGTTCTGTTTTTCTTTTATAATTATATAACTAAATTATGTAAACTATTCTGATCATATTGAAGTATTAAATTTGCATTATGTCAATAAATAGATTTGATATAAAAGTAATGTTATGGAATTCAAATTCCATTAAATATAAATTAAACCAGTTGAGATATGTTTTAGATACTAAACAAATTGAACTTGTAGCATTAAGTGAAACTAATTTGAACACAACTGATAAAATTAGTATTCCAGAGTATAAGATCTATAGAAATGATGAAGGGCGCGGTGTAGCATTGTTTATTCACCAAAGGTTGCGGCATCATGAAGCAATGATACATGGGTTAATAGAATTAAAAGCAGTAGCTATAAAAATTTCATTATGTCCCAATCTACAAGTTACTGTTGTATCGGCTTATCAGTCACCTTCTAAACGAATACTAATCAGTGACCTAGATTTAATATTCAACTTGGACAGAAAAGTTATAGTCCTTGGAGATTTAAATTGTAGGCATCCTAGCTGGAACTGTATACGTTCAAATGCAAATGGTAACATACTTTTGAACTATTGTTTGCTATCTAATTTTAATATACATCATTCTGATGAGTATACATTTTACCCATCCAGAAACAATGCTACACCCAGCACTTTAGATCTTATTTTATCAAAAAATACAACATTATCACTAAACCTAATTGTGTGTCAGAATTAAATTCTGATCACAATCCAGTTTATTTTAACATCTGTTCAAATAAGAATATTAATTACAACAAAATGCGCTACATCTTAAATTATAAAGGAACAAATTGGAACAGATTCTAATATTAACAATTCAATAAAAATTAATAATACAAATGATATTGATTACCCTGTCAACAAATTTACAAAGGTTTTACAAGATGCGGTACAGGTAACAGTCCCACTTGTAAAAATTAAACCAAAATATTTTAATATTCCTCCCACCTTATCGAACTTAATTAAATTAAAAAATTTCTTCAGACGACGCTATCAGAAGTGTCGCTCACAACTCTACTATGATGTGTACGTACAACTTTCTAAAAATGTTAAAATCGACCTATCTAACTGGCGTAACAAATGTTGGAATGATTTTCTTTCAACTTTAAGACCACAAGATGGTACACTTTGGAGAATCACAAAGAACATAACTAAGAAAATGCAGCCAGTCCCGACCTTGAAGAGTGATGATGGTAATTTTGCTTTTTCTAATATACAGGGTGTAAAGTAAATAGGTTTCATAATTTGCAGGAGAGAAAGGTCTCAGTCTACTAATTAAGTATTGCTAGTTAAATTTTACCGATCAAGTTTCATTTCAGAAATTTTCGATTGTCAAAAACGTGTTAAAAAATGGCCCCTAGAAAAAAAAACTTAATCAGGCTCTGATTACTTATCATTTTTTTCCTTTGCTTTTTTGAATGTAAATTTTTTTATCAACAAAATATTTTTACCTGCTTGTTTACGAAATCTTTAGAAAATAGTTATATAGGAGTGTCCATAAAAATTTGAACATAATTTTTAATGAGACAATTTACGTCATATATCAAATAGATCGATTTCGTCAAATCTCATTAAATTATTTGGAAATTTAGCAAAGTTCTCTAGATATTTATTTTCTCCAATACCAATAATACGAGCCCTTACCGAAAAAAAAATTGACCACCCCAATTTTGAGAAAAACGATTTCAAAGTTTTGTAATTTTAACACGGGTTCTTATGGGAAAATTCTATTTTTTTTAGAATAAAATGAAAACGTGTCAAAGGAATTTGATAAAAATTGAATATGTTATTTAATACAAAGTTACAAACCATATTTAATAAGAAATAAAAATTATTGACCACGCCGATTTTGAAATATAATTTAAAAACATCATTTTACTACGTTTTTACAACGTTTTTTCAACAATTCTTTTAAATTGCTACAACATAAGCGCGCTAAATACAAAAAAACAAGTGGTATACAAATATAATAACTGAAGAATATCAATACATTATTTAATTTTTGATAAAATAAAGTTTTTTTGCTGAGATAAACTTTTGTACCTGACTTCTCAGAGCAAGTACGTTAAGTTGAAGTATTTATGAATTATGACACAACAATTAAATTTTAAAACATTTCTAAAATATACAATTGGTTTATTATTCACGCACATACACATACTTTTAATTTTAATACTTTGATTTACACAGTTTTCACACAGTTAATTCATGCAACAGTTTAAAACATTTCGACTTTAGACCAGTACCTGTATTGTTAAAAAAATAACAAAGAATGTACTGTTTTATTATTGATAAAATGATAATAATATATGTAATACGAATACCACACATTGTTCCATCTTTATTCTGGATCACATATTCACATAATCACACATACACATTCAACTACAAATGCATATACATGTCGTGCCACGAGATTTTCCGTTGAATAAAGTACCGTCCCGGATATAACTTCGTAGATGCGAAGCTTACTCGTATTTGGACCACACAAATAGTTGATTGATTGATTGATCGATGATTTTTGTTTTATATAGGATCGCCAATTACATTTGTTAAGTAAAATGTAATAAAAACCTTTTAAGAATTTTAATAATCACTTTTTGTTGAAAACACTTTTACTGAAAGATATTGCTCTAAGTTTTAAGAAATGAAAGATAAGTTTAAATTTTAACAATTAAATTTTATTTAAAATATAAATATTTTGTACATAGTAACGGAGCACCGTTACTTATGGATTAATACAGACTGAAATGAATTGAACGAATGTTAATTTATTGTTTGGGGTAGCGTATTTATACAATTTTTATTGTCATTAAAACAAAGAGAAATCGTTCTAGAAGGTTCCATTGTCCGCTTTCTAGTGACGTAACATTGGAATTTGTCCTTGGCTGGTTGCTGTGTAGTTAATGAAGTTGGCGATGTACTGGGCTTGGAATGTATTTAGCTGTAGGCACTACACTCTCCCATGTTTAGAATAGATCATAACTTGGAAGGTTTTGATCGTTTTTAAAGGAATGGCTCGAGTGGTCCTGATCGGCTGGTTGTTCGTGACGGCTGTCTTCTTGTTGGTAATTGGGTTTGACTAATGGTGACGTCGTCATAACGAGGCGGAGCACAAGGAATAAGTTGGTTTTCCTCTGAATTTATTGGCGTGAAGTGGACATTTGGTTCGTTTTTGATGCTGGGGCCGTGAACGCAGTTGTAAATGTTGACGCAGCCCTTGGTACATGATTTATTAAGAAGGCTCTTAATAAATGAAAAAAATGATAGCTTATAGAGGACGAATATTTTACCTAAAACAGAAAACAAAAATAGCGAATTTTTTATGTAGGTCCACGTGGATGTGGAGATGCGCTGTCCCATTATTTTTATGGTGTTTTCGAGTCTTCTTTCAACTTCTTTATTCAGATCCTTGATTCTATGTTGATTTTCATTTAATTCATCTAAGTTGATGTGAGTGAGTTTGATTGGACTGATTGAAGATAGTTCGATGTCTGATTTATTTAATTTTTTTATACAATCATCTTCTTCTTGTAGATTGATGTTAGGAATGAAGTCTCGAATAGAGTGGTTTTTGATGGTCGGGTACGTTTCAATTGTGTGTGGCCTTTGCATTTGTTTTGTAATTGAATTTTTTGTGTTCCCAGTAGCTCGATTGCATCGGATTCATTTGGGCAGACTATGTTCAATGCAGTTGGTTCACTGGTGGAGCATATCCAAGTGTTATCGTTGATTTCCTGCCATATCTCTTGCTCGGCGTAGTATGTCTTGATTTCACATTCTTTCGGGGTTTTCTTCGTGGTGGGATCCAACAGTTTTGTTTCGCAGTTTTGATGTGTTAAGCTTGACGTAGTATGGATGTCGCTGCACAAGTACCTTCCTTGTTCGTACTCTTGGCATTTATCCTTCGTCTTTAACGTAATATGCATGGTCCGACTTAAATTGATTATTAGGTAAGGATAATTAACGTGAATTATGGAAATTTGCTTCGGGTCTGATGGATTGTGATTAGGTAATGGAAATAAGTGGTAAAGAATAAATTGATCTAATTTTATTACTGGTATTTTAATTTCAATAACCAAAGTATGACCTAAATTAATTGGTTTGGCTTTAATAACCTTATAATAATTTTCTAAATTTTCCCATTTAGGTTCGAATGGCAAATTAAACTTTTGACTCTGAATTAATTCGTCTAGCAGTGTTCTAGGTGGTAAAATTTTGAAATCTACTAAGTTATGTCTAGCCAACGTGATTGCATTTTCAAAATTTTCTAATTCTTTGTAAACTTTATTAATTAAATTTCTTAATAGGATGATATGTTCATTTATGTTAATACTATGTAGTTCGCGGTCAACTGCAATTTTTGTTTGATTTATATTTTTATTGTATATCGTTATGTATGAATTTAACTTAGTCTCGATTGTTCTGATCTCATTTTGTGTTTTGTTCATCTTTGACAATGAATCACTTATAAGATGTATTTGAGACTGTACCATCATGTGAATCTTATCCTGATTGTTAACTAGGTTATTTATCGCGTCAGTGAAATATTGTGCATCGTCTGCGGATGGGTTTCCAGTAATTTTGTGCCAAAGACACCCAATTACATCAAACCATCCATGCTCATATTCTACTTGTACAGACCGTTTGTTGCGCGTATGAGTATTATCTAAATTATAAAGATTTGTCAGATCGCTAAATTTTATTTTTAGTTCTGCTAGCTCGTTATTGAGTAATTGGAAATTTAGTTTACAATTAATATTTTCTTCAATTAAATTACACATATGAGTAGATTGAGAATATTAATGTCCGACCGAAGCTTCGGCTTCGGCTTCGGCCACCTTCGGCCACTTAACGCGCCTTCGGCCACACATTCGGCTTCGGCCAAAAAGAAGCCGAAAGTCTGGCCGAAGCCGAAGGTGGCATCTTTTTACATAATGTAATTTTATTTATTCTTATTTTACCCTAAATTACGTTTATAATTCTGTATTTTGAAAGTTTTTGTTTATTGTTACCTGAACCTATATACCTAATAATTTAAAATATCCTTTTAAAGGAATTACAGTTCCATAAAAATTTTTGGAATTTCCATCTAAGCGGCTTTTTTGTTGAGAAAAAGAATGACGGTAACTTTATTGCTTTATTGCAATTTTTAAAGTTTATTGTTACGTAAACCTACGTAACAATTTAAAATATCCTTCCAACATAATTATAAAATTTTTTGGAATTCCCAACAAAACGTTTGTTTCTTTCATTTTAGTAAAAATGATTCCTGCTGTGCCAAACTAGGGCCTCAATATTATGTAATAAATTCAATATAAATATTTTGTTTTCAAAATAAAATTCTTATTTCTTACTGTCTTCTTATTGACGTGAGAGCAAAATCGAAAACTAGGATAATTTTTTACTTTTGTTTTTAAAGTTACATATTTAATTCGTTAAAAAGTGTCTTAGTACATAATAAAATAATTTTCAATTCTGTGAGAAGTGTTGTGATAAAGTGCAATAATATTTACAACAGCTGTTTATAGCACAAAAATCAGAGGTAAGTTTTCCAAGGCATTTTTCTCGTTTTTTGAAAAATACCATATACAAATAACTCGGAAGTTATGAGATGATTTGGTTGTCCTCTTTTTTTAAAAAAATAAAAAATATATCTTAAAAATTTGTGCATTTTGTCAAGTTGGTTAGTTTTATTTTCGTGAATCGTAATCGTAAATAATGTCGTTCACTCATTTATGATATGTATTGGTTTCATTGTTTCAGATATTATAACTTATAAAATAAAAATGAGTTTATATAAAAAAAAAAAATGACTATTTAATTATTCTATTTATTATATTTTCAGGAAGTATTTTTAATTTAATTGCACCTTCGGCTTCGGCTTCGGCTTCGGCCGAAGGTTTCGACGATAGCCAAACATCGGCTTCGGCTTTGGCTTCGGCTGCCAAACTGACCTTCGGTCGGACACTAGAGAATATATATTTTCTATACTAGATATCGTTTTAGCTAAATAGCTAATATTATAGATATGTAAAAGATTTATGAAACCAGTAACTAATTTAACATCCCCTTCTACATTATAATAGACACCGGGATTATTATTTAATTTTGTTAATTCGTAACTACGATTTTGAACAACTTGGTTCATTGACAGAATTGTTAACAATAGGAGGATGATTCTGATTATCTTTGCTTTTATTATTTGTTCTGATTATCTTTGCTTATAGTATTTGTTTCTTTGGAAACTTGTAGATTTTGCTTGGCTATTTCGCGTAATGTTTTTAATTTAGTTGTGATTTCTTCCGTAAATTGGTGATAAGATGGTGTATGAGTTGTGTTAGAAATTAATTTTGGATTATTACCATATACAAGTTTATAAGGTGTTTCACCTGTTGATCGGTTTATGTGGGTGTTGTAACTGAAACAAGCTAAGTGAACGTATTGGTCCCAATCATCTTTATTTTCATTAGTAAATATTCTTAAGTAATCCTTCAAAGGACCGTGTGCACGTTCTAATGACCCATTGGTAGATGGATTATAAGGCGTGGTTTGTTTGTGTCGTATATTAAGTATTTTGTTAATTTCTTTTATTAGGTTGGATGTAAACCTTCCGCCTCTATCAGTTAGGATGGTGGTGGGGAACCCAAACCTAGTACAGTAGTCAATGAAAGGTATGGCTACATTAATTGCTTGCTGATCACTGATTGGGTACGCTTGTAGGTACTTTGTTAATTCGCACTGAATGGTTAGAATGTACTTATGATTATTTTGAGTAATATTAAATCAGGTCCAAAGCTATGCTATGGTTAGAAGTTGATGCTGTAGTAGTAATTAGCATCGGAGGTTTGTTGTTTTTCGTATTTTTCTTAGCACGCTGACATTGTTCACATTCGTTAATGTATTTTTCAATGTCGCGAGACATGTTTTTCCAGAAATAACGTTGCTTAATTGCTTGCAACGTTCTTTTAACACCTTGATGTCCACTAGTAATGTCATCATGGTGGTGTTTTATGATTTGAAGGCGTTCGTCTTTGTCTCTGACGATTTGCGTTTCTATTTTAAGGATATTTATTTTATACTGTTCGTCTGTATTAAAATAATATAATAATTTTTGAAATTGTTCATCAGTTATTGATAAAGTTAGTGATGGTATATCATAAAATGTTAATTCAACTTTGTTAGTCGTTTGCGTTTGTGACATATTTAAGATCATGAATAAGTTATAAAGGCATTCAAATAAATTACCGGGTAAAATGGGGTCAAGAGCGTTTTCTTTTGCAAATAATAGATAAATTGTTTTATCATTTTTTGAAGTGAAACAATGTACATCTTTAAATAAATTAATGCTAGCTAAATTAGTATTTGTTTTTACAAAATACGAAAATTTACAATTATCCGAATTTATAGAGCTATATGGTAGAATTAAATTGTCAATACTTTCTAAGGGTGTAGTTATCGTATTAAATTGAGGTGTTTGGATATTATCTTTCCATAGTAGGAAGTTCTCGTACGTTTTTTCGAGTACAAGATTGTCTATGACTAATACTGGTCGAATGAGTGTGTCGGCATTAGTATTTGATTTACCAGATTTGTACTCTTCGAGTTTAAGACGCCACCTAATAAGTCGTGAAGAGGGATCTTTATTATTCATTAGCCATTCTAGGGCTTTATGGTCAGTTCGTATAAGGAATTTTTGTCCGTAAAGGTATGGTCGAAAACTTTTTACTGACTCTACAATTGCAAGTAATTCTTTTTCTGTCGTTGTATAAGATTCTTCGGCTGAGTTTAGGGTGCGCGAATAGTAGCGTATGGGCAAGTCGAGTGTATTGTCGTCATTCATTTGACTAAGAATTCCGGCTATCCCGAAATTTGATGCGTCTGTTGTCAAAATGAACATTTTATCAAAGTTAGGGTACTGTAATATTGGTTTTTCTATTAGAGCGTTTTTTAACGTGTCAAATGCTTTTTGACAATCACTTGTCCATATGAATTTTGTATCTTTTTTAAGTAATAACGTTAGTGGTTTTGCTTTCTCTGAAAAATTTTTAATAAATTTCCGGTAGTAGCCTACCAGCCCTAAAAAAGATTGTACATCTTTTGTGGTTTTTGGAGTTTTTAAATCTTGTATAGTTTTTATTTTTTTGGAATTAGGTCGTAAACCGTTTGACGAAATTTTGTGACCTAAATATTCGATGTTGTCGTGGAGAAATTCGCACTTGTCGATTTGAAGTTTTAAATTATGTTCTTTTAAACAGTTAAATACTTTTTTTAATCGTTGATTGTGTTCGTCAATTGTTGTTCCAAAGACAACAATATCATCTAAGTAAACGAAACAATCTTCGTAAAGAATTTTTTTTCAAAACTATATTCATTAAGCGTTGGAAGATTGCCGGAGCGTTACGTAATCCAAATGGCATTCGGACATACTCGAAATGTCCTCCGGGAACTGTGAAAGCCGTTTTGTGACAGTCTTTAGGATTAATTAAAATCTGGTGAAAACCGGACGCGAGATCAAGAGTACTAAAATATTTGGCGTTACCAAGATGGGATAGGATATCCTCAATGTTTGGTAGGGGATATTTATCCTCGATACTGACATTGTTGAGTCGCCTATAGTCTGTAACGATCCGCCATTTTTGCTGTGTTTTGTTTCAGCTTGGTATAATAGAACAAATTTGGTAAAATAATTTTACAATAATGATAATTAATGCCGAAGTTTGGAATTCTCTGTTACAGTTTTCCGCTAAAGCTACTCACTTATGAATAAAAATTCACTTTTTAATCTGTGTTGTGTACCAACAATATTAACAACAATGTTTTATGACAGTTAAAGGAAAGTTTTTATTTTGTACGAAGAATTTTTTCAACCTTCTCCCAAATTGCGTGGTTTGTTTAAAAATTCAAGTGTAATTTTTAATGTAATTGTTAATTAAATTAATATTTGTAATTAAAGTAATGCAACTAGATATTTCTAATTAAAGAAATGCAACAATACCAGAGTTACGGTTCTTGCAATATTCATAACGTCCTGTGAAATAAAAACATACAAAAATATTTCAAACATACTTTAACCAAAATCTATGAAAAATATTGTTCGGTTTTTTTTTACTATACAGTACCTATCAATTCAAAAGTCGGCAGATGTTTACATATTGTAGTAAAATAAAAAAAAAATTATTTTTATTTTTAAAAAATTTTTATTATACAGGATGCGAATAATTTTAGTTTGGTCGGAGGCGTATTCAGAGAAATTCATATTAAACGATGAGCTGGCTGGGATGCGATTTTCTCAGATAGCGAATTCCGAAAAAATTTTTATGTCTTCGGCAATTTTACACCGAGATAAACCATCTCTCAAAAGGATGAAACTTATTTACTTTACACCCTGTAGATAAGGCGAATTTACTAGCATCACATTTTGAGAAGGTTCACCACTTAAATGATAATTTAGGAATACAAAGCTTTGAAGAAACTATTAATGAACAGGTTGTAAATTTTATCTAAACGCTACTAATTTAAATAATACAAAATTTGTAGACACGGTGACTACCTCGCCTAAAGAAATTAAAAACATAATAAAGAATTTAAAAAGTCGTAAGTCACCTGGATATGACAATATATCTCCATTGCTGCTAAAAAATTTGAGTAAGAAGGCCCTAGTACATTTCACAATTCTTGTTAATGCTATTCTTTCCTTTGGTTATTTTCCCACAATTTGGAAAAAAGCTACAGTAATTACTTTACCTAAGCCAGGCAAAAGAAAAGAAAATCCGACTAGTTATCGACCAATCAGTCTTTTATCAGTTTTAAGCAAAGTTACCGAAAAAATCATCGCCACTAGAGTTATTGACTTTTTAAACACTAACAACTGTCTTATCGATGAGCAGTTCGGATTCCGTGAATCACTTTCTACCACGGGGCAGCTTGTTAGGATTTCCGAATTTATCACTGATGTCTTTAATTTAAAAAAGCATACTGGAATGGTCTTGCTACACATAGAAAAGGCGTTCGGTACTGTATGGCACAGTGGTCTCCTATTTAAACTAATTAAATTAAAATTTCCAAATTATTTATGTCATATATTAAAATCCTATTTACATAATAGGAAATTTAGTATATTTGTCAATAACACTGAGTCTATTGAACATACTATCACTGCCGGAGTACCCCAGGGGTCAGTTTTAGGCCCTATATTATTTAATATTTCCATCCATGATTTACCATCTTTTACGAAAGTACATAAAGCCCTCTATGCCGATGACATAGCTCTCTTCTGTAGTTCCTGGCGAACTGACTCTATCACAAACTGGTTAAACTTGGCCCTTGTTGAAATAACAAAGTACTTTACGAAATGGAAAATCAAACTGAATGTTACTAAACGTAGACCTAAAATAAACACTAATATATGCATAAATAATACTATAGTTCCATGGAAGCCCTGTATTAAATACCTGGGAGTACACTTGGACTCCAAATTGACCTTTACAACACATGTAAACTCTGTGAAGGAAAAAACTTTAGCTACAATGAAAAATTTGTACCCCTTATTCAATAAAAAGTCTAACATTAACACGAATAATAAGCTGACTATATATAAATTACTTTTAAGGTCGATTCTTACTTATGCTGCACCTGCTTGGAGTTATACCTGTAAAACTAATCTTCTCAAGCTGCAAAGGGTTCAAAACAAAGCTCTTAAAATTGCTGGCAATTATCCATTTATCTATAATACTACTGATCTGCACATGGAATTGTCAACTGAAACTATCTTACAATTTATCAAAAAGCTGTGCTCTAGGTTTCATTCCAAATGTTCCCTCAGCACTAATAAATATGTCAAAACTCTAGGTGACTACACTTTAGAGTCGCTTCAGCACAAGTACAAAAAATATAAGCACAAACATACGAAGCACATTTTATTGTAATATTAATGTTGCTCAGTTCCAACTACTTTAATAATGTATAACGTATAACCCTGACTTTAAATTTTAGTTTTATTTCGAACTAAGTACTCGCATTTGCTTATTTTGGAGTTTTTTATATGCACTTAATTTTTTTCCCCGCATCAAAATTATTGTAAATAAATATTTTTTAACATTTTGTTACTTAATAAAGTATAAAATGGTTTTTGCAGGTACATTTACTTATAAAATATTGTATGTACATAATTACTTGTATTATTCATTTGTGCAATAAATATATATTTTATTTATTTATTTATTTTATTAAAAAAATTTTGGGTTTATTTTCAATTACTTTAACCAAACTTCTTATAATATTAATAAAAGAATAAATAATCACCACAATAATTTTAACTGTCATAAGTAATGGGTATGTATATGATGTACTTATATAACCATAACAACTCAATACATACTTGTACATAAAACTCCTTTTAGATAATTAAATACCGATTTTTGGCTACTTAAATTTTAAATGTTGTTCAACTGTTAAACATCATTTAAATTTCTTCATAATACACTTTAATACATTTAAATACTCGTTTATACTTGTTTACGCGCCTTTTCATTACCTACCTTTAATTAATTTAATATAAGCGCGCCCTGGCGTTCTTAATTACATTTACTAAAAACAAAAAATTTGTTTACCACAAGTTATAGCAGTTAAAAAATATATATAGTCGTTGTATAACCATTGAATAGAAAGGTTTGTAACCTTTGTGCCGTTTTAATAGAATTTTCGAGTAATTTACCCCGCGATCATTGTTGTGTTAATAATTTTCGAATTTTTTCCAAATTAATTAATTGAAATACCTTTGTGCCTTTGAATTTGTGAATAAAATATTTACTAAGACACCTGAACGACAGAAGTACAGGAAAGAAGATTCCAGAAAGAAGGTAAACTCCTTTGAACCCAATCCCGACCTAAATTCTGGAATAATTCCAGCACTCACATAACAAAATCAGGTATGTGAATATTTTAATTTCGTAATAATTTACAGTCTGCTATTTATTTATTTATTTATTTTACGAAAGGGAATAAATTGCCATACCATTCCTTTCTTTTTGGTCGCTTCGAGCCAGGATAATATATTTTATCCTGTAGGACCACCTTTAACCAAAAATAAAATTTATTAAATACCGTTAATTAATTTTTTGTGTTTGATATAAAATTATAACTGTTCTTGTAGTAAACAGCTGTGGTAAACAAGTTTAAGTATTTTTGTACTTATTGTTAGATTACATAATTGTATAATCTTTTAATTAGAAACTTTATTTGTTTATTGCCAATTTGTTGTATTTATAAAATTCAAATTTATTTTAAAATAAAAAATGCCAAAATCAGCTGATGAAATAAAATTAGATAGAGCTCTGGCTCGTCGCGAAAACATCTTTCGTCGTGCCCAGTTATGCCTTGATGCTGGTCAGGCCCTAGATAGAGATCCTAATAATGAAGATAAATTGAAACAATTTAAAATTCGTTATGGAACTTTAAATAAAACTATTACTGATTATCGCGATGTTGTTCACGACATCGTTAGTTTGAAACAAATTATTGAGCCAGATTCACCACCTTCCTACGATATTTTAGATGCCTTTGAAGATATTAATGATAATATACAATATTTAGCTTTAAAATATTTAGAAAACCAAACTAATGTCGCAACAAATAGTAATATTGACAATGGTAGTGAGTCAAATAAACCGCGGATTTCTATGCCAAAGATCGAGTTGATGAAATTCAATGGAGAAAACTTATCAATATGGCCTTTGTTCTATGAAAACTTCAAACAGTTAGTTCACTCAAAAGCGGAATTTTCTTGTGCGGAAAAACTGCAATATTTGTTGAGTAGTCTGACAGGAAAAGCATTGCAAACTTGCTCGTCGATTGAACCAATCCCTAGTAATTATGACACCATTTTTAAATTATTGGAAGATACCTATCAAGATAAAAAATTTTTGGCAAATATGTATTTAGATCGTATGTTGAATTTTCGAGCGATAACTAATCATAATACAACTAGTTTGCAATTATTTCTGGAGAAATTCAATACAAATGTGAATGCATTGAAACGTTTAAATATTGAAAATTTGGACGACTATATTTTGACTTACCTAGCTATGTCGAAATTACCTGCCACAACAATCAATTCTTTCGAATTAATTCGAAATTCTTCCGATCTTCCTAAATATGAAGATCTCATTCGTTTTATTCAGAATCAAAGTAAAATATTGTATAAACCGGAAAAACCTATCCCTACCGCCAGTCGGGTTAAAACAGATAACTATGCCAAAAATACAAAATCATTCGTTACCAACAATTCGTCGTTTATAGAGAAAAGTTGTCCCTTTTGTAATAAGGGCAACCATTTATTAAAGGATTGTTTTTTATTTAAATCTAGTAATTTTGATACAAAATTTAAATTTGTAAAAGATAAAAATTTGTGTTTGAATTGTTTCTCTGCAAAACATAAAGTAAATGTTTGCCCGTCCAAATTTCATTGTCAAAAATGTAAAAGTAAACATCACACCTATTTGCATAAAGAATGTAATAATACAGTTCCCGAAAATGCTCAGTCGGAATTTTCTCAAATATCAAATAACCCAGAGGCTATCCAAACACTGTGTTCGCAAACCACTAAGCAAAATATATTACTTAGCACTGCGTTGGTTAAAACTTATGATCGATGGGGAAAAGAGCACACTCTTCGAATGTTAGTCGACAGTGCCTCAATGTCAAATCTTTTAACTGTCGATTGTTCTAAAAAATTAGGTTTATCTTACATCAAATTGTCAACAAACGTTGTAGGTGTTGGAGGTATGATAAAAGCACTTAAAGGGCGTACCAATTTAAATATATATTCCAAAGTAAATCAAAATGTTAAACTTTCAATTGAAGCGTTGTTAATTGATCGTATTACGAATTTGCTGCCTGAGGTGCCAGTTGATATGACGTCTCTAGATTATTTGAAAAATTTGCAACTAGCCGATCCTAAATTTAATATTCCGGATAGAATTGATGGAATTTTGGGAGCCACGATTTTTGCTGAAATTTTGGGCTCTCGAAAAATTGTGGGAGAAAAGGGAAATCCAATTGCAATCGAAACTCTGCTAGGATATTTAGTTGTCGGTCCGTCACGTCCTCTTAAATCCGTTAATCAAACCGCATCGTATCACACGTTTCTATCATTAGATACTTTAGTTGAAAAAATGTTTGAAATTGAAAACTTTGACAGTTTACCAAAATCTAGTGAAAAGGAAATTTGTGAGGAGTTGTATACTGAATCAGTTACAAGAGATAGTTCCGGTAGATACACTGTAAGTTTACCCTTTAAAGACGATCCCTCGAAATTAGGAAATTCATATAACTTAGCTAAAAAACGATTATTATTATTGGAACGTCGTCTAGAAAAATCACCAAATTTACGTTTGATTTATTCAGACATAATTCAGGATTATTTAAATCAAGGCCATATGTCGTTAGTTGAAAAATGTGACATTGATATTTCTAGCTATTACGCAGCTCATCATTGCGTATGGAAACCAGAAAGTTCTTCGACACCGTGTCGGATCGTTTTTGATTTCAGTATGAAATCAGACAACGGAATCTCGTTAAATGATTTATTATACAAAGGCCCAAAATTACAAAATGACTTAGTTACAATATTATTAAATTTTAGGTTATTTCCGATTTGTTTAGGTGCCGATATAAAAGCAATGTATCGACAAATAAATATAACCGAATCTCAAAGATCTTATCAAAGAATTCTCTGGCGTTTTAATACTAATGACCCAATTTCAGTGTATCAGTTAAATACCGTTACCTTTGGTGTTTCGTCATCGCCATTTTTAAGTTTACGTACCATAAAACAATTGATCAAAGACGAATCCGAATTTTTTCCCGAAATTATTGAGTACATTGAACGTGATATGTATATGGATGATTTAATTGTAAGTGTACCTAATATAGAAAATGCAATTAAATTACAATCCCAAATAGTTGAATTTTTTAAAAGTGGTTGTTTCCCTATAGTAAAATGGACGTCAAACTCGATTGATGTTTTATCTAAAATTCCACTTGAAATTCGATCGCCGAACGTCGTAGAATTCGATAAAGGTTACTATAAAGTATTAGGTTTACAATTTACCCCCGTTAACGACTCATTTACTTTTAAAGCACATGAAATGTCTAGTCTTTGTACGAAAAGATCTCTTTTGAGTTTAGTTAGTCGAATATTTGACCCTCTGGGATTTTTGTCCCCACTCACCCTACAAATTAAATTGTTAGTCAAAAAATTGTGGAACTTAAAATCCGACTGGGACGAACCCGCACCAAAAAACATTCAGGTGGTTTGGCAGAAAATTCGAAATGAATTTCATTTGTTAAATCAATTGAAAATTCCGAGACATGTTTTGGTTTTTGAAAATTCATCCTATAGTATCATTGGATTTTCCGATGCTAGCCAAGCGGGCTATGCTTCCGTAGTTTATATTAGAGCAGTTGACGTCACCGGTCAAGTAAGTGTAGCCTTTCTTTGTGCCCGAGCTCGAGTAGCTCCTATGTCAAAAATTACTTTACCTCGTTTAGAATTATGTGCCGCCACACAGTTAGCCCAATTGATTGTACATATTCGAAATACATATGCCAATAGAAAACCTGTTGATAACATATATGCCTTTTGTGACTCAATGATAACATTGAGTTGGATTAATTCAAAACCCAAAACGTGGAAAACCTTTATTTCTAATCGAATATCCAAAATCCATAATAGTTTGCCCGCGCCCCATTGGTTTTTTGTACCTAGCAAATTAAACATAGCCGATTGTGCCAGTAGGGGGTTGTTACCGTCCGCATTATTGAACCATCAAACTTGGTTTCAAGGCTCAAGTTGGTTGCTTTTGCCACCTACGGAATGGCCTATTAAACCGATTGATGATAACTTTAATAATGACTCCGTTTCTAATGAAATAGTCGTACAAGTTATAGTTCAAGATGTTGCTTCACCCCTTTATCATTTAATAGAATACTTCTCTTCATGGAGTAAGTTACTTCATTCGGTTATTTACGTACTTCGATTTTGTCGACTATTACCCATCAAAGAACAGATAAGTAAATCTGATTTAGTTGAAGCTGAAAAATACTTGATTCGAGCCGTACAACAAAGATATTTCCGAAACGAATATAAACAACTTATCGAAAACAAAATAGTTTCGTCAAATATTCGTCGTTTAAATCCATTTATTAAAGATGGAATAATTCGTGTTGGCGGTCGAATATCTAGAGCCAATATCAATTTTGATCAAAAACATCCAATCTTACTACCAAAAACAGATAAATTTGTTAATTTACTTATTGATTATTACCATAAATTATATTGCCACACCGGAGCATACTTATTGCAATCCTTACTGTGTCAGCAGTATTGGATTTTATCCGCTAGGGATGTTATTCGCAAGAGAGTCTGGCGCTGCAACGTATGTTTCCGTTTTCGTCCCAAACCGACATACCCAATGATGTCTGATTTACCAATGGAAAGGGTGAATCAGGCTAAAGCTTTTCTGAATACTGGAATAGATTATACAGGAGCTTATCCAATAACTTTAGGTCGTAGAAGAGGAATCAAAAGCCAGAAAGCGTATATATGTATTTTTGTTTGTTTGGCCACTCGAGCCGTTCATATCGAATTGGCCTCAGATTTATCCACTGACGCCTTTTTAGCCGCACTGAAAAGATTCCTCTCTCGACGAGGGAATTGTTCGACCATTTTTTCCGACCAAGCGAAAAACTTTGTCGGAGCGAAAGCCAAATTAGATGAAGTCCATAAATTTGTCCTTAGTCGTGAGTATAAAGATGCCTTTCAAAGAGAACTCAATATCCGCAAAATCGAATGGAAATTCAATCCACCATTATCTCCTCATATGGGGGGTATTTGGGAGGCCAATATCAAAAGTTTGAAATCACATTTAAATAAAGTTATTCGTGATCAGATTCTCACCTACGAAGAGTTGAGCACAGTTTTAACCAAAGTCGAAGCTCTACTGAATTCACGACCATTGTGTTATTTAAGCAACGACCCAAATGATTTAAAACCGTTAACCCCGGCGCATTTTATTTGTAGTTCGCCGTTAAACTCGTTTCCCACCACCGATTTAGCTAACGGGTCATATAATAACTTATCTCGTTATAAATTGTTAGACACGATGGTTACTCATTTTTGGAATCGGTGGAGTTTAGAATACCTTTCCACTCTTCAAGTTAGACAAAAATGGAACACACCCAGCAATCCTGCAAAGGTAGGAACAGTAGTCCTTGTCATTCAACCAAATGTTCCCCCGTTACAATGGCCCATGGCCATTATTGAAAAACTTCATCCCGGCCCTGACGGAACTGTTCGCGTTGCGACCATAAAAACAAAAAATGGGTCGTATCTTAGACCGATTGTAAAATTATGCCCATTACCTAATCAATAATTTTTTTTTTTTTTCTTTTTCTTCCTAAGTCCACTAACGAATTTGGAATTTAGTTTTAGAATTCAATGTTATCTTTGTAATTATAATTATATTTTTGTTTCTCTTGAATTAACGTTTAATTTTTCTTTGGAATGATTTAATTTATTTAATTTTGCTATGAATTACATTCATAACGGCCCCGGCCCAAGATGTTTACGCGCCTTTTCATTACCTACCTTTAATTAATTTAATATAAGCGCGCCCTGGCGTTCTTAATTACATTTACTAAAAACAAAAAATTTGTTTACCACAAGTTATAGCAGTTAAAAAATATATATAGTCGTTGTATAACCATTGAATAGAAAGGTTTGTAACCTTTGTGCCGTTTTAATAGAATTTTCGAGTAATTTACCCCGCGATCATTGTTGTGTTAATAATTTTCGAATTTTTTCCAAATTAATTAATTGAAATACCTTTGTGCCTTTGAATTTGTGAATAAAATATTTACTAAGACACCTGAACGACAGAAGTACAGGAAAGAAGATTCCAGAAAGAAGGTAAACTCCTTTGAACCCAATTCCGACCTAAATTCTGGAATAATTCCAGCACTCACATAACAAAATCAGGTATGTGAATATTTTAATTTCGTAATAATTTACAGTCTGCTATTTATTTATTTATTTATTTTACGAAAGGGAATAAATTGCCATACCAATACTTAAATCTCCTTTTTCCACATTGATAATACCGGCCGTAAAGGCAATAAATTAAGTCTCATTTATGACCCTATTCCGCATACAGTGAAGATGAGTGTAGGTGGAGATGTGGACGTCCGAAATGACGAAACAGGACAAGTCTTTAGAAGAAATGTAGTACACTTAAAAAAGGTTGAAGGACAATGGAGAGTTCTTGACAATGATAAACAAATAAAGTCAAATGCTAATAAATAATTGATTGTAATAGTTTGCGTTTTAAAAAATGTTTACAATAACAAACTGAGGGCCGATTGCACCAACATTAATTTAATCAGAACTTAATGGCCATTAGTAAATCAGAAATTAACTAACCCCGATTTGTCTGTTACACCATTTAAAATATACCAATGGTTAACTAATGTACGTTAACGGTCAATTTTGACTAGCAACGGTGTCTGATTTGTTTTTATAGGACATAAAATGAGACACAAGATAAATAAATGCTAGTAAGTAGATAATATCACATGATTAAAAAAATTTAAATCTGCATATTTTGAAAATAGGTAACGCCTACTTGATTTATATAATATTAGAAAATATATAATTTATGTTCACGTAAAATATTTTGAAACTGTA
Organism: Brachynemurus nebulosus; assembly: GCA_035578155.1. Classification (NCBI taxonomy): domain Eukaryota; kingdom Metazoa; phylum Arthropoda; class Insecta; order Neuroptera; family Myrmeleontidae; genus Brachynemurus; species Brachynemurus nebulosus. The sequence continues at coordinate 17,815,067 of JAPWDM010000007.1, forward strand.
ATTTGACAATTGTGAAGACATTTTTCAATTTAAAAATGGGAAAATGAAATAGATACCAAAATTTTACAGAAAAAGCAAAGATAATTTTAATTGAAATTGTATAAAAGTACATTTTAATAGTAGAAAATAAATATAAATATTAGCGATACTATGAAAACTAGCATCAAAATATGCACTAAACGCTGATTAAACATTTAATTGCCCAATATCCATCCATTAACTTAACGGACGATTTAATCATCAGTTAACAAAAATTAAACTTGGTGCAACAGATAATCGGAGACTTTAACTATAGTTAATCATTGATTAATGTCTTAACGGCTGATTAATACTGTTGGTGCAATCGGCCATGAGTTTTATTAAGTTTATGTTAAAATAAGGAAGGAATGTAGTGTATGTAGTTAAGATGCACCCTCGTCTCGAACGTATGCGTTACGAGGTTCGGGCCAGGAAGTCACTTAAGTCAGTTGAGGACTAGACGACAGCCCGGGAACAAGTGTGGTGGTGCGTTGACGAGCCAAGTGTATACATATGTATTAAGTTATCAAGAAATTTTTCTATCGGGCTTATCGATGAAGTGGGTTGATTTTGTATAGTTCCACTTTTCAAAAAATTAATCATCGGTACCGTCACTGCTTCTAAAGCCGAAGATTTTCTTTTTGATAGCATTGGTATGGCTTAACCTAGTTAATGCCTTAGGCTCTGACCCCCACCATCACATACGGCTGAGCTTTACTCCAATTCTACCACCACAATTCAATGATAGACAATATGACCACACCTCGCAAACACAACTCAGTATTTAATCAACATGGCTACTCAAACATTTAAACAAGTCAATTATTAAAATAATTTAAGAATAATTTATTAACAAATCAGTTTCAATAACACAATTTAGTGTCAATTCAACAGATGATGATACACGTTGTCAATAAATACTAATAATATTACAAATTTACATAAATATTAAGTCAAACCTTTGCATCATGAATGACTTAGCCAAAACATAGTAAGTAATAAATACAATCAAATTTTATACATATCTATACTCATCAAATAATTTAGAATTACAGATAAAAATAAATCAACAACCAAAACAGTATAACAGTACATAATACAAGTATTTATGATCTAAAGACTGGAAATATTAACAAAATATTTTAACTTTAAAGTACATAATAATACACAAAACATTGACATAAAAATCTAAAAATAGAATTTTGCAAGTAACATGTATATGGATTTTAAACACTAACAAACATTTTTCACACATAATAACGTATAAAATAATGACATAAAATTCAAGAAATCGAATTTTGTAAGTAACATATTTAACCAAAGATTTTATAATTACATTTGTAGAAAGATATCTATCTTAATTTATAGATACACAGTACCCGATGAGTCTGTAATTGGACGAAATATATATTGTAAAAACAACAATGTGATATATTTTTTTTATACTCACGGTGAGAAGACTTCAAAAACACAAAATATAAATTCCTTAAGCAACTCACCTAACTTTAAATAATTTATCTAAATTATAATGGAGATCAGAAATATCAAACTGAAATATGAAACCAAACAACTAAATTAATCAATAAGCTAAAAAATTACAACCAAACAGCATCTACATTTCTAAACAAGGCAAAATTCTACAACAAATTAAAACAATACAACAGATTCCCCAAAAAGATAAACATCAATAAATTCCATGAAATCACCAAGGTAAGAGGTTACTCAAACATAATCGATGAGTTTCACAAAAAAATGCACAATTTACACATAAAAAAATATTATTACAATTACAATAAGAGAAAATTAGAAATTAACAAAATCACCGTAAAACTCAAAAATCTCATTAACCAAAAAGAATTTGAAACTGTAGAGAAACATATAATAAATAAAAAAAGACAACCACAACAAAAAAGACAAACAAATAAAATATATCAATAAACTCAATGACATAATCAAAAATTCAATTAATACCAATTTAAATTCGGTACTCAGTTTAACAAATAAAACAATCCCAAATGAAATTATAAATATATTATCACTTAATCCAAACTTTAATAGTAGCTAATACTAAATTTGAAAAATTCAACAATGTTGTAGAAACAATCAAAAATATTGAATACAACAACAAAAAATATACACCAACCCAAACAGACAATAATAGAAACCAATAAAAGCAATGAAATTCAAAACCTAGAACACCGCTACGAAACTAGATACAGACGGGGCTCTTTAATTCACAAAACTACTTTTGTACGAATGTAGCCCAGTTTATTCAGGCTACAAAATATATAATAAGCTTCCAGAGTCTGTTAGGCTAATTTATAATCGCTTTAAGGGGGGGGGTAAGGTTTTAAACGCAAAAAAAAGCATATTTTCATGATTTTTTTTTGAGATATGAATAATGTTGGCTTATTTATTTCATATACACGTGATAGTATAACATCTGAAGTATCTTTGAAAAAATTATCAATTACAAATATCGATAAATAAGTCCGTGACAGCGAATTTCCGGAGGCGCCTCGAAAAAAAGTTGTTTTGCGGTGAACATCATAACTTGGTACCGCATCATCCGAGACAAAAAAATCGAAATGCGTTTAAAAGGCGATATGTTTCCCTAGGGAGTCAGGAAGAGTTTTTTGTATTTTTTCGATTTTTTTATTTTTGGCAGCATTTTGAAGTGAAAAACGCAATTTTTGCTAAAAATTTCGGTTAATTTTTTATTATAAACTGGAAAAAAATAGCAAAAAAAAAAAAAAAACTCGACCTCATTACCTGTTGATTTATGTGTAGAAACAGTGTACAAAATTTCAACAAAATTGGTGAAGTAGATTTTGAGTTATGATGTTCACGGACTTCAAAAATGTTGTTTGCGAGAAAATGGATTTAAAGTTTTTTATACTCAAAAATCCAAAACTAAGCATCAATAAAATTATATAATTTTTTATACTTACGCGGGTAATTATAGTAAGTATTTGTTTTGTATAAGATGTGTAAGTATAAAATTAAAGTAAATTTTATACTTAGCAGGTAGGCGCGTCGCGCAGCTACCAGACAGGTATAGAAATCGAGCATGAGGGCCGGTCGCTTGAAACGCTGTATCTTCATTAGTTTTGCTCGGATTTACTTGAAATTTTGACACAACACGCTCGACATGTACATTCAGAAAAAAAATTTTTAAAAAAAATTCAAAAAAAAAATTTTAAAAACCTTACCCCCCCCCCCCCCTTAAGCAAGCGTTGAAGAAATTTTTTATTAAGCTTGTGCCATATAACTGGAATGATATTCTATAATATTGATTGTAACTATATTGTATTTGTATTGTATTGTAAATACTGTATTTAAGTTTTTTAGAAACTATTACAGTGAGGTTGGTACATAAGATTAGAAGTATAATAAATAATTAATACATTAACATTACACAATAAATACATATTAGGTACAAGTACATTTATATTAAATTTTATTAGTTATTCAAACAAATAAGAAGAAACTTCTTAGTTTCAATATATTAGCAGATTAATAATATATTAACAGTTAAATAATAATGAGATTCTAACTATTTTTTGTATTCAACATTTAGGACTTTATAGAATTATATTTTATTTATATCTTTAAATTCTGTTAATAAGCAATTACTCATAATAACTTCGTAGGAAGGATATCTGATTAGCACATGAAGTATAATAATTAATAAATGAAACATTACACAGTAAATACATATTAGGTACATGTACATTTATACTAAATTTTATTATTCAATCAAATAAGAAGAAACTCCTTAGTTTCAATATGTTAACAGTTAAATAATAAAGAGATTCTAACCATTTTTATTTTCAGCAATTAGAACTTTATAGAATCCTATTTTATTTATATCTTTAAATTCTGGTAACAAATAATTACTCCTTATAACTTTTTAGGAAGGACATCTGATTAGCACATGATATAAATCTTCAATTTCCTGCATACTGCAGACAGTGCATACCTGTGTTAAATTTCACATGTATTCAATTCCGTGACTTACAATTTATATTTGATCATGATGAGCTAGTCTCAATTGGTACACAACTCTATGTACTTCTATTTGTTTGTTATTGTATAAATGTATCTTATTAGGGATGATGTACTTATATTCCAAATTGTATGTGGATAAAAACACTGAGTTCAAGTCGCTTTCAATCAGAAAGTTATAAAATTTGTCTAAAAGGACTACTTTTTCTCTCTTTATATCTTGCGAGGTTAAAGACTCCCAATTTAATGCACCTCCTATCTTTTGTAAAACATTTTCTAATTGTGAGACCCAGTTATATCTAGTATCCTTAGTGCCTTCCACATTCACATTACCTAACCCTAAGTAGCATAATTTAGGGTATCTGTGATCCTCCATTTTTAATAATTTTTCTAACCATGTTAGTGCCAACTTAAATACATAGTAAGCTAATTTTACCATACCAGTCTCAGCATATGACCAGGTGTGCTCCTAGGTAAAAGCAGTAATGATTTCAGAAAACGCGTTTGCACTCTATCTGTTCAACGTACCGTAAACCGTAAGATTCACACGAATATAACAAAGTGCTTAGAACTATTGCTTCAAACATTTTTAAGTTTGTTTCCCATTTACTCCTTGATTTAGCCATCACCTCTTTTAAATTACTTATGGCGGTATTACATCTCTGCATAGCAGATTAGGTTTACTGTAGGAACAGTGCCGAACTATAAAAAATCATCCCCAAATATGTCTGCTCTTTAATAATTTCTACTCTATTTCCTTTATACGAAAATTTTATCTGGCTACGCAATCTTCCCCCTTTTCTAAAAACGACCACTTTTGTTTTATCAGTTATAATGAAAGATATGATAAAATAAAAATATTAGTTGCATGTTAAATTAAAATTTACAGTTTATTTACAAATACAAATTACAAAGTTACATTAAGATGCCGGTATAGTTTCTTTTACAAAATCACTGACAATTGTCCCATCGAAATGACTAGCTCAGATAAGTTTATTACATGTTACTCGGTGGTCAAGCTCAGGGGATACGCCCTGTCCCTAAGTTTAGTACAAACGAACAAGACAAGAAAAAAAATATGAATTAAATTATTACAGTGTTCACTTAACTTCGATAAAATTAAAACTCCTGACAAACGTGATGGTAAATTACTAATCTGCCATTAAAAGAACCATATTGGCTGCGGCAGGTTGGTGGAGGCCGGAACACGCCACGCATCGGAACACAGGTTGGCGCGTCCATTTCCGACACCCGCAGCAGAAAAGGAAAGATCCGTACTACATTGACGAAATCCACTTAACAAAATGAAGGAAATCCAAAGTAAGGAATTAAGAAGGGAAGAGAAAAACCTAAATAATAAGAAAACCGTTAGCAAAGCGGAAATTATCCAAGCAAGTCGTTCTCAATACATTTACATAAAAGGTAATAAAAAAAACTGATAATATGTAATAAAATAATTGGTACTGTTTCCACACGAAACACGCGGTATAATTCTTAAATTGTGAACACATGCATTTAAATAAAGATTTCAAACAACGTATTACATCCAATTAAAAATTGAATAGTTTCATAAAATTAAATACTTACAATGTGTGAAAACAAACCAATTTTACAGATATATGGTAAATGAAAAATAGCATTAAATTATATTATTCAAAAATATAAAAACGTTACGTAATATATGGACACACCAAAAAAAGTACAAATAAATAGGTTTTGAACAAAAAATTCATACCAAGGGTGGCATCGTCGAACCAAATATGAAATAAGTTTAAACAGCCATTATAACTTTAATAACTCACTATAAAAAAAACTAAGTGACAAAACATTATTAAAAAAGAATAAATAAGTAAAGCATTTGCAATTTTAATAGAAATCACATCTTTAGGCTTTTGGTACTCCAGCAACGAACATAAAAATAAAATTGATCTTTCAGCTTCGGTAACAAAGGACCTTGTTAGGCGCATGTGCGACTTGTTGTACCCTCTATTCGCTAAACAAATAGAACAAACGATACGGTACACTCACATGTACTTCAGGCAACAGGATAACAGAAAGGCTAATCATTAATGTACATTACCAATTTGCGAATAATAATAAGAAAAATTAATTTTTACATTACACAGTATTAACTAATAGCTTATTTTGGTCACAAAATTTCTCTAAAGCGTTTAACTTATTTTGTAATCCTAAAGCAGTATCGTCCAATAAAACTAAATCATTTGCAAATGCTAACATTTTTATTTTACTTCTAGAGTCGATACTAACTCCTCTCAGTCCCTCCAAATAATCCTCTAAATCATTTATAAATAATATAAATAAGAGAGGACTCAGTGACTCCCCCTGTAATACCCGTACGTTGCATTCCCGTATAAATTTTGCAAAATTTTAAGGAATTTAGTAGATACACCCATTCCGTGCAACTTCTGCCACAATAACTGTGTACTGTGTCAAAAGCCTTGCGCAAATCTATGAAGGCTGCAAACACTTTAGTTAATCAGTCTTATATGGATGTTCACTATTGATGACAGAGTAAATATGTGTCCTTGACAACCCCTTCCTTGTCTAAAGCCTGTCTGATTTTCTTTAAGTATATGGTTATCCTCAGCCCACGCAGCCAAACGCTTAGCGAGAATGCTGGTAAATATTTTTACAATTGAATTAAATAAGGCTATTATATATACGGACACACACACACACACACACACATATATATATATATATATATATATATATATATATATATATATATATATATATATATATATATATATATATATATATATATATATATATATATATATATATATATGTCCGCACGAGAACGAAATGTCCTAGGTTTACGAAATTTGGTGAAAATGTTGGAAATGCCAAACCGTTGGCCAGACGTGTCGGATGTCAGGAACATGCTTTTTGTTCTTGCAAAAAATTAGTTTTTTGCCAAAATTTCCACTTAAATCAACAATTTTTGCGAAATTTTTTTACACCATTTAAAAAAAGAGAAAAAATTACATAAAAAAGGTCTTTAAACTATTGTTCTATGTCAACTAGTTTCCAAGAAAACTAATTTTTATAAAAGGAAATTCGCTATATTATGCAGGATGCTGCGATAGGAGTATTTTCAATTTCTTTTGCTACATTTTTAATATTGTCGATTATATGATAATATGCCTGTTGACTGGTCAAATTATCTATATCAATAGTGTTAATCTTGTAATACATTTAAATTTTTTAGTAATTGAAAGCCCGGCAGTGTATATGCTTTAATTTTGCAACCGCAGTGTTAGTTCTCGGTAACGATAATTTCTTAAGACTGATAAGTCTCAATAAAGCGGCTAATAACGCGAAACTTCAAAGAGAATAACTACCTCAACGACTAGGCGTTGGCGGCGATAGTGCATACGAATGCAACTGCAGCCTAGATGCAGTGTGCAGTTAGAGTTTGGCTTTCGATACGAAATTAAGTGTTAGTTACTAAATTTTCTCTAAATTCTATTCAAGTGTGTTAGTGAAAGTGTCCATAAATTTCGCAACAGATTCGGTGAGCACATCAATTACTTATTATATGATTTTTGTATTTGTGATATTTTATATTTTTTATTAATTTTATAATGTATTAAATAACTTCTTTAAACAAAGTAGGGCATAACATTAAATAATGGCAAACTGTTTTTATTGTTGGCTAACGGTCATCTTAAATTAGTGATACAATTATTAATAAATTCACGTAAAAGATAGAATATTGTTTTATTTCTGCTTCGCCACCATCGCCACCCGTCCTCGCTACCAACCCAAAATTTCATTACAATCTTATCCATTTCTAAACTGTAAATATTTGTTTTGTTTTTATCCCATTTAATTCTAATAGTTTCAGTAACATTCACTTTATATGCACTCGCATTTTCCATTACGTCCCATGCAATGTTTACAACTACAGCTAAATGACCAGTCTCTACTGTCCAATCTGTAACTTTAAAGTCAAGAACAATTTGACTCCCACAAAAATTTACTCATACTTGATCTATAATACTTTTCCCCCTATTATTAGAAATGTAAAATTTGCGGGACAGCCTGAAACTGACCTACCATTTAAAATACAAAAGCCATTATTTTCCGTTAACTCAACTAGCATCTCCCCCGTCATGTTATATTATATAATCTACAACCCTGTATATAATCTACAACCCTCACAAATACCCTCAAATATGGTACTGAAGTTTCCAATTTTAGCATTTAAGTCGCCCCCTATAATAATTTGCTTACCTGGATGATTTTCTGTTATTTGAATTGCTATTTCCTCAAAAAGTTCCATTATTGTTTTATCTAGCAAATCTAAAGTATACACATCCAAAAATGGCACTAAAGGTATTGCTTTTTTCAACCATAAAGAATATCCCATGATTACAGGAATTTAAAATTTCGATTTTTAAATTTAACTAATATCATAATTCCACCAGATGCCCTTCCCCTAGACTTCTCTTTAATTGCACAAGATTCTATTAATTTTGTTGGGACTCTACTGTACTAACATTGCGTACGGTCATAACAGGAAACCACTGGAGCCAGCACCAGTTCTACCTATACAAGTCTTCTACACAAGGCACTATCATCACCACAGTCCGGTAGCACGGTGGCGATGTGCTCGGCTCGCCACTATTAAGGGCCCGGGTTCAGACCCCACCGGCAACAACGGTCTATACAATTTTTTTTTTAATATCTTTTTTCTTTCCACTTTCATATAATGGTGGAACATTCTGGAACCACCGAGAACCATCTAGAAGTTTCACATCATTGAAAAACAACTACATCACAACAACCGCACGTCATCATCCAAATGGGTATATAAGGTGATGGCAAACGAAGTCGGAGAGCGCCCACCGCCGCCACAACTTCCAGTGCCGCCGCTTCCCGACGTCAGCTCCAACCAATCGTTCTTCACGAACGCCCTGCCTCCCACGCGCAACTTGTCGAGTTGTGCAAGATGACATGTGTCAGGTCATACACTTTCAAATATTCGCGGTCCGAGTGCCGCATCTTTTTGGAGGACCCAGCCGATCGTATGAACCTCATGAAGGTATTAGAAGCAAAGGTGCATCACCACACCTATACCTTACCCGAAGAAAAACCGACGGAAGTGGTACTCCGGGGTATGCTGACCAACAGTGCCGAGGAAATTAAGCAGGAGCTTGGCGAGAAGTACAGCGTCGTAGCTGTCTTCGAAATGAAGGGTAACTCAATGGGAAGTTAAAAGGTTAACTTCTCAAATGGGACCTCATTGTCCCAAATCAAGAAGATCCGTATGTTCTGGGAACCCGGACATACTGGGAACGTTATAGAAAAAGCGGCGGCACAACCCAGTGTTTTAGGTGCCAAAAGCATGGTCACGCCTCCCGAAACTGCGGCAGCCAACACCGGTGTGTGAAATACGGAGCCACGCACGCCACGGAGACCTGTACGAAGACCAGGGATACTCCAGCCACCTGCGCCAACTGCCGAGAGTCACATCCGGCAAATTACCGGCAGTGTCCAGCCCTCCTGGAATACCAGCGAAGAGTGCAGTCCAGGCGCACGCCCCCAAAGCGACCTGCATTCGTTCCGGCACCGGCCCCCACTTTCAACCCATGGTTCAAGACCGCAACAACAGCTCCTGCTCCAGTTGTTCCAGCACCGGCCCCAGTTCTGCAGAACGCACACCACTTCCCAGCACTTCCACAACGGCGGCAACGTCCCTCACAAAAGCCATCAGCAACTGCTCCTGCCTCACCATCTGCACCAGCTCCAGGAATTCCCGCCCCCGCTCCTGAACCAACACAAGCCCAAATCCCATCCACATCCAGTTCTGGATCATCATCGGATGATCTTTTCACACTCGTCACAGAGCTGAGTCAACTGAATCAGTTATGTGATATCAAAACCATGACACAGTCTGTTCGTGAATTGAACAGCAAACTTCGTAGTTGCTCCGATGGCTTCCAACGTGCCATTGCTATCTACGAGTGAGCCAGCCGCTTTAACTAAGCGGTTTCACCTACTCAACCTGAAAGCCATCACAGAGACCTGGCTCAAACCTAATAAAACTTTTTCTGTTCCCGGTTACAAAATCCACCGTAGAGATAGGAAAGGCCGCCAAGGAGGGGGGGTTGCACTGCTCATCCGTAGGGGTGTCAAGCATAGTGCAATGCCGGACCTCGAAATCCAGACCGAACATGCCAGCGTGCTGATCGAAGCGACGCCACCATTCATCGTCACCGCCGCCTACACACCCGGCCAAATTGATGCGGACGACTTCGAGAAGCTCCTTGACCGCAGTCCTCATACACTACTGGCTGGCGACTTCAACGCCTTCCACCCAGCGTGGAATAAGGCAACGACTGACATTAACAGCAACGGGAGGAGTTTAATGCGGCTTCTCGAAGAGACTAGAACCGAACTACTGTTCCCGGACGGTCCCACACACTACCCGCGAGCGAAGGACTCCTTTGCAACACCATCGATCTAACCATCACCAAAAACATGAATACCCGTTCCTGTCATACCTACACCATCCAAGGACCTAAATCCGACCACGTTCCTGTCATTACGGACTTCTGCTTTCGTGTGAAAAAACCTAAACCCGTAACAGTGCCGGATTTTGCTAATGCGGACTGAAGCAAATTCAGGACTATGATAAACGAAAGTATCAATGTTCGAAAGGATATTGAAACTATTCGTGATGTCGACACTGTCCTGGAGGAGCTGCAGCACGAAATTGGCGAAGCCAGTAAGCATTGTATCCCGACCAAACGTGTCCCCAGCGCCCACGCATATAACCCGAGTCCCGAAATCCTTGAACTAATCCGGGAACGGAACAGACAAAGACGACTGTACCAGCGGACAAGACAGATACATTACAAGGACTTACAGACGGACCTAACCAGATAGATATGTGACAAAATACGCGACGAACGCGGACGACTATTTAACGACTACGTTGAACTTCTAAAAAATTGACCTATTTGTTATTTTAAAATTAATAATTATGAAAAATTAAAGGTCCTAAGGATACCTGGTCATTTATGTAAGGAAGCTGTAGGTAAAATTTCAAAACAATCGGTCGAGTAGATTTTGATTTAAACTGGTCACTGGTTTCAAAAATGACAAGTGTCAAAAAATCGCTTTAAAGTTTTGTATACCTTAAAATACAATATTAAATACGAAAAATTTTTTCATACCTACGTCATTGGTTATAGTATACATTAGTATACTTACAAAGACCTGTCGATGAATAAAAGAATTCAGAGGATTCCGAGAGCACAAAGCCACGTACCTGCTGGCCTCCAATACAAAAACGTATCGGAGCAAACGCTCAAAGTTCTATTTTATATCTTAGTTAATTTTACTCCGATTTGTTTCAAATTTTGGCACAACAATCTTAAGATGTCGTACAATCATATGAAACAATAAAAAAAATGAGTAAAAAAATATTAATACGTTAGCATCCCATCACACTTCACAATCTATGATCTAAAGACAAATTCATGTGAGTATTTCGTTTAAGACGAAGCAAATGGATGTCGTGGTATTGTCGTGCATGAATTGGATACTTGTGTATTTGCAGTACCTAAAGAAAAAAGTGAAAGTAAATGATAAAAAAATCATTTTTATTAGGAGAATTGCGCTGGGCAACAAAAAAATAAATTCATATTGGCTCTTTACTTATACATACTACGTTATCTGGGTATAAAATCGATTACCAACAAATACTTAATTAAGGGCCATACATAGAATAAAGGCGACTCTGCTCAATCTTTAGCTGAAAACCAAGTAAAACTTCAACTCATGGGGTGGACCAATTTATACTCCGGAAGGATTTATTTCTGCCATTCGAGCTGTCAAGAAACAAGGCGAACCTTTCCTCAACGAGGAACGAATTGAATATTCAACAAATCTTAAACAATTGAAGCACGAAGAAGAACATTTATGCGCAAATTTAAGGAAAAAACCGGAGAAACTTAATTTAAGTCCATTACCACTACCAACATAATTCGATTAAGGAGCAACTACAGTCTCGCGAAGTTGACCGAGGCGAGGTTGGCTGAGGCAGGCCCAGGCATGTGAATAGCATTATAACACCAACCACGAGGCACAATGAAATGACCTTCTTCACTCTCGTACTCGGTCAACTGCGCGAGAATGTAGTTGCTCCTTAATCGAATTATGTTGGTAGTGGTAATGGACTTAAATTAAATTAAGTTTAATTTAAGGTCTATTATTATATAGACAGAAACTGAACTTATATTAAAGGTTTACAAAAAATTCAATTGAATAAAAACCGTGAATTCATTAACTTGAATGAATTATGTAACGAAGATTTTTCCACCTAATGGCGGAAATGATTCCAAACTAACTGAATGCTACTTAAAATTAAAGAATTGCTTTTAAACATTTCTTTAATACGTAAAAAAGTGTCGATATTTATCTGAATTATATGGTCGACTAAGTGATCGGAAAACGACATTTCATATTACACGACTAAATGTTATTCCAATTAATAGCGGAAATGATTCCAGGCAACAAGCATTCCATTTAAAACACAAGAATTATTTTTAAACATTTCTCTAGTATTTTTCTTAATTACATGGTAGACCAAGTGGTCGACAAAACGCCATTTCATATTACACAACCTAACGTTATTCCAAATTAACTGCGGAAATGATTCCAGGCAACAAGAATTCTATTAAATAATCGCTTCTAAACATTTTTGTAATGCTTAAGAAAGTGTTAACATTTATCTTATTTACATGCTCGGCCAAGTGGTTGAGAAACGACATTTCATATTACATTTCAAAACATAAATGTAATTTAGAAAACTGATAATTGTCGCATGTGATCGATTTAAAATTATCCCCGATTTAACCAGGACGTGACTAAAAAAGGTTGAGAAACGCTGCACTATGTTTACTTTACTATTTCGTTGATCATACCCAATTTATTCTAGATACTTTTTATGATGAACTTTCTACTTCAAATTCTAGAAAATTGAGATTCTAGAAAGCAATATTTTATTAAAATAACAAAAATATAAATGAACAAATAAAAAAACTTTTGAATTTAAGATTAAAGATAACTTCTTTTAAAAATATTTAGATAAAAGATAATAGACATCGAAAAGGTTATCTAGACAAAATTTTAGATAATGTTATCTAAATAAGGACAACACTGGTTATGATTCGCCTGACCTACTAGGTAACAGATAACAAAATGTATTGCCTGACGGTGGCAGCTGACGGTTATGTTGGACAAAACAAAAATTCGATGATGGCATTAATAGTAGCTTACTGGTTAGACCATTTTGAACCCGATCATATAAAAGATGTAGGGTCATTCCTTTATGCCACCTGATCGTATTTTGAAAAATATTGAAAAAGAAATCAAAAAAATTGAAATACATAAGGTGTTAAACAAGCCTTGACATGTTTGCCAAGGCTGAGCGTAAATCGACAATGTCAGTTTCCATTATTAAGTGTCATCGATTACCAGACTGAAAAGGTTCATTTTACCTCTCCGTAATTAATAATTTTGTAGTTGAGGTAAATTTTCAAAGGTGTCGAGATGACGTCGTTGAACAAACGTGACTATCGTGTAATTATCTATTATAAAAAGCACGGTTTGACAAAAGAAGAATATTTTGATGAGATGTGTTCTGTATTTGGTCAAGAAGCTCCTTTTGTAAGGACCGTGGAACGATGATTTTTACAGTTCAAGCGTGGTGACTATGACCTATATGACGACCTACGACCAGGTACGCTTGCGGAAATTCAAGTGGCGGAAAACCTAGCTCGTGTGGGAAAAACTATTAGTGAAGATCGCCGGATCACTTATCGTCAGTTAGAAGAATATTCCTGTATCTTCCTTGCACAACATTGTCGGCAAGCATTTAAGTGTAAGGAAACTTTGTACCCTGTGGGTACCCCATACTTTAAATGAGCATCAAAAACACTGTCACGTTCAATGGGCGCAATCTATGCTGAAGTGATTCGATAATGGCCAATCAAAAAATGTTATTTCAATTATTACAGGTGATGAAACCTGGATTTATTATTATGATGTGCCAACTAAATCCCAAAATAAAATAGGATAAGGTTGACAAAATCGCACCATCGCTAAGAAGAGGAGTGTTATGCATTTGAAACTATATCTGTCGATAGTTACAGGATCTAATACATAACTAATATAGGCAGCTAATAATATCTGGTATCTGTGTCTAATTATTCCTCAATGACTAATTCAAAATTTTGGCTGTTATCAATATAAAATTTTGGTATAATTTGTAACGTAATACCTTTGTTCTTTTGTAATAATTTATTTATATGTTAATTTATTTAAAAAGTGTAATATCTTAGGTCTCCTTTCGTGTATATATGTTAGGTTAGAATAGTTTTAGATGTTATAATTAACGATTTTTTTAAATAGCTAAGTTTCTCAAACCGCCTTACTACCATATAACCACGATATTACGATAATTTTTTTATTTTTTATTTTTCGAGATTTTCTTTATGTCTATTAAAATACTTTACGGTAAATGGCGTTCAGAAGACATGATTCCAACAATTTCCGATTATAATAACAAAAAATTTCGCCTAAACGAAGTTTGTCGAAAATACGAAATTCCGAGAAAGACATTGTTGATGCGTCTAGGTTTTTGTGACAATTTGGCTGGGGGTGATTCAAAACTAAATTCTATAAATTTTGTTGCAAATCTAAACCTAAGATTAATGAACTGTATCGCGATGTTCACCAAAAAAAATAATGATTACAAAAATGAAATTGTACTCACCGAATTGGTTCTTCTTCCGTTCTAGATTATTGATGTTTATTGGGTCAGGGAAAGATTTGGGAGGTAAAGGAAGAAGGTGATGACTCTTATTAAAATTTATTCGTTTGTTCGGGTGAGTTTCATGTAATTTTGCGCCAATGTGTATTTACACTATTATTTTAAAATACAATTAAAACTATTATTATTGCGAACAAACCAATGCGGAGTTTCTAATGCGAACAAAACATTATCGATATAGTTTTTTTTTTTTTTTTTTTTTTTTAAGTTTTATTATCTAGTTCAACAAATACATGTTATATCATAGATGTGATAATAAAGATACATAACGATTATATTATGACATTAATGGGTCGGCTACTAGTAGCTCCCTGTGACTTATCTAATGCGATTAATGATAGTCATTAATTAACAATGGATAAAAGAAAAGAAGAAAAAAAAAAAGAAAAAAAAATATATGAATATGTACTTATATAATAAGTACATAATTTCAAATGATTTATAAGGAGTATAAAAAATGACAGTGAATGTCAAAATTGTTCACTGTTATTGGTATAATTGCTGTGCTGTAATGCGTTGCAGTCGATTACTGGCGGGGATATCCATAAGATTATATCTGCATGCCGCAGGACATTTGGCTAATGTTGCATAAAATCTATGAGATAAAGTCTCGATTAGTTGTGAAAATTTTTCGATATTTAGTTCTCTTCGGAGTTGATTGTTACGAACAAACCAAGGGGCGTTGACAATGATTCTCAAGACTTTGTTTTGGAAGCTTTCCAATCGACTGAGATGACTCATACTGATGGAGCTCCATATTGGACATGCGTATGATAATATTGGTCGTATTAATTGTTTGTATAATAATATGCCAGTTTTCACTTTTAAATGGGATTTTCGATTGATGAGGGGGTATAGTAGTGATAATCTCGTATTGGCTTCTCTTAGTTTAGCATTGATGTGATCTCTCCACGTTAATCGCTGGTCCAACCACAAGCCTAGGTATTTGATAGGGCCTTGTTCAAAATTAATTGGTTCTCCTTTTAGTGTGATATTTGGTAGTTGTGGTGGTACCCGTTTCAGCGTAAAGATTTTGGCGCTGGTTTTGTTCACATTTAGTTTAATTAGCCAAGTATCCATCCAGTCCGTGATTCTATTTAGACTTTCTTGTGCATTGTTGATAGCTGTGTGGATATCATGGTGTTTTGAGAGGATCATAGTGTCGTCCGCAAACATTGCTATTTGTGTGTGAGCACTATTTGGTATGTCAGACATGTACAGGTTAAATAGTGTCGGACCCAACACTGATCCCTGTGCTATACCTGCTTTAACTGGTCGTATTGTGGAAGTACTTTGTCCAATTTTAACATAAAATCTTCTGTTTGTGAGAAATGATTGGACAATCGTTTGGATGTAGGGAGGCATGTTTAATTTGTGCATTTTTTGGAATAAACCCTGGTGCCAGATTCTATCGAATGCTTGCTGTATGTCGAGAAATATTGCTATTGTATATTCTTTATTTTGGTAGTTTTCTTCGATTAGGCGTGTAACTCTCAAAAGTTGGTGTATCGTAGAGTGATGTTTCTGAAATCCGAATTGAAATGGTGGAATGATATTTTTTTGTTCGAGAAAGTGTGTTAATCTGCGGTGTATAGCTCGTTCAAATATTTTAGATATAGTGGAAAGCAGACTGATTGGCCTGTAACTACTTGGTGAAGCTTTTGGTTTGCCGGGCTTGTGACATACTATAATTTCTGCTAGTTTCCATGGTGTTGGAAAGTAAACCCAGTGAGAGGCACTTATTTAATATACTGCAAAGGCATGCTATTGCTTTTTTTGTTAAATTTTTTAAAATTATGTTTGTAATTAAATCAATGCCTGGTGTTTTTTTGTTTGGGAGTGGTTTTATGTAGCTGATTATTTCACTTGGAGTTATCGGTTCAATTGAGAGGTTTTCATTAATTTCGTGTGACCGATATATTTGATTCGCTGCTGGTTCTTCAACCGAAAATGTTGCTTCCAGGAAGGATGCAAAGATCTCGCACTTTTCTGAATCACTTTCGTATTTGGTTGTTTCATATTCTATTGGTGGTATGATATCAACTTTTTTGGTGATTCGCTTGGTTGCCTTCCATAATTCGGCGTCATTTGATTCGAGTTGTTCTAAGTACGTTTGGTATTGATTGAAGCGATATTGGTCAAGTTGATATGCAACTTCATGTGTCAGTTTGTTAAGTTTGCTTTTATCCTCCTTTGTTCGAGTACGTTTCCAGATGCGTCGCTGTCGATTTTTTTGGTGAATAAGGCTTAGAATATTCACCGGAGTAAGTTCTTTCACAGCTTTATTCCTGGGTGTCACTGACATTTTAATAGAACTGCTGATGGCTTCGGTAAAATTTTTGACTGCAGTATCTATGGAGAATTCAGAAATAAGGTTTTTTGAGAGTTTCGTTGGTTGAATCTTTGTGTCCAGGTTTGTTTGATACTTAGTCCAGTTAACTTTTCCTGTAATTAGCCTTTTCGGGGGATTATACGTTATGACATTATTATCAAAGCTAATAATGATTGGTACATGATTTGAGTCAAGTTCGTGGGTGACAGTTTGGTTTACAGGATGAGTAAAGCGTTTAATAAGCGCAATGTCCAATATGTCAGGTCTTTGGTGCGGATTGGTGGGATAGTGTGTAGGTTCGTTAGGAGTTTCGATATTGACGCCAGTTTCTTCACAGATTTTTAGTAGCTTACCTCCATTTGGGTTGTTACTGTTACATCCCCATTCGGTACGTTTACAGTTCAAGTTTCCCAACAGAATGGTTTGGTGATCTGTGTTAAAGAGTTGTTTGATATCGGATCCTATTAGTTGTAGGTTTGGTCTCTTGTATGCTGCAATTATTTTAACCACTTCGTTATTGCGAAGATGTAACATTACGGCCGTTGCTTCGATTGTTTCAAGCTGCGGAATCAGTACTGAGTGGTGAACTAGGTTTCTTTTGATGGCAATAGCTGTGCCTCCTGATGCTGTGGGAGCTTCGCGGTCGGTTCGATGTATGGTATATCCCGGAATTCGGAAGGTTTCGGTACTTATAAGGTGTGTTTCCGAAATGCACGCTATATCCACGTGATGCCGTTGCAGATATTCTATAAAACTTGATTTTTTATTCTTAATGCCGTTGGCATTCCAGTTAACAATGATGATTTTTCTCAGTATTTCTGTTTTTGTATTAGCCATTGTTTTTATTTATCGAAGAATTTTCCAATAAGGGTGAGGATAAATGTTTTGATGGTTTCTATATGGGGTTGAAGGAGATCTATTATGGCTGTGATAACGTTAGAAATTGAGTTTTGTTGAGTTTCGGTCTGTTGATTGTCTATACTTGGGTTTGTTGGGGATGAGGGGCCATTTCTTAATGCGGATGCGTATGTTTTATTCATATTTGGATTATTATTGTTAACTGTAGGAGGATTGTTGGTTTGTTGGTTTGGGTTTTGTCTAGGCTGCTGGGTTGGATTTCTTGTTTTCTTATTATAGTTTTGTTTAATTCGTGCATAGTATTCGCATCCTTTATAGTTGGCGGAATGTTTGCCACCGCAATTTGCACATTTTGGATCTTCTTCTGGTTTTTGTTACAGTCGGTATGAGTATGGTTTCCACCACATTTGACACATTTATGGTCTAGTTTGCAGTAGTTCTTAGTATGCCCATATTTTTGACACCGAGTACACTGGGGTATACCTCTAGGTTTATTTCTTGGTTCAACTGTAACTATCGCATAATCAAGTTTGGTTAATTGATATATTTCTTTTGCCTGTGGTACATTTTCCAGTTCTACTGCGCATAGTGGCATTGGTTTTTTATTTTTATTGAACAGCCTAGATACTCTTGTAATCGGATATTTGTCTTGTAGTATCATTGCAATTTCTTCTATGTCCATCGAATAAGGTACGTTTCGTATTATTACGTTCAAGTGTTTGTCATCTGGTGAGTGGAACGTGTGATATTTAACGTTTTCAGAATCGTAATACTTGGTAACATTGCGAAAATCTTCGATTGATGATAGATTGATTTTTAAGATATTATTATTTTTTTGTTGAATAGAGAAGTTAGTAGTAGTGAGAGCTTTTAAATCGTTTCGCACAGCTGAATAGTCGTTTGCTTCGTGTAAGAAGATTGGTGGGATTTTGTTACTTGTTTCTTGGCTTTGCTGACATGTTGGTGCTTGGTTGGGTGATTTGTTTACCATGTCCTCATTATTATAATCATTTTCAGTTTCTAGTATTAAATATTTATTACGAGTTGAGATATTATAAATTATTCGATTGTTTGGGTCTTCCCTGGTTGTTTGGTTATTTTCTTGGTTGTCTTCATGGCTACCTTCGTCAGATTGTGAGGATAATGTACGTTTTTTGCCTGTTTCTTGATTTTGGGCATTGCAGTCGATTTCCATATTCTGTGATGGTACGGGATCTGGATACAAAGCGTTCAAGTTTGATATGGCTGGTAGTATCGACTTATTTTTGGCTCTCTCTGTACTTAGAGAGAGCCAAATACTCTGTTGATTGTTATATAATTGCTATATGTTGTTGTTATTTTTTTTTATTTTGTTCACAAGCAAAACAATATATTTATTTGATTTGATTACTTAATAATTGACTAATTGATTGAAATATTTTTTTTTTTCAACAATAACACGTCTTTTCACGACCACTGCTATTTTAAAAAAGTCTCGATATAGTTGCGAACAAACTATCACTAATTACTGCGAATTAACAGTTATCGATATGGTTGTGAATAAACTATCACTAATTGCGAATTAACCATTTTGCGAATTAACCGTTATCGATATGGTTGCGAACAAACTATAAAACTAATTATTTGCCAATTAACCAACTAAAGTGAACAGACTATTATGTAACAATTAAACTAAATGAAATTGGCGGTAACAAAAGCTACCGGTGCAAGACCGGCAGCAATCGATTCGTACATCGATGGATCCAGTCGATGACTAACTGTTATACCACGCCTTTTCTTTTTCAAAAAAACAACAACATTCAAATGGTTCAGGCGAATGAATTATATAATCTATTATTTAACAGTACCATCTATTAACACTAAAATATATTATTAATTCCTTTTTTTATATACACACATAATCAACAGATGGCGCGAACAGTCCCCGCCCACTGAAGGATTATCTTCAGCAAAAGTGAGGAAACTAATAAGAAAAATGAGAAATTCTAAAACTAACTATAATATGAAAATTTTGTATGTACGCAAAACAGTATAAACACTTATTTAAAGAAAACCATTACTAATAATTTGAATGACAAATTACTAGCGACAAAAAATAACGAAATTCAATAATATTATTACTACAACAAAAATGAAAATATTTGCGGTTTTAACTATATTATTGAACCGATAAAGGACATAATTTTACTAGCGGACGCGTATATGTTCTATTTTTGTGCGAACTGACGCTACCCTAATTTGTCCATCCTTTCCAGGAAAGACTTCCTCTATAATTCCTAATGGCCAATGCAAGGGTGGTGTGTTGAACTAATATTACTAAAGTGATTTCTACTTTTTCCAAATCTTCAGCGTGAATTATATTATGACCAATCAACAACTTCAAAAATCTTAGAATGTAAACTATACAATTGCGTAATTTAGAAGGTGATGAAAATCTAGATACCAATTCGTACAAAGGGTTAATTCTAGTGGTAGTTGTTGTGAATGAAACATTTTTCTCTTTTTGTGATTTGAAGTTTGTATTTACTAAATTATTATTAACCGGATATTGGCCTTCATTTAATTTTAGCCAACTTGGCCCTACTAACCAAGTTGTATTTTGAATCAAGTCTGCTGGTGTCAGACCTAGCGATGCGCAATCGGTTGGATTTTCTATTCCACTAATATGAAAGAATCTATCTTTTGAAACTAAACTTTGAATTTTTGTTACCCTATTCGCTACATAAGTTTGCCATCGATGTGGTGATGATTTAATCCAATCTAGAACTACAGATGAGTTCGTAAATGCGTAGACATTGTGAATTTCTACACGTTTTTGAAAATTTTCTAACAGTGAATTGAGAATTTGTGCTAATAAGAGTGCGGCACATCATTTCAAGCGAGGAATACTAACTATTTTTAAAGGCGCAACCCTAGATTTCGCACAAGCTAAAACTATACTATAATTTTCACCATTAGTAGCGCGTAAATAAATAACCTAAGCATCTGCGAAACCAACTAATATATTTTTTATGTTTCTAGTTACTAACATATGATAAGGTACACTAAAATTTGTAAGTAGTGGTAATTCCAAAATAAAGTTTTTCCAACTATCAACTATCTTTTGTGATGGAATATCATCCCAATCAATATCAATTTTCCATAATTCTTGAATGAGTAATCTAGCGTATAGGATAACAGGAGCGGCCAAACTAAGGGGATCAAAAAATCAAGCTATTGTCGAGAGAATGTTTCTTTTAGTGGATTCTTTTAGCGCAATTTCTATTTTAAATGCTAAGTTGTCAGTTTGTTTATTCTGAATCAGACCTAATATTCTCAAAGTTTCAGTTTTAAATTGTCTAATAACTCTAATGACCTGGTATGGGGAGGATTTTAATCTAAAACTTACGCGATTCATCTAATACATCTGCAAGGGTTCTTGTGGAGAAAATCTCCATAAGAATTTTTGAAAGCGTCTATCTTCATCACTAACTAAAATTTGCAAATACATGTGTTTTACATCTGCACTCATCCCTATTGTAAATAATCTAAAATTTTGTATCTATCTAAAATCTAAAATGTTTGTAATTTGGGACTACAGTGTAAAATGTAGTCTTGAATTATTTGATGACAAGCTAATTTAAATTCAGGTGACGAAGGGAATTTTTTCTCTAAAGATAAGAATCGATGCTGTGCAATTTAATAAGAATCGCCTAACTTACCAGGATCTCTTCTAAAAGGTAACGATACAACATATCTACCAGAAACATCTCTGCGATGCGTTGCTAAAAAATTCTATTCACACCCCATATCTTCTCAACGAATAATGGAGGGGATTTTAATTTCTTCGATTTCCCAAAATTTTTGTACTAATGTTTCCAAAGACGGTTCTAAAGTTAAACAGAAACTCTGAGATACCGGAGATGAATTCGAATTAGGAACACTACCAATAATTATAAATCCCAACCGTATATCTATAGCTACTATATTATCTATTGTACTAGAAATGTGATGTCTATTTATTAAGAAAGGCCAAATTTCACGACCCAAAATACCTTCAATTTCACTAGCGATATAAAATGTTTCATCGGCAAAATTCAAGTTTTGAAATTTTGAAATAAATCCGAATTTAAAATTATATTTGGAAGTTGATCCGTAATTCTATCGACTATGAGAACGTTTAAGCTAAAAGCGAAATTCGGATTAAAGCGTGCGCGAACAATTATTTCTGTTGATCCTAAAATGGGACTACTACTAGCACCTATTCCTCTAAATGTCATATTCAATTTTTATGGCAAAGGTAAACTAACTATTAAGGTGATCAAACCCATATTTAACTGTTAGTAAGAGAGAAATATACTACTACTATTAGAACGATTAAAACCATATTTAATCGTTATTGCGAGTGTTACCATTAATCTCTCGTCAAAATAAGCGGATTTTCTATAAGGTATGTTATCTCAAGAGAGATTTTGACTGTAACGACTAAACTATACCGGGCTATAAGCTCCTAAGGATGAATCACGATAGTTATTCGACTACTAGAAGAAAATAATTTTGCTAACAAATATGTGGGCTGAATGTCCTTGTTGTTCGACTACTACAAGAGAAACGGTTTTTGTTCCCGCTGAAGATTTGTATTTAGTCAATAAATTTTTCAGAATGCGAAATGACATAAACGATATTGTATTTAATGTGAAATAAATGCGAAATGACACAAACGATATTGTGACCAAATGCGAAATTAAATGCGAAATGACACAAACGATATTGTGTCCCAATGCGAAACAAATGCGAAAATAAATGCGAAATAACCCAAACGATATTGTGTTTAAATGCGAACTAAATGCAAAACATATATACTTGTATGCGAAATGGCACTGCGTATGTGAAACAATTCGAAAATGTGTGTATATTGTATGCGAAAATGACGCAGATTGCAATTGCGTATGCGAAAGAACCGAAAATCTATGTGATTTGATGCAAAAACAACCAAACTGTATTTGTTTACGAAGTAATAAAATTGAAATATGCTTAACAATCAAACACTCAAACCTGAAATATGTACGGGAGTATACACGAAAAACAATGCACATTGTATTCTTAATTATGAACGAATGTGTATGTATCTATATGCGAAACGAGCATGTTCTAAAATGTATTCTACATAAATCGAATCAAAATATGAAAGTACATATGTATAATATGCATGTAAGAAATACGTTATAATTTTTTGGAAAATGTTTACAATGTATTCAAAATATGATTAAATTGACGTGTACTGAAACTGAATACGACGGTAATATGTATCGCGTTTAGCGGCTAGTAATTTTAATTGTTGCTTCAATTTATCTACTATTTTATTGTCACTAATTTAAAATCTCAAAATTGAAACATCAAATCTAACAAAATGAAGTGTCTATAACTGTACTTGTATTAGGTTTTAAAATTCAAATAATTTTTATAATAAATCAAAGCAAAAGTATACAAAAACGGCAGCTGTTAAGTATAATATGTGCGGTATTATGTTGTATGATTGTATACATGGTTCTATGTAAGTACCGTAATTTGGGATAAGATTGACCCATTTTTTGCGTTTTTTTACGTAAACTGTCTTATATTTCTCATATATATTTAGGTAACTTCCTCTACTATTAGCTACTGAACTCTGCATATTTCAATGTATACTATGACTAGTTATTAAAACTCAGAACTTTTATTTAATTTCTATTTTAAGATGTTCTGGAAATTTGGGGCAATCTTGCCTTTATTTGGGGTAACATTGTCCCAAATACAAAATGTCATAGTAATTAATGGCAAATATTGTTTGGGACAATATTCGACATTTTTAGTTGTGGTTGTACGTAAGTAGATAGTGTACAATATGTTAGGGACAGGGCCCGCTCCAAGGGCGGGCAACCCGGGCATTTCCCCGGGGCGGCAAATTTTAAGGGCGATAATTTTGTAAATTTTTGTAAAAAAGGGTGGCAATTTTTCAATTTTACGAGTAAAAAAAAGATATTTGCTCGGGGTAGAAAATTTAAAGGGTGGTAATTTTGTCAAAAAAGGGCGGCATTTTACAGGTGACGAGCAAAAGAAAAAAAAGGTCGCCGATACAAAAAAAGAGAAAGGAGGGCGCGATTTTCACACCCAAGTAAATGTCACTAATTTTTGTGCAGGGGCGGAATTATTTAATAAATATTTCATAATTATTTCTATAGAAACCACCAAGAAAATAATTTAAACTTTTTTTTAATTAAAAAAAAAGACAAATACTCAATAATATTATTTTAAAAAGGAATAAAAAATAGTAATAATAATGGGAAAAATTATGTGAAATTCGTAATAAAAATAGTATATGCAACTCGTGCAGGATTGTCGATTGCCCGCTTGAGCGAATGAGCGCACTCATTACGATCGTGCGCTCAACTTCGCTCTCATGGACAATCGACAATTTCCCGCACTTATTGCATAATATACTGTTCTTTTAATGGAAATTTAAAAAAAAAAAGGGTGGGCCAATCTTGCCCCAATACTTGGATCAAAGTTACCCCAGCTTACAAAATCACATTTTATAAATAAACAAGGTAAGTATCAGAAAAAACAAACTTAAAATATTTTGAATATATATTAAATGAAAGCTGTTATACACTTACCAATCAGAAATCTTAAGTAGTTCTGGATGTGTAAGCAAAAGTTGGTTTGCATCAAAACATTCACAAGAAGTAACGGTGAAGTTGGAGCAGCATTGAGCAGTGGCAAAAGATGGAATTAAATCAATCTTAGCATTCGAGTATAGTCAGTGCTGCTACCTGTCATTTACCACAAGAACCAAGTTGATAGCTGTATTTGGTAACTAATAGTACTTTTTTTCAACTAATAGTAATTTTTCCAAGGCTTGGGCCAATCTTACCCCAAGTTACGGTATGTATGTTTCAACGGTTTCAACCCTAGTGTACTTATCACAAGGTAATTTCTTGTTCAAAAAAATAAAGTGTTTTTTTGTTATTGCGTAATCTTCTAATACTATTCAACTGTTAATAAATAACAAAATGTCTACCCAATCGCCTGAACCATTTCAACTATATTTTCGCGTATTTTTGCCAAATTGTCATAAATTCGAATCTAAAATGCTAAGAAAAAACTAAAAATGCGGCTCGACTGGATCAAAAAATTATGTTGATGCGTCTAGGTTTTTGTGACAATTTGGCTGGGGGTGATTCAAAACTAAATTCTATAAATTTTGTTGCAAATCTAAACCTAAGATTAATGGACTGTATCGCGATATTCATCAAAAAAAAAAATAATGATTACAAAAGTGAAATTGTACTCACCGAATTTGTTCTTCGGTTCTAGATTATTGATGTTTATTGGGTCAGGGAAAGATTTGGGAGGTAAAGGAAGAAGGTGATGACCCTTATTAAAATTTATTCGTTTGTTCGGGTGATTTCCATATAATTTTGCGCCAATGTGTATTTACACTATTATTTTAAAATACGATTAAAACTATTATTGCGAGCAAACCAATGCGGAGTTTCTAATGCGAACAAAACATTATCAATATAGTTGCGAACAAACTATCACTAATTATTGCGAATTAATCATTTTGCGAATTAACCGTTATCGATATGGTTACGAACAAACTATAAAACTAATTATTTGCCAATTAACCAACTAAAGTGAACAAACTATTATGTAACAATTACAGTAAATGAAATTGGCGGTAATAAAAGCTACCGGTGCAAGACCGGCAGCAATCGATGAATCCAGTCGATGACTAACTGTTATACCACGCCTTTTTCAAAAAAACAACAACGTTCAAATGGTTCAGGCAGTACCATCTATTAACACTAAAATATATTATTAATTCCTTTTTTTATATACACACATAATCAACAGATGGCGCGAACAGACATTTTTGAGGCATTTAACCCGTTTAGGACCACCATCTACGATATTTTTCCAAATAAAAAAATTCATACTTTTATAAGTATTATTACAGACTTCTACACTGAAGGGTGTGTGTCTCTGATATAAAGTAGGCCATACATCATCAAGCGTTTCAATTGATACGTCTGACTCAGTTGCTTTTTATTTATATCTTATACTTACCGTAGTAATGTTGAGATACGTAATACAAGCTCATAATAAATATACACACACGCAAAAAAATATATTTTATTGGTTTTCTTTACAAAAATATGTAATGACAATTTTTACAAAAATTTATATTCAGAAACAACGAAGTAAAAAAATTACATAATAAATATATCACACACACAAAAAAAAATAATAGATTTTATTGGTTTTCTTTACAAAAATATGTAATGACAATTTTTACAAATATTTATATTCAGAAATAACGAAGTAAAAAAATTACATAATACAATATATCACACACACACAAAAAAAAAATAATTAAACAGTAGCCTTTATCCAATAAAGTTTCAGAAAGAGTAAGTACTATCTTACTACAAAATGGCAATTCTGAAAACGAATCGCTTAATACGGTATCTTTGCCAGTACAAATTATAAATTTATAAATATATGACGACGAAGCTTCGCATAGTTTAAAAATTTTTATACCAAATCGGACACGTTTGCTCGGAATAAATTGTTTCCAGCTCAATCTTCCCTTGTAAAGTAGTAAGCTTTCATCCACACATATTTCTTGCTCCGGTGTATACATTTCCTAAAATCTTGATTCAATAATTGGCCAAATTTTCTTCAATTTCGTTGAGTAGTTGTCTGTGGGTTCTAATTCTTTACTCTCAAAATGAAGAAATTTTTTTAATAGAAAAAATCTTTCCCGCGACATCACTTTTTTGAAAAATGGTGTTTCAACTGATGGCCTCTTTGTAAAATATAATTTTTTACTTGGTTTGTGTACCACACCTTCTAATAAAATTAATGCCAAGAAGCACATTAATTCATTAACATTTGTTTTGAAAACTTCTCTATGAGAAGAATGTGGTTCATTTTCTTTATTTTTATTCATAAACTCCTCAGCATATATATTCGTTTCTTCAACGATTTTTTCCACTATCTCGTCGGTTATGAAACATCTGCAAAAATAAAAAATAAATTTACAATATTAATATTATCTTTTATTTTGATGTGGTAGGTAAGTAAATTGTTTTTTGATAGTTTTTTGTTTGAATTTTAATATCAAACAAATGATTTCACTCGACGAAGTAGGTTTACAACAACTTCATCGTTGCATCCATTGAATGATTTATTGCTTAATTAAATAGTGCAGTACAAGTAAAGCTTTTTTTGTGCGGTGGATACGGACCGCATAAAAAATCGCACAAAAAAAAATATTTAAAAACTTCATAAATTGCTATAAAAAGTATAGTTCGATCCAGATTGTAAGAAAAAACTTTTTTTATGCGGTGGATAGGAACCGCATAAAAAAAGTTTCATCGAAAATATGTAGCTCAGAACGCTCAAAACCTCACGATTTGCTTAAAAGTTGCTTTTCTAAACAAGATAAAGTATTAATTTACACATAAGAACAATTTATTTCATTTTTAAAATATTATGAAAATTCTGAAAAATGCATCTGTAAAAAAATTTAACGATATTTTCTTACTTTCTCTTGCTTTTGATTTACATTATGCACTTGAGAAATTTTTTCAAAAACCGCATTAAAAAAATCGCACAGAAAAAGGACCGCATAAAAGAAGGTGTAACTGTAATTAAATTTTTGTACTAAATATTTAAAACAAAAATTAGTAATTTATTACCAAGATACATCAATCTGACACTATTTGCTATACAGGTAGGCCAGTTACATGTTATTGTCCTATACCCGTGCTATACCCAATTTTCTTACTACGGCCAAGCAATCTCCGTAATTACAAAAGTAAACAAACTTTTAATTACCATAGTAAATACCATAATTACACAAAAATTCTGTAATTTTCATATATTATTTTGCCAGTGACGTTCAACTTGATAAAAAGTATAATTTAAAAATGGAAAACAGATTTTGTCTTTAAAGTATAAGTAAATATTCGCTAATTCACCTTCATTTAGACGAAGTTAGAAATTAACCAATTTTCCATTTCCGAAAGCACACATTTGTAAACATTTTTCTTTTTTACGTACGTATATCATAAAAACTTATTTAGTTTGCAATTTTTTAATAATTAGATTCCACGCCACTGAGTTATAGATGTATATTTTAAAACAAACATATAAACAAATACGTACCTAAAAATATCCGGGATTCAGTGGATAGTATTGAAACGTGTAGACGTGTTTTATGTGTGTTCTATGGATGAATCGTGTAGAACCGTAAAATATCACAATGGATTGAATTAATAGTACTCATAATGGTGAGTTTAACTGGCCTTTATTAAAAGTATATAAAGGTCGACTTCAAATAATATCATATTCTGAATTTTTGGAGAACTTTAACACAGTGGTGGAAAGTGAGGTTAATCAATTATTTCTACTGTCTTTCATAAGAAGTTCAGTGGATATATGCAATGCCCAACCAAATATATCTAAAACCATAGTGCTCCTTTTCTACCATATATAATTACTCAAGTGAGATAACCAAAATATTGTTTTTTATTTTTGT
Source organism: Brachynemurus nebulosus (assembly GCA_035578155.1). Lineage (NCBI taxonomy): Eukaryota > Metazoa > Arthropoda > Insecta > Neuroptera > Myrmeleontidae > Brachynemurus > Brachynemurus nebulosus. The sequence goes on from JAPWDM010000007.1 coordinate 17,843,726, forward strand.
GGTATCTAAATATAAACACAAAATATTTGTTTGGAAACTGTCAGAGTTATACATAAACAATCTATTTAAAAAGAAAATTATTTAAAAATGAGTGATGATAAGCTTGATAAAATTATAACTATGATCGAAAATCTTCAAATGGAAAATAGGCACGAATTAAATATTGTTAAACATTTATGTACAGAAAATAATGCTGAAATTAAATTGCTGGAGTCAAAAATACATGAACAAAAACGTGTTATTATGAACTTGCAAAGGGAAGTGAGAAAAAAGAATGTTATTTTAATTGGTATAACAGAGCCGGAATCAGATGATTATGACCTAGAAAATTTTATTATGCAATTTTTAAAAGAAAAACTTCAGATAGACTGTTCAGCCAACGAAATTGAAGAAGTTTTCCGCTTGGGTCGTGTAAAAGGCTCCCGCCCAATAAAAATATGTTTTTCAAGTCTGAGAATGAAGAAAAAAGTTATTGAAAACAAAAAATTTATCTATGGGTCTAAAATATTTATAAGAGACGACTTGCCATGGGAAATAAGACAAGAACGAGCAATTAAATTCAAATCACGTCAAAATGAATTAGTTACCGATGCTAACGATGAAAATCTTCGTCCTGCAGATATTCATAAACACTCTCCCCTAAAAGAGAGCAACCGAAAAAAACGTATGTCATCACAATCTCCTATAATAGAAAACTATACGGCCAGGCTAAACAAAAAACCGGACTACAATACCCAGAAAGAAACCTGCACCAACAACATCAATCCAGCAACGAGTGAAGACTTATCTGTGTTTTCGGCTAATTACTCGGAAAAATCCTCAAAAAAGTAATAAACACATATGGTATTCAGATTTTACACACAAATATACACGGCATCAGAAATTTGTACTCAGTAGATAAAATTGAACAGGACAGACTATAATTGGATGAATTGTTAAAAAGGTTTGATAGTGAAATGGGAACTGATTGTGTCATTCTTGGAGGGGATTTCAATGGTAGAATTGGCCTATTGAACCAAATTGATACAGTGGATGAAATTATTCTATCTAACACAAATCTGTATGCTACACATGCGGAGCGTATCCTATACAATTTATCACCAAATACGTCTTTTAGTCAGATTGAATCTCTAATGGAAAAGTATAAGAATCACCTCCTGTTAACTGACCTCCACAGAGCAGAGGCTTCGAATTTTAATAACTTCTACACATACTTAAAAACAAATATGGCGGCTGAACCGTATCTGAGCATTTGCGATAACTTCACTCAAATTAAACTAATTTGCCGCCTAAGAACGGTTAACTTAAATAAACTTACATTGTCTCATGATTCCAAAGTAGTGAAAATAGACTTTGATACAAAATGCGATTACTGCCAGGAAAATATAACTTTGATACATTTACTGTTAAATTGTCCCAGGTATGAAAGCTTACGGGCACAATACCTGAAAAACTTCGACCTATCGTCAATAGTCAATTTGCTCTGTCCTGTCCGATTGAATCAAATAGAAGAACTTTGTACCTTTATACATGAATTAATAAAAATGTATTAAGGACAATATAAAATACCATATGTGTTTGCACTTTTTTCAGGGGCGTAATGTACTAAAAAAAAAAAAAAAAAAAAAAATTATTACTTTTATTGCTTTTATTATTTATTTATTACTTTTTTTATAATTTTTTTCACTTCTTATGTATATGTATATGTGTGTGCATATATATGTGGATGTGTGTGTGCGCATATGTATGTATATGCAGATGTCTCATATTCTTAATTATATTATTCTTTCTTAAAAATTCTTAATTATATTATTATATCATTGTATAATGCCAAATAATAGTAACTATAAATGTAAGAATGTATTTTAAAATTTAATTATTTTAAAATTTAGTTTATTGCTGTATGTACCTATATATTTTTGTATCCACTGAATCTTATTGTATTTTTTAAAAAGCAATAAAGATACTACTACTAAAAATATCCAGGATATTATTATCCTCAGGAAATTCAACTTTTATTCCTGAATCACCAAGAAAATCAAATTTTTGGCAATGTTCTCGTTGCCCTTCTATTCAAAGTTCTTCGCCATCGTCTTCTTGTATCTCCCCTTCTCCTTCTTCACTACGGCTTACGATATTTTGAATATCTTCGATGTCGAAATCACTTTCTGAACTTTCATCGCTACTAAATTCGCTTAAATTAAATTCTATATCACTATCTTCGAGAATAGCTAATAAATCTTCTTCACTCTGTATATATCCTTGGGCCATTATGTATTTTTTACGATTATATAATTATAGGTTATATATAGTTATACAAAAAAAAAATTATAATGCAAAAATTTTGTCTTTTCTAAGCACTAAAAAAAAAAAAAAAATTCACATACACAAAATTACACACACACTAAAATTGAAACAGACCTAACCTATGAAAATTATTTTAAATATTATTAACGTAGAAGTTTTAAAATATTCAAAATAATATTCAAAAAAAACTGTCTTTTAATTATAAATGTCATTAAAAACAAAAAATAAAATTGAAAATATAAGGATGACAAGGATAATTAATAAAACGCATAGCACGAGGTAAAAAATAAGTACGTAAACGATGTGACGCATGTGCATATGTGGTATGATTTACTTCCTATATTTACAATATTATAGCGTTAGATGGCAGTAGGCTCCAGTTATCGACACAAGACGAGCCAGACTCGTCAATTGGATTTTTTATTAAAATTGCTATGACGAGCTGAGCTCGTCATTAGTCCTAAAAGAGTTAAAAGGAGAAGTTAAAAGAACTGACCAGTGTGAAAATTAAAATATTTCAAGACAAAAAGTTAACGGTAGGAATACAGCTCTACTCATAAATATTGAAAATGAATTAGTTGAACACATTCTGTTGTTTGAAGAATCATTTTTTAATTTAACAATTTGCGATGTAAAAAAACTTGCGTCCGATATACTTGAAGTAAATCCACATATTTTGAATCCTTTTAATAAAGAAAAAGGTCTAACAGTAAAAAAGCAGTATAATGCATTTATGAAAAGACACCCTACTGAACACCCTATGTAATTATAAAATCAAGTGATTATGTACAAATTTCACTTGGGATATGATATTCCGGTTTACAATTGGAAATCAAATACACTGGGCTTTTTAAAACCCGTGGGTCAGTGGAGTTTTCAAATAAGTAAAAAGAATTATCTAGAAATAATAAACTTTCAACAATAAAAGTACGCGGAGAAGTTGCATATTGAGACAGGTAACGTTTGTAAACCTAAAAAAGGATTAGAAAATTTGATCGCGTTAGAAATTGTAAATCCGAGCAAAGAAACTTGTATTAGTACTTTCAAATTGGAACACGTTAAAAATCTTCTAAACAAACAGTATGGAGAAAATTGAAGAGAATACGATTTTCTGAAGTTCTGAATTGGGAGTAGTAACATTACGAATGAAGTAACTGATAGTTCTCAGGATGAAGTTCCAGTTATAGTCATTTAAATATTTAGCACTTATTAGTTAGGGGAAAGTAGTCGAAGTAGCCGACCAGTAGGGTAAAACCGACCACTCTGTTTTACCTCTAAATATCGAATTGATCTAAACGATATTAATTCAACCGTTTAGTATTTTACCTTTAACATTATAGATACTTAGAACTTACTACAAACGGCAGTTATATGCAGAGTTACTTAAGGAAAATTAAATTGATGTCAAATGTTATAACTTTTTATATATGTAAAATAAGTAATTGTTGCTATATTTTAATTAATTTAATATTAATTTAATATTTTTTATAATTACCCAAAACCATCATGCAAAACAGGTATTTTTTTTAAGTTATCTTAAGCATTTTTTTGTTAACCTCAAATTAAAAAAATTCGAACGTCGTAGGTTAATACCGACCACAGTGATCGATATTATCCGATAATAGCAGAAATATGTATTGCCCGAAATATGTAAGAAAAAGTAATCAAAACACATGCGGAATGAAATATTTATGGTATATGAGCTAAAGTGTTGCAAAATTGTTTAATATGTTATAATTATGGTACTTTATACAGGCAAGCTAAAAAATAAAGTTCAAGGTGTAGAATTAAAACTAGATTAAAAGGCTGTGTTCAATAACCAAGAGGAAATGGAAGTAACAAGTAACAACATCTAATTTCTATGTCCAAAATATTTCACGACCTAACTCTATATATTGTACGACGACTAATTACATAAAAAGAGGTCTTTCTTTACAACCTGTTATAATCGTGATCGGCGAAAACGTTGACAAGATTAAAAAATTTTTAATGTATTTCGACGAAGTACTATATGATGTTGACAACTTTCTAAAAGCTGTTTCTTTCACTTTTCAATTACATTATGTCTTACATATACATTTTGCAAAAGAATGTTGTCAAATATGGAATTTTATTGAAAAGTACTTTTTTGAATTTTCATCATCAAACGAACGAACATCAGCATTATTAAGCAATTTGGAAAATATTTAAATAATAGACAAAAATTAAAACTAATGTTGTCAATATTCATCCTATAAAAAATAAGAAACTATATAAACTTAAATATACTTAAATAGTAAAAATTAATTTTTTTGTTAGAGTAATACAGATTATTATTACATCATAAGAAGCAAAACTTTGACAATATTTATTGAAATACAAATTTTCTTTAAAAAAGGATTCTTGCTATAATAAACAAGAAACTACATAAACTTATAAAGAAAATATGTTTTATTATTTTGTAGCAGTAATTAAAATTTTTGTTATAAAGAATTAAAATTAACAACTTAGAACACACAACTTATTTAACTTCTGTAAAGAAATCGAAACAATTATTTTTATCGGTAAACAAAATGGTTATGACTTAGATTTCCTATTTAAAATATTCGCCAAACATTATAATAAATACATAGATTCCTTACTTTTTCCGAATTTGTCAAATACAAACGACCACGTCACAACGAGATATGCTTCCATCCCATTTATTTTCAAACAAATTACTTTTTTCAAAAAACTATTCGACCAGAACGGTATACAATTAAGCTTTTCAACAAAAAACACACTATCGAATTATTTTGTTAAAACGAAGGATTCCATTTCGCCATTACAGAAATTGCCGATCATGTTGTAAATACAAACCACAATTTTCAGTTATCACAAAATTTTGAAATCCGCTATTTTGCGAACAAAGGCCGCACCATGGACAGCCTCGAGTCTTTGCACACTGCGCAATATTTATAACAACATCACTTTTCTCTCAACGACTGCGCACAACTACCACACCTAGAAGATTCTAAAAAAGTTATGCAAATAATTTTAAATTCATTCCAAAACAAGCAGTCAACTTAAACACATATCTTTTTCTTCGTTTTTTTTGTGTCATTCTTAGTGTTGTTCACAATCAAAAAAATATTTTAAACTTTGCTAAAGTTTTAAATTTTAAATTATTCAACATTAATTTTGTGGTCGCTGATATTTTTAATTGTTTTTCAACTAGTGTTTTTAAAAGATTTTTAAATATTTTTAAAGAAGTTTTCAAGTATTAACTTTGAAGTTTTTGATTATGTTGAATTTAACAATTTTGACTTTCATGTCATTTTGTGTTTGTTACACATGGTGTTTTTCTTGTTCCCGTTGTTTTCACCAACTGGGTGTGCCTTGTTTTTGACAAGTTTTTTACAAAAATTTTTTCTCGACTTCGAATTCTTTTGAATTTGTTTGATTTTTCTATGCTTTTCGACATGATTTTTTGTTCTTTTGATTTTCTTTTCTTTTTCGCTATGATCTTTGATAATGGTTATATTGACCGAAACATGTAAGATGATTCTTTAAAATTATATTTTCGATTTTATTTTCATTTTTATTTTATTTTATTTTAATTTTGCTATGAGCATTTGATTTTTTACCATACCGTATATGTAGCTGCACCGTATATTTTGTGATTTACGACGTTGGTTATTTGATTTTACAATTTTTGCAGGAAGTCGTTCAATTTATCATAGTAATTAAAATTAATTTTACAATTTTCTTTTTATCGTAATACTAATTTTCTTATAAAAAGTTCTTACAATAAAAGACAAGAAATCACAAAAACTGTTAAATATGTAACAGAAATTAAAAAGTTTTATTTTTTTGGAATTAAAATTCTTCTTATAAGGAGTGAAATTAATTTTACAATTTTCTTTTTATCGTAATACTAATTTTCTTATAAAAAGTTCTTACAATAAAAGACAAGAAATCACAAAAACTGTTAAATATGTAACAGAAATTAAAAAGTTTTATTTTTTTGGAATTAAAATTCTTCTTATAAGGAGTGAAATTAATTTTACAATTTTCTTTTAATTGAAATACTAATTTTCTTATAAAAAAATTCTTACAATAAAAGACAAGAAATTACAATATATATATATATATATATATATATATATATATATATATATATATATATATATATATATATATATATATATGTATATATTTATATATTCTTACATATTCTCTTCTAAATATGTAAGAGAAATTAAAATGTTTTATTTATTTATTTATTTTTTTTGTTTGGAATTAAAATTCTTTTTATAAGGAGTTAAAATTAATTTGACGACTTTCTTTTTATTAATAAATAATTTTTGTATTGAAAAGAAGAAAATACTAAATCAATATGGTATCATGTTTCCTATGTTTTGTAGCTTTTGAAAATTAAAATATGTATATGAAACATTTAAAATTTAAGCATAAAGTAAATAGCTTCAGTAGGTTTAAATGTGCTCATTGTCCACAGACTTTTGAATCTATTTGGTCATTTAAAAGACATACTAAAAGAAAACGTACGAATTCAACGATTCAGTTAAAAAACAATTTATGTGATTTGCAAAATGAATTCCAAAAAAAAGTTGAAAATGAAAATATAATTAGGTACTGCTCCCATTATTGAAAAACAGTTATTACATATAAATAATAACTTAGCCCGGCTGCACACCTAGCAGATACGACACAGCAGATACGACATGAGAGACACAGACATTTGTCTTAAGACATGGCATCTGCACACCTAGGAGACATTTGTCTTAAGACACGAGAGATACGACATGAACGACACTACAACAAGTGGAATTTTTCAAGCCAGTGTTAATCATGAGCTCATCAAGTGAGGAAGATACTATCGAAATGTACTTTTATTTAAGAAATAAAAAAAGGAAAAGGGGGGAGTATTGCATACATCCATACAATTTTTATAATGTTTAACACAGTTCTGCCATAGTTAGCAGATAATTATCGCACCATGAATCAAAATTTAAAGAATTCTATCGAATGAGCCCTGATTGTTTCAATTTTTTGTTAGAATTAGTGTCACCTGCTCTTGAAAAACAGGACATTAAATACAAACTAGCTGTTTCTGCATCCGAAAAGCTGCTTATAACTTTAAGGTAAGTGAATTAAGAATAAGAAAGAAAATAAAATTAAGACTGTAAATATTTCTTGATGATCTAGATGTGCCTTGTTCAACCTCATCCTTGTTCAAATAATAAAATAGTTTATATCAAAAACATTGTGTTTTATTCTCCGGCAAATGGAATTTATCATCCGTAATTTAAAAAAAAATGTGAGCTATAGAGGTCGGTCAATGTAGGAATCAACAAATTCCTGAACCAGCGGCATTTCAATAAAGACACCACAGAACCTTTCCTTCAATTAATTATTAAAGAGAATTTTTGATAATGTACACACTATTTGAATTACCATTCCTTTTAAATGTATACGTATAATATAATTTTTAAATTTATCTTACATGTCGTTCGACACGAGCGACAGCAGACTAGCATGCTATGTCGCTTAAGACAAATGTCAGTGTCTGCTATGTCGTATCTCCTAGGTGTGCAGCAGTTTTGTGTTTTCAATGCAATTTAAATGTACTCAAGCGATGCGTGTCTCCAAGCGACACATATCTTATGTCTCTTATGTCGTATCTGCTGTGTCGTATCTGCTAGGTGTGCAGCCGCACTTAAACGTTGATTGTATAAAAGCTAAATTTATCAGTTTTGGATTAAAATATTACGGAAAAACTACATTATTTAGAAAAATTGTTAATGAAATAATTACAAATATCCAAAATGTAATTTTAAAACCTATTATTGAATATTTAAGGGTAGTACTCAGTAATAAATTTAAAATAAATAAAAATAAAAAAAAATAAAAAAATGAATTTAAAAAAGGAATTGGATTCTTTTTCAGAAGATGTTGAAAATTTATTAAATATAATCAGTTGTGAACGTAAATTTAAGAAATTTCTTTTTGAACAAGGATTATACCATGAACTAAAAGATTTTATAATCAATAATTCAAGAATTATAAATTCAGTTTCAAAATGCACTTCTAAAGGAATGTTATTTCCTATTGAAAGCAATTTAACTAAATTTTTAGAAACTTCAAATACTCTTGAAATTATGTTAAAAAATTACGAAATCCTTATTAATGAGTCTAAATTTACAAACATTGTTCAGGGTTCAGTTCGGAAAGAAAAAATTAAGTCTAAAAGATAAAATAAAATAGTTAGTCCGTACGTACTATACCAAGATGATTTCGAAGTCCAATAATCCATTAGTGTCTAAAAGAGGCATTCATATAATTTCTGCTTTCTATATAAATTACCCTTTACTAAGTAGCAACGAATTTTCAAAGTTAGATAATATAACAGGCTGGCTGATAAGTTCGTAGGCTGACACATAGATGGTGTTAGTAGAATTAAATTTATATGATCTGTTACTCAGTACTAACCTTCAAACAATACATGTATAAATTTGACAGCTGTCGGACAATTGATTCGTGAGATATAGCATTGTGAGTGAAGTCAGTTTTGTTATTGTTAAAAAAATGGATAAAAAAGAATTTCGTGTGTTAATTACGCATTGTTTTATTATGAAAAAAAAAAATACTGTTGAAGCCAAAGCTTGGCTTGAATTATCCGGACTCTGCTCCAGGAAAATTAACCGTTGAAAAATGGTTTGCTAAATTTAAACGGGGTGAAATGAGCACCGAAGACGATGTACGCAGTGTACGCCCGAAAGAGGCTGTTACGGACGAAAACATAAAAAAAGCTCACAAAATAATTATGAATGACCGTAAGTCGAAGTTGATCGAGATAGCTGAAACTCTGAAGATATCAAAAGAGCGTGTTGGTTATATCGTGCATGAATATTTAGATATGCGAAAGTTATGTGCAAAGTGGGTGCCGCGTGAGCTTACAATCGATCAAAAGTTTCAACGTGTCGTTGACTCAGAGCAATGTTTAGCGATATTCAACCGTAATAATAACGAATTTTTCCGTCGATATGTGACAATGGATGAAACATGGCCTTATCATTACACTCCAGAGTTCAATCGACAGTCAGCTGAGTGGACTGCACGCGATGAACCGAATCCAAAGCGTGGAAAGACGCAACAGTCGGCTGGCAAGGTTATGGCATCAGTATTCTGGGATGTGCAAGGTATAATATTTATTGATTACCTTGAAAAGGGCCAGAGCATCAGCAGCGATTATTACATAGTGTTGTTGGAGCGTTTAAAGAATGAAATCACGAAAAAGCGGCCGCATTTGAAGAAAAAAAAGGTGCTCTTTCATCCAGACAACGCACCGTGTCACAAGTCAATAAAAACGACGACAAAATTGTTTGAATTAGGCTATGAATTGCTTCCCCATCCACCGTACCCTCCAGATCTGGCCCCCAGTGACTTTTCCTTGTTTGCAGATCTCGAAAGAATGCTCGCTGGAAAAAATTCAGCACTAATGAAGAAGTAATCGCTGAGGGTGAGGCCTATTTTGAGGCTAAAGATAAATCGTACTATAAAAATCGTATCGGAAAATTGCATGCCCGCTATAATCGTTCTATCGCCCTTGAAGGTAACTATGTTGAATAATAAAATCGTATTTCACCAAAAAAATATGTTTTACTATGTTAGCCTACGAAATTTAGCCTACCGGCCTGTTATTAATATGCTGTCTAACCAAAACTAATGATATGAAACATGGTCTATTTGACAATTTAAGTCCACTTGTAGATGAATTGATAAAATTAGAAGTTCAAAGTTTAAAAATTAATCGTGGAAATGTAAAACAGAAAGTTTATTTGATTTTAACATGTATAATTGGTGACAATTTAGGTTTAAACGGTATATTGGGCTTTACTAAATGTTTGACAAGCAAATCATTTCTGTAGAATATGTCGGAGTCATAGAGATGACATAAAATATCAAAGTGAAGAAAATCCAGCACTTTTAAGAAATAACCAAAATTTTATGCTAATGATTTAAAAGATTTGAATACTTATGAAAGCGCAATTAAAGAAGTTTGTTTATTTAATAGAATTCCAAGTTTTGATGTTTGTAAAAATGTAACTGTTGATGTTATGCACGATATTTTTGAAGGTATGTCATGTAGAATCATCAATGATTTTAGAGCATTTTATAACGGAAAAAAAATTCTTTTCAATTGCATCTCTTAATCAAAATAAAAAATTTAATTATTCTAATTTTGATAAAAGAAATTTGTCGGAAGACATAACTTTAGATAATTTAAAAAACAAAGCACTTAAAATGAAAGAAAGTGAAATGCAATGTTTTATTTACATAATACCTTTTTTAATTGGACAGTATGTTCCAAAAAATAACGCAGCATGGAAATTTTTACTTTCGTTATTAAAATTAATTGATTTTATTTTAAAACCTTCCTTTGATAACCAGGAATTATTTCACATGAAAAATCTAATAAGGGGACATCATCAAATGTTTTTAAAAATTTTTAAGGAACCTCTTAGTCCAAAACAGCATTTTTTAATTCATTACCCAAGTACAATAAGCTATTTAGGTCCTGTCAAAAATCTGTGGACAATGAGATTTGAAGCTAAACACAAACAATTAAAAAATTACACAAATGTTATTACAACTCGGAAAAACATTATAAAAAGTTTAGCTATTAAAATGCAGTTTTCTTTTGCTTCATATACAAATCAAAAAACAGAAACTTCTCAGTTAATGCAATTAGGAGATGGAGAATATATAAAAATCAATACGAATTGTATTTTATCTTACAATGATATAAACTGTTTTGACAATGTTTTCGCGGCCAAAGAGTTGCGTATTTCCAATACCTTATATAGGATAAACGACATTTTAACATTTGAGAATTATGGAATTTATAAGTTTTTTTCGAAATTATTCATTTTTTAAAAGATGATTCAGAAAATATATTAATTTATGCAAAATTAATTAAAATTGAAAAATATGATACATATTTTGATTCGTTTATTTTAAAAGAAAATCAAGAAGATGATGTATTTGAGTTTATCAATGCAGAAAAGATAAATTACCCTCCACTTGCAATAATAAAAATGGATAATAAAAAATTTTTACGAGTAAGACCTTCTTTTAAGTAAATTTCTCTGTTAGATTTAGAATAAAATTTTGTAAAAAATTAATTTACAATTTTACATGTAAAAATTAATGTTAGATTTTTTCCTTGTAAACGTTTAAAAACTTGTGAAAAAGGACCCCCTCCCCCCACAGAGAAGAGTAATGAATGTTTCAAAAACAAAATTTTCTATTTGAAACTCTCCCTAATTTGAAAAAAAAATTCAAAAACAAAATAATCATAAATAAAAAAGTTGCTTTTTGATTTGAACTCCCTCCTTAATACAAAAACAAAAGAAATATTTTCCAAATACATTTATACCAGAACATTGGAAAGATGTAATTACTTCTGCAAGTAAAAGAAAATTATTTAAAATTATCGACATGAAGAGTGAAAATTTTATCTCGACAATATCATTCGAAAAAAACATAACAAACCAGAAAATATCTACTGACAAAACACAAGTTCACCTGGTTGAAAATTCAGTGGCTAAACTTCCGAAAAAGTAATCCTTTCAAAATATTTTTTAAATACTCTAACAATGGTGATGTCATCTTCTATGAAGTTGACATTGAAAGAAGAACATCTACACCAATGCATCAAATAGTTCTAGATCAATTTTATCCTAATACTCACTCGGTCAGTAACTGTTGAAAAGAAAGAGGATTTATTAGAATCTGTTCCCCCAATCCACCATCAATTTTCTAATGATTTAAAAACAAACTCAACAACAACAGATGTAGGTGAGAGGGGGGCACATTTGAACGTTTTTTAGATTTTATGCTATAACTAAAAAATTTACTTATCTTTATTACTTTTTTCGCCTGAATAGGTAACTTGATCATTTAGCAACAGAATCGTCGCATCAGTTTAAATATTAAGCTACAGATTAAGTTGGAATTCCCATTTTTGTAATGAAGCTTAAATGTTCAAAACTGCCCCCTCGGTGGGACAGTTTTGACCATCAACTTTAAATGGAAATAGTCAAGTTTAATGTTCATTTTTTATTAAATTATCTTACTAGGAACTTTTTATCAAGTGTAAATTATTATTAGGAACAACTTAGTAACATTTTATCTAGTATTAAAATAAAGTTACAAACAAGTTAAAGAATCAAGTGGACTATGATTGTTACACCCAGGCACAAACAAACACAAAATTGTAAATGACGAAATAAATAACGGAACCCTAAAAAGCATAAATTTCAAAAAGTACTTATTAACCTTTTAAATGGGAAGTGTTGAGCATGTTCAAAGGTGCCCCAGTTGTTTTCTTCAAAACTGCGCCAATGGTACTTTAAAAAATAGTACCAAAATATTTTCAGTTATTAATAATTTTCACCTCATTATAAAAGTTAGCAAATACTTTATCTAATAATCAAATTAAAACTCATCACTATCTCGAAATGTGCCCTGTAAATCCGTACAGACTTGAAACAAAACATTTACTTTCCATTTAATTAATTTACTAAACATTCAGTTTAAAGAAAAATTTCATTTAGCTAACAAATTAAAAAAAGAGCATATTTACTTTTATAATAATAAAATTAAAGTAAAATATGCGACGCAGTTATTTAGTAATAGTGTGGCTGATGCTCTAAAACTTGGTCACGTCATCTCAAACACCGAATATGACTAGGGCTCCGTGATGTTAGCACCCCAAATGTGAAATTCCGATTGACCAATTACATGATTTAAAAGGTCAGAAAATGGTCATAAAAGGTCAACTGGTTTCATTAATTGGTCAGCAATAAAAAATTTCTTATTAAGGGTTAAAATATTTTAAGGTCATTCAGAAATTTTAGCACCCCAATTGTGAAATTTCGAAAAACCAATTACATCATTGAAAAGGTCAGAAAATGGTCATAAAAGGTCAGCTGGTTTAATTAATTGGTCAGCAATAGAAAATTTTTTATTAAGGTTTAAAGTTTTTCAAGGTCACAATACTGTATCAGAATTAGATATTAATTAGTGATGGGCATAATCGAATGAAAATTAATCAATCATTGGATTATTAAAATATTTCCAGATATTTCGAGTTACAATAAAATCATTCGATTATTTTTCGTTGGAATGATTTTAAAAAATATCTGGAAATATTAAATCATTCGAGTATTTTTCAATCGAACAGTTTTAAAAATATCTCGAGATAAAACAAATTCGATTCTTTTAAGTGATCCTATTAAATACCAGGGAATAATTATTTAGTGGGTCGTCATATCTATTGAAAACAAACAAGAGTTTAAATTAAAAAAAAGGTTTTATGATAGCAATGATTGGCGATGTTTTGCATACGATGAATAGCACAACCTAGCAGGGGTGCTTCCTTATTGATACTTTAATAGTCATGGGCGCTGTATGTGCACCGTCAAGTAAAACCTAACTAACTAATTCACAACGCTGTACTACATCAACAATTCTGTGTATTAGTTGTCAAAATACTGCGCTAGTGGAGTGTTTCGTCATTATAGATTATGACCATCAACGTGTTAAAATGCCGACTATTAAAATGGAAAAACCGATAATACTGTAATTAGTACTGGTTTAATCTCTAATGGACATTAATACTGTAAAAAAAAAGATTTTTGACGATAATATGATAAACCACCTAGAAACAAAAGAATTGAAAGGTGGGTTATGGTTGTATGGTTCATACAAGTAAATAATATTGTATTATAGGTTTGAATTTTAAAATAAAAATTACAATAAAAGGATTCCGAAAATTGAAATTTAATTTTTTATCGGATAATCGATAAATAATTGTTAGAAATAATCGAAAGAAAATAACACAGGCCAACGACTAAAAAACTTTTTTAATACTTTAACCATATTTTTATGGATTTTAGTGTGCTGAATCTGAAAATAACAATAAAATTACTGTATCACCCACCATTTCCCTACATTTTACATCATAAACCTTTATATTCAAAAAAATAGTTCAGAAAATTAATGCAATCAATATAATACTAAATATGCGAAAGCCAGCGATCCAATATCTTATAATGAATATAATATCTTATAATTCCAATATCTTTGCTCAAAGTTCCCGCATTTATAAGAAGCAAGGTTACAAGAGGGCGTCTTCATTGGCCCTGATATAAGAAAAATGATATTTGACTCTGAGTTTAAATTACATATAACAATGAAAGAGAAAGAGGCTTGGATTGCTTTCAAGGAAGTTGTTAACAAGTTTTTGGGTAACAAAAAAGACTCAGACTATAATATAACCATTGTACCTAATATGCTTAATCGCTTCAAGAATTTGGGATGTTTAACGAGCTTAAAGGTTCATTTTTTAAACAGCCAGCTAGACTACTTTCTGGATAATTTAGCTGTCAGTGAGGAACAAGGAGAACGTTTCCCCCAGAATATCAAGATAATGGAGAAACGCTATCAGGGACGTTGGAACACCAGGATGATGGGAGATTACTGTTGGTCCTTTCACCGAGAAAGCAAGCGGCACACAGAAGAAAAAGCCACATCCGAAGCTTCAAAGAAAAGAGAGAAAGAAAATATAAGCCCATGGACTCTTAAAACCTTCATAAAACTTAGTATTAGGAATAAAAATATATTTTATGTGTTAAAATAAAGTTCTGTTTGTCTTGTACAAGTTATTTTTTTTTTACTCCTATAGAATATTAGCATATTTTATTAAATCTGACATAGCTAAAATGTGACAAAACTGTGGGTGATACAAAATAATGAAATTCAAATTTGGATTTAGCACCCAAAAAAATATAAAGATCACCTATTAACATTAAAAAAGTTTTTTATGACCTTAATTTTGCAGGCCTGTGTAATTGATAAATAATAATCGAATGAAACATAGTCGATAAAAATGATCGAATGAAAATAATCGACAAAAATAATCGAATGAAAATAACCGATAAAAATAATCGAATGATTAATCTATTAGTAAAATTACTCGATTGAAAATAATCGATTATTGAAATCATTCAATTATTCCCATCACTAGTATTAATAGAAGAGGTACATCTAATCTATCTATATATATAAAAATCGGTTTCTGTCTCTCGTGTGGCTTCACATTTTAAAAGTGTAATAAAAAAAAAATTGACCTTTTTTGAGACCGTAATAAATTTTATGACTTATTTTGGTAAATTGTGTTAAAAAAAAAAGTTTAAGTTCTATATGGGTTTATATGTAACTTAGCTAAAAATTAATATCTTAATAATATTATAAATGTGAAAGTTTGGATGTTTAAATGTTTGGATGTTTGTTCTCAATCACACAGAAACGGTTGGACCGATTTTGATAAAATTTTATATACACACTCCTTATACTCTAAATTAACACATGGGCTAAATTTTATCCCGGTTGCAAGTTCTTGAGGGATACAAAAACAATTATTCAAACACACCCCAAAAAACAAAACTCAATTCGATGAAATTTGGTACACTAGCATTATTTATCCTGAGTTAACAAATAGGATAATCTTATCTCGACTAAAGGTTCCTGTGGGATGACTGAACCGAATTCGATTAAATATAATATAGAGACACTATTTACTATGAGCACATGTAGCTAGAATTTTAATAAGACGTAGAATAGTTTTATCCCGATTGAATGTTCCCAGGGGATGCAAAAGAAATTCTAAAATCATGTCCAAATAATTAAACCGAATTTGATAAAATTTGGTACACAGACATGATTAATCCTGAGTTAACACATAGGCTAATCTTATCCTGATTAAAGGTTCCTATAGGATGACTGAATCTAATTTGATAAAATTTAATATACAAACGTTATTTACTATGAACACATATAATAATAATTTTGAAATAGTTTTAGTCGGGATAGTTTAATCCCGATTGATGGTTTCCGGGGGAAGAAGGGGAGACACAAAGGGGGGAAGGTTAATTCAATGCGGGTGAACCCGCGGGTCAGACTTAGTTATATTATAAAAATGTGTTGAAATGGTTATGGAAATTCATAGTGAATGCACTAGCAATAATAATACATAGGATAGTTTTATCCCAATTGAAAGTTTCCGGTGGAAACAAAATCAACTGCTAAATCACATCCAACTAACTAAATCGAAGTCGATGAAATTTAGTACACACAGAGACACTATTTACCCTGATCTAACACATGGTGTAATCTTATCCCGATTAAATGTTCCTGTGGGATTCAATATTATTTAATTATAATAACAGAAAAAAATTACAGATCCTTGAAATGTTTACTAAATTGCTTACTTTGATTATGAGCTTTTAAAAGTGTAGTTGGTTACTGCATACATGCATAAAATTTATTCATTATTTTATATACCTTAAACCATTTTTGAACAATTTACAAAGCCATATTTTCAAAACGGGGGTGGGGTAGAATTTAATTAATAATATTTGATATTTTCGTAATTATATAGTTAATTAAACTCCCAAAGAATGAATGTAGTAATTCTTTACTGTCCTATAACTGGATTAAAATTGGATTTTTCCGCTATATTCAAATTCTCAGAAAAATATTACCTGCAACTATACATACACATATATACTTAGTTTTTAGGGATTTGCAATTGTCTGTAATATAATTACCTACAGTGTGGACTTGAAAATTACGGAAGTAAAAAAAACTTATGAATTGCATCCCGCGGTCACAGGGTACATTTGTCCTCACTGAAGGTCCCTAGTTTGCATTTTGAAATTCCCAATTTTAATGTAAGGAATATCAAGGATCTATGATTTTTTGCTTCGTTACATATAAATCCATATAGAACTTAAACTTTTTTATTAACACAATTTAAAAATACTGAAAAATTTAAATGGATAAAATATTTTCTCGAAAAACGTCAATTTTTTTTTTTATTACTTTTTTAAAATGTGAAGCCAGATGAGAGACACAAGCCTAAAAATCAATTATGACTGATCGATCAACGCACAGTCCAAACCGCTGGGCCTAGAAACGTGAAATTTTGAACAGGGATTTCTTATGTAACGTAGGTGAGCACTAAGAAAGGATTTTTGGAAATTCATCCCCTAAGGCAGGGGTGGCCAACCCGCGGCCCGCGGGCCGCATGTGGCCCGCCTACAATTTTTTTTGGCCCGCGAGATTCATCACACTTATACAAAATATGTTTATTTTATTTTGATCAAGGTAGTGAAAACCAATATATTAAAAAAATACATAATATATAGGAACACATAATTTTATATGCGGCCCGTGGAGTTAGGATGTGCTTCCAAAGTGGCCCGCAAGATCATTTGGGTTGGCCACCCCTGCCCTAAGGGAATTCAGGGGAAAGAACCTTTAAAGGGGAAGAAGGGGAAGAAACTTTAAATGGGAGTCTGTCACTTAGAAACGTGAAATTTTGCACAGGAATTCCTTATATAACGTAGGTGAGTACTAAGAAGGGATTTTTGGAAGTTCACCTCCTAAGGGGGTAAAATAGGGGATGAAAATTTTCATAGAAATTTGTAATTTTTTGAGTTTGAAATATGGAAATTGTTTTTAGGTTACTGGTTTGAAAACAGAAGTTCCAGTGCTTTTAAAAATTCATCCCTCAGGGCTTAGGGGGTTGAAACAGGGGAAAAAATTTTAAATGGAAGTCTGTCACCTAGAAACGTGAAATTTTTCACAGGGATTCCTTATATAACGTAGGTGAGCACTAAGACGGGATTTTTGAAAATTCACCCCCTAAAGAGGTAAAATAGGAGATGAAAATTTTCATAGAAATCGGTAACTTTTTGAGTTAGAAAAATGTACGGAAATTGGTGCTATGCTACTGGTTTGAACACAAAAGTGTCAGTGCTTTTAAAAATTCATCCCTCAAGGCTTAGGGGGTTGCAACAGGGAAAGAAACTTAATACTGTAATTATAATACTTAGGGAAAGAAACTTAATACTATAATACTTAATACTATAAACTCACCTATAACGTAGGTGAGCGAGCACTAAGATGGGATTTTTGGAAATTCACCCCCTAAAGGGGTAAAATAGGGGATGAAAATTTTCATAGAAATCTGTAATTTTTTGAGTTAGAAAAATGTATGGAAATTGGTGTTAGGCTTCTGGTTTGAACACAAAAGTTTCAGTGCTTTCAAAAAAAATCCCTTAGCGGGTTGAGACAGGGGAAGAAACTTTAAATGAAAGTTTGTCGTTTTTACAATTAGAAATGTCGAAACTGATACGGTATGGTATGCTGGTGAGTTTAAAGTTGTAAAAAATTCATTGTTTAACGTTTATAAATGCCAAATTGAGTTTGTTGATTTGTTTGTTTGTTCATTTGACTTGCTTTTTCGCTTCAACGACTTAACCAGTCAACTTGAAATTTTGCACAGACATAGCTTGGGAGACGGAGACGGTTATAGGCCATCTTTTAAGCCGCGAAAATAAATCATTTCCGAGGAAAAATCTATAACAATTATGACAGTTGACTATTAAAAAGCGGATTATTGGTTTCAAACTTCGAATATTGTTAACAAAGGGGTTGGAAAAAAACATAGAGGACTTTTTACCCTGGGAAAACATCTCATTCCTGTGGGGAATCTCATTTCTGTGGAAAAATATATTTTTTTTGAAACAAAAAAATATTCCTAGAGTTTGTTCGAACTCTGTTTGTTAGCAGATAGAACAATATACAACGATAAACATAGGTTTTTACATCGAGAAAGTATCTAATTCCCGAGGAAAAATGTTTTTAAAATGAAACAATGAAATAATGACAACTGACTGTTAAAAAAATGGAAGATTGATTTTAAACATTGCATATTATTTACAGCGGGAATAGAAAGGAACACAGACTAATCTCTCCGCCGAGAAAATATCTGAATTCTGTAAGAGTCTTATTCCCGTGGGAAAGTATATTTAAAACGACACAAAAAGGATCACTGACTTCATTCCAACTTTGCATATTGTTAAAACAATGTTATAGTCTACTTTTTACCCGGAGAAAACATTTTATTTCTATGGGAAAATGAAAGTACTTTTTATATTTTTGAGCTAGATGTCATAATTTCAAAAGCCACGAATGGAAGGGCTGAGTGGGTTCCAGCACACACTACACCGTCACAAGTATGGGCACACCTCGACTCAAGGTATGTCCACACTTTTGACGCAGTACTGTATTTAATGTTTTGGTACATTGCCGTGTCAAGAGTATGGGCACTCCTTGGGTTAAAGTGTACCTATACTTTTGATGATGTAGAGTGTACTAAAACCAGCTTAGCTCTTCTATTGCAACGCAGGCGAAGCCGCGGGTAAATGCTAGTAGTAAATAAATTAACACACTTTACACAGTTCAAAAATTTTACCTACATACGCCGCTCCTACGATTAATATTTAATATATTATACAATAATCTTTATTTTGTATAAATTTCTTGGTTTTTATTCATAAATATTTTTTTCTTTTCTTTTATTTTTATTTACTATTACTAGGAGAAAGTAACGCCCCTATTGTTTGATGTACCTCTTCTATAAATATCTAATCCTGATACAGTACTGTGACGTTGAAAAATTTTTAACCTTAATAAAAAAATTTTCTATTGCTGACCAATTAATCGAGCCAGTTGACCTTTTATAATCATTTTCTGACCTTTTAAATCATGTAATTGGTCAATCGAAATTTCACATTTGAGGTGCTAACATCGCGGCACCTATGACTAGGGACAACTGTGTAAGTCAGTACTGGCCCCTTTTACTAAAATTACATTTAAACTTGTTTCGTAATCACAGACATTCAAAACTGATCCCCTCTCCCCTATTTGAAGATATGCACGCAAAATATTAAATTTAATAATTATATTAATAAATCTTTTCTAAATTTGTAATCTTTGTTAAAATATTATCTAACTTGATTACCCAGTGGCGTCGCAAGATAAAAATAGGGAGTGGGAAAGTCTTAAAAATTAGGCAACGCGCAAAAAAAAAAAACAGCCACTCGCGAGGCTCCTTTAAGTGCGAGGCCGTGGGCGTGGGCCCGCACTGCCCACGCCTAGCTACGCCACTGTGATTAAATATATTAATCTATGTAAATTGGTCAATTTAATTTTGCCATAATATAATTTTTAATGCAAAAAATTTGGAGGACAGGTCTACCCACACTGTTAATTTCTCATTGGGTGACAAAAGATTACTGTACATAAATAATTCTTTTTTCATTTCAGGCGACTCCTCCCTTGGGCTCCCGATACAGGCTTTGCCCCTTACGCCCTACCGGAGGCTTCGCCTTCTGTACCTAAGGGTGGTGGCTCCACCCTTATCAAACAAATGATAACATCATTTGTTCTCAAGATATGCGAGACAAAATATATTTTGGCAAAAAACTAATTTTTTTAAGTTTCTTTTTTTTTTTTTAATTTTATAATAATATACTGGCGTTTTTAACATTAAGGAAGGTTCTTAGGCCATTATGTAATAATGTTATGGTAAAAAATCCATATAATCTATGTTATCTTAATAAAGTTAATTCTGTTTTTTACCACAAAAAGCAAACCGCTAATCCAAATTTTCTGAAAACTTTATCCGGTCTTCATTTTTTGATCACGCATCTAATGAAATTAGTCCGGAGTTGATATCATCATTTGTTCTCGAGATATGCGAGACGAAAAAAAATTCACGAACGAACTAACGAACGCACACACAGACATCACGCTAAAAACGATGGATTCGGATGCTAGTGGCCTTGAAACGTGGAGATATGTTGCAACGTATTTTAAATGTATTTCATATTTTACATAACTTTATTAAAATTGTTTTAGAACATTTGAAATTCAGTTGCATTCCGCCTCTGTTCTATTTTCAATTAACATAATACAGATGTATTATTGAAAATATATTTAATAATAAATAATTAATTAACTATGCATATGTGTTATGTAACGCAGAATAAATAAATTCATTCTAGATTTTTCTATGACGAGTGCGCAGGCGACCTTTAACAAAAGAGGCAAACTGATTTAAGTTAGCTAATAAGAACAGCAGTAAGCAGAACATAGTCAGCCAGCAGGCAGTGAGTTTTAATTAGTACCTACGGGTAACTTACCTTTGAAGTGTCCTTCCGGCACTTATCATTAAAATTTTAAGTGGATAATGGGACGGTGAAATAGACGGCCATTACCACTAGATCACCTGGCCCTTAAGGCTTCGCGATTATGTTTGCTCTCGATTTGATTTAACTATTTAATTATTTAAATTATGCGAATATAGTTATTTTACGCTCGGGTAATAATGGGAGAAACTTATTGTTAGTGTTTAACAATTTAATATCTATAACATTGACGCCAAAAAAATACTTGGTGATATTTATTCAAAACGTAAGTTTTTTTTTCTTTTCTAATGGAATTTAATTCCATTCTATTTGTAACAATTGTATGAATTTAAATTTACCCTTCATACTCTTGTGATTATTTCTATTATTAATTTTATTATTTATTAGTATTAAGTTTAGTATAGTTAAGTATTCGTTTCTCTCAAGTTACTCCTGCGTATGTAAATAATTTTTAATATGTAAATAGCCGGTATTGTATCATGTATAATATTTTCACACCTTCAGGTAGTATTTATTTTTTTTTCTATTTATTACTTACCAAACAGCTGTTATAATTTGACAAGTAATGTTTATCGATTGTTAATTGTTAATTATTTTCATTGATAATTTGTTTACATTTTTTTTTCTTCAATGTTAATTATTTATTAATAGATTTGGTTTGTTTACGGATTCCATTCTGTAATTTTAAAGGTATCCCTTTGAAAATTGTTTCATATTAAATCTAAATATATTTGTAATGTTTGAAATTTAATCTTTTCATTCTTTTATCCCTAAACGACATCGTGGCCAATTATAGGTTTTGATTTAGCAAATTTTGTGAAAGGTGTTTATATTTTTGCGTATTCTGCTTATTTAATTTTGTAATTTAGAAATCTCTTTTAATAAATGTTGTTAAAGTTTATTTATTTTTTTTAATTTCTAAATTTCAGCTTCCAAACATCCAATCTTGTTTTACAGATTTATAGTTACAATTTTTTTTTATTTTTACAAACCCACACAAGATTTGTTATAATGCCAGAATTAGCGATTCGTAAAATCGGATCCATTACAATAACTTCCTATGGGAAGTTAAAAAAGTCTAACCCACAAAAAGTTAAAATGATCACATTAATATGTTTAATAACATATAATTCGTAAAAATCGACACAGTTCAGTAATCTATATTTTAGTTAAAATATTAAAAAAATTAATAACACATCAGACGTCATAAATTTTACAAAAATATCAGTTCTTGTTTTATTACTTTTCTATAAGTTGTTAATTGAGGTTAGACTATTTTTACGCTCATGGTTTTATTTTATCATAATTGATTTATATTTTCGTACGTATACCTGCGAAAATAGTGCGGCTCTAAATTTTTCTCAAACAAATCTCGTCTAAATGGTATTAATTATATTTAAGGGGGGAGTTCACGCTAGAAACGGCTAATAAACTAATTTTTTTCGAATCTCGTTTTTTGTTTTTATTTCGTTCTGTGGTTCTTTACAAACACGGTGATATATAAAACATGGCCAAAAAAAAGTTTTTTTTCAAGTAGAAAAATATTTATTTGTGAGTCGCTGCACAGCCAAGTTGCTCCTCCTTTGCAGATAACGCTCACCCCCTCTCGCGAATTAATCAGTAATATTTAGTTTTGGTGTGTACACGAGTTATAGTATGCACTGAGATAATGTTCTTTTATTTGTATGCCTTTGTAGACGTTTTAATAAAGAGTGAGTCCCCACGACTGGTCCCCACGAAAAGAAAAAATGATGAGAGAAATTAGAAGATTGAAAAAGTTTAATCAAAAAAATACTCTAAAATTAAAAAGATTATATCAGAATAGAAGGCGCCAGAAAAAGACAATAAATAATTTAAAAATGGTTTTAAAATCACTTGAAGATAAAAAAAATTTAATAGCGGATGAATTAAATTTATTAACAAATATTAGCAATGATTTAAAAGTAAGCGAGTTACTAAAAAACAGTTTTTAAAACCTAAGGGTCTCCCTACAAAACAAAAATATTCACCGACACTTCGAACATTTGCATTAACATTACATTTTTATTCCGCCAAAGTGTATGAATATGTTAGACAGACATTCAATACATGCTTGCCACATGTCCGGACAATACGAAAATGGTATCAGAGTATTGACGGCAAGCCTGGCTTTACAGCAGAAGCTTTCAAAGCATTAGAATTGAAGCAAAAAAATACCAAGTATCCAATTTTTGGCGCGTTAATGTTAGATGAAATGGCAATCAGGAAACACGTACAGTATGACGGTGAAGCCTACCATGGCTATGTAGATATTG
Source organism: Brachynemurus nebulosus (assembly GCA_035578155.1). NCBI lineage: Eukaryota > Metazoa > Arthropoda > Insecta > Neuroptera > Myrmeleontidae > Brachynemurus > Brachynemurus nebulosus. The sequence goes on from JAPWDM010000007.1 coordinate 17,867,436, forward strand.
GTAACGAATCAAATGAAGACAATGAAGCAGTTGCGAAAGAAGCGTTGGCTTTTCTTTTAAATTGCGTAAATGGACATTGGAAAATACCATTGGGTTATTTTTTGATTGATGGTCTTCGTAGCGAGCAAAAGGCAAATTTAATAACACAATGCTTAATAAAAATTGCAGAGACTGGTGTGCGTGTTGTGTCGTTAACTTGTGATGCATGTCCAGCAAACATTACTATGCTACAAAATTTAAAGTGTACTATAAAGCCTGGAAATATAAATACTATTTTCTCCCATCCTACAACCAAAGATGATATTGCTGCTTTTTTGGATCCCTGTCACATGATTAAACTAGTAAGGAACATATTTGAATCTCTTAAAGTTTTAAAAGATTGTGATGGAAATTCTATTAAATGGGAATACATTACAAAGTTAGTTGCTTTGCAGCAATCAGAAAATTTACATTTGGCAAATAAAGCCACAGCACATTTTCTTCCACAACCAGAAAATGAAGGTAAAATTAGCTACGCAACTGTTTGGTAATAGTGTTGCCGAGGCTTTAATGTTTTGCCAAAATGAATTAAAATTGTCTGATTTTCAAGGTGTCGACGCAACTGTACGATTTGTAAAAACATTAAACGATTTGTTTGACATACTAAACTCAAAAAATTTAAAACAACATGGGTTTAAAAAACCTTTAAATAAAGAAAACAAGACAATAATATTTCAATTTTTGGCCGAAACAAAGCAGTATTTGCTATCTATTAAAAATAATGAAGATAAATTAGTTATTGAAACAAACAAAAAAACGGGATTTTTAGGTTTGTGTGCGTGCATAGATAGTTTACAAAATATTTATGACAATTTAATAGAAAAAGGACAGTTACATTATTTACCTACCTTCAAGTTTAGTCAGGATCACTTAGAATTATTTTTTGGCAACGTTCGCGCACATGGTGGATTAAATAATAATCCAACATGCATGCAGTTTAAAGGAATATATAAAAAACTACTTGTTCACATGGAATTGAAAGATTCGTTTAGTGGCAACTGCATTCCTTTGCAGAAAATTGCACTACTAGATTGTAGTTCTGCAATTGAAGTAATAAATAAATCCTCCGGAATATACAGTACAATTGAAAATGTCAATGAAGAGCCAGAAATTCAATACGAACTTACAGTTCCCTTTAACTCCATCATATTGTCTGAATTTTCGGAACAAATTATTAATTATGTCGCTGGTTTTGTAGCTCGTACATTAATAAGAAATTTACATTGTACACAGTGCATAGACGCTTTATACACGAACCATAAAACTTTCTTACATAACCTTATTGTCTTAAAAGATAAAGGGGGTCTCATTTACCCCCCTCAAGACGTAATTAATATTTGCTGGAAAGTTGAAAAATTAATAAAAGCAACCTTGATTAATCATACAAATAAAATGGTTCCCAAAAAATTTAATAAAAAATTTTTTACAGTAACGATTCTGAAATCATTTTTGGGAACAAATGTTTTTGAATCTCTAAATATTCATCAATTTGATCAATTCCCTGAAAATTGTAACCATATAATTAATTTAATAACTGCTATAGCCGAAAAGTATTTAGATATTCGGATATATTTCCTAACAAAAAATTTTAATTTGAAAGATGGGAAGCGGCAGCTTCCTAATAAATTACTCTTATTTCAAGGTAAATAGAAAGTACTCCAATAAAATTTGTAACGGTTTGATCAATTGTAATAAAGAGAAATACAATATTATATATAATAATACTTGTAATAGTAATAGAACTTTTAATAAACAAAACTTTATAAACTTTGTAAGTAATATATACTTAATAAATATTAAGTAATTTAAATAAATTTAAATAAAATTTTTTTGATAATTATCTTATTATTCAGCATTATTGTTATGTTATTAAATTGGACAAAATAAATAGTGTCATTTCAGTGTTTTTCCCTTAATCCCTTTTAATCCTTTTCTACGATTTTGATAGGTCTATTTATTTATGTTTATTACCTTTGTTTTTGCAATTATTTTTTTAATTGTTAAAAACTATATAATGATATAAGAAAAGAAAAAAAATGATTAATTTAAAGGTAAAAATGATTTTCATATTTCACAATATTTTTAATCATATAGGTTATAATATAGGACCCAGGTTTAAAAATATTTTTAAACTGGACGGTATTCGCAAATAAACGGTCCATAGAAATTAGTACTAAAAAAACTGAATACTGCACTGACTTATGCTCTGTTTGTGTGAGCCCCTACTTCTTATATCATACCACCTCATACACCCCGAGCGTCGCATGAAATGGCTTCATTGGTTTCAGTACATTAGTATTGTAAATATCCTCTCTATACCATACTATATACTCTTAGGTTATAATAATTATTTATGAAACTTAGTTTAGTCTTAACTAAACTTTTCTGTAGTAAGTATCAAAAATATGATTTTTAAAATATATGACGTTGAATTTGTCGAAACAATCCCGCTTTGCTTCGACAAATTATATTATACAAAGGCTCTAAATTAAACAAAGATAGACAAAATAAAGATCAAACGACGGTGGCGATGCTTTTCAAGAAAATGAAGTGAAAGTGTGACAACGAACGCAAAAATGAAAGTTGTTGCTGAAAGAGACCATACTAGTTGACTGTGCAAGGAACGAAGTTGAAAAGTGATATTTGACTGTAAAAAGTCCGTAAGTGAAGAAATGAATTCCATTCCTACAACTTTTGAGCAATCAATAGCGAAAGTGATAGATGCCGGTCTTGATTTTTTAACGTAATAACCTACTTTTTCGACAAAAGTCTTGGGGTGGCAAAATTCTTAAGCCAATCTAAGTTTGCTTTACCCGAAATTTTAAATAAGAACTTTCTACTTATCGACGACCGATTTGATACCAGAATACTGGCATTTTCGAGTACTTCGTTAACACACTTATTACAACAAAGTGACGAATTTTTTGCAGATGAAACTTTTAAATCTTGTTGCAAACAGTTCACTCATTTATATACAATACATGCAGATATGGCAATAATTCAACTGCAACAAGTATCGTTCACGTAGTGTATGCACTTCTTCCACATAAAAATAGTTAACACATACAAAATATTATTTTCTTGGGTAACTTGGAAAGAGTCACTTTTCTGACTGGACACCAAAGTATTTTAAGACTGACTTTAAAGTTATTTTTAAGATTAATGTTGGCTTACGTAGTGAAACATGTTATGTGATATTCCCTCCAAATCTACCCGCAGTTTCAACGAACGCACTTGAGTTTGTGTATTAAGTGCTTCATGTAACAGTTTACTTGTCAAAAATGAGTGTAAAGCATTTTTGTAGATATTTTAAATTTTGTAATTTAAAATATCTGTACCAAACCGAATTTTAAGGTAAATGTGCATTACTCTTTACATTTTAGAAATAAGTGTTATTATAGCCTCAGTGTGGTGCAATACATTGTTTACATTTACCCCAAGAATTGAGGTGGTTGGAACAAATGTTGTCGTATATGAATTTCCCAAAAAACTAATTACCAAAGCAGGAAATTTGAGACAAAGCCTATCAAGACATCCCATCAAAAAATAGATAAGGAAAAGGTATAAAAGCTCAGTAAAAAAAAAAAGAGATTAGATTATAAGACACAGTCTAACACACAGCAATAATCATTGTTGCAACTGTTGTAATTTCGTGCGATCAGTAAAGGTGCTTTAATTGTTAATGTACCAATAGTAATCTATAACAATACGGTATTAATAATTAAATCAAGAAATACACAGTGTATTATTAAATCTTGTAATCATTAAATCAAGAAGTATTAAATAAAGTGTATTAAATATTGTAATCATTCTATAATTAAATAAACAATAAATAATTTTAATTAAATAAATAATTTGGTGTAGGGTAGACCGGGGTTAGTTGGGTACAGAGGTAAGTTGAACATGTAAAAATTACCCCACACAAAAGATATGGTCAAATTTTTGAAATATTTATATGGAAATATTATCACAATTAATACATATATATGTATCACTAGTATTAGGTACGCAATTAATATGCGCCCAATTTTTGCACAACTGACATTCAATCCACGTTTCTTTGGGGCTACACTTTGAAAATAGTTCATTGCATATTAAGCAAGAAATCCTTGGTAATAATATTAAGCAATTACTATTAATACAAATATTAATTTTTTTAGTAACTTTTTTACACTTTTTTTTTATATTTTGTTCTTTCTCTAATGTTTTTATTTCTATTGAATCGGTTAAAACACTAGATTTTCTTTTCCTCTTGGTTTGACCCTGTTCTTTTGAAGCAGCCCTTGGGTACGGTCGAACTATTTCTGGAGAAAATATTGTAGGTGATGATGTTAAAATTTGCGATTCTGGGGGATCAGTTACGAATGACGGAGCGAAATCATCTTGAGTAAAAATATTTTCATTATATGGAAATATTCCAGTCTTTTTAAATCCTTTTATGATATTTATATTAGTTGTAGCTAATGGTAATGAATCTGCTACTATTTTTGGGATATCATATATTGTTATTTTTTCACCTGGATTATTTCTTAACCATAAATCTTGTGCAGTTGAAGCATATTTCTTAAATGGTCCATACACAGCCACATCAAGTGGTTGTAATTTATGGCTACAATGTGGTGGAAAGGATAACATTACGATCCCATTATCTTTCGCTAAGTTTAAGGTTGGTACATGTAAATGTGAGGAATGATTATCTAATAAGAGTAATACTGGATTATTAATAGATGGTTTAACGTGTGCGATGAAATGCTGCATGTACATAAAAAATTCTTCATTTGTTACCCAACCGCTAGAATTTCCTGCACCAATAGAACCTTTTGGTCCATTATTAATAAAATGATTTTTATATTTTTTTCGTGGAAATACGAACATAGGAGGCACTGTATTTCCGTTTGCAGAAACAGCACATATTAGTGTGACATTAGTGCCCCGTTCAGCAGAAGTTATGGAGCCAACATTTTTTTTACCTTTGGCAGCAATTATTTTAGGAGGTTTTAATACAGTACTAATTGAGGTTTCATCAACATTATAAATATTTGATGCGGTAAATTGATATTTATTCTTAACTTCAGCTAATTTTGTGAAAAATGGTTTTACATTTTGAACATTAAATGATGTCGCTCGTCCGATACTTGTTGCTTCTGGTTTTCTAATTGATAATTCTCGATTCCTTTTTAGAAAACTAGTAAGCCACTCTTTGCCAGCTATTTTATTAATTTTCCATATTTCAGGCATTTTAATATTAAATTTTTCAGCACACTCATAAGCAAGCTGGCGAACATTTTTCGGAGTCAATCCATAAAATATCGAAGCCATTTGTAGTAAATAATCTTTTAATGCAATTTCCTGGTCCTTAGAAAATACTTGTCTAGGTTTTTTATAACCAATTGTCGGTAAATCTTGCGTTTCCTTATTTTTATATGCTTTTAACTTAATTATATAACGTGATAGTGTCGTACGTTTAATATTAAATTCCTTTGAAGCAGCATTGATACTTCGGTTTCCAGAAATTATTGTTCTTGCGGCATCATTAAATGTTTCGATAGATATAAAACCTCTTTCAGTTTTACGTTTATAATTTCTCATATCTAATAGAAATAAAAAACAAATATATAATAAAAGAAAATCTTAATCATAGTTTTGTTAATGAAAAAAATTTTACTTACTTGTTATTTGTAAATGATACAAATTGATAATTGAAACTGATGTATTTTGTTAAGATAAATCTATTACTGTTTTATATTAAAAATTTATATATTTGAAGAAAATTTCAATTTTTGTAAAATGAGTGTACATTATAATATATAAAATAGCATTGTGAAATAAAAGCACATAATATATGAAGGTATATGCACTTAAACTTTGTAATTAAACAATTACGGTCACATACAAAAAGTAGTCACAAACGCCACAAACTTCACAAACACAAATCGTTCACATTTTTATATGTAAAATTTATAATTTTGAAGAAAATTTCAATTTTTGTAAAATTAATATATATTAAAACCACTTTTTAAGTAATAGTTTAAAAAAATAGAAACAAGTTCGCATTTACATGTATTTTGTTAAAAGTAACACAATTCGTTCACTTTTATTATATATAAAATTTATAGTTTTGGAAAAAATTACAAATTTTTTTAAAATTAATAATGGTTGTAACCACTTGTAAGAATAATTGAAAAAAATAATAAAAACAAGTTCACAAAAAACAATGTTTAAGTGCATATAACAACACATATTATGTGCTTTAACTTCACGACGCTGTATCGTACACTAAACTTTTTATGTTTCCTATCATTTAATATATTCTGGTTTATAAAAAAAGGGGGAAACATCACAAACACATACGTGTTACTAAACATATATGTGATATATGTGGGATGTTATTATGTATATGTTTTAATATTTAAAGAAGGGTGCGACTCCAACATATTTTACTGAATATATATATGTAAAACTTTTTATGTTTCCTATCATTTAATATATTCTGGTTTATAAAAAAGAGGGAAACATCACAAACACATACATGTTACTAAACATATATATTATATATGTGGTATGTTATTATGTATATGTTTTAATATTTAAAGAAGGGTGCCACCCCAACACATCTTACTGAATATATATATATATATATATATATATATATATATATATATATATATATATATATATATATATATATATATATATATATATATATATGTAGTATGTATGAATATATACATATGTAGTTAAAATACAAATATTGATTTTTATTTTTCTTACGTATTTAGAAAGGTTTTTTATATGATATTGTATGTATACTGTACATTGTATGTATACAGTATTGAAATATACAGTATTGAAATGGCTTTTTATCTTATGATAATGTATGAAAAATGTAGATTTAAAATACTAATGGAAGTAAGATATTGTAATACGTTAACAAAAGTCAGGTGAATGTATAATATTTTAACCAAAAGTAAGTTAAAGTATTGAAATATTGGTATATGTGAATGTTTTATTATGATTTTTCTAACTATTCATAAAAGTTGATAAAACGTACACCATAAATAACAAATTATAAATTTACTCTTAAACTATTATTTTTACATAAAAAATACTTATCCACATTTGTTTATTTTAAGAAAATACATCATAATTTTAAAAAAAGTTTTAATATTTATGAATTTTTAATAGTTTTGTATCTTATGATAATGTATGAAAAATGTAGATTTAAAATACTAATGGAAGTAAGATATTGTAATACGTTAACAAAAGTCAGGTGAATGTATAATATTTTAACCAAAAGTAAGTTAAAGTATTGAAATATTGGTATATGTGAATGTTTTATTATGATTTTTCTAACTATTCATAAAAGTTGATAAAACGTACACCATAAATAACAAATTATAAATTTACTCTTAAACTATTATTTTTACATAAAAAATACTTATCCACATTTGTTTATTTTAAGAAAATACATGATAATTTTAAAAAAAGTTTTAAAATATATGAATTCTTAAAAATTTTGTATCATTTACTATTAATATGTAAAAATTTTTTCTAAGTTCAAATATACATTGATTTTGTATGTAAGCGATGTTGTTGCAGTCATCTGACTTATATTGAGTACAAACATCGTCTTACGATGTGTGTTGTTACTGTACTATGTTTTATGTGTCTATATAAAAATCAAAAAAACTGAAAAAAAAATGAAAAATTTTAAAAAAAATTCTTATATTTTAATATAAACTTTAAAAAACTTCATTAATAATTATATATTTTATAGTTTTTATCATTTTTATAACAAATTAAAACAAAAAAATATAAAAAAAAAGTAAAATTTAGCACGCTGCAAAATCCAAAACTTATATATGATGATGGTACCTTTTTAAATATCGATGTGTGTAGTTGACTTAAACATTATGAACGGTTCGGTCAAAGTAAATATAGCTATTATGTATGTGTGTAAGAGCATTACATTAATAGTTTTATTTTGACTAAGTTCTGTTCTTTTGAAAATATTATTTTTTATTTAAGATGATATTTTCAAATAATTTTAATTTACTATAGTAACATCGTAAAGGTACTTCGTCGAAAAATTATGAAAATATATAAAGTAAGTGTTTTGGTATTAAAAAAAATATGTGTTTTTATTTATTAAAAATTTTTATGATTTTTATTAATAATTCACATATATTTTTATTAACCCAAAACCATTTATATATAATTTTTATAATTTTTTAATATTATCCTATATTATGTCAAAGCAAGTCCATGGGCTATAGGTGTTAAGCCTTAGGTTCTTATGTGGACAAACAATTTTATAAAATAAATTTTTTAATAAATTTATAATGCAGAAACTCACTACATACCAAGCGCGAATGAAGTGTGTTATTCGAACGTTAAATAAATATATATTTTATATATTTAAAAATTGTCGCATACAATCTAGCGAAGAGTTATGAGCAAATGTTTGAATTATTTCAATAAAACTATATTACTTAAAATATATGGTAATAGTTTTTATTCAAATATGAATATTTTCAAAAAAGAATTTTTTTTATTTTTTTAAATATTAAAAATTTTAGAAAATATTTTTTATATAAAAAGTAACAAAAGAAATAAATTTATTTTTATTTCAATTTTTGTTATAATTTTTATGTTTATATCAGTTTATGAAGAAATTTCATACTGATTAATAAATGAAAAACTTTTTAAAATATTTCTTTTTTTTTTTAAATTGGAATAATTTTATTAAGTTTGGAACATACAGTTCCCTGGTTGATCCTGTCAGTAGTCATATGCTTATCTCAAAGATTAAGCCATGCATGTCTCAGTACAAGCCATATTAAGGTGAAACCGCGAAAGGCTCATTATATCAGTTATGGTTCCTTAGATCGTACATACATTTACTTGGATAACTGTGGTAATTCTAGAGCTAATACATGCAAACAGAGTTCCGACCAGAGATGGAAGCAATGCTTTTATTAGATCAAAACCAATCGATGTTAACATATTTTTATAATATATTTTATGTTTTTTTATAATTTTATATATATATTTAATATATGTGCATCGTAATAATTTGGTGACTCTGAATAACTTTTAGCTGATCGCACGGTCTTTATAGTACCGGCGACGCATCTTTCAAATGTCTGCCTTATCAACTGTCGATGGTAGGTTCTGCGCCTACCATGGTTGTAACGGGTAACGGGGAATCAGGGTTCGATTCCGGAGAGGGAGCCTGAGAAACGGCTACCACATCCAAGGAAGGCAGCAGGCGCGCAAATTACCCACTCCCGGCACGGGGAGGTAGTGACGAAAAATAACGATACGGGACTCATCCGAGGCCCCGTAATCGGAATGAGTACACTTTAAATCCTTTAACGAGGATCCATTGGAGGGCAAGTCTGGTGCCAGCAGCCGCGGTAATTCCAGCTCCAATAGCGTATATTAAAGTTGTTGCGGTTAAAAAGCACATGCACACAAAGTTAAACTGAGAATCGCGGTTGACTTGTGGATAGGGAGGGGTACTCAGTGAGTACCTAACCACCATGTTTGAGAATTCATCCAAATCGCACCACGACGAGTAAAGGCAAAAGCCCTGTGGCACCGGAGGACACCTCCTCGTGGTTTTCCCTGGAAACGGTCTCGATGCCAGGACCGGCCAAGTTCCAATGATGGTGTCACTTACCTTGGCGGAGAGTTAATTCATTCATGTTCGTCCGATGGCATCGCCTCGGAGTCCTATGGGCGCAGATATTGGCGTGGGTTTTCAAATACTCTTTCCCCACTGCATAGCCCGGGCTCCAAACCCAACGTACCGCCGTAGCGGAAAGTGTGCCTCGCGCATAGCGAATAGCCAAATGCCTCGTCATCTAATTAGTGACGCGCATGAATGGATTAACGAGATTCTCTCTGTCCCTATCTACTATCTAGCGAAACCACTGCCAAGGGAACGGGCTTGGAAAAATTAGCGGGGAAAGAAGACCCTGTTGAGCTTGACTCTAGTCTGGCACTGTAAGGAGACATGAGAGGTGTAGCATAAGTGGGAGATTTATATTGTACTTTTTATGGGATTTATTTGTCGCTGGTGAAATACCACTACTTTCATTGTTTCTTTACTTACTCGATGAGGCGGAACGCGTACTGTGACAATTGTCATTCACAAAAATGGCATTGCACATGTTACGGTGTTCTTGAGCCAAGCGTATTAGAGTTGATGTTTATTTTATATATATATATAATTTTTATTTCTTATTTTAATACACTATATTCTCATATTTGTAATTTTTATTTTATTGTATTTTGAAATTATATGTTATATTGTGGTTTTTTAAAAAACGAGTATTGTGTTATATTTTTAATTTTTAATATCAAATATATACTCCTGCGTGATCCGATTCGAGGACACTGCCAGGCGGGGAGTTTGACTGGAGCGGTACATCTGTCAAAGAATAACGCAGGTGTCCTAAGGCCAACTCAGCGAGGACAGAAACCTCGCGTAAAGCAAAAGGGCAAATGTTGGCTTGATCCCGATGTTCAGTATGCATAGGGACTGCGAAAGCACGGCCTATCGATCCTTTTGGCCTGAAGAGTTTTCAGCAAGTGATTTCAATAATTACATAGATATGTAAAGTATTTTTCGAACAAATGAAAAAACTTTTAATGAAATTATTATAAATAAATAAGAGAGTTGAAGTAATAACATCATATACAGGAATAAGGACCCATATAGCACTATGGCAGAGTGAATTTACTTCGTTTCCGATTCCATATGATGTAGAGAAATCTTACTATAGGTTTATGGCACAAAGAGATTCATGGTTAAATGGTAGATACTCTATGACAGAAAATTCAGTCCCAGATAATAATGGTACCCCTTTGTTAGACAACAAGATTATTGAAGATCTTTTCATGAGGGTTGATATAGCTAGGTCAATAGACAATATAAAGTATACAGACTGGCCTCAACAGCGGGAGAGTAATTCTGCTTGCTGCGTCTTACACTCTTCCAGATATACAAACCTCTATTTTAATCTAGGATGGACACATGGTCTTTTGCGTTTTAGGGGGGCTGATGAATTCAGTTGGGGATGGGGTATTATATCTAGAACTAGAAAATGGAACAGAGAACAATACTTAACTCTAACATTTACACAAAGAGAAAGAATGATAGCAGGGGCAAGCACCCTGGTACAAGGAATGATACTAATGAGAGAATCTATGGATAAACCTATTCCATCTAGCCAGGATAACTTCTTATATAAATTGGAAGGTATTAAGGCGTCAAATTTTCGGTCACGAGCCTCGCATACCCGACCCCATATACCTGGGGAACCGGTATCCATTTTAAAGAAGGAGGACAGTGGGGGTACGAACCTTGGGAAACAACAGCCTGTAACATTAGCAACAACAGTAGGCCCTCAAGTAAGCCCAGACCCAATACCCAAGATCGGGACGACTCTAGAAAAAATGGCAAGAAAACAGAACCACCCTGCTGCTAAAAGAGGGAAAAGATCCACAGGAAGTTAGTAGTTACAGGCCCATTACTATCTCGGGCATTGTCGCGCGCACCTATTTTGGTATAATCAATAAGCAGCTATCAGGGGTGGTTAAACTCAATACCAGACAAAAAGGATTCGTCCCCGAGTCTGGTATTTTTAACAATGTGCACCTCCTCAATGAAGTCATATGTCAGGCAAAAAACAGTCACAAAGGCCTGGTCGTAGTGCAACTAGACATTTCAAAGGCCTTTGACAGGATACCCCACCAGTCAATTGGACCTGCACTGCGTCGAAAGGGGCTCCACGAGCATGTGGTGCGGCTCGTGGAAGAATCATATAGAGGGGTGCACACAACAATTCACTGTGGCAATGAAAGTGCCACAATCAATCTAGTCCGAGGAGTTAAGCAAGGGGATCCACTATCCCCTCTATTATACAATCTTGTCACCGAACCGCTTCTTCTCGCACTAGAACAAATGTCGGGCTATACCCTAGCTGAAGGCAGCAGTCTCTCCTGCCTAGCATTCGCAGATGACTTAATACTTTTAGCGGACAGTGCACCTCAGGCTAGGAGACTCTTGTCGGAAACTGAACAATATTTTAAATATCTTGAAATGAATATACAGCCGAACAAATGTAAAGTCTTCGAAATTGTTCCGACAAAAGAGGCATGGTATATTCAGGATCCCGACATGTCGCTGTCTAGTGGTGAGCGGATTCCGTATACAGGGCCGGAATCCATAATAACATATTTAGGGGCCAGTATATCTCCATGGAGGGGTATAGAGATTGGTGAGGTTAAACAAAAGATCAAAGACTGCCTTATGAGAGTTAAGCGACTGGCTCTCAAGCCTCACCAAAAGGTCGATTTGCTCACCACACACCTAGTCCCACACTACTTGTTCACGCTTATCCTGGGCGTGGCTCCCGCAACACTTCTGAGAGAGATCGATAGGGACCTACGTGTTGCGGTTAAAGAAATCCTGCATCTCCCTCTTAGTACATGCGATGGGTTCATTTATGCCGGCAAGAGGGACGGAGGACTAGGTTTCCCAAAGCTAGAGAATCTTGTAGCCACGATAACTTTGGGACATGGATTGAAATTCATGAAGAGTGAAAACCCTGCAATTAAGGCGCTTATTGCTTCCACGAACTTAGAAAACCAGTTACGAAAATTATGTAACACACTTCGGTTGCCTTGGCCGGTTTCATTCCCCGAAGTGAGGAGGCATAAGCGCCGACTTAAAAAACAAGAAGTGGCTAAATGGGGGCAAAGCAAAACACAGGGGAGAGGGGTACATGCTCACCTCGATGACCCGATATCGAATGCTTTTATGTACGATCCTACCTTATTAAAGCCCGGCAGGTATTGTAGTGCTTTAAAACTGCGAACCAATACAACACCAACAAGAGTAGCACTACAAAGGATCAACCCCCAGGCGGATGCAACATGTCGACAATGCAGGTCGCTTCCTCAAACACTGGGGCATGTGATTGGCCAATGTACGGCCACAAAGGAAGCGCGCATCCGCCGCCACGATGAAATAGTCAATATCATCGTGGATAAACTAAGTAAAAACAGTGAGATGACAATAGTCAAGGAACCCCGAATCCAGACGGACTCTATCCTCAAACCGGACATCTTAGTGAAAAAAGATGGAAGGGTCCTCGTGGTCGACGTTACTGTCCGCCACGAAGATGGGGATAGTATGATGTCTGGCAGGAGGGAGAAATTTCAGAAATATAACAAAATTGTCACTCACTGTCAGGAGTTGCTTGGTGCAGAAAGTGGTGCGGTGGTACCGATAGTGGTAGGTACTCGGGGAGCACTGCCCAAGCAGACTCAGGAAGATCTCGCAAAGATTGGCATAAAAGATAGAAAAACACTACTTACAATTTCCTTAACAGCACTGCGGTGCTCTATAGAGATCTTCCACCAGTTCATCGATTATGCGTCCCCAGGAGTGGACCCTACTGGCCCAGGTCCTCCACTCCAACCCGACCGGCCCGGGTAAAGAAAGCAATGGGATGAAAATCTCCATGGTGCGTGCATGTGCATTTTAAACTTTGACGATTAGGCACATCGAATATATGATGCTTGCTGTTTTTGACGATTCGGCATGTTCAAAACATTGCGGATCTTTTTGACTACAGCTGTGCTGTATTATAATTATTTATGACTTAGTGTTCGGGGGCTTTTATTTATGTAGTTGGCCTTTACACCGCTACGTTTCGTCTGTGATATACCCCCGGCACTATTTTAATTGTTTTTAACGTCGACGTGGTACAAGCGGCTTTTACTTTTTATTGAAGATTTTTACAAATCTTCACTTAGATATCCTCTGTGATACCACCGCTTGTACCAACCTTTTAATATTTTAACTTATTTATTTTAGCTATTTCGATAGCTATTTTAAACACGCACATGCACACAAAGTTAAACTGAGAATCGCGGTTGACTTGTGGATAGGGAGGGGTACTCAGTGAGTACCTAACCACCATGTTTGAGAATTCATCCAAATCGCACCACGACGAGTAAAGGCAAAAGCCCTGTGGCACCGGAGGACACCTCCTCGTGGTTTTCCCTGGAAACGGTCTCGATGCCAGGACCGGCCAAGTTCCAATGATGGTGTCACTTACCTTGGCGGAGAGTTAATTCATTCATGTTCGTCCGATGGCATCGCCTCGGAGTCCTATGGGCGCAGATATTGGCGTGGGTTTTCAAATACTCTTTCCCCACTGCATAGCCCGGGCTCCAAACCCAACGTACCGCCGTAGCGGAAAGTGTGCCTCGCGCATAGCGAATAGCCAAATGCCTCGTCATCTAATTAGTGACGCGCATGAATGGATTAACGAGATTCTCTCTGTCCCTATCTACTATCTAGCGAAACCACTGCCAAGGGAACGGGCTTGGAAAAATTAGCGGGGAAAGAAGACCCTGTTGAGCTTGACTCTAGTCTGGCACTGTAAGGAGACATGAGAGGTGTAGCATAAGTGGGAGATTTATATTGTACTTTTTATGGGATTTATTTGTCGCTGGTGAAATACCACTACTTTCATTGTTTCTTTACTTACTCGATGAGGCGGAACGCGTACTGTGACAATTGTCATTCACAAAAATGGCATTGCACATGTTACGGTGTTCTTGAGCCAAGCGTATTAGAGTTGATGTTTATTTTATGTATATATAATTTTTATTTCTTATTTTAATACACTATATTCTCATATTTGTAATTTTTATTTTATTGTATTTTGAAATTATATGTTATATTGTGGTTTTTTAAAAAACGAGTATTGTGTTATATTTTTAATTTTTAATATCAAATATATACTCCTGCGTGATCCGATTCGAGGACACTGCCAGGCGGGGAGTTTGACTGGGGCGGTACATCTGTCAAAGAATAACGCAGGTGTCCTAAGGCCAACTCAGCGAGGACAGAAACCTCGCGTAGAGCAAAAGGGCAAATGTTGGCTTGATCCCGATGTTCAGTATGCATAGGGACTGCGAAAGCACGGCCTATCGATCCTTTTGGCCTGAAGAGTTTTCAGCAAGTGATTTCAATAATTACATAGATATGTAAAGTATTTTTCGAACAAATGAAAAAACTTTTAATGAAATTATTATAAATAAATAAGAGAGTTGAAGTAATAACATCATATACAGGAATAAGGACCCATATAGCACTATGGCAGAGTGAATTTACTTCGTTTCCGATTCCATATGATGTAGAGAAATCTTACTATAGGTTTATGGCACAAAGAGATTCATGGTTAAATGGTAGATACTCTATGACAGAAAATTCAGTCCCAGATAATAATGGTACCCCTTTGTTAGACAACAAGATTATTGAAGATCTTTTCATGAGGGTTGATATAGCTAGGTCAATAGACAATATAAAGTATACAGACTGGCCTCAACAGCGGGAGAGTAATTCTGCTTGCTGCGTCTTACACTCATCCAGATATACAAACCTCTATTTTAATCTAGGATGGACACATGGTCTTTTGCGTTTTAGGGGGGCTGATGAATTCAGTTGGGGATGGGGTATTATATCTAGAACTAGAAAATGGAACAGAGAACAATACTTAACTCTAACATTTACACAAAGAGAAAGAATGATAGCAGGGGCAAGCACCCTGGTACAAGGAATGATACTAATGAGAGAATCTATGGATAAACCTATTCCATCTAGCCAGGATAACTTCTTATATAAATTGGAAGGTATTAAGGCGTCAAATTTTCGGTCACGAGCCTCGCATACCCGACCCCATATACCTGGGGAACCGGTATCCATTTTAAAGAAGGAGGACAGTGGGGGTACGAACCTTGGGAAACAACAGCCTGTAACATTAGCAACAACAGTAGGCCCTCAAGTAAGCCCAGACCCAATACCCAAGATCGGGACGACTCTAGAAAAAATGGCAAGAAAACAGAACCACCCTGCTGCTAAAAGAGGGAAAAGATCCACAGGAAGTTAGTAGTTACAGGCCCATTACTATCTCGGGCACTGTCGCGCGCACCTATTTTGGTATAATCAATAAGCAGCTATCAGGGGTGGTTAAACTCAATACCAGACAAAAAGGATTCGTCCCCGAGTCTGGTATTTTTAACAATGTGCACCTCCTCAATGAAGTCATATGTCAGGCAAAAAGCAGTCACAAAGGCCTGGTCGTAGTGCAACTAGACATTTCAAAGGCCTTTGACAGGATACCCCACCAGTCAATTGGACCTGCACTGCGTCGAAAGGGGCTCCACGAGCATGTGGTGCGGCTCGTGGAAGAATCATATAGAGGGGTGCACACAACAATTCACTGTGGCAATGAAAGTGCCACAATCAATCTAGTCCGAGGAGTTAAGCAAGGGGATCCACTATCCCCTCTATTATACAATCTTGTCACCGAACCGCTTCTTCTCGCACTAGAACAAATGTCGGGCTATACCCTGGCTGAAGGCAGCAGTCTCTCCTGCCTAGCGTTCGCAGATGACTTAATACTTTTAGCGGACAGTGCACCTCAGGCT